>OX388322.1:10227180-11704180 GCA_947579605.1 Athripsodes cinereus
CAAAATTCTCACCACATATAATGCAAGAATACGGAAATGGGTAGTGATGTAAAATATTATTGTCTTCTAGCTTTATTATCGATCACAAACATGGACATACAATATTATTATAGACTAGCTATATAAGTGAAAGCAAAATAAGTGAAACACTTAGTGGACGGATAAGATCGCAAATTGTGAGTTGTCGAGTAGAAATTAGTCGTAGGCGAACGTCTCTTAGGTAGCATTCAGATTATTTCACTTTGGATGATTATCCAGAGCAGTGGTTCCCAAAGTTGACTGGGCTTCGACCCATCTAATTAAAAAAAATCTATCTTGAGATCCACCCTTAAGCTGTTGTAGAGAAAAGAGGTCATAAATATTGGTTATTTGGTTATGCTCAGATTCCCTAGTTGCGAGTCATGGAACTACTTAATGCTCAGGGCCCACTCAATATTCGCTCGCGACCCATAGTTTGGGAAATACTGATCCAGAATGTCAGGGTCAAAGCTATTCATCGAGAGTGAACACGTCTATTCACATTTATTCATTCTATACTTTCTGCCATGTCAATACTCATGATAATGTCTGTAGTATGACGTATTTTTGTAAAATATATATTATAATTTATTATATGTTAGAAAAAAATATTTTCGCAGAGCATATTATGATATTAAGAACTCGTCTTTTTGGGAAGTCTATACTTTATAATAATATTGTGTATTTGACTGTCCAATTCCATAACTCAACAAGTCGAAATGTTTGTAATTTTGGTATATTTACATAAATGCTTTAAAAATTCAACAGGAAGTGGAATATAGGTACTAAATAATGGTTTCACTGTTAGAGGCATTATCTTGTCTTTGTTCCGTTCAATAATTAAAAAAATCGAAATATTTAATTGTAGAATTGTTAATAGATACTTTTTTTCATATAAAGGGAACCGTGTATTTTTATGGTTATTTTGTTTGTGGAATTTATAGAGTGGATTACATCCATTACCAATAAATTTTTTTTTTCGATAATTTCGACTTGTTGAGTAGTTGTAGAACTGTACAGTCGGTTTGATCACAAACATAATTATGTTATCGATAAATTTCATAATGATCTTTTCTAAAAAACTGTTCAATTAAAATTAAATTAAATTAAATATTTCTCCATGAATATTCACACAAGAATATTCGCATAGTGTGGATCGGCTTTTATCTGTCTGCGCTCCAGTCTGCACTAGTGATGTAACGAATGTGTGATTTTGGATATTCGCGAATGCGAATGCGAATATTTGTTGCCGACATTCGCGAATGCGAATAGCGAATATTGACTTGCTTAGATTTCGACAATATTGATCAATCATTAAAATTTCTACACCCCCGTCGCCGATTTTTCAAAATGGTATAGGAATTTAAAATATTTCAAAACTCCTCGGTTTTCTTAAAGAACATTTTCTTGCAGAACCTTATTCTGAAATGTACCGGGTAAATACGAATATTCGTTACATCACTAGTCTGCACTGTGTCTAATGCAGGGTTGCCAGACGTACGGTAATTACCGTACTTGTACGGTAATTTCATTCCCCGTACGGTAGTAAATTACCGCACGACAAAAGGACGGTAATTTCAAATCAAAACTAATGTACGGTAATTTGGCACACAAATCATTTTTTTGTATCCATTAAGCTCAAGGACGTTTATCACGTGTACATGGCATGAGAGCACGGGGGGACGAAAACGACTGTACTCGGGAAAAGGCCTTCTTAACACGAGAAGATAGTGACTAACGGAGCACTTTAGTGATATACGGTAATTGTACGGAAATTTTTCCCTAAAAGTACGGTAATTTTGGATTCACAAACTGGCAACCCTGGTCTAATGTTTTCTTTTTTTTTTTATTCATTTGTTAGCGTTTCGTGCGTGTGGTCGTCGCCGGTTATTTTATTAGATCTATTTCAGGTTTCTAAAGCATATAATTTAATCGCATTAACTTAAAATACTCGACTGGTTATCCAGTTTGAGTTGTATTTCTAAGAATTAATACTTAAATCATATACCTACGCGAACGAATAATTTCTCCGAAACAACGATGTTTTCTACAGTCTTTACTGTAGTACTTTTGCTGATAAGTTCATCCCTTGCAGGTATGTATTATTTTTTTGTTATCCTTTTTTTATTCATTGACTATTTCGTCGTGCCTACTTCAATTATTTTAGTCACCGTTATAATCTGGATGCCCGACATAATCAAGATTGAATTAATAAATTTATTGTCGCGCATTACTCATACTATTAAAAGAGACTATGAACATTAATTTACGAACAATAATATTGTATTGGCTAATGCGGGTAGTTTGATGATTTATTTGTCTTCTCTCGTGTTATTTTTTTAATCGCCTCTTATAAAAAGGCAAAATATTATTTAAATTA
The DNA here is from genome assembly GCA_947579605.1 of Athripsodes cinereus. Taxonomy (NCBI): domain Eukaryota; kingdom Metazoa; phylum Arthropoda; class Insecta; order Trichoptera; family Leptoceridae; genus Athripsodes; species Athripsodes cinereus. The sequence goes on from OX388322.1 coordinate 10,229,579, forward strand.
CAAAAATAAAATTGGTTTTAATATGTTTGAGATTCATTTATTGTAAAGGTTTGTGTTCAAGAGTTTCGAATTCTTAAGTTCTTAAATACACGAACTAACTTTTTTTCCTTTGAGTCATAACATCCCCTATCCTTAAACAGACATTATCTGTTCAGAAAAGTTTGCAAAAAAAATTGCAAGTAATAAAATATTATATTTTCATCATTTTGACCTTACAAGCAAAGAAGAGATAAGTAGATACAGCCAATTGGCCTTAAATTTATATATCCAATACATACCTACTTTAGACAATGTAATTGTTACTTCCAAGATACAGATTATTATTATCTATTTCTTCATCACTGAGTATTCTGATGGATCACTCAATTTACAGGTCTTTTTTTGTGAAATGTGTGTTTGTTACCATCGTTTGTAAAAAAAACTGTTACTTATGAAAACAGATAAATAAAAAGCTATTAGGTATGTTACTTCTATCAAATAAATATAATTTTCATTACTGGGATTCAAAATACAAACAAATGTTTTTAAACTAAACCAGTGTATGAACAATAATGTTCCTATCCTTAATTTTTTTTTATAAAGTTAGAGATAAAAATAACAAAATGGGATTCAAAAGTTTGTTCATTTATTTAATAGGAATCTTCAATTAAATAAATTAACAAAATATCTGGAATTTATTTATCAAGGCAAAATCAGTGATATGTTACAACTAGATTCGCAATGTCATACAAATATTCTCTAAAAATGTGTACCCACCCGTCGAGGTACAATACCTGAGTAATATAATATTCATCTCTTTTCTTTTGTATATATTCATCTCTATCTACCGGCCTTTGTCGACTGTTAAAATCCCCCTTCTCATATTGTCTATCTCTAGTTATCTACAAACAATTTATATGTGTGTCGCTTTTTTTCAAACTAAAAATTGCGGCACCAAGGACCGCAACGAGATTTTATTGATGGTACATGTTTGAGATTCATATTGCAAATCTAGGTATAACATATCACTGGGCAAAATGCATTTTTTTTCTTAGTATTTTTTGTAGATGTGTTGTATTTCACCCGAGAAATATTTCTCCTAAAGTAGGTATATACGTATAACATTTCATACTTTTTATTAAATTTAATAATAGTCGGTACCAAAACCAGTTCCTTTTTTGAAAGAGGTATTTTAAGAAAATATTCTTAAAGAAAACTGAGAAGTTTTGAAACATTTCAAATTTCTATACCATTTTGAAAATTTGGCGACGGGAGGGGGGGGGTTTAAATTTTAAGGTGAACTAAAATTATAAAATGTTCCATTTATGGAGTTTATTGGTGTGCTGTCCGGTAGAAAATCTCATTTCTAAAATTTGGCCCGGCTGCTAAAAAAGTTGGCCACCCATGGTCTAGTTATTATTATTATCAGATTGTTCCACAAAACAGCACATCTTAAAAAATTGTCTAGTTATTATTATTACCACAATATACTTGAATAGCCATGAAAGTCGTAAGTAACTAGACAAACCAATGTATACCTGGGAGTTATACATTGGTTTGTCTAGTTGGTCATAATAGCTGGTCAGCGTGACACATAGTAATAATAATACAGTAATAATAATAATAATAAACTTTATTGTACAAAATATATGGATACAAATGATAAAGATACATGGTATAAACGAATAATTTTGCACAATGGGTGAGTTTATCGCAGGGACGCGATATCTTCCAACTAACCCAATAAAATAATAAACAAATGGAAAAAGAAATATATATGTAAAAATAAAAATAATAATAAATCTTTAAGAACATAGAAACTAAAATATGTAATACATATTATTAAGTATGTAGTTAAAAAAATAATAATAATAGTAATAAACTATAATAAATAATACATACATACAAATAGATACAAAAATAAATATTGTAAATATAATACATAGATGAAAAAATTATTATAAGTGCGAAATGTAAAGCAACACACATGTTGGGGAAGGAGGGGTTAAGGGGATGGACTGTTCATTGTGAATGAGTACACGAGAAGAAAGAAGAAAAAAAATGTATGTAAGGACGAATCTATGTAACGACAAAAATGACTAGTGACCATTGATCTTCCTCTTGAAAGTATTAAAAGACATACATATTCGGGTTTTTGATGGAAGCTGGTTCCATAATCTGGCACCATGGACTGTAAAAGAGTCTGTGTAACAACTTGAATGATGGGGCGGGATAGCCAGGAGATTATTAGAAGATGATCGCAAAGGCAATCCATGAGAATTTAAGAATTCAAACCTTTCCTTAAGATACAATGGGATAGTAGGATCATATATAATCTTATGAAGAAGACAAAGAGTGTGAACATCTCTGCGTTGGGGAATGGACTTCCAACCATATTAATCGTAATCGATAGTAATCTGTTAATGTGATTATTTTAATTAAAGTAATATAACAACAAGTAGAAAAATTACTTCTACTCATTGGGTATATCAATCAATAAGTAATTTTATTACTATGCACTTTTTAATGAATTAATTAAACAAAACATTTCTCATTAATTTATTTTCTTTGTTTCTTTCCATTTTAATTAATCAATTGCAAAATATGATGTTGTGTTGTTTTGTCCCGTGCTGACTGAGAATTAAAAATTGCTCTCGAGGAAATTATTTTATCTCAGTGTAAGTCGAGTGAAGTAATAATAATGATTTTTAATTTCTGTCATACAACTGAATCATTTTTTTTTCTTTAATGAATCAATCAAATCTATTTGATTGGAAATAGAAGAAACATTTTTTCCTTTAATGAATCAATCAAATATATTTGATTAGAGATGAAATTATTCACAATAATATAATTAATAACCATAGGTATTTACTGATAATTTAAATAAATCAATACTTCAATAATGTTGGGCTGACACATGATATTGACTGCCCAGTTCCATAGGTCGGCCGGTGTGGTGCGGAGGTAATGCTCTTGCCTCTGAGTTACGAGGTCCCGGGTTCGATTCCCGGCCAGGGCAAGGTGAAGAATGACCTTTTTCAAATTGTCCTGGGTCTGGGTGTTACATGTATATGTGTGTAGTGCATTATATATGTGTGTATCGTCGCGTTAGTACCCATAATACAAGATTCATCTTCGTTTGGGACTAGCACGATCTGTGTGAATTGTCTATATATGTATGTTATTTATTTATTTAAATAAAGATAGAATGATATTAAGAGGGTCATGTTCAAATCAAATTCAATCACATTTGCACATAGCAACAAAATTGTATAACTCCGGTCAGAGCATGTATGAAACACTTCCAAATTGTATTATTTTTGTGGCTATTACAAATATACAGATTGGACACTGTGATTGGATTTTGTATTGTAAACTTATAGTTATCTTTTGCCAAAATTTAGTCATTAATTTTTGGTTGATCATCCAAGAATCTTTGTTTTGGTCTAAGTCTACATAATCTAGTTGTTTTAAGTGCTGAATTTATTTATTTATTCTTTTTGCAAATCACACATTTATTATTTTTCAAAGTACACGGTATTACACACATTTCACAAAAATAATGTCATGTTTTATAATTTTGTTTACTTTCTATACTGAATTATTTATAATAATTTTGTATTCACTCCTTCATAGAACTAATATTTTATCATTTCAAGTATTGTGTACTGCAAAAATATTTTTTTTAAATGTTTTTTGTTTTTTTTTTCTATTTCAGTGAAAGAGAGTCCCCCGCAGTGGAATAATGTGTACTCAGTAAAGGGAGTTCTTTCTATTCCATACGCTGAATTAAAGGAACCTTTCTACGCTTGGTGAGTTACTTTGTCTAAACAAATATTCACATCTCAATTAGAACCAACTACTAATGAGAATTAATAAAAATGCTTTCTGTCAGCTGGGGTCTAATTATTTTCCTGTGAAAATTACTTTGTGAATATTTTCCTACAACAACAACATAATTATAATGTAATTTGACATGTTGTCAGACTTATTCCTGAAGATATATTTTTTTTGTGTTTTTCATTCTTATCTCGGTTAATTTATGATTGACCTATATGCCCTGGTGTGTTTTATTATTGTTCTTCAATATAAATATTATATATTAATACATATTAATATTATGATAAAATTGAAATAATACATACAACTTATTTTTGCGATTTGTACCATCACCTTCTTCTTATTTTATTTCATGGCAATGAACCCGTAATCGAGTGAATTATGGACCATCTCCTGAAATTTTATTTTATTCAATATACATAATCTAGGTCACAAAATAATATAAAAATAAAGTAAAAATGTACTTGAAACTAACTTCATCCATTAAGTAATACTATCTACTATTTCTATACCATCATGGCACATCCAACAAGTGGAGAAGTCAGTAGACCATTTCATTTAGAAATCAGTTTGAATTAAGGTTTCACATTTGCTTTAAGATTAATCAAAAGATAATGCAGTAATGCCGCTTTTCTTTTTATCATACTTTTTGCACTTTTATTATTCTCAAATATGCAACAATTTTTGTTTCTGACAAACTGTTGATAAATACAGGTAATAGGTAATATTGTTTTTCCTTACTAAAAACATTCACATATTTTAGTTCATTCCAGGAATTTCCTACGACATTATTATTTGGAATTGTAGATATATCTGCTGATGTGGTCAGATGATTTATTGTTATTGTATTATATATACCTAAATATTGACATATTATTGTTTAATAATAGATATAGGTTTATATTACTCATTTTCCCATACATACACATAATATTGGTAAACGTCTGTTATTATTGTGTTTATATAATGAGTTTCTCTTATCACAATATTCCAAGTACTGAATATGATGATTTTGGATTTATTATTTGTTATATCATGTATTTGTTTAAAATTAATATACCTAACATCAAAATCAATAAGTTGACTCCCTATAAGATGTATTATAGTTCTACTACTGTGCTTGCCAACCTACTACATTATATTCCTTATTATATTTTATATCCAGGATGTGAAAATTTAGAATTACTCTGAATAATGCATCTTGTAAAATCAGCTCGTAGGAAGTTACTGTGTCAATCTATTCCCGGACACCCTTACACCAAGCAATGGCTTGAATCATGAAGGCGGGGTAGGCTGGCAGCAGGAAAAATCAAACCCAAGATCTTTCATTTGAAAATCTAGAAGAGTAGTATTTTTATTTTTGGAATATTGATGTTTGTGTTATTTTAGGTATGATGCAAAGCTGGGTGCATCTCGCATTGACTACTATGGAGGGATGGTCAACACATACCAGTTGTCACCAACAATCGCTGGAAAATATGGGGTCAGTTACAAAATTGCTCCAGTCACTACGGAACAGGAACTTAATCGTAAGACATGCCTCCAAGTTAATGGATCTGAAGAAGGACCCGTCTCCATGCAGTCCATCCTTCCTGATATGACTGATTTCAAATTCATTGGTATGTCATTTTGTATCCTTAATATTATCCTCATACATTTATTTTATCTTTAATAGCACAATTTTTGGTTTAATAATAATTTTCCATCTGCAATAATAAAATACAATTTCAAATATAATCTGTGCACGTCCACATTTATGTGACTGATCTATCGACACATAAATATTAGTAGAATAATTATAGTAAAACAAATATTAGTACATCAGTTTTACACATTTTGTTCATATTGGTTATAGTAATTTGATTCTTAATATGGCAGAACATAAGTATTACTTAAGCACAATGCAACAGACGACGTAGAAGCGCTAACAGCGCCATAATTATAATAATAATCTTTCTTTATTGAAATAATACTGTTTACAATCATATCACACACATTATTAACATATCTCATGAAAACAAAAGTATGAGGGAAGTCCCTTTCGTCTATATGATTTTTTAAAGATTTAAAAATTAATTTTTACATAAATAAAAAGAACACTGGAATTTCTCTATACTTTTCACAGTATTTTAAAAACACGAATGGATAAGTTGTAAAATATTGTGTATGGGTTGTTTTTAAAGTCATACAAAGATAGATTTTAGTGTGCCTGTAAGTTTTTATGATTTCATATTGTCTTTCATTTACAGGTGAGGAATCCATCCACGGTGATAGAGCTGAGAAGTGGAGTCTGACTGAGAAGATAGGCGAGAAGAGCAACAAGTACACTATGTGGGTGAAGTTTAGAAAACCTTCAGGATCTTTTGATGTGGAAGAACAGGATGTACCTATTCCAGTCAGGTAAACAAATTTAAAATGTTGTGAAATTCTTATTGTTTTTTACTCGTTAATATTCCTGTTGAGAACGCAATAAAAAAAATCTCTGTACACTTGTATTGATTGTAAATAATAAAAATAAATTAGGCACTGTTAAGTTGAATCTTTAAGGTGTTTTCTCGTAAACATCTGTTCAACATTCTCAATACATGGTCCAAATAGTACCATTCACCAAATTACATCCAAACTAATGTGGAATTCATCATACATATACATATGTATCTATTTTTTTATAATTTGTAAGGATTAATGTCAAGTTTTCATTATAATGTGCGATGACTCTTCATCAGATAATATATTTGTTATTTATGATTTGTATTTTGAGTGTTTCTTGAGAAGTAAAAATAAGATTATGGTTTTCAGATATGAAATGCGTGGATTCAACAGCCTGCTCGGTTCTCATTATGACCACTATTATCTAGACTATGACGATTACTCAGTGGAAGACATCTCACCTGATACATTTACTATTGATCCAAGTAAGTACAAAATTATCATAATCACACTTACCTTGAGTGCAACACATTCAAACCAGTATATTGTCTCGGCGCAAATCTATAATTATTATGTTTAGTATGTCAAATGCCCACTTAAGTTGTCTCTGGTTTTTTTTTTTAAAAAGATATTTCTGGGTTTTGTTATAAACGCAAATACAACCTTATACACCTTTCACACTAAGCTAAAAGCTTGTGTCGTGAAAGGGGAGTTTCCCATATAATAATATATGATATCTTGATCTAAATGAATTTAAATTTACATTACAAAATTATGTGATATAAAAATATATTCTTTAAAACGTTTTAACAACATGCATACACATACACATTTACGTAAGCAATTACGTCTGCTCCTGCAGATGGAATATCCAGTAGAGTATAAAGCCTAATATAATATTGCTTGTATACAACCAAGGCTATTATTTATTTATTCATTATTCTACATTGATTACGAGCAATTTTACAACAAAGAAATATGATGGTTTACATACAATCAATATATATAAAGGGCGAGTTTCTAGCGGAGGTATGATTTCTTCCAATTAACTAACAACCAAGATTATTATTATTTCCAGGCATGCAGTGTGGAGAATTCCCTGGACCAGGTTCAAGCCATCTTTACACCTTCAACCCAATGAAAGAGTTTGTTCATCCAACTAATACCAAACATGTCGACCAAGAATTCCAAAGGTAGCTAGTACACTTATCTATTATTTGTAAAACTCGTTTTTCCCTCAACATCCATATCTTGGGTACATAGGAAAAATAGCAATACAAGGAAAAAAGTTCTGTCTATATACATCCTCACATAATCCTTAAAAGGTGGGGAAACCAGTGATATCGGTAGTAAATATTGATCATATGGCAGAACCTTTAAGAATGTTATGAACTTAATGGATTCAAAATTGTGCCTTTTTTGTTCAGTTTGAAAATTTCATGCCAGGCTATGCTGATTGTGCAAGTAATGTGTAATGCCAGACGATAATTTGCTATGATTATTTTCAGGTTTGTAAACAAACATGGAAGGGAGTATTCTGAAGAAGAACATGTCAAGAGGAAGGAAGTCTTCAGACAGAATCTCAGGTATTTGTTCTATTTTTTATTTATGTTTTGATGTTGTTAATTGAATACAAGAAAAATAAAGATATATGTTTATAATATCAATAACTATAAATATTGTAAAATATGCCTGTTTCCATCTGCATGATAGTAAGTTTATATTTCTTAGATAATATAATAAATAATGTTGGGTTGTAGGTATACATAATCTTAATATTGAGGCATGGAATTTTTCACAGTATATTTAAGACATGTATAGAATGTTCAAACTCTGTGCCCTTTCAGAAGATAGGTATATATTAATAAATAAAATAGGGCCAATTCTGAATCTTGATGAACTAACTAATAATAATTGACTAATATTAGTCATTATAGTACAAATTCGTATTCAGTATTAATTACGAACTATAAACAACTATAAACTCGATAACCACCAAGGGCAAACGGTAAAATCTATGGGACAAACAAATATTAGTCGGTTATGCCGCAGTAAAAAATGTTTTTCACTTTCCGATTTACACTTCTGGCAACAATTTAATAGTTGTCGTGCGTGAAAATTGTGAAATGTCAGATTTGCCGGTATATTTTGACGTTCGCATTTGCGTCGGTGGTGTTATAATTTTACAATTTATAGATGCAAAGAGTTGCGAGGACCCTAAAAATATCCATTTTTTACTTTTAATTGAAAAAACAACTTTAAACTTCCAAAATATAGCAATATTCTGCGGCAAAATGTCAGCAACTAATAATATTCGCACATTAAAAGTCGTGAATAAAATTCTGCCTAATACAATTAATTGTAGTTGTCAGATGTCAACTAAAATTTCGTTCTGAATACGAAATCCATAGATTCTCGAAGTTTATAGTTGTACTAAGGTGTCAAAATGAACTAGCTAACTAAATAAGTTTTAGTACGGAAAACTGTGAATACGAATTTGAACTAAATATTATGACTCAACTATCACCTTACACTTAGTTAGTGCAACTAAACTATTTTATGATTCAGAATTGGCCATAATGCCTCCAATTAGAACTAGAAATGTTAATTTAACTAGGAAACATATGTCTTATCTCTAGACCACAAAATTAACTATTATTGTATTTCAGATACATCCATTCTTTAAACCGTGCCAACCGAGGCTATACGCTCACTGTAAACCATCTTGCTGATCGTACTGACCAAGAAAGGAAGGCTCTGTGTGGTAAAATCTACACAACAGATAACAATGGAGCTATGCCCTTCCCATATGGAAAGAATCTAATGGCTATGAGGGACACTGTACCAGATAAGTTTGATTGGAGGATTTTGGGAGCTGTCACACCTGTCAAAGGTAAACCTTTGCATAAATAGTTCAGTTCATTTTGTCATCAATGTCCTCTATGAAAAATTTAACTGAAATTATTATTTCAAAAATATCACCCTAGACTGAGACCATAACAGCTTTTGGCCAAGGCAATTTTAGCAGGAAAAATGAAAAAAAAACAGCAAGACCGAAAAACACAAAACACATCATCAAAAAGAAACAGAATCAAAAGAGAGTCTCTATTCTGGCGATAAAATCATTATGAAATGATGATATATGATGTGTAAAAAGTTGTCTTGAATGTCTAGCAGAATTTAAACATCACATCTTCCATAAGACATTTGGCAGCTGAATGGCGTTATATTTTTTGTTGGTGTTTTAGAAAACAGAATTTTCAGACAGTAAATTTTAAATATTTGAACATCCAAAGTATTTCTAGGTTGTAATATAATAATATATATTCTACTGTCTGTTTCTTAGATCAATCTGTGTGCGGATCTTGCTGGTCATTTGGATCTATCGGAGCCATTGAAGGAGCTTACTTCCTTCACAATGGAGGACATCTAACAAGGCTCAGTCAACAAGCTTTAATTGATTGCTCATGGGGGTAAGAACTACTTGTACATTTTATTATAAAACAAGATTGACTCACACAAATAGGGTAAACAGATGACTTAGGGCCAATACTATAAATGAAGGATCTAATATCCGTAAGTATATCGACATTAGTAAATGACAGCGATGCTATGAGAGTTTATCCTAACAAAACATGTGCGCAGTTCATTTGTTGTTATTTCTTTCTCTCTTCAGGCAAATAGTGAGACAGCAATGCTAGTCATCAAATTACCAAAAACTAACCACTGGTTGGTCGACCAGTCAAAGCCGATGGTAACATTTTACTGAAATAAGACTAACATATGTTTATAAGACTGAAAAACGAGTAGTTATATCAAATTTCGGACCAATTTATATTTACTTAAACTAACGGACTTTTATAATATTGGCCCTTACTGGATATAATGATTATCTAATACTAGTCATCCTCTCTGCACAATAAATATAGGCCATCCAACTCAGGTGGCATACCTCATCATTAAATTGAAGTTATTAAAATATCTTGTATTTTACGTGACACTCGGGAATCCACAAAAAGATAGTGTAATGTGTTCTGTTCCGGACATTCCATATAAATATTTGTCATTGATGTTCTATATTAAATTTTCCATGTTTCAGTTATGGTAACAATGGTTGTGATGGTGGAGAAGACTTCCGTGTATACCAGTGGATGATGAAACATGGAGGAGTCCCCACAGAGGAGGATTATGGTGGCTACCTTGGTCAGGATGGTTACTGCCATATTGATAAAGTGGAATTAGTGGCTCCAATCAAAGGATATGTTAATGTTACAGCTAATGATCGCGATGCACTTAGGGTAAATACTTATCTTTAAAAATTCTTCATGTAACAAATAAAGAAATAATTTTTAACACAGTATTTATTGAATCTGTGTGTGTCATTCAGAATGGAAATTCATTTTAAAACAATTGCGAGGAGCTTTCATTTTTGTTTTCATCATATTTGTACAGTATCTCTTACATATGTGCTTAAAAATGTTCATCGTTGTGATTTGACCTACAGTATGTTCTACAATGGGTCATAGCAGACTATAAAATCTTGCATTTGTTCAACTGTTTTCATAGTTAATCATTATCCATTCTTTCTACACTCTATTGTTTTAAACAAATCCTTAGTAACCCTTTGTTTTTTCTTTCAGTTGGCCATCTTCAAACATGGTCCCATCTCCGTAGCTATCGATGCATCTCACAAATCATTCAGTTTCTACTCTCATGGTGTTTATTATGAACCAAAATGTGGTAATACTCTCAACGAACTCGACCATGCTGTGCTGGCTGTTGGTTATGGTAACTTGAATGGAGAAGATTACTGGTTAATCAAGAACTCCTGGTCTAACTATTGGGGCAATGATGGCTATGTGTTGATGTCTGCAAAGAATAACAATTGTGGAGTTGAGACCACTCCAACTTATGTAGTAATGTAAAATATGTGATAATATAATTATAATTAGTTATTATAATATTTTATACTGATATCTCAAATTAATCTGGATGTAATAAGTATCTGTAGGTATGTTAAACCAATGGAAATTATCTTTCAGTATGTTTTGCTAAAGGTGTAAGAGAGTTAAAAATGTTTAAATCAAATGTTTGAAATAAATATTGGTTTATTAAAAAACTGTCTCCATAAATCATGTTTGAACCTTTTTAATAAAATTTTGTTATCTCGCGACTAATTTATGCAACTATTATAATAAATTTCCTTTAAACATTTTCATTAAATTATACACCAAATGAAAACATTTTATCTTACTAACTATTCAGACATGTTTTGAAATGAGGTATTAAAGCCCACCATAAGCAATAAATATGAGACTAGTTATTAATACTCGCAAGTTCAGTAAAATTGCATTTAACTTTAAGATTTTATCAAATTAACATCGAATTTATCATGATTTACAATTCTGCAAATATGTTTTTTTTTTAAATATGCAATGCTGTATATGAACAGTTTTGAAGAAGAGCTCGCAAAAAATATTTAAGTAACTATTTTATATAAAAATACATTCCATAAATAGAAATTAAAATAAATAAATCAAGTAGAGTGAATTAAAAAAAAGAGATACATTACCATTTGAAAGATGTAGATTTGTCGAAAAAATATCAAAGTACATTGAAATTGATATGTCTAGATCAGGTGTGGCCAAACTTTCATATGTCGGGAGCTATTTTTTTAACGGAATTATGCCAAAGGTTGTCTTTTTTCTATGTATCAATATATTTCGTAGGTGAGGGCTAAGACTCCCTAAACCTAGGTCAAGGCTGAAAATATATTTAGCAATTTATTTTATTTATTGTATAATCATGCAAAGTAATAATAGTCATAAAAAAATGAAGGAATTAATTTATTTTCGAGTGAATTAATTGGAAATAGGAATTTCCTAACGAAATTTAAAAATAAATATTCCAAAAATCAGAAAAATTGAGTAAAATATCATACCACTATAGAATTTTCGTCAATCGACTAGGAATAGCTTAATGATCGATGCTTTGGCCACCTCTGGGTACCTAGACATATTGCATTTGGCGATCGACTACAAACGAACTTTTCGACAATATACCATAACATTTTATGTACATTGTCGAAAAGTTTGTTTGTAGTCAATCGCCATATGCAATTTGTAAGTACCCTGGTCTAGATGATTGAACCGATAATATTATGGCACATAATGATATGAATATATTTTATTATGCTATGTAACTCTATATTATATAAATATTGTGAATGACTGGGCTGTGTGGATTTAATAGTTTTTATGTGAACATTATCTCTTTTCTAATAAATGGTTGCAAACAAAAAGTTTATTCAAGTATCTTTATTCCATTCCCTTCCGCTGAAGTTTTCTTTCATACCAAAATTCTTTATTCAATAAAATCTTCTATCAATTACACTACAGAAGAAATCTATACTAATATTATAAAGAGGAAAGATTTGATTGTTTGCATTGAATAGGCTCCGATAGAACCGATTTGAAAAATTATTTCACTATTTGGAAGCTAAACTATCCCCGGGTGACATAGGCTATATTATATTTTCAAAAAAATAGGGATCCTTACTAAAACTAAATTATTTTTTTAAATACCTTTTTACCCGTGCGAAGCCGGTGCGGACCGCTTGTATAATATATAATTATGGAGATAAAGATAAACATTTTTGTTGCAATAAGTTCTAGAAAATCAAAGGACAGAATTGATAGATACTTATCTATTCTTTTAATCCACTCCTTCAAAAATAAAAACCATGGAGCACCCGGTAAAGAATAGGTTTTCTATTCTTCTGCAAGTTATCGAGTGTCCTGTCAAAGGCTGTTGGTCAGAAAAAGACTATTTACATCTTAAATATAGTGATAAGGTGTGCCACCCATCCTGAATATCTTAATTTTTTGATGGTACAGATAAGAAAAACCTCACTCCTGATAGCATGAAAACATTAATCTCTGCTTTTGTGGTCTCTAGATACTGCAATATACTATATGTAGGACTGTCGCAAATTCAACTGAATCATCTACAAAATAATGGCATTATTTTAAAAGGCAAGGCTTATTTTCTGCGAAGATAAGGGTTGCCACATTACACCTTTGCTGGAAAAGTTGCACTGGTTTAGAGTAGGTGAAAGGGTCCAATACAAACTGTGCCTTATAGTCTGCGAAGCTTTGAACAAAATGGCACTTCAGTCACTTTCTCAGCTCTGTGTTCTCAAAACACTTGCAAGTAGACCTCTACGCTACGCTCAGCTAATAAGACATCCACCAACATGTGGACGAAAACAGCAGAGCAAACAAGTCCTGCTTCTATGATAGGGCTTTTGGCATCGCATGACCCGTCATTTAGAACTGACTCCCCGAGGACCTTCGTAAAAACCAGCCAATAACAACGTTCAGGAGCAAGTTGAAGACATCGCTCTTCCAACATAGTTTCCCGCGCCTTTGAGATGGATGCTCCATTAAACGGTGCCGAATAAATCATCCCAACATACATACCTACATACAAGAAAGTTTGCTTGTTTATTACACACAACTGATTTGCTAGTTACCCCACTTGTAGGATATGACATAAGGTTAAACTAGTAGTTCAAAAAGAAGTTTACCAAAATCTGACAAAGTGCTTATTTGTTCTGAAGCGATGTACTGACTTAATTTTGTGGAGTGCACTACTGAAAGATATTTTTCTAAATCAGGTAACTAGTACTTGATTATCACTGTATCCCTCACAAGTGGGGTAGTCAGTGGACCGACCTATGTAATGAACATGCAGGTCCACCATCTTTGTGATATAAAACAGTGACTCATGGTTGGTGTCCTAGTTTACCACTGAATTGAAGATTTTAAATGTCTGTATAAAATTTCCCTCCAATGTACAACTTTCTTTGTCTATGCGAATATTTGCAATTTCCCGCGCCGTTCGACTTTCTACCGCCGCCGCTGACGTCTATGGTCTCAATTTCCCCGTTGGGGCGGGGAGGAGGTGCGCGCAGTTCTATTATTTCACATTTCAGAAGATATTATTTTCTCCTTCGTGCGAAACGTCAAAGGAAAGCCAAAACATGGCGCATCGTTACGACTTTATTTCGCGGAATTATTACAACAATAAATATGAATAATTAATTTATCATAAATTACAATCTGTGTATCGTTGTATTTAAATAAATAATAAAGGGTTGGAGATCGTTTTCGTTTTGAAATAGTGAAAATCCCTGTACGGAAAATGAAATATTTTGCTGTTATCTTTGTTGCGATCTTCATCTTCCAACATTCAGGTAATTATTTCACTGTTGATTTGTTATAATAAAAATACATTGTACAACTATTATAAAACATAAAAATATTTTTACTATTCTAAATAGTATTTCCTAAACTCAAATATACTTTTACGCTCCTAAATCCTGAATTTTCCAAACAATATTATGAATTTTCTTTGTTTTGTATACTTCAACACGTCCTCAAATCATAATATTTTTATTTAAGTAAATGTTGTTTTAAAAATATGCTCATTAAATATTTATGAAGTTAAAAAAAAATGTATATATCTCAGTTACATTATTTTTTTTAATTATAATAATTACCTACGATGTATTTTTTTTAAATACACGACTTTGCTGAATCTTTCATAGTTTTTCAATTAACAACATACTATTTTTTTATTTTCTCATTTATTTCACAAGAATACTTATACTAAAATTGCACATAATTCGTGTACCTATTTATATATATATATATTTTTATTATTTATCGGAATTTACGGATAAAATCGAAAAAAATTACATGCTCTTTTTCTTAGCTCATTATTAGAAATAATTTGAATATGTATTTGAATTCGTTCGGTATTCGAAATAGATAATCACCTAAATAAATTGTATCAAGAAAATGTAATTTTATGTAATCCCCTTATCCACGACACCCACAACAATTTGCAGATGGGTAATGTATGCAATAACCTTTGTCCCTTTGTCAGAGTTTTATGATGTGTGACAATACACAAAATACTAGATACTAACTTCTTCGCACTCAAAATGTTAATTTTAAAAATAAAATATTATATCTTTTTATTTCTGCATTTACATGATACGTAATAAAATTTTCATAACGTACATACATTTTTATAGTGCTCTTTCCCTACATCGCATTATCTTGACCTGAATAAAATAATGTTTTTATCCATAACATCGCGATTTTTTTTTTACCGATTACCATATCATACCTGTAATACCTACTGATGTTTGAGTGTTAGAAGGTAAGAATATCCTCTTTGCGCTGTTAAAAATGAATACATTTAAAACAATTAGCAATCGACATCGCATAATTGAAATCTATAAAAAAGTATGAGAATCAAAGTATTGGATTCACTTAGGCTTTAATCCAGGATATTTGTAAATTATGGAAAAACAGTTCTTTGGTAACTGTTTGTTACCAAAATACGAGTTGAGTTACATTAATGTATTATAATTATAAAATACACAATTATAAAATAAAAAAAACTATCTTATATTACTAAGATAAAATTGAAAAAAACACAGTATTTAGTTATCTTCCAAGTGACTTTATTAACTTCGCTTACCTATTCGGAGACTCTCGACTTCATCATCAGGCGATTAGAAAAAAATGAAATAAGACAAGCATTATTTATAAAATTTGAATCTCATTTTAGTTAATTGCGTTCAAATTGCGAATAAACATACTGAAGAATTTAAGAAAATGTATAATCGAGAATACTTAATTTTTTACACCTTGACACTATTCTTACATCACCTATAGTTCTCTTGATAATGTCAAGATATTTTGACGAAAGCGCTCGATTCTCGAGGTATATAATTATCAATGTGAAAAATAAACAGTGTTGTTGGTTATACATTTTTTTTAAATTCTGAACATTAAAGTGTAGGTACGAGTACATCAGACCGGCCGTAAGAAATACAGAGTTATAATTTTTACTCTGCCGTTTTCAATTTTCAAGTATCATTTTTTTTTTATTTTATCGCATTACAATTCTATGATAATCTCAAAATTAGACAATGAGATGGATCAATAATTATCTAGGAAACAACGTGCTAAAACCATTGTAATTAATTTTGGGATTGCCAGTGAAGATAGAAACTCATAAACTAGATTTTCTTGTTCTTTCCGTATACTTACTAGTCTTAGGTCATAGGAAGGTTTAAGTAGATATACCTACCTTATTGACTACTGCCAAAAACCAAAAATATACCTATATGCACATGTACGGGTAGGTGTTTTACTACTCTAGTTGAAGAACAGCGTAAATGTTATGCAATATTGCATAAAGTGTGCCAAAAAGCAAGCAAGAGGTATCTTACAGCAAAATTACTCAGTAGCTGGTGCATATGGGTAGTACTTAAGTAGGTATATTGAATCTTATTTCTCATAAAGTACAACTCTATCTAAATTTCCTTAGATGTTACGTATCCAAAGAGAAGTTAAGCTTTTTAGAAAAGATGCTTTTATCTTTGTACGTTTTCCTTTTACGCATGAAATGATTTACGTAATAAGTATAAATAGTTTCCGTAAGTATAATAAGTAAATAGGACTAGGTACATAATAATATACCATCACGGCATATCCCACAAGTGGGGTAGCCAGCAGACCAGCTGCATATAAAACATGCAAGCTGTCTTCTCCGTGCCAATATAAAATTAAGACATTCAGGATGGGTGGCAAACCTCATCGCCGAATTTGAGATGTAAAATGTCTTATTTTTTCGAACACCTGCCTTTTACAGGACACTCGAAAACTTATGGAGAAGAGTGGGAGACCAATTCTTTACCGGGTGCTCCACGGGATAATAATACATAATAATTGTATTCATATTTCTTGATATATTTCTAAATCGCCTTTTCACATTAATATTAATACTAAAAAATAAAGAATCTCAAAGATCCTATGTAATATTTCACGTTAGTCAGATATTTAATTGCCTGTTATTTTCATTAACCTGAATATTTTACGTTAGCCTGATGATGAGAACGAAAGCTCTCGAAAGGATCTGGCTTGCGATTTATAAAGTCACTATAGAAATACTAAATATAAGTGTTTTATTTATTTTTTATGAATAATATATTATTTATCTCTTCCTAAAAATATACCTATACAAAAACGTAATTCGAATCCTATTTGAATTCTACATTTACAATAATTTTCCTTCTCAGTTTTTTCACAACAATCAAATTCTCCCATGTTAGGTATTCTTTTCACATTTACAGAAGGTGTGTATTCATTTTTTATTTGGTGATTAAGATGAGTGTCTTTATTGAGAATTAATCATAGTTAGTCTCGTGAAGTCCTCAGCATAGAAAATATCTCTCTCTCTCTTTTCTGTAAATTTCCGTGTGTCCTGCAATAGTCGTAAAACATCCCGTGTAAGAAGACATTTAACACATTAAATTCAACGATGAAATTCCAGGTGCCGGCAAACTCCCCTTTCACGGCACAAGCTTTTAGCTTAGTGTGAAAGGTGTATAAGGTTGTATTTGGGTTTATAACAAACCCAGATATATCTTTTTAAAAAAAAAAAAAAAAAAAAAAAAAAAAAAAAAAAAAAAAAAAAAAAAAAAAAAAAATAATATGCCACCAATCCTGAATGTCTTGACTTATATTGGCACGTAGAGGACATTTGCTTGTTTATTACACGGAGCTAGAATATATTTATTGATTTGTTTATAAAAATAATATATTTTTACCATAATTACATTTTGTATGTTTCCTCATCCAGATAAAATAAAAAGGAAGTGCCTTTTTGTTGGACTAATCAAAAAGCGATCTTTTTTTCTTTAAGGTATGGTAAACGAAATCAAAAAAGTTTAATAAAAAAAGAAGAATGCTATAATTATCGATTACATCGACATAATACATATAATTATAATGATATAAAATAACAATTAGCAATAAAATTGCTATGCATTGGTAGGCATGTGAATTGTATGCATTGTTAGATATTTGTTACATATATGTATATTATTTGTTATTTTACACAGAGGTGATTTATTGAAATCACTTTTCCTTACTATTCCACGTGCTCTGCACATGGAATTCCATTTTAGACCTATTCACTGATTTGAGATTCTTTTTTTATTCATTGTTTTGTTAGGGCTTTTTTCTCTACATTTGGTGGTTTGTTTCTATGAAATTTTCTGCTGGCGTTCGATCCTCTCTACACATCATACTGAACAGAATAAAAAAAGTATTTTTTTCGTGAGGTGACCAGTAATCATAAACTTTTTTTTGGATAGATACATAAGTTTCAGTTTGTTAAGTAGCATTCAGATTGTTTCACTTTGGTAATCACCCTGAGTGTCAGGGTCAAAGCTGTTCATCGAAAGTGAACACGTCCATTCTCCACTCTCTAACTCATCCTATGCTTTCACTGTCATGTCAAAATACTCACGGTTATATTGCATGTTAGTTTCACGTATATTCGTAAAAAAAAATATTAAAAATAATAATTATTAAAAAATAAAAGAAATTAATAAAATTCTCGTAAGTATGTCTATGATTCTGATAATCAATACTAATTCACAGAGAATAAAATAAAAAAAAAATGGAAAAAGCTTGTTAATGGTGGTTTCATCATTAAAATTATGTCGAGTGGTAATCGCTTACATCTGTCGTCGCTTGTGACCACTGTGGATGAAACGTCTACTCACACCTTTTCAATTGAGGATCATCCAGAGTGATAACTGAAGGTGAATAAGTGTGAATACCCCTAACCTTACCTTTAATATGTAATTCTCCTTTACAATAAAAGTCCCCTCCTTTACACAAGTTTACTTTTTAAGGAGGGTAAAACAGTAAAATACATGTACACTATTATTTCATATTGTAATAAGATTATGTTTAAGGTTATTATGTATATTTTTGTGCTTAATAAATAAATAAAAAAAAAAAAAAAAATTGTCATGAAAGATACGGAGTTCTAAAATAATCCTCCCGCTGTCGATTTACTCACCCTTTACTTTACAAGAATAAAATTCTGCGGGTAGGGTAGAAATATGCGTATTGTTAACACAATAATAATTATATTCGTCGGCGAGTATAGAAATAGATGATACATTTTATTTTGCCCGAGGCTAACCCAAGAACTAAGCCTGCATCTGATTTCACTTCGATGCTTTGATATGTCTTTGAACTTTGTTGTACTCGTCACAGCTTGCTGAACTAGAAACTGATAGTAAATCGTAAATAATATTAATAATTCTACAAATCGCATTCAGTAGGTATTAGATGTAAGTATGTATTTAGATTTTACTCTTATTATATATTATTATCATATACATAATTATCTATTATTATTCTTACAAACAACAACAATGGCGAACAAAATGTTTCTTAAGTGTTCAACACTGCGGAAGATCTGTCCATATAAATAAAACCACTTTTTGAAATTATGACAGTAGTATTGTTGCCATTGCTACGCCATTTTTTTTCAAATCTTTTCAAATTAAATCATATTTATTTTGCGATGAGTGGGAAGGGAAATTTAAAATCGCGATTTATGGCGCTGTCTTAGCAGCCCGACACATTTTAGATCACTCTTGAAAAAACAACCGTTTTCATGGTATATCTTGATCCTACAGTGTTCAGCTTTCGTGTGTGTACGTTCAGGAGTAAGCTGAAAACACCGCTTTTCAAGAAAAGCCACGGCGCCCTTGAGATGGTTACGGATCATTAAACAGCGCCAAATATAAATTGTTTTTCTTATTATTATTTTATAATTATTATTCCAGTCGTTTTATTATGACCCGAAATTAGAGGAATCGAGAAGGGGAATTACGGCCCGCTGGTCAGATCCGGCCCGAAAGTGTCATCAATCCGGCCCGCGACAGTTAATGACTTATTGGATAATAAAACACAGAATGATAATATCTCGGTTTTATATACTCGCTAGTTAAAGCTTAATACGCAGAAAATTTAACTCAAGAATAATAACTTACAAATAATTTAAATGCTTATCTACTCGACGACTAGTCTAGAAATTAGAGATAATGACAAGAAAATTTAAATGGTTTTGGTCCTTGGATCTTACTGGAGTAATCGGTATAGCTCAAAAGCTGAAAAGCCTAAAGACTCCTGGAATAGTGTCAAAACATAATATAGGTACGTCGTTTTTGATTTATATTTCTTCAAAATTTTCGGATTATTCTGTTGATGTTAATAAACATGAAGCTGGATTAAAAGCTTGTAAAAAATTAAGCGACAGTACGTACCATAATAATATTTTTAAAGATTATTTTTCAAGTACCAACTTTAAATATCTTTAAAATAATAAAGCCACGAAAGCTCTTTATTCTTACACTATAATCCAGTTACGTAGTTTATCACCAGCACCAGTTGTTAAGTAATATAACTACAGACATTTTTTTCAGAGTTTCTGAAACGAATATTGGATTACAAGGTACTTAAGATAATCTTTTCTCATTTATTTCGTTGCGCACAACACAATTATTTATTGCTGTGTATCTAACTAAGCTTTAAAAGGAACGAATGAAGAATAGATTCGCCTGTAAATGATTAAGAAAAGGGTTTATTTGCGTCATTATATTATTATTGTTGTTGACCTAAGAGATTGCGAATGTTGTTGTATCTCAGGGAATAAAAGTAAAAGGAACAAACAAAATAGGTAAATAAAATAAATTGAATTATCTTGTCAATGTCGTGTGGAATTTGTTTTTGCAGAAATAATTAAGTAAATAATTAGTTGTTTGTATCCCTAAACAAAAGATATGTACTCTGTGGAATCCAGAGAGACGATAGTCCCTGTGTTTAAAGGTGTTATTTCTAATTAAAGGTAGGTACCATACTTCTTAAGATGGTGAAAGTTTTTTAATAGCTAATACAAAGGTAGGCAACAGTCAGGTGGCAGTTTCGAATTGTAAAACAGATTTTTTGTAGTTCGGTTTCCATGCAAGATTTAGGGACTTACCTATAGATCTTCTTCACAACTTAAGCATATATTGTTTATTCTGCAGATATATTATGTATTTGCCATTTTGCGCCCTTACGATGGTCACGGATCATTAAACGGCGCCAAATACAAATAGTCCATATTATTATTAGGATTCATCGAGGACTAAGATTTAGACTAAAAGATTATTTATTTTCAAAACCTGCTACTGACGTTCCTACTCCATTTTTTGAAAAAAACATTTTTTTCTGTTTGGGTATGTAAGAATGTACCTTTTTGGGTTTATAGCAAATCAAATACTGTTTTAAAAAATATTCAAACAGAGTGTATCCTTTGTACGTAGAATAATATTCGTTATCTCATTAACCCTTTAAGGTTCAGGGGATGTATAGTTTCCAGAAAAAATAATTTGGAGGATTTCAACTATAAATATTTTATGCTACTACTACTACTACTATACCATCACGGCATATCCCACGAGTGGGGTAGCCAGCAGACCAGCTGCATATAAAACATGCAAGCTGTCTTCTCCGTGCCAATATAAAATTAAGACATTCAGGATGGGTGGCAAACATCATATTTTATGTTGTCGACATAATATGATAATTTAAATTTCAATTCACCATTATTTTTAAAATCTGGTGATGTGTACTGTCCCAAAGTATTAAAATATTCGCTTGAAAAATAAACGATTAAATTGCAGTTTTTGATTTATTTATTTTTTCTCATTAAAAAATACCTAAATATAGCATCACTTTTATAATACGTCTTTACTCTTACTGTGTATAGTGTTAATAAAACTAAAATTAATTATGTTACGAGTTCTTTTATGGACTAATAAATTATCTTTCTGATACATTTTTCCATAACCATGAGTAGGTATTTTTTCATTATAATCCTTCCATTTTTACAACAATACAGAGATGGATATTAAAAATTACTCATGGAAACCTTACGGTCCTGAAAGGTTAACAGAAGTAAGAATAAAGATACAAAAAAATAGTACCAATACGTAGATAGACTAGGTAACCCATTTCAAAGGAAAAAAACTTAACAAAATCTCAAAGGGAAAAACGGACACTTAATTAAATCGGTATCACGATTTCCATTCTCTTTTATTAGGGTTAGAAATGAGATCGAATAAGAGTATCTACGTTTATTCCAGATAAAGTCTATATATAGGTACCTACATAATATCGTTGTTATACTTACCTACTTTAGGGTACTGAAGTGTTTTGTATTAAGTAGATTTTCATCGTCGTTTTCCACTTGGTTAAATTTTACTGGAAGAAGATAAAGAGATAAAATTATGTTTTTATCTTTTTTCAAGTTTATCCTTCGCACTGAAGATTTTATATACCTACGCGTTCGCCATTATTGTATAGTAGTATAGTATAGTTCGCCATTATTGTAGTTTACTGTCAGGAATTCTTTGCTGTATCAGTCTTTTTTCCATGAGAGTACAAGTAATTGTTTTATAGCATCGTAATTGATTGATTAAAGTAGATATGATCTATACTATGTTGTAACTTAATACCAATTGTGAAAGTGTGTTTTGTGATTTATTGCAGTGCAATGATAGTTTTTATAAATGCGTCTTGTATGCTGCACGCACATTTTGTAAACGATAAGTAATCAGGTGCATATTGATTGTTTTCAATATTTGTCAACATTTATTTTACTAAGTATTGTGCGGCGATAGATTCTGATACAAACAAATCAAATTCTCAGAATAATTATTTACAAATTACAATACTACATAAATTAATGAACAAACGCGAATGAGTAATGGAGTACAAAGATTAGTCTAAAACTATCGCTCTGTAGTACAAGATATATTACTATTCTAAATTATACATTGTATCCATTCTTGAATTTATATATCCACAAATAAATTACTCACCATTTTTTACGTGTATTCAGGGTAAGTTTTTCATTATGCTCTCGGTGTCAGAACGTATCTTTGGGATGAGGTAGGTACTGAATATTTTCATCTTACCTTATCGCTAGTTAGACGTAAACGGTGATTAGATTAACCTTTGAATAATGAAGATGGATTAAACGTCGTCCCTTAATGAGCTTTTCTTATCAAGTTTACGGTATAAAGAATAAATTAAAATAGGTATATATATTTCGTATAGCAATATTTATTTACTTTATCCTTTATCGCATATACAGTATTAGACAAAGACCTCGCACATGAACTTACACAATGTTCTATCAACAGCTATCGTCCTAAAACGACTACCTGCTACCTTGTTGATGTCGTTGGACCATCGTGAAGCCATTCACACTCCTGAAGATGGCGGCAGCACGTTCGCCGAAAGCTAGAGTTAAAAACTACCACACGGAAATCCCGAAAACCACCGAACACGATGTTGAAGACCGTGAAAACCTAAAGAGTTATTTAGTTCTCGATTTTCGACCCATATTAAACAAACGACACCCGCTTAAAATTAATATAATGGCTTTTTCTTCTTTTAGTGGATGCAGCGGTTACTGAAGCTCCAGACGATGACGATGATTGGGAAGATACCTCGTCAGGTCCATCTGTTTCTGGAGGACCACAAGAAGCTGATGATGATGGAAGAGTTTACAAGAATCCGCGTAATTCGCCGTCAGCGGTGTGCCCCAGGGACGAAGAGCAGGCCACACTTTTGGTAAATATCTAAAAAAAAACTGAATAGTTATATTTTATTTAATATATCATTATATTTTTTCATCAGTCGGCAATACCGTATACACCTATGCGGTGAAAATATTTTTAATATTCACGGATAATAGTTACTAAAAAACTCCCACGTACTAGCAGTAAACCGAAATTTAAAATTATTGAGTGGAATAAATATATTGTGTATTTTTACAGAAACATTCGTTTTACGAGTAGAAAAAACAGAGATGGGAGTTCTTAAATTAGTTGTTAAGTCTAAGTGTATTAAGTGCTTTTTTTTCTACGTGGCGCGCTGGTGCGGAGCGGTTGTGTTTTTCGTTGCAGTCTCGCTGTGTTGATAAGTTTCTTTCATTTATTATTTACTAATTTTGAACATTTTTTAGTTTTCGGCCTAGGGCCGGTTTTTTAATTTTGCTTTCTCGATACTAAACACTTTAGTTTGTTATCTTAGTATATCCGTATTTAATATTTGTTTTTTTTTAATTTTATTATTTTAAGGTATTTGCCTTACTAGAGAAGGATGGACTGCCATCCTTCTCAACCCATTCCCCCCCTCCCTGACCCTCCGGATTCAAAGAAAAGAAAATTCGTTGAGGAAAAAATGGAGGAGTCCTTGTCACCACCACATGACAAGCCATCGAATCTTCCGCCTTCGATTCTAAATCCAAGTACTCCACCACCATCCATCTCACTTAAAACTAACACAGTCAGAGAACACTTTTACTCGACAAAATCTTGTGGGCCATTCACAGTGTTCGCTCAAAAAAGTGAACAAGGAAATCCCGTTTTCCCTTTTGAATTTGGGAAATTTCTTTACCAAAAAAAGATTCAAAACATAGTGAATGGTTCAGTCAGGGCTGAGGGGAGATTCAGAATATCCCTAGAATTTTCAACCGCGACAGCGGCGAATTCCTTCATAAAAAACATTTTTCTATTGTCAAACTCCGTTTATAAAGCATATGTTCCAACATACAATGTAACACGGATGGGTCTTATTAGGGGTGTCCCCCAAGATGTCACGGAAGAAGAGATAATCTCCTCAATCATCGAAAGCAATCCAGATGTGGAAAATATTGTCAAAGTCAGGAGACTAAATTACAAGGACAAATCATCGGGAACAGCGGTGTGGAAACCATCTAGGAGCATCGTGGTTACCTTTGAAGGGCAATTTCTTCCGTCACGCATATATATGTTTTACAATTCGTTCAACGTTGAAACCTACTTCTTCCCGACCATTCAGTGTTTTGCTTGTTGCAAATTCGGCCATACAAAAACAAATTGCAGATCTGTACCTAAATGCTACAATTGTGGGGAGAACCACCCTGCTGAAGAATGCCCAGCATCTGATCCAAAATGTTTTAACTGTAAGGGGGCACACAAGGCAATCAGCCTTACATGTCCAGAATACTCCCGCCAAAAGGCAATTAAAAATACAATGGCTTCTGCTAATGTGTCATACATACAAGCATCAAAACGGCACCCATCAGCTAAAACGTCATATGCGGATGTGGTAGCATCCACTTCAACTTCATCAACTAAATATATTTCCATTGCAAAATCTTCTTCCAAAAGCCCAAAGCCTCACTCACCTACAGGATATGATCGAGCAAAACATAACTCCTTACTTATGTATACTAATGGTTCTCCCACATCCAATACTCCTGATGGTTGCGCCATTACTGAAAATCAAATTCCAACTGACTCTAACATCATTGAACGGCTCAAATTAAGTTTGACTTCCGATAATAATAACTTCCTTTTCTCATTGCTTTCAATTATAATAGATGCAATATCCCCACAAAAAGAAAAACCGTCCAACGCTGCCAATATTATTTCTCTCCTAAAAACTTTACTCACCGAAAATGGCCTGTATACAGAATCCAAAAAATCTTCCAACAACTAAACGCGCTGAATTTACAATCCTACAATGGAACTGCCGTAGTGCGGTGTCAAATAGAGACGATTTAATATTGCTACTCAAAACTCACAAAATCGACCTTGCGTGCTTGTCTGAAACCTGGTATTCTCACGATTCTTTCGTTTCCTTTCCAGGATACAATTGCTATAGAGATGATCGTTCTGATGGTAAAGGTGGTTCTGCTCTTTTAGTAAGAAATTCTCTACCATCTAAACAAATATTACTCCCTTCTCACCCAAAAATTCAAATAGTTGCTGTTTCAATATTTGATATATCTTTTGTATCAGTTTATGCCCCTCCTAGAACACAGTTCGAGTCTGTTTTTTGGACAGATGTCACTTCCAAGCTCCAGGGATCGTATATGATTCTCGGAGATCTTAATGCTCACTCTTCTTCTTGGGGCTGCCATCTTTCTGACACAGCAGGAAAAGCAGTTCTCAATTTTGTGGACAGTATGAACCTATGTATTCTCAATAATGGTGATCCCACGAGATTCTCTTCTTCACAACAAAATCAGAGTGCAGTAGATATTTCGATCTGCACAGGAGACATAGCTTCATCAACTACTTGGACCATATTAGATGATCCTCATTCTAGTGATCACTTTCCTATCATTATAGACATACGAAATGGATCCAAACGTTCATCTCAATATCAGTCTAAAACAAGGTTTAACACCAGAAAAGCCAACTGGGAGAGTTTCAGG
Source organism: Athripsodes cinereus (assembly GCA_947579605.1). Classification (NCBI taxonomy): domain Eukaryota; kingdom Metazoa; phylum Arthropoda; class Insecta; order Trichoptera; family Leptoceridae; genus Athripsodes; species Athripsodes cinereus. Next base: position 10,256,039 of record OX388322.1, read on the forward strand.
GAACAGTTGATGCTTGGTGTGGGAAGGCTGGAGGCCCAGGAATTTGAGGGAGATACCGATGGGTATGCAGTGATGGTTTCTAAGATTGTCACAGACGCGGCAAATGTAGCAATTCCTACGTCAACCCCACGAAAATCTTTTACATACTCTCCCCCCTGGTGGGATAACGAGTGCACACAGGCGGTTCATTTAAGGTCTCAAGCTGTTAAAAATTTCAAAAAAAACATGTCACTAGAAAATTTTCTGAATGTCCGCAGTGTGCAGGCACGCACAAAGAAACTTCTGAGAAGGAAAAAAAGAAAGGGTTGGGTCGAATTTTGCAATTCTCTTTCACCAGATACTCAAACTTCGGAAGTTTGGGATTCAGTCCGAAAATTTAAAGGTTCGTTTACCCTCAGACCAAATAAGTCTGATCTCTCTTGGATGGAAAGTTTTATTGACCAACAGGCACCTCCATATGTCCCAGTCCACCAGGAGCTTGAAAAAAGACCTGGAATGCAGTCTCAAACATGTTGCCTCACTGTTCCTTTTTCTGTTGAAGAGCTGTCCATCTCCATAAATTCAACAAAAGATTCTGCACCTGGGCCAGATTCCATTCCATATTCGTTTTTTCGAAATTTTCCACAACAATTTTTGCTTAAACTATTAACTTTGTATAATCAAATTTTAAAGTCGGGAAAAATTCCAGATAGCTGGAAAAAACAAGCGATTGTCGCAATTTTGAAGCCTGGAAAGGATCCATCATTGAGTTCATCATATCGACCCATTGCTTTGTCATGCTGCTTCTTGAAAATTTTGGAACGCATGATTAAATACAGAGTGGAAAGATTTCTGGAAAGTAATGACTTACTCCCACCATGGCAGTTTGGCTTCAGAAAGGGTAGATCATGCATTGATAGCTTGAGCATTTTAGTTACCGATATTCAGATAGCGAGAACAAATAAAAATGACCTGATTGCTTGTTTTCTGGATATCTCCAGTGCATACGATAGTGTCATCCTTCCCATCTTACACGATAAACTAAGTTCTATCGGAGTCCCAGACTTGTTATGTTGTCTTATTTTTAATATAATGTGTGAAAGGAGCCTAATCTTTGAATCGGCAAATGGTCTGGTGGAAAGAAGGGCTTACAGAGGCCTCCCGCAGGGATCAGTTTTGAGTCCCCTCCTATTTAATGTGTACACTCTGGATATTCGAACATCCATCTACTCGTCCTGCAATATACTTCAATATGCGGATGACTTTGTCTTATATAGTTCTCATAATTCGATGTGTCGTGCGGTTGAGAATTTGGAGACATCTCTCCATGCCATCAATAACTGGTTGGAAATGCATGGCTTGTCTCTTTCTCCTACGAAGAGCCAAACAGTTGTTTTCTCTAATAAACACAAATCTCCTGGTTGCCAAATAAGCTGCAATAATACTCCAATTCCAATGAAGGAGTCAGTCAAATTTTTAGGCATGACACTTCACCGCAAACTTTCATGGAACCTGCATATTGAAAATGTTATTTCAAAATGTGAAAAAAACATAAATATCCTAAGAGCTGTAACTAGAGTCTGGTGGGGTGCTCACCCTTCTACCTTGAGAACCTTATACTTTGCTCTAATTCGCTGTCATCTTGAATACGGGAGCTTTTTAATGGATCCTCTTCCAAACTATCTGTCCTTGAAACTTGACAGACTCCAATACAAATGCCTCAGACTAATTCTAGGAGCAATGAAATCATCTCCAGTAATTGCTCTACAAGTAGAATGCGTCGATATGCCACTGTCGCTCCGGAGGGAGTTTTTAGCCTTCAAATTTATTATCAAAAGAATGTCACACAAACACATCCTTATTGCTAAATTACAATTATTGCTGAGTCATTGCTTGAATGAGCCTTACTGGAGAAACAGGAAGTACCCTCTCCTGTGTTCTTCTTGGGAATATATATCCCAGAAATGGTTCTTATCATACCAGACCCGTCCATCAAATATCGCAATACCTCCCGCCGTCATAACTTCGAATATTGTTGAATCAATAGGACTAGACAGATCCATGTCTTTACTCGATCCAAACATTGTTAACCAGCTATTTCTCCAAATTGTACACAGTAGATGGCCGTCCTATGCATTATTTTACACAGATGGTTCCAAATTTCAGGATGGTAAGTGTGGTGCTGCCTTTTATGCACCAAATCAGAACCTTGAAATGAAATTGTGTCTTCCGTCTGCTGCATCAATATTTACAGCAGAGTGCGTAGCCCTCAAAGAGGCATTAAAATACATTGTTGGTAATTCTCTTCCACGTGCTGTTATTTTCACTGACTCGCTCAGTGTTGTATCCCACCTCCGTTCTAAAAATCACACTTCATCAAATAACCATCTCATCCTCGACATTAAAAGATTTCTGTGGGAGGCGAATGAAAAAAACCTAGACATAGTGATATCCTGGATCCCCTCGCATATGGGTATTAGTGGCAATGAGAGGGTGGATGATTTGGCTAGAGACGCTTGCGTTGACGGCTTGTCACCCCACGATTTTATGTTACCAGTTGACGATTGCATCAGTGCAGCCAAAATATCAATTTTTGAGAAGTGGAACTACATATATAATAACTCAGTGACTGGCTCTCATTATAGATCAATTCAAACAAATATTCCATCTAGACCGTGGTTTCTGGATGCCAAACTGCCGAAACTTGATATTACTCTACTTTGCAGATTGAGGATCGGTCACACTGTATTGGCCTCACACCTGGCTAGAATTAATGTTGTTGACTCTCCAGATTGCGAATGTGGAGAGGATTCTGAAACGGCTGACCACGTGTTCTTTGGTTGCCCCCTTTTGCCCAACCAAGAATTTATTTTTGAAATAAGAAAAATCTGCTCGACATTTCCCATATCAGTTCACTCCCTTCTATCTCAAAATTCACTGATTATCAATCGAATTCTCATAAATCATCTTAAAAAATATAGTAAGAACATCTGATGGAAAAATGAGAAAAATAAGATCGTACAGATGATACATAAAATATCGTAGTATATATGCATAATCTTATATTTGTTATTTAGTTTATTCAATTTTATATCAGTATTTAAATGATTGCATTGTGTGATGGAATAAAAGAAACAATATTATTTGACTATGTTTCTAATGTTCAGTTAAACATAATTTGAAAAACCGTTCCCAGTTTGTTATTGTAAACAACACAATAATTATGCTGGTAGGCTGGAATCATGGGAGGGAGCGAAACAGTAGATTCCTACTTTGTATAGCTCTGTCCCACTTCGACCACCGTTGTATATTGTGGTATTATGTGCTTGTACCTATTCTCCTATACATTGTTTTGACTTGTATGTTTGCTGATTTTGTGACGAATATGATAAAAGGGTAAATGTATTTGATACTAAGCGCTGTGATGACGCATATTGCGTCCTGATTATTGTTTGTGAAATGCATTTTATTGTGAAATCAAGGCATAAATCACTCGATTGCGGGTGCATTGCCGTAAAATGAAATAAGAAGAAGTGTATTAAGTGTCTTAAGTGTAGTTTCAACGTCTCAAGTCTCTGAAAAAGTAAAAGTGAATTATGTTGTGTGTGTGTGTGTGTGTTTAGTATTGTCTAACAAAATTAAATAGTTTTTCTTTGATAAACACAACGTAGGGGTAAATGTACACTTACTTGCACCTTTTCTTTATTAGTCTACCTCATATTGTCAAAAGTTAGATTCAAGAAACATAAATTAAATTAACCAATGTTTCTTGATAATCAACATTCATTATTTCAATTTCTCTCGTTCTTTGTTTATACAGGGTCAAAAATGTTTGAGAAAGTGTTCATCCGATGAAGATTGTAAGAGCAAAAAGAAGAAATGTCTTTGTGACGGTGCCTGTGGAATGTCCTGTATAAAACCCGGTAAGTTTGTTTTGTTTAATTATTAATCTTAACCTTCTATTCTTCATCCATGACAAAACATCTTATTTATTATTCAATACTGTTGTGACTGAATTACTTAGTGAACTTTTTTTGCCGAAAAAAGTTTCAATACCTACAGTTTTCCCAAGGGCACATCGGCAAACAAAAAGTTAATATCGTAACAAGGAGTAAGTAGGTACAAAGTTATTTTCAGTTTTTTTTTTATTGATCGTATTTTTACTTACCTTGATTTATTATGTTTGTTATTTTTCTTTCACATTGTTCATGAATCAAATTTCTCTCTGTTCTTCATAAAAAATACTTCACGCATATCCAGTGATTTTTGACACTGTACCACTGTCTAGTTATTGAATGATTATGAAGTTAGTGTGCAACGTTATAATCAGATAATTGAATACCTATCTACCATCACTGACCTTCTAGACAAACTGCACTTGACGATCGACTACAAACGAACTTTTCGACAATAACCACAACAATAACGCATAATTACACGGTACATTGTAGGTGAATTGTCGAAAAGTTAATATCGTAACAAGGAGTAAGTAGGTACAAAGTTATTTTCAGTTTTTTTTTTATTGATCGTATTTTTACTTACCTTGATTTATTATGTTTGTTATTTTTCTTTCACATTGTTCATGAATCAAATTTCTCTCTGTTCTTCATAAAAAATACTTCACGCATATCCAGTGATTTTTGACACTGTACCACTGTCTAGTTATTGAATGATTATGAAGTTAGTGTGCAACGTTATAATCAGATAATTGAATACCTATCTACCATCACTGACCTTCTAGACAAACTGCACTTGACGATCGACTACAAACGAACTTTTCGACAATAACCACAACAATAACGCATAATTACACGGTACATTGTAGGTGAATTGTCGAAAAGTTCGTCAGTAGTCAATCGCCAAATGTGGTTTGTCTAGGGCATCTCCTCACAATAATGGAAGATTTGTTATGTTAATATAAATTAATAGGTCCCGTATTTTTCGGAACGTAATTTCACTGAGATTAGGTATTTGAAATTCTCATGCTATTGCAACAAATAGGAAAAACACATAATTTTTATTATGTAACATGATTGTTGTGAACCATTAAGCTGTCAAAACATGAAATTAATCATGTATCAAAAGCGCTCTTACTTTTCTGAGTAACTCTATTGGAGTTATAAAATGGCACGTGATCCACATTATTTATTCCCATCTCTACTCGAGAGACTTTTCATTCCACCTAGAAATAAATCGATTGAAAAATACCTATATTAAAACATATCCCAGAGGTTGTGGGTGACTTATTGGGTTGAGTGTTGGAATTATTCATTAGTTCGGTACAGCGCGGAGGGTTAATAAAACCAGGAACGTATAAACTCATTTTTAAGGTGTTTCGGAATTTATTTCTCAAATTTCAATATGTTTTTCATGTGGGTGGTTTTAGGTTAAGTAAAGAACTTTTAAAAGTTTAAGTATGTAATGTGCTGAATATTAAATTTTATCTATTGATTATCTATTTAATTATTTAGTAAAGGGTTAAGTACAGAGGCGTATTCTGAAAAGGGTAGAGAGCACGTGTGCCGCTTTTCTCTTAACTGATAAAATGTCTGTTATGTAATAAAATGAAAAATTCATTTCAGTGTAAGGTACTAATAATACCTTATCTTCTAGTGATTGTATGTTCTCAAGTTCGATTCCAAAACGTAGGATTTTATATAAGCAGGCAGGTACCTACATATCATCTTTCTATTCATTCCATGTAGCAGTGGGCAAAGGATTTCTCAAAGGTCTCTTACTCTATTCTGCAAGTTATCGAGCGTCATGTAAAAATCGGGTGTTTAAAAAAAGAGATATATTACGTCTTAAATTTAGTGATGAGGTTTGCCACCCATCCTCTTCCCAACACTTGTATTGTCCTCAATAAACATTATTACCGCCCAAAAGGGGCATTGAGGAGAGAAGTAGTATTAAGGATTCCCACGACGGCGGTTTTGGCCGGACGGCCCTTCAGGCCCGCCCGTGAGGACAATTTTGGTTTGAATGTGCGGATAAGTAGGAGTTAACGACTCCTGAGATATCCGGGTGTGAGGTGGGTCTCTCTTCAATGCTCCCAACACTGTCTCAACTAATTGCCGCTAAAGGCTGTTGGGGTCGGCTCTTCTCGTTCTGAAGTTAAGTATATATATATATTTCTGTTCTCTATATCATCTTCATTCTGACCATTTCTCTGCAGGATTCTATTACATTGCGTCATCCAGGTATTCTTTGGTCTCCCTTATTGATGGATGTCGAGGGAGATTTACTGACGTGACTTTGTTAACTTTGTTTGGCACCCATCCTGAATGTCTTATTTTCTGTCGGCACGGAGAAGATGGTTTGCATGTTTTATTACATACGGCTGATCTGATGGTTACCCCACTTGTGGGATACGTCGCGCCGTGATGGTATATTAGTAGTATTTATATATTATTATGTTTCATAGTCAGTAGACGTGTTGTGAAATGAAAGAAAATAGAAGAAATAATATGTAATGTGTGACACAAGAATGTAAGTATGTGAATATGTGCTCGGACTCATATATGGTTCCCTTGTAGCTGTGTTATATGTATCTACCTAAATATAGACTTGTTACCGTCTGGGTACCTACATACATGATAATAAGGAATGTGAAATGAACATTTTCTGCACATACTTGGGTGTATCCACTACATATTACTCGTAATATATTGTGAGATTCGAATATTGAAAATGACCAAGATTCGAAGTTTTTTTTTTTACGAATAATCCGAAAATCACCAAATATTAAAAGAATATAGCCATGTGACATGAAGGTGAATTTTTTAATGCTGTCCACACGTTGTCAAGTGATTTGAGGCCTTTGGGAACAAAAGAAACGCATAAAGTGAAGTTGCAGAGAATTTCTTGTCGATGAAAACGAATATTATTGCTGAATTAGTTAGTGCATATAGACCATTAAAGGTCACGTGGTCTTGTCTATGGATTTGCTTTTGCTTGGGGGGCAAACAGTCAGATTGCGCAAATCATCCTTGTAAGATGTTATGCCATAAGAGAAAAAAAGAAAGTCAGACGACAAAATAATAACAAAATCGACACTGACAGTTTTTTTGATTATTAGGTATTCTTTAGGCGTTCCACCTAATATTACACCGTAATCGTCTGTTGTGTTGGGATGCCTGATGCCCCTCAATGATTTTTCTGTGACGTCATCCTTTAATGGTCTATTGCTTTTGGGTTTTCTCGAGTTTTTGCTAGATAAAACAGCGTTAGTCTTTTTCATTTGGGGTATAATGTTATATGTACCTACCTACCATTCGCGTGACTTTTTGATTTTATTTCATTATAAAACCTTATATTGAAATATTGCTAATTTATTTTAAGAAACAATATAAATTAGGTAATTGATTATTTACGGATCAGATTAATTAATTGTAATTGACTATTTACGGACATTAATCAATTGTAGCTACCTACAGCAAAATAGGAGTTAACATAATTTCGGTTATCGGTTATAATCTTGTTAAGCTTTTTCGTCATTCGGTCTTATTGTCCATTTTCGGGTTTCAATTTTTTTCAAACATTGAAAAGACGTTTATTTATATTATTATATCGTGTAGAACTATTGCAGCATACTTTTTATTTCTGAAGTCTTCGCTTTAACCACAAAATAATATTGTCGTAATAAATATTATATACCTATAATATATAACAGAATGCATTTGAACTTTTCAATTTCAATTTCTCTCGCAAATTGATCTTCAAATATCAACCCATAGATACGTAAACTTCATATTAAACCTACTCATTGAAAATATTATTTTCAACTTTATTGGAAAGAATGCAGCCAAGTTTTTAATGAACATTATAGAAAATAAAAATATTTTACTGTATATCCATACTAAAAATATTTTATTGTTTTTGGAAGGCATAAATATTTTCTTTTTCCGTTAGCCCCTCAGTTCTGAGAATATGTCTCCACAACTGCGATCTTCTGTCAAGTGCAGGATGCTGGGTAATATGCTCTGCTTGCTAGTGAAGTATTCTTTAACAATACTTTTTGGAATTCCTACATTTCACCATTTAGCAATTCTACAAAGTGTTTCTAAAGAATAAAGGTTCTAATTTACTTTTAGCCTTTAAATCTCCTCTGTTGGGTATAAGCTTCATCAAAAAGCTTTTTTCTCGAGCAACATGAGCCCACTCCTTTCCAACGAGTTGGAGAGTGTCATTAGCCTAACTTTTTGAACTGTCCCTATGTTTCTCTTATCCTTCCACGGTCTCCTCTTCAGGGTTCTATTTTCTTTTCTAAGGGTGCAAACACAAAGAAAGCAGATTACCAGCGCCGATCAGTGCCGGTAAGCGCCGGCGAAGTAAATCGCAATCGGCGTTCCTGCTTTTACTATGTTCGTGTTCATTGAAATGCATGTAAACACTCTCGGTGCCGGTAGACGCAGGCATCGGAAAGCAGGCAACCTGCTTTCTTTGTGTTTGTACCCTTACTGTATGACCAGCGCATTGCCATTTTAGCTTGGTACGTAATATGACGCACAAAATGGAAATTTATTCAAAACAATAAAAACGTAATTCACCAGTTACAAAAAAAATTCTTCGTGTACCTACGGCGACACCATCACAGATATTCGCTCTGTGGAATAGAATAAAAATATTATTTGAAAAGTGTTGTCACGTTCTTTGTTAAATTTTCACGAACTGAAAACATCCCCGCATTAAACGTGTCACAGGTCGTAAAATGTTAATTATGTATGTCGCTATGAACAACATAATAAATCACATTCACATTGAAATAAAAAATAACTGGATTACTGCAGTTGATAATAAAATCACTGTTAATCAGAAAGTAGCAGATCAGTACCTATATTTAATTATGGGTCTAGTAAAGGACCATAGTTTTAAAAATAGAGTAGGTATTGAAGAAAGTAAAAATAGTTTTTGCCGTACCGTTTAAACATGGAATATTTGATTAATACTAATTAACTTTTACATTGCAATAGGTTATTTCTATTCGGAGATTAAATAAAAATTATAAAAGGAAACAAAAAATAAAATATCTAGCATAATAATTAATTATTTCAAAATAAACAAATACCTAATTAAAACTTTGTATAATTCCACTATGTTTATTAACTCACAGTTATAACTTTCTCAAGTGACTAAGCATCCATCATCAGTAACCCTCAGTAGGTATCACTCCAAAAACATTTTAAGTTTTTTTAGTACAAAGTTTTTATAATTTATTTGTGCTAATTGGTATTTTTAAAATGTCATTCCACAGAGTTACAGTTGAAAACTTAGAATTATTAAAATTATACACTTTAAATACATAGATACTTACATATTTATATTAAATATGATTGCACAACGTTTTATAATGAACTTTTTTATCCTCAAAATTGAGGCAGGGCTATAGGGATACTTTTTATTTAATAAAATCGATTAACCGTTGCATTATTACATTTTATACATATTTATACATCTCATTTTTTTAAATAATTATAATTGTTTCAAATAAATAAAAAAAAAATCTCTTGCGGCTGTTTTGTCGGTATATATATTAAATTATACTCTTGTGGGAAAGTAAAAATATATCAAAATTCAGTTTGGTGTGTGATAATGATACAACTTCATCTATTCTAGACATAATATGTACAAGTGTGTAGAAGTTGATCATCTGTACCTAGTTCGAAATAATTTTTTATTGCAAAATCACAGAGATTAGTTGAACGTTTTAAAAATATATCAGTGACTTGTGAATTGATCCATCACTATTATAAACATTCTATCATTTTTTGAAAAGATTAACAAGATTCCACCCCTTGCTATAGGTGGTGTGAAAAGTATTCATACAAACCAATATTTTATCCGGGTTAAATAATAATAATTGCACAGCACTTGACATGTACACAAAGAGCTTTTGAATTTGACAACTTGACAAGGCTGTACTGAATTTTATTTAGGTAGGTATTTATGAAATATGAATAATGATTTTTTTTATATTTGTTCATGTGGATGAGTGTCGATGTGTAAAATATATTCATTATTTTAATAGAAAATATGAAACCCTCTACGAAAACAACCAAATATTCTTTTATTCCAAAAAATGTACAGCACAATTGAGTTGGCCATTAGTCTGATGGTGAGATGGAAGGTAATGTCTGTGTCTAAGATTTTCAATGAAGAGATCCTGAAGATGCACCTATAGTACCTTTATGTTGTCGATCTACACCGCCTTAATTTTAAAGACCCATTGTTTTCTGTGAGGGTGCAGTTTGGCTTATTACAAACCCAGATTCTATATATCTAAACCAGTGATTCCCAAAAAGATCCAGGTGGACCAGGGGTCCACGGGAGACTCGACGGGGGTCTACGATGTCGTGACTAAAAAATGGGGGTGCACGAATCGTAAGTGGGGGTCCACGAATCCATAGTTAAAGTATCGGATATTCGGTAAAAGCACCAGATATTGACATAAACAATAGTCGGTACTAATACCCGGTACATTGTAGAAAAAGGTACCCACTGCCAGAAAATATTCTTTAAGAAAACCGAGGAGTTTTTGTAATATTTCAAATTCCTATACCATTTTGAAAATTGGCGACGGAGGGGGTAGAAATTTAAACGCGTAATATTTTTAAAGTATACAATAGTCGGTACAAATACCCGTTACATTGAAGAAAAAGGTACCTACTGTGAGAAAATATTAAAATATTGTGTAAGAAAACCGAGGAGTTTTTGAAATATTTCAAATTCCTATACCATATTGAAAATTTAGCGACGGAGGGGGGGTAGAAAAACAGAAATACAATTTTTGAAAGTGGTCTATGAGAAAAAAGTTTGGTAACCTGTGATCTAAATTATCACAGCATCTCTCACAAATGGGGTGGTCAGAAAATTAAGTGCACCTAAAAAACAAACAAATTGTCGAATAATAGGTATATGTTTATGAATGTGTGACATATCTCATCCCGGATATGGCAAATGTCTCAAACGTAGTAATGTTTTACAAATAGTTGCCTTTTACAGGACACTCGAAAACTTAAAGGAGAGAGTGGGAAACCTACTATAGGCATTAATACTAGTATTATACCACGATGTTATGACAAGCTATATATTACATGTAGATATGTGTGTAGAGTGTTAATGTATTACGTCATTTGATATGGCTTTTGATGTATGATAATATTATATGTATATCATGCAATAATATTATAATATTGTAAGCCTTTAATTAATATGTATGATGGTGTGAAGAGTGCAGAGTGTAGGTGTGGGGAAGCAGTACAATGTACTAAAAATAAATTATTATTATCAATATTAATGTATGTATTGTCAAGTAGCTATTCAATTTACGAGTGATGTTACATAATATCGAATAATTTCACCATCAAGGGTGGTTGTTGACGCATACGTAATGAACTCTGGATCTTCCAGGGTGCTTATTAATATATAACATTATTCATATCATCTGTCAAGTGAAGATTTTACTTCTAATAATAAATTATTATGAAAATATAAAACATTGAGATAAGACAAAGTTTATGAATAAAGATGATAAAAGCTTCCAAGATAAAATGGCAATGGGTTGGGCATATACATAGCTAAAAAAGAATATGGCAGATGGATCTTGAAGTGGAGACCATGGAAAGACAAGAGTAGTAAAGAGAGACCTCAAAAAAGATGGACTGCTATCATTATTGAAATTGATTAATAATGTACATGTTCACCTAATGTGAGCAATTATGTCAGCCTATGAAACCTATTCGTATAAATTATGATGCCTACTTTCTAAAATCAATGTATTCCAGAAATTTGTTTTTACATTTCCAGAATTTATTGTAATTTTATCCGCGTTTCCTTTTGTATATCCGTTCAGTTTTCTTTTATATCTTGAAATATTTTTTGCACGTCCATTTTATCATAAACATACCCAAAATAATAAGAAAACAGATTTCCGTTTCAATAAATTGTTATTTTTGTAAAATACTATTATTTTATCATTTAATATATCTAGTCCTGTAATAATATGCTTATTTTATTTCAATTGAACAAGATATATACCTACCATCCGTAGGTTTTGTCTTTAGTAATGTCTCAGAGCTTATTAATTAATATATTTCCATGGTATTTTTTTATCTTTCCTGTGTAAGATATCTTTACAATCTTTTACTCAAAAAAATATCTTTCCGAAGCTCAGAATTAATATTTCTTTCATTTGTTGAACATAAGTGATTTAATATATTTTTTTGTAAATTTACTTACAGTTATTCATAATATCATACATCTATAAATAAAGAAAGACAAAAGTCGAACTCTGTTTCAGAATTCCGTTGGGTTTTGATAAGTTACACATTTTGCTTTAAAAAATATCCGCAATATTTCAGTATTTTTATGTTGACTAGATAATGCTTTCAAAACACATATTATTATCTCTCCACGGTCCTATAGTATATACAAGTATGTGAGTGGATTATGGAATAATCGCATTTGTGGAAAGCTCGAATCTGCCTTCAGGGAATCTTCAAGATAAAGGCCAGCACACGATTTTCTCTGAAATACACAAGTTTGTACTTACGAAGAAACGTGTTGTTTGTTGTTAAGAATCTTAATGAAGCACACCGAATCACATTTTCTAGAAGCTTATACTTTATGATTAACATTTTAAGTAGATACATACAATATACGTTCATAAATAATATTTCATGCTTCGCAAGCCGATAGCCAACTTAACAGAAGGATGATATTTGTAACTATTTAAAATCAACAAACTGTATTAGCAATAATTAACTGGAAGGCATAACCAATCGTAACTGAAATAAATTTGGGATACTTTACCGAAAAGGTGAATATTTGTCTTACGATATCGTCGGCCGTGTGATTTCTGTCGAATAAAACACAAACAAGGCACTCAACTAAAGAAAAGACATTGATTTTTTTATCAGAATATTATAACAATTTTCTCCGAAACATGAACCAATTCAAAATAAATAATAGCCGTCTTGATTGGTCACATTTTTTATTACTTCGCTGTACCTAATTGAATTTTAAAAGGTTTTCCAAACATAGACAATTTTTTATCTTTCCTGATTGAGAGAAAATGGGGAGAAATTATAGAGAATAATATAAAAAGAAAAATCATAGAGATTCTTCAAAACACACGTAACATGAATATGGTTGTAGATACGTACTCCGCTTTCCGGGTTAATTCGGGTTTACAATTTGCACATAATCGCTACATTTCCCTCGAGTATTCTAATGAGTTGTATTCATGAGCGTGCAGCTTCTCTGTTAATACTTCCCAGAGAATTGTAATCATTTCTCATGTTGATATATGATTATAGTAGCTACTTGTAATTACACTGCAAGGCAGGGTGCTCTAGGGATTATTGAAATTGTAATTATAATTTTCTTAAAGAGACAAAAGTAGTGATTGAATTTAATGCTGATTATTTTTTAATGTTATGAATATCAATTTATGAAGACATACTTAGATCTAATACATATATGTATATTTAGAACTAGTCATCATGAATTGTAATTACATTAACATTGAAATTTAACGTGTGATGAAAATAACCCGGAAAAGTAATTATTGGAATAGAATATTATTTGACAAAAGTAGCGAAAATTCACTTCTCAACATCAACATGATCTAGGTACGTCTATTTTATAGTAAGAAATATTAGGATAGGAATATAAATGCTTTAGGACATTAAAATAAAAACGATATCAATTATTTATGTGAAACTGTTTTGTTTGTCGTGCGGATTCAATTGTTACACATTACTGCCATAAAAATTCCGTTGTTGGAAATAAAAAATAAATTTTCTCTCGTGTTTTATTGCACTAGCGAAATCCCTCTGCCTCACTTTTTGTTACATATTGTTTTCTATTTTTTGCTCATTTACTATTCTCACATCGCGGTTCTCTTTTAGCGTGTGTTGTTGTGCTGAATTGGCTATTCAGTATATTAGGTTTCACATTTCTTAGCACTACTACAGTAGGGATAAAATTTTGTTGGACCGAAATCGGATTTTCTACCAAAACTGACTGTCAGCATCTGTTTATTCTAGATTTGACCGACGACATGTTTATGTTAAAAATCTTCTAATTTTCATGCACCAAAACAGTCAATAGTAATAAAAAATTGTATCTAAATCTATAACATTGGAAATAATATCTAGTACCTACCTAATATTTCTTTGTCTTTGGCATTTATTCTGGCATAAAATCTGTCAACATTAATTACGTTCAAGCTAGAAGTATCCAAGCTTGGTTGAAGTCGTAGAATAAAATGTCAAAAAATTGCCCATTTTTTTTAGAAATTTGATTTCGTTTATCAAAACTATTCGAAACCGAAATTTCGGCTGCTCACTATTTCTGGGTTATTTCACTTCATAATGCTATCGTATATTAGGTTCCGGAATAATTTATTATATTTTCTCTTATATTATTATATTGTTACTATCGTTACCCGGTATATTATATTATTATTTATTGCTGATTTTATTATTATTACGTGTTTTGCTGCTGTGTTACAGATTTTCAGTTTGAGGCAATATATTGTTACAAATTTATTACAAGGTGTCAATAATAAGGATCAACCGATAAAGTATTCAGCGAGCAACGAACAAAACCAGCAAATTATAATTCAATGATTTGCATTAATGAATTTCAACTGAATAGATACTTTATTATAAACATGCATCACTGAAAAAAATGAAGAAAATAAATTCACATGATTCAAAATACCCTAATAATAGTATTTAAGCTTATGTGTTACATAATTATTTGAATAATCGTCTTTTAAGTCTATCTATCTTTATCTATCTATACTCTTACGCCGTATCCCAAGTGGGGTAAGCAGAGAGAACCGAACGCCATATAGATCTGTCCTTACACATTTCTTTCGCTTCTTCTTTTAAGTCTGTACTATAACTACACTACCACTATCATCAAGATATCGGCTAGATACTTCAATTATGATAATTGTTTTGAAGCTAAATTTCACCAAAATGGTGGTAAAAAGAAAATTCAACAGTTGTTCATCA
Organism: Athripsodes cinereus; assembly: GCA_947579605.1. Taxonomy (NCBI): domain Eukaryota; kingdom Metazoa; phylum Arthropoda; class Insecta; order Trichoptera; family Leptoceridae; genus Athripsodes; species Athripsodes cinereus. The sequence goes on from OX388322.1 coordinate 10,271,044, forward strand.
CGCACTTATATTTTTAAATTTTCTGCACTGACTTTCTTACGATTTTTTAATACAAGTTAAAACAAATGACAGTACCTACTAATTTAAAAAATGTGTTTGTGATCTTAAATTTACTGTCCCAATTAAGCGGAATGTTGTCCCAATTAAACGTATAAATTTAGTATTGGTTTCTTGGTTTGGTTTCTGTTGTTTGAGATTTGTCCCAAGTAAGCGGCTGTCCCAATTAAGCGGTGTCCCAATTAAAAGCAGAATCGACTCTATTAACTTTTACATGACACATGAAAACATACAGAAAAGAGTAAGAGACCTATTCTTTACTGGGGACTCCACGAGATAAGGTAAATAATAATATGCATAATAACTGCTGTGCAAGCTATGAAAAATGGTATTATATTATAAGAATCGCGATTTCTTACCTATACGTAGTGATGTGAGAAGAAAAAATTCTTCGAGAATTTCTCCTCTGATGGAAGAGAAATTTCTCTCCATAATTTTTCTTAGTATTGTTATGACCTTTCGCCCAGTACACTTCGCAGCCAACCTGATTGATCCAAAAATTTGTGGGGCTGATTAAGGCCCAAATCAGAGGTTATTAACACTTTTTTACCGGCAATTTTTTTTTTAACTTAAATATAGGCACGTGGGGTGTCAAACATCAAGATTTTTCATCAGTTATTAGCACTTTTTTCTATGTAGGTACCTAACATATTTTTTTTTCCATAATTAATTGTAGCCATATTGGTGATAAATTGTCTCAACATTTGTACATTCTTATTGATTGATTGAATAAAGTATTTATTATTATTATTATACTGTTAAATAAAAAATAAAAAATATTCTCCAAAAATTCTCTACTTCGAGAAATTTACCGAGAAATTTCTCGGTAAATTTATCGAAAAATTATTTCTTGAGAATTCCACAACACTACCTATAAGTAGGCACGTTAAGAGAAAAGCAAATTTAATATGAATATTGATATCGGTATTTAATGTTTCATTATTATTATTTCATTATTCAAATTACTACTGTTTTTGTTTTTATGAATTTGTACCAATTCATTTTTTATCATCTTTATTGTTGTTGTCTGTCAAATTGTTATTTTTTTAATTTGTTATATGTTTAACGTGTAAAAGGCTCACGCCGTGTACAAGTGATAAATAAATAAATAAATAAATTATACCTATTAAATTTACTAATTTATGTTGACAATATTTATTATAAATAATCTGTTTTATCTTATGAAATGTATATTCTTTCATATTTAGGTACTAGTTATTATATTTCTACTATTTTTAGTAATAGAATTATAACAATGCGATGTTTTTATTGTCTCTGTAAGTCTGTACCAACATTAAGTAGTAATAATTAATTGCTTAAATCTTATTTCGTTTGAGAAAACTTCGCGTTTGTATGGCTGAATGAATCTCTGATTCCATTCTTATTTTGTACCGGAATAGGATGTGCTATGAAGATATTAATATAATACTGTATGCCTAAATATAATATTATACAGTGTTTCTAAAAACAGTATATGTACACATATACAATGTTCCTACAGATAGTCTGTACAATATTGTTATTATTATATTGAAAGTAAGAAACGTTATTATTTATCTTCGTGTAGGACGTGAAGTCTATTCAGCTGGACTCTGAGTACTCTGTTTTGTGAATTGAGAGGGAAATGTCCAGTGGTGTATTTTCCACACACACCCACTAACCCATCACAGACCCATCGAACATGATTGTGTTGTTGTTTTATTTGTTATGTTATATATTTGGTTATCAAAGAATAAATGACTTAAAACCAAAAACTAACACCAATCGATGGTACAAAAATATTGAATCCTTAGTATTAAAATAGCTATATGCTTTCACGTTATGTAATCTGCATGTTTATTACTTGCAGTTAGTCCGCTGGTTACCCCAATTGAGGTACATGTAGTGACGGTATAGTGGCAGTAGTAGTAGTAAGTTTGATATAAGACAGCCGCTCATTCAATTACATATGGTAACAAGAATAGTAGAAAAATAATCATCCTTATCGTATGCAGGCGATCCGCGCACATACAAGAAAACTTATGTCACGTTTATACAAGTTAAGTATATTTTTTTACCTTGAAACGTAAATAATAAGGTATGAATGAACCTGACGATATACCAATATTTAAAAAAAATATATTATTGTACCATAATATGCCATCAATCTCTTTGTGAATTAGTATATTTTTAAATACTCGAACACCTCTGGAGTCGTAGATTCCTATTTATCAGCACTTTCAAACCATAGTAAATTATAGTTAGGGGTAGGCCATTGTGAACTAGTGTTGTGGAAACCTTAAATTACTTATTCAAAAAAATGGTTTTGCCAGTGGAATATACCTAGTAGTAAAATAATAACGAACTAGTTTAAGCTGAGTTGAATAATGCTCCCAACGTTCTGAGAGTAGGTATTATATTATATATTATTATAGCATTTCCTTTTCCTTGTACCGGAAACGGATATAAACCCCGTGCCTTCATAAACAATGTACCGTACAATTATTATTATTATGTACATGTTATCTACTAGTTTACACGTCTCGATGTTGTGTGTTAACCTTATTTCAACGGGCGATAGAAATATTGGATTTTTCCATCCGGAATATTTGAGTACTTTAAGTACACAACATGGATCATCAGAGGTTTGGTGATTTTTTTTTGTTATTGTTGAGAGATGAATAGCGAGAATTTTCTTTACTGTTGAACCTTTTCTAATAAAAAATATTAAGGTGAAGATTATTTGCTTGGATTTGATTTTTTACGTGAATTATTAGGGCGAAAGGGATAAGAATTGAGAAGTTGTATATAAGATAGCATGAAAATCATTGCATTTCATGTTCTACGTCAAATATTATATTTGTGTGAGTGCTACATTTTTTTTCAATTCATTTTTATTTCTATGATCATTATAAATACCTTATTTCACTTGTTTCTGTACCCTATGATGTAAACGCATTTAAAACTGATATCAATATTTTATTTATCTATGATAAGATTATTATTAGTATCAGAGAAACACGAAACCAGATTAAGCCATTGTGGAAATTTTGAAAAGGTTTATCTAGAATTTAATATATATTATCTATCTACATATCTATATCATCACGGCATATCTCTCAAGTGTGATAATCGGCAGCAAGGAATATACAGGGCATCCTCTTTAAAAATAAGACATTATAGAAAGGTGGCATACCTAGAATGTAAGAATTTTTTAATAAGTTTAGGACGTATGTTCACAAAAATGTTTCAAGGGTTAACTATTTGGTAGGTATCATTATTAATACCAACGAGATTATTTTGGCAGAAGACATAAATAACCAGAGACAAATTACAAAGATATGTTTACCGACTGCGCCACAGTAGGAGAATCCCTTTGGGGCGCTTCGTATAACATAACCTCAATTTAGTTTTCATTTGTCAAGCAATATTTCCCCACCTAAAGTTGGTATCTACATAATCATATACCTACCTTTAATAGTTAAGACTGTTGACATCGAGTTAATATGGTAAAATATTATTATCTTGTAGGTAAATGTATAAGATTACAGCATGACAATATGTCATGCTGTAATCTTATAATTTAAGGTGTTTTAGAATGGAAATATAAACGCCCATAACAATAATTTATTTTAACTACTATAGTGCAGAAAAAGCTTTTACATTAAAATAAATAAACAATTACTGTGCAAGTTGATTCCTCTCTAAAATAAATGCACTGCTTACCGTTTCTGAAACACGGATAGAGAAGAGTTCAAACTTTAATAATAATAATAACAACTAGACAACTCTTTTTAAAGATGCGTCGTTTTGTGGAAAAACCACCGCAAGGGCCCATTCAAGAATCATAACACCTCCTGAAAATATGTCTTAATGTATATGATCACTTAGGAACGGTTTTTACAATTAATTTCTTGAATTTGCTACTCCAGTTAAGGACACCATAATGTTTGGTCGTTATAAAATATAGCCACTTCTGGTTACTATTTGCATCATGCAAACTAAAATTGATCACTTATGTAAATATGCATCGATTGCGTCCATATACCTAAAACAATAAATCATTCAGCTCGACTGTAATCAGTATAATAATACAATAGATTTTGATTCTATGAGAGGTTTAAAATATCACCAAGCAGATATTTATGCTAATCCTTTCATTATTAAGACGAGGGTCTAGTAAATTCTGAACAGGAGTGTATGATATCATATAGTTGAAAGATTTGATCACATTTATTATATCCTTGTATATTATAATATATTGTATCAAAGTACTAGAAAATAATAAGGAAAGAAGATGAATAGTCTGAAGACTCTGAGCGCAACAAAACAATTTATTATCAAAATACTAACATTATTTACAATAAAAAAAGTTTACACTGGACGCGCAAAAAAATGACTAAGCGATTTCTGTATTTATGATTAATTATTGTTTCTATAGAAGTATCTGATTATCCCTTAAGCTTTCTTCTCATTTGTGCCTCGTTTTGATACTGGCGCATCTCTGTTACAGATTTCATGAAAATCACGGGTTTGGAGGACTGAAAAACATGATATTTTATTTATTTTCATGCAAATTTACTTTTTTGTTTATTTTTTATAATTGTTTCAGTAAATTTTATATAAATTCTCTTATCAATGTAAAATTTTCCGATGCATTAAAAGTTTAAGCATTATTTTCACTCGTGATTCATTTTGTTGTTACAAAACTTTCACTCTCACATCTTTCATTTTAGAACTCATTACAATAGAAGCGTGAGTTTTATCTGAAAAGTTTTTGCTTCAGCACAATAAACGGGGTTTTTTGTTCTAAATTACATACGTATCCGTTGAAATTGAGCATACTTTTTTATATCATAATATTTGCACATCTAACTTAAACAATGTTTTCATTTTGTTTAAAAGTTTTTTCCATTTATTATGAAATACGATGACACGTCTCTATATTGTAGTTAATTTCATAAACTTTTATAATTGTGAAATGTTTTTGCATATTACAAGGACTCGACTTATAAAAACGTGATTATATTTATAGTATTATAACCGCTATATATAATAATTATATATTGTAGTATTATTGTATGTATTAATCTGTATTGTTATTTTAAGCACACATATCATCCGGACAATTTTAATAGACTTGTTTACGTTAATTATGAATTAATTTAGTGTCATTAAACACAACAGTGTTTTAACACAGCTAATCAGTTGATATTTCTCACTACTACCTTGTTCTTTAATATTGATTAAAATAATGTGGTTTTCTTTTAATTTAAATTATCTTCTTTACGCTTGGTCGTTTTTAATGGACGCTTTTACTAGTCAAACCAATTGTGAGTTCGGTATTTGAAATAATGGAATGAAATATGTGATCAATTCACACTTGTGTTAAATTTTCAATGAACATAAACTGTGTAAATTACGATATTTTTTGACCATTTTGTATGTTGAAACTTTTGTTTGTTTCTTGTTCTCAGATCGTGAGTGCCCAGAGCTCGACAAGCCGGAATTGGGTGATGTCACTGTTTCAGGAAGACTCTTTGGTGACAAGTAAGAATAAAATTACTTTGAATTTCATTTTTGTTCGTTAAAAAATTAGATTAAAGTCAACCCGTTAAATCCATTTGTCATTTTTCTCCTGTGAGGTTTCACAAAAATAAATAATTTGGAAATTTTTCGAAATTTTTATGAGTATTATAAAAAATGTTTGACTATGATTTTTTTCTCCAGGGCTGTGTATTCATGTCCTCATGGATTTCACGTCGTGGGTCTCCAAAGCAGGAACTGTCAGGCTGATGGTCAATGGGCAGGACAAGCTCCAGCTTGTAAACAAAATAGTAAGAAACGGTTTTTTTAATAGATTTAGTAAACAAGTAGATATAAATTCTTTTAACATTTTTTTACGTATAAAATAAATACATTTTACGATCGCAATAAATACTATGTAATTTTTTTATCGTAGTGGGCTATAATTCTATTTTCCAAAATAAAGGTCGAAGTTAAATAATTTTTATTTTCCGGGTCGATGAACTGAAAAAAAAATTAATAACCCGGAAAGTGCATTCAATTCGATTATTGAAAGTCCCATCTCTAAAATCGAAACAAAAAATAAGAATGGCGGCAATTTTCAACATCGGCTGTCAAATGTCGAGTTGTTTTTGTTTTTATTAAAAAAATCGATGTTTTCCAGTTTATTGCTTGACCCCGCTTCACATAGAGCATGCCCGCCACTCCGCTCTACCAGAACAGGCGACCTTTGACTTGGATGCCACTATCCAGTACCACTGCCATACAGGTTATGTCACGAATGGCTTTCCTAGAGCCAAATGTTTGGCGATTGAGGGGCATGCTTCCTGGTATGGACCCGACATCACTTGTGAACGTAAGTTGTTTTTTAATTATACAAACATAATTTTGAATATCTTACAAACTAATGAAATATACGTTTATTAAATACCTACAGTAATCAGTCTTTATAGGACACAACTTGATTATTTATAAATGTTTGTAGTACCTACTCAAAAAAGAAAGGTCGAAAAAAAGAAATAAGAAACTAAAATGCAGTCAAAACAAACCTTGTGGAAAGCATAGTTATTGCCATGTTATTGCAAACCATGTAGGGCCTCAGTTATAGACTCTTTTGTTAATGAGTACTGAAATATATCAATGGTACAACATCAAGGGCTTCCCACCACTTGTAAAAAAATATAGTTTATAAGTACATACTCTGGCGAAATGAGTTCTGTGTATAATTTGTTACAAAATCTTCTTACAATTTATCACAGCTCGTTCCTGTGGGCCACCTGGTGAACTTCCTCACGGCTGGGTGACAGCAGAGTGCCACACATTTGGTTGTCGAGCTGCTTTACACTGTGGCGCTGGCTTTGAGTTGGTCGGAAGAGCTGAGAGGTTCTGTCAATCCGATGGAACATGGGCTCCTAATGAACTTCCTACTTGTGTCCGTAAGTGGATTTCTATTATCAATAATAAATGGAATGAATAGGTAATTAATTAGTTCCCTATACTCACCAATAATTTCATGGTATAATCTTTTTGTTATTGTCAGCAACGCTTTATTTACCACAAGTCAATGAATTTTTTATCAATTTATTGCCGTGGGCCTACATATATTCAGAATTTCCAGGACTTCACTTTATGTACGTCTGTATAAATAACTAACTTAGCTGTTAAATATTTGAGAAAATGAGGTAGTCAGTATATTAATGGTGGAGTCTTGGACTTTCATTCGAGATATTCTGATTTCAATTTCTTCCACTGCCAAGCTATTTAACGTTTGCGATACAAACAATCACTTAGTATGCCAATGGTGTGTTTGGGTTTATTAAAAATCCAGATTCATCTCTTTTATGAATTAAAATTGTAAATCAAAGATTTTTTATGAAATGGCTATGTTTTTCTATTTCTTCACCCATTTTTAAAGTATTATTTTTACTAAAACTCATTTTCAAAAGAAACTCTCTTCAACAAAAATGCTGATTACAACGAAACATTATACCATCTGTATTTTTTGTTGTATTAAATTTTGTTACCCTTGAACTGTTAAGTTGAATTCTCTCCCACGTAATTTTTTATATCAAAACTTATCTCGTTGTATTTTTCAAAAAAGCTTTATCAATATTTCTGCAGTAATTCATATCTAAATTAAATTCATCAAGACACGTATAGTTGTGAAACTAATCCATAATAGTATTTTGACAATTTTCTTCAGTATTTCTGTCATATTCTTTTCATAAATGTGTGGTTGAACACTATTTCACACTAAAATATATAATTTAATAATCATTATAAATACAAGTGTAGAATAAACTCAGATTTAGAGATAAAAATGGTAACATTCCCAAATTTTCAAATATGTTATCAGGATATCAGGAAATGCCTCTAAAATATCGTTGTTGCTTATTTCAAATGATGCGCGTGCGAGTATTTTGATTTAGGCACTCTTAAAAACTGTTCATTAAGGCATTTGATACAATACAATACATTCAAATGATGCGTGTGCAAGTATTTTCATTTAGGCACACTCTTAAAAACTGTTCATTAAGGCGTTTGATACAATACAATACATTCAAATGATGCGTGTGCGAGTATTTTCATTTAGGCACACTCTTAAAAACTGTTCATTAAGGCGTTTGATACAATACAATATTGTATCGCTCGTCAACAGGTTTACCGAAATCGATCGCGATTTAAATAATCAAGTAACGGATGTGCATTGTAGAATACTTAAAAAACATTCAAAATGTCTCGTAACTGTTACATAGTTAATCCTTCTAAAATAACTGATACTATTAAATTTTAATATTTGATACTAAGAATCATTTGAAAAAAAGGGTTTTAATAAGCAGTTTATTCGAGAAATGTCAAAACATTTATTCATTAACATGTGTCATGCAAATATGCAATAACAATATTAAATATATGATACAATTACATTTCTACATTTTTATTAATTTAATTTTACGAAAATAAATCAGCTATTCATTAAAAATTGGGATTGTTAATGGTCTAAATACAAATTTTGTAATATACATTTAGTTTAAATGTGAAGTAGTGTTCATTGCAGTACTATGCAAAATCCCTTTAATTGCACAATAATGTATCCCAAATTTAAGCAAGTAAATGTTAGGTATACAATATTGCCTCATTTGTTTTGGTATTTTGTTTTTTACGTTCTGTTGTTTTTACTTTGTTAATGCTGCATTTCAAAATGGAGGAGCATGAGAGATGGGTTGTCAAGTTGAACAAATCGTGAACAGAGAACAGAGAACGAGGGAAAAAACAAACCGTTGATGAAAAAATTGTTCAATTAAAGAATAAAATAATCGATAAAATCATAAATATATATTTTATTTCAATCAATTATTACTGTTTATGAAAAAGATTAAATGTTAATATACCTATATATACCTATATATAATCTAATTAATATCTTTATTAATAATTAAGATTTATTCGTATATTATATATTTGTTCTTTGTTTATTGCTGCACAAATTGTAATAATATGCACCCGTGCACTACTACTATTACAAAAATATGTTTCAAATATTGTCTATGCAAGTTTTCACGATACGCACCAAATGCTTTCATGCTCTTTTAGCGAATGCTTTTTCTTTTCAATTTAATGTAAAATTACAATTTTATAATGAGACACATTGGACGTGTCTTTGGCATGTGTATTACAAATTAATTAGAAATTTAAACTGCTTTATATTGTTTTTTTTTTTCTTTAATTTGGAAACATAGATTAAGGTATTTAAAATGAATTTTTTGACCGAATAGAAATTTGCTCATCTTCATATTAATGTGCTTTAAGATTTCCATATGTTTTTACAAGAAAACCCAGATTATCTGATAATATTTGAGTAACTATAAAAACTGTTTTTGATTGTAGAATATGTCAGATCAAATAATTTAGTGAATAAAAATTATCATCCACAAAAAAAAACATATTCTGTGAAAAATTCTTATGTTCATATTACAGTTATCAAATTTGCATATCATTACTAATTGCAAATTTGAAACGGTTCATATGAGTTAAATGAAAATATGAATTAATATGATCTAGATGTATGTAGCGACCATATTTAAAGTGAAATACAGCAACTTTAATGGTTAATTAGAATCGATCATTTATAATACCCATCTCTTCAATTTAATGGTTAATTAGAATTCATCATTTATAATACCCATCTCTTCAATTTAATGGTTAATTAGAATTCATCATTTATAATACCTATCTCTTTAATGGTTAGTTAGAATTCATCATTTATAATACCTATCTCTATAATCGTTCAATGGTTCCAGTAGTTTATGATGTAGCAATGAATTAGATGTTAGTTGAAAATGATGTTTATATTTTTTTTTTCATTTTTATTCTCCATTTCCAAACTTTGAATCCAGCGTGCTTCCAATGCGTACTTCAACATAATTAATCTTAAATAAAAACAAATTTAAATAACTTTTCACAACGTGGTGACTTTCATGATAAAGTGATTGGGATATTTGTTTGTTTGTTTGTTGAGTGTTTTTATTAATTTTGAAAACAGTTTTGGCATGTTTGGTTATAATCTTTCTGAGATATTTTCAGTATTGCATGTTTTATATTTCATGTAGTGTCGTATCAATTAGATTTAGGGATTGGATATTGTTTATCAACTAACGTATTTTCATTTTGCATTTTAAATAATATTACACAATAACACAGTTATGACAAAAAAAATTGAAACAATCTTTACGTGCAAAAGAATGTTTATCACAGTTAAACGATCCCAATGTTCAATCAATGCAAATATAAATTCAATTTATGCCATTATATCACTCAAAATCTTTGATAAGAAATAAATACAGAATAAAAACAGGTGGCAAATTGTACACTAGAAACAGTTTATTTATCACATTTTAGTCATCATTAATTTATTTTCTTCTTTTCTATGGTAGGCAGAAAGGAAAGTCTTTAGATTATGCTCTTGGAACTCAGCGATATCCTTTTTAAGAGAGATTTCTTGAAGGTTCATCCATTTTTAGGTCAATAATCATTTAGTAAATTTAAAAAAGATTTATTTATCATTATTATTTTATCATTATATGATAATGTATTAAAATTCCGTATTATAAATTATAGCTAGTATAGATTTAAGTTATTTTATCTTAATAGAACCTAAAAATATAGTCGTAGAAGTTAGATGTATGAATTGCGTAAAGATGCAATAATTAAAAAGTAGTGATTTTAAAACTCCTTGCTCATTCATATTTAAGTAGCTGCTTTGCATAGGTGTCATATATAATTAGATTTGTTTGTAGTAATCATATGTTTTCTTTCTATTATGTTTTGAATTCCCTTGTACATTTTCATTATCTGGTTGTGTAGAGTATTTTGAAATATACAATTGTATAATTATTGTTGTTTTCTTCCTTATTGTGAATTTGTATAAGTATTCTTGTTCCATTTCATCTTCTTTTTGATTCAAAATAAAATATTTCCTCTATTTGCGGTTTTATTCTTCACTTCCCCTTCTTCTCTGCATTAAAGAAAAACTCAAAAAATATTTAGTGTAGTTACCATTCTATTGTACTGTATCTATTACTTTTGCGTTGATCATTTTGGAAACTGAGTGCAAACTTTAATGATTACAATACTTATATTTCAATTTGACAAATATTTTTAATGTCATTTCTGCAAGTTTTCAAATGAACTTTTCATACTGTCTTGGAACATAATGGGTAAATCAATTCTAAAATAAAAAATGACAAACATGTGTATTAAATGCAAATTTAACTCATGAAACTATCATATAATGTGCACAAGCCCCTTAATCAAAGTGTACGTATATTAAACTAATCCTCTTGGTAACACATATTAATACCAAAATTTCGGATGACCTGAGGATGTTCATCAAAATGTCCATTTCTTCAGTTGTAACAGCTGTTCAGTGTCCTACACCTGATGCACCCCGTCATGGAAGAGCTATTTATACATCATGCGCGTACAACTCTATAGTCAGCTACGAGTGCAAGTACGGGTACAGACTTGTGGGTGACAACACTAGAAGATGTGGAGCTGACAAGAAGTGGAGTGGGACCCAGCCAGTATGCAAAGGTTAGTATTTCTGTGGTTGGGTTTGTTTTATATTATGCATGAATGTGAATTGAAGCACTTTTTTATAATATATTTTTTCATAATCATAGCAGATATTTTTGTTTAATACATAAGATCTCTTCTTTCTTTTCACCGTTCATCTCTGCCCTCAGGAATGCTGGGTAGAAAGTAGTCACTTTCATTTACAGCATTCCTCGGGTAATAATTTCTTCCTACGACATTCCTAATGGCATTTCCATAGGAACTATATCAGGTATGGAAGAGAATTATCCATAAGTCTAGGATCTCTATAAACAAGATAAAACTTATGCCAACTATGTCCTCACTTTTATGTAGCTTGCCACCTTTTTTCTCTTTAGCTATTTTCAATTGTTCTTTTCCAATTGCAATTCTAAAAAAGGTGCTGATGATAGCTCAGTCCCGCTAGACATTCATTTTTATCTTTGGTGTTTCATCATCATCATCATTTCATCACTCTGAGTATCAAAACTTTTTTGCTATTTTTTTCACCAAATTTCTACCAATTCAGATTACATTATTTATTTATTTGACAAAGAGGATGACTTGCATGTTTATTGCATGTGTTTGGTCCGCTAGCTACCTCAATTGTGGGAAATGAATTAATATATTTATTCAGATTTACTTCATTTTATATAATTCAATAGGTTTGGTAGTTTTTTTAACAATTTCTCCTTTTTCATGTCATGTAGATATTATTGTATTTCCTTTATGCATCCTAAACAGTATGTACAATCAGAGATTTGAATTAATTTTGCATAAATTTTAATTTATTTCTACATCATTATATCATGAAAGTTTCACTCATCCATTTTATATCAGAAATTGAAATCAGCTATCCATTTTGACATCAATGAATTAATTTCAACTCATACTTGCATAAACATTTCAAGTTATTTTCTTAATGTTGCCTGTCACTTTCAGAAATAAACTGTGGACATCCGGGTCGGCTTTATAATGGGTGGTTGGAGAACATTGAAGCTGGAACTGGTTTGGGTGCCTCAATCATCTTCAGATGCCATGATGGGATGACAATGGAAGGGAATTCCAGTACAGTGTGCCAACTAGATGGTACTTGGAGATACCCTTTGCCAAGATGCCTGGGTATATAATAATACATAGCTATACATTTTTAATCTTATTGCATTATATTTTTTTATTGTGTGAAAGATAATTTCAATTTGATATGGATTAAATTATGGTCCTGGCTATGGATTATGTTTTGAAATATTCAGTGATGGTTGCCTAAAAGAACAAATTTTTCTCACCCACTGGAAATCTCCTTTACACAGTTCTACTACAATGCTATAAGAGAATTAGCAATGTTGAAAAAATAACAAATCTGAAGAAAGGTTATTTCTCCCTTGTTTTCCCGTGACAAACTTGGATTGTAAAAGGGTAAATTAATGGAATGTCACAGTGGAAGTACTAAACATGTGTTTTTTTTATAATAATTCAAAATGAACTTTCACCAAGAACCGTTGGTCGAAAATATCGACTTTAAATGAAATGTGTTTATTTTGCAAAGATAGTTGTTATGTTTATACTTATTTCTCGGCTGTCTCCATTATAGCTCCCTGTGTAGTGCCACACGTGACTCAAGGCAAAGTTATCCTGGTGCCCAGCAATATAACACATGATACCAATGAAACTGCTCCATCTTCAGCACCGACTACTCAAATAATTGGATCATCAACAATGGTACACCACGGTAAGCACTCATTTCATGTTATATTGGAACATTACTTTGATTTTCCAATTTGGATTTGTTCAATAATTACTTTTATTTGATTTCAGGCGATGCCTTGATTGTGGAGTGTGAGAAAAACTACGAGTTCCCTTCGAATACGCCAGCTGTGACATGTAACAATGGAACATGGACGCAAATACTTAAATGTCAACCTGCAAGGTATGTATGCATTTTTTCTTAGTATTTATCAATTCCATGGAGTCATGCAGGTAGTTAGCTGGTTACCCTTTGTGTGAGATATGCTGTGATGGTACAGAGAGATAGAGATTTTAACAAGATTTGATTTGTTTGTATGCATTTCACATAGATTTTCTAATATATATTTGTGATTTCAGGTGCAAGAGGCTTCCTAAACCACCGAAAAATGGTATGGTGATAGCTCCCAAGACAGATCACGGAATGCGGGCGAGGTTCCATTGCAAAGATGGCTTTGCTTTGAAAGGTCCAGAGATGCTACTTTGTTCATTTGGCAATTGGACGGGTGAAATGCCAATATGTCAAGAAGGTTAGTAATGCGAAATATAGAAATTAACAAGTTACTCATATTTTATTTTTTGCATATTATTTGAGTCATATTTCTTGTTTTTTGCAGTTTACTGTCCTTTCCCCGGTTATATTGAAAATGGAAAAGTTCTTCTTGTAGGAAATATGGGTCTTTATGATTATAGACCGTATGTCAAAAAGGTTAGTAATTTTAGCTCTTATATTAATTATGATATATTTATTATTGCTTTTATAATTGTCATATTATTTTTCATTCACAGGTTGTCAATAATAAGCAGATAATGTATGACTGCGATAAGGGATATGTTTTGTCTGAGGGACCCCCAGGAGCTACGTGTATTGGGGGACATTGGAGTCCTAAAGAATTGCCCAGGTGATAAATAAATCCATTTTGTTTTTTTTTTAAATTAACAAATTTATTTTGTTTCAAATGCCAAAATAATAATTGGATGATATTTATACTTTTTAGTTGTACTCCCGGGCAGCATCCAAGATTGAGATGGAGCAGACGTCGTAGATCAGCTGAAATGAGTAAAAGAAGATATTTCAGGTCAAAATACTTGAGAAAGTACTATCACCACCTCAGAAAGAGATCTCTCGAAATAACCAATCACCAAAATCTACTCAAAAACTATGAGCTGTATGAGAATCCTGGCCAGATATCTCCAAAACATGTATTTCAGGCGAATTATGATAGCAATGAAAATTCATTACTTCAACCAAATAATAGGATATATAATTTTGATGATATGAGGAATGCCTTGGGTAATCATTTTAGAAGAAAACGACAAGTGGAAAATTATGTGAATAAGAATAGCGAATGGTCTCAGTACAATAGACTGTATAGACTACTGAGAAAGCGTTCGTTGGATTTTCGTAGACCTTACTACGCAAATTCTAGAAAATATCAAGGGTATAATTTTTTTGGATTGCGCCCGCGAGCGAAAAGAGATACGAGAAATAGATTATTGAATAGAAAATATAATTCAAATGTACATCTCAGCCATAATGTAGTAAAGAGAAATAAAGATTATATTCCCATGAAACATCAAAAATATGATTTAGTTGACATACTACCATTGAAAGATGTTGAGAATGTTAGAAATAAAAGATTTATTGATATTTTGCCATTTGAAATGCAACACAATGAACATACAGTCAATAAAAGATTTATTGATGTTTTGCCATTAACTGAGGATTCATTCAAATTGAATGATGCTAAGAATGTTAGAGGTAAAAGGTTTATTGATATTTTGCCATTTGAAAGTCAATCCAAGGAACATACAATCAATAAAAGATCTATTGACATTTTGCCATTGATTGATGATTCACCCAAATTGAGCGATGTTAGAAGCAAAAGGTTCATAGATATTTTACCATTCGATGGTCAGCACAATGATCACTTGATGAACAAAAGATCTATTGACGTTTTGCCATTGAATGATGACTTTATCAGTCATAATAAAATGTATGTTGAAAATTTGCCTCACAATGGAATATTTGAAGATGCCTATTTATTCAATGAGAGATCAATTGACATTTTGCCACTTAACAGAGAAGAGCAAAATAAACATGTTGTAAAGAAAAGATCACTTGATATATTGCCACTGACCACTAAGTTTACTAGCCACAAAATTGGAAAACGACATGTGGACATTTTGCCACAGAATGAAGATATAGGAGAAGACCATTTTTTTCATGCGGAATTCATTGATATTTTGCCCATTAAAGATCAACATAGGAGAAGTATTGATATTTTACCTCTTCGAGATACAAGTAAAAATTTTATAGACATTTTACCACTGAACAGCAATGGCGATCGTTTTCAGAGAAAAATATCTGTAAATAATGCTCTGGTAAAAGATAGTCATACGCTCAACAAAAGATCTATTGACATTCTACCCTTGACCAATGATTCTAGTAGTCACAAAATTGGGAAAAGATCTATTGATATTTTGCCATTGACGGATGATTTCATTAGCCACAAAATTGGGAAGAGATCTATTGATATTTTGCCATTGACGGATGATTTCATTAGCCATAAAATTGGGAAGAGATCTATTGATATTTTGCCATTGATGGATGATTTCATTAGTCACAAAATTGGGAAGAGATCTATTGATATTTTGCCATTGACGGATGATTTCATTAGCCACAAAATTGGGAAGAGATCTATCGATATTTTACCTTTGGTGGATGAAAAACATGTAAACAAAAGATCCATAGATATTTTACCATTTGATATACAGTCAGATCCAAAAATGAGTTTGAAAAAGAGATCAAAAAATATCATTGGATATCAAAACAATCAAGAAGCAGCACATAGTTTAAGTGAAAGGAATATAGATATACTACCATTTCTATACAAAAGTAATCAAAATGATGTGAAGGGAACAAAACAAATTATTGACATTTTGCCATATTCCAATTTACACGACAACAATTACTCACTACAAAATAGTATTAATAAATTGCAATTGCACAGTGTCAAGAAGAGGTTCATAGATATTTTGCCATTAACTAATGATAAACAAGATAAAAAAGTGACAAAGAGAAACGTGAATGGTATGAGAAATTCTTATCTAGCTAAAAAATATGAAGAAATGAAAATACAATGGGAAGAAGAAATGAAGATTCAGAAAAATGATAGAGCAATCAAATTGACCAAGAAGGGAAATTTTCAAGAAAATCCTCCTTTAAAAGTAGATCCAAAAGGTGATAGGAAGACTGATAAAAATCGGGGAAAATTTAAAGATTTACCCAAAGTTTCTTCTGAAGAAATGATTAAAAGAATGAAGAGAACCAGCAGAAAAACTGAGAGATTGAATCAGACTACAGCCAGTGTTCCCAAAAGGTTGGTTTTCTGTTCTTCTCATAGTTAAAATCAGACATTGAACACTTTTTCTTTAATATATGCATATTTTGTCATTAGGTGAGTTTGATTTCTGTTTCAATTATGTTTGTTTAGCAACAAGGACAAAAATCGACAAGCTGCCCCTTCACCAGGAACTCCCTATTCTGGTGTGACTACAGCATCTTTTGTCGACACAGATGGAAATACAGGAGGGAATGGAGAAGAAAGAGGGAAAGGAAGGGGCAGAGTAAAAGGACCATGTGATCCCATATCCAGTGAACCCTATGTCAATGTAGAAGTAGTGAAATATGGGAGAGATCCAAATATCACATACAGTTCAGGTGATTTAATAGTCAATAAATACACGCAGGATTCAGAAATTATAGTTGTCTTGTCTGGAAATTAAATCAAATAATTTTGTTTTATCTTATTCTTTAGGCACCATTGTCCGAGTGGCATGTGGGAAAGGATATGGACTCAATCTTGGATACAATTCTACTGCTAAATGTGTTAGGGGAAGATGGAAGCCAACGAAACCAATTTGTGAAATTCGTGAGTATTTACATAATTTGTCAGTAAGAAATAGATCTCACAATGACTTCATTTGTATTTGAATTATTTTTGTGTGGATTTTAGTCCCTTGCCATATTCCTGTAACTGAGAATGGTATTTTCACTCTCTCTGCCACTGAGGGAGGTCAAGTGGATACAGAAACTCCACTCAATGAAACCATGGATATTGAAAATGGACAGGTTGTTCAATTTGCTTGTGAGCCTGGGTAAGCATTTTCATAATATTTTCTAATGTGTCTATAGGTTTTCACGTTTTTATTGGTCTATTTGATATTTATATTGAAATTCCAGGTACAATGTCCAAGGAGCCAGTAATTTGAGATGTTGGCATGGTGATTGGGCAGTGACAAGTATGCCAGAATGTGTTCCTTGTATGTTCAACATTTTTTAATTTCCTTGTCAATCTTAGCTGCCATATAATTTCTTATTTTATGATTTCAATGTATTTTTTTCCAGCTCCCTGTGAACTTCCAGTGGTAGCTCATGGAATATATGCTTCTGGATATCGTCCAGGTCTCACCACAGCTCATGGTTCTGCTGTGACACTTCATTGTGAGAGAGGGTATGCTCCACCAGCTGTATTGCAATGTTCTTTGGGCGATATTAGAGTGAGACCACCCGAACCATGTCAATCTATTGAAGGTACAGTATTTACATTTTTTTCCCAATAAGCTTATTCAATTTGTTAGACCAATCGCTGATTGCTTTTTAGACCATGCCTTGATTTTCTTGCTCACTTATAGAATTTGAGTATTTTTATCACAATAATTTCTCATCTTTGTTTATTATAGGAAATATTTCAAGTATTCGTGAAGGGCAAGATTTTCGTGGTGGATCTGATATTGTGAGTGAAGATTTTGACGAGTTAGAATATCCAACATCTGCTAGTTCTACTGAATGTGGTCCCCCAGCAAGGTAGTATTATTGTTGAAAATTTTAGTTTTTAAATTTCTTTTAGTACATTCATTGTCATGATCTGTGATATTCTTTATTATTAAAAAAAATTCTCATTGCTCTAAAAATTTTCCACAAACCTCCGATACTTCAGTCTTTTCTTGATATTTTCCAGTTTAGTTAGTTTGTTAACTGAAAGTATTTTCCATCTTCTGTAATTTCAAATGTTCTATATTGTTGTTCAATGTTTTAATCTTTCCGACAGTTATTCAAATATCTTCAATAATTATTCTGTCATTTACAATTTGTCCTGTGAGTGTCTCAATGTGCATAATATTTTGACAACGTTGACTGTTCATGTTCATTGTTTGTTTTCCTTTTGCAGTATTTAAGTGTTATCTGTTTCATTGCTTCTACTTACTAACATTATATTGTGTAACTAATCAATGTGCTATGATTTGTTGAAAGTAATGTTGCTTTATTTTATGTTTATACTGTATTAAAAGCAATAGGACTTTTGGGTGATTTTGGCTTTTGGGAATTGGCTCTAAAATGCTTAAGTCATATTATTATCATATTGTATTATTCTATGTTTAGTTAATGTTCACAATCTCTTAGCCATATTCAGACTGTTTCAATATTCTTTTTTGATTGGATGAAACATTTCTCCCTTTTTCAGATATGAAATTTCTATGTTCTATAGGGCTTAAAGGTATACCTTGAGGGCAACCAATTCATTGAATTATATGAAGTCTTTTGTTCAAACATTTTCTTTTTTAATATCTTTCATGGTATATTTCAATATAATACATGTCAAAAATATTTATTAAATCAAATTTTAAAATGATTGAAAATATTGCATGGGTCTTGAATAAAACCCTAAATGTGAGATAATATTTTTGTATTTGATTTTATTTAACATATTTATTGCATTTAAAAATTGAAATTGTCTTATTGGTTAAGAGATTAGTGTTAGCATTGTAATAATAGTATAAAGATAGTTGCAAAACGTTGGTTGTTTGATTGCTTTCCGTGGGCGAGCTCAGTCTGAAGGGTAGCCAGTCCTACAGCAACGCAAAGCCCTGGTAAGCTCATCACTTCACGGATATCTTCACTTATCACAATTTTTATATTTATTACATTCTTCTATCATTGCAGCACTTTTGTAATGAAATTCTTCTTAACGTTAGGTGATTTTTCAAATTCTTTTCTATTTTAATTTGAGGCACCTTTTCAAAATTCATGATCACTTTCAATTTTCATTCTGATTATTATTTTCACTTTCTACGTTTCTTTCTATTTTTACAACTGTAATTATTTGCTTTTTACATCTCTATCTCAGACTTATATTCTAATCACATCTTTTTATTATATTCTAGTAAATTTCACACAATTGGTACACAATGAAATACATGTTGTACTTTTTGTAAATTTGTTTATAAATTAACAAATGTCTTATGCTGAGCAGGATATTGCTATTCAAATCAGTGTGAGCTCAGACTCTCTAATAACTCTGTAATAGTTAAAAGTATAGTTTAGTGTTTTGTTTTAATCTATCGTTTCATTATTTTATTGCTCTTCATTTGTTATTGATCTAGTGAATATTTTATTGCAGAAATCAAGCCCTCTCTCGCATCACATGCACACATGATCACAAAAACGTTTTGTCATCCATAAATCAATAGAGAAATCTTAACTTAAAAATCAAATAATAGATAAAACATTTCATTAGTGTGTTTGTTCTTTGTAAAAATCATCTTCATCATCACTAAATTAAGTTATTTATTTCTATGGTGAGTCCACCTGCTGGGGGGTTGTAATGTTTCACATAACCTAATAGCACTCTGCAAATAATTATTGTTTTTGAGTATGGAGCACAACTTTGCACAGTTTTCGAAGGTATGGTTTCACTACAATTGTTTTCAAACTGTGGGATGACTTCATTTACAATCAAATCTATTGACAAACTGTATTTTCACATTTTCTTCACTGATTTTCTTTTGAATTGGATATTGGTTCATTAAATAAAGTTATCCCAAAGCTTAGCAATATGCACAAGTATTAATAATAATAAATTAATATTGTAGATGCTTTTGAGATATTGATTAATGGTAGAATTTTTAGTTGTAGGTATAATTTATTTTCTAGATATCTCGTTAGGTTTGATAGAAGCCCCTGTATGTTTTAAATTTAAATAAATGCATTTTTTTTTGGGTAACTGCATGGCCTAATTTTGATTTTAATCTAATATATTTTCACCATTACTCCATTACTTTGGTGCTTATGCCATTTTGTGTAGTCACATAGAATTTTGACATTTTGTGTTCAGAGCTATACTCTCCACCATTGAGTATAAGATGCATGATGCAGTAAGTAAATCCACATTAATTTATCAATCGAATTTACTTTTTTGATTTTATTTCCCATATTCTGTCTCCAAATAAATGATGGAATGTTTTTTTGTTCACATATCTGCATTGCTCTATTAGTCTTTTAATTATATTAGTATGAAATATAACTAATAATTAGTAGACTTACCTATATTAATATTAATTTATTTTAAATATTCAATGTTTCTCTGAGTTTGGTAGGTAAGCTAGAATCTTCTATTCAATTATGATTTCTGGTACGGTTAAAGCTAATTTGTTTAATTGACTAAATACATATTGCAACATGACTTTATTATCATTTCTGCATCCTTGATATTATTCTGTAAGTTTTATATTAATTTTAGGGTACAAGGAACTCTCATTTATCGTGATGGTGCTTCAGCCAGCTCATCCAACACTCCACAGAGATACCCTCACGGAACAGAGGTGACTTTCAGGTGTATCGCTGCTATAATGGGTGAGAGATCAACCTGGAAGATTCTCTGTGACAAGGGAAAGTGGGTCGGCAAGAGTGTTTCGTGTGGTAAGATATACTTAAAAACATTTTAGATCATATACAAATATTACATTATTATTGTGTTTATCACCTTTTTTTGCTGAACTTATATTTAGTATGAATTTGTTAAATTAATTATAGAAGAGGAAGACTTGATCCCAGCTGGATTGTTGACCAATGCCACCTGCACCTTCCGTAATAATGAGGCCAATGTTGTGTCTTTCTATAATGACCTGGAGATAAAGGAAGAAGTTGTGGAATTTCCAGCTGGTGCTGTATTAGTTTCCAGGTAAATTTTAATTTGCATTTTTTTTATACATTATTGTGTGAGGGACATGCAAATTTATTTTGAGTTGAAAAATTTGCAAAAATTGAGTTCAAAATACAATTCTATAAAAGAGATGTAAACGAAGGTATATTCTACTTTTATTATGTACTAGGCCTGAATAATTATTTACATTTAAACAAAATACCCGTAGAGCCAGGACTTAAGATTTTCTAATTCCAAGATAATTCTGAGTAATACCTAGTGCTGTGGTTGGATTATTTTCAGTGCAGCATATGTGAATGGTTTAAAAACAGACTGAATTTCTGTGTAAACAGCAAAGTAGATGAGTCATCAGTTAAGTTAAGATGTTCTCTTATGAGATTATATTTTTGTATACTGTTTCAGATGTGTAGACATAGGGAAGTATGCTATGATAGGTCCCAATCAGAGAAAATGTATGGGAGGAGAATGGGATGGATCCAAGCCATCGTGCTTCGGACTTAACCAAGAAAATGACTATGCAAGTGAGTTACAGCAAATAATAATTTTAAAAATATTGTAATATTATAAATAAGTCACATAGTTTGTATAAAATTGGACAATATGAAAAGATTTGCATTATTATTGTTTCAAATACAAGAATGAAGGGATGAAATGAATTTTCACTGAAAATTAGTTGGTATATAATGAGTTTTGTTTTAGTGGAAAAGCCGCCCACTATTTTATTCCGTCACCAGTTGGGTCCGATAATGCAGAGCAATGATGGTAAACTTATTGTATATCCCGGGACCATTCTGCATATGGAGTGCCTCTGGATGAGAAAATTTGGGAACCCCAAGTGGAATGTCAGCCACGAATACAGGTAAGGATTTTTGAAGATTTTCATAGAAAATATACATTATGATAGATATTTTGTAATGTATGATTAGTAGTCCTTGTGATCCATGTGAATGAATGATGACATTTTGAAGAAAAACACCAAAGCTGAAAGAAGATATCGGAATGGCAACAGTAGAAATGGGTAAAGTTATTCAATGAAGTGATCTGACTCAGTTTGGCTTACTAAAAAGATTCAGCTTAGTGGGTCACATTTGTGACTTATTTAAAAATGGTTTGATCACTGAATGAACTCAGCTCCTTCGCTCATGTCTATTCAACAGGCAATTTTTTGTATGTATGCGATTCCTAGTTGGGCTATAAACATTTGTAAAATTAACAGTAGCTAACTGAAATATTTTTTCAGGAAATATCCTGAGGGATGGTCCAGTGATCCTGGGAGGGACAGTTATTTGGAGTTCAGACTGAGCATATTCCATGCTGTGCAGGATGATTCTGGTATTTTCACGTGCATCACACCTGCTAGGCAGTCCCATCAAGTGGAGATTGTTGTGGAAGGTTTGTTCTATCTTGACTCAATCTATGTCTCTCCTTACTCAGAAATGTTTTATTGAATGTAAAATAATTTAGGTTTATGACTAAGGGTGACCTGTACGAGTATATTAATTATGCGCAGTTAGTCCCCTGATTTCTCCACTTTTGGGAGATGGCGTGATAGTATAGATAGATAGATATCTTTGTTATGAACTGAACTAAGCAGTTACCAATATTTTTTTGATGAAATTGCAGCTGTCCACTGTCCTCCACTTCCGATGCGAAGAGGTCTAATTTCCAGTAGTCAGTCTACCAAGATGGGCTCCGAAGTATCTTTTTCGTGTGCCAATGGAAATTCTCTCATAGGTGCAGCTAAGATCACATGTCTTCCCAGTGGGAACTGGAGTGCTCCCCTTCCATTGTGCGAGAGTAAGTATATTTCTAGAATAATTTTTATCATGTTGACCATAAATAATGTCATTTTTAAAATTTCTTTTAACTTTACAAGTAGGTACATATACAACATAATGAGTAACCAGCGACAACCTCCACTCAAAAGAAATTCTGTAGTCAAAAGTATCTACACTATGGATGAAAACGTTATCTTTGGTGATCCGGTTTTGTAGATGTTTGTCGTCTTCGTGCATTATACTAAGGGTGAAATATGAGGATAATTATAATGTATTGACCAACCACTCGTATGCTTATGTTTCTTTTTACAATTTTGTTTAATTTTTATTTTAATAATGTAAAATTTAACCTATTGAAGAACAATTATTTTTATATAGCCAGTTAATAACACACGATCAATCATGATCCCATGAAAACTTAACAGCCTAATGCTGGGAGAAATCGGCTATCAAGATATCAAAGTACTAAAATACTTGAATTATGCATGAAATATCTGTATACTATAATATTACGAGTACATATTTATTGTTACAGATTTGTTAATTTTGATGTACAAACCTACTATAAATGCATATTTTTATTATGTTTACATTTTTATTTTACACTTCAATAGGTAAATATATATATTTTCATTTATTTTATTTTTATTAAATTTAGGTGTTGAATGTGGGGAGGTTGTGGTTGGATCGTCTGGGCCTCCGAATTCTCGTCCTAGAGTATCTATTGTATCCCGAGGTGTGGGGGGGCGTGCGGCTTTCAGTTGCCCCTCCGGTTGGGGGTTAAGGGGCCCAACAGAGACAGTCTGCTCGCCTTCAGGGGAGTGGACACCTGCCCCACCTATTTGTGTAGGTCAGTCTGCAGTTTTTAAGTACTTAATCGTTGTTGCATACCAGCCATACTCCATACCATAGATTGGGATATAAATCATATTTCTTAAGCATAGATTGGGATATGAATCATATTGCTTAAGCATAGATTGGGATATGAATCATATTGCTTAAGCTTAATAGCTTTTAGGTCCCTTCATGTATTACGATAACTGCTATTCATTTGCTTTATTTCATTATTATTTTGTATGTTAAAACTTATTTGTGTATACCCATGTAGCGTGTGAGATTGAAAATGTTTAAAACAATGTTAGTGTGTTAGTAAATGTTAAATCTTAGTAAAAAGTAATAGGTGTGTAGTTTTGGTAAGTACCTACCTATTCCCAGCTTGTAGGTATGCATGATGAAATATGTATGTTGGTGTACATCTGCTTAAAATTCATTATAAAGAAAAAGGTGTCATTAAACATATACTATGTACTTACTTTTCAACTATTCCTGTTCACTGCTAAACATTATCTTCCAACATATTTTTATTAAAGATGTAATTAGGTTTGTGTTATAAGCCCAAATATAACCTTATACGCTTTTCACATTAAACTAAAAGCTTGTGTTGTGATAGGGGAGTTTGCCTGCATCTGAGATTGAACGGCACACTTCTTGTGGATGAGGCTGAGACCCTACTGACATGCTACTGACGAACTCAATTTTCCAGGTATCTCTATCCTGGACTTTCTGCAACCAGTCACCAGCAATTCTTCTAATGTCATCATATCATCTTGCATGGGGTCTTATTCCGCTTATCATGTGCCCTGCCTATGTATGGTCAAAAATTGACCAAAACATTTATTTTTATTGTTTATTTTCGCTTTTCGCTAAGTGGACAAACATGGTTGTTGAATGTATGGTAATTAACCCCAGCATACTTCAAAAAATAGCAAAATCATTGTTAAACTTGCTTATTCGATTCTGTAGAACCTCAACATCATTTATATAAGCATTAAGTTTTACATAAAATAAAATTGATTGAAGTGGTCCCTAATCTGATAGTAAAGTCTTGAATTTTCCTCCTGCTGTTGACTTACTCCATCTTCAAGATGCAAGCATATTACTTAGGAGAGTGTTTGGGGTATATTTAGGTTTATTACAAATCTAGATTCATCTTTATAAAAACAAATTAAGGACATGATCTAATCTTGTGTTCACACGTGCAAGGCTCGATTTCTCAATGAGAATTTTTCAATAAAACTTATATTGTATTGTTTCAGAGGTATCCTGTCCTCCACCAGCGGCCCCTGTGAATGGCTATCTGCTGGGGAAGGCTCCTTTTAGAGCTGGAGATGTAGTACAGTTCAACTGTAATCCTGCGCATATGATGCAGGGACAGCCTATAGTAGCTTGTCAGGATAATGCCAGATGGAGCGGAGAGACACCCAAATGTAAGTTACAGTCAAATTTCACCATATCATATTTAAACATTAATCGTTATATTGAAAATGTCATGGAAAAAGATAAATCTATCAGGACAAAATTACAAAGAGGATATACTTGGCTGAAAGAAGGGGTGTGAGGAAGCGCGGGCGTCCGACAACCACGTAGATCAACTTTTCAAGGACAGCCGTGTGTTGAGTTAGAGGAATTGATGTGCGTGCATGAGAAAATAGATCTATATGGCATTCCGTTCCCTCTGGTGTGAGAGTATAGTATAGCACAAAATTGTTTTAAATTGTATAAATGTTTAGATTATTTTTGTGTTACATATAAGTTACTTATCTCTTATAGTTGATGTGTCTCATTTACTAAAGAAAAAAAGGAAATGTTTTATATAGTCAGTATAGAATACTACAACTTTTATTGATTTTTTGTTTTCAGGTATCCAGGCCTGCTCCTACCCTGGCACCACTATCTCAGGTCGTATGTCCTCTGTCAAGTTTTATTACAAAATTGGTGAAACAATCAGCTTTACGTGTGAGCCTGGACTTATACTTCGTGGAGCTCCTATGTTGAGATGCTTACGGTAATTTAATCTTTTAATTAACAATTTTTTGGCATAATTTGACATGTAATTGGAGAAAATTGTATAAATATTTTTTCTTATAATTGCTTTGGTGTCATGTTTTCCTCAAGCTTTACCTTTTCCCTCATCTTTTGTTTTGTTTATATGCAGAGAGGTCTAACGAATCGCTACCTAATAGGTCTTATATTATGGGCTCCGGCGGGCGTGTAGTGTCGCTGATTGACACATAGTGTTTGCTTGATTCGTATTACCAGGCGATTTAAAGGTATTTTACCAAAATTGTAGAGGGCTCAGAAGCAAGACCAGCTCGTTTCGCTCAAATGTCTTAGTTAGTGGCTTTGATATCATAATCCTCACTGAGACTTGGTTGAATGCTAGTGTTTTGAATGGTGAACTCTTTGGTGATGACTATAGCATATTCCGCAAAGATAGAGATCTTACAGCTACAAATAAATGTGACGGCGGTGGTGTACTTGTAGCGATTTCACGTTCTTATAAGTCGATGCGCGAGCCCAGATGGGAAACCATGGGTGAAAATCTTTTCGTCAAACTTTCATTGTCATCTCGGAACAATACTACTGTTCTTAAGGGCTGTAACATTGTATTGGGTGTGGTCTATTTTCCTCCGGCTACATCAGTTGAGGAATATGAGCATCATTTTAATAAAATTTCAGACGTGATTACTGAGGATGGAAGTCATGCTCGTATTTGTATTATAGGTGACTACAACATCCCGGCTATAAAATGGTCTAAAAATGACACAGGTGGGACTGTATCTACGGGCCTAAGGCGTAGCTCACAAGCGCAGGCTCTCTTAGAAGCCATGCAATTTATGAATGTAGAACAGTTTAATTTGATTGAAAATAAAAATAATTCAATTTTAGATTTAGTTCTATCTAATGTCAACTGTACAGTCGAAAAATGTGATTTCCCTTTGGTACCCGAGGACGGCCATCACCCCTCTTTGGTGGTAGGTGTGCCGGTGGCTGTTGAGGAGACTCATCTCCAGGTTAATTGCACAACAAAATATAATTTTCATAAAGCCAACTTGGATCAGATAAATTTTGAGCTAAGCAGGATAGATTGGGATGAGATGTTCAAAAATGAGGCTGTAGATCGTGCGGTGGATGTGTTTTACAGGACTTTCCTGTCAATAATTGATAATAATACTCCGAAAAAAATTCCTAAGACATCACGTTTTCCGATATGGTACACACGGCCGACGATCACATTGGCGAGAATGAGAAACAAGTATTGGAAATTGTGGAAGAAATATGGTAATTCATGTGACTACACTGTTTATTCAAGTTACAGGGCTCAACTCAAACAAGCACACAAAAGAGATCACAGATTTTTTATTACTAATATTGAACAGTTGATAAAAACTGGCATTAAGCCTTTCTTCTCTTACATTAACAGAATGAAAACATCAAATAACTATCCTGGCAATATGTATTTTGATGGTGTTGCATCGTCCGATCCAAAAACAATTGCTAACCTTTTTTGTTCGTTCTTTCAGTCGGTATTTAACGAGAGGGTTGCTGATGATTTTAATGTTGGTCACAATGATTGTATCCAATCTTTGACAAATTTGTCTACTCTAAATATATTAACCTCTGAAGTTTATGAGAAATTAGTAAATCTAGATGTGAATAAAGGCCAAGGTCCTGATAGATTGTCACCCCTGTTATTGAAAAGATGTGCACCCCACATTTCTAAGCCTTTACGTGTTCTCTTTAATAAGAGCATCAAAGAGGGATGTTTTCCCACAATATGGAAAACGGCAAGCGTCACACCTATTCATAAGGCCGGGGATAAGGCTGATATAAGTAACTATCGACCTATTTCGATTCTTTCTCCTATATCCAAAGTCTTCGAATCTATAGTTAAAGATCACATGTTTCATTTTTTGGAACCACTACTTTTGGAGGAACAACATGGATTTATGAAGGGTAGATCCACAGTCTCGAATCTCCTAGTATATGCCGAGTTTCTGTTTTCATCAATGGATAAACGTATTCAGGTCGACTCGGTATACACAGATTTTAAGAAAGCTTTTGACAAGGTGGACATTCTCTTTTACTGAACAAACTTTTTTTATATGGAATTCATGGTGACCTTCTTAGATGGCTGAAATCATATTTGACTGATAGGTTGATGTCGGTAACTATGAATGGTTTCAATTCCGATTATATACCAGTAACATCTGGAGTGCCTCAAGGCTCAGTGCTGGGACCTCTTTTATTTACGGCATTCATTAATGATATTGGTAGGTGTATTCGTCATTCTCAATTTTTACTTTTCGCAGATGATTTAAAAATTTATCGACAGATCCGTTGCATAGAGGACGCACAAAAGCTTGAAGATGACCTTGCTAGAATATTTGACTATTGTGTAACCAACAGACTTGAGTTGAATCTGAAAAAATGTAATTCCATAACATTTACTAAAAATAAGAAAGTTATTGGCTATAATTATAGTATAAATGGTATAAATTTGATTCGACTTGATAAGATTAGAGACTTAGGTATTATATTTGATGACAAACTTCATTTCGAGGCACACATCCACGAGCTTGTCGAGCATTCAAATAGGTTGCTAGGCTTTATTTTGAGATCTACAGGCGAGTTTAGGGATCCAAAGACGATGTTAATATTGTATATTACACTTGTGCGTTCTAGACTCGAATACTGTTCATCAATATGGAATCCGATGTATGATAAATATATTACGACTATTGAACGTTTGCAACGTAAGTTTTTGCGAATGTGCAGACGCAGATATGGGAATAATATGATCGATAATCTTATTGACTTGTCGAGTCGTCGAGAACTTATTGATGCGTGTGTTTTGAGGAGAATCTGTACATCTGATATCGATGTTCCTCAATTATTGGCTGGGATAGGTTTTCGTGTGCCATCAGATAGAAGATCGTATCGTCCACTTTACTTAAGTAGCGTACGCACTAACGCTGGTTTGAGAAACCCTCTACACCGCATTATGAATACTTATAATGGCAAGTTCAGTGACATTGACATGTTTGCCGGCAGTGCTCGCACTTTTAAAATGTTAATTTTGCAGGTTATGTGTAGCGGTCCGTGACTTCGATTTTCTCTGCTTCTCTTGTTATCAGTGTTTTCCATCCCTTTTCATATTTTCTTGTTTCCCATGACACTCAATATTGTATTAATTATAGGTATGTTGTTCTTTATTTTGTAAAGGTAGGTAGATTTTACTTTGAAATTGCTCTTAAACTCTTTCATTCATGACTTTAAGTGATGTTTTGATTATTAATTTTGTGTTTTTACTCTTAATTTCTTTTTTATTATTGTTTTTAATTATGTATGACAACCAATTGGGCTTTGATTTGATTTAACAGAATAATATATGAACACTTATGAGTTCGTCGGTAGTCTGGAGGTAGAGTCGCGGCCTTGTGATCAAGGGGTCCGGGGTTCGATCCCAGGTGCCGGCAAACTCCCCTTTCACGACACAAGCTTTTAGCTTACTGTGAAAGGTGTATAAGGTTGTATTTGGGTTTATAACAAAACCCAGATATATCTTTTTAAAAAAAAAAAAAAAAAAAAAACTTATAAACTGGACATTGCATTGTATACTTGTTGATTATTGTATTATTGTACTAAACATATATGTATTGTCTGTAGTGTTCCGTTGACCAAAAAATAAATAAATAAATAAATAAATAATTGTACATTATATCTTTATAAAATATAAATTACCCTTTGTATGAGGATGTTGAGAGCTGAACCTCCTGAAAGCCGACTCACGATCTTTAAACTCACTGTGGAAATATTATACAAAATTGGTTTATTTCTAATAATTTGAAATAACAGCATGTTAATTTTTAAGAACTTTTATGAAATATGCTTATTTTTTGTAATTTTATCTATCTATGCCATCACGACATTAACCACAAGCAGGGCAACCAGTGGACTAACTGTTTACAATGAAAATAACGATTTTTAATAATTTATACACCATTGTTC
The DNA here is from genome assembly GCA_947579605.1 of Athripsodes cinereus. Taxonomy (NCBI): domain Eukaryota; kingdom Metazoa; phylum Arthropoda; class Insecta; order Trichoptera; family Leptoceridae; genus Athripsodes; species Athripsodes cinereus. The sequence continues at coordinate 10,301,078 of OX388322.1, forward strand.
TTCTTTTCTTGAAAAAAAAACAGATCATCTTACTGATTCCTTAATGTGTAAATGAGAAAATTTGTTTATTTTTAGTATCTTTGAATGATGCATATTAGGGAGTAAATTGATAAGTTCTTTGTTATGTATTTTTTTGAAATCAAGAAACATATTGTAATCCTTATTATTTTGTTTGTTTTCAGTAATGGCAAATGGTCGAATGCAATACCAATCTGCTCCCGAGAGTCTAGCAGCAATGAGACATTTATATCTGGTAATGATTCAGATCAGCTATTGAATGATGCACCAATCTTATCATCAGAACATACCACCACCACCAACACCACCAATGCAACTGCAACTAGTTCCACTGTTACAGTAGTTGATCACAAAGCACCAACACCACTCTCACTCAATAGAAACAAATCTGACACAGTGATGATGTCATTTGCAGGAGTCACCTCTGGTGTGTCCTATGCACTGCCGAGGCCAACACAACCGGGGACAACAAAGAGACCCAGACCAAAACTCACAAAGTCAAAAACATACTTCCAATTCAATCCTAATTTACTCGCATCTTTAACTACACTTCCAACCATAATGGAAATAGACACACATAAAACTCCTCTCTCAACTGCACAGGATGAAGATAATATCACCAAAATCACACATCCACATGTAGAAAGCATAAACAAAGTTACAAAAACTATTAAAGATGAATCTTCCACAGTTTTGGCCACTCTTTCAACTGTAGGTACTACTGAAACGGTCACGCAATCAACTTCAAATGATAATACAGTGTCACATTCAAGCACAAATAATGCTGAACAAACTACACAAACACAAATGAGTACTGTTGATAAATTTACATATACAACTGCAGAGACTATTGATATGATAACAGAAACATCAACACAATCTGCTGAAGAAGTGACTGATGAATCTGTTTACACCAATATGGAGAAAGTAACCCCAGTTACGTCTGTTGAGACCTCATCAGCTCCTCTTGAGTCTTCCACATTGTTTACAAAAATTATCACCAGGCCAACTCCATTTTTGATTGATGACTGGTATTCAACAGCTAATAATTACTATTTTACACCTACTAGTATGACACATTTGGCAAAAATTCAAATTCCAACAACAACTCAGAAACCTGTTATTAAAAATTGTATAGAGGTAGAAGATAAAGGCAAGAATGTAGGGGAAGATAGTAATGAAAATTCAAATGGTGATGCATTAAAAGTTAATGCGAAAAAACCTCCATCTGTTGTGATGGAGAACTTAAAAATGCCCCCAACAACGGTTTCTCCAATGGAAAAAATAGAAAACAACAATTTAAATGTATCACGCATGGAGTTAAAAATTCCAGAAAACAATATTTCTAAACAAGAATACAAACAACATAATGTAACCACACAGCCCACTCCACCAGAAGTAAGTAAGGATAAGAAAAAAGTATCTCTAGATCTCATATCTTTGTTCCAAGAGATAGATAAATTAGAAAACAAAAATAACAGCACAATGTTTGGGACGGGAACGTCAAAAAAGAAAGATCTCTCCCACATTCAACAAGCGACTAATGCCGAAATTGAGCACATAAAGAAACAATTAGGTATAGAATCAAATAGTAAAAGAAAGATGAGAAACAGATAGACGATATAATGTTTAGGAGATATATGAAAATAAATTTTTATTCCTGAATGTGTCTACATTGCGAGTCCTGAATGTATCTACATTATGATAGTAAGGACTTTTACATTCTATGTAGATAGCAATGATGTGAAAATTTTATTGAATTGCCATGGAAACTACACGTGGTAAAGATTAGTCCACATCTTGACATTCGCCGGATTTGCTCAATGTTTGAAAGATTCTAAAACAGATTCAAAAAGTATTAACTAATTGTCATTATGATTGCCTAATTCTGTAGGTCAGCAACATGAAATTATTAAAAATCTAGTTTTTTGTTTTGTTATATATAGAAAGTGATATACCTTCTATTTCCCAAACAAAAAATGAATACTTTTTGTATTAAGAGCACATATTTGTCTAATGTTTTGGTTGATCAAAATCGTGGCATGCTGTGTCTCAGATTGTTAAAATTTTGACTTTTAGGCTTATAGAACTGGGTGATTGATTTTTATATTAAGATAAAAGAAAAGTTATTGTATATACCAAAACTTCAATTTGCCAATTGTCAATGATATTCACCATGCAAACTCAATGTTTGTGTATATTTTTGCCTAATTATTATAAAAGTCGGATGTTTGTTATTTTGTTATGATAGTTTATCTCTATGTTAAGGTTTTAATTACATTGTAAAATAATAAACAAATATTGTTTGAATATAAAAATTGTATGTGACATTGTTCTTGTTTTCTTAGTTATTTCAGAATTGAATATTGGTTGCTGTTAATTGAATGCTTAGTAGGTATATCATAATATGTCTGAGTAATATAATTGTAAAATAAAATGTATATTTTTGTTTTCTGTTGCTAGTTTTTAATAATATTTCTATCTATTTCTATGCCATATCCCACAAGTGGGCTAGCCAATTGACTAACTGCATGTAATTAACATACAAGTCGACAAAATGTTAAGAAATTCAAGATAGGTTGAACTGATGATTTAAAATATCTTATTTGAAATGTTTTATAAAAACTTGGCTCTTGCAGGAACACACAAACTTACCGAAAAGAGTGGGAGATCTATTCTTTTGCCGGGACTCCACATTTGAGATTCTTTATTAAGGCTTAGCTATCCTCTATCCTCCTATTAGCTATACCTTTTCTAGTTAATTTCAATGTGTTTCAAAGATCAAAATACGTATAACTGTCATGCAATGTTAGTAAAAAAAATATATAATATAGATCAATCTTTTATCTCGAGTTTAAGTTGTCGACTTCAATAAAAAATGGTACCAGTTTTCCAGAAAAAAAATCCTAAAAAAATCAAAATTAAAACTTGTACGAATCGCATCTCAAGTTCCCTTTATTGCACGTTTTTTTTTATTTTTTTGACTTATGGCATATATAAAAATCTACATTCTAAGTTGTTGACTTTCTTTAATATGCGTTATTTTTTTAATAAATTTCTAAAAACGTAAAATTGCACAAAAAGTATTTTCCGCCTATCGAAATTTCCATACAAATTTAATACTTTCTGCCCTGCCCATAGGGTGTGTCTAAAAATGTTAGTATCGAGTGAAGTGTTGGTGAGGGTGGACGTATCGCTTTTTTCGTGGCTATATTTGTGAGTTATTATTATCAGTGTTTCAAATAATCGAGTAAGATTACAGTCAGCCGTTTTGTAATAGGTAAGTGTCTAAATATTTTTTTGTCTCCATTAACTTTTACACTGATTCTTGTTAAATGACATTTTTTTCTATCAAGATTCATTTATTTCGCGATGGAATTATGATAATTACAATTTTTTGTGTTCATTTACTACGCATAATATTTTCAAATTATTTTGATTACCTACAATATTATTTTGATTACCTCCGTATTACGAGATTAAATTCAATAAAAAAATCTTAATTCAAAAAATATAATATTTTTAAATTTGACGCGATGTATTTGAAATACTTAACGTCTTTTTTTTTACAGATTTTATAAAGATTCAGTATGGGAAATTCGAAAAAATATTCCGGAAGACGAAGTACTATAAGGAGAAATCAAGGGAAACATATGCAATATATGCATCTACAAAAAAAATTGTAAGTAGCTACTTTTTTCAATTTTTACCAAGGGTCTATGATTTGTGCTTATGGCTTTACTAGCCTGAGCCGCTATTCTCGTTGGTTTACTGTCTCTAGATAAGGATCCTTAATTAAAGATAGCTGTCCCTTGCGAAAGATAAATTGGTATTCTCGATGTATCGAAGTTAAGGACAATGCACTTTATGGATAGGTGTCTCTAATTAAGGATTTTGACATAGGCAACATCGCATTCACCATAGTAACATTGAGTTACTATGGTGAATAAATTAGTAATAATTAGGTTATTTCCCACTGACAGATGGTATCCTTACGAGATAGCGCGGGGTTAAATGCCGGCGCTAACTTAAGGATAATTTTAAAGACAATGTTCTCAATTATCTCTATGATAAGGATTCCTTATGTCAAAAATTTGAAACGAGAATAGCAATTATCCCTAACTAGAGATAGCTGTCCTTACTACTGTCCTTATCTTTTAAAAACGGAACGAGAATAGCGGCTCTGATCTATCTGTAGATACTATCATTTTTTTTTCTCTGGTAACAGGTAGGTACATTCAGTCAATATATTTTTTATTCAAGAATGTTTTGGGATAGATATTATTTCCAACTGTGTGTAATTATAAACAAGCAGGTTATCCGCCTTTTGTTTTGTGAATATCTGGCTTTTACAAAACGATCAAAAACCTACATAAAATAGGTTTATAATAGGTTAATAGTGGGAGAACAATTTATTAAAAGTACTTCTATACCATCATTGCATATCCCATAATTGGGAAGCCATTGGAGTAAATGTATGTAAAAAACATGCTGATGGTCCTCTCCGTAGCAACAAAAAATAAGACATTCAGGATGGGTGGCATTCCTCAGCACTGAATTGTAGGTGTAGGTTATAAGTGAGCTTTTACGAACACCCGTCTGTTACATGGTACTGTTCTTAGTATATTAGTAGGTAGGTATGTAATAATAAAATAATTAATTTTAGGCTTGCAGTTGATTCTTAGAATTGTGTGGGATATTTTCTATTAGCACGCCGAAATAACAATAAATAGCGGCTAGTGCAATCGATTGCTGTCTATAGAATTTTTACTACTAAAATTGATGAGTAATACTATAAATATTGAATGCCTACTCTCAATAAAACGTCGTTATATATTTAAAATGATGTATGTGCTTTTTTTTATTTAGGCATACTCTTACAAAACTGTTCATTAGTGCATGGCAATAAAAAGTTCAGTTGTTGTATGAACTTTTCATTGCTATGTAATATTATGATCATGTTATAAGTAAACGGCGCTTTACAAATTGTCCATATATATATATATTGCATTATTATGATTTGTTATCATTCTGACGAAATTTTTAATTGATACTAGGTATGTAATTTTAAAATGAACGTGGATGTTGATCCTAAATAATGTAAAGCGCCCTTGAAGTGATATAATCACAGTACGGCGTTGTATAAATTGTCATAATATTCAGAAAGACGAAGCAATATAAGAAGAAATCAAGGGAAACATATGATTCTACAAATATATATATATATATATATATATATATATATATATATTGATCGATAATCCCCGATTAATTATTCTTAAAATATTAAATATTATTATTTGATAATAAGAATCACATTAACATACAGTCAAAATAAGCAGTTTATTATAGAAATGTCAAAATATTTGTAAATATTCACATACGTCATTTTAAATATGCAACGACGTTAATCTGTTTAGAAATCATAATCACTTACTACTGAGAACATAAACAATAGTACCTATGTCCACATAGCTGTGTTACTACTTGAATGATTTACCTGTAATACAATAGGTACATGAATGCGAAAAGGTTATCTGTAATTTTACTTACCTATTTACCTAGTATATACCTGATATTCATATTATCTATATGACTCATTTTACTCTCAGACTCATTCTATTCATACTATCTATATGATATTGATTTGATTTGATGTGTGTATTAATTGTAATTTTTTAATTATTAATAACTGTACGGTATTTGCCATTTGCAATACAAGTAAACAAAAATATTAAAAAATCTTTAAATACAAAATTACTCTTGTAATTTTTAAGGAATCATTTGAAGTGTGTTCTGAATAGTAGATATTTATATAGCACATAATTGTATTTTCAGGACCATCAACGGGGATGGAGTCTGCAATATTAGTGGAAGGATTTCAGAAAAGTATCGAAATGCACCAACTTATTTATGGGAAAATAATATCAGACGGAGATTCTAACACCTACGCAAAACTTTTGCAAATTAGACCATACAAGAACATGACTATCGAAAAAATTGAGTGTAGAAATCATTCTCCTATTTGTTTACTTATAATTTTTTTTCTGTAACGTACCTACTTATTGACATAGACAATAAAACTCACTGTATAAAAATGAAATATTATGTTTTCTTTGTATGCCCAATAACAGTCATTCACTGACATCCATAATATGCGCAATATTAGCATATACCTACCTGCTTTCATTGATTCATTCAATTTTATTTATTTACTATAATACATTTAGGTAACTCATTATTTTGTAAACTATTGTGTACAGGTTCTACTTAGTGTTTCATTTATACATTGATGCATTTATGTATCAATCTAGGTACAGTAATTTTATATAAATACTACTATGGATATAATACCTACTTGGAAATGTGGAACGAATGAATAAGGAAAGGATGAAAAAGAGGATATATTATGTACTTGTCTGTACATATATATGTAACACCCAGACCCAAAACACTTTGAAAAAGGTCATTCTTCATTCTGCTCTGGGCGGGAATTGAACCCGGTACCTCGTGACTCAAAGGCAAGAGTGTTACCTCCGCTTCACGCCGGCCGCTATTTTTTCTCAGCCTATCCCACATGGGACACGGCGTGAAGGTATAATATAGTATATTATTATCTACATAATTATTATGAATAGGTAATACACAAAAATAAAGAAGAGCTCTAATGGGTTATTAACAAATGCTCGACATAAAGACTGCAAAATAAAGATTGCCCTAAAAGCAGGTATAAAAAATCTTAACGTTTTCAAAATAAATATTGCTCTTCAAGTTATTACATACTGCCTGTATAAGGGTAAACCCGGCTTACTACGGGAAATGAATACCAAATTGGCGAATAAACACTTAACGGTAGTTTTAGTATTTTGTCTCTAAAACCAGCAACACTTTTATGGAAATATTATCATGATTACGTTTATAACAATGTTGTTTACCATTTATTATTACATAATATTCTAATAATATACCCTTATATATTGGTCCGTAAAAAAATATGTACCTATAACGTTTTTAGCCTAAAAAATACCCAGCAGATAAAACTAAACATTATTTTTCCTCAGTCTTATCATATTATTTTTTCTATTGAGGACATACAAACATACATCCATAATGACATAAACTAACAGACTAAAATATTTATTCAGTGATTTTTCACTTTACAAAATAATATTATCTACTATGTAGAAGTTACTACCACCACTATGTTTACCATCATTATAGGTAGGTACCTACTTCATCTCTCACAATAGCCAGCAGTCATAAAATAGAAGAACAATTATTTTTTTATATCTGCGAGCAGATTAGGGCAAATATTTCACACGTTATGATTTATAGCCCTAAACAATGCAACTACTACAAGTGGGGTAACTAGCGTAGAACGTAGCGTAACTTCTACCAGTAACACGTAATAAATAACCAAGTTGTTCTCTGCGTGCTTATAAAAGTTAGATTTGAATAGGTAAGATTAATTGCATGTATAAACATGCAGGTTGTCTTCTCCGTAACAGTAAAAATAAGACATTTAGAATACACCGAGGAGTACCCAGTAATGAATAGATCTCCCACTCTTTTCTGTAAGTTACGAGTGTCGTGTAAAAGACAGATGTTCGGAAAATGAAATAATTGCTTTTTCCAGAACACTCGATAACTTACAGAAAACAGAAATATTCTTTTACTGGAAACTCCACGGAATACTATTTAAGTATTTCTAGTAATAAAAAATACCTTGTTCAAAATTGATTGTTATTTCCCGCTCCATTGTACCAATGTAAGCAAACGAAATGTGATCATGGTTGAAGAGGGACGAAAGTGGAATAAATGCTATGGAGATGAGATCGTTGAGGAGAATGGTTGGTAAAACGTTGCGTGATAGAATGAGGATATTAGAAGAATGAGTGGATGCAAGAGGAGTATTGTGGATAGAATGCGTGTAAATAAACTGAGATGGTTTGGTCATGTGGAACGAATGGAAGAGGAAAGAATGACAAAGAGTATATACTTGTCTGAAAGAAGGGGTGTGAAGAATCACGGGTGTCCGAGAACTACATGGCTTGACCATGAAGATCAAATTCTCAAGGACGGTCGTGTATTGAGTGAGAGAAATCGACGTTCGTGCATGAGAAATTGTATGAATGTAGAAGAAAGAAGTATATAAGGACAGATCTATATGGCGTTCCGTTCTCTCTGCCTACCCCACTTGGGATGCGGCGTGAGAGAATAGATAGAAATTGTACCAACATTAAATTCTATTTTGGTTTTTTATTATCATTCATTATTGTTCGAAAAGTTTCCCAATCGAACAAATGAGTGATGAAAAGATGCTAAAAAAGGATATTCTGCTTACCCTACTTGGGATGCGGCGTATAGTTTCTCCTATTTTTACTAAACCATCACAGTCTATCCCACAAGTGGGATAGTATAATGATATACATATTTATATAACCCGTGGAATCTCCGGTAGAGAATAAATCTGTCAATCTTCTATCCATTAATTTTCAGGCTTGTTATGCGTCTTTCAGCTACTGAAATACGCATAACTTTCATGCAATGTTCATGAAAAAAAAACATAATATAGATCGATTTTTTATCTAGACACCTACTTCTAGACATTTTTTAAAAATATTGCCAGTTTTTTAGAAAAAAAAAAACAGAAAATAAGCTTAGTTATCACTTGTAATGATCAAATCTCAAGTTCTCTTTATCTATGTATTAGCTTAGTCGAGCGTTACATCCTTTCTGCACAGGACTTGAGGTGAGGGGTTAGACAGATATTTTATCTTATCTATCTATACCCTCACGCCGTGTCTCAGGAGGGGTAGGCAGAGAGAACGGAACGCCATATAGATCTATCCTTACAAACTTCTTTCGCTTCCTCCTCATTCTCATACATGTTCGCCGATTTCTCTTACTCAACACGCGGCCGTCCTTTAGGATTTGATCCACGTGGTTCTTGGCCGTCCGCGCCTCCTCACACCTCATCTTGGCATGTTGGTTCTCTGCCAAGATATTTTATACCCACTTTTTTCTGTAATTTTTTAGTCGAGCACGTTTTTATGTTTCTTTTTATGTACTCATTATTTTATAAAGTATTGTGTATAGGTACTTAGTGTTACATTTATGCATTTATGTATCAACCTAGGTACAATAAGTATACACAATAATATCAACTTGGACATGTGCAACGAATGATTTAGGAAATGATGACAAAGAGGATATACTTGTCTAACAGAAGGCATCCCGGGAGGTCTCGGGTTCGATTCCCGGCCAGGGCAAAATGAAGAATGATCTTTTTTCAAATTGTCCTGGGTCTGGGTGTTACATGTGTATGTGTTCAGTGCATTGTATATATGTGTATCGTCGTGTTAGTACCCAAAATACAAGATTCATATCCTAGTTTGGGACTAGCTCGGTTTCTGTGAATTGTCTATACGAGTTGTGTTATAAAAAAAAATGCACTAAGCACATTGAGTTGTATAACTGATATTTTTATGATACTGTTTTATTCTGTAATATTGTAACCAAGTAATTTTTGTAATATTGAAGAATAAAAATAAGATTAATAAAAATGTAACACCCAGAACACTTTGAAAAAGGTAATTCTTCATTTTGCTCTGGCCGGGAATCGAACAAGGGACCTCGTGACTCAAAGGCAAGAGCATTATCTCCGTGCCACGCCAGCCGCCAGAGAGATTATAATGTTGGTGTCTTTATACAGTATTTTGAAGTACAGCCATTCGATAATAGCATTGTTGTATATATCTATTGTTATTACCTGCTGACTCGGTTGTAAATAGTGCGGTATGTGAAGAGTGTGGTATGGTGCAAGCGAGAAAGAAGCAAATGTATTCATAATAATCATAATATACGAACTACGTAGTATTCTTACTGAATTCTTATAAGAAATTAATTCGAAAGATTTTAATTCGTATCTAGGAAACAACAGCGGGGAAAGGGAAGATGCAGATCGCGCGGAGGGAGAAATCTACCGTAGAACGCATTTTCGAAATCTTACGGCGCTACACCCTACCCTTAAAAACAGAAAATATTTTCATTAAAATTTATTTAAAAATAAATTGAAGTTTTGAAAATGTTTAAAAATAAATTATATCACTAATTACTATAAATTTTTCATTTTGCAATATAATTTATGTCACGTCATGTGTTATTTACTCAGGTGTGATTACTGTCACTATTTGCACAAATATGTTGCCAAAATAGTAATAAAATATTCAAGTATAATTATTTTATTTATATATCATTTATTTTGTTATATAATGTATTATTTTAATATTGAATTATTATATAAATATATTAATAAAAAATTACTGAGAATAAATGTTCTAGTCTTTGAATACATTGAATATTTTACTGATTTTAGAGGGCATGTATACACGTTTAAAATGCAGATCTTTTTTCTTTCCCTAAAATAATAGTTATTAACCAAATTCCTCACATTTATTAATACTACATTTTGCGGAATAATAAATAATAAAAACTTTAATAAATAATTTAAATAAATATTTTATTAATAAATAAATTTATTAACAAGATTGCATTTTATTTATTTATGTATTTAATCTAAGTATATACAAAGATTAAAACACATAATGTTATGTAAAAATTCATTATTACTTAAAATATTTGTATAAGATTCTACATTTGTTCATTGTCAGTCTCGAAATGTATATAAATAGTGAAAATTTGACTATACCTTTATAATATGAATGTGAAGTTACTAGGGATGTTGCAGAGCATGGTTATTCCGATTTATAAATTTCAAAATGTTTTTTTTTTATGATTTTTTCAGGTTTTATTATGTTTTATGAAACCAAATGTCACACAATGGCTTTTAAATTTCAACCGTTATTTTTCAGTATCAAACCGTTTTGAATAACATTTTTGTTTTATAATTTTTCTAACATGATGTGCCTTCCCATAGAACCAAATATCGTCATGTTGACTGAAATTTTAACAAAAGAGTCTGTACGTAGATTCTGTAGTGTAACTCTTACTACAGTTTTTGTGTATGTGAGAATTAGAACCCAAACTACATAAAGTGTCATCACGCTATGTCCAGATAGTTTCAGTGGAGCTTAGATCATAAATAATTGTACATGCAATGTCAACATAGTGTATCCATATTAGTGATGTAATGAATGTGCAATTTTGGATATTCGCGAATGCGAACGCGAATATTGACTTGCACGAGCCTGTCAGTGCTGGCTTCAATACGTGTTAAAAAATTTACAATTGCTCAAACGTTAAAATTTCTACCCCCCCCCCTTCCGTTGCGGAATTTTAAAAAGGTATAGGAAAATATTTCAAAAACTCCTCGGTTTTCTTGAAGAATATTTTCTCGCATTACTTTTTCTACAATGTACCGAATAATTTTACCGAATGTCCGATACTTAATTACCAAAATAATATTCGCAAAACATTCGCATATTTTTTGCGAATACTTTGAAATCTGCGAATATTTGCAAATGCGAATATGAATATTCGTCACTATTCATCACTAATCCATATTGCGGTATATAAATATGTTTTTTGCGTTGGATTCACCATAGAACATAGCGATGCAGATATGTAGCATCACTGGGCATACTCAATAACAGAATCATGGCAAATAATCTGTGACTAAAGTTCTCCATTTCGAGTAGCCTGGTCAAAAAAGTGTTAACATGGAGACAGATTTGTTTCCAATAACATACATAGCTGATACTTTAACAGATGGACTTAACAGTATGTCTTTTAACTATAGAATAGATATGCAGTTATTCCAAATTTAAAAATAGGCCTATTAATCTTTTGTTTTATTCACATTTCAATTAGCTTTTAATTTACCGTCTCTGTAACACCCCTAGAAAAGATATTTAAAATATTTATACCTAATTGTATTGTGTGTGTAATAATATGAGTGGTTGTTATTTTTCATGAATACTGTATGTATGTATGTATGTATGTATGTATACATTATTTAATAATAATATATTGAACATAAAATAAATATAATAATTATGAATGTAGATAAATAATTAATTTAATATTATATTGTTATATCGATGTAAATACTATGATAATATTATATATTATGTCTAATTAATAAAGTGTGCTATATGCAAAATATTTACAGTTTTTTATTTACCCCACTTATCTCCATAATTAAATGTTATTGAGTGTCATGTTAAATGCAGTTATTTTTAGGCCTTTTTACCCACAAGATATTAATCCAGATCTTACGTTTAAAGAGGAGACATTCTAATTATTAAAGTCTCAATTCATATTTTCGTTTTTTAAATTTATTATCAGCTGTACATTGTAATGTAATAAGAATGTACTGGGGGGCTAAAAAGGCCACTTTTTATAAATCATAATAGGATCATATTAGGAATTGTAAAACAATTAAACGTCAATATTTCAACTAATATGAATCATTTGATGAAATGAATTGCGGGTGAATCCGTACAATCGTGAGCATTTTATGAAAATTAGAGGAATTGCTACGGATCTGCTGGCAATTCGGATAATGAATCATCTGTAGATGAATTGCTCAATGTGGCCATTTCAGGCCCCCAGGTTGACATATTGTATTTTATTTTATTAAATTTAGCAAACATTTTATTTGTATGTTCTACTGTTTCTGAGTGCTATTATTATTAAACTACTTCTACTATACCATCACGGCATATCTCACAAGTGGTGTAGCCAGCAGACCAGCTGCATGTATAGTTATAATAGCGTAGTAACACATTTTTTGCTAAGGACTAGCTTATTATTCATAACCGCTTATTCATCCAAAACTTAATAACATGAGAAAAAGTCATCTAACATTATGAATTAAACTTATTTCATTTTCAATACTATTCCTTTGCTTACAAAATCTATAGTTGCACAATACATAATGTTTACTTTTATATAGATGCAAGTATTAAAATATTATAATGAATTAAAACTGTAGATTGATGACAAATTCATAAGAGCAACTAGAATTTCATTAATGTATTATTTATAGAACTGTAGTTATGTGACATTGCACATACAGTATAAACATACATAAAGAAGAATAATAATAACTTCCTGCCACATGGTAACACTGTGAACCTTTCTGTCTTGTAGGGAATCCTTATAAGGCAGAGATATATAACAATTTTTTTCTAGTCACAATTGTTAAAAATAATTTTATTTTCAATTTGTGCTACGAAATTTTATGCCACCAATCCTGAATGTCTTAACTTCTATCGGCACCGCGAGGATGACATTAGTGGCGGTTACAAATGGGGGGGGGCGCGCCCTTGCGCCCTAGGCCCTTGACGATGTCTTGTATATGAGTATAATCAGTTTAAATAAAATGGCATTGTCTTTTAAATGTGTATAATTTTTGCGCCCCCCCCCTTGAGCTTTTTTCTGAATCCGCAACTGGATGACAAATAATGTAGTTCGCTGGCTACCACGGCCATTTTTGGGAAATGTTGTGATGTATAAATTAATGAATATAAACTACGAAATTTTTAAAACTTGGGGAGAAAATGAGGTAGGTTTTCTATTTCTTATTAGACGTTGTTAGGTTTAAATAAATCACAGTTTTTGACATTCTTTTACCAACTGTATAGGTACCTACTACCTACTTCTGAATACAATTACGATTTTTTGTCTTATTAGAATGACATACTTGCAGAGTATGGTTTTATATTTAAATGTACCAAAATAAACTAAAAAAACAAAACAAAAAAGATACCCATATTTAGCTGCCTCTATAGAACAAGCTGTAGAGCTATGATACATATTATCTAGTTCATTTATTTTTTCATTTCGTCATACTTAAATGTTGCATATTAGACACAATAGTTTTTGCCTATCATCCATTTCCATCTTGTCAACAAGTCAGTCACCTTGTATGTATATAGATCTAGGTATACACGGGCTTAACCAGGATTTTCTCGAGAGATGAGTGGGACGGTAGTATTTTTATTGCAACAATTATTAAATTTGTGGAGAACATCGTCCTAGTTTTTAAAATTCCATATTATTTTGTTAACACTGTTATGTAATGATGATGTGCAAGAATAAAAAAATAAATAAATAAATAAAAACATTTTCTTGTTCTCAGTTATCACGATTCAATAACTTGAAATACATACAATTATTTTACACCTCCGCAGTCAAATCCCTCTTTCACAATAATGTACATCGTTTCTATGACAACGAAATCAGAGCGCTAGGAGTGTCGCGATAAGAGGTGACTCAATTGGAGCAGTGACGCTCTGAATGGAGGAGGCTGGTGTTTGCATCACCTATCTACATAGAAGCCTAGATCGCGACACGATACCCTCTATCGAGTGATAATAATGTAGGCTAAAGTTTTAGCCTACATCGGTTATACGGAGCCACCAAAATCATAGATTAAACCGTACATTGTGCGTACATTCTCCATACCTGCGAGTTGTCGAAAGCATCAGCGCGTGGTTTGAGTTGTTTGTTTGCTGTGATTATAATATTATATACTGTAATATTTATAATTCAAGATGGTTTATAAGTGTTCTGTTCCAAACTGTAAGGGAAATTACAATAATGGACCGAAAGTACACGTGTTTTCTTTCCCTAAAGACGAAAGTCTTAAAGCAAAGTGGGTGCGAGCTATTTGTCGGGAGAACTTTACTCCAACGAGTAATTCAAAGGTAAATACTATTTGTTTTTAATAATTCTGATAATATACATTGCTGGAGCATTTTTGTGAACAGTTTTCCTATGTTATATTAAAACGAACTATTCGATATTTATTATATTTTTCGTAAAAAAACATAACCTCAAATATTGACATCCTCGCTCCCTACAGACCTCGCTGATACATATTTTGAAAACCTTTCATTGATAATCAATATTTTTTTTACCTTGAATCTAGTAATAAACAACTTCGCATTGATATAAAATTATGTAATATAGGTAATTACTTTATCAGCTTGACAGTTCTTTATGCAAATACAAAATATTATGTAACTACCAAGTTCCCCATTCCTTATGTCATTGAAACTTGTATGTACACAATTTTGATACTAGGTTTGTATTGCAGGTCTGCGAACTTCATTTTAAAGAAAATGAAATCGAAAAGGAGTTTTCATATTTTGATGGTACCACTACCGTAACGATGCCAATGAAGAAGGTCTGTCTTTCGAAGAATGCAGTTCCATCTATCCTCCCGAACTGTCCCAAATACTTGTCGTCGCAATGTCCTGCATCGAGGGAGAGCGCAGAGGAAAGGAGGCTGCGGAAAGAACAAGAGCAGTTCAACAAAAGTGTCGCAGCGAGTATCGCAACCAAGGAGGATTACGATGCTTCACGCAGTTTTTCCTCATTTAGCTCATTTGTTATGTGCATCGAAAAACAAAAATTTAGTGAGTGGTCAATGTTAAAAACAATTAATATTTTTTATTTGAGTTTGTCATGACTGTTTATTTTTTGATTGAGTTACTGAAGGCAATTTCAATTATTTTGTACTCGTATATTTTAATTACATAGTTATCACTTCTTGGCCTGTTGGCTAAGATCAAAGTATAGTAGTATATTTTAATAAGTTATGTAGGTTTAGTAATATGCCATTACAATTAATAATGCAACGTGAAGTCGGAACTTACATATTATTACCTTATTATGAGATGACATATTGTGGAAGTATCTTATCAACATAAATATTACATTAAAAATGACCAAATTATATCTTCTCATTGGATAAGATGTATTAACATATTATGATACATATTATATTCTAGAAAAATTAAAAACAATTATTATTATTAATTTGAGTTTATCATGACTGTTTATTTTTTGATAGAGATAATGAAGGCAATTTAAATTATTTTGCACTCATATATTTTTAATTAGTTATGTACTATCAAAACTATTGCATCGTTATGTACTTATTTGAACATAAATAAATATGTCAATGAAAATAACCTTTTTTTTCTTTCAACCCAAATTACATGCAAAAATTTGATTATCACACTACCTCCCTATATATGGAAATAATCTAACCTGCAAGAAATATTGCAATCTTAATCTATAAAACAAAATATTATATAAATTAAATGGATATTTTTTCTACATCTATTAGGATTGTTATTCCTGAACATCTGTGTAAGTATTAATATGATTTTATGTAGCTGTCATACTGACTTTTAAAGTACCTATAGCCTAGATGGCGGCCATTTTGTTTTGGTTGTCCAGGCTTACTATGTAGATAGGTGATGGTGTTTGGCACCCCGAGAAGAGCGTTAAATGATTTGGCTACCATAGATAATCTATAACAAGAAACGCCACGATGACGTCACAGAACCCCTGAACAGTTTTTCAAATATTTTTTTTCCAACCTATATATTATTAATAGGTATATTATTAATCCATGATATTTAATCTACCCAATTTAATCATGGCGACTACAATACCTCACTGATGCAACGGGTTCAAATAATTTGAAATGTTTCTGTATTTTTGAAGAATTTAACAACCACCTTTTATTTATTTAGTTAGATTTCTAGGGCTGGGGGTGGAGAGGCACATGCCCACTTTGATGCGAATTTTCCATACTTTTCTCGTTCTTTAATACTAATTTTATCCTACTGTTTTGGAAATACCAGAGGGGGGGGAGGAGGAAACTGCCCCCTCTCACAACCCATACTCCGCCAGTGTACGCTCATAGATATACATAATGCTGAATAAGTAAGTATACTTATTATTGACATTGGTTGTGATATCCGAAGAATTGAAAAATTATTCACGCTTCGCATTTTATTCTTTCATCATGAACATCGTGATGATCTGGATTAGTAGATACAGATACCAACTATTAAAATTATCTTATATACAATATGTACTCATTTAGAATACTAGATCTACTATAATTAATATAGAATTACTCATAATTTTAACCGACAGATACATAATAATATATTATGTACTACGCTCTGCGGAATGTAATTAATAGCCTTTATTGCTCTGTATTTTAATGATTTATTATCAATTTAAAGTAATCACTGAATAACTAAATGAACGGGTTGATAGTTTTTTCGACGAGATACACTTTTTTCAATTTTGGTGTAAAACTGTTGCAAAATATTGAAGTTTATTATTGGACGTAAAAGCAAATTTAACCAAATTAAGGGTTTGATTAAAATATGCGTCACTTTGAGGTCACATTGAAATATTGGACCTAAGTCATAATAGGACTAATAAAACAACACAAAATGTTGAATGTCGCTTGAGTTAACAGTTGTTTTAGACTGATGTTAAATTATTTTGACACTAAGATTCAATTGGACTCATTACCAATCTTTGATTTGAGTTTCTACTTTATATTAATATGTCTATGGTTCGCCAGAAGCATGATGGAACAACTTCGTTTATAATTCTAAAGGTATGTATAATAGGTAGGCACTATGTTCTATTGTTGTCAATCAATGGATTCACGTGACTTTGAACATTGAATAAGAAGACACAATGTAATATTATTGTTTGTTGGAACCACGTAGTATAGTTGTACTGTATTATGTATCTACATAAAGTTTAGTGTCATCGTCAACCTCTCCTAAAACGGATAAGCACGAGGAAGCCGTTGAACTTCTGGTTGTAGAATCAATACTAAACTGAAATAAACATACTTCATATATTATAACACTAACATAGGAACTAAACTCCACATAAATATTTTTATAGGTTTGTTAATACTTATTCCATGGAGTCTACAAACAAGAATAAGTCTCCCACTGAGGACCCCCGTTAAAGGCAAGTATTTGCAAAGCAATACGTATAAGACATGTAACATCTTCAGTGGAGGGATGGGGCATGTCATCCGTCCTGAATATTTTATTTTTTATTGGCATAGAGAGGATGACATACATATTTATGACCGCTGACTCTTATTATTTTTTGAGAACGTTATTGTGTTTAAATAAAGTAATGTGGAAGTAAAGCAGTGTTTTGTATTTTTTTAATTTGATTATTATTTTATAACTGTTTATTTTTTTAATACCTACTTGCATTATTTGGCTTAGTTTCTGGAGACAAAAATATTGGTAGATGTAGGCAGATACATTACTAGCTATACCATATGTATATATTCGGTAAAAAAAAAACATTATCTTTTGCAAAGAGCAACTGAGTATTATTATTAAATTTACTCTACGATCTTTTGTATTTTTTTTTCAGAGGTTTCTTTTACAGAGTGGATATTTGCAAGAAGATCCCTCGTAATTATATTATAATGTAATAACCGCAATGTCAAAGAATATTACTCAACAGTATGTAATCCGCACAACCATTAGACTGTGCCAATTCTTTTTAGTATGAAACATGAAAGGTGTTCCGACGCTTACGAATCGGCTTAGTCGAGGTGTTGAGTAATACCTACTCTTTATATTCTCACACACCCAATCACACGAGTCTAAAAATCCAGTAAAACGCGAAAATTACGTTTATCCACAATGTTTTTTTTTCAATTCGATGTTTACTTCTCTATCCATCTATACCATCAATGTATACCTTTCTAACTGTGCCAACACATAGCAAGAAACTGCAAATTGTCCTTGATATTTGTATCCTTAGCAATGTCGGGTTTAATACTTGTTATATGTACGTATAATATGTATATGATGCATATGGTTACATAATAGAAGATAAGGTTGATGCTTCATTACATAATGAAAATAACAGTGAGGCTATATGTCAAGCTTTTTACCGTTTATTTCACCTTTTTTTGTATCGAATACTGTCAATCACATACAATAATGTATTTAATAGTACAAGTAATTACATAATAATGTTGATGCCTGATTGAAAATGTATATCTAAAGAAGCTAGTTGTAGTCCAAAGATCACTAGATTTTTTTGCGTGTCTAGTATGATGCTCAACAACAACAGTAGGAATAGTTTATGTAATAAAAATAATCTTTATTACGTTGGTTCAAAGATTGCAAAAATATTCGTTGAATTATTAACGTGAATCGGAAATCTCTGTATCTTTTATTCATCAACGAGTTGTACATTTTGTTCTGATTCATATGGGTGAGTTGGCTTCTGCGATAAACTCGTCCATTGCACTAATTTATTTGTCTGGTCTAAGTTCTACAATGTTTGTATTTTAAAAATGTTTGCTTTTTTTGTGCAATAAAGTTTTTTTTTATTATTATTCATATTTATCACATTTTTTTTAAGATAAAGTAATAATAGCGAACAAATTCAATTGTAACTTACTACTTGTAGGATGAGTCAAATTTGGAGATTATAAATGGGAGTCCTCGGCAAAATAAGATGTTTTCGAGTTTCGAGTTTTCGAGTTTCCTATGAAAGGCAATTATGCGTAAAAATCACAAATGAAACATTTAAACAACTTCAATTCATTGATAAATGCCACCCAACCTGAATGTCTCAATCTCTTATTAGTACGGAGAGATTCACTTGCATACTTTTCACATGCAGTTAGTCCACTGGCTACTTCTGAGTTATTTTGTGATGGTATAGAAACCGGCTGGCTTTTATTTCTAGAGGTGAATGTAATATTCACATCAAATTGCTTAATATAGAGTAGGTAGATACTTCTGGATATTTTGAATTCAAAATATTG
The DNA here is from genome assembly GCA_947579605.1 of Athripsodes cinereus. Taxonomy (NCBI): domain Eukaryota; kingdom Metazoa; phylum Arthropoda; class Insecta; order Trichoptera; family Leptoceridae; genus Athripsodes; species Athripsodes cinereus. Next base: position 10,320,705 of record OX388322.1, read on the forward strand.
TGAAACTAGACCCATACTCGGGCCATTCGGAATCATAAAATATTTTAATTGTACTAACTAAGTATAAGGAGATAGTTGAGTCATGATAGTTAGTTCAAATTAATATTCACAATTTTCCGTACTAATGCTAACTTAGTTTGTTAGTTCATTTTGACACCTTTGTTATGAACTAAAACTTTTTATTAAAGTTGGTTAATCAAGGTATCATCTTAATTACAAATTTTCAAGGTGCAGTAGTATAATTGACACGATTGTGAGAGCTTTGACATGAAATTACAACAAGAAGATACAGAAGACATGAGAAAAATAAATAAGAAGAAATAGAGAAATGACTTACAACTTCTTGATAGTAAAAAAATACTAATATTATAGACGACAAATCTAATTAATATTAAACCACAATAATAAGACTTTGAATTGCAATAAACATACACTTAGATACATTATAATTAAACATCTGCGATATTTAATTTCAAAAACGTATTTGTAATAATAAATAATGATTAAATAACATTATCTTTGTACCGCAATAATAGTATGCAGTAAAAAATATTATTCAATACAATCTATCATTTAAATTGGTGCAACAAACTTTGGTTAACTTACTACTCTGGGTGTCTTTCTAAACACCTGCCTATGTTATCATTATTTTAACATAAAAGTATTTCACAAAATAAATATACACATAAGATCTAGATAACAGTAATGACTTTTTTCAAACCGTTAACTACTTATTTATCAATATATTAATATCTTAAATGCCTGTAGACATGATTATGCTAAATCTGTAACTATTGGAAATTAAATCTTTCATATATCTGATATTATTGATTATTGGTTACAAAAAAATGCGTACTATGTTCCTACTTAGTTTGTGTAATAAATTAGAATTTTTGTTACTAAGATATGTAAACATTAATAATGAAGGTTTTTTTTTTAATTAAAATTTTTAATTTTTTGTAAAAGTGAGCAGGCATCAAAGAATCTAATGTGTCAGAAATGATTGAAATGGAGAAATATAGTGTTTCAATTTGACTTTGAGTTAGTTGGAAGAAATCGCTCATTTGCGGTTACTACTACTAATATACCATCACGGCATATCCCACAAGTGGGGTAGCCAGCAGACCAGCTGCATGTCAAAAACATGCAAGCTGTCCTCTCCGTGCCAATATAAAATCAAGACATTCAGGATGGGTGGCAAACCTCATCGCTGAATTTAAGATGTAAAATGTCTTAATTTTTGTCGAACACCTGCCTTTTACAGGACACTCAAAAACTTACGAAGAAGAGTGGGAGACCAATTCTTTACCGGGTGCTCCACGGGATTAAATGCGGTTAACTCGCCTTCTGTATATTGATTGTGTTTGATATGAATGTATTTTATATAAAATTGTTTGTAATTAATTAACGTTAAAGAGAGACCCACCTCACACCCGAATATCGCAGGAGTCGTAGATTCCCATTTATCCGCATATTCAAACTTAAATTGTCCTCACGAGCGGATCATTGGGCAGGCCTGAAGGCCATCGGCCAAAACCGCCTTTGTGATAATCTTTTAAATTATTACTCTATTCCCAGTGTCCCTTATTGTAGGACAGAACCCACAGGAAAATAAACGAATATAATCAATGTACCTACAGTAAAGAATAAAAAAATATTAGCTTCTTTATCTAAGACTATTCTGCTTGTAATTCTCAATTGACTTCTTACCAGTACTACTATCAATTTGGAAAAAAAACGATTACCATAGAAAACATGTTATTGACAAAAATGATTAAATAAGTTTGAATGCGGAAAGGTTGTATATTAGACACAAAATCCTTTCTTTTAAAGGTAAAGTTGGATTTGAAATAAGTTTAAATGTAGGTACCCCCAGACACCCTCACCAAATTTGTGTCATTATTTTATCCTTATTTCTCTAGAATTGTATTTACGACGAATCTATGAATAAGTCCACGAATTAGGCGATGGAATTAGGTATATACTAACTTCAGATATTATTGTCTAGCCTGGGTAAAATTTTACTGTCATATTTTTATATGGGGTAACAATGCAATGATCCCACGCGATCGTCCCTCTTTGTGTATAGGTACAGCAGGTAACATTATAAGATACCTGTAATAGTTATGTCTACATTTTAAATTCACCTTATGGGGTTGCGACCCTCATGCATATACTCTGTATCATATGTACGATAATAATATTATTTATACCATTAGACGTATGCGTCATCAATTTTGTAGAATGGTTATACATACTTCTAGAAAGCATGGTGAAGTTAGAAATTACAATAAATATAGTCAATAATATAGTTATGTAGACCAATCAGGTAGGTCCTCTATTACAATATTATTATTATCGGATGTGCGTGTTTGCACATAGGTAGTAAGTGTTTATAAATTAGTAAATGCACATTTGTTCATTTTCAGCGTGCTTTGTTGCTAGATTCCCTAAAAATCTGTATGATTGATTTCCATAACGAATGAAACTGTTTCGATTTGTGAAGTGTATTCAATGAAATGTTAATATCTCAACTTCTATTTAAACTTTTAGTTAGTACCTACTTTAGTTTTTATGTCCTATTAAATTCGTCCTGATCACATGCTTGATTATAATTTTTAATAATGTATTTAATTAATTCGCTTCGAGGGTTATTCAGACTACAGCAATGATACCAGTCGCATATGACTATAATATTTACTTTTTTGAGTACGTCATAACATTGTGATGCCTTTAACCGCAGGTAGTAATAATATTATGATAGATATTATGTGATTCTTTATAAACTACTACAAAAATAAATGTAATTTGGTATAATTTTATGGATTCTGTCAGCATCATACAAAAATTGTGCAAAATGTAAGAACATCACAATAAAACTCGTAATCGGTACATTTTATTACGTTTTTAGATGTAACTATAATAATATATGAATCATAGATTATTGTATAGTAACAATAATATATAATGTTTTATATAGGTAGGTATAACAGGCATGTATGTATGTATGCAGTACATTATAATGTGGCATTATCAGTCAACTCCCTACAATAGAGTCATATGAGTATGTTAAGCCAGTTGCTCATGGCGCTAAACTCGATATAGTTTGAACTTAATGAATCTCAATAGTAATGTAAACAGCAAGCAATTATTCTCTTTGAAGGAATGGTTAATTAATCGCTTAATGGTTAGGTAATTGTCGTGCTAGAATTTAATGTTATAAAATCCCAAATTTAATTTAGATTGGATTTTTATCTTTCAAATTATCATTTTCCAGATTTCTATGGGGGTTTGGTTAGGTGTAAGAACGTGCTTCAAAATAATTGGTTAATTTGCTGTCTACAGGTAATAATAGCGTAATTTAATTGATATTAAATGAAAATTCTGGGAGTATATTGTTATTAATTAAACAATGAAACATTTGGGTTCAACCATAAAAACAACTGCAGCTCTACAACTCTGGTTTCCCACAGGATTCGTCTCCATTATCTCTTATCTAAGGCACCCATTCTCCAGTTCATACCCAGCCCCGTACAGTCCGATGTAACCTAATGTGGTGTTCTCACTTTGGCGAATATCGCTAGGGCACCAAAATATCGCCAGCCATTTGAACCGTGTGAACAAAATGACAGCTAGTCTGAAACGATAAAAACCAGTATAAACGATATCGTCTCGAGTTGACCACCTTCCAACTTTCTCGGGCGATCGAACGATTTGCACATGCGCAGATATGCGCGGCGTTTGTGTCTATGGTAAAAGCTTTATAACCTATAAATTTTATAATGTTTCCCGCTTCGTGACAGCTGTTATCTTTTTTGTTGGTTTGTGGCGTTTGTTTCCTTAATTAAAAGGCGCCTTATAACCTCTACTATAACATTTTCGACTAAAAATAAACACTTCGCGATCTCCATCTCGACGCCATTTTGAAAACAGTGTCAAAATCAAAGCGCATCTGACAGATCGTTTCTATATCGGTGGACTTGTGTGAACAGGTGTGACGATCAATGGGCGTACGGCGAATTTTGTTTTTTCGCCTGGCGTTATATTTTGAAATTCGGCTGGCGATATTCGCCAAATGTGAACACCCCATAAGCTCTTCCAGCCACTGAAACCATGGTCTTCTTACACGTCTTAATGTAAATGACCATATATGACCATATAAAAACGAATGAAACGATAAGGACAATATAATAACAAAAATAATAAGGTTTACCATTTCTCCTTAACGTATTTATCGGTTGCACTGAGAAAATGTTTTCGTTCCCTAAGTAGCTCGGTTACGTCATTTCACCCAATTCGAGTGATCTGTGAAAAGCAATCGCTGAGTAGCTCAATCATGGGAGATTTAGACAAGGAAGATGTTTTATTTATCCTAATATTTTTTCATTAATATTATGTTTTAAACTTGCATTTTACTGTTACAAACTTATTTATTACATCCCGATAAGAACATAACAGTCAATCATAAAACAACAAAAATAAAATATAATTATGTATTTTTGAAAACAAAAATTGGTAGATGAAAAAAATAACAACCGAGCTGTGTACGACTACCTTTATGACAGGTATAGTGCAATTGTAAAACAGGTGACAGGTATTATGCTAACTTTACACCCGCACAAATAAAAAGGTATGATTCATTACTATTTATCTCTATTGAACGCGCTTATCATGATTTCATTTCTTGCCTCAGGTGTACTATTTATCCATAAAATTTCCATTGTGCATTTTATACCTGCGAGTAGTCGACGGTTTACAAATAAAATTAGTCAAGCGAAATACGCAGTTGTCTGTGGTAGTGTGCGTGTTTGTTGGGTCGATGTAATTATATTATTTTATAATTCAACGTAATACAATAATCAAATTTAGATTCGTACAACAATAATAAAAACAACAAACGTCAATATTTTATTCTTATCAGTAAAAAAAATTGAAAGCCTTTTGTATTAATTCAGTAAACATTTATAAAGTGTGTGTTCGTTTTTGGAAAATTATTATTGTGTTTATTTTTTTATTTTGTATATTTCATTAATTCCTTTTAAAATATTACTTGTTATATGTTATAAAATAACCGAATATTGTTTTTGATTATTTTTTGTATTGTTTTTGTTTTGTACAATGTTTTAAGTAGTGATTTTTGCAATAAGTTTAAAAAGCAAGATTATATTTTTGTGAAGTGATTGTGTTATTATTTCATTCCAGCTGATTCTCTGGATCATTTCTTCATGTTTTCTTAAGGTATGTATAATTTTTGTAATAAGTAAGCACCTATTACTAGTCAAAGTCTCGGATTTTGAGCAAAAGATTGGTGGTTCGAATCCTACCGCACCATTACATCAAGCTAATTTCTGTCCAAAAATAAGTCTCCTACCCTGTAAAAGGCAGATGTTCGTAAAACAACATCTCAGGTAAGACATTTGACGTCTTTAATTTAGCGATGAGGCATGCCAACCATCCTGAAGAATGCCTAATTTTTTTGTTTTCATGGAGAAAGAGATTTGTAGATTTATTCGGTACATGCAATGTGTCAATTGATTCCTCAGATTTTGGAATGTTTTTAACGATATTTTATTTTGTTTTTTTACTATAATATACTCTACTCACGTTTTATTCATACTGAAGATTATAATTGAAATGGTATTTTAATATTGTTATTGTAATCTAGTTTTAAGATTATAATTGTAATGACGTATTTATTGTTCAAACAAGAAGTGGTCTATAGCCTCGTGGTATTGAATCAGGAGATCCATGATTCGAATCTTGCCGTCTTTACCACACAAGATTTATTCATACAAGATATCTCAAAAAAGTGTAATGATTCGTAAAAAATATGCTGCATAATAATATAATAATTTATTCATTAATAATGATGAATCAAAGGGCAATAATTAAAGTAATAAGATGTAATATTAATATACCAAAGGATATTATTATAGGAATATAGTGGTACCTCGACATACTTCGTTCCGCAACCTTGCTCGTATTTCAAATTACTCGTATCTCAAAGCTAATTTTCCCATTGAAATTAAATGACCTGCCATTAATCCGTTCCAGCCCCTAAAATGTCACCCCAGTTATTTTTGTTACCTACGTGTTTTTGAATAAAAAAAATGTATTTATAAATGACAAATATTGTACACAAATATAATAAAAGAGTATTTAAAAAAATAAACTAGATTTATAAAGTGTTACTTTCGCTTAATTTTCGTCACTGCTTTTCTCTCTACTATGGTCTTAACAAAAAACATGTCCAAGGAGGTTTGTTTCTTCCTTCCTTTCAGAATATTCCGGAATTGAGTTAGGCATGTGTCATGAAATAGCTCGTACCTCAAATTTTCCTCGTATTTCAAAGTAAAAAATCGCTCGCTCGACGGGTCGTATCTCGAAAAACTCGTATGTTGGGGAACTCGTATGCCAAGGTACCACTGTACTAAAATTATTCAATAGTACCTATGCATCAACTATTGAATTTAATAGTTACATTTTATTATATCCATTTCCATAAGATGGTCTCACATTGAATAAAATGAGACATTGAGATCACAAAGGGAGGACAGCCTCACTACTGAATGCGTACTATTAATAATAATGTAAATAGAATCTTCGCAGTAATGATATTGTTGTTTTTACCTTCATAGTGTCACGGTGGTATAATTATGTTCATATTTCCTTATTCATCATAATGCTATACTTGTTACACAATAGAAGATGGATTTTATATAATTCTAATATCTAAGATTGACATGAAAAATTCTACCCTTAAACTCTGTTGCCAGCCCTTTCTAGCTGCCCACCAGAGATGTGCAAAATACTTTCAAAAAAGTATTTAAATACAAAATACAAATACTTTTGAATTTTTGTATTTCAAATACAAAATACTAAATACTTTTTCAAAATGGTATTTAAATACAAAATACAAAATACGTATTTTCAAAATACTTTTTTAAAATACCTTTTTAAAATACTTTTTACAAATAGTCGAACAAGGTGTAAGACAAAAGTATTTAATATTTAAACCATTGATGAATGAAAGAGAAATAAAAACTGGACAAAAGTATACATGGAGAAAGGGTTGACATGATTCGATATAGCATTGCTTGCAGACAATTGATGAATGCCATTGATGAATGAAATACTGGACAAGAGTATACATAAATGGAGAAAGGGTTGACATGATTCGATATAGCATTGCTTGCAGACAATTGATGAATGAAACACTGGACAAGAGTATACATAAATGGAGAAAGGGTTGACATGATTCGATATAGCATTGCTTGCAGACAATTGATGAATGCCATTGATGAATGAAAAACTGGACAAGAGTATACATAAATGGAGAAAGGGTTGACATGATTCGATATATCATTGCTTGCAGACAATGAGGATGAGCTTTAGGAAGAACTGTCAAAATAGAAAAAAAAATTAATTAAGTCATGACAAAATGTACGGTTGTTAGAAGAATAAGCCGAAAATTGTCATAAATGGATTGAGTATCATCAAGCAGGTAAGAGAATTCCTGACTTGGGCTGCAAAATAAATCAGAATGGATAATCCAAATCTGAAATCGTATGGACTACTGTAACATCATACATACAGTATACAGGACTGCTCCAGACTCATCCTTATCGTCTTCAGATGGTTTTTAGTGTTGCCTCCGGATCATTTACAGAGAGAATAAGAGCTGCCACATAACTTCACTACTAAGAAGTCTACACTAACTGAGAGTCCTAGAGATACTGGTGTTTAAACTGTGTCTCACTGTCCACAAGGCAGCACACTACCCACTGATCTGTTCCGCTGACGAAAATGTGTGGCGAAGGCTGTGCTCAACTTCATAAACTCGTTGAACTCAAAAGGGCAAATACCTCTAAATTTGCAGAAAGAAGAAACAAAGTCGCAGCGTCATCTGCCTGGAATAGATTGCCTTCAGACAAAATTGAAATGTGGATCGTTAAACGGCGTCATGTATAATTTGTTCAATCATCATTATTATGTGTGTATATCTCAAACATGGAGTACTCTAATGGAAACGTTGTATTTGTAATTCAACAAATTGGTAAAAAAAGCTTGCGTACGCGCATATCAATTAATGGCAGAATTTTGTTTCAAACAATAAAAAGGTATTTTGTAAAAGTATTTTGTGTAAAATACAAAATACTCAAAAAAAGTATTTCAAATAAAATACAAAATACTTTTTACAAAAAGGTATTTGAAATACAAAATACAAATACGTATTTTGTATTTTGTATTTGTATTTTAAATACTTTTATTTGAAATACGTCACATCTCTGCTGCCCACTATGTGGCATCTCCCGTGTTGACAAAATTGCTAATGTAGAAATTAGTTTGGAATATTATGATGAATGGAAATCCCTAGAATTCTAGCCGAGTGGTCGGTGGGTCCTTCAATGTATATTAGATAGCCCAAAAAAAATTCTTGTCAGACGATTATGATCCTTACATACTATAATATAAATTTTTTATTGTTTTGTGTTTCTATTACAGACTCAAACTAACGCAGGTAACGAACGGTTTCGTGAATTCCGAGTTCGCATCATCAGGTGCTGATTTTTACCAGATTTTATTTATTTTAAATAAAATAAGTAATAAGTGAAAATAATATAATATTTTTTTTCATTTTGTATTAGAATTTTACGGAGTTTTCCACAAGGTTAAAACGTATATTGACATGAATATAATAATATATTTGCTCTGTATTTCCTTCACATGAAAAAATATTTGAAAATTTCTGGTGATAGTTTAAATAAAGGGCGTTTATATCCAAAATACCCATATTCTTGTGAGGACTGTTAAAGTCTTCTTCTTCTGCTTGCAGTAGGTCATTGACCTGTTTGCCTGGAATTTGTTTCCTCTTGCGACGCTAAAGACCAACCATCCTTCCATCTTTTAGGTGGCCTTCCAGGCAATCTTTGGCCTTGTGGAGTCTCGTTCGCGGCGATGTGGGCTAATCTTTCTGTTTTAATTCGGACTGTTAAAGTGCGAGTGAATATTAATGAAAATTATTTTATGGAACCCTCACAGAACGCAGTGAAAGGAAAGGAGAAGAAAAATGTCATGCATGAATTAAGTTTTTCTTTCTAATACACATCAATAATTCTCATCAATCCAGTTAATTACATGCGTTATCAATGTCAAAATGCGTAGTTGCGATTTCAATAAATGATCCATAATTACACTCTTGTTGATCAATATTACTGATAATGACCTTGATCGATCATAACATAATTACTTAGGTATGTTAGACTTGATTATAAATTAAACATGCAATAATTAATTTTCTAATTAAAATATTTACACGCAATGGTAACGACTATATAATATTTCTAATTAGTACATATTATCAAATGTCAAATAAAACACATCATTTCATTTTTTTTTCTAAATCAACGTGTATAAAATATTTTCTGACGTAAGGTCATCTCTGCCTATCTCATATAGGACGTGGTGTGAGGGGATAGAGAGACTAATATAAATTGCAAGTTTTAATAAGTGCATTGTACCAAAGATCAACTAAGTAAATTATATAATTATATAATAGGTACTTACCTACTCTATGCACTGTACAAAGAAGTGGCAGGCTAACTTTTCTTCATCATTTGTTGGAGAGGATTGAATTTTATTCATTTATTTATATATTCATTCTTTACTGTACGTTGATGACAAACAATATTATAGAAGGTATACATTCAAATTAAATACAATCAATACACAGACGGCGAGTTTATCGCGAAGGCGCGGTCTCTTCCAACTAACTCAATTTCAGTCTTTGGTACAAGTTTTCGAGTGTCATGTAAAAAGCAAACATTGTTTAAACATTTCGGAATATACATTTAACATTTTCAATTCAATGATAAGATATGTTATCCATCCGACTAATGAGACTGAAAGACTGATTTCTAGTATTTTGGGATTTTTTACTTTATATTTTATATTTTTGTATTATTTTTAAATATTGTATTATTATTGTTTTTAAATTTACTTTGACTTTTTTAGAAAATTTTAACTTTTACTTTTTTCTCAAGACTAATGAGACTGAAAGACTGATTTCTAGTATTTTGGGATTTGTTACTTTTATATTTTTGTATTGTTTTTAAATATTGTATTATTATTGTTTTTAAATTTACTTTGACTTTTTTAGAATATTTTAACTTTTGCTTTTTTTCTCAAGACTAAGACATTTCTGGTAAGAGTGGAATCTTCGCTGGTCCACATGTTGAGTGTATTAATTGTTAACATATAATGTTATGACTGTTTGATTCTTTAATATTGTGAAAATAAATAAATAAAAATAAATCCTGGATGTCTCACTTTTTATTGGCTCAGAGAGAACGACTGCTATGTATTACGTGATATCAATCTATCGTTTTCCTAACTTAGGAAATACCGTGATGGTATTGACTGGTCATTTGTTATTTTGTTTCATTTTCATTGAAAAACATTATACTTTTTTATACAACTCATACAACGGAATGCAAAGATTTAAAAATTTAATATACGTAATCAAATAATTGATTAACATTTTATTACGTGTCTAAGTATTGATAAAAATCAACATTTAAATTCGTAGAAAAATGTGTAAATCATTATTTTAAAAACAAATTAGATATCACTCAAAAACATTTTTAGTGCATAAATCACTTAAAAACAATATGTTTGCATAAGATATAGGTGTGCATTTTTTTTAATGTATCTAACAATTTGATGAGAAAGTGTTTACATGTATGTAAATAACATATTATTTGCATATAAATTATGTAAATGCCATGTAATATCAAACAGTAATAATTTGAATATTATTACGATTTTTTAATCATGATAAAATGCAGATAATTCGAGAAATTAATAAATTATAAAATAAATTTAATTAAACATCTAAAATATTTTCTATTTAAGATTGCGTAATTTAAACACACTAACAAATTAACGAGAGTAAATACAAAATTTAAATTAAATTTTATATTTACTTTTAATATTGCTGTAATGAAGTACGCAAATTATTTACCCATTCATAATTCCATAAAATATCTTAATAATTACATATACTTCTTTTTAATTTAATGAATAACTATGATTTTATGTTAAAATCGACTCCTCCCAATCATGTTTTCATTCAAAAGAGAGTTGTAAAAATTACAATCAATCTAAAAGTAAAAACAAGCTGACTGTAAATATTAGACTAATGTGGTGTTCTCACTTTGGCGAATATCGCCAGAGCACCAAAATATCCCCAGCCATTTGAACCGTGTGAACAAAATGACAGCTAGTTTGAAACGATAAAAACCAGTAGAAACGATATCGTCTCGAGTTGACCACCTTCCAACTTTCTCGCCCGATTGAACGATTTGCGCATGCGCAGATGTGCGCGGCGTTCGTATCTATGGTAAAAACTTTATAACCTATAAATTTAATAATGTTTCCCGCTTCATGACAGCTGTTATCTTTGTTGTTGGTTTGTGGCGTTTGTTTCACTAATTAAAATGCGCCTTATAACCTCTACTATAACATTTTCGACTAAAAATAAATACTTCGCGATCTCCATCTCGACGTCCGCCATTTTGAAAACAGTGTCAAAATCAAAGCGCATCTGACAGATCGTTTCTATATCGGTGGACTAGTGTGAACAGGTGTGACGATCAATGGATATCCGGCGAATTTTGTTTTTTCGCCTGGCGATATATTTTGAAATTCGCCTGGCGATATTCACCAAATGTGAACACCCCATTACTGTATATTGAAGGTGGTCACCTTTAAGCCATAAAAATAAGACAATCAGGATGGGTGGAATACCAACTTACATAATTTTAGAATTGATAAAATTAAATACCTTTTGCGTGATGTTTTACGGATACCTCCCTTTTTACTATAATTTTTATACCCTCACATATTTCTTTCGCTTCTTCTTACAATTTCCCATACACGTACTTCGATTTCACTTACTGATCCACGTGATCAAGCCATGTGGTTCTTAGACGCTTAGACGCTTCCTAACATTTGTTCTTTCAGACAAGTATATCCTCTTTGTCATCCTTCCCTAATTTATTCGTTCCACATATTCAAACCAGGGATGTTGCGAATATTCGCATACGCATCCGCAAATGCGGAGCTTCCGCATGTATTTGGAAATCTGCATCCGCATCCGCATCTGCAATAATCGATGCGGATGTTCATGCGGATGCGGATGTAAGACAATTTGCGACAAGAAAGAAATGGGCGGGGCCGGCGAATGGCGCGTGCCGTTCGCACTTGACATTAACCAATGGGAACGAAAAAAATGGTGACAAGATCCGACGCGTTTTTATTTTTGCCGGTTTTATTTTATTTTTGCAAATAACAAAGGAGAAAAAAAATGTTCCGCCAAAAAATCAATAATATTATTGTAGCAACAATTTCGTCACTTATTTGACAGTGGGGCCTACCAACTAAGATAGTTCCTACTTTTTTATAACATCTTAAACATCCGCATCCGCGGATGTGAGCCTTCAAAAATCCGCATCCGCATTCACATCCTCGGATGTGTAAAAATCGACATCCGCAACATCCCTGATTCAAACCATCGTAACTTACTTACGCGTATTCTGTCCACAACACCTTCTCTTGCATCCGCTCATTCTTCTAATATCCTCATTCTTCACTCTATCACGAAACGTTTTACCTACCATCCCAGCAGCATAAGGTGAAAACTGGCTCAGTCTACCTTGGTACGGGCTCATGCCCAGTTAGGTAGACATTAGTGACTTATCTTTTAAAATCTGTTTTGTAAATAAAATAAATAAATAAAATAAATAAAAATAAATTTATTCCACTTTGGTTTTATTCAACCACGTCCATGTTTTGCTCGCATTCGTAACCCTTTTTTATGACACTCAAAATTGACAAAGAAAAAATTGAGTGGAAGACCTTTCAAAAAGATTTGGAGATATGCTAAGATTTTTAGTAATCCGCATATGATTGTTCGAATTTTGTCCATTCAAAAATTTATTAAATACTGTATACAGCGAAGTATTGAATATTACTTAATTAATAACGACACCAGATAAAATAATATTTTATCTTGATTACTCCTAACTTGTAAGAGACTATTTCAGTTGCAATAAAAATAGCAAGAGGCAAGAGTGTTGTACGAAAAACAGCATACGTAGGTATCAAAGATATCATTAAATTTTACAATTACTTATTATGCGTAAATATAAAAATAATAGCAATAATAACAATAATCATTTTTGTGCGTAATCATAATTATTATTTGTTATAATAGGTAATAGGTACCTATCTTAAACAATCATAAGATCAATAGATTAATCGTGAGAAAATTTCTATTGACGAATTGTTAATTTAGGCAAAAGATATTGCTTCATAAAAATGTGTATTTGTATTTACTTATATAGGCCCGGTATTTCAATATTACCTTAGGGTGACTCTTATCTGAAATTCGCCCCACCTATTGACTTTTTTTATCTAATAAACTTCAGTCTTTCAATATACGAGTGGTAGGTGTTACCCTCAGTAACACCTTCAGTCTTTCAATATACGAGTGGTAGGTGTTACCCTCAGTAACACCTACCAGTCCTTAACGCTAGGTAATTTCTACATTATTATTCATCTTGGGTTGATCAGTATCCAATTGTGATAATAATGATAAAAATAATAAAAACACCTATTTAAAATGACTGTTTGGTTTCACTAAGGATCACCTAACCTTCTTCTTCAACCTTAACATCACGGCATCTCCCATTAGTGGGTTAACCAGCATACCAATCGTATGCTGTAAATTCACAGATTTCCCTCACCGTGCCTATAAAGTCATCTGATTGCCACATTGAGCAATTCCTCTACAATTCATATTTGGTGAAATGTTACCGTTAAATCGTTTTACAATTCCTATTATGATTCATATACAGTGGATTTTTTAGCCCCCCTGTCCGTTAAGGTGTAAAAAAATATTATATTGGATACAAATACATAATTAATAGTTTAATTTATCGACCGATGGTTCTTGGTGGAAGTTCATATTAATGAGAGCGGAAACTCTTGAAAGCCGGCTCGCAAAAAATAATAAAGTCAATAGTGGAATAACTATATACCGTGTTTCATTTTAAAAATTAAAATAAATAGTGTTTTTATTTTGAGTATAATCCCACTTCACCTTAAAACCACGTGAAAATGTCGGGCCTTAATAGTTTTATGGGTGACTGTTACACTAAGTGCATGTATCATAATTACCATCATATTCAGTGCCTTTATATTTTATCATCTATTTCTATATAATTACTTATTACTACATTAAGTAGCTTTTCCATTTCTTTATACCTAATTCATAACATTTAGTTGTTACTTTCTAATGTTGCCGTTTTGCTACTACGTATGACAATAATAATAACAAATAGACCTTGATGTGTTTTGATTTGAAAACATTACTCATATTATTATTTTGTATAGATGAGTATTTTCTTTTGTAATTATCGTGAAAACCATGAAATCACTTTGTTAATGTGCCCTTACAGTTTTCTCTTAGAGCCTGTATGCTTACTCATTTTACAGATGAAATATTTATCATTGCAATAATGACACCAAATGCCCCAAAGCACTTTGCTAAGACTTGCATTTTCTGTAATATCTCCTACATTTATTACAATTTTAATTCTTGACATATTAAGAACTAAACATTTCATTGATATTCTATACTGACACTCCATTTTTTTATGATTTGACTTAAATTATTATTGTTATAGGAATTGATTCCCTTTTGTGATTTGTTTTTTGCCAATTCTTGTTTTCCAACTGTGTTGTGAATGAGAAATTTGATTTGTGTATTGTGTATTCTTGAACATGTAAAAGGCTCACGCCGTGAATTGGTGAAATAAATAAATAAATAAATATAGGAGAGACTGTAGGCCTAACTTGAATGGATCATTTCTAATTACAGTTATTTCTGCTGGATCATATCCAAAAATAGCACAGGTTTTTCGATCCCAAGTCAAGGCGAGTAAACAGCACATTTTTAGTGGATGAGCGCTAAAATTTAATAATGTAATCATAAAGTAGTAGTCCTACATTATATAGGAGCGGTTCCCACCACTTACCCCTGGATGTTTCAAGAACATCAGTTATCATGTCATCCAGTCAGTCTAAAGCAAAAATGTATTTTTTTTTTATCAAAGAGTGGGCTCGTGGTTAACATTATGGACTTCCCTGTGCAAAACTCACTCAAAAATTAATAATCCCTTGATGTACCCTTGCAGTCCTAGTAGGAATAGAACATCTCTCACTTTTTTTTTGTTTTCGAGTATCCTGAAAAAAAATCGTAAAACATAATTTATAAGACAGCATGCCACCGACCCTGGATGTCTCATCTTTTTATGACAAAAGAGGATAATATGTATGTCTATTACATGCATGAAGTCCACTGACTCCATTATATTTGTTTGATTATTATTATTTATCGTGTCGAAACCCAGAAAAAAACCAATCAAACTGATCTCCAGTACTATGCAAGACGCATAGCAGGTGGAGGGAGATGCGTCAAAAATATCCTCCATAATGCATGTGACAGGGCACAATCGACACTCCCAACAAGTGTGGCATGGTCTGTGCTGCACCACAGTCACATGCTCCGGATTCGTCTTGTAGGTAGCCCCATCGTCCTCATTTGTTTGATAATATGCTGTGATGGTACGAACGAAAAAATAAGACAGTTCTAAATGTCATATTTTCCAATTTCTTTTTTATTACGGCGCTGAAAGGACTGGTTCTATCCTCTGGTTATCCCACTTTTGGGAAATGTCATGATGAAATATGTAGATTATGCATCAATACTGAGTTTTATAGTTTTGTAAAAACAAAATTAACGTAATCAACTGTAATTCGCGTTGTCAATATGATGACTTTGTAATTTTATTTATTGTTATGCTGTTGTCATCAAACATCATTTGGTACTAGTTAGCCTTCATAATTATTATAGATATTTAGGTACATTTATATATCAAAATATATATATCTATTGTATACTTACATAAAATTAGATATACAGTGGAACCTCACATAACGAGTACCTCTCATAACGAGTAATTCGCATAACGAGCAAAATAAAATGTGAAAAATTGCTCCCATAACGTGTTTCGCATAACGAGTTACAGAGAAAGGGTGAGTCCCTTTTTCACGTCATTCACTTGTGACCTTCTGAGCCGGGACTTCCGCGCCAATAGATCAGTCTGTGTATAGCACTCGCTCCGTTAGCGCCTTGGTTTCGCATGTGATCACCCATTCTTCCAAAATTTGTATTGATATTATTAGTAATTTTTTATGAGCAAAGTATTATAATCCGTTCAAAATTGTCCCAGAAGAAAAAAACACAAGAAGACAGCCAGAAGAGAATAAAAATGACTGTTGAAATGAAACATAAAATCATTGAAAAGCGAGAACAAGGTATCTAGCGCGCACATACTATCGGTCAACATCAACGATTTGCACTATTATCAAGAACAAAGATAAAATTAAGAAGATGGATGCTTCAAAGGGAGTGTCAAGAATGTCTACGAAACGGTTACGTTTACGGTTAGTTTTCTAGTTAAAAATGGTTAATTATTTGTCATAAATTCATATTTTTATTTAGGTATGTTTTTTCCTAATCTAGATTGTATTACAAGTTGTTACACTCTTTTATAAGTAATTTTAATTGAATAAACGTTAATAAAAAAAATCATTAAGTACTCCAAGAATACTTATTTTTTTGACATGGAACGCATTATTGTATTTTACATTGATTTCTATAGACAAAAATGTTTCGCATAACGAGTGTTTCGCATAACGAGTAAGAGTCTGGAACGAATTAAACTCGTTACGAGAGGTTCCACTGTATCAAAATTATCTTTCGGATGTACCTACTCATTTGACATTTTGTCAAAATGATAATAAATCAATACGTACCTACCTATTAGCTGCTATACAATGATCGATTTATCCAAAAATACGTAGCGTTAAAAGATAGGAAAGCAAAATAAATAAACCTCGCAGTAAAACGTGTATAATTATGTGACGAGGTTTGCCACTAATCCTGAATGTCTTAACTTTTTGTTGGCACGGAGAGGACATCTTGCATGTTTATAACATGCAACTGGTCTGCTGGCTATCCCACTTGTGGGATATGGCGTGATGTCTTTGTAATATAGTAAATATACCAGCTTATTATCGTTATCTTAATGCGAGCACATTCGCACATTTATATTGTTCGCGGTGATTCCTCTGGTTGTCTCGGTTGCTTCACTGTATTTATAATATTATATTTCATATAAAAATCATCGACGTGAATGCTGGCCTAAAACTTTTACACTTAGCCCAGCATTCGATTCCACCTATTCATCATACTGTTCAGCCGATGTTATATTATTTGTTTTATTTAGATAAATTGACGAAATGCTGTTCGGAGCCATTTACACTCTGATCAGCATTGATTTTGAAATAAATTTTACCAATTATTGTTCTCTGACGTCTCTCTGAAAAATTTTATGCTTTTGATATGTACATGTACTAATTGTTATTTTGACTGACGATTCCAAGTGTCCGGTTGGACCTAGGGATGATAAACAAATAAATAAATAAGATAAATTAATAAATAGATGCAATGTTGTAAATTCTCTGAGCATTTACTTAGGCATGTTGTTTTTTTTATATCAATGTGAGAGTAGGTACTATAAGAAGGTACTTATTTCTCGTTTTTCTCATATATCGTGATAATTCACTTATACAAAATATTTTGTTTGTTTACGTAGGTATTTGAATATTATTTGCAAAGAATTTTAAGGAAAATCACTATCTGCTTGCCTACTATGAATTTGTGTAAAATTTAGTAAATTTGTGTGTATTTGAAATATATAAATGTCAACTATTTTATCGCAAAAATATGTTATATTATATAAAGTAATCACAATCTCTAAAATGTAACAATGACATTGAACATTTTTGATCATTTGGTATCATCTTGAAAACAACTCAAAATATTGAATAGTACATTGTAATTAACAGTGATGAAATAATATTATTGAAAATCACAGCTATAGAAATAATTTGATTGATGTCGAATACTGCATTTTTCGACATAATGAATGTTAAATCAACCTATCCTCATCATTATCATCTAATGTGTAGGTACTTGACATTATTTTTACCATACAAATTAGTTTTAAATGCATATTCAAAACAAAATATTAGTGTTTTCGACCTTGAAAGGTGTGTCGCCGTCTCATTTGTCAAGAGATTTGCGAGATTGAGATCAGCAGTGAAAGACGGCTCATGCTTCGCTCAGCACAGGGTGAAGCAAAAAGCAGACTAATTGAGCCATCTCGATCTCGCAAGACAGACTTTGGAGATAGAGCATTCAGTGTTGCGGGTCATTGATGCTGGAACAAGCTGCATCTGAGTCTGCGAAAAGAGACGAATGGAGACGAATTCAGAAGGAAGCTGAAGACACACCATTTTGTTGGAAGTTTCGGGCGATGGGTCATGTTATGGGTAAACGGCGCTTTACAAATTGTCCATGTATGTATAATATTACCAAAGAATATTGAAAAGGTAGACTTAATAATGTCCATATTGAAAAATTGAGATTAAAAAGGCGTACAATAAATCTTAAATTACTATCAAAGTGAAAACGAAAGGCAAAGTCATTATAGTCATTTAATACAAATAATAATAATATGATGCGGTGGAACTCTTCTGAACACTAACACATATCCCAATGTAATACAATTATTATTACTATGTACTCTATATACATAAATGTATTCAATACACCTTGTAATATCAATTTGCAACAAGTCACGTGAGTACTTGTACGAGTACACTATGTGGATATTAAAGTTTGTAATGTACTTGCACATTACCCTCAATCTCATTTGAAGCTGGCAATAATGATTGCAAGCAATTTGTCTTTATTATTTAATTTACTAAGTGATTTCTTACGACCACTTTCTATGTAGTTTTATTATTATGTTGCTGTTATTTTCCTTTATAAATAAAATGTATTCAGTGAGTTACGTCGCATTGAAACATAAACTTATGCAAATGAAATTGCAAGTGATGCATTGAAAACAAATTTCAATTGATTTCTGATTGTCAAGTTTATTATAAGATATAAGAATCTATTCAAATTAAATGAAAAGAATACTCGTCACCATATAATGCAGATTTGTGTGTTGGAATGAAAAAATGCGCTCGCAAATGTATTCTAACGTAAAATATTGGTTTGCAGGGAAATCTTGCCCTTGGCTAGTTGTGTTCAGCATTGCAAAAAATTAGATATCCTATGAAGCATTGAATGCATTGCGTTAAAAGCAAACGTTGCAGTGATGCATTAAAAACACATTTCTATTTAAATTTTTCATCAGTTCAGCACTGAAAACATTAAAGTAAAGATAAAGATTTATTTGTTACTTATATTAAGATACTCTATCCCTAAAAATAAAATAAAACAGGTTTATGATTTTCTGTTGTTAAACTATGAGGAAGACAGCGATGAATATTTTGCGAAAGGATGACAAAGAGGATATACTTGCCTGAAAAAAGGGTTGTGAGGAAGCGCGGGCGTCCGAGAACAACTTACATTGATCACGTTGATTAAATTTTCAATGACAGTCGTGTGTTGAGTAAGAGAAATCGACGTGCGTGCATGAGAGACTACATGAATGTAAAGGAGGAGAACGAAGTATGTAGGGACATATTTAAATGGCGTTCTGTTCTCTCTGTCTACCCCACTTTGGACGTGGCGTAAGAGTATATAAATAGAATAGAATAAATTGCATACTAAGAATTACAAAACTTAATCTCTAGCATAGTCGAACACAAATTCTCAGAAGGACAGCGCTTATTTAGAAGATCGCCAAAACGTTGGAGACAGTTGGACGTTTTCAAGTTTATGTACCTACCTATTTTTTAAAGGAATAGTTCTTGAATACAGAATTATGAGTCTACATTCGTAACTTTAAAAAGTATTGTGTATTTGGTACATTCTGTTGCGTCCTAAAAAACTAGATCGAATGTCGTATAAGTACCTACATACACTGCAATATATTATTAAGTAAATTTATAAGTACAACATTATTTGGATGTCGTTGACATTAAACTTTTATGGTTTGGCAACAAAGATGTTGAACAGAGTTCAAATCAAATGTCATTTCTTTGTTAAAACGTTGTAGAATAAAAAACTAGATAGGTTTCTGTTTTTTAACACACACACCTACACATGAGGCTGTAAACTGTTGTATAAGAGAGAATTTCGAAGCTTTCGGTATGTCTCCTACTCTCCTAGTAGCTTAATTGGCAAAATCACACCTCGCAATAAGGATGGGTTGTGGGCTCTATAGTCTAGTCCAGTAAACTACCAAATAAGGTAACTTGTCTTTCTAAGCCTTGTAAAAACAAAACTCTTAAAAATATAGGTATAGGTATCGTTTCTTAGCTTTCTGGATCGTTTTTAGATATCTCTTAAGGGGCCCCTTTAGCAAAAACGATAGAACATTCAATTTTCAACAAGTTTGGTACACAAACTCTCAAAACTTGTTGACGCTACGAACATTTTGATTTGATAAAATATGAAAACAAGTATTAATTACCAATATCAAACTTTAACTTTAAAAAAAAACTTGATTTTAGCTTCATAGTATTCGTTTATAAAAAAGCATATTTCTAAAAATCGAATTCGGGGGTGTGTTTAGTACATAAATGCACGAGAATCCTACAAATTTTCATATTTTTTTTAATATTTCGAATACTTAGATAGTTATTACAATTATAGAACAAAAAAAAATATATTTATTTTTATTTTTTTCATGGATATTGACCGATTTAAAAAATATTTTTTTTTATAAAATTTCTCATATTTTGGAACCAAAAATCACCACATCAACTCGAATTTTGTATACTAAAAAGTATGCAAAAATCTATAGTATTTATATGCTTGATAGGATGAATAAAAAATGTATTTATTTTACAAATAATTTGTATTTTGATACAACAAAGAGTACCTAAATATATCTCGTCAGTCTGCGATTTATTTATGTTTTAGTAAAAAACTAATATTGGTAATAAATATTTTTTTTTTTTATTTTATCAAATCAATATGTTCGCAAGGGTCAACAAGTTTTGGCAGTTCGTCGGTAGCCTGGAGGTAGAGTCTCGGCCTCGTGAACATGGGGTCCGTGGTTCGATACCAGGTGCCGGCAAACTCCCCTTTCACGACACAAGCTTTTAGTAGCTTACTGTGAAAGGTGTACAAGGTTGTATTTGGGTTTATATCAAAAACCCAGATATATCTTTTTTAAAAAAAAAAAAAAAAAAGTTTTTTTTATCAAATTTGTTGAAAATTTGATATTTTGCAGTTTTTGCTAAACGGGGCCCTTCAGTACTTAATAGAAAAGTAAAGAAATTGGCTTAATCTGTTTCAAGTTCGTAAATATACGATTGTGTATTATTATTTATATCCAAGTGATCTTTTCCTTGGAACATATGGTCGTCGTAAAGTCTCGTTGGACTAACTTGTTCCACGTTCGCTACTTGATTTATAATGTACCTATTTACTACCTCCCACATCTAGTTGACTTGTGATTAGCGAACATATTACTATTAACGACCAGATGAAAACAAACTTCCTTAAAGATATGGTTGCTTAAATTTTTTACTAATTTGTATTCGAGCGCTATTTGAAAACTGAGAAAAAATCGACATAGATGGTCATGACTGTCTGACCAGTCTGACACATGTAAATCACACAAATTTCAAAAACTTCTAATACATATTTCAAATCTTTTTGATCATTAGGTACTTTGTCTTTAACATTTTTCGAGAATTGTACACTGTCTTTCAACCATAGAGAAAGTGGAGTATCGTGCAATGATAGAATTACTTCATTTGAAAGGGTTAAAGTCTCAGAATATAAAAATTGAGTTAGACTCTATACATCTTCTTCTTAATTAACAATGGTTGAAAATTAGGAAACCAAGTACAAAATTATAGATTAGGACCGTTCGAGGTGCCTGAAAATCGGTATGAAGTTTATAGAATGCTGATGAGCCAATCAGGATCAGCAGGGTTACTCTTGACAAAATCTAAACACGATCTTAATCTAGTCTTGATCTTGATCATACGACGCACGAAGGGACTATGGTCAAAAACGCCGCGCTACCGCTATCGCGCGATCGGTATGCGTGTATTTTTGGCCAATAGTCACTTCGTGCGTCGTATGATCAAGACCAAGACTAGATTAAAATCGTATTTAGATTGTGTCAAGAGTAGCCCTGCAGATTTTATCTATATCACAAAGAAAAGGAAGCTTCAAAAGGAATATGAATTGCACAAAGACGGACGTTAATCATAATATAATATTTTATAATACTGTATGCTACATCTTTTGCAAAATATTGATACAACAACTTTCTTCTACAAGTAGTTGGTTGAATAAATCATTTCCGATAGCAAAAATAATAACAGGAACTGAATATTTGAATCAAATAAAAAATAAATATATTAACTATTATTGGATAGGTATGCGTATTAATTATAATACTCGATACTCCTTCTAAGGAGGTGAGTTGATATATCTACAAACTACCGAATATCTGAATCTAATTTAATTTTTCTTTCGTAGGTTGTGCGTTCTCTGTATATAATACACTATTGTGTAAGAACAATTTAGAGGTCATTAGTTTTAACGTACTGTATTGAGATAATAACAATAATTATTTAAATTAGTTTTATTACACATAAAATTATTCAAAAGTAGCGGAGATTGTGGGACGACTTTGCTCTCTTACGTCAATAAATAAAAATAAAAAAAATGCTAAAGTTGTTTTTATATTACATATATTCATTCAACAATTGTTGAGGTAATTAGTTATCTATTGAGTATGCTCTGATCTTACATAAGCTTTGTTTTAGGAAATCAATATATTATATTATAACTTATTATTCAATCACTATTATCAAATGTTCGTGAATGACCAATAGAAGTATATACATTTCTGAAGGCGCTACGAGGAAACAGTATTAATTGATTTATTGAGAAGTGAACAACGATATTACTATTATTATTCTCTTTATTAAACTTATTTTGCACATCGTTCCACCTTTTATTTATTAATCAGAGACACAACAAACAGAAAGTGGAAAAAATAGACACAAAAAAAATGCAAACGTTATACATTGATTTGGCCAGGCCAACCCTCCAATTAAGTGTCCAATGCGCAAAAAGATAAAATTTATAAGTAGGTATACCTTCAGTTACGCAAAATTAACAGTATTCAAAATCAATGAAAAACAAAAAAAAAATAAAAAATAAACAAACAAAAGATCACCACAGAATCTTCGTTGCCTCAATCAAAGCAACAAATTCCCTGTAAGACAGGTAAAATAAGCCACAGTTCCGAGCTAACAAATTAAACAAGACCATTGTCCTATTGGTAGGAGAAATCATCGCTAAATTTGTTGTTCCATGAGTAGTATAGAATAACAAATACCCCCGCGATCTATTGTAGGAGTGCGGTAATACCACCGGATTATGAATTATTCCATTCAATAATTTAAAAAATGTTTCATTCAGAAAAATTTCTTCTCCTCTCAAGGGGGTATATCCTGGATATATCCTTTTACTTTTAAGTATTTATTTTTATAATTTCCGAATTAGATTACATTTTGGAGTACTTTTAGATCAGAGTACCTACCTGTATCAATAATAAGTCAATAATAATAATTCATTATCCATCTCACATACAAATCCGTTTCACATCAAATCCATCTCACATGCAAAAATGTAACTTGTATGAATAAACGTTCGTGAGTATAAAATGGCATTTCTTGAAGCGTAGTCAAAACACGATATACAAAACACACGCGACATGTAAGTAAATATTGACAATCTAAATTCAACAATCAATAAAACAAGCTATGACAATAATTCTGCGAATCGAATTTTTGGTAATTTTGTCTTGTTCTTTGACAGTCATGACAAATTGAATTTGATTGAGTGGGTTATCATTTTTATCGACTATTGAAAACGGATGAATCTAAATCGTGGCGTAGTTTTTATTTTTATTTTGAATTGGATAAAAATATTTTTGATTGACATCTGTTTTAATCTTAGATGCAGTCACAGTTTATTTATAAATTTGAACAAATATTAATATGTTACATTATTAGGCATATCTATTTTTATAATAATATGTAATTCATAGATACGCACATATTAATCTTTTGTCATAGTTGGGCTGGAGCCCATTACGTTTAGATATCTTTTCTAAATAGCACTATCAATTTCTGCTTCAAATTGCTTTGGTTAGCCCAAATCAAGCCTTGCAAATCAAATTTTAAAGTTTCAGAGATACTACTACTACACTATCACGGCATATCCCACAAGTGGGGTAGCCAGCAGAACAATTGCATTTAATAAACATGCAGGCCGTCCCCTCTGTGCCAATAAAAAATTAAGACATTCAAGATGGGTGGCAAACCTCATCGCCGAATTTAAGATGAAACATGTCTTTAATTTTTCGAACACCTACCTTTTACAGAACACTCGAAAACTTACAGATAAGAGTGGAAGACCAATTCTTTACCGGGTGCTCCACGGCCTAAACGTTTCCACGGTTTCAGAGATAAATATAATTTCTATTTATACTACCTTAAACATTCCGTACAAGGAAACAGTCTTGGATTAGCATTTATATTTTCTGAATATACTTTGATATGTATCTTGAAGTTAGAAACAGGATTCTGCGGGTTTTCTTTACTGGAAAGACCAGTAAAATTATGTACTCAACTAATGATAGACAGTTGTATTGTGTGGAGACAATGTGCAGAGTAGATGAAGGCTTTTGAAAGCAGTTTAGGTATACAGTAATATGTAAGCAAATTTATGCGAGTAAGATAGAGCAATCACTATTCAGTATCATGTATATGGTAAAGACTTTAGTATTATTGTAGTTGGACAGTTTGATTTGTAAGGAATTCAATAAGATGTTTACTTTCATAATAATAATACCTATGTATTATCGTGTGTTTATTAAGTATTTGTGAATACAACAGTATGACCAAGGACGGCTAGACAAATTCCTTCATAGTTCAGCTGCCCTCAAACCACAATATTATGAACTTATTTAAATTTAATTACGTACTCGGATGAATTTTCGGCATTTAGAAATTTAATTTTAACTGTGGTTAGCACTGTAGAATATTGTAGTTTTTATTTTATTCAAACTATCCATTAACAAAGTAGTGTTTGATAGAAATTTAAAGTTTTTTCACATTGTTTGGAATGTTTTGTTATATGCATTTCTTTTTGTTATTTTTGGTTTGTTCTTTTCAATGAAAGTGGTTACTTATTGTACTTACTGTATTTACTATTATATTCTAGTATTGAAAATGTCTCAGTAAAAGACGAAACAATATTGTCTATAATAATAAAATAAAGTGTGTATTAAAAAAGTTAAACTTTTTAATTCTCCCAATTGTATTTTTGATAGAAAATAATACGTCTGAGCTTTGTTCTATAAAAAATCTATTATTTTATGCCTAAAATGAACACTATTAAATCTAGATTCATCTAGTATGGAAAGCAGTGCAATACCCTTATATATATATATATATGAGGTGAAGGTTTTACTCCATTTCACTGCGTACAGTCGGGCAGAGACTCGGCTCTTGCCTTTGCATGTGGGACGAGACATGGCCCGTCACCGGAATATGCAGATTGGATTTGCAGAATAGGTGTTGTGTTTCTGCATTGTGTATACATGTGCTTCTTCAGGACCATCTCGCAGAATGGCCGACACAACATTAAATCCAGTATGCGGGGAGTATCGCATATTATGAATGACTGTGTGATCAAATTTTCATCGGAAATGCATGTGCAACATGCATTCCATTGATGAAAGATCACTTGATTTTACGCAGGAGATAGTATGAGGTGAAGGTTTTACTCCATTTCACTGCGTACAGTCGGGCAGAGACTCGGCTCTTGCCTTTGCATGTGGGACGAGACATATGGCCCGTCACCGGAATATGCAGATTGGATTTGCAGAATAGGTGTTGTATATATATATATATATATATATATATATATATATATATATATATATATATATATATATAACGAAGTCTTTGAAATGACATTAAAAGTCTTCTAAGTGTTTTCAAGAGTAACGTCGAGGGCAGATCATTCATTTGGATCCTCCTTAAATAACGATAACTACCTACTTTAACAATCATCGGTCTTCAAATAAAGATTAAACAGAATTGATAAAAGGGATCCCATATCATATTTTTTTATTCAACCTTCTTTATCACCAGCAGGTACCTATAGGTATATCAATACAAATAAAAACAAAAGTATTATACATGTAATCCAATTGACATAGGTACCAAACTATATCAAATTACAAATCTTCATGATACCTATAGGTATAAATAATAATTATATTCATAAAAAATATTTGAAATATTTATATGCGTCTTATTATATTTATAGAATAGGTAGATAACCTCAGTGGCTTATCTTTTATATAAGCAGAAATGCCATGAATCGTTCAATATTGGAAGGACCCTTCACACACCCGGATATTTCAGGAGTCAGACTTCTATTTATCCGCACTTGCAAAAAAAAAAACTTTGGTCTCACGAATGTTTGCGTCTAAATCGTTAAAGAATAAAATTACAATTTAACAAATGCAATACTTATGTTGGGAAACAATTTCGCCATTTAGGTAGATTTGCTAACTATCTCTGTCATGTTTTTTTTTCTGGTCATCTTCTTTTTTAAGCTGTTTTAGATGCATCTTTGGAAAAGGGCCTGCCCTGTGGCTTTCCACTATTTGTTATGCGTACACTTATTTCAGAGATCTTTCTAGTTTGTGGCCTTCCAATATTTCTCTTGACCATTCTCGGTTGCCACTATAGAACTTTTTTTGCAAAAAGTTATAAATTAAAATTGATTGACTTTTCCACCAAAACCATCATGTACTTATGTTAATGTGAACAATTGACATTATAGGTATTCGAGTATTTATTTACAATACATACATTTATCGCATTAGAATTAGTTATGTAGTAAAAAGTTCCTACTATATTTAAAATCACAAAAACCTGAGTAATATGAATAATTCTAGTCTCGCCACTGGTGTACCTACATACTTTATATTTATATTATTTTATCATTATTCGTGGTACAACAATTTAATTACAAGTTTAATCGACCTCTCATGAATTAATATATCTAGAACAACATCAACACTTTAAGTAAAGAGATTACATGTTTTATCATCTTTCATCAACAATTTTTACAAGTACCTACTTAGATACTTACATGTTTTACCTATTTTGAAATACCTAGAGAAAATTAATTTCAGGTAAGATATGAAAAATTATTGATCATGGTCAAAATAATGATTCATTCATTCCTTTATACCAGGGGGGGTAAACTTTTCGGATGAAGGGCCGAATTCGGGAATTCATAATTATCGGCGGCCCGCAAGTAAAATATCATTTTTATATGTACCTACACCATTTTTATTATCATGAAAATGCATACAATGTGCTTTGTTTGAGTTATGCCGTTATGAACAAGTTCCGAGATGATGGAATTACAAGACATTTTTTTTTTAAATATTTTCAAGCTTTGTTTAAAAAGTCGTTAGAAGATAAATTCCTGATTATTTTTTAAAAATATTTTATTACTCGCGGGCCGCAATTTGCCCGTGCCTGCTTTATACCATTACGACGTTCCCCACAAGTAGGGTAGTCAACAGAATAACTGCATGTAATAAATATGCAGTTCGTCTTTCCCGTGCTAATAAAAATGAAAAAAAATCATGGTGGGTGGCATATCTCGTTGCCGAATGAAAGATGTTAAATGTCTTATACGGAATGATAATCAAGTAAGAGACCTACCTTTTGCTAGGACTTGTACTCTTCCATCCACGTCATCACCACGTCATGTCCTCTCAAGTAGATGGATAGGACATCCTGAATTCTATAGAGATACGGAAGTCATCCTTCATACGTCATCGAACTGAAAGATATTTTAAATGGGTAATGAGTTCCATCATTGCTGAACAAAATAAATCATAGGACATAAACCTGGATCCAGACATAGGACATAAACCTGGATCCAGTCCAGACATAGGACACAAACTTGGATCCAGACATGGGACATAAACCTGGATCCAGACATAGGACATAAACCTGGATCCAGATATTATTTAACATCTTTAATTCAGCGTTGAGTCGTGCCACCCATCCAGAATGTTTTATCTTTATTGGCACTGAAATGTCAAATTGCACAAAAATTCACATACGTGTAGTGAATTCTCCGGCACTTCTCTTGTGGAAATGGCGAGTTGGCATAGATATAATATAAAATCAGATCGATGCCTGCTTTTGAAAAACAAGTGTTTATTATAGTTTCACCAGTTACAATGTTATGTAATTTTTTATTTTGTTTTAATATTAATCATAATATAAAATACGATCATTATCTGTTGGCATATGTACATGAAGTAGAGGTGCGCCCCACATATTTAGAACACATTCTGCGTGACGCAGGCATTAAGGTATGAGTGAATTATTATCAACAGCACTGATTGAAATACACATTAGACATTTGAGATATTCAGTCATTAGACTAACGACTTTGCCTTATCTATTTAGAGCATAATGCTCAAAAACTAGTTAAGTACAAAAGTATGTTCCAATTATCTACTAAGAACTATTATAACAAGCTGGGTTAAAGTTCGTTATGTTCTTCTAAGTACAACTCTACAACTTACTTATTTGATGCCGGGTTTGGTTCCCCGCAAAAAGAAATAGATGGAAAATATGTGGCAATCTAGAACTGTTATTTATAATATGGAATAATTAATATGACAGTTATAACTTTTGCATAACAAGTCCATGTACAAAACGGTTTCACAATTATTTTCATGTCAGTATGGTTTCAGAGGAGCTGCTAGGCAGATCTTGTTTCAGAACCGAGTCTTTCGCCTCCCCCACTCCTGACTCCCTTCAGTCTCACCCAGAAATGTAGATGATTTATGTGATTGGCGGTGTTGTCTTCATGCATTTAATTTTGTTCTTGTTTTTCTGTTTTGTTTTCGTTGGCTGCCTTTCTGGTCTCATTAATGTTTCAAAAGTGTATTTGCTGTAACTTTGTTTGAATTACTGAGTCGTTACTTGCTGATCCCCACAGTCTGTTGGCTTCCATCGTGGTGTTTGTGGGGACTAATCGATAGTTTTGGATCTGTGGTCTCCGTGGATACTTGGGGTGATTCCTGCGTGGGTTTGAGAGGGATAACTCAGGACATAATATATTTATGCCTGTAAAGGGGCTTAACATTGCTCATGTTTTCTGCTTTCATATGTATTTTGAAGATGTACCTATATGTTGGACCTGTTGGCGTATGTCTGCTTAGTAAATTAAATAAATAAACAAGCATCACCCTTCAATATTTAACTATTAAAGTTAACAAAATTAACAAACTTTTCTTCAAAACATTTCTATTTGTACTGGAACAATGGCTGGATTCTGTCGTACACCAGCTGGTACACAAAAAACAAAATGCGAACGGGCAATGTATCTACATTCAGACATTAAGAAAGAAAGATTATAAGAAAGATCGAGGATATTATTGTAGTTGTGTTATCGTTTGGATATCATTTAAGGTTTTTTTTTTCTGGAATCGCATTGGCCTTCAGCTGTAATGATCCTTGTAAGAATCATCTTATTGTCAGTAATAATAATAATAATTAACAAAAATTCAAGCTTTCTGTCTGTCCCCCTATGGACGTGCATAATTTGTGTCTATCACTGCTTTTATTCAACCGAGTTACGTGGCTATTTATATCACAACTAAATTTATTAAAAAAAGTAGATTTGAAAATAACTATGACGTAATAACTGAGATAAAAATACCTAACATAACAATAATTATGAAAAAAACGTCTGTTCTACAAAACAATAAAGGTATTTATTTACACAGATGGTATTGGAGAAATAGATAAAGTTATCTTAATATAAAATATTATTATTTATTATGTAATTGATAATAAATAAATAAATCATCGTTGAACCATTGTTATGATAAATAATATTATTTTTAAACTAATTACCTATATTTTATAATAATTAATATCGAGGTGTAGTAAACATTGTTCTCTTCTCATGGGAACTTTGAATACTTTGTAAGTGAATTATTAATTATTTGTAAACATAAGATTTATGAATTAAATAAATATTATAATTGCGCCTATATTTATAAAGAGTTGAGTGTTTTTTTTTATTATTAATTTTCAAGTATTTAAAGATGTTTCACGTTTGGCAATAAATCGTGTAAATTTTTTCCTCGATTCGGTCCGCAATATTTAATTAAATTTTGCAATCGTTTCATCGTTCCTTGTTTGAGAATTCATGTGATTAAAGTTGAGATGCAAAACTTATAGAAAATCTTGATTAAGCAATAAACTATTGTACAGTTTTATAAAAATAGTACGAAGTATAACGATTCTGTTGAGACTGATTAGGGTGACACACTGAACGTGGAGATGAAAAACGAAAAAGGCAGACTCCACCATCGTTTAGAAAAAAGAATAATATTTAAGAACATATTTTGAAAATGATATCATGTGACTTGTGAATTGATTTGAACTACTATCTGCACAATTTCACAAAGTTGATTGAAAATATAATAAATTAATCTGGTATTTGTAGAAATCTAACGTTTGTCGCGTTTAAATTCATAAATTTTGAATTTAGTCTTTTTAATTAACACCTATTTCTAAATAGCTGTTAATTGCCTATTTAAGTTTCGTCAAAAAGGAAACAAGACTAGAACATTGATTGAGTCTCATTGATACTGAGTGACCTTATGTAGAGGTGTTGTTTAGAATTAATGTATTTTCACCAAACTTGGTGAGCATACATATTATGAATTGGTTTACCTACTTGAATATTATCATATTTACAGTAGAGAACCTTGCAGCTAACAACGCCCAAATTATAATTTACACTACATACATAAGGCATTTATTTGTTTGATATATCTGAAATATTTTCATAATAGCTGTAAATTTTTTTTAAATTACTGGCCACTGCACATAAGTAAAATTGTAAGACACTATATATCGTCCCTCTTCTGACTAACTGTCGTATCTGACATTTTTGGCGAAATCGAGTTATGATCACCAATGTGTATTTATGTGTGCCCTGCATGTTCTCACTGAAGATCACACCTGTAACTGTTACCGTTGGAAAAGCTTTCTGATTTGTTGTCGTATTTACGAATTATTCTAAATAAAATGTGTTGTATCTACTAATTCCTCAAAATTTCATCACAAAAATGCTTCTGAGATATATAAAAATAGGTACAAATAAAATAATGTTATATATTTACATTGTGTCATATAACTAGGAGAGACAAAAATATGCACGGCAGAACACTAAAAACGCTCTCCTGAACAATTTAAATTTAGGCAGATACGACTGTTAGACAGAAGAAGGACGATATACGAGTAAGATAGGATAATTTCATAATGAGATACGTTTACACGTTGAATTTAGACAAATAATACTATGTACAAATAATAATATATTATATACTAATTCAAACACATTTCTATGAACGAGTCTTCGAATCCCTCGATTAAAAATCATAATTTTATTTAAATTACTGGCATTTCTTTAAATTTTTACATAGAGTAAAATTATACTAGTAGGTACATAATAAATGTATTAGATTTTGTGCGATAACAACTTAGTCAGGTGTTGCAAGGTGTAATACGTATGTATTAATATTAATTAGTTTTGTATTATATTATAAAATAAAATAAAATAACGTCGTGATTTGAGTTATTTCGTTTAAATTTGATGGACTGTATGGAAGGCCATAATGGAAAATCTTTGTATATCTATCTCCTAGTGACGTGATTCTATTTTCTTCCATATAACAATTTATTTTTAAGGTAGGTAATTGTTTTTTACATTTGATTATTCAATGTCCTGGTTCTGGGTGTTACATGTATATGTTAAATAAATAAATAAAAAGTGTTTAGTGCATTGTACATATGAGTATCGTCGCGTTAATAGGTACCCATAATACAAGATTCATATCTTATTTTGGGACTAGCTCTATCTGTGAATTGTCCATGCAAAAAATACAATAAAAGTTAACCTTTCCAAATCCACTGTCGCGTCACGTTGCTATATTCAGGGAGCCATGTGAAATCTCCTTCAGTGAAGTCTTCATCTTCAAGAGTATAAAAGCCATGAAAACTTGAATCAATTATATAATTATTTTTTAGTTAATGGCAAAACGTATATTATATGACAACTTGTGATGGATGAGAGGGGGGGGGGGGATGAAAAAAATATGTATGAAAAACTTAAATATCTTCAGAGGTAGTTAATAAGAATCGGTTTATAACATTACTTGCAAAAGGATGTTAATATTTTTTCAGTAAGATGGGAATTTTACAAGTAGTTATTTTATACTAAATTACACCTTTGCAAGTTTTTCTTACAAATCCATACGTACCACGCCAGAATTCATTCGTTCGTATCGACAATGTAATACTAAATTTTAACCTTAATGACCTACAAACTTATACTAAGTACTACATAGAATAATAGCACATTTTATAATTCAGGTATAAGGTATAAACACAATATAATAATAATGTAGTAAAGCGGCGGCACTGGCTGGTTCTATGTGCTAATACTTACAGTACAGAGATTAGAGATACGAGAACACATGTGATTGAAAATACCATACAAAACCATTATACTCAAATTTACCATATACACTTCTACAGCAATGTTAGAAATACTTTTAAACTTCATCTATCTCCTAAATTTGCCATCACAGCATCTCCCACAAGTGGGACTAGCATCGATGTAACCACATCTAATGAACATAATTATAGTGATTTAAATGAATGAGGGAAACGTTGTACAACTTGTACATAATGTTTGTTTTTATGCTCTCTATTTTTTTTTGATCCAGTGACATTTCTAAAATTTCTCACGAAAGAGCTCGTTTAAACGAATTGTCTGCAAAAATTACATATATATTATTTTGTTTTAAAACCCAAATTTTCGGCCTCTTAAAGTAGTGATCTATGAAATTTTGTGTTAAAATTCAGATGACAAATAGTTTGGAAGAGAGATTTTGAGACGCTTGGAGTCCATCAATTATCAGTAGCGTAAGAAAACTACCAATAAGGTAAAGGAGTGACTTTTCAACTACCAACAAGTTGCAGATAATACAATATCAGAGAACAGGAAGAGTATAAGAATGTTTTTAGAAATGATATTAAGTAGTTTTCTGTCATCAAGTTGTTTAAAATCGTATTGTTTTGATCACTTCTGAAAAAGACGTGAGCCTTTCAAGTTCTACTCAATATTATTTCATTCTATGTATACTTGCTTAATTAATGCTAACCTTCATCTCGCTATTACTGGATATAGACCTCTTCAAAACTTTTCTCGGATTTTCGATTTGGAGCAACACAACAGAGCAGTTTTCTGGTAACTTGGACAATGTAATCAAGCCATTTTTTAGAAATCTTTTTATACCATTCTTGTTTTCACATGGTATCCACAAATTGGAATTTCATGGATTCACCTTCCATCTTATCGTTCTGTCACGTTACTAATCTATAGGTACAACTTTTATTTTCTGTTATGAATTTACTGAACATACTGTACGTTCACGTACATATCACTATTGAACACACTCTTGTGTGTCAGGAATCAGATAACATAATATTATACACATACCAATACCAGCTACACAATGAACTTTGAACAATAGCCATACAAAATAGGTCCATGTAAAGTACATACAACCAACAAAATCACAAACAATATTTTAACTCCAAATTTATTCAATATCAAAATATCGCAACTCACGATTATGAACCGAAAAATCAAAGAGTTTGTATTAAACAAAGTCTGTTATCGTATGTCGTGTTTTGTGGATGTTGAATATATTAATTTTTAGTGTTACATATTATATTGTTTAAGTATGGATCTGGAGTTATAGTATGGGCCTGATTTCGTTTATTAGTTAGGCAAAATGAAACTCGGTTTGTACCTTCATGTTTACAACTTGTTTAACAATTTTACGACCGAATGACTTTAGCACGACTAATATTGATTGGATAGTATTATGTGTTATACTTTTTCACGTATGTTTTGATTGCAATCATATCCAAAGTTATTTTGGATGAGCCTTTCAATAGATGTTTTCAAGAGTAACATATTTTTTGAAATTTTAATAAAAGATATGTCTTTCAAGGATATATTCAATCACAATGAAATTGATAATGTCCTTGAAAGACAAAAAATCTCTCAATCAAAATCTATATAGTGAAACACATTTATATTTTAAATTCACCTAGTGAATACATTTATGTTATTTTAAGCATTTTGTAGATTCCTTCTACTATCAACTTTATAATAAATCGATTCTAAATAGTCGATATTTAATGCCTTATCACAGTTCAAAGTCAGTATTCTTGCGTCCAGAACAAGACATAGTGGCACCTTTTAAATACTGAGCAGGTTGTATCTTATAGCCCCTTTCTACCTTTATCAATAATCCCTGAGGATGGTTATTGCATATTTTTAATTAAAAAATCTTCTTTTAGTGTTAAATAGAATAAATACACATTAAAAATACAAAAAAAACATTACACTTGCAGTTACTTTACTAAACCAATGTCTTAAGTTTGGGAACATGTTTCGCCTGAAATATACTGTCAATTAGCTTGAGCCGATTTTAAGAGGAGAATAACCCGCTCATGTGTATAATTCATTTACGCCAATGTAGGTATATATTATATTTACGTGCAATTGTAAATTTAATACCCATGATATGTTAACACATAGGTACCTAATTAAACGAATATAGGACAATAAACCATCTGAAGAAAACCAATTTATTGACTACAGAATTACGTACATAAAACACATAAGACGTTGTCCTACATAAAACGTTGTCCTTGCATGCACTATAATACATTCTCATAGTATTTCATAGATTAATTAAAAGCTATTAGAAATAGGCAATCTGCGCTTTATCCGTAATGTAAGTTGTATAGGAATAAGTTCCTACATTCAATATACCATCAATAACATTACTGACCTAAAGATCTACTGACTTCGTGAATATATGTACTTGCCTAGCTATAGCCTATGTATCTACACTTGTATTAATAATAATCTTTTACCCATCCCATCTTATATTATATTATTCTATTATCGTAGTAGTGTTATTAAGAATTCTTATAGTACCTACTACAATCATAAGGTACTCATCATAATATTACTTCGCACTGTGTACTAACTAGTATTATAATATGGATAAGGTTAGTAAAAAACCTGTTTTTAGTTGTGCCGCGATATAACAAATTGTTGAGATTCCCATAGGTGATCCACAGAGCGTATTAATATAATAAAATATCATCATAATAATTATTCAAACGTCATATTATTTAAATGATGCCCAGTTTAATACTTTGTTTATTATGATTCGTTGCTTTTTTTTCTTTCATGCATATAACTCGCTCTTTTTAATGATAATCTGCCTGCAAATTATTTACGTATCAATTATTAATTTTCAAACGTCATATTATTTAAATGATGTCCAGTTTAATACTTTGTTTATTGGGTTACTTGGGTTATCATTTGTTGATTTTTTTCTTTCATGCATATAACTCGCACTTTTTAATGATAATCTGCATGGAAATTATTTCCTTATTATTAATTGATTTGGTTTTGACGAATGAAAGTAAAATTATAAAAAAAAGATTAGGGATCGTAATTTATTTGACAAATATTTTTTGCAAGTTTATTCTTCATTTATTTACATTTGGCTAAAAATATCTTCATTGTCTACTTGTCCAATGATTTAAAACTCTTTTTTTACCAGTCCTTTAAGACGTTGTGTTCTTCTATAGCACTTCCTTGTTCTCTTTTCCTAGGACAACAATTAAATAGTACTTGTCGTTTTAAACAGCTTGGATTACTACATCATAAAATCATTTCAATACATTTTTTTTTATATAAAACAACCTAATTCTTTCCTTTCCTCTGGATATCAAGGTAAATGCCCATTTATCATCTTATATTCCAAAATATTGGCTTCATTAAATTACTTTTCTACCAGGATGTGTGAGAGACTTGAATTGGTTTGAAGTTCTGGAAACAGTGATGGATATGATGAGAATGCACTCAAATACCTAACACGAGTACTTTCCTCAAATGCACGAGCTGTTGGCATTCAATACTCATGATTTCGATTTTCTGTATTGTATAGAATCCGAGTATTTCTCTAAAATCTATGCACTTTCCTTCGTTGTGCTTCAAACACAGATTAGCGAAACAGTTTCATTATTAACCGTCATTATTGTATATATGTATTATATTGTCTATAGTGGTCAGTGAAGTTGTTGTCTGTCACCTGTTGTCGTTTATTTCCTGTGTCGTATGTTTGTTTGTTCTTTTTACCGAGTTCCTACTCCACCTTAGTATTTTGTGGGTCAGTAGAATGAAGACCGCGGAGAGAAACCCGTCTGCGACACTGATGTGAGATGCATCCAACCGGATTCCTTGGCAGATTCCATTGCCTACCTCAGTATATTTTATCTACTATTATTATTATTGTAGTATAGTTTAGTGTTGCCTTAACAATGTCACATGTTGTGAGATCTGGTATTGTACCTAAGAGAATTGAATTAAATACATGACACCAATATTTTGGTAGTAGTAAGGCATTAAAATGTTTATTTTGTAAAACTACAAGATAAAAGTGTATAATAAACATTTAAAACCTATTTTCCTTTATTTTCTCTTTTAGTTGCTTGTGGAATCATAGAAAGAAGCTTTAAAAAAATATACACCATTCTTATTAAACAATATCGTAAAGTTTGAAATGTCAAAAAAGAAGGCTCATTCACCTATCATAATTCTTTTCCTTCATACACTGAACTTTTAACCTTTTTTGATAACCTTAGTTGCATTCTCACACAGATATCGCTTGCCGTTTAAGGGTGGCTGCGAATTGTTTTAAACGAATAAAACGGTAATGGTAACATTATTCGATTTGTTAAAACACTTTTCAAAAGACCTCTTTTGCTATTCTAATATCTTGATTGAAGGTACGCCAACGATATTGAGATGGGCAATGAATTATAATGTGACATATCTGTGTGTCTAAAAACCACTTCCTAACCAGGGTACTGTTTATAACCAACATTAGAATATGAAAAGCATCATTTAGCCTTATAGAAGCTAAAGATTTAACAAGCGAACATACACAATTCAAATCGAGTTTTACAGATGAACTTAATAATTATTATGTATGTACAGTTGTAGGCTTCATTATAATACCGTATTATTATTTTATTATATTATTATGTATGTATTCAGGTTTAGCGAAGAGTAAATAAATACCATCGACCGTGTAGATAACGAAAGTGACCCCATCGTCATAGTAAAGGTAGGTACCTCAACCTTTCGTTCTCTGTAAATGGTTTCGAGATTCAAAATCATTATTTTAATTAAGTATTCTTGCTTGTATCAAAATTCTTCACATTTTTTTGTCGTTCATATGAATGTGAAAACAAATATATTAATTTGGAATCTAGGTTAGTAAATAATAATAATAAAAAAAAACTTTATTGCACAAGATAGAACAAAGCAGTTACAAAATTAATGAATAAGTTGATACAAATAAATGATACTGTGTACTGAGCGAGTTTATCTCGGAAACGATATCTTTCAAGTTAGTAGCCCTTATTTTTAGATATGGCAATACAGAAAACATTTCACAAATCACTCGTTTTGGGGACATTGCCAGAAAAAAAAAACATTCTAAGATGAGACGCCTTGTATGTTTAGACTTACACTAATATATTTGAAAAAATGTTTTATTCGATCACCTTTCGGTTCATATTAAAAAAATGAACACAAATTGAACTCGTATTTTTTGTTCTTGTATTTTTCCTCGTATGACTTTACGTTGTAAATTGTTTACGTCTTTGACGTCATCAGTTTAATGAACTTATAATTTAATCATTTTCATGATTATTTTTAGTGCATAATAAATCTTTCTTTATCCTTATTGCCCAATCTTTCTGGAAATATGAAATCATCGATGTCGTTGCATTAGCGTGCACCATTTTGTTAAAATCAATAACTGCAACTTAGAGTTCAGCACTATCATACAAACGCATGTACCTACTCTGCAAAGAAATGAAGTCTCTGTGAGAATTTATACTTGGTCATATTTTGAGGGAGTCCTGTGATGATAATCCAAAAAGAAAAATCTTTTCTTCGTCCGCAAGGTTCCCGACAATCTAGAATGTCGAACCAATGACTTATATCATTTAAGCTACAACATATTGTTTGGTTAGGCAAGAGGTTACTATAACTGCTACAGAATTACTCTTGACAGAAGAGGCTTGTTTCAAAAGATTATTAAAGGGCGAATGATAATAGTAAAATACACCACCCTTTTCAATAGTTTATACTGTATAATGTATAATTATATGAACCACTTTCGTGTTTCGGTTCTAAAGCATTTACATTCAAAATACATAATAATTTACAAATATATAACTCAGTGTGTTCATCGATAAACACAGTACCTATAAATTTAGGATAAGCCTCACCTTCAATATACCCATGTCATGCAGAGTAGACATCGCGCAGACGAGAATCGTGTACCTTGCGGTTATGAATACGGTTTAAAATTATAGTTCTTGGAAGGTTCAGGTATGGTTAATAATAATAATAATATGTCTTTTTACTTTCTTCGCTGCACCAGACTGCAAACGTATGGTTCACAAATTTTGATCACATAGTTCAACCATAATTGAACGCGTAGCAATAGAATCGTTGGGAAATATATTATCGTATTGGCAGTTTAAAGCAACCAAAATCGATTCAATTTGTAGTTCTACATATGCTGCTTCAAATAAAGTGTTCTCTTTATTCGTACATTAAACCCACAAACATACCGAAATTCAAATTTGTTTGATAAACATATATAATTATGCAGTTGTTTGTGTTATGTTATTTTCAAGAAAAACACACTTCACTGCAAGTCCATTAATTTATTTCAAATTACTCTCCTTTTCTCAAGAGAATTAGTCTTTGATTTTAGTGATACTGAGTAAATGTGATTTTATTATTATTATTTTTAGTGATATGAGTTGATTCTGAAATCTCTTTACTTATAAATAAATAAATTTTTAAAAGGGGATCGGTGTAGCATTTTCGCATATACCGCATATGACAAAAATTATATTTTATTTTTCAACCTCGATTATATTTTCGCGCAATGTTAGTTGTGCATAGACGTTTGATCGACTCGATTTGAAATATGCCTACGGTTGATTTATCCAGATTGAACCGTTTGCCCACAGCTTTAGCATTATCAATCAAAATAATCCTCATTTTTTTTCGAAACATTTAAATTGCAGTCAAATAACACGAGAACCTACCTACATTACAACAATATACAGGGCTTCAACCTTTGTTAGAATGATGTCATGAGCTGATTTTTGAAAATTTTGCAATGTCATTTGAAACGATAAATGATTTAGAATGGTTTGATGTTATTTTTTATTGTTATTATAATTCGTCAATTTTGCCATCCATCCTGAATGTGTTTTTTTGTTGTTATTGTATTTTTACGCGGCGGCAGAATTGCCATCCACACTTCTCAGCATTATACAACCAGATAAGTCTCCATATGATCAGTCATGGTCACACAAAAACTTAACAGTCTAATGCCGGGAAAAATTCACCTATCCAGATATACAGGATATCAAAGGATTAGGCTCAGAACGCGGGTTCAAAATACCAGCATTGTGCCTGAAATATCTGTGTTCAAAAACTTTTTTACAATATTACAAGTGTTTATTATAATAGATTTTTGAATTTTAATGTACAAATTAACCGGTAAATCTAATTTTTTTAAATTATTTATTAAAGATTTCGGAGTTACCCCTGTGGCTGACATGACTAAAGGTATTATATAAACGGACTTAAAATATTAATAATTATAATAATTATATTATGTAACTTAATATTAATAATTATCTTATTATTAGCAATTGAAATCTTAAATTCAGTGATCAAGAAATGTGACCTATCGAAAATATTTTGTGCCCTGACGATCGTGGTTAGATGGAAGAAATCACTTTATAGTGATAATCTCGCCAGTGCATATCGTCCTTATTTTTAAATATTATTTTGTTTTGTTAACACTGTTATAATTATAATGATGATGTGCAAAAAGAATAAATAAATAAATGACATTGGAATGAGTGTTAGAATAATGTTATGAGACGAAAACGTATTGGTATAACTTAATTGGGGTAAAATTGTTCTAAATAGAGGGTCGTGCTTCCAAGAGGAGCCAAAGAATTAAAAAAAAACTCAAAAATAATAAAAATAGTATATTTGATTAATTATAAGTAAAAAATATACGCATTTATGTTGTATTTCTTACTCGATTTTTCCTTCCATTTTAAATAATCCAAATGTCACCAAATTGTGCATTTCACTATAACGGACATAGTCCATGAAGTTTTAATAACTATTCGCCACCTGTATTCATAACAAGAAGTCGTTAGTGATATATATATATATATATATATATATATATATATATATATAAAATTCATTAAAAAAACATTTCTCATATTGGCACAAAGAGAAATTTAAATTTTGTTTGATAAATATTATCATCTGATATTGTAGACACTATTAACAAACTTAATAACACATAAGATCTAGGTCTTTGTTTTCATTTGCATGTCATAACTTTGCAAATAAAGTCGTGACCTCTCTCTCATATAAGTAAGCACCTACTTTACTTGAGCTTATATTAATTCTGACAATAATGTCAGCATGATCTTGCAGTTAGTTCCAAGTGTTCTACAATTGTAACAGTTGATATCAAAATGAAAAAGGTAGCGTTTGCAAATGATTATTGTTGATGGTCTTGCATTGACTTGATGGTCTTGATCATTCGTTAATTTATTCATCTTTCAATACATATCTACAAACGCACATCTTCCCCTTGTCCTAGTTGGGTTGGGTGTCCATTGTTCATAGTTACTTCCTCCAGAAATCCCTGTCGTTGCTGGTAACTATGTAGATCTCTAACCACTCCAAACCATGACTCTCAACACACAGGTTTGTACATTTTATCTGATTTTGCCTTTCAATACTCCATTCGAAAATAAAAGATTGCAACAAACTTCTTCAATAGCAGCGTCCTAACAGCTGGATGAAAACGGAGGTTACCCTCCTTGAAAGGAATTTATTCGAACGTGTGCTGTGTGGACGCTGCTTATGTAGAATGATTTTTTTATCGACACCCTTTCTCATGACATTTTTAGTATTGTGATTTTATTGTTATACGGAATATTGTAGTGTTGCCAATTATCATCTGCATCATCGAAAACCACGTAAACTAGAAGACAGTGATCTTATTAATTAACTACTATAAGACATTCTCATCATTTAACCAGCCAGGACTATCATATTTCCTATATCACAGAAACTGTATAGTCCGTTGATAAGACATTAATTTATGCAATAGTGCTATGCTACTGAGTAGAATGCACCTTTGAGCCCAAAGTGACGGATGCCAAGTTCATACATTTTGTAATAACGTAAAATTATTGACTGACCTTTTTTGTCAGTTTAGATTGACGTTACTTTTTATGATATTATATTTGCTACTACAAAGATTTTAACATTACTTCAATAGAACACATTTCGTAACTGAATCAATTGTTTAATATTACATTACACTGAATTATTAGTTCAGCCATACTAATGTGTTAAAATACATTAAGTAGGTATTTAAATATATTATACCTAATCTCAAGGTACTATTAGTACTTACTAAGCTATTGATTCTTACATTGTGATTGTACTCACGGCGTTTTTGTAGATATTTTCTTAATATGGAAAATAATATTAGTTATTTTTATCCTTGGCTTTAAACTCGTACTACAAAAAGTGTTTGTAAGCACAAGTATTTTAACGTAACAATATCTATTTCATAATTTATAAAATTCGCTCAATACTTGAGTAGATATATCTAATTCTATTATTAATTAAATTAAATGATTTTAAAAACACTGTATAATTTCCAAATTAAATTTATTCACCTCAAACGTTTTCGCCAAGGCTTCTACTTGGCATCATCAGGAGGACTAGTAGAAGCCTTGGCGAAAACGTTTGAGGTGAATAAATTTAATTTGGAAATTATACAGTGTTTTTAAAATCATTTTAATTATAATGAATTTCCAAAGTGTTAACACAAAAACATTTGATTTATCTAATTTTATTTTCTTAGGTTGATCGTGAGTTATAAGGAGAGTGAAAATTTCTTAAAAATAATTACAAGAGATCGATAAAAATTAGAGCCGTGAAGTTTTCGGCAAAGAATAGGATTACCAATCTTGTTTTGTAGAAGACAAGTATTCGTAATAAGAAAATTAACATCTTTAATTCAGCGATGAGGTATGCCCTCCATCCTGAATGCTTATTTATCTGTATGTTGAATACATGCAGTTAGTTTATTGGTAACCCCACTTATTGATTAAAAAATAAGTTATTTCAGATAGGAGGATAAACTGTGGTTATCGCTAATTCCAATTTTGATGAAAAATGAGTATGTATCGAATGGCGTCTCAAAAGATTAATAATTCATAATCTTTTTATTATTTTATATTACCAATTATTATTATGTTTAGTCTTAATTAATAAAACAATGAAGTGGGATTACTTTTTAATAAAACAACCAACAAATACCTACCAAACTCAAGCGCCATAAATATTACCTAATTCAATATTTATTTCCTTATTCAATTAGATATTCAAAGATAAATTATTTTATAAGCTCATAATTGTAATAATATGTTTCATAACATGATGCGTGTAATTTTGTATTTGCTTGTTATTCTATTGTCTTTTTGAAAATGTATGAATGTCGGTATTGTCACAAGATAAAACGATATTGAATCTTAGACATTACAATATAATTATTATAATATTGCTTGTACAACATTCATATCAACTGATAAGATGTTTATAACATTATGATTGTTTAAGAAACATTCAGGAGTAGGTATTCGTTAGTGTATTACGTATCATCTTTTGGATAAATGAATTTCTAGAAAAGAAATAACGCCTTATATTTTTGAAGTAAAGTTTGTCAAATTGTCTTACATGAAATTTATTATCAACGATTTTACAATGACAAATCTGGGTTTGAAATAAATCCAAACATCCCCCACCCTCATAGAAGGCTGTGTGTTTTTGTCTTGAAGGTGGATTAAGTCGTCAAAAGGAGGATTTGTACCCGGGATTTCTAGATTGTTTCATTAGGCAACAGATCACCTTAATTTTACATGTCTAGTAGTTGTCTTTGAAACGTGGAATGAAGTTCTTCTTGTTCTTTAAGAACATTACTGGCGATCAAACAGAAAGCCAAATATCACTTAAAACAAATTTGATGGTTTAGAATTCTGGATACGTTACGAAAATTACGAAATAATAATCATGATCCAGTGATTATTTGAAAACAATATAAGTCTGTACCACAATTTGATTGATAATATTTTTGTATCTACATG
Organism: Athripsodes cinereus; assembly: GCA_947579605.1. Classification (NCBI taxonomy): domain Eukaryota; kingdom Metazoa; phylum Arthropoda; class Insecta; order Trichoptera; family Leptoceridae; genus Athripsodes; species Athripsodes cinereus. The sequence goes on from OX388322.1 coordinate 10,364,421, forward strand.
TTGATGAAAGTTTAGCTGGCGGACTAATCACTGTCATAGCTTCGTGATTGTTTCGAATATCTCTATAGAAAACTGTTGCCCTAGGTGTTGAAGACGATGTTATTTCATTCCGCAATAATTCAAAATCAATTAGAATAGAAATAAGTATTACAACATTTACTTTTAAATATCTTTCAAATGATCGTACTACATAAAATTGAATTTCGCATTACCTTCTGATTGTTGGTAGAGCAATTTTAAATAAAAAGTGTTTGATTTAGTCATACGTTTTTTTTCACTTTTAGTTTTGTTATTTTTCTTGTACAAGCGTTTAATATACTAACTTACCTCCTATTACACTCGTACAATCTGAAATAGTACCAAGCCATATTTTCTTATCAAGGTTGTTGGTACTATTGCTAAGGCAATTGTAGTATAGAAAAATAGCATTATGAAGTAAAATATCTATAATGTTTAATATTTGTGTTCAGTTATATGAAAATGTATGTGTGAACCACCAGAGTAACAAATATGTGATAATTGACCCTGTATAATTGATTGTTGTATATTTAATTAAATCTATTTTTTTTATTTACTGTCAATTCAACAGTTGAACTGTTTTCTTTAGTGACTCAACTCATTAAGAACTATTTCCTCTAATAAGAGTGAATCTTTCAGTTAAATTTCAAATGTTTTAATATGTATTTTCGTTGTCATAAGAACGAGGGAATATTAATTTCAAGTTACCTGTAAAAAGCATGTATATATTGGTATTGCTTTAGTAACTATGTATAATTATTACATTTTTATGAGCTTTTAAGCTTTTTTTAGTCACTAAAACAATACCAATATGTCTAGAAACTATTACATAGTTAATGCCGAAAATATAAACAAAAACAGGTATTTCTGAAACGTCAAAATTCAGCGGTTAAGAATACCACCCACCATGAAATTATTATATTGCTTTCAATAGAACGCAGAAGTCGAGTTATTTATATGTTCATTATATAAAGGTAGTCAGCTGACTATTCATTTCATGAAAGTTGTCGTGATGGTAAATATAATATAGTAGAAGATAAATTTATATGAACATTGATTTGTGATTTTTCAGTCTTTAATATCTGATGTGAAAACTAGTACAGAGTTTAACATAACTTATACCTTTAATATAGGTACCAGGGTACCTACGTCTTAGTGTATTATTACTACACTTAGTTAGGTATTTAATATACGCTATTTTTATAGACAGCACACAGGTACACAAGTATAAATAGGTATCATTACACATACATATTAATATGTTCTCTTACTATTACGTCTATAAAATATAATAATATTATAACAGATTTACCTATAGATAGTATAATACAACTTTATCTTATCTTATTATTGTTGAAACAAAAGATATTATTGTACCTATTATTCGTATTGTTAGGTAGGTACCTACTTGAGAGTTGTAGCGCATATTTGTTTTACCTCATTGCAGCAATAATACGAGTACTGCATGTAAGTGTTATACATAATTATTAATATCTTCAATATTCCAAATATTAGGTACATTATGGGTTTTTCCCACCACTTTCCCCTGGATGTTTCAAGAGCAAAGCTTCTATATCATCCAGACTCAACGAAACAAAAGAAATTTTTCAAGGGAGGGCTCAGGGTTTGCCAGAAGAACTCCCCCCAACAAAACCCTCCCTAAAATTACAAAACCCTTGATACCCCTTGGAGGAGATACTCACTTCAAGGCACTGCTCACTACTACAATTGTAGTAATATTAGGTACACTCAGTTTATCAAGCTATGAATTCTTAAAAGAAAAGCTTTTCGCTAGCCTGATGAGAGCGGAAGCTCTTGAAAGCCGGCTCACGTCCAATAAAAAGTCACTGTGGATATACTATAAATAAGTGTTTTATTTATAATTAATTCAACATGAATTTCCACCAAGTACCCTACCGTCGGTTGAAAATATCAACTTTATCAGAAAATGTCCTTCATGGACACGTGCTTTTTAAGAATCAAGAAAGTCGATATACATAAATGTCAGGTATTTTGATGTCGCAGGACCTTCGTAAAAACCAATCAATCACAACAATCAGGAGCAAATTTAAGACATCACTCTTCCCACACAATTTCCCGCGCCCTTGAGATGGATGCTTCATTAAATGGCACTGAATAAATCATTTGACATACATACATACATATACCTATAACCTATTTGTTTTTTTATATTATTATCCAAATACATTTCAAAATATTTGATACTATGTCCTTGAGACGTCTTACAGCAATACAAGGAATTTGATCTGGGTTTATAATATCATCCTTAAAGAGATATGTTGTCCATAAAAAAGGAATAATACTATTAGATATTATATTATCTGTCCAGCTGCGAGATCCTCCCATATCTTGATAATGATTATAGAATCAGCTGAAATACTATAATTATCAAGATATATCTAGTTACCTAAGTACTTACTAGTAATACATACAATGAGATGTTGTTGCAGCTATAGTTTCACAACTGGAAAATAAACACTCAAAATATCGTAAGAAGTTATCTACACAGTTTTTTTTACGTAATATTTGTTCTCTTATCTTTATCTTATGTTCGTATTTTTTAAACTTTTTGGGTGACCCTTAAAGATGATACCGTTCGGTACCTTATGATCTCGATCAGTTATTCCCAAAGTGGTCCAGGTGGAACCCCAGGGGTCCACGGGAGACTCGACGGGGGTCTACGTTGGCGTGACTAAAAATGGGGGTGCAAGAGTCGTAAGCGGGAGATCCACCACGAATCCATACTTAAAGTATCGGATATTCGGTAATAGTGCCAGATACTTAATGATTCGAGAAATATTCTTTAAGAAAACCGAGGTTAGAAATTTAAACACGTAATATTTTCTGACACTTTGATATCGCTGGCGGTGCATCTTTCGTATTTCGTATTGTCTGTAAAAGAGGCGTCCAGATTCCCGGGAGCCTTGCAGACGAAAATAATAATGGTGCTCTTTTTTATCAATTTTCACTAGTTATTATTATCTGAAATAAATTTCACTGCACATTTCATAATTCTAAATACCTTTTATTAAATTTGTTATAAATGTACGTATGCTAGTGAACACCAATAACATTACATAACAAGACTGTGCAAATCCTCAAAAAAACAAACCACCTGAGATAGTGATTGTTAGAGAGTTATCCCGTTCTTACACTTGGTTGTAATTTATGTAATTACTATAATTTTATTATGTACTAGCAACATGTTAGAAAAGGACACCACCCTAATTGTTACTATCTCACGTGGTACGCTTTATTTTTTCCTAGGAATATATACCTCTTTGCGATGGAGTAAACCAAATTTTTACTTTTTGGTCAAAAAGTGCATAGTTTTGTTATGTAGGTATAATATCATTTGTGAACACTTAGTTATGTACACAATGTGATTTTTCCATTACATTTAAGATCCTGTTATAACTATTATCTCTTATCAAAAAAATGTCATTGATCTAATTACGTAGATACTGATTGTCTTTACCTGTTACAGCTAATTGATAGATACCTGCTTGGTACAGATATAAATAATTATCATTGTTAATAATTAACGCTTTCAATATGTGTCATTAATTGAATTCCTACTGAGCACACCCTTATTAAGGTCTTGACATTAATTTGTTTTGAAATCTATTTTTTAATTTGTCGTCTCATTGGTGATAATGGTTTTGTAAGATGTGACTAATAATTTGTTAGTATTGTATCCACTCTTTTAGTATTTTACTAAGTTTTAACAACAATATAAGATTTAACAATTCATTATTATAATATGTAATAGAATATTTTTTTCCGATGAAGTTTATCATATGATAGGTACTGATTTTTATTATTGTGTGTAAAAATTTGGATTGCCATAATTTTGGTTTTCAATCTACATCATCATTGTATCTCTCACAAACTGCATGTAATGAACTTAAGTGCGTTCATTTCATATCTAAAATAAGACTTTCAGGATGGGTGACATAACGTATCGCTGAATTTGAGTTGTTGGATGTTTGTGTCATACAGCATACTCGAAAACAGAAAGGAGTAGGAGGTCTACTTTTTGTTGGGTACTAATCGTTTCTAAATACAATATGTCATTGCTTATTCAAAAACGTAATAAAGTTTGATTTTTAAAATGAAAAAAAATCCAAACAAATAACATTTTTTTCTACGATTTTTGGGTTGCTGTGTAAAAAAATAATAAAACTATGGCCTAACGCTATCTTAACAAAAATATTAGACAAAAGCAAACGGTTTGACTTCTTCCTCGTAGTTAATTGCGTCGTTTTTGCAAATATTGTCATATCAATTTTTAAAAATGCAGGAAAATTTTGATAGTTTTTCTACAAGTTATTCTCAGTAATATTTCGATATCAAATTAAACTATCGTAATTATTGGTATTTAATATAATTGACTGACGTTTTCTTATATAAATTTAGAGGTGTGTTTAATCATTTCATTAACTAGTAGTTATGTGAAATACTCGAATGTTAAACTTTTGCTTAAGTAGTAAGAATTATTGAATAATAATATCGTAACCTTGTCTTGCCCGCGGCGAATAATTGTGTTGCAACAAAGTCACTCATGTAAACTGTCCTATAAACAGATTTTATATTAATGATAATATTAATAAGTAGATATATTTGCTCGTAGGTATAAAATATCAGGTGTCTTTTAAAAAATACCCACTCGTATATTGAAAATGGTTATGGAATGCGATATCCTTTAATCTTTATTCATGTTTGGCTTGTGATGCTTTGACGATTTTTATTGAATGGTATTTTGAACATAATAATATGTGATTGATGAACTAGCGTTCATCTACTTCATATTGCGTCGTTAGATTATTGTTTTAAGCGAATGTTTTTACAATTGTATACTATAACCTCACGTGGTTTTCTAATAATATGTAGAGGGAACATAACGCCGTATAGATCCAGTGGTTTCCAAAGTTGACTAGGCTCCGACCCATCTAGGAAAAATTTCCATTCTTGGGACCCACCTTTTAGCTGTCTTAGAGAAAAGAGGTCATAAATATTGGTAATGCTCAGATTCTCTAGAAGCGAGTCATGGAACTACTTAATGTTCAGGGCCCACTCAATATTCGCTCGCGACCCACCGGTGGGTCGCGACCCATAGTTTGGGAAACACTGTATATTTCTATCCTTACATACATAATTCACTTCTTCTAATTTTGTACAATTTCTCATACACGCACTTCGATTTATCTTACCCAACATATATGGCCGTTCTTGAGAATTTGATCCACGTGATTTTGCCACGTGGTTCTCGGACTTTCTCACATTTTCTAGTTCGGATAAGTATACCCTCATTGTTATCCTTTCCACATCCAATCGTAACACAATGACATATTCAAACCATCATAACTTATTTACACACTCAAATTGTTTCCACAACATTCTTCTTGCATACGCTTATTCTTCTAATGCTTAAATATAATTTAACTAAGACTAGATCGCGTAAACATTGTGAGGAAAATGCGAAGAAAAAAATATTCGTTAATATATCCTTATGAGATTTCTTTGTTTCTGCATTAAAAAAGTCATAAGTGTAAAAATGTACAATTTATTATAGGTATGAAAAATATTGATACCATTGAAAAGTTGAGATTTTTGCTGAACTCCATAATTTTACTTTGTGCTTGTTCTAGATATCATATTAATTATGACTAGACTTCATATTAATTATGATCAAAATAATGGATTAAGGTGCAACTTAACAGCATTCTTGAGTTTGTGATGTTCAGTTCAATAAGTTAATGCCTAGGTAATAAGTTAATGGTAATTGTTTGCTATAACGATGATACGAGTATTGTATTTATCTCATTTTATTGATACGTGATATGCCGATGTATATTCTCAAAGTATGTTATGCCACATCTTTATAGCTAGGTCACTACGAAGATTGTTGAAGCAAGTGTTTTGATTATTAATTATGTTTTTTCTTTCTTTTCAGATATAATGCAAAGTGATAATGGATGAAGTTGATTGCAAATCGGTCAACAGACAATACATAAACATGTCCCCTATAACTACTCAAATTTCTATCAAATCTGACTCTTATGGATCGGGTAAAATTTATATAAACGAAGCGAGAAATCCTTCAAGTAAGCTCTCGATAAATTCATCGCCGTACCTCGGTAAAGTTTACATCAATCAAGATTACTCTAGTGTCGATAAAGTTTCACTAAATTTCGAGAACGAATCCACAAGTTCCGATAAACTCTCGGTCAAATCTGAAAATATATCAACTTACACGACGGATTCCGCTGTCGATACATCCTCGAATCATATCAAAGTGATACATAAAGTGTACGACGATGAAAGAGATGATCTTTTGTCTTCAAAATCTGATATCTTATCTGATGTTTTATCCGGAAATTCCGATAGTACAAGAAATATAGATTCGAGAAGTGTATCGCCAAGTACGCGCAACGAGTCGAGAAACTCCGAAGCGTCGAGAAGTTTGTCGCCGATTCCGCGTAATGAGTCGAGAAATTCTGAAATATCGAGAAGTTTGTCACCGATCACTCGAAACGAATCGAGAAATTCTGAAGGAGTAACATCAAATGATGATGATCCGAATCACGTCGTGATTAAATGTTCGAGTCCTTCTCCTGGAGATGATGCTGAGAAACCAAAGCAGACGATGGATGACTTTAGGAGGGAGTTAAGAAATCGTCCGGGAGATATGAGTAGTCTTCCGAGAGACCTGTTACCGAAGAGAAATCCATTTGTCAGGGTAAGTGTCTCAATTTAATTGTTTGATTATCGTATTATAAATAATAAGCAATGAATGCTTTATGTTTTAGAAGTTCATTTGTTAGTAAAGTATTTCTGCTACGAAAAAAAAAGTTTATCAGATGTTAGGCTAAATAGCTAAACAGTTTTATCAACGTTCCTTTTATTTAGGTACCTAATTATATGTTTTATCGTGTGATTTTATCACAAACCATTAACTGTTTAATTATTCCATAACGTACAGCACTGTGACATTACTATTGTTAATATTTAGATGCATTCACTGGTTAATAAACTTGAAAAGAGTGCAGAAACTTTTATTGCTAATTTTACAAATAAATAGTTGCCAGCGTGTAGCGGAGACTTGCACCTTTGTTTATATTTATCAAGAATGTCGTTAATATACCTACCTACTTACTGCATGCTATAAAATTAACAGAACGTAGATAGAGAAAGAGTGAATAATATGTATTCAGTTTTACTTTAATACTATGTATTATTTCATTGTCCACTTGCAGAACCACTATTTTCACTGTGAAACAATAGTTATTATTGTAGGTACATAATTTGTACACAACTTCTGTTTTTGTCTTGTACTAAGAGTACTCATGTCATATTATACTCTTTCGTTTGTTTGAAAGTGAATTTTACACTGCTTAGATGCGATATTTTAATGTCGCCTTAAGTCGTCTCTTATTTTGAGGACCATTTTCACTCCATTAATTTGGCTTTTGTATCTGATGAAGTTGATATTTTTGACGACGGTTCTTGGTAGAAGTTCATGTTAAATTATTATTAATATATATTTTATTTATTAACTCTAACGTTTGTACATTCACAGAGTGAAAATTCATTATGATGATATTATACTTTAAATATAACAGAGTTTACTTTTCACTTAGATTTATTCAAATCTCGAGCGCTTTCGTCAATGTTAATAAATTGACATTTTCAAGAGAATTCGGTTTTCGAAGAGGTAAGTCGGTTCTCTTGAAAATGTCAATTTATTAACATTGACGAAAGCGCTCGAGATTTGAATAAATCTAAGTGAAAAGTACACACTGAGAAAAATACTCAAAACGAATCATTGGTACGGTACTATCAGATTAGGACCAGAGATCGTACAAACGATTCGTTGGTATAAATCTATAATATTAACTCTTCGCAAACAAATCATTGGTAAATTTACCAACAACTTGTTTGCGAAGAGTTAATATTATAGATTCGTACTAATGAATCGTTTGTACGATCTCTGGTCCTAATCTGATAGTACGTACCAATGATTCGTTGTGAAATTTCGTTAGTATTTTTCTCAGTGCACTGTGTTAGGTATATATTAAAAGTTTTATTTATAATAATTTTGTATCTGATCTGAATCAATTACCACAGCTTTTTATATCAAAATGCAAGATACAGATGGAGTGATATTTACCAGCCATTTTATCATTTATTAACAAATTTTGATGTTCATCAATACAACACTGAAACCTAGCCCTATGGGTAAGTAGGTGTTAAGGAGGGCCAATCAATCTGTCACTTGTATTTCAGTATAAAATATCTATGATAGGGTGAATTTCGTTGGATACAAAAGACAAAAATGAATTGAATATTTGATAAGATATAAACGCACTCAAAAGCCACATTGAAACATTATTATGTTCACTGCTTTATACTTCACACTCGCTATCTTTATCTCGGTTGGTGTTAAGTAAGTATTTGTACAAACGACCGTTTTTACTGTAGCTATTATTTTAATAATAATTTTACTGTGTGATAATATTATTATTTCAACATATTGCTAGTCCCGAGTCGAGATGTCCACAATGTTATTGTAAATATTATGAATTTTTAGATCGCACACGTATTGTGTATTAATTTTTATAAAGATATCTAGTTACCTATACTATTTTTTTATACGAACTCAAACCTTTTATTTCGCCCCATATTCCCATGAATAACGTTAAGAAGTCAAAGACGTAGAACGATCTTTCCTGGATTATGTAAGAAGAGTAGAGATTATGTTTTTTTTATTTTGAACCTAAATAAAAAAATGTGAAATTTAAAATGGATGAATCGTAAATATGAGGGGTCCGTGGTTCGATACCAGGTGCCGGCAAACTCCCTTTCACGACACAAGCTTTTAGTAGCTTACTGTGAAAGGTGTATAAGGTTGTATTTGGGTTTATAACAAAAAAAACCCAGATATATCTTTTTTTTTAAAAAAAAAATGAACAGTCTTTCTGCACTATAAAACATAAAGGTTGTCAGGATGGGTAGTAAGAATTGAATCGGATGATTTTGACAATACCTAATAAAGGCATTTCTGTTTAATTCTAAGAACGGATATGTATCTGCCTATAACATGTGTAGGTACATTATCTACTTAGGTACTTAAATTCCTTTAACTTTGTCACGTTTTTCTATGTGAAAGTGAAGTAGGTAATAATAATAGCTTATGTACTAACATAATATATTGGCTAAAGTAAATCTTTGTTCAGTTGTAACGCTCTTGCATTGAATCCTGAGATTCCGGGTTCGATTCCAGATCAGACCATAATGAAAAATGCCTTTCTTCAACACGCCCTAGGTCTGGATGTTACATGTATATGTGTATCGTCACGTTAGTACCCATAATCTTACTTTGGGACTAGCTCGATCTGTATCTGAATTGTTCATATATTGTTATGTTCGTCGGTAGCCTGGAGGTAGAGTCTCGGCCTCATGAACAAGGGGTCCGTGGTTCGATACCAGGTGCCGGCAAACTCACCTTTCACGACATAAGTTTTAAGTAGCTTATAATAATAATAATAAAGACAATTTATATTTGGCGCCGTTTAATGATCCGTGACCATCTCAAGGGCGCCATGACTTACTTTGAAAGGTGTATAAGGTTGTATTTGGGTTTATAACAAACAAAACCCATATATATTATTTATTAAAAAAAAAGTTGTCCATTGTATTAGATATATATTTCTGCAATAATTTTATCATACACGAATATTCAAGTTTTCTTATAATTACAAGTTTCAAAATACTTTACTTATGTATGTAGATACTAAATAGATTCTTAGTAGGTAAATGTATGTATAGAAATATATAAATCTATAATGTATTAATCATTCGTGGCTATATCAATATTAATTATACGTTATCCATAATTATTGTTTAATTAAATTAAGTAATATATTAGATTCATGTTACGAAAGAAATTTAAACATAGCAATAAGGTGTACTCATAATACTCATGTTCTTATTATATTGTTGGAGAAATAATTAACAGTCTCTATTGATCAAGTTGTAACACCTGTTCGAAGATAGATAGTTCGTTCTACTTAATATTTCGCAAAGGGGACATTAGTTTTTTAAAAAAAAAAATCTTTGGAACACTTGGTTAACTAATAATTATTTGTGTAACGTGTTATCTTAAACAAAATCAACCGACAGGCTTTCATTACTGTGATGAAATTTACATTATCACCAGAAATTAGATTGATTGAATAGGCTTAGGTACTATGAGAATACTTCTTCTGTTTGTCTAGAACTGATTAGAAATCAATATGCAAACGGGAAGTAGTTAGAAAACGATATATTATATTCTTCAGATTTGCAAATAGACCAGACTTTACTGAATATCTTAAGATTCTAAAACTGGAATTCACACACAGTTTTCCAGAAATAAGGTATTATAAAAAAAGGAAATATTGTGAATAGAAAAATTCTCCTTTAGATCATCTATTATTCCTTATTTTCAGAACATGGCCCAGTTTGTCTTCCACCAATGTGTCTTCTGTATCTATAATGTCGACATACATATTATGTACCTGTTACTTACCTCACAGTTTTCTGTAAATTTAAATTCAGAATTAACAGACACAGCTTTATTAGTCTTTTAGATATCCCTCTTATAGGATATGCTGTGATAGTACGTACAGATTAATAGAAAGAACTTCAATAAAAATAAGTCATAAATTTTTTCCATATATATATCAACACAATAATCTATTTCACTGGACTTTGTATTAATTAGTAAGATGGTTTTTTTAAATATAATATATTTATTAGTAGTTTAAACTAATATAGATACATATTCATAATGATATAATAATGGGTTCAAGTGTGAACAGTATGAAAGGGATAAAAGACAAGGATGGATGTGTGTTAGTGAATGATGAATGTGTGCTACAGAGATGGAAGGAATATTTCGAAGATCTGTTTGAATGTGATGGTACAAATGCAAATGAGTATGACGACAGTGAAAGCAGTGTGAATGAAAACGATATGATAGACATGAATGAGATTTTGAATGCATTAAAAAAAGCGAAGTGCGGTAAAGCTGTAGGGTATGATTGTGTTGCCGTTGAGCTCATCAAGTCTGGTGGACCGGGGGCTCTCGCGTGGTGTTTGGAGCTTTTCAACGATTGTTGGAGAGAAGGTGTTACACCAGAGGATTGGAAGAGGGCTATCATCTGCCCCCTGTACAAAGGGAAAGGCTCTAGGCTTGAATGCGGGAGTTATCGGGCTATTAGCTTGCTGAGCTCAATAGGGAAACTGTATGGTAGAATTTTGATTGAGAGAGTACGAAAGATAACTGAGTGTAAGATATGGGATGCGCAAGGAGCTTTTTTGAATGGCAGAGGGTGCACCGATCAGATCTTCTCCCTGCGAATGGTTATAGAGAAGTTTCTGGGTAAACACCAGAGGCTTTTTTGTGCGTTCGTGGATCTGGAGAAAGCATATGATCGAGTGGACCGGGAAAGGTTGTGGCGCGTGTTGTCGGAGTATGGGGTGAGCAGCCGGTTGATCCGCGCAATATCTTCACTTTACGTGGGAAGCTCCGCTTGCGTGAGGGTAAATAACACTCTCTCGGAGTGGTTTGTCCTCACCAAAGGAGTGAAGCAAGGTTGTGTCATGTCTCCGTGGCTGTTCAACCTATTCTTCGACTACTGTATGCGACCTGTGAAAGAGATGGATGTTGGTGTCGAGCTGAATGGGTTTCGGGTGAATGCATTGATGTACGCAGATGATTTGGTGTTAATGGCTGAGAGTGAAAGGGACTTACAAGAGATTGTTACGTGTGTGTATGATAGCTGCAATTTGAATGGTTTGAAAATGAACGTTATGAAGACGAAAGTTCTTGTTTTTGAAAGAGAGAATGAAAAAACTATTTGCGAGATTAAAGTTGGTGACGAATGTTTGGAGCAAGTAAGTGAGTATGTATATTTGGGAAGTATGTTTACGAGGGATGGAAGATGCGATAGGGACATTGAAAGAAGGAAAGTGGCCGGTGCTAGAGTAAACGGTGCACTTCGACCCATTGTCAGCAATGACAATGTGTCGAACATGGCTAAAATGCTGGTGCACAATACCATTCTGGTACCGTCACTTACGTATGCAAGCGAGACATGGACGTGGTTGAAGAAGGACGAAAGTGGTATAAATGCAGTAGAGATGCGATCGTTGAGAAGAATGGTCGGTAAAACGCTGCGTGATAGAGTGAAGAATGAGGATATTAGAAGAATGAGCGGATGCAAGAAGACTGTTGTGGACAGAATGCGTGTAAATAAACTGAGATGGTTTGGTCATGTGGAACGAATGGAAGAGGAAAGAATGACAAAGAGGATATACTTATCTGAAAGAAAGGGTGTGAGGAAACGCGGGCGTCCGAGAACCACGTGGCTTGATCACGTGGATCAAATTCTCAAGGACGGCCGCGTGTTGAGTAAGAGGAACCGACGTGCGTGTATGAGGAACTGTATGAATGTGGAGGAAGCGAAGGAAGTGTGTAAAGATAGATCTGTTTGGCGTTCCGTTCTCTCTGCCTACCCCACTTGGGACACGGCGTGAGGGTATAGGTATAGGTATAGGATATAATAATGAAAACTAAACAATACTATATTAAATAAATATGTATAGGTACTTAGATTTGATCTAAAATGTACATAGATTTTCTCAAAATTTCTTTGTAAGTTTAAATGTAATTAGTATCTGTAGAAATCTCGTGAAATATCACAAAATAATTATGTTTATCATTTACATTCCGGCAGTCACACTCAATTATAAACAATATTCATTACGCCTAGAACAAACATTATTGTATTAAATTAACCTTTTGTTAAAATAAAATATAAATTTCACAAAAATGTTTTACAATAGTGTTTAGTACGTATTTACAAAATGTTGCGTGAATATTTTTACATGAAAATCTATTGTTGATTTGTATTGCTTGATGTTGTCTCTCAGGTGTTTTCAATTTTTTCATCTTAATATGATTTTTTTATATCCAATTAAACATATACTGCTTTTATTCAATCCTGTTTATTTACTGTACGTAATAAGCGTGCATTTCACCTTGTTAATGCCATTAATGGTGGAGATTTTAGTAGTAGGTTATATGTTATTCAGGTATAAAATGTTATATTTTACTTTTATTTTCATATGCCAGGTTTTTACAGGACATCCAAGAAACTTTTTAATTAAAATGATAGTATAATATACAATTTAAAATAGATTCCTAAATCACTCGCAAACGAGTGGATGGCGTTAAAAAGAATAAAATAATAGATTATTATTTTTTTCAGATGGAAATCAGATGACCATTTTTAATTTATTATAAATTTAAAATCACGTTCGAGTCTGATTATTTTTTTTATATCGCCATTTTTGTTTCAGTCAATTGGAAATCACGATATTGAAAAATTACCGCCTTGATGGTTTTTTGTTATTCCACGGACCTGGCTTCAAAACCCGCTTTGGGCTAACTATTGAAGTGATTAATGTGCGAAAGAGACAGCCAGGTATCTTCTTATGATGATTCGTATTGTTTTATTGATGTTACTGCCAAGCTGGCGTTGTTATTGCCAATACTTATGGTGGAGATGATGATGATGATGAGGGTTATAGGACGGTAACTACTTCTTTAATGCTACATATTGTTGTTATTATTGTGTTTGTGATGGATGTACAGAGTGTATTAGTAATTATGGTAATCAGGGCAACGAGTACAGTAGTTAATGGATGGTGTGATGTTATGGCAATCGTAGGGATGTTGTATTATCGATACATAATTGACATCGAATTCTTACAGTATTTTTCATTCGTGAAATCTTAATTGTGCTACATATTAAATAATGCATGAATCTTTTTTCTTTATCTTTATTTCTTATTGACTAAATTTTAAAGATTTTTGCAAATAAGGGTTCATTGTAATGTTATGTGTTATCGTCAATCATTAAATTCGGACAATCTTAAACCGTTGCGAAACAGTAGACTATATTTATTAAAGAATAAAGGTATGTAATACAATATTTTACAGGATGAGTTCTTACATGTGTATCATTGTATGCGGATGTAGAGTTGATTGAAATATAAAGTTTATTAATATGAACTATGATATCTTTTTAAAGAAAAATTTCTAAACTTTGTCCAAATGTTACATAGAAACGTGGAAACTAAACTACATGTAATTTAAATCCACCGAAAAATCTACTATAATTTTGATATATTGATAATATTTTGTAAAGGTAGATATATTAGTTTAAATAAGGTATGTATCAATGTGTCATAGTTAGATGGAAGAAATAACATAACATAACATAACATAAAATTCACACAGACCGAGCTAGTCCCACACTAAGATATGAATCTTGGATTATGGGTACTAACACGACGATACACATATATATACAATGCACTAAACACATATACATGTAACCCCCAGACCCAGGAAAATCTGAAAAAGGTCATTCTTGATTTTGCGCTGGCCGGGAATCGAACCCGGGACCTCGTGACTCAAAGGCAAGTGCGTTAGCCTCCGCGCCACACCGGTCGCCTAATCTGCATATCGTCCTAAAATTTTTCATTTTGTATTATTTTGTTAAAACACTGTTATAAAATGATAATGATAATAACTAGACAACTTGTTTAAGATACGCCGTTTTGTGGAAAAACCACCGCAAGGGACCATTCAAGAATCATAACACCTCCGGAACAATAGGGTGCCTTGAACACCTCCACACTCTCCAGAGTGATGTGCAAAAAGATTAAATAAATAAAATAATAATTAACTAATTTCGATGTAACGATTTAAAAATCGTGATAATCGTTTCCATTTCTATGTGTCCCATAATGATAATATTGTTTAATAAGATGTAAAGTAAGGCAGATGAAAGAGAATGTAGGTACCTACCGGCAGTATAAATCTTAATTCTATTGCTTCCCACGAGAAGAGGGCGTCCTATTGTTATCTACATGTACCTACCTACTAGCTAGCTAGCTAAAGTCATTTCACTGGGAAGGTATAGTATAGTGTAATATAGTTCATAACATCAGTTTTTATTATGATACAGTGGAACTTATATATTCGTCGTTAATAAATACAGATCTTCGAAATTCTGACAAATATAACAGGTAATATAAAATAATATGTTTGTTTTAGAAATATTTTCACATAAAAAAGTACGCTTATTCGATGAATCCACTTACATACATCCTTAGAAAGTTTAAAATCAAATTAAATATTTATATAACGTCATTGTTTTCCAAGAAGAGTGCCTACTGAAATTGATTTGTTAAAAAATCTCTAGACGATTATACACCACAAACTAGAACACTAGATAATCTTTTTTTTTTCATCAAAAACTGTTAATAAATAAAAATATAAATATTAATGATAATATTTGTTTTTTTACTAATGAATGTGATCTTCTCAATATTGTCTCCAACTTTTATTTTATTTATTTACTTATTCTTTTTGTTCATATTATCATTATATAACAAGTCAAGAAAACAAAATAAAATTTTAAAAACTAGGACGATATGCAGTGGCGAGATTATCACTATAAAGTGATTTCTTCCGTCTAACCACGACAACATTTTTATTTTATATCTCCAAGGTTTGTACATTCACAGAGTGAAAATTCATACTGATGATATTATACTTTAATTACAACACAGTTAACTTTTCACTTAGATTATTTAAATCTCAGATTAAATTTTATTTTTCCACGACGACAACAACTTTACGCAATCAAAAATATATTTGCACTTCTGGCGAAATTTGCCAGCACAATTAAAAAAGTTATAAATCAGGTCGAATATAAAAAAAAATACCATAAAGTATGGAAGACTTGACATGAATTTTTTCACGAATATCGAATGTGTGACGAATATAAAAGTTCTACTGTACCTTTTCCTTGATACAGATCTACAACATTGATTCGATATTGCCTACTGTGTTTATGCGTACGATAAAAAGTGGAAAAATGAGGACAGACATTATGCAAAACAGTACAAGTGATTTGAATCACCTACCCGCTATTGTAATAAAGATGGGTTACACTAATTGTATTTAGAAACAATATTATTAATTATTATTTTTTTCGATAATAAATCGTGTAAACTATGTGAATCAATATGATTTGTAATTTAGTTTATAAAGTAAATATTATTTCATATTATTTGTATCTAGTGGGAATATACTGCCTACCAAAATTGTGGGAAATAACCGTGATGTGGTGGTTGATATTTATGTGACTTGGCTGAATTTTATATAAATATATTTATTACAAATCTTTTTAGCTTTATCAGAGGTTTTTAAGTATAAAATTACACTGTTTATGCATGAAACAGTGCATATTTTATTCTTGTTTTACTTAACAATCTCTTTTATTAAAACATTTGATTATTTACCATATTTTGAGCAATGATGGTTGCTTATTATCGAAAGTTATAGTAAATCCTGATATGATTTATTTTAAAGGCGTTCTATATAAGTATATTTCACACTTTCAGTAAAACCTTCACACCAATCATTTTAATGAAAAATAATTCCTAAAACTAAGTTACATCTATGTATGAAATATAAAAACATTTTTCAATAGTAGGTATTTAGTATTATCAACCATATTAATTTTTAAATCTCCGAATATCAAAAGTAGCAAAGATATAGCAACGTATTTCTTGAATACAATAGAATTATTCGGAAGCTTTTTATATCATTTGTCAAGTTGTTAACAAGCTCAAATTAATTGTTCACAGTGAAGCACTTTCATTTTCGGTTGATTTATTAAATGCAACACAGTTGTAGTCATGATTTATTATCAGATTTGTATAAAGAAAAAGTTTAAAAACGAATCGCACAAGTCAAATAATATTGTGTTTTCTATGCTTCAAATCATAGGCCTTCTGAATATTTGTGTTATTTTCAAAGTGATTTTCATAATCCCGTCACTTGTTTTATTTCTCATGGTCCAGTCTTTGTGATATACATAAATTTCCATCGAATATTCTATTTACCGTGTATTAGATATTTGCATCGTGGACATATTAAGAGTTCGTCGGTAGCCTGGAGGTAGAGTCTCGGCCTCGTGAGCAGTGGGTCCGTGGTTCGATCCCAGGTGCCGGCAAACTCCCCTTTCACGACACAAGCTTTTAGCTTACTGTGAAAGGTGTATAAGGTTGTATTTGGGTTTATAACAAAACCCAGATATATCTTTTAAAAAAAAAAAAAAATTCCAGTAGTAGTACCCTTTATTATGGGTTAGTTGGAAGATATCGCGCTTCTGCGATAAACTCGCCCATTGCACAAATATATTTGTCTGGTTCTACAATATTTATATTTTAATAATGTTTTTTTAGTACGTAGTATTTAAAGTGAAATTAATAGGTAGGTTCAACAATAAAATATATTACCGATTAGTTTTGAAAATAGTTTAATTCACTAGAAATAAAAAAAAACTCGACTGACATTAGTGGCATAAAAATCAAGGTATTTTGTTTTTTTTTTTATAATCATCGTGCAAGATAAAACTACTACTACTACTACTACTATACCATCACGGCATATCCCACAAATGGGGTAGCCAGCAGACCAGCTGCATGTAAGAAACATGCAAACTGTCCTCTCCGTGCCAATATAAAATCAAGACATTCAGGATGGGTGGCAAACCTCATTGCTGAATTAAAGATGTAAAATGATCTTACACTCCTTTCTATTCTGTTCTCAAATTAACAAATAACATCAAATGGTTATTTTTCACTTTTCAATGTTCCTTTTGAGAAGAGAGGGTGGATATGAGACTTCAAATTGTACGCCAATTTAGTCGCATCTTCCCACAAGATTTTCAAAACTTTTATGATGTATGAATGGTGTATTGTGAAAGAGAAACATCCAGATCATCAGAAACTATAAGAAGAGACAGGTCTCATGCATCCCTGAACGAGAATAGATCAGAGAAACTAACCTGTAGAAAATTCTGTGTTGTGTTTAGGAAATGGGTCTGTAAGGAAAGGACTGAATCTAACATTGAACTATAAAAAGAAATAGAAAATGAAAAACAAGTAACCTTTAATCCGATATTCATTGTTGCAACTTGGAGATCGTCTGTCTAGTTAAAAAAACAGGAATCACAAACATATAACAGTTGATTTAAGTTGTATCGCTGTCATCATCGCTAGAGGAGTCGCTATTGTACGAAGAGCTGGAACTGCTTGAGGAATCCTCTGATGACGAGTTACTGCTGCTTGAAGAAGAGTCGGAGCTACTATCAGATGAAGATGAACTGTCGCTGTCGTCAGACGAATCATCATTCTTTTTCTTCAACTTCTTCTTTTCTGTTTTTGAAGACTGTTTTGTCTTTACAACCTTTGTTTCATTTTGTTTCTTGGCCTCTTCCTGCAACTTGAGTTTCTTATGAAGCAACTGTGTACGGGATGATCTGTGTAGATACTTTCTCTTGTTAGTGCACTGATAGCTCCAGTGACCCCACTCCAGACACTTCTGACAGCGGATACCTTGAGGGAAAGCGGCCGCCTGGGCCGCTTCACGTTTCCTTTGTGAGAGATGAGGATAATTTCCCACAGTCATGTTAAAGCGTTGTTATATAGGAATTATGGGAAAAATACGAAAATTCCACTATCAAAAACACGTTGCAACACAAACTATCGCAGCTGTCAAAACAAAATAAAATATTCCATAAAACAGCTGACTTATGTGATTTGATTTCATACGTACGTGGATGCATTGCGATGTTATCGGAAATGATGTGAAAATTATAACATATTATTTTCTTTTAATCATTGGTAACACCATTTACAACGGGTGCCACTACTACAAGATAAATATGCCTTATTCAAATGTTACAGAATGGTAAGTATAATAGATGAATTCTCTTAGTAAAGAAATGATTATGAGAAATAAAATCTACCATTTATTTACACCCGTGATAATTAAGAATAATAAATGTACATCTATTAAAATGTTTGTCATCTACAGACAATCGTATTATTAAAATATATAATACACATAATTTCTTTAATTGTTGGGAAATTTTAATAAAGTTTTCACGTTATGTAATAAATTGTTACGTTATAAAAAGATGTACCTTTGTATCTATCTTGTCATCACGGCATCTTCTACACATGAGGTACCTACTAGACTAACCACATGAAATAAACATGCCTGTCGTCCTCTTCGTTCAATTGAAATTAACACATTTTGGATGGGAGACTCACCTCATTGCTGAATTGAAGATGTTATATATCTAATACGTGACGTTTTTCGAACGGATCTGCCATATACAGGACACCCGAAAACTTATAAAAAAGACTGGGAGACCCATTGTTTGTCGGAGGCTTCATACATTTAATAAATATTATTTTTCTATACGAGTAGGTACATTATTCATAACTATGTATTTTGGTATTTAATTCATCCAAAGAGCGTTAGAGAAAAGTCCAGTCTAAACTGATGAACGCATTCGTAAATGGTTTCAAGTATTAGTAGTAAAATATTTTCATAAATAGATATACCTGTGGGGCTAAAAAGGTCACTTTATATGAATCATAATAGGATCATATTAGGAATTGTAAAACGATTTAACTTCAACATTTCACCAAATATGAAATGTAGATGAATTGCTCAATGTGGCCATTTTAGGCTCCCTGTACTTTGCATTTTGCTGGTACATATTTTTTTGATTTTGTAGAACTACTCAGTGTCTAATGTTTTGTCTTAAAAAATGTGACCTTTTTCTCTTCTATCTTAGAGCAATTAGGTTCATAAATGTGTGCAAAATAATTGAAATCAAATGAAAATAGGTATTATAAACCATGTACAATATTTTTCTCATAATTAAGCTGTTAATTTATTCATTAATAAAAATAACTTGCACATTTACAAACTAGAGTTCATGAAAAAATTACTTTTTACAATTGTTTAAAAATTATAATAAATTCATCTTGTAGTCAAATGACTGTGTACAATAATACAATTATATTTTATCGTAGTACTTTCTTTTAAACTTTTGAAATAATTAAACCTTTAATTAAAGGTAAGTAAAGCCGTAATATTTTAAATTAATTATATTGTATGTACCATTTATACTAACATTTAAAAAAGGGATGTAATCATGTAATATTTTACATCGATCGAAATCGACGTAAAAACTTAATTAATATGCTAAAATCTATGTGATATATTATATAAATCGAATATATTTGCTTTATCGAATCGAATAAGATTATTTGTTTTGTATGTATTCGAATGAGGGTATGAGGTCCCTTATAATTTAAAATTATTGATTAGATTAGTCAACATTGTATTAATTTATTGAATAAAAGCATTTGTCAACAATTTGTCGTATATTTATTTTATTTATGATCATCTTTTTTAAAATTTCTTTTCGCCTTAAGAAATTTAAAATAGAGTTATTTACTCAATCAAATATGAAACAGGAGAAAACCAAATCTTTAATGGATGTATCGCTAGTAGAGAAAAGTTAAACATTTCGATATGTATACAATTATCACTCGTTCGATCACTATGCATCACTAGTAAGTTGATATAAAATACAAATAAATATAAGATAAGTAACGTATAATAATGATAAATATATTTATGACGTACTATTCTTACTAAATTATTAATTACAGATTTATTATTGCGTCAGTTTTAAATCTTGTGGGAGATCAAAACAGTATGTAATTATAATAAATAGCCAACTTTTTATGTCAAACGCTTTATAATAATATGAAAAATCGTTAACTACAAATTAAGTATGTACAAGAAAAAATAATGATAATTATGATCATTTAACTTTAACTAACTTTAAAGCCAAAAAGAAGTTTCGCTTTAAAGTCATGATATCGTGACAAGTGTGTAATTCTGTAATCAATCTTATATGTGATCATTATGTCGTCAGTTCACCAACTTTATCGTCATGTTTAAACTCATTCTCGTTTCTCTGGTTGTTGAATAATGAATGTCTCTGGAGAATGTAAGTACCTTTTTAGATTATCTTTGGATTCAATTTATCTATCAAATATGTTAAATATTCAATTGCTTGACTTAACGCTTCATTTAATGAGAGGAGAGAAATATGGCATCCTAAAAATAATCATAGAAGGGAAGATTGAGGGCCGTAGAGGGGTTGGAAGAAGGCGGCTTTCCTAGCTCCAGAACATTCAGGAGTGGACTGGGATGGGAGGTGTGAAGGAGCTGTTTCGTGCTTTCCGGAACAGGAAGGATTTCTCCCAAGTGGTCGTCAACGTCGATGGGACCCGACAAGACACGTAGAGAAGAAGAAGAAGAACGCTTTATTTGGCAGAAACCAGTCTCCTCCATCTAGAGTTTCTGTCCCAACCAAGTTAGGTTATTATATCTCTGATGTTGCAATATTATTGTCATGGGAATGGTATATTTTGAAAGAGGGTTGTCTGAGCTGTTGGAGACCTTAAAGACAAAATAGCACTGCTTTTTTTGTCAATTATAAGCATGACTCGTTTTAAAAAAAAATAATCTGTAGGTATATATATTTTTTTACAAAACTTTATCCTGCTCATCGTAAAATCCCCTTCAGACATAGCGATTTTTAATCTTTATTTTTATTTATTAATTTAAACATTCCATCGCAAGGAATGATATGTTTATATAATATAGTGTTAGACAAGTATGAGAGATGTAGTGCTAACAAAAAATCTTCATCACGAATATGTTCTACCGCTGTGAGCAAAATATTAACCTTTAAGTTGTGGCTGAGTTGAGTATCAGT
The DNA here is from genome assembly GCA_947579605.1 of Athripsodes cinereus. Taxonomy (NCBI): domain Eukaryota; kingdom Metazoa; phylum Arthropoda; class Insecta; order Trichoptera; family Leptoceridae; genus Athripsodes; species Athripsodes cinereus. The sequence continues at coordinate 10,386,248 of OX388322.1, forward strand.
CAAAAGCTTTTATGCATCGTTACTAAAAGCTCAAATGAAAATCGTACTATATGATTACAGTTCTGTAAATCAAGTATAATAAATACTGTTTTTTTTTCCATCTTATCGAAACGCTCTTCAACGCTACTCACGATAACACAGAGTAGAAGTCAGCCTCCTTCACTAGGAGCATCTTTGTGTCTATTGAGTCTCTTCTTCACACAACATTCCTAGTAATCCGTTGTTCTAGGAACGGTTCATTCTAAAAAAATAACGTTCGGGACACTTCTAGCAATCTAGAGCCGTTGTTATAGGAACGGTCCATTTTAAAAGAAGAACGTCTGGGACATTTTTAGCAATCTTAAGCCGTTGTTATAGGAACGGGTCATTCTAAAAGAAGAACGTCTGGGACATTTTTAGCAATCTTAAGCTGTTGTTATAGGAACGGGCCATTCTAGAAGAGGGACTTCCAGACAAATTATTATTATTAACATTATTTAAAAAAAAAACTAAGTGCTCTATTTTGGTTAATATCTTGTGTTTGTTACTGGATACCTAAAGAGTTTGTTCTTGATCATGTTCTTCTACTTTCATCATCAGAATACCATCTTAGCTTACTTAAAAATAATGCAATTCTTTTTTTACAGAAAGATTTTCCAGTTTTAATGAAATCATAGGAAAAGCCATGATAAAATATTCTAATCTATGTTCAAAAGACATCCACTCGTTTTAAACTCTAGTCCTTAAAATAAAAGTTTGGAATAAAGTGGCATTCAAAAAGTTATCTACATTCAGATACAAATAACATTATTATTATTGGTTTATAAGAGGATCCAATATAAACATAGTTAAACAATTACATAATACAATCATCATCATTTTGATGTCTGATATAATTATTATTATATAATACAATGTGCCTTTACGTGGTACCTATTTATATGTTTATAATAATTATATTTGTTGGTACAATGTCAGAATGTAATCACGATAGATTCAATACAACAATATAATATGTACGAATATTATATCTATTAACATTTTTTTTTCATAGTTTGCTATTATCAGGCTTGAAAAACATTTTGTTCAAGAACACATTTATTTCCAAGTTATGAAAATCCAAATCGGAATCCAAAGCGAGAGGTTCTATGTCTGAATTTTAGTGCAGATATACCTATTCTGTCTTCATGACATTAACTTATTAACTTTTCTATACACAGATGTCAGTGAAGCTGGCGACTTGTCACTTATAAAATTTCTTTCAACCAATGTTGTCTCAATTCTGTTTTTATCTAAATCCTGGATGAGAAAATTTCTATTGAAAACTTCGCGGCCCTACTGGACTGCGATGATAGCCATTGCATCACATCGCCGGTCATTTATTATTGTCAATTACTCATATTTCAAATTGGTAGACGGTGTTACAGGTATCAGGATAAGTGGTTAAGTGATATAAATTGACAGCTACCTACTTTACTTTTCGTGTGGCTTGGTGTAAAGGTAAATCTTCACCCGTGTGGGCCGCGTCGTATCCTCTAAAGCAGTATTTCCCAAACTATGGGTCGTGATCCACCAGTGGTTCGTGAGCGAATATTGAGTGGGCCCCAATGGACGATTCGCCACCGTATAAGATATGAATAAAAAAACGTTGTTGAAGAAGTGTTTGGAGAAAAAAGCTTAAAGGCGGGTCCCAAGATTGGAATTTTTTCCTAGATGGGTCTGAGCTCAGTCAACTTTGGGAACCACTGCTCTAAAGTCTTGGCTCCAGCGTTGGTAGCCAGATAACCGCTCACGGTCGTGCTTCGTGGATGTCCTGCAGGTGAGATTAATGGATGAAATCAGCAATTGACAGCTGGGATGAATGGATGAAAACCGCTTGTTGAATACAACTTTGTTCACATTGGATGCATACATAGTTTATATTTAATGTCTACATATTTAAAATCGCTTTTAAGCTATAAAGTTCGTGATTTCTTATAAATAGCCAAATATTTATGGGACATGGTTATTTATCTTGATTGTACAGTCAAACCCAAACATTTACGTATTAAATAAGATATACATATTATGCTTCACTGACATTTTAGTATGTACCTGATTATGAACAAAAATGTTCCCGACATCGAGTGTATGAAATTACCGATACCTATTTGTAGTGGATATTAGGTATAACTTTAATAATATGAAGTGTTACTGTTAAGTTGGTAATTCGTTAGGTGACCTTTGGTAATGATGGCATATCCTATTACAATCATTAACCTGTAGTCACGGTCATCACATTCATAATACTGTATGTTGTAATAATTCATCATCGTCGTTCACAATAAGATTTCTTACCAAATATAATACACATCGATATTGTACAGTAGGTAGGTATATCTACAAATTTTATACTAGCCTGATGGTGAGAGCGAAAGTTTGAAAAAAGCTCGCGACCATAGACTGTTAATATGTCTATGCTCTCATCTAATAAAATCACAAGTACTAAACAAAAGTGTTAAATTTTGCCAACAATTACTATGTGTAGATAGTAGGTATTGACAATATATAAAACATTCAAACATATCACGTAGGTGCAATTATTCAAGACTCGCGAATTGATCTTTGTTTTTTGTTTCATATTAGCACACTTAATCGTCTTTCATAGAGCTAACTGCTAAATTTGTTTTGTTTTCAATGTATTATTCACATAATTAAACTTTAATATGCAGTCTTATTCAGTTTTAACCAGTTGGATGCATTCAAAGTCAACACATCAAGTATTTTAAACAGCGTTTTACTATATATACGAATATTTGCAATCGTTACTTTGTTTCTTATGACCAATAATTGTTTGATTTGGACACTTGTATGACTTCAGTGACTATATATGTACAAATTTGAGGTATTTGGTGAAAAAAATAACAGAATTAAATAAATACTTTTCATCTTAAACTCAGCAATGCGATTTGCCACCCATCCTGAATGTTTTACTTTTTTTTTGTTGCCACAGATAGGACAACTTGTATGTTTATAACGTACAGCTGGTCTGCTGGCTACCCCACTTGTGGGATACGCTGTGATAGTAAAGTAATAATAGTATTATAGTAAAAATATAATTAAATGAATCCTTCTTCATCTTAACTCGTTGCTTGTAATAATCCCTCAACAATGAATTTTGGAAGGATACATTTATCATAACTAGAAATTTTCATTAGTTCCGTGAGTCGTCGGCAAATCTTAAATCTCCCACTTTCTTTAATTTTTTTAATATCCTGTAGAATAAAAGTTTTTTTTTTATTTTTTATTTCATACAAAACAATACATAATACAAAAAATACAGTCGCGCCAAATCCATTAAAACAGATTTGTCGGCGCGTTCCTTTACATAATAACAATATATACATAAATAATTTAAGCCTAACCAAATGCAGCAAACATATATTTAACAACTATAGTATTTACATTATTTTAATTATATACAAATCCACATTTCAGTAGCCATTCCTTGACAAGCCTTTTTGTTGCAATCTTACTATCACATTTCTCAATAGATGTCGGCATCATAATTAAGGAATTTAGGTTCATTATATTCACACTTGTTGGAGTGTCCATTGTGCCCTGTCACTTGCACTATGGAGGATATTTTTGACGCATCTCCACCTGCTGTGCGTTTTGCACAGTACTGGAGATCAGTTTGCTTGTTTTTTTTTTCTGGGTTTCGACACGATAAATAATTATATTCTAAAGTTCTTTTATTGATATAACTATTAATTAGAAATAGCGAATAAGATATTTAACATTTTTAATCCGTCGATCAGTATTATTTTATATGTAATTAATTTTAATTTGCACAGAGCGAAAAACTTGCATATTTTTTTTTGCATGCGTAACATATTGTTATATGTATGTTAAATCACATAAAAAATGCTTATTATAAAATAGCTAAATTGGGTGCATATATTTTCACTTGTAATACTGTTGTGTATTATGTAACAATTTTCATATCAGTTGGCAAATATACTCCCTGGCTCCTGCACGTACCTCTGGTTTCTATTTTCACCGTCCTCGATTGGCCTTCCAACATGGCCATTCGACCGGATTTATTTTCTTTAAAATAAGTAATAATAATTGAACCAGCGAAAATATTAATAGTTAATCGAGTGCTTAAATAAAACAAAATTTAAAAATGTAATTTAATAAATATGCAGTTTTGCATAAATAAAACATAACACGTGCAAGAAGAAATTAAACTTTAAAAATAATAAAATTAATTAAAAATTAATATTTAAAACAATATTAAAAATACCACTCAAATTTCAATAAAATGTTATAAAATTTAATAAATCAATATTTAAAGTGCTATTTAAAAATACCAATCAATTTCAATATAAATTCAAGCGATTTTCGCAATAATAATAGAATAATTGTGCTAATATAAAATATGCACAATTTTATAAAAATTTAACAAAATTAAAAATTAATATTAAAAATTATTTTGAAGAATGCCGCTCAAGAAATGAAATATATAGTTTAGGAACTTATCAAGTTGTGGAAAGCTGCATGTTCGCATAAATATAACTTGAAAATTAATAATTATTTTCTTGAATAGTTCATCTATACTTGATATTTACCATAGTTTATTATAATTAACTAAAGCGATGTAAAAAAAAGGCAAATCATTAAAAAATAAACATGTGGAAGAGATCGCGCATGCAGAGTTGCAACAATATTAATATAAAGCAACATATAAAGATACAACATATCAATGTGATGTTTCACAAGGAAAGGCAGATTATCCAGTTAAACCTAGATGAAGGGAGAAACCTAGGTGTGTTTTAGAGGAAGGTTCATCTGGTATTTCTGCACCCATTCAAGGACAGGCATATTGGAACGAGCTACTCAAGACGCCGCCATATTGATGACGGAAGAGGAAGAGGAAAAGCGACAGCGCCATCTTTGTTCCGATAGCAGCCATTTTTCAACCATGGATGAAGCAGACAGCACTAATAGAGTCAACTCATTGAAAGGAGCCATAGAGTAATATAATAATGAGATGTTGTTGATGCTTCAAACTGCATCTATGGAAAGCAAATGTGAATATGACAGATGGTCTTCTATTCTGAGATAAGTAATGTTGATGTGTTTTATTTAAATATTTTCAAGTCTAAATTAATTATTATTTATTCTTAAGTTGCAATTCTGATGTGCGGTATTATTTAACATCGCAAATAAAAATATACACACACTATTGCATTGTAGATGTTGTGTTAAAAGACAGGCTCTGTGACGAATCAATTTAAATTATTCTGAAATTATTGTTTGATAATATAATGTGCTCTGTTTGAAGCACTTATGATAAAAAGATTTTGAATGATAAAACAATAATAAATAAAACAGTGATTATCTGTACTTCTCTGTCACGGCGCCTGCCTTAAAATTTTCAATTGCAGAAAGGTCTTATAAACCTGCAATATATATTTAAGTTGCGACAAAGACTCAAAAGCCTGCAACAACATTTAAAGTTACAAAATAAATATAGTAACACAAATACTCTTACCCTAAGAGGTAAGACAAACAAAAAATGGGTTTTACGTAACCGTAAAAAAATACGTTCTAAGTTCAAAACACATTGTGATGTCAATGTGTCATCAGAACACCAAAAACTTAAATAAAAAATTCCGTACGCGTTGTGACGTCAACGTTGTATTCGGAGGAAAATAAGGTTGTATAACCAAACAAAAAATGGGTTTTACGTAACCTTGAAAATACGTTATAAGTTCAAAACATATTGTGATGTCGATATGTAATCAGAACACCAAAAAAGGGGGTTTTCATGGCCTCCAACAAAATTCTCTTGCCATAAAATGCAAGAGAGTTACAATAGAGTCTTTAAGGCCTGTAACAAAACAATACATGTAAATATGCATTTAAAATTGTTTTATACAATAAATGTTGCATATAGCAAAAATTTAAAGGTAAAATATATATAATCAGAATATATATAATCGATATGTAATCAGAACACCAAAAAAGGGGGTTTTCATGGCCTCCAACAAAATTCTCTTGCCATAAAATGCAAGAGAGTTACAATAGAGTCTTTAAGGCCTGTAACAAAACAATACATGTAAATATGCATTTAAAATTGTTTTATACAATAAATGTTGCATATAGCAAAAATTTAAAGGTAAAATACCTAATAAAAAATGTTATTTAAGTACCAATAAGGTAAAATTAAATAAAACATAAATAAAATTATAGTTAAAATGTACTGAACAGGTATGTCTATATATAAAATGTAATCAAGTGATAAGCTTCATGTTCAAAATTATTAATTTGATTAATTGTTTAAAAAAAATATTGTATATAATATCATGTTGTGTTAAATAAAGATTTTACAAAAGCTGTCACACTTGAATGTCACATTTCATGGCAAATAAAGTATATCAAATTTATCAATTAAAAGAAATATTTTATTGAACACATGTAGTGGGCATGTAAAATGTATGACTAAATACCTACTTGTTTGATTATATTGTAATGTACTTACTCACAAAACAAAAATATGTCTTTGTGTATAAAAAAATAATTTAACAACTAAATACCTACCTATATGTTCTATATATGTATTCATGTATAATAAACTTACCTTTTGTTTGTAAAGTTTATATATTTCATTATACAAAAATGTGTGCATACTAATGTGTACATAAAAGACATATTTTTTGTTGAAAAAAAAAAATATTTAACACCTAATAAAAGGTACTAATTATTAATTAACAGAATAATAGCAATTTGTTATTTATAAAATGTAACAGTAAAATATGTATCTACTTGTTATAAGCAGGTTGGTATATTGGTACCTATCATAAGAAAAGTAGGAATCATTTGTTAAAATTGTAAAACAATATGTGTTCAAATGTTTAGAACAACAAAATATAAAAAGAATTATAATTAAAATGTTTTGAGATATTATATATGTATATCAAAAATGTAAACAAATGGTTAACTTCATGTCCAAAAATGGCGATATGATTTTCTTGTAAAAGAATATTTGAAAAATAATACTGTGTTGTGTATAAAAATAATTTCTAAAAGGTAATGACACTTGAATGTCATATCATAGTAAAAAAGGTATAGGTATACCAAATTTATCTACATATTAATAAAATGAATATTGTATATTATGTATGTCAATATAATGTTATTGTGAACATTTTAATAAAGAATCAATATTCTTTATATACCTATTACCAAAATTAATGTTTTCAAAAATAAAACAATTTAGGAAATAATTTTGTAATCAATTTTCTTTAATGAATAGAAATCATTTTTGTGATTTCTTAATATAAAACATTTGCACAGCAAATGTAAAAACATAGTTATTTGAATATTCAATAAAATACAAATAAATGGGCATGTAAAATGTATAAGTAAATACCTACTTATTTGATTGTAAAATGTACTCACAAAAATAAAATAATTTTTAAATGTAACAACATCATAATGTATAAGAGGGTAATTTAGAAGATTAAATACCTATATGTTCTCTATATGTATATTGATGTATATTAAATGTCTATTGTATACCTACATAAAAACCTGTAATAAATTGCAAAGCAAATTAATTGCGAAAACATATAGGCACTTACCTATTGTTTATTAAATTTGTATGTATTTCTATATATTATCAGAAAAATGTTTGCATAAAAGCATGTCTTTTATGTTGAATAATATATTTTATATTCTTGCTTTGGTTGGAAGTACCTACCAGTAAAAATAATTGAATCGTGTATTTCAGAAAGCCCAAAACTCCATAGAATCAATTTATTGGGAAATCGAAAAAAAGTGAATACTGCAATTTTTTTGTGGGAAACGTATTTTTGTGTATGAGAGAGAAATATAGTTTTAATGCTAACGGATACGATAAGAGTAAAAAATGAAACACATTTAAGTTTCTTTATTTATTTTTTAAGTTTTGAAATTGTTGGATTTTTGGTGTTTCTGCAATACACGTATTTATGGGTGAACATAAAAGTAAAAAAAATCTGTTTTTATATAAAAAAAAATTTCAAATTAAAATAACAATAATAAAAATTAATCTTCATCTGGGCTAGCATCTTTATTGGGGTCACATGTCAGCCAATTAAAAAATTCTGTGTAAAATGCTGAAATTCCCTCCTCATCGGGAATATACTTTTCAAGTTTTTTTATGTCCTGCATTTTCAACGTATTTATTGGTATACAGCCTTGTGTGTACACTTGGAAAAATACTAAACGAATCATTAGTACGGTACTATCAGATTTGGACCAGATATCATACATACGATTCATTGGTATAAATCTATAATATTCACTCTTCGCAAACAAATCATTGGTAAATTTACCAACAACTTGTTTGCGAAGAGTTTATATTATAGATTCGTACTAATGAATCGTTTGTACGATCTCTGGTCCTAATCTGATAGTACGTACCTACCAATGATTCGTTGTGAAATTTCGTTAGTATTTTTCTCAGTGTATGCTGTTTTTGAGGGAAAACGAATAATATCTCTATTACTATTGCGTAGCCTAAAAGAGTGATCTTGGAAACCATCAATAAAGTTTTTTTTTATGACAACACCTTCATGTTCCCAAGAATGGATAAAGTGGCGAAACTGAGATATTTGAAAGCTAAGCTTTTGATCTCTTGAAATATTTTTTTTTCCATTGATTTTCCCAGTGTTTCACTATCGTATATTCAGAGTGTATTGCAGAAACACCACAACTCCCGGATTTTTGGTGTTTCTGCAATACATGAAATTTTTGGCGGTTTATTTGTTGTATTGAATTGATGAATTTTTGATGTTTCTCTTCACTATAACATGTGTCTACCCATTAACAATTAAATTCTGCAAAAAAGTGAAATTCGAAAAAATGGGAGTTTTGGGGTTTCTGAAATACACGATTCAATTAAATTCTTTTAGGTATATGTGAAATACCTATTTGGAGGTACTTATCAATTAAAATAATAACTTTTTGTTATCTATGAAATATTATATTTGTAGCAGCTTACATTGTAGGTTAAAATCAATAAAAAAAATCTTTAATACCTAATTTGAGGTACTTAATAATTAAATAATAACTTTTTGTTATTTATTCAATATTTCACTTGTGACAGCCTATGTTAAAATTTATATCTATTGGTAAAATTTCCTGTGATATTTGTTTGGTAGTACCTACCTATTAAAAAAAATAACATTTGTTATTTGTGAAATGTTACACTTGTAACAATTTGCATTGCAGTTATGTCTTTTAATAACATTTTCTTGCAGCAGCCAAATAAAATTCCTTTATGTAAATAGGGCAGAACTGTGATGTAAATATATAATAATATAAATACCTATGTATTAAAAGGCTCGTTAGGTATAGAGCAATAATTAGCAACAATGTTAAATTAATATTTAATTATAGGTAAATAAAAATGCCTATGCAGATTAAACTTATAGGAAATAGAAATACCTAAGTTATTCAAAGGTATAACTTTATTGTTTAACAGATTTATTGTTTATGAAACATAAGTGTGAGTACATACTCCAAAAATATATCAAAATTTAATATTTATAGAATGTGAAAAATAATTTAATGTACAATGGAGTGGAATATTGTGCACCTGAATGTAAAATGGTGATGACATGATTTCCTAGGATGATACGAAGAAGATGAGAAAAAATATAAAATTTAAAAAAAATACAGTCCACTGAAACATCAAGGCATCTCTTCGTGCGTCCTTGGGAATATGTTAAATCACATAAAAAATGCTTATTATAAAATAGCTAAATTGGGTGCATATATTTTCACTTGTAATACTGTTGTGTATTATGTAACAATTTTCATATCAGTTGGCAAATATACTCCCAGGCTCCTGCACGTGCTTTGTTTCTATTTTCACCCGTCCTCGATTGGCCTTCCAACAATGTAGATAAATAGAATTTTCATGAGACAATTAAAAGTAAATTATGGATTAAAATCGATATTATGTTGATACAAGTTATTTTTAATACAATGTGAACTAGAATGCTCAAAAGAATTTGAGAATATTCATCAAAATAAATTCACGTAGACTTATAATTACGTTGAGTTACGTTTATTTTTGAATACAAAGGAAAAAAAAACAAAAATATGTTTCTAGGAACATGATCGAGATCTTTTATGGCTAAATATTTTACAGAGTAATTACCCATGTGTGTACGAGTATAATGTGGTTTATTTACAAGGAAATAAAAAAATAACTAGTATTAATAAAATGAACATCTTATTTCTCTCATCTAGAGAATAAATAAGAATAATGTTAAAGAATAAAATAATGAAATGTGAAGAATTTCTGTAATCAGGTTGTAATGAAATACAAGTAAATAATATAAGTACAATGTTGTGTATTATGTTATAAGAAATATGTTCAACTTTTTTGTTCATAAAAGACATCCGTTTCGATGCTACTTATTGAGTTGTTGGTTTTTATTAAAGATGCCTTATATTATATACAAGTCAAAGTAAATAAGTACTTAGTATAATATTTGATTGTAAATAGATTATAATACTTACTTACTTTACGTGTCCGGTCTTTTTTAAATCTTCCCACTCCAATAAGCGGCGACATTCATCGCCTTGTCGTTAGCTATGATAAGGTCTTCAGGACTACAGCCGTCCCCCATCAGTGGGCATATTAGTAAGTGGCTATCATCCTGAACTGCGCCACATTCACATTGTATGTCGTCCTCTGCAGATAGGTATCCCCATTTCTGAAGGTTTTTCTTGCACCTTGTGACACCAACCCTTAGTCTATTCAGGGTTTTCCACAAAGAGTATGGCAGATGTTCGCCCACTCGGATACCTTCATGTGAGTCCATCCACAATGTCACTCCAGGGTCCCCTCTCCAGAGTTCTTCTCTTCGTTGTTGTGAGGACTCAACAGGAAGAGTGCTCTTAAGAAAGCTGTTTCTGGAGATCAGTCGGGACACCACTGGCTGGTGGTGATAAAGAGGGTGCCTGTTGTCATGAGTTTGTTTATACCTTTCTGCATCTGCAGCTGTTCGTCGCCGAATATAGGGTGGGGCGGTTCCAATAATCGGGTATAGTTTTTCTATCGGTGTTGGTTTTAGGCATCCTGATGTAATCCGTGCCATCTCGTTGACTGCTACATCCACCTGTTTGGAGTGGGCAGACTTCTGCCATACCGGACACGCGTATTCCGCTGCAGACAAGCATAGCCCCTGTGCTGAAGCCCTCAACACTGATGGAGTTGCGCCCCACGATGTTCCTGTGAGCTTACGCAGGATGTTATTTCTGGCGCACACCTTCTGTTTGGTGCTCATGCAGTGCTCTTTGTATGTCAATGTCCTATCCAGTATGACACCGAGGTATTTTGTTGTATTGCAGTGATCTATTTTTTCTCCCATCCACACCACATTAAGCTCTCTGGAAGCTTCTCTATTCCTGAGATGGAATGCACAAAGTTGAGTTTGGTCTAAGGTTGTTCTCTTCATAGTATTCTCCAAGGACTTTTAGCGACTTGGATAATTTTTCTTCAATCAATTTGAAGGTGTCCTCTTGGGCAGCCACGGCTGTGTCATCGGCATATATGAAATGTTTAGTGCTTAAGCCAGCGATGGGTTGGTCGTTCGTATAGATATTGAATAGAATTGGTGCCAATACACTGCCCTGAGGGAGGCCATTCCTCTGATTTCTCCATCTGCTGTTTTTTCCCTGTAGTGTCACATAAAACCTTCTATTAGCAAGGAACATTCCAATCACCTGTGTGAGCTTATAATCTCTTGTCTGGATATATATTTTGTTATAGATTATAATTATTGCCGATTCCTATTCTGGTTTCATAAAACTTTTTTCAATTTCCTTCACATGTTATAAATTTAATTTCAATGACGACTCGCGATCTCGTAACTGTTTGATTGGAAATTCTATTTCAAACAAGTAAAATCAAAAGTATTTTAATATGAAATAAAAAAGTGTCTTACATATTAAGATTATCAGGATGGATATTCAATGTTTTTCGAACACTAAGAGTAAGTTGAGACTCTTTTGTTAGTGAAATGTCTAGTAATTCAAATAATTTTCTCCATTATCATAAAAAATTATACCATTCTTAATGAGAAGAAATATTTGAAACTCTCAGCCCGCGATCGCTACTCACTTCAAAAAATGAAGCATAAACTCACTTTCACCTATGGATGCTTTTTACAGACCACTCAAAAACTTGTATAAGGACTCCTCGTAAAATCAACTAGTTGTTAATACTAAACCAGTTTCGTAGACATAAACTAACATCAAACAATGTAGTAGAGGATCGACAAATTATTCTGATGTTTGCATTAATGATTGTAGGTATATATTATTACATACATTATTACATAGTATAGATCTATACAAATAATAACGTTTTGTGATTGGTGTATGAGTTACCAATCATATACGGTCATTATTGAAATTATTATATTATCAGTAGTAGTTAAGTATAATTACCTACTGATGTTCAAGTTGATGATCTATGATAATTATTAAGTCAAGATCAATTTGAATAATAACACATATGTTTTAATTGATGTATTATTTTTCTGTGCATTGATCTTTGAGTTTAATCATAATTTATATACGGCAATTAAGGTGAAGTTGTTGTTGTGCGTTGAAAGGGTGAATTTTTCGTAATAATTATTGTAATTGGGTTCTTAGAATATTCATCGGTTTGAAAATTCATTGTTATTCTCAAATATTTTAAGTTTATCTCGTTCTTTGTCACTTATTGCTTTTCAACCATTCTGGGTTCATCTCTGCCTCTCCTACGATTTTTTCCTCTCTTTCAAGGAAATTTCGGTGAATTACAAAAAAAGTATTCCTTACTTGTCCCTGAAGTTTAAAACATACCTAATGTTTCAAAATAAGCTAGAATTCAATTCAAATCCAATTAATTAATTAACCACATTTTTGTTTATTTTGTACTCAATAAATATTCTGGAAAAATCGTGTTTTCAGTAATTAGTCTCAACATTGCACGTGACATTGCACTTGGATTTATATCTGAACAATAGACAATCAGTTGCATCCGGTAATTAGGTTATATGTTTACATATTTATCTGCTTCTAACATTAAGTATATATTATGAACTTACTTAAAGTTACAAGTTAAACAATTTATTAAATCACTCGCCGTGGACACAAGACAACAAAACAGGTAAATTATTTGTCATTACATACGAGTAATTTGTTTATCGTATGACGTAGTTAAGTAATTTATTATTCAAGGAATCATGAAAAATTACTTGGTACACGACTGAGCACACGTAGAGACGCGAACTAATGTTCTACTACTCTATAGAATGATATTAATCATATTTAAATAAAGTATAAAAAATCCTATAGGATCGCCTACAAGAAAATAATGTCACACCTCCAAAAAATTGTTAACTTGTCTCATTAAATGTATAAATTGTATTAACTAATGTGTCCAGATACAGATCTGAAGTATTTTTAATCGTATTTTGGATCTTTTACAAATTTGGATGAAGTGGAATTATTTCAAATTCAACGGCATACCGATAGGTAAACAATTTAGTCCAATCTTGGCTGAACTATAGATGGACATTTTTCAAAAGATTCTGTTTTCATATTATATCAATTGCTTGCTGCGGTCAAAATTCAGCTAGGGTTGTAAGAAAAAGTGCAATTACGATTTACAATAATATCAATGATATTAAAAACTTAAATCCACATGTTCCAAAAAAAATATCAAACAATGATATCGTAGTATTTCTAAAAAAATGCAATCGGCGAGTTTATCGCAGTAGCTCGATATCTTCCAACTAACTCGTAATATCTACTAATTTACCATTTCCAGAAATCAAACAATGAAACATTAACTCAGTACATATTCCAATACAGTCTTTCACTTTACAAAGAAATGGATCGTAGCTTGATATTATAATTTATTATTTTGCTTACTAAGAATTAACGTTGTTCGACAAAAGTACAAGTAAGCTATAATTATGATCAAATACAATTACAGAAACACAATTCCATAATATTTTCATATTTCTTTATCTTCGTTTAATAAATCTTTCATTATATTGATCAATTTATAACAATTTCGCATCGTATCATTTTATTTGTTTATTCATTTTTTACTGTAAATTGATCACAAATCATACAAGAGATCATAGAGAAATACATCCATCAAATTTAAAACAATCAATATACAGAGGGCGAATTTATTGCTAATGCGCGATCTCTTCCAACTAACCCAAATTACAAAGTGTTTCGATGAGACTAGAAAAGTATGAAATATTCTTTAAACTTCCAGATAAGAATGATTAGACTGTAAAAAGAGGAGAAAAATATTTTTGAAATCGTGGTGTTTACATTCTCGTATTTTTTATCTATATGTGATATTATCTAGATATTTATATGTGATTATTATGATTCACAACATTTTCAAAGAAATTTTAAACTATTAGTGTTAATACTTTCTTCGTATTACAAATCAAGTCATGCTGAAGTAGTCAACGATGTTTCATAAGTAAATACAGCATAGTTTAATCAGCAAGAGTCATGAGTTTTATCACTAGATTTTTAATGAAATATTAATCGTAGGTACTATGTGATGATAACTGTGGGCGCCATTGAATAGTCATTCAAGTGACTAAAAGTTTTTCATAACATGATGTAAACAGGAAATTTCACAAATGTCTACAATTATTAATGGTCAGATGATTCAACTCCCAGATCTTTCATGCATGACTACGAGTGAAAGCCTCTTCCATCCCTATCATATTTACCCGATCTTGTTCTGTTTGTATCAAGTTGATATCAACATATCGACAACGCTCTACAACATCTGTCTATTTAACCTTCCCATTATCATGATAGTATTCAAAATATCTTCGAAAGAAGCGATTAACATAATTAAAGCGATTGGCATACAGGGGAGAATGAAATTAAATAGTAAACAATAACTACTGAATCTTCCGTCTGAGCCATCTGCAAAGTTTCTGTTAGCCTGGAAAATGATTTTTCAGAATACACCATGCCTATTACGACGACATAAGAGCGTTAAGCACGTCGTGAAAAAATATTACTTTGATTGGCACTGATTGGAAGGGGCTTGTTTATGAAGAATTTTTGCTTAGTCCCTTCTCATATTTTTCAATGGGTGTTTTGATGATGTAATATTGAGTGTAGGAATAGTATTTTTTATATCAGGAATTCCTATAGTATCGATGATATCACCAACAGGAATAATACGCAATACAATTGATTGAATAACACGATCTTAGCACACGACTATAAGACAGTATCAAATTATATTGTATTACAAGAGGAATTATATATGTAATAAATAATAGGAGGAAATAATCATAATTATTATATAAAATACTGTTTATAATACTCATCAGTTTATAATATCCTAATAGATAAAATATATTATTATCGTTTGTGTGCAAGGAATCGAGTTTTATTAATGTGGTGTTCTCACTTTGGCGAATATCGCCAGGCACCAAAATATCGCCAGCCATTTGAACCGTGTGAACAAAATGACAGCTAGTCTGAAACGATAAAAACCAGTAGAAACGATATCGTCTCGAGTTGACCACCTTCCAACATTTTCGGCCGATTGAACGATTCGCGCATGCGCAGATATGCGCGGCGTTCGTATCTATGGTAAAAACTTAATAACCTATAAATTTTATGTTTCCCGCTTCGTGACAGCTGTTATCTTTGTTGTTGGTTTGTGGCGTTTGTTTCCTTAATTAAAAGGCGCCTTATAACATCTACTATATTACTATAACATTTTCGACTAAAAATAAGCACTTCGCGATCTCCAACTCGACGCCATTTTGAAAACAGTGTCAAAATCAAAGCGCATCTGACAGATCGTTTCTAAATCGGTGGACTGTGTGAACAGGTGTGACGATCAATGGGCGTACGGCAAGTTTTGTTTTTTCGCCTGGCGTTATATTTTGAAATTCGCCTGGCGATATTCGCCAAATGTGAACAACCCATAACACAGCGTAGCACGTGTTTAATAAATCAAATGTTTTTGTGTTAACACTTTGGAAATTCATTATAATTAAAATGATTTTAAAAACACTGTATAATTTCCAAATTAAATTTATTCACCTCAAACGTTTTCGCCAAGGCTTCTACTTGGCATCATCAGGAGGACTAATTAGTTAAAGTTCATATTTAGTGAGTATGTTTTCTATTACTAACTTATACTAAGGGTGGGGGGGAGTTTGAAGGTGGGGGAGAAAGGGCGGAGTTGAGGGTGTTTGATAAGAGGGAAGGAGATGGGTATATCAACAAAGGAGATGCATATGGTATTTGGATATTCACCAAATTGACGTGTTTGTTTATCAAATAATAAGAAATATGAATCGTATTTTCTGGGCATCCAAATACATACTTTTCCCTCAAATTGTTTCCAAGTACGTGCTTGTATTGCGATCTTCAAGTAGATGGGTAAATGATTTATATCTCAGAGAGGACGAAACGCCGATTTGACCTACCCTTACACATTTCTTTCACATCCTTCATATTCATGCATTCTCGCCGATATCCTTTACTCAACGCACGATCGTTGTAGGGAATACCATCCCTTGTGTTTTATTTTTGTATTTTTATGTAATTTACTGAAATATTCCAATAATAATGAAAACAAAATTCAATATTACTAAAAAAATATTGAACATAGCAATTCTGTGTGAAATATTCCAATAAACCTAGTAAGTACTTGTGACTGCGTCATTGTTTTTTTACTGTAATGTATTTGCAAAGATTATTATCTTATTAGATAGATACTTATTTTAATGCATTTGTATGACTGATAAAGTTTACCTGTTAGTATCTGCATACCTCAGTGATATTGTAATCGATTACGTAAATAATCTACGTATCGTGAGATTATCTCATTGTATTATATACTAAATGTACAGAGGTTAATGAATTCGACTGATACAAGAAGGGTAAAAAACGATTAAATCTTGTAAATACGTCATAAACGATTTTTTGTAACCTTTACCATTGAGGTTAGATTTTTTAAGTATTTTTATATTATTGCTATGTCATCTAATATTCTTTTAAAAATGATCTTAAGGGGCTTCCCAACAAGAGCTCTTGCATATTTTACAGCAATCACTATTCATCTATTCTGAAGCATTTCAAATATTTATTGTGAATAAGAGTATTACTGCCTTATGTTAAGAAAACGAGGAAACTGATGTAAAACCTAAATCATCTAGTTCTCGGTACGACTCAGTCAAGACAATCATCTCCCTGGTATAACAAAAGCAACAGACTCTTTAAAATACTGTTGGTGTATAGTTTTGTTATTGAACTTGATAAAATCTTCTGACACTTAAAAGAGCCCGCACCTAATAGTACCCTTTAATTACTAATTGATTGATGATTTCACGATCAAGACTTTAGGTTAGATGTCAATAATAAAAACCGTATCTATAGTTATACAGGCACGTAAATATTAATCATCATCATCTCCGTCGGTCCCTCAATCCTGAGGATCGTGACCATCATGTCTCGATCTGTAAACCATCTGTCTACACCTTGAGCGATCCTCCGCCATGTGCGTGGCCCCGTGTAGTGAGCTCTGTGTGGCCTCCTTTATTTGGACGCTCCATTTTGCTGGTACCCGGCCCTTTCCACGCCCTACAGCCCCAGTTATAATTATTCTTTCCAGGTTTTCAGACTCTCTTCTTGCAATGTGCCCCGCAAAACGCGCTGTCTGCAAATCGTTTAGAGTCCTGTAGAAATGTTAATAAATACTGTTGAAATAACTTTATTTCTCGGATATTGCAGGAGTCCAAGGACTCCTATTTATCCGTTTAGGTGACGATTTATTAATATTTTAATTTAATCTATTTTAAGAGTCATTTCCCGCAGGCCATACAGATACCCCTCAGACCAATTATTTTCTGATTTTGGTGTTTTGGATGTAAGACAGATATACATGAGAACCATTATTAAATACTTAAATAGAGACACAACAGCTTTTCGTCCACAATATGTCTTAACTCATAATACTAGAAATGCCCAAGTACTTCAGCCCGTGGCGGTACGCACCACTTTCGCCCAGCGACACTACTCATTTCTAGCTCCAAGACTTTACAATAAAATTATGCAAGATATCCAGGCGAATTGTGTGCGTGGAGGAGGTGTGAACTTGGAGAGGTTTGTGACGGGGTGGTTGTGTGAATTGGGAAGGAAGGAGTGTGAGAGGCTATTATTGCAGGTGTTACAGTGATGAGAGGGACGAGAGAGAGGAGGAGATGGAAGGATGGAACAGGGGGAGAAACTGGCATCATTCTTGTTCTTTTTATTTTTTTTTAAATCTACATACTGATTGTCCATTTTTTTCTTATTATTGTTATTTTTGTTTCGTATTTTACACACGGTGATTACAAGAACTGACTAGAATAATTTAGAAGATGTATACATATATAGATACTGCCTCAGAACAGACTCAAGTCTAGTGAGGCAGTAAATTCCATTTTTCTTTTGTCAAAAGAATGTGTTTAAGATATGATGTTTAGTTAGTAGAAAATTATTTTTTGTAGTAGTTAGTTGTTTTATTGTTATATTTATGAAAAATAGAGTAAAAAAAAAAAAAAAATTCTCTCTAGTTTAATACCACTATGCCAGTGTTGGCATCTCCGATCCTACATCATCCACGATCCTATCGTTAATAAATACTATTATTTTGTATTGGTTGTATATTTTATTAAAATAATGCCACTGGTAGGTACTACATACATATTACAGTGTGAAGTGTTTACTTGAGTAACGCCACACCGTATTGCAATATTTACCAACCAACCGTAAGAATGTCAAGTATTCCAATCAATCGATCGATCAGTATTGCTTTACACCTGGTTTTGTTTACATCTTGTATTTCCGCAACACATAATACGACTACGGCTTCATAATAATATCAATAAAAATATATATCATTTTTATTACTTACCGAGTTTACTAAGGTATATTTATTACGAACTAAGTAATATTAATTGTTTGTAAACGATACTCCCGTGCGATTATTTTGAACATATTATACATTTACGTTTCCGTCCGTGTTTACCCATATCTCTCTTTTCAGAAAAAGTCGCAGGATAAATTTAATTCCAGAAGACTATATTTTATAGAACACTATCTACTACATCAATTATAAAGTTTTCTACCTATGACAAAAGTTATATAAATCAATATTATGAACAATTATCTAAATGTGAGTTTGCTGTAAGGGTATATATTTTGTATGTTCTTTCTTCCCTTGAAGTTTTCAGTAAAGGATAGCCCTCCCACTTTTTCCGTGAGTTTTCGAGTGTCATGGAAAAGACAAGTATCACGTATTAAGACATTTAACATCTTCAGTTCAGCGATGACGTACCTATGCTATCCATCCTGAATGTCTCAACTTTTTTGGCACGGAGGGACGACTTGTATGTTTGCTAAAACCAGTTATACCGCTGGTTATTCCACTTGTGGAAAATGCTGTGACGGTATTATGAATGGACCGAAATTCATAGTTATCAGTTCTTCTGAGCAGAATTATTGTCCTCTCTGGCAGGACCTAGTGGACAACCTAAGGATCTGACTGGCCTACTCGTGGGAATATTTTATATTACATTTGGATCTTCAATGTCTCTCTTGGGAAGGTGAAATGAACCCATCAAATCTTAATTAGACATTGTTGTACATAAGCGACCCTCATATAATGTCATAGAGATTTATTACTGTATGTATGTAGTGTAGGTACCTATCTGAACACTGTTAGATTGTATTCTAATTATTTTGAATTCAATTCCTTGATATAATGGTGCCACACACGATGACTACACGATAATAATTATAATAAAAATCAATTGCCGATTAAATGAAGGTTGCAGTCTTTGTCTTTGATAAAGATGACACAAGTTACAATATATGGTGTGGAGTTCATCGTTTCACAGATTGACTACTTCAATTATTTTTATAATACATATTACATACTGACTGTATTAGATTAAGAAATTTCATTTACAAAAATGCACTACTTAGATGTTTGCAAAGATTCATCTTTTTTAACACACCGTGAAAGTAATATTATCGTCAAAGAAAAAAAAAACTTAATGAATCCGAGAGTAGGATTTATTTTCAATTTCCGGATTTTTCGAACGATAAACACCAAAATAAGTATCAACTTATTTGAATAAATAAATGAATTTGAACATAGTATCCGTTCCCTAGCCCCCTCCCCTTTCCAATATAATCCTTACTACGTGATGGGTGTGTGTCAAATATTACTTGAAATTTAGTTTTTTTTCTCAATTGGTATGTATTATTCATAATATTGTGTAAAGATATACTTGTTTCAATGAGGTATATGTCAATGTGTCGTGGTCAGATGGTAGAAATCACTTCATAGTGATAATCTCGCCACTGCATATTTTCTAGTATTTTAAATTTTGTATTATTTTGTTAGCACTTTTATATAATGATGATGTGCAACAAAAATAACATAATTAAATAAATAGATAAACGATTTAAATGACGTTAAAATTTTCAGACAACTAAAATATTCTCGATTTTTGATGAGTTTCAATTTTGCAATCAATTACTATTTTATGGAAAAAAAACTACAAAATAATTTTATTTATGTTTTTATTTATTTTATTCTTCTTGCACATCATCATTCATATAACAAATAAATATAGCAATATACACAAGAAAAAATGTGATGATGTGCAGTGGCGAGATTATCACTATATAGTGATTTCTTCCATCTTGATATTCCGTCTGTCCATCCATCCGTCCATAATCAAACTTGAAAAATGTAATGATTTCTTACATTGTCTACACCATTAAAAGTATAGGCATCATTCAAATTGCGATAAAGAAAACCTAAATGGTTACTTACACTAATTGTTATCGCGTACTTATTGCTTACCACGAAGGTTGTGTCAATGTCAGAACAACAAGCTGTCGTAATAATAATAATTGACTAGACATAAATACTTACATACCTACCAGAATAACATTATATGTAAATGTTTACTGTTATCATCAGGAAACCAAATTCGATGCAAATTAGTTGTTGATTGAATGAATACCTGTTCAAGTTGAACCACTTGATTTGTCTATATTACAAATACGCCTTTTAAGTTTCTGGAGTATTAGTAAGAAAATCAAAAAGTCATTCAAATTTCCATCGTTAAGTTTGTAATTTTTGACAATATGTGTTCGTAGAGCATTTTGTCATAATGATGATGACGATGATTTTGGATGATTTATTTTATTTATGACGCCGTTTTACAGTCTCTAGACCGTCTCAAGGGCGCCAGTGAAGAGTTCAGTTTTTAATTTGCCTCTGAAGCTAGTGACCGTCTGACCATCTCCCAGCAGCACCGGTAGGCGATTCCACATAACTGGTCCAACAACACCAAAGGCCCTCTCGTAGAAGTTGGACTTACCGGCTCTATTGGGCTCAGTAAGTCTATTCGCGGCCAGTTCCATAGAGCGCATAGGTCTTATTGGTATGATGGTATTATTTAATTGATACTTGTTTGATTTTATTTTGAGCCGAAGATTTCATCTCAGCTAAAAACTGGAATGAGTCGTGATTTTTTTGGATTGATTTTATCAATTTTTTGACAAAAATTATCACAACATGAGTGCAAACATCAAAAATATCTATAGTTTTTCCATTTCCCGAAACTTAGTAGCAGCCCTCGTTATCTACCTTACATCGTTATGATGTGACTAAATCATTAACAATTTGTGTTTGATTTATGATTTTGTTGTCATATTATCTTATATTAATTGATTGCTCATTGGAATTACTCCTAAAAAACTTAAATGTTTGAACACACACAGCAAACCTGTATCAATAAAAATATTGTTATTTTTATTATGTTTTTATATTTTGTACTTACATATTTTATTTTAGTACCTCTTCATTTCTGATATGGTGATTGATCTGTTTGTAACGAGATAAATAGTCCCTGAAAGAGGCTTCTTGAGGGATCTCATGATTGTAAATCATTTGTTTTTTGTCCAATAGCCTTTAAACCGCTTTTGAATACATATGACATACAAACATACATAGACAATTCACACAGTTATTACTATGAATATGTTCAGATACAGAGTATGTATAAAGATGATTAGTTTAGTCCTGAAAATTATTTGAAAGCCAAACTGTTTAACTGTGTTTTAAACGTATTTCATAAATCAATTTAATAAATAATTTCACTTGAATACACATTTAACTATTAAAAGGAAAAAAAAAAGATTTATGTATCTACAACTGGGGTGGCCAAATTTCAGAATGAGATTTCATACCGGGCCGCACAACAATATACTCCATATATGGAACATTTGATAATTATACTTTTCCTTAAAAATTTTACCCCCCCCCCCGTCGCCCAATTTTCAAAATGGTTTAGGAATTTGCAATATACGTAAACTCCTCGATTTTCTTTAAGAATATTTTCTCAAAATACCTTTTTCAAAAAAGTAACGGGTACTTGTACCACCTGTTATTAAAAAGTGTGCATATGCTTCGCGGGCCGCACGTAGACACCCAACAGGCCGCGGGTTGGCCACCCTTGATCTACAATTAAAATAATGTTGTTTTCCCGTTCACAAGTTTCTTGAAGACCTGCCAATACAAATACTGTATCTTTCTTAGTTCACACCATTTCTAGGACAAAAGATTCAAAGGGTTGAGATTATCTTGGAAAAATATCGATTCTCTGACTTGAATTGAAGAGACTTATAAATTAAATTTTTGAGTAGTTTTGACTGATGTCAGATAAAACATTTTATCTTCTAGACTTTTTAAATGTAATAGAATATTTTGTATAAATATGACTCATTCTAGAATATTTTCTGCCGTTTCTTGTAAAATATCTATACAGAAATTATGGTGCAACGTTTTGTGATCGAATTGATTCGCCGATTGCGCGTGAAATTCTCTAATGAATGGCGGTCGTATTATCTTATAGGAAATTATTCATAGACAATTATATAATTCCAGTAATCACCCACATAGTTCCAGCGTATTATACAATAAGAATTATAATTGATATTGTTTCGCTTGCATCACGTTAGAGAATAGTACATATTATTATTGTCTATCTGCATATTGTGCCTACATGTGTAACATTATGCAATTATTTATAAAACAAATATGATATAAATTGCATATTTATGAAAAAAATATTTGTATTTTATTAGAACATGGGAAGACAAAAGAGATTTATAAAGATCTCACGTCGATGATACGATGCGCTAGTTCAAGTTATGGGAAAGTAATGGGTTCTTGTTGACTGAGACCGACGACCGTTGTATGAGGAGGCCTATGTCTAACAGTGGAGAGATACAGTCTAGCAGTTGGTAAGTAAGTAATATGAGTTTATTTTCTTTAAATTAGTTCCCTGAAATCTGTACGCTGAAACTTTCAAGTTCTTCTTATTATTATTACATCCTGTAACATCGCCATTTACCTTGAACGGGCTAGAAAGTAGACAACATTTTTTCTCCGTATCATAAACGAATTCAAATAGGTGTAAAAGTTTTTCCTTTGCATTTTTTATTCGTAAGTGATAGGTACGAGTATAATCTTCTTTCTAGATAACTTTTTTTAAGCTTTCAAAAGCTTGACAACTCTAGTCTACCGTATTTGATTTTGAGGCAATATTTTTATTACTATCATTTATTTATTTCTACTACTACCATCACGGCATATCCCACAAGTGGGGTAGCCAGCAGACAAGCTGCAAATAATAAACATGCAAGCTGTCCTCTCCGTGCCAATATAAAATCAAGACATTCAGGATGGGTGGCAAACCTCATCGCTGAATTGAAGATGTAAAATGTCTTAATTTTTCGAACACCTGCCTTTTTTACAGAACACTCGAAAACTTACGGAGAAGAGTGGGAGACCAATTCTTTACCGGGTGCTCCACGGGATTTATTTATTTCATGTAATTTAATACGTTCAGTAAATTAAACCAGCAATCATTTATGCAATTCACTATTCTATTTCTCCTTCTATGGAATATTATGTCTACACAGATTTTTTCTTATTTGCAGTTTGGTACAAGGAGGTTGTACAACACCCACAGAATCGCATAGATAATTTGATTAGTCAATCCTATTGAATTAAAAACACGATGTACTACAATACACTTCGACATAATATCGAATAAGTATTGCGTTTAATGGAATAAATCAAATGTATTTAAATTGATAGATATTCATATAATTACTTAGAGGTATGAATTGTACTATAATATTTGTATGTATATTGCTTGTTACACGTTATATATGTATTTCTATTATTATAATATTAATCTGTTATACCGAGCAGTTATGTCACGGCTTTGCTAATTTGTAAATGTCATTCATGCTTACATTGCTTACCTACTAGACACAGTACACCACTTTTTATTCATTTTTTTACACATTTTATTACATAATAACAAACCTTTAATGAATAAAACGTATATCTTTATTCAGTATTTTTTTTTTCTTTTAAAGTGATAACAAGTAAGTATATATTAAGGTGGTTTGGACATGTGAAAAGAATCAATGAGAACAGAATGATTGAAAAAATATAGGTGACTGAGAGGAACGATTTTTTCAGTTGTGATCTTTTAAAAATTATATGAGGCATAATCATATAAACTAGATCCTATAGGACGGACACGCGTTGAGCACATTGAATAGGATAACATTTATAAGGAATTGTATGACAGAGAAGGAAGCGAAAAATGTATGCAAGGATAAGAGTTAAGTGGCGCTCGATCATGGATGAAAAAAGGAAGCTCGATGAAGGAAGCGACATGACAGGATGATGTTTTTCGTGAGATCATTTTCATCCATTATATTTATTGCAAAGTTTATTCTAATGAACTTATCACTTTTCATCGGAAAAGTACAGATTATATTCTCTTTGCGCCTCTCCACAACATTCCAAACATTCTGCTATCGTTGTCAAAATGAGGGTTAATATCAAATTGTATACCTATATGATATTTGAAAATATTAAGTGACATAGTAATATCTTTTTTTTATTTTGACAAGAGGCTATTTCTCTTACTCACAACGTCCATGAGATATGATACACATGGTTGGACGTAGTTGACGGCTTGTTACATTTTTATTTGCGTCATTATTTATGGATAATTATATATTTTTGTAATAATTATAAATATCAATAGGTTTACAGTGAAAATAAATTATCATATTTCTGGAATTACGATTACCGTAATTATTTTAACGGGTAACTCAATCAATAGTAATGAACGAAATAAAACTCTGAATTTTTCTGTTTTCAAATTTCATGTGTAGAAGGCTGGTGGTTTTGAATCTTTTGTAATAAATTATGTTTATATTAATCGAGCAAAATATACTCCTATATTCATAACGTGCATGAAGTTTACAGACATATTTTTCGTTACAAAATCAAGACATCATTAGTTTGAATTTAATTCGTCGAAAATGAAGATAATATTACTCAGTAGTAGTTGAGTAAAATTAATATCTTCACTCTCTCAGGTGTGAAAAATCCTGTAAAATACGAAAACTTTGTTTCACATTAATTTTTAAGTTTCCATGTTAGATTTTTGATGCTAGAGAAAATGTTCGAAAAACAAAACCAGACACAACTTCTCCGAAAACCAACGAGTACAAGCATGAAAATAATTTGTATTGGGTAACAATAGTGTAAGCATACTGTATTTTATTTAGTGTATGCGTTTTACATGTAAATTATTGTTGCGTCTCTTGTTCAGCGCGCTGGTTCAAGGCTTCCCCCATACGAGGGAAAACACGAACATGACAATTACACATTGGAAACATAATGAATCATACTTAGTCGTGTAGTGTGCAGTTCTGCCAGCCATATACAGACTGTCGTTTAGTAAGTAACTTAGAAAATGAGCTATAGGTACTTGCATTGCTATTTGGTTTTTGTATTCTGACTGAACGACAAGTAGGTACCTAGCGAGCTCTCGTTATCGAGATGTATCATTGACAAATTGACAATTACCTCATTTTTTTCAAAACAATGTTCAAAGCAAAATTATATTCAAGGGTTTATCTTGTGAAGATTATTAATGTTTAGCAAACATGAAAGTTCAAAGGAGAGGCACGATATTACGAAATTATGTATAAATCAAAGAACAAGTAATGATGGTTTTAATAATGTTTTTACAAGAAGAGACTTACATATTTATCTCTTTTACGTATGCTCTGATTTATATAACTAGGTAGATATTAAATGAGTGGATTTCATCACGAAATAAAGTAACAAAAAAACAATACTTACTATTAGCAGTTTTTTATTGAATATATTTGAAATCTCACTATATCGCTCGAAAAGAATCTGATTCATCAATATTATATTGTTCGTTAAACACGTGATTTTGGTTCTATAGGAAATATATTTGAGGAGAATCAATGACCAGATGAGGTAGGAAGGAACTGTAGCTAAATATCATCAAATATTTATAAATTGCGTGTTGTTGTCAATCACTCTATATCGCAATAAATAACTAGATGATATTAAAACTAGCACAATTTACCTCGTAGTTTTTCTTGCGAAATTCGAGACAAAAGGAAATAATTGAAAATATGACTATAGTTAGGTTTAGGTAACTTTCTAAATATTTTTATATACATCGTCTTATTTCAAGAACTGTATAGGCACCTATGAAATAGTTGTATAAATGATTGAAATAATTGTTGACTTCTGTTGTAAATGAACGTCAATTTTTGGAGACACAAATAAATCGCCCCTCAACCCTTTTGTTTAGAGCACGGGGCAGACGCCAGCCTTCTTCGTGCTCAATACGTTTTTATTAATCGCTTCTGCAATAATATGTTTGAAACCATAAACAACTTCTTAGATATCAACAAACATGTAAAACCATTAAGTAGTAAGCACATGATTTTGCGCTGGATATAAAATTCTATATAATTACAAAGTTATATCGATCCTATTGAAATACAAGAATAACAAATAGTAATAATTATCAATGTTTGATTGCAATTTGCAAACACGCGATGCTGTTTATAATAATGGCGGTACAATGTTCATGTCCCTGACACAACAATTGCTGTGCAGATTATTATTTATGTGAGAATAAGGAGAGGCTCTACAGATGGATGGGGTCTACACTCCGAGATGGAGCAATCATATTATTATTACTGCGATGACATTTTGCTTGTCAAACTACATATTGTTATTAAATACCTAGTATATTGATATTGAAATAACAGCTGTGTGCAAGTATAATATAATGTAAGCATGGATTTTGTGATTGAATTATCATGTATCAAGTGGGATTTAGTGGGTCACATTTGGGTGTATCAATTATGCATACCTAATTAAATATCAATGGATTTCAAGGATTTTTTAAAATATGTCTTATCTTTTTACATTATTCTTCAAGCTTGACTTTATTTGTTCACATGAATAATTATCTATACATAATTAGATAGAGGTTTCGGACTTGCAGTTCAGTCTCTACATAGTAAGGTTAAGAATTTAAACCCTTATTTTCGCAACCGATCTTTCATTTATTGTGCCTTACTTTTGCAGACATTTTGTTCTAATTCACAAGTCTGTATCTGTGATTATCCTTTGCACACTTACAGTAATGGTGTATTATGAAAAAGAGCAATCCATGCCATCGAAAATGTCCATCTATGACATGTTTTCTTAGTTGTGATGCATATATGTCGTATGCATATTATTTTAAAAGTTGTTGGTATATTTGTATTGTAAAGAGATAACAGATAATTGAGTCCATGCACTCATAATTTACCTAAAAATATATCGTGATAATTATTTTCACGTGCTTTTGTAATAGTTGATTACACAATATGAGCAAATAATTACATACACGACAACCGCATATTATATAGAATGGATATGAGTTTCAGCATGGCATTCAATTCAGAATAAAATAGTAGAAAAACCTGTACATAATATAGAATTTGTTTGTTTGAGGAATGTTTTAATTTAGACCCTGGCAAAGGACATGTCTTCTCCTATTCTTTTTTATAAGCGTAATGTTTGCTGAAAGAATTTGCCTTCAGACAGTAAGCCGATTGTAATTTTTTTTATAACAATAAAGGGTTTTTAATTTTCGAATGTTCCGTAAAAGCGTGTCCTTTATGTGTGTAACCCATTCCAAATGACACGAAGAGGATAATGCGTATGTTTATAACTGACTATCTCATTTGTCGTGAATGCCACGATATCATTATTAAATGAGTATTAAAACAACATTCCTAAATTGATTGATAAAACAACTATGAGTGATTTATAAGAATTAATAGCGAAGAAATTGCAGTAGGTAATTATTATTCATAGTTTACTGATGTATCGTAAGGGGAGAAAAGGTGGATGGTCTTCAGGTGCAGTAGTGCGTGCATAAGTAAATCTTTTTTATTGCAATCACAGAGATATAAGTTAATAGATTTAATTTATGATATAATTTCATCGCGCAATCAAGTTATATTTATGTATTTGGAAAACTTGAAAGATATATTTTAAAGAATCTTCTTCTTTATAGTCAACCCACTTTTGCTGGACGTAATCCAAGTCTCAAAACGCGGATACTTACCGTTTGATCTTGCCAGCCTACCAGCCTTCTCCCTCAGCTCTAATGAACTCAGTGATAGATTATTAACTGGCATTTGATTTTGAAGCACACTTTCGAACCAGTCAACGCAACTGCAACCTCTACATATATAATAATAATATGACTATTTGTATAGCGCCATACTGTGATAATATCACTTCAAGGACGCTTTTTTTATTTTTTAAATTTATAAAACAGTATTTAAAAGATAAAAGCCACAAAAAACTACCTAACTGGACATGAGCCCGTACCAAGGCAGACTGAGCCAGTTTTCACCTTACTTTGTCTCGGCGTTCAATTTTCTTTACTTTAGTTACTAAGATTATTTAGGATCAGCATCCACGTCCATTTTTAAAAAACTACATACCTAATATCAATTGTCGTCAGAAAGATAAAAAATCATAATAATAAAATAAAAAAAAATAACAAAATAATTTAATTTTAGTAGTAGTAGGTGCACCGTTTTCTTATACAGTCTCAATGGTATTATTATTATTATTATTTGGATGATTTGTAAAGCGCCGTTTTGTGAAAAAAAATCCACCTCAAGGGCGCTCAAGGGGTATCCTAACCACTTCTCCGTGGAATTGCATCTCTAGATCTCATGGCCTTCGTAAGCATCCTGTGTGACATGAAAAAATAGATTTATAGAACCCTTCTTTTAATTTGCATTTCAATGATGAATATAGTCCCTTAAGACCACCTACTTACAATATCATGAAAGCGTGAAATATTACCAATCATTCATATCTACATATCATAGACAAGTACAGATTGTGGGTAGGTACCGACCACAAAGATTTATTAATTACTTTTGCGTATTAAATTATGCGCATACGCAGATTATACAATTACAGAGCATGAAAGATCGCGGTATTGCCATGATCGATCTAGTACGATGATAGAATAAATAAATAAAAATTGAATACAGTCCCGGAGTAGTATTAAAATTAGGTAATATTCCGCTCATGTGACATATTAAATGATCTAGAATTCAGCAATCAAACTCGCTTCCTATCCAGAAGATTTAAATTATAAAATCATAGATGTTCTGTATATCTCTATCTTATACATGATATTATGTGTCCATCAACTACTCAATTGTCTAATCAAAATCATATATGTATTGTAAATTTAATATTGAGTAAGTTAGATGTGTTCACCGCCAAATATTTTTCTATAAAGGAAACACTTGTTTGTATCGAGGTTATCATGAGAATCTTATGAGGTCGACTGAAGAATTCAAACCTATAATATCTTATTGTCTCACCCTTTTATCATCCTCCTGGAAGCAAAGAGTAAAAATAATCCTCGTGCATTCAGAACGTTTCTTCAACAATTATGTCACTTCTTCAAAACGGAAAATTGTAAAAGAGAGACGTTTTATCTTATCATTGGATATACCTACTCAAAATATGATAAAAAATATTTATATATAAAAATACATTTGATTCGTCTCTGATCATTTCATATATGATTAGGTAAATTAATATGTTGATAAGCAAGTCATTGAATACCGATTAACCTAATCAAATATTTAATAAACATTGTGTGATCTGAGTGAATTATTGCATTATTTTGTTAATAGATATCAAATCAAATCACACGATTAATCATTATAAAACATCTTTTTATTCAATAAGTATATAATCAATTGACAGGTAATCAAAATGATAAAAAGAAATAATTACTTATAACAAAATTATCAGTAATATTTTTATTACGACTAAATGGTGCATATCTTTAAAATGCGTGTATGTTTTATTAATTTTATCATATCAAATAGAAAGTTATTAAGTACTTATGAGTATAAATTAATTTTATCAATCTATTTATTTTATCTATTTATTTTTGGGCATGTTGAACGAATGAACGAGGTAAGAGTGACAAAGAGAATATACTTGTCTGAAAGAAAGGGTGTGAGGAAACGCGGGCGTCCGAGAACCACGTGGCTTGATCACGTGGATCAAATTCTCAAGGACGGCCGCGTGTTGAGTAAGAGGAACCGACGTGCGTGTATGATAAACTGTATGAATGTGAAGGAAGCGAAGGAAGTGTGTAAAGATAGATCTGTTTGGCGTTCCGTTCTCTCTGCCTACCCCACTTGGGACACGGCGTGAGGGTATAGTATAGTAGTTAGGTATAGTATTTATTTTATTACAGAATTTCCACATGTCTATCAATTGAATCATGATATCGTAGAATTTCCCACATTTTGGGAATTTTAATCAACACATTCTTGATGCGTCGTATGGTAATCCATTTACATTAATTATTTAGTTAATTATAAATAAAACACTTATTTATAGTAGATATATCCACAGTGACTTTTTATTGGACGCGAGCCGGCTTTCAAGAGCTTCCGCTCTCATCACCTTGAAAGCCGGCTCGCGTCCAATAAAAAGTCACTGTGGATATAGGTACACTATAAATAAGTGTTTTATTTATAATGAATTCAACATGAATTTCCACCAAGTACTGTCGGTTGAAAATATCAACTTTTAATTATTTAGTTATTAGAAGTGTGGCTGATGACTGGTTGTCGAGCCTAGGACAGAGCTGCCTGAAAAAATATAGGGGAAGCTTATGTTCAACAGTGGACAGGCATAGCTCTATAAGTAAAGTTAGTACCTACCTGAGTAAATCTTATGAAATACTGGTTTAACGTATGTCTCAGGATTAAAGATTTTTGTGATCCATGGAGAGATTTCATCAAAGGGGAACCCTTCGAAGTATGTGTATAAATGACATAAGAATTACTATTCCTAAAACAAAATGGGTGTAGGTCTTAGGGAAGGTGTTAGATTTGATAATGTGTATATTGGATCAGAACAGAAATAAATCTAACGAGGTAGTAAATTCCATTTGTTATTTTTTTTAAGAAAAATGTGTTTTTTAGATTTAGTTTTGTAGTAGTTCAGTTTAAAATTTCTGGTAGTAAATAAAAATAAGATAATAACATAAAAGAAAAGATCGATTTAAATTCCTAGATTAACTTGTACATGTTCATAAATATAGGTGTAATATCATCAAGCCATATACAAATTTACAACGATAACCAACATAAGCATATCATCATATTCAAAACACCCGCCATGAATTTTACCAATACCTAGTTTAGCATAAATCAGAGACATCTATCGTATTATCTCTCTAAGCAGTTTTGTTTCCCGTTAATCTTCTTGATTTCTTCAACAGAGGCCGCTATGCGAAGATGCATTATTATCTATCTATTTCCCACAACAATATACCTACCTAATAAATTACAATAAATTTTCCTGACGGAGCGCTATTTCGATTAGTAAATAAATCCACAGATGTCTCTATGGAGTACTCTTGCACATTTTCAACATAATTATTTATTGTGAATTTACCGATGTAGCACATTACTTTTGACAGATTGGTAATTATAATATTCTTTCAATCACAAAATTTGTGAATTGTGAAAAATAATCTCTTCCAAAAATGTTGGTTAAGTAGTTTTACGAGTGTCTTGTAATAGGCAAGTCATTTTTAAACTATACCATACCATACCCTTACGCCGCGTCCTAAGTGGGGTAGGCAGAGAGAACTTTACACACTTCCTTCGCTTCCTCCACATTCATACAGTTTCTCTTACACGCACGTCGGTTCCTCTTACTCAATACGCGGCCGTCCTTGAGAATTTGATCCACGTGATCAAGCCACGTGGCTCTCAGACGCCCGCGTCATTTCTAAAACATCACGAATAAGACTTTTAACATCTTCTTCTCACAGCAGTGATGAGGTATGCCACCTATACTGAATGTCTTATTTTCATGTGGCACGGACAAGATGACTTGAATGATTATTACATGCAGTTTGTCTTCTGACCAATCCATTTGTGGGAGATGCCCTAATGGTATATGTAGAGTTAGACACAGACAGAAAGAATTACGAGTAAAAATCTTATAGGAATTTAGTTCCAGACCACAATGTATAAATTTAATTTGGTAAAATATTTATCTCAGTCGTAACATGAAATTTTTGTTTGAAGAAATATTCCTCTTTCCGTATTCTTTCGCAATAAATGCAAAAATAATATAAGTTAAACAACAATTTTTAGCTATATTTGGTAAACAGCAAAATTAATGAATACTATTCACAAATTTAAAGTAATTTCTCGCTTAGATGTCACACCGGCACATTGTGAAATGGAGCGAATCTTTCTTGCAAATAATTTTTAAAGGTGTTTGACCCAACTAACTATGATTAGAATGCCGGTATTAGGTTTCTTGATTAAACATATAAGATAAGATTTCATCGAGTATAAAAGATGTTATATCTTAATCGAGATTCTTTGAATATCGCGGTAAAAACATCGAGACATCAAACATATTGTATTTCAAAAGTCGTTTAGGTATATATTTTTAAAATTCAATTATTTATTTTACTTAAATTCAAGATGATAGTTTAGTTAGTTAGTTAGAACGACGTCAGTTTAAAACAAGACGAGCGACAGAACAAAAAAGAAATATAAAAAATATTAAAATTAGAAATAGAATTAATAGTAAAAACCAAATATTTTATAAAAAAAATAAGAATATTTCTTAAAAGATATTTTGATACATTGAGATATTTCCTATGTTTGATAATTATTATGCAATAAATCACAGCGTAAGCTAGTAAATCGTTTTTGAAAATGTCTAATAATATTTTAAATGCCTTTATTTAAACACTACCTATATTCACAATAGTTTTTATTTATTTCATTTTTCAATATAAATCGGTTAAATAAATATGTTTAACCCGTGGAGCACCTGGCAAAGAAATAGTCTCCCGCTCTTTTCCGTAAGTTTTCAAGTGTCCTATAAAAGGCAGGTGTTCTAATAAATGAAGACATTTTACACTTTAATTCAGCAATGAGGTTTGACACCCATCCTGAATGTCAATTTTTTTCTGACACGGAGAGGACAGCTTGCATGCCTATAACATGCTGCTGGTTTTCTGGCTACCCCAAGTATGTGATGTGCCGTGATAGTAAAGATAGTTAGAAATCTGTTTTAATACAATGATTTAATAAACAGAGGGCGAGGTTATCACTGTGATTTAAGGGTTATCAAAACAGCAAGTTTAAATGGACCGGCGATAAGATAATACATATGCCAGAACGTTTTATCTTCTATGGTACAAAAACGACAACTTGTATGTTCGTTGAATGCAGCTTGTTAGCTGGTTATCCCATACCTGATTGATGTACCGTTATAATACGGATATGTAAATAGGGATGCAAAGGGTAATTTAAAAATATGTATATGTGACTATAGAAATATGTATGTGAGCATTGCATAATATCCATCTATAACTTTCTATAATATTGTATACATGAACTTTTTTTTACATGAAGTGAATCTGTGAATTCATTTGGTAGTCAATATTTTATTAGTTGACTATAAACTTGATCAATATAAATTAAATATTAGGCGGGCATTTGCAACTCGTTGCAAAATACAAATTTCCTGCTATCGACACGATACAACAACTCTGATCTTTACAGATTTACGATGCTAAATTAATTTGAATGGCCTCATGTTTTGCAAGATTATCATTAGCAGAAATAAAACCGCATTTTAAAAGACATTTCTTAAATTTATTAACAACATTATGAAACATAAAAAAATTGTCTGATTTTTTACCAATGAATAGTGCAACCGGAATTTGAAACAAGATTTTACGATTGCAAATTTTTACATTACTAACTTCAATCTGTAAACGGTATGAAAATACAGTTTATTTTATTCTTCTTCTTCGCCCTCGCCTTTATCCCATTTACTTGGGATCGGCTCTCCTAGTCCTCATCTTCCAAGTTTTCCGGTCCCCTGCATCCTCCGAGCGCAACTCTGCCTCCTTCAGGTCCCTGGCAATTGTGGACATTGAGATGGTCACTGGTCTGCCTGGTCTTCTGGGTTCTACTTCTACGTCCATTGTCTTTTTGATCATATTATAAAGTTTATTTTATTATTCTTCCATTTAATATATTATGTAAAAAATTCAAGGATACTCATATGTACGAAAATCTATTATTTTTCTTTTTTTTGTTAAGCAAATGCTTAGCTTTTATACAGGCTATTTAATATCAAAGAACTGATCCCTCATACTTTTCTGTAAATTTTTCAGTATTCCGTAAGAGGCAGATGGTCGAAAAAATAACAGAGTACGTTTAATAGCAAAGAATTGGTCTCCCACTCTTTTCTGTAAGTATTCGAGTATCCTGCAAAAGGTAGGTGTTCGAAAAAATAAAGACATTTTACAACTTAAATTCAGCGATGAGATTTGCCGCTCATCCTGTATGTCTCAAGTTTTTGTCGGCACTGAGAGGACAGTTTGCATGCTTGTTATTGAAGCTGGTATGCTGGCTATCCCACTTGTGGGGTATGCCGCGATGGTATAGTAATATTAGTAATATTTTCATAAATCAAAGAGATAATCGGCGGATGTGCAACTTTGAGTTTTTACAATATTATCAAGTTGCCTTATCTCTCACAGTGTTAATAGGAGTGTTAAGTATAATGTAAAAACCGTGTAAAATATTATGCTTTAACTTGCAGTTTAACGCCTTAAAGTATAAAGTTAATAATTGTGTGACTAAAAGACATATCTATTTTTAAATATTAATTATATGCGATACTTCAAAAATAAAACTACAATAATAATGGCGTAGATGCCTGACCAAAAATAAACACAAATTAAATACACGGGTACTTATAATAGATACAATATCTTTGTACAGTTAAAACTTATTAACTGTGCCAATCTATTTTAATACCCTCCTATTCAAATTCAAATTCAAATATTTTTTATTGAGATCATAATAAACACATACAAATATACAATAAGCACAATTATACAAATCTTTATATTATCTGTTTTTTTTTCTTTTTGTACCCTCAAAATTGAGCAGAGCTCGTGCTTTGAGGGGTTATAGGGTTTTTACTAATAATCAAACAAATTCGATCAAACTTAATCATTATAGAACATCACACACTTAATCTATTTACCATAATTTTACAAAATAAACAAAAACAACAACAACAAAAATACAACGATAAACCTATCATCAACGACACAATCACTTGACCTCATACACATCTTTCTCATTGAATTACCTTTTTTATATTCAGTTTAAATGCATTTAAATCATCCGAATACTTATATTTATTCTCTTTTTTCAAGCCATTGTACCATCCCACCCCAAGATATGTGTAGTGGTGTTGTCCAGCAGCTGTCCTCTTCGCAGGCACTTTAATTCGGCCTCCTAACCTTGGACACTCACTAATACTCCCCAGCGGGTGTAGTTTTTGTATAAAGTATTCCTTACAAACTTGGTATACTGCCTTCCTCTTATAAAGGCATTCCAAGGAGGGGACCGCAAGCTCTTTAAAAAGTTTCAGGGTCGGGTAGTCAAAAGGCTTTCTAAGAATTATCTTCATAACACTTCTCTGATTGACACCCAGTGAATAGACGCTGTTCTTGTAAGCACCACCCCATGCCAAGATGCCATACTGTATGACCGACTGAACAAGAGAATAGTATATATCTTTTAATTGTTTCACTTGCATAATATCTCGGAGTCTGTAAAATAGCTTTCTCACTCTATTTACAGTAGCCTGTATATGATCCTTCCATTTCATATGAGAGTCTATTAATACCCCGAGATATTTAACCCTGTCAACATTTTTTAGTGTAACACAATTAGTATTTATACATTGTTCAGATTCGTTTTGACAAGAGCTATCATGAATTCTTACATTAAGATCACTTGGTTTACCTCTTACATTAATTGAAAAATTGACATAATTTGTTTTTTCAGCATTAAGGGATAGTAAATTTTCATCGAACCAATTTTTTAGCTTATTCATTTCCCTATTCGCAGTATTCGCAACCTCATTCCACGTCTTGCCACGGACAATCAGTGCGGTGTCATCCGCAAATGACAGTACCGTCGACTTCAGTGTTCCCTCCTATTGTGTTGTATAATTTTCGTTTAAGTCTGGTCTAAGTCCAAGTTGTGTAGTTGTTCAGTGGTGCAATTTATACCAAGTCATAGTCAACTCATTATTGTGTTTTGATATCAGATTTATTCTCCAGGTGTTTGTTGTTGTTCTTTTTGACAATCATTCACAGTGGTGACTGTTACATAATATGATAGATACTTTAAAATATTACTACCTGCTATTTGTAACATAGTATTATTTTTCACGGGTCACAGATCACATAGATTGAATCCGAGTATTAAATGTAAAAAGAGATGGGTGTATATTGTCAATTAAAATGATCGGCAGAGATGATAAGGTTTGCATTGAGATGAATGAAAGAATTACACCTAAATATTTTATTCTTGAATATTCTGGAAGTTATTTATAATTCGCACTAGAGAGAGGATTTTGTGGTTTTGATGTAGGGATCTATGATGTTGAATATGACGAATATTTTACTAAATCGTCTAAATAAAATCCATTATAAATATTGATCAATTAAATATGTAAGTAGATTATTTCATGTAGGTACCCATATATATGTCTACGTAGTTTTTGATAAATAATTTTAAGTACCTACCTATAAAATAATTAATCTTTACTAATTATTATTATTGGTATATAGTTGTATATATGAAAGTGTTAAAACACAAAAATTTCATGCATAATCATGTGAATTTTGTAACAATATTACTGGGGATATTTTGATAATGAGTAAGTATTACGAGAATATTCTAAAGCTATTGAGCGTCACTCAAGTTGACAAGCTTTGATTGTATTTCACAGCGGCAGTTCTTCTAAATATGTGTTACGTGAGAAGTTACATTGTAACGGTATTGTTAGATATTAATAATAAAACATCTATTTTATTATAATATGTTACATATTGTTATTTGTATATACATAATATGCCAATATTTTTCACCAAGTAATGTGAAGAACTACCTGGTATTGCATGCATCATAATGTATACTTCCTGTATGGGTATTGGAATGCTTTCCATATATTCAAATGAAACACAGAATATCTGTTCATTACTTACCGTATTAAAAGTATTAGCTTTTGCTGAAAATGGGATTTACAATGCAAGCATTAATCAATACTTTTAATAAGCACATTAAAAAAAAAACAAGTTAAAAAAGAGTAAATTTGCGAGAGTTGTACTTTGTTGGAGCGAAAAACGCTATTAGGAACTCGAAAATAGTATCAAAGTATTCATAAATAGTACAAAACTGTAAGAAAAGTATGGAAAAGTGGCATCGGAATGGACAGCTGCCTCTCTTTAGAAGTTTGACTTAATTTACACCGAATAAAAGTTGGGTAAATCACCAAATTTCTGTGAAAAATATAGTTAAAAATAAAAAAAAATATGTGGAATAAGGAAACAAAACGTTTTTATTTTATATTTGCCACTTCAAAAATCATTTTGATGGTAAAAAGTATAAAAATAATTAGGAAAATACAAAGAGAAAAACCGAATGCACTCAACTGAAATTGGCTTTACACGAGGAACTAACCAATACTTACGTAATATTATCAATAGATACTTCCTCGCATGTCGAATAAGGTAAAATTTTAACTTAGAAATGTTGCATAAAAATGCAAATATCTAATAAAGCAAATACAAAATTCACTGAAAGATGTTTCGTAATTATTGATGGCAATTGCAGAGAGATATTATTGCTATGTAGGTAGGTATATCAAATATCTTAAATTACATAGAATCTTGTAAAATATTTCAACCGGTTTCGGTTGATTATTAATTTGCTATTTAGATTTGTTTGAAATCAGATGTTTTATTTATATAATACTAGGAAATAATTATATCATAATATTTTATCTTAAATCAAAACTATAGAAATAGGTATCTGTTGGTTTGTATGTTGTTTTTTTTTTAATTTTCTTGTCGTATCTTAATATCCGTGGACCTAGACAAAAGCAAGATTTTTCAATATTTTCGAAAAATTTTTTTATTCGGTATTCAAAACATTCGCAGCATAAGAAAAAAGCTCCTTCTTACGCCTTATTCAGTTTCAGTTCCTACATTGCACACTCAATAAAAATTGTGTTTATCTTATACCGGGACTGCATTGTTCTACTATTTCATCCAAATTGGAGGATTTTATACTTTTTCTCACATAGGATTAAAGAAAGACATGACATTTTATAGTTTAAAGTATTTCTTTACCGTATTGTCTGACGTAAATAGCTCTTTTCCTACTGACACTTGGACTTGTACAGATAAGAAATAGATTTTTAGAATATCTACTATCTACTATTGGCACAGAGAGGACGGCTTGCATGTTTGTTACATGTGGCTGATCTGCTGGCTACCCTACTTGTGGGATATGCTGTGATGGTGTAGTAGTAGTAGAATATCTACTATTTTTTTTATTGTTTTACCGGATTTGGGCGCAACGTGCAGATGACAAAACCAATCAGATATCTCGATTGGAGAGGGACGCCTTTCTCACTTCTTCCTATTAGATTTTGCACAATGTTACATTGTGTAAAAATGGTTCTCCAATCGAGATATCTGATTGGTAGAAATAAGTTATTTTTATGCATTATTTCAAAGGTATTTTATAACTACCGCAAATGCCAACGACTTTTTGACACAAATAGTTGTCAATACTTAATAATAATAATAATAATAATAATTATATGCTGGTTAATCTGTTGTGCTCATTGACTTGATCATTACGACGCAATATTCGCAATAATCTATTACGAAATGGCGTCATTAGATTAAGAATATTTTATTTTACGCAACTTTTGTGCCTAAACATTAACATTAATTTAAAAACATGTTTCCTTGTACACATAACCAAAGTTCAAAACTGTTTGTGTCATAAAGAAAAAAATAAAAAAAAAACAAGACAGAATGATTTGTTGCAGATTGTGTTGACATTTTTAGCGGGAAGCTAGAAAGTATCTTGACATTCATGAAACGGCTCTTAATTATTTCATAGATATCCAATACTATTTAACCTAAAGAAGAATACAAATTTGTATATTTTGTATAAAAGCCATGCAAATTTTCAATGCGTTTTCACTTATATTGGTGAAAAAATTCGAAACTTTTCAAATCCCGCATTGGCAGCAAATTTTTCAATATATATTTTTTAATTATTAGTTTTAAAAATTCATTCGTAATTATTATAATAATTATTGTAAAATTGAATTCTTTTTTTACCAAATCTGATTGTTTGAGTAAGTGCATCCAGTGATTAAACTAAACCAGTTTCGAGTTTTTTTTTATACAAATTACGTTGCAAAAAGAGAAGGTTAATAAATATTGCATTTATAATATAAAGTTATGATCCAATATAATTCGCTATTTATCATTTGTGTACAGTATGTATATCAATCAAAGGGAAACTATACTATGTCGAATTTCGGCCAAAGTGACTTTTGATCATAATTCTACGGTCCTTCAAATGTGTTACCAACGCAATATCCATGGATATTAAAAATTGACAAATTTTGATGAAAACGAATTAATGCCATTTTCAATTGGTTTTGTTTTAGTTAAAATAAAGTTAGTAGCTATCACAATCATCTTTAGTAATTATTTTATATTTAATAGATCAAAATAAATACGTCTGTCACAGTTAACTGTCTATGTTAAAAAAGTTTTGAGTAAAGGTGTTGATAAAACTGAAAAATGACGTCTCATGACATTTTATTTACCGTGTCAGTGGTTTAGGTAGTAGAATCCCATAACGAAATTAAAAAAAACAAATGTTATCTTTTACTATATGTTTTATTGTCGAGCGAGACGTCTACCGTTTTACAAGGATATTTTCAAAGAGATTGACAGTAGTAACAGTGGAAGAAAACATTTTTTCAAAATTTTATCTCGTGACATGTTGTAGTTTCATTCCAACATATTATTCTCTGTCTGTAGTGGTGTTACATGCCTCTGAGATAGTTAATTTCCTTTTAAGGCTTCTTCTGAATTAATTTATAGCATTTTTATGCGAATATCTGGTTTGATAAGGGAATATAATATCCTAATTACATGCAACTTCATGCTGTCGTAAAATTTTATGATTGATGGCTGTAATAAGTGCTGCATTTAACAGGAATTACATTCGTTAGTGACTTTATACTTGTATTTTAATAAAAGATAATGATTACCAAGCTTATAAAAACTGGCGATAGTTAAAATAAAACTTACGTAATTATACTTGTACTATAACTATACTATATCATCACAGCATATCACGCAAGAGGGTAGCCTACAAACTTATCTTTACCTTTGTAAATTTGTAAATTTCACACATGAAACTACCATATATAAATAGTGTCTGGAATCATACCTAGAGAGTTCATGGTAGGTATAATCCTATCTAACTATACGTGGTAGTATCCAACATGGGATACCCATACTAGGTATCTCAGAACAATACCTACACATGAAGCTGTCATCGGGTTTATAAGAGAGAATATCGGAGACTTCGGCAAGTCGCCCGGTAGCTTAATATTGGACAAAGCACATCTCGCGACAAGGTTAAGGGATGCGGGTTCAAGTCCCGTCCCGGGCACTACCGAATAAGGTGACGTTGTCTTTTCTAAGCCTTATATGGTAGTTTCATGTGTTAACTTTACATAATTATATGACCTCATACAATGGTTAATTGTAAAAATACATCGATAAACTTATCTTTACCTACTTTTACTCATTCACTCATTTATTCACTTAAACGGCTAAGCGCTTTACTGATGAACTCAATACTATAGTTAGACATATCAAAATTTGGTGGTTCTGAGTTGTGCGTTTCCGATGTTCGCCTTTAATGTTCGAGTTATTTCTGGTGATAATTATGAATTAAGAGGCTTCTTTGTACTATAATCAAAATGTTTCAATAATATAAATAGGTATAACGTATTGGCACGGAGAGGACAGCTTGCTTGTTTCTTGCATGCGGCTGGTCTGCCGGCTACCCCGCTTGTGGAATATGCCGTGATGGTATAGTAGTAGTAGTATTACATATTAATTAATTACAATACATCTGAGTTTAATGTCATGATTAATCCATTATCTCAAAACCATTGATTTTGAGATGTCTAGTTATAGTACTGAGCCCACGATATGGAATAATAAACATTTATAGTTCAAAAACTAGTATAAAAAACACGAACAGTTTACTAACCTACAATTATATTGTTTATATATCTACATTACATCCAATTTTATATATATTATACAAAAAAAAAAAATTTGAAAAATGCTTTGTGAAGAAAATGAATATATTTTAATTTTAACGTAGGTATCTAATAATATTTTTAAGCAAGATGTGAAATTATTTTTTATAAA
Source organism: Athripsodes cinereus (assembly GCA_947579605.1). Classification (NCBI taxonomy): domain Eukaryota; kingdom Metazoa; phylum Arthropoda; class Insecta; order Trichoptera; family Leptoceridae; genus Athripsodes; species Athripsodes cinereus. The sequence goes on from OX388322.1 coordinate 10,428,223, forward strand.
CTGTTATATTATTGATAAATAATGTATCTTATAAGTTTATTGGTTATTTTCTTATTTTGTGAAGAAAATAACTTGAACAACTAAAGTAATGGCTTATATCGTGAAGGTGAAGTAGATGAAATTTGCCATTTGTTTTCTATAATTTTTGTTTTGTAGAAGGATCGTCTAGAATCAACAATTATATACAAAGAAACATATTTTTTATTACATGTTCTCTCAAGTTTTTGTTATGTAATTTTCTTCAATGATGCGTCTTTAAGCTGTGATGATAAGTGTTGGATCCATTTGGTTCTTCTTGCACCTCGTCCTACGAAGCGTTGAGACCTTGAAGTTCCCTCATGGTAAGAAGATTCCAACCATGACGAATCCACAACAACTCCAAGCAATATTATTATGCCTACTTAGTACTTTACATAGATATTATCTATAAATATCTAACTAACATACAACTAAGTACAACAACAAATCCGTTTTAAGCACGGATACATCTCATTAGAATAATTAAACTGGTAGGTACCTATTATTAACTTCAAAATATTCAGCGATATAATTGTATTGAAATTCTAAGGGCATTATTGGTTTAGATTTTAGAACATAGTTCTAAGTTTCTTGGTTTTGAAATAAACCTAAACACATCCTCATAGTGAGATATATTATGCTTACGTCGTGAAGGTGAAGTGGGTCGGCAGCAATTGTCGAGCACCGAACCCGGGTATCTCGCTTGAAAGTCCAAGATACTACCATTTGGCTACTGATCATCTCGATACCTCCCTGACCCCAAATTAAATGATACTTACGTCTTGTAACCGAAGTCCAATACAATAAGCGAATAAAATAATGAAGTATTTATGTATTTTTGTTGATTCAAACTTGTAATAATATTTGACTCATCAACTTATCGACGGAGGGTTCTATAAAAAAATAAGAAATTAAACTCAAACCAAGGTATTTGATAAATCATTCATTCGCCATTAAACATTTCTATCAAGAACAAAATGACGGAAAACAACATTCAACCCTTGAAAATCTATATCGACAATGGTAAGTTGTATCGTGTTACGATCTCATACGAAAAACTTGAGGATGAAAATAATGTGCTCTTTTTGGCTAACTGATATTTTGTATATATTATCCTCTTTAAGAGTGGTCTCCAACTCTCGGTTCGCGAAAGGAGCATGAACGTCTGTCCTTTTTTATTAAATAAACAAATCCTGGAACCTGAGACCTAAAACAAAAGGTCTTCACATTTGAAAAGTCGACTCACAATACCAGATTCGACAATCTGAGAAAATATTATTTAACAAAACATTTTAATTTCCTTCACCATTTAAAAAAAATTGAGACTTTAACAGAAATCATCAATTCTGGGAATCTGAGACATAAAAAAGGGACTTTTTTATCGTTAACGATCAACAATTTCCTCTCAGCGAACCGCGGTAAAATTATCAAACATTGACCGGTTCGCGGCGTTTAAAGGTTGGAGACCACTGCTCTATGAAATGATGTTTAAAATGTACATCATACATGTTCAATTGTTTTATTTTGCTTACTGCTTAAGATTATTTTAATTTTATTCGTAAATAAAAACAAAGTAACTACACGTGTACTTTAGAGCAATTAAAAGTTCTAGAAGCACTTATTTAGAGGCGGCGATGCGTGCAAAGTTAATTTACAAGAATATATCTAGTAATTTATTTTTGAACTAAACCATGAAAATTTTAAATGATTTTTATTGCACTTTTGGTTCAAATGTTATGAACACGTACTCAATATGGTAATTTTTTTTTTTTTTTTTTTTTTTTTTTTTTTTTTTTTTTTTAAATTAAATAAATATTTATTTATTTATTTATTTATTTACAATTATATACGGCGTGAGCCTTTTACATGTTGAAATTATGAGACAGAGTACAAAAGCATACTATTACACAATACCAATTCACATATACACAAGTCAAAGTTTATAAAATTACACATCAAGGTCAGAGTTAAAAAGAATTTACATTAATAAAACAAGTACAACAGAAAAAAAACAATATTTAAGGTAACATAATCGATAATGTTCTCAAAATAATAAATTATCAATAAATTATAAATCATTCAACATTAACCATTTAATTATTAAACTATTAAATTATTAAACTATCAAATTATCAAATTATCAATTTATTGAATTATTAAATTATTGAATTATTAAATTATTAAATTATTAAGTTATTTAGTTATTAAGTTATCAAATTATTAAATTATTAAATTATCAAATTATCAATTATTAAATTATTAAACTATTAAATTATCAAATTATCAAATTATTAAATTGTTAAATCAATAAACCATCAAATTATTAAATTATCAAATTATTAGATTGTTAAATTATTAAATTATCAGATTATTAAATTATTAAATTATAAATCTGAGTGATAGGTCTAAATAAAATAATCATTAATTCGGCACTAGCAATAAAATATTATGACATAAAAGAAATCATCAAGATAATTTTAAAAGGATTATAAATGTAAATTACTAAAAAGTTAGGCTAATTTAACTGATTATATATATATAAAAACAAATTTAAATATTCAAACAGCGCTAAGAAAGTAAACTCAACAGTCAAAAAATGTGTTGATCAAATAAAGTCAAAGAAACAGCTATAATATGGGTCCAATTGATAAAAATTCATTACAATAGTTTAATTTGAAAATTAGGTCGCAAACTTCGATTGCCCTATGTCAGTTATGTAATTTCAAGTATTTAATAATAATGTCAGTTTTAAATTTCTGGAAACTGTCAGCAAAAATATCAGCGCAATTTCCTACCAGATTCCCCAGTCTGTGAATTCTGATCAGTGGTGAATGATAAACATAATTGTTCCGAGTATTAGGTTCGTGAAATGTCACAGTTTGTCTGGTCGACCTGGCAGGAATGCTGAATTTTATTAATTCTACCAATTCCGGGCAGTCAATGGCACCATTCAGTATTTTATGCATAAAACACATATCAAACAGTATCCTTCGGTTTTGCAAGGTGAGGAGACCAAGTTCGTCCATTAGTGCAGGATAATCTATGTTTTCAACCGGAATTCCTTTTTTGTAGTTTATCAGTCTCAAAAACTTCCTCTGCACCCTCTCCACACTATTACTGTGGATGGCATAATTAGGAGACCATATAGTTGTGTTGTATTCTAAGAGAGGTCTCACAAGGGATACAAAAAGTAGCCTATAGGACTGAATCAACCGCAGGTCAGAAGCTAATCTAAATACAAAGCCAAGACATCTCATTGCCTTGCTGACAGTTTCCTCTATATGTATGTTATAAGTTAGATCTTCAGAGAAAGTGATTCCTAGATCTTTAATGTTTGAGACACATTGGAGAACAACACTATCAATTGAATATTCATAAGTTATCTGAGATCTAGTTCTATGAAAGCGGACAACCTGGCACTTCGCTGCATTTAGGTTTAGCTTATTTTGTATGCACCAGTCATTTAACAAATCCAGATTATTTTGTATAATAATGCAGTCTTCCAAACTGTTAATAGATTTATAAAGTTTCAGGTCATCCGCAAACAGTAAAACCTCTATGTCTCTGAAGATCTCAACTATGTCATTCACAAATAAATTGAACAAGATCGGTCCCAGATGCGATCCCTGCGGCACACCACTGTATGCATAGACTGTATCAGATATACAACTCCCAATCTTCACTTTATGAGTTCGCCCTGTGAGGTAACTTTCCAGCCAATGATAGAAAGTACCGCCGATTCCATATCCAAATAGCTTTGACAATAGCCGGTCATGTGGCACTTTGTCAAAGGCCTTAGAAAAATCTGTATATATGGAATCGACTTGACCTCTCTTTGACAAACGATTGACGATATAATTCTGGTAAACAGTTAAGTTAGTGAGAGTAGACTTTTTAGGTATAAAACCATGTTGTATAGAAGTAATTACATTGTTAATAGAACTGCTTATTTTCCGAACAATAATTGACTCGAAGAGTTTGGGAATTGCCGACAGTATGCACACAGGTCTGTAGCTAGTCACTTGTGTATTGTCTCCTTTTTTAAATATTGGACATATATAGCCCTCTTTCCAAATATTAGGAAAAATTCCCAATTTCAATGATAATGAGAAAATAATATGTAAGTGACCAGCGAATATTTCCATACAGTTCTTAATGAACACATTGGGAATACCATCTGGACCAGCTACCTTTGAAGCGTCCAACGCAAGAATCGCATCCTTGACCTCGTCAATAGAAATAGTGATGTTGGGCAAATCGATTATTTTGTCAGAGGAAAAATCGAAGTCAGCAGATTCAGTCGGTTTATCATAAACATCTTGAGAAAAGGAAGCCAAAAGATTGACCGCGCTTTGTGGTGAATCAGAATGCTGATTGTTAAAGAAAAGAGTGGACGGTATCTCGACTCGATCCTTCCTCATATTGTTTACAAACTTCCACAGATCCTGAGAATCCCTGGGTAAATTACTTTCAATAGAATCTATATGTAGCTTATAACAATTTTTGGATAAAGAAGAACACTGAGAACGTAAATCAGAAAAAATATTGTAGTCATCTATATCTGATGTTTCTTTAAACTTCTTATGTGCTATTTTTTTCTGATGAACAATATCTTTTAAATCAGAACTAAACCAAATTGGATATTTCGAAGGCTTAACCGATATTTCAGGTACATGAGTATCAATACATAGCCTCAAACTAGCATAATAGTGTTCAGTCATTGTATTCAGATCATTTTCATCATTTAAATAATTATATTCCATATTTTTCAAAAATGCGTTAATTGCAGGATAATCAGCTCTGTGAAAGTTACGTTTAACAACCAATTTATTTTCTGAAACATTTAATTTAGACAATAAAACAATATCGAGAGGGGGATGGTAGGCATCCACCGGGAGCAAAGACGAGGTAGACTTATCAACTGTTATACCAGAATCCGACGAGAAAACTAAATCGAGAGTTCTCCCGTGACTATTTGTTATGTTATTCATCTGTAGAAGGCCACAAAAGTTGGCCATATCAACCAATTCTGCAGCCTTTTCATTTTTTAAATTATTGGAGATTTGCAGTTCAGCAGAATAATGATTATCATCAATCTCATTGAGCGTCTCCCATTCGCAATCTGGCAAGTTGAAGTCACCTGTTAAAACAAATTTATGATTTTTGTGCTTAGTTTTCAAGTACTCAATCTCCTCGTGATAGCTTTTATATAGATTGATATCAGAGTTGGGTGGAATATATGCACATCCCAAAATAATTGATTCGTGAGGGAGTTTCACTTGAACAAGGATTTGTTCAATATTTACATTTTTCGAGTGTATTTTTTTACTAACTAAAGATTTTTTAATTCCGATTAAAACTCCACCACCTCTCGATTTGCTACTCGTTTGTGAGTTTCGATCGAATCTGTATACATTATAATTTGTAAAACCTAACTCTGAAGAACAAATGGAAGGGTCCAGCCAAGTCTCTGTAAACAATATAATATCATAGTTAACAAACGGGAGAGACTGGCGCAATTGGCTTAGCTTAGATTTTACGCCCCTGATGTTCTGGTAGTAGAATTCAAGTTTTTTAAATTGTTATTATGAACTATTTTGGGAATTCCCTTAATAAATTTAATTATCAGGTTTTTTTCTCCGTTCTGGACCCTTGCACCTAATTCCTCTTTTAGTTTCATATACTGATTGCGCTGAATAATTGTTTGGTCGTGATAAATCACAACACCCCTTGAAATTTTCATTCTATTTTTCATAATTTCCCTGACCCGACCTTGATGCTTAAGAATAACTTTAATGGGACGAGGTTTGTTAGAATTCCTTCTTCCCAGCCTAAAGCACATCAAATCATTGATAGCTACCGACTGATCTACCTCTCTTAATAAATTACAAATCCTATTCCTATCATCACGTATAACCTCCTCCCTACTTAACTGCGAACTCTCCTCTACGCCGCATACTATGATGTTCCTTCTTCTCCTGCTTCTCTCTTCGATTTCGTTTGCAATCGAGTCCATACCTGCCATGTCACCTCCAGTATTACTGCTCTCCAGTCTATCAACTCTGTGTTCTAAGTTGTTAATTTTCTCCTTCAATAAAGTATTTTCAGCCACAAGTTTGTCAATCAAAGATAGCTTCATTGATAATTCATTCAACTTGTATGTTAAATTCTGATTCTGCAGTTCTAGTTGCTTCTTAACTTCATTGAAATTACAATGTAAGCTAGATAGGTATTCCTTCAATGAGTCATCATCCAGTCCATCATTATTCCTTGAACTAGGTACATTATTTTGCTTTGAGTTACCTTCGCTAGGTGGAATGGAATTTCTTGAGATCCTGTTGTAAATTGAACTTTGTACTACAGATGTCTCTTGCTTTGAATTGTTTCCGTTAGATGTCGGTGGTGTCATGATTTTGTCTTTCTGAGATCTGGTTCGAGTCTTGGGTTGCATGTTCAAATTAGTGTATGTATAGGTAATGTGAAAAAAATATATTATTTCGATGTGACTCGTGCTGGGATCGAACTCAGGCTTCCCGATCAGCGTGAAATAACTGCCGTTTTAACAAAACCAGCCACGGGATATCACAGTCAAAGCGAGAAGAAATTAGTATATGTTTTGATTATAGTAGTAATAAATAATTATTCTACCCGTTTATTATAGTTGCAGTATTCTTGTTGATTAGTTGAATTACTCAAATCAAGTATGATGTGTAAATAGGTATAAATTGAAAACGAAAATGCGTACCTTATGTGAATCGTGCAGTAATATTAAGTATAATTAAAAGATGCGCGACGTTTTCTTCTATAGTTTGATTGCTCTACTTCACTTTGTGAACAGTTTCAACACGTTAAAATTATTTTTTAAACGAGAGCAAAAATAGTACGTCTGTCAAAGTTAAATATATATTACATCTTATTTTATTCTCATATATTTATATTATTAAACCTTGTTCTATCTATTGTAATTATATTCAATTGAATCGATTCATAATAATGATTCTGATGCATTTTAATTATGATTTTTCCTAAAACATTGTTGTCTGGGTTTTCTTGAAGGTTAATAATTATTATGAGGTCAGTATTGTGAGCATAGCAATGAGAATAAAATTGTTTTTTATATTATTTAAATTTTATCTATACATTTGGTAACTAGCTTATCAATATTTCTTTTAAAATTATTAATTATTTATTGTAAATATTCAAATTCGTCTGTAAACATAAAAGATATCATTCATAACGATGTTGTTTCGAATTCATAGGTTGATTACTGTCATCAAATAATCGAGTTTTTCCCGTCACTATTAAAAAGATGGTGAAATATACGCGTTTCTGCTGGATTTAATACCTTTACAATACTTTTCCACAATAGTCAATCTCTAGTTTTATTTTCTTCTAAATTTCCTCTATAACTTTTCCTACACCTTTTTTGTCTCTTCATAAACAAAACTCCAGAATTTTAAAGTTTTTCTATTCACTGGTGTACTCGACTGTCAAAAATAAAAATAGGCGGGAGACTGTCAACTATGTAATTTTGGTGTGAGTTTTTATTATATTAATCCCTTTTTTGGATATGGTTATTGTAGTGTATGGACTTTGTACACTGCACCTTTAAGCTGTACCTTGGACTTGTTTACAAGTGAAGCAAGGAATATTGATGAGTAGCAATACTTTATTTTGTCTATATAGGTTAGCTTCCTATAGGGAACGACGCTCATTATAGATACTTCGTGATTGACTAAGTTGTGTTCGACATTATAAGTAGGAATAATTATTGAATATATTTGTGTTAAATATAAATATCCGTGTCGTTATTCAAAAGAACCTACATATTGTTATACTTGACACAGTATAAAATAGTTATGTTGTGTACATTAACAGCAAACGTATATTGTCATGTTTTTGTATACCTACTCGTACGATGTATCAAAACTTGAAGTCTTTCACGGTTCCTTGGGTCGAAACGTCAACCACAGACGCAAAGGAAACAATACCTACTTATTATTATGTTGTTAGTGCAAGTAGGTACTAGGTACGTAATTAAAGTAATTACAGAACCTGATAATGGGCTCATTGTGTTCCCCAGGATGTGAATCCTAATAATAATAATCGTTGTTTTTGTACAAGTCACGTAAGTTCATTGTGACAACAACAATCTGAACGTAGTTTAAACGTACGAGTAGTTTGCGCATTTTACTAGATTTAACGCACCTGCAAGAGTGTTGATATTAAAAATATTACGAGTACTCAGCATACGCCTCATCCAAAAAATCCAGTTAAATGTGAGAACTGCATTTAACATTCGTATTCTACTGGTCAAAGGTAGTAAATTGGAGGACTGAAGGTACCGTTCTCTGGTGCCATTTAATGTTCAGGTTGACAAACAACGATAGATTGTCAACAACGTCGAACACAATCATAGATATGATTGCTGTTAGTTGACATATACATATGCTCAACAGATGTCTTAAGATAATGGTTTGAAACAGGAATTGGTGAGATTGGTAAACGCACAATAAGTAAAGTGCTCTTAAATTACTATTTACTACTGCTACTGCTTAAGTCGATTCGTAAGCATCGAAACACCTTTTCTGTTGGCTACTAAAAGGTGTTTGCACAGTCTGTTGGTTGTGCTGATGAGGTGTCTGTTGAATAATATTCTTAAATAACGAATTATAGGCATATTCGGATGCTTAGAGAAGAAAATAGTTATTTGGAATCACACTAAACTTAGTGCATATTATATCTTCAGGATTGGCGTTAATTTGCAACACAGTTTCAGGTACTGTCAATAAATTACCAATAATCTAAAATAAAAACGGTAATGTTTTAAATTTTCGAAATCATAAATTTAATTGCCATCATGGTTAAATACAAAAATATAGAATTAACAAATTTTTTTTATATTTTATGTTAGAATAGCTCTCGTATAGCGTACAATAATAGAACTTCCATTCTCAAAATAGAATTATCTTTTATTGAATTGTGAGATTCATTATATTATGTAATAAGCGCAATTATATTTTCTGATACGAATAAATCTTCCATACTAAGTAAATTATTGATTTTTATTCGGACTAAAGTTGGAATAATGTTATTTTAAAGGGCAGCGCCCGCCACATACCTCGTGCCGTACCTGGAGATATGTTTCTCCATAACGACACACACATGCACAAACAGGATTTAATGTTGCATTGAGGCGAGAAATGCTGTCCCGAGGGAGCACTCTAGATTCAGTGGCCACACACCAAAAATGTTGGTGCAAAAAGGGAAGGGAAGAAATGGGAATATGCCTTCCTCTCTATGCAGTATCGTTAGTTACTTGAAGGGGATATTAGGCTACCAAAGAAAGTACAGAAGTTTTTGAAGGCGAAAAAGTTTTTCCTTGTGGCCACCAAGTCTGCATGTCCTACAGGTCCAGATAATGGACCACGAACGATAATGCAATAATATTATGTCGAAATAAAAAAATATGTTATACTCGTATGTCATCCTAGTACAAGCTATGTATACATATGTATGTTACTTGCAGGAAGTCATGTTGGTATTGCCATATAAACTTACCTAGAGTAACCAGAATTTACCCAAAGGGTATGTCCGTTAACTCGTTATGACATCCCTTTAATATTCCCCATTCCTGTCTGGTCTTTGACATCATACTTCAACACTTAATTGTCTCATAATTTCTTCACAAGATAAACTACTGGAGATTCCTCAAATACGACAACCTCGATTACGTCCAAACGAAGGAAAAGTTTTAAGATTATTTAATTTCATTTTATTGATAAAAAGTACAAAACAGACAACAACTATGTATATGGTTTACAAATATAAAATTAAGTCGTTCATAACTCAACTGTCATCCACAAACATGTACCACAGTTAATTTAATTATTTTTTGTGTATGTAATAATATATAATGTTATTCTTATATTAAAACTCTTCTAAAATTGTTTATTATTCATTGAATAGACGAATACGAAATATAAAGAAAAATAGAACATTAAAGAAAAATGTTTTTGTTGTTGTTATAAATTGTAATAAAACGTTTCAGAAATTGATTTTCTTGGTCGATGATTGTCTTCAAAATCGTCACAAATAAATCATCAGCTACAATAACAATGTTTTCAAAACAAAAAATACAATCAAACAGCTGAATATCACGTCGATTTAAAATGCAATACATCATAATTCATAAAACAAAGGCTTCAGAAGTTAATACAATAATACTCTTATATACATACAGTACAAATTACCTGCTGAGAAGTATATAAGTAATATGTAAAGCGACTTCCGACTCTACGCTTAACTGCATCTTGAGTTGCTGCCTTTATGGCGATGGTATTATGTACCTCATTCAGTCTTATACCGTCTTCGACGTTGGTCGCGTTGAGTTATTTACTTAACCACCATATAATCTTTCGCATGCAACCGAGTGACGAAGAAGAAGTTCATGCGTTGTTCGTTCGCAATAACGGTACGAAGAACGATCTACTTTTTTCAATCTCTTCTTTCTTTTGCTATGTGAGATGTAAACTTGTCTTGAGCCGGTGAAAGACATTATACTCGTTTGTCCGGAAGACTGTCGGTACTTTCATTTTGAAACGTACTGGTGAAATTATGAAGGAATTTCGCATATTTTTTACATCGACATTAATTTGTTATCGCATTTATTAATTATATGGACCTTTTAAAGTTATCTTTTTATGTGTATATCTGTTAACTGTGGGTTTTCTCAAAAAGAATTTTAATCGTGTTTGGAGTTTGTTGCATGTCATGCAGTTTTGTTGTGATTTTTAAATGTGAATAGTGTTCATTGGTGGACAATTTTAAAAACGGACATTAGTAGTGTTTTTCAGTGATTTCTGAAATTTCCTTCAGCACTTTACGAAGTGTTTTCATGTCTCGTATTTTCCACAGCGGAACTTATGGGAACGAAAATTATTTCGGTAAAGTATTTATAATGCATAAAAACTAAAAGCTCTTAAACTTAGCAATATATATTTTGACACCTGCCTGCACCAAACTTTTGTACACATCGACTTTAATTATTGATTATAGACATGGTTACAAGGAAAATATATAGTCTATTTGTATACTTTTACTAACCATGGAAAAACATAAGATACTTAAGTTTGAAGCAAGTCGGGATTGCATAAGCTTATTTTCAATACTTTTTTATGTTCACCATTATAAATCATTTAATTATTTTTCAAATTACCTTGTGAACTGTGCATATTCTTCCTTCAGCCATTTATCCACTGCTGGATATGAGCCTCCTCTATATTCTTCACTTTCCTCTTTGTTGAGCCAGTCTTGCTCATACTGACAAGGATTGTAATATTATCAAACCATTTTTTCTGGAGTTGACTTATTCTTCTTCTCTCAGCCAAGGTCTCCATTTAAGAACTAAGGGTTTCCATTTATCAGATCTTTGACTAGCCATGTGGTTTGCTCATTGACATATTAGGAAAAATAATTACATCGATGTTTGTATTCGGTACAAAGTATTAATCTTATAGAAATTATTGATAAAGCAAATTTATTTTATAAAATTGGTACACTCTGTTCTGTACTAAGGTATGTAATCAACACAGAGGATTAGGGCATAGAAAAGCATTGAAAAAAGTTAAAATATAAAAAACAACTAAAATACAAGATTAAATTAATATTTGTTCATACATTTCACATATAATATACACCTACGTAGTACTTTGTTGATCAATAAAAAATATTATTCATTTATATTTCAAACAATCTTGAATATAAGATGTTAAGTTTTTTTTACCGTATTGTCACATGAAGCTTAAAGTATGTTTATCATAATCAGAGATGACAGTATATTATATCTACCCATAAAAGCTATATGGAGTGTATATACACGTATTGAATGACATCTCAGCTGGAATAGTAACTTTAAATTAAGGTACATTTTAAATGAAATCAATTGTAAGTATCTGTAGTTGAGTATGGGCATTAACTTTAAATAACTTATACCTATATAATATATTTTCCATCGATATTTCTCTTAGTCTATTATCTTATAGAAAGAAAAGCTTTGTAGTGACTAGTACAAAGAAAATGTTTATAGAACTTTGTTAATAAGTAGCCGATACTATGTAGAGTCTCAAAATTTCGAGATATATGTTATACCTACATCTACCATGACTTTATTAATCGCGAGCCGGCTTTCAAGAGCTTCCGCTCCCATAATCAGGCTAACGTAACATTTTATCACATTTTTGACTAGTTATCAGATCATAAATATAAGATTTAAACATTTTCCATACCATCACGGCATATCCCACAAGTGGGGTAACCAGCAGACCAGCTACATGTAAGAAACATGCAAGCTGTTCTCTTCGTACCAATATAAAATCAAGACATTCAGGATGGGTGGCAAACCTCATCGGTGAATTTAAGATGTACTTGTACATCTTTAAACATTTTACAATAATATTTCTAATACTTAGTGATGTGTGATGTCAGACAAACTTTTTTTGGTAGGTACTTAATAATTTATTCAAGGGACATCCTTTCTTTTATGGCTGAACTTTGATAGCTGAACGTACATAGAAATGCACAAAGACATTCGTGATTAAATCCCCTTAAAGTTGATATTGTGATGTGATGGTATCGTTTCTGAGAATCGTGACCGAAATAATATATTATTATTAGACGTTGTTCCTTATTACAACCTACAACATGAGTTTCTGGAATAAGTATTTTATTATAAATTTTCCTCATAAGCACCATAAATGTTAATTTTAATTCTTGTTTATATTATTTATTTATTATTAGATCACTTATATTGAGCTGTTTTTGTAATAAAATCACCTCAAGAGCGCATTTACAATATTATTTGTCACTTTAATTTATTTTTATAAAATACAAATCATGTATACTATTTTTATTGTCACAAATTTTAGGTATTAGATTTAATTTTATTAAAATTTATCACTTAATTTTAAGAAACAAACACAAAAAACAAAACTATCAAATAAAAATAAACACTTTATTTTGATCGGATAATAAAAATGAATAAAAACTTAATTGATAAACTATTATATTTAATTAAAAAATTGGAGAAATTATGGGTTCAGTCAGCTACAAGAGCGCAATCTACCCAAAAATCTTGCCTTCTATTATCAACTGCAGAAGCCTATACTTATCGCCTCGCAGGATGTGGCCCAAATATGAGACTTTACGAACCTATATTTGTCAGGAGGTCTCTATTAAAAATAATAAATACATAAATATTTTTTTGGCAAAATATGTAGAACACTATACACTGTATTACGTTTACAGAAAGTATCATAAGGTTGGCTTATCGCATACACGATTTCTTCCAGTCAACCTGGATCTCTCAATTCTCGATTGATCTCTTAGAGATCTCTCGATTGAAAGTTTAGCACTCTCAAGTTACTGCATACCATAGTTATACATTAAGGTTTGCAACCTCCCTCACTCATGAATATTCCATATTTCGAGTTTGAAAAAGACATAACATGTCGAAACCTGGTAACTGAATTAAAGGAAACAGTAGAACTCTACAAAGTTTGTTTTATATTTTACATTAAATTATGGAGTTCTACAAAATAAGCAGTTATAAAATTCAATACCATACTTAAGTTTTACTTACATTGAATATAATCAGATATACCTACCAACGAAACAATAATAAATATTACATTTCAAATTTCCAATTCTAATTATTGTGGTATGCACATTTATTTTCTTCAATATTCTCGCTTGATTAATGATACACATTTTATTTCGCCTCTCATTGTGGAGACAATGTCTCAGCCGTCAAACTAAACGCCTTCTATTGCTCATCAGTTACTTTATGGTGAATATATTTCCCATTAAATACTTACTTTACTAACTACTGTAACATAGAAAAATATAGAAATATGAAATGTTGAAGTAGGTATGTGGAAGTGTCTCATGGTGTATGCGATTAATCAGAGGTTCAGTGAGATGTTGAAGCGCCTATAAAAAATAAAAATATTTATATTAATCCTTAAAAAAAACTGTAGATATATTTAAATATATAGAAAGGCACATGGGTGTTTTCTTTTATGTTTTATTTTCTTGACTTTCATCTAAAGGTATTCGTAAACGTCACGTGTAATACAAATAATTACTTATATTGATGTATATATTTATTTATTTAATCCAACAGACACTATAGACAAAAATTATATATGATGACAGTGTGTCATTCATCCTGAACGTCTTATTTTTTTATGTTACAAAAAAACGATATGTGCCTTTGTTCAATACTTGGCCAAATGATTGACCCACTTGTGAATGAAAATATCAATATTTCAGTGAATAAAGGAGCGAGATTCACTTTTTTGCGATATGTTTCAACTAACCCGTAAATTATTCGTTTTTTATTTAAGTAGAAACATAAATGGTTTCTATTTATAAGTAAATAAATTAGAGAGATTGTCATACACAATAATATAATTGTCTTATTTCTAACATTTTTGTGTTACCTAATGTCGCCTCTGCCCACATTCTTCATGTCATTATAATATAGTATGTATATGTATGTATTATTCTTCTCTATGAATTCATAATTATTATATTTTATAGGCTATTTTAGTTCTAGATTACGTTTAATTAGTTTTAATTAATTAAGCTTCTTCGCATTATTATTATTCCCATCTCATGATAGTAATTTGAACCAAATAACAATAATAATATGCGATATTTTACAGTTACTCTTTCAAAGCTTTATATGAAATAAAACTATGCTAGTCAAAATAAGGTATTTTTTTGTGTGTTTTTAATGCATACCTATTTATTTTATTATCTCTAATTTTATTTTCATATTCTATAGATGTGATTAGATGGTATTATCATCTCGATATTTTTTATGATGCAAAAAATTAACTATTTAATTCTCAGTTTACATACTTGCACTCGTAAACTCCATTTATAATGTGAAGTATGCGGAAAGGATCGATTAGTATACATTTAGTAATTGGTTGATTAAAGTTGTCGGTATAACAAATAAAACAAATATAAGGCGTATAAATATTTTATACTTTTTTCTTGTCGTTCAATACGAAATTTCCATTAAAGCTAGCAGACTTTTCAGTTATTGTATCTAACATTAAATTTGATAGAAGAAAAGGTTTGTAAAAAAATCCCTTATAGATGAGTAGCTTTATTACCTACAATACAATGCATTATTTCTATTAGGCATATTTCGATATGTATTTTTTCTCAACTTTATATCATCTTTTTTACAGAGTTAGATGTTTCAAAGCTAATAGATTCACTTATTTTGATATATTTTCATTTATTAAATTAATAATTCACTCGTATTTCAGTTAAACAAAAGTACATAATATAAATAAAAAATATTACACAATTATAATATTATTAAGGTTAAAAACCTTGTACAACTAGTATATATTTAAAATGATAAAATTAAATAATACTATTTACTTTTATAACTACATTAAATATTAGTATACACTTTGTCTTAACGATTCGTGAATCATATAAATAAGTATTATTCATAAAAAGAGAGGCCACTTATTCCGCCCTGTTAATTTTCGTTAAGTAAGTACCTAATTTACGTACATTGAACTAATCTTATTACATTCTTAAAAATGCACGTATATCACTTGTAATGATCTATATTTAATCCTTAATTCGTTTGAAATCATTGTGCAGTATGCTTGGAAAACGTATATAATTATTTTTTTGTATTTTCTTGGCAAAGTGACCAAATCTTAATGTAGGTAACATTTGAATCAAAAAACCCATGAAGCAGTGATAAAAGTTTTGTAATACTTAATCTCTGTTTTTTATGATTGGTAAACTGTATTGGAAAGATTTTAAATGTTATTGCACATTGTGAACCTACTGGCTACTTTTGGTTCTTATGGAAGATACTGCGATATATATTGAACAGATGTACATTTGCAGTTTACTTCAGTTCTATGTTTTACCTTCATAATCATAACAGAGGCAATCAAGGAGGTTACATACAATATGTAATATTTGTAAATTTATTTGAATTTTTTGCAAATTTTCTTTCACAATTGAAAATGTAAACAAATTCGATAAGATTACAACATTCGATAATATTTGATTATACTAATTATTGCATAAATTAGCGTCGGTAATTTATTTTAGCAATATTTTTAGTAAGTATTTAAAAGTTACATCATATTAAACGACAAGTTTTAAAATAAAGTTGGAAAGTGGGGTATACATTAAAAATAATATTATATACACTAAAGGTTTTAAGATATATTTATTAGAATTATGTAAATGACCGCAGTGACTTGTCAGCGGGGGATCTTATTTCAAAACTTGCCGCTGATCTTCCATTCTAATAAATAAAATATAAAAGATGCAGCTATTATATTAAGTTAAGAACCTAGATAAGATATATATTTAATAAAAGTATGTGTGATTGGGTAATATTTGATTAATTATTATAGTCAGCTTTGTGTATGAAACGTTTTTCTGACAGTTAATCTTGTATAAAAGTTGAAATTTAAGCTTAATGACCAAAATAATTTCACAAGATGATTTCAAAATAACGAATGATTGGTTTCTAATGTTACTTTAATCAGAAAACAACAAAATATACCTATTTACAATATTCTCATTAATCATTGACAACGCACTGTGTAATGTCGTTGGTAATGTGAAGGACGATACATGAAATGTTCCCCTTTGTATTAGGTATCTCTTATGAACATATTATTACAATCTATTGTGTGATTCTGTAACATCACATGGTAAGCTGTTTGACATTTTATGAAACAACCATTTTATCTTTCAAGTGTGTTTGACAGATTTATCACAAAGCTTAGAAAAGACAAATGGTTCAAAGTTATAGGTGAAGAAACTTTAAACAAACATAAATACGAGTACATATAAATATTATGTCAAACACCAAAATCATTCTAAATTCAAAGTTACTACGATCTTTTACTTCATTGAATTGATATCGTTAATATAGTTATTACTTAATGTTTTTTTTTGCATAAATTCTGATCTATTGATGTTCTAACTTTGATCTACATACTTACACTAATAATGGGATGACTATAATACACATCATGTTGTTTTAAACTACACTTATTCGTTTTTTTAACATTGTTTTTTGCTTTCATGACGTGTTTAATACTCGTAAATATCTTAAAGTATTAATGACCCAAAGATACTTAGAATACAATATGAAAAAAAAAACAACAACAGTACTTGTTTCAAGCTGTTTCGATTCACTCTACTCCTATTTATTGAAGTCGGAATACAATGAAAGTTTTTGATTACAAACATCACGCAATAGGTGTCATCATTTCATTGTGTTTATGTGTGAACATTGTGTTAATTTTTGTGTAGGTAACATTTACATTACATCCACCCACGTAAATTGACGATGTAATACCAATACAAATATTATACTCGAATTCTGATACAATACATAATACCACGTTGACAATAAAACTTTATTATGAACCTTTACTTACACAATATTAAGGCTTGTTAAATTAGCACTTAGGTGCAAATATAAAAGTTGTAAAAGTTACTCTTTTAAAGAGAAAGCACACTTCGTAATATATTTGATTTCCTTAATACTAATTATTTTTACAAGTTTTTTATTTATTTAAGCGATTGATATGCGAGAGACGGATTTTGTCTTTTGAGGAAAAATGTACCTCTCGAATATATTATCATTTAGTGTAAGAAACGTGATTTGTTTATATCCAACATAAAACTCTATTAATACTTACTTGTGCGATAATGGAACGTTTAAAAAAAAGTACGTGCTAATTATTATGAGAAATCTTTGAAGTAACATGTGATCATATTTTTATCCTGTAGAAAGGTTTTTTTGTAATATTCAAATTGATCATCTTAAGTAGGTCAGAATGTTTAGTGTCAGTTTAAATAAAACATATTTGCAATTATTACATATGATTAATAAACATTTCCAAGTAAATATACTAAACTAATGAATCACATTAACCTTACATTCACGAATCAAAATAACATTATAAAATTAAATAAACATTAATGTGGGTCAAAATTACGTGTCAGATCAAATAAGTAGATACTGTTATTTATTATTAGGAACTATTTGATGAAGATCTATGAGTTCGATGTAATGATCTATGGATCTAGAATGATAGGTAATAGTAGTAATAATAATGTTAAGTACTTCCATACATAGTTACAATACCTGACGTACAAATGTGTTATTATGAGTGGTCTCAGTGATTTTAAACTCTTTGCCCTGGCTATTGATAGATTGAGAACAAAAAACCTCTCACCAGATTCAACCTTTTGTAATTATGGATAGATACAATAATTAGTACCTGCTTATTGACCGAGTTTCATACTACTTTAGATGCTTAACTTAATTAAAAATATTATATCCCGACTTTTGACAAAGAGAACGTGGAAAGATCACGGATGAACTTGTGGTGAATAGAAAAGAACAGAATGTGGTATGGAGTATCCAGTACTTCTTCTAGTAAAACAATTGCACTGAGTTGTTGCATCGTGTGAAAACGAGAAATTGATTTTCGTTTCCTCGTTTTGCTTTACTATTAAATTCACCTCCACTGTAGATTTTGATACAAGGCTGTTACATTGTAAGTGATTATTTTAAAGCACTCCAGAGGTCATCATTGCTAATTTGTAATGCTGTGAAGATCTCGAGTTGAATTTCGTGTAATTTTTATCGTTATTTTGTTCAAGTGTTTTCTCACACTTTGAAAATGTAATTATGATGTAACGTTTATTATTTTTGTATCCACTTGTTCATTGATGACTTTGTGAAATTTTATCAATATCTACTACTACTACTATACCATCACGGCATATCCCACAAGTGGGGTAGCCAGCAGACCAGCTGCATATAAAACATGCAAGCTGTCTTCTCCGTGCCAAAATAAAATTAAGACATTCAGGATGGGTGGCAAACCTCATCGCCGAATTTAAGATGTAAAATGTCTTATTTTTTTGAACACCTGCCTTTTACAGGACACTCGAAAACTTATGGAGAAGAGTGGGAGACCAATTCTTTACCGGGTGCTCCACGGGAGACACGCTCCATTTATCAATATCATCATGTGATTTTGTGTTTTGTGCTTGCCTTTATTTCGAACAATGTTCATTATCCCAAATTTACACAATTTGAGCAATTTTGTGTCATTTGCATCACTGAAAACAAATATATTAAAATAAGTTAAGGGATGATAAAGATGATTTAGAGTGTGATATTCATTTATTAATATCCTTTATTTATAGCGGAAAGTTTGGATCTTCTCTATGTTTCCTAGGTAATATAAATTTTATGAGTTTTATTATTTATGAATTATACGTTAGTAAATATTTTAAATGATTTTGCCTTTATTTTAAAACAGTTTGGAAAATAATGGTTTAATTTAAGGCTAAAATTTTGCGTAAATCATAAAACTTTGCCAATTTTTATGAGAATGTTATCAAATTTCGTAATATAATTTCTCGACTACATTGCGAAAACGTAGCATCATTAGCTTAAAGTAAATACTTGTAGTATAATTCTCAATGTATTTAATACACAACTTACTATTATTTACATTGTTACAATCTAAATATGTAAAGAAAAATACCGTGTCTGTCAAAACTAAGTATAATTATTATGATAAAAATACGCTTTTGTTCTTAACAGCAATGTTAGGTAACGATTTGTTATTAAGAAAATGCTATAATCATATATTTTTTCCCAGTAGATTTCGAGTTAGGCCGTATTATGTATGACCATAGGGTCAACTATAATTTACATTTCATCACAACGTGAAACCAATAATGAAACATTTCGAATGGTAACCTCTCTTCACTTGTGTAATTTGAGCAGAAATAAATCAAGTATTATTATTAGTAAGTACAATCATGTATTTCATTTGGTATACCGACTCATGTTTAGGAATATCATATTTTTTTATAAATCGACATATTTGATTATTTTTTAGTTCGCTCGTTATAAAATTATACAAATTATAGACATTATTTAAATTCATATTTTTTTATTTATATTTTATAATTTTTCGAGGAATGGTCAGCTGAAGATTGGTCTCCTACTCTCTTCTCTTAGTTTTAGAGTTTTCTGTAAAGGGCAGTTATTCGTATAACGTTACGGATAAGATATTTAACCCTTCAATTCAGCGTTAATAATGAATATAACACATATATTGAGCAATTAATAAATAAATGTGTTTTATTTATTCTTACAACGTTTTAATTTAATGTCCATGAAAGGCAAAAACCCGAAAATAAGGCTTACGAAGTGCCAATTGAAACATGTTTATGAGTTTTTATACTGGACTAACTGTTAATATAGATGTATTGGGTGTTTTGGAGGATGTAAGTGTAATAAAATATATATTACGATCAACACATGCAGGAAATTAAAGCCAAAAGAAGGAAATCATCAACTGTACCTAACTGTTATCTATCGAAATAATACTCTTTCCAGCGTATGTACGCAAGTTCATGAATCATTGCATTCAAAATCACGATAAACACGTTCTTTTTTGATGAATATAGTGATATTTTTTAAGTCACTTATGATAAAATTAAAAGTACCTAGTGAACATCTGCAGCAACTTGTCAATATGGTCAATAATTCTGGAAAAAACTTTGGGTTGAAAATGAATGCACTCAAAACTAAAACCATGGTAGTCAGCAAACGGAGTGGCATCAACGCCAACCTTTATATTGACGGTGGCGCAATAGAACAGGTGTCTCGTTTTAAATATTTGGGCAGCTGGCTGAATGATGAGTGGAACCCAGATTCTGAAATAAAAGCCAGAATTGAGATGGCGAGATCAATCTTCTACAAAATGCAGAAACTCTTGTGCAACCGAGACCTGAAGTTGAGCACAAGATGGAGAGCTGTAAAAGCATATGTATTATCCGTGCTGTTGTATGGAGTGGAAGGGTGGACTCTCAAAATCTCCATGATAAATAAAATTGAGGCATTTGAAATGTGGTTGTACAGAATAATGCTGCGTATCTCATGGACTGATCGAGTGTCCAACGAAACAGTTCTAAATATAATGCAAAAAGATAGAGAGCTAATGACCACTGTTAAAAGACGAAAGGCCGCATACTTTGGCCACATATTCCGTGGAGAAAAATATGCCCTTCTGCAGCTTATAGTAGAGGGTAAGATAGAGGGCAGACGGGGTTTGGGGCGTAAAAGAGCATCATGGCTCAAGAATCTTCGGCAGTGGTTTGGAATACCGGATGCAGCAACCCTCATCAGACTGACCCAGGATCGTGAAGAGTATCAAGAGATGGTCGCCAACCTCCGATAGGAGCGGCACAAGAAGAAGAAGAAGAAGTGAATATTCAAAACCAAAGACAAACAGCAAGTAAAAAATAATTTCAGAAGCTTGACAAAGAGATCAACGCATGGAAGTCGTTTAAAGTACGAAACTCAATCTTAAAATAATAAAATTAAAAGTGTTTGAATGATCATGTAATTTCATGACATATTTTCTTTCTTAATGAAAATACAATAAGCATAGCTAAGAAACTACTTTTTATAAAAAAAATCATCTGATTTCTCCAGTTCGCCGTTTTATTTTGATGATATTTTAATTTTTTTAGGTCTGTGGTCTCTGTACAGGAGAGTCGATAATCTTGGTTGGGCCATGTTTTGAGAATATTTAGTGATGGTTCAAAAATAACACTATTCTTTTATTGAACTATTGTATTTGATTTAAATGTTTTTTTTTTTGTGCTGATTTGCTTGTAGGTAATTATGTCATAAAAAAATAATAAAAAATAAAATGTTGATTAAATAATATACTATATTGATTTGAATAATTAAATATTTTTGCCTAACCATAGAAAAAGTGAAGCTCATGACGCATTGGTCTTTGAATATCCAATATAGCCCGTGAAAAAAAATCAACAAGGAAAATCACCTTTTTTATAATTACCATAAATCTATAAATATACCTACATGTTATTTTTTTTTGAAAACTTGTCATTTATTTATTTTTATACACCAGAGAAGTTTGTTGCCAGTCGATATATGAATTTTAGCGACCCAAGAGTATTTAAATAGACCGTTGTTTATAAAACTAATATGTAGTGTTAACTTAATTAAGTTCTCTCCTCATGTGTTATTATTTGTACCTGACCAACAGACAGTAGTACCAGTTACGTTTAAATACTTATAACTGCGAAGATACATTTATATTTTTACATAATCATAACATAATCCAAATGATTTTATGGATGATTAAGTTTTTAGGCGGAAACTAGCCCGTTATACATTATGGCTATTTTAATATTATATTATTGGGATATTAGGTATAATCATTATCAAGCATTGTACATCAGAGAAATACATTAATTTTGTATGAAACTTGACCAAGTAGTGTCATCCTTTACTTTGTACAATATGAAATTCTTACAGTTCTTTATGAAAATAAATTTGAATTCTTCTTGGGTATTATTTTTTAAATATGGCACTGCTTAGATGTCACAAATTTATTCAATATTGATTTCATCATTTTATTTAAAGAACGCTAATTGGTCATAATTAATTTATTTTTATTTAAATAAATTGGTCACAATAAAATATTATATGTAAGTTCATCTAACAGGAAAGCTTCTGATTCATTAGATATAGATTTTGCACATTATATGTAATAAATTTCGTTTTTTATATTGAGTCGACTTTGAAATTTAGATGAGGAGATTCAATTATCACAGAATCTGACAGGAGTACATTTAACTGCATCCTCCGTTTCCGAGAGTAACAAAGAAGGGTCAGTATAATAAAACATTTTGTGGTCGGTAGCTTGATGGGATAGAGTGGAACTTTCAATCGAGGGATCCCGGGCTTGATTTCACTCGTTGCTGACCTGCTCCACCCTCACAAGCTTTTTGCTAACTTTAAGGGTGTTTTATTCTACTAAAGATTATATTTTGTGAGAGAGACGTCTTTCGTCTTATGAGGACATTGTCAATCCTCATAAGACGAAATTGACAATGTCCTCATAAGACGAAAGACGTCTCTCTCACAAAATATAATCTTTAGTAGAATAAAACACCTGTTTTATTTTTTCGATATGGAATTCTACTACCTTAACACCGACACAGTGAATAACTTTAAGGGTATCTGGGTGTATTTAGATTTAATTTAAAGTACAGCGAATTTCGGTAATTTGAAAAACTTTTTAAAGTAAGTTGATGGAATCGTACCTTAATAAAACTATAACTACACAAGCGCTTTTTGACGGCAAAATATCGCGTTTAATAAATTTTATTATCTTCATTTGTGAATGGTCATCAATGTTTTGATATAAGTAAGTTCGATGATGCCACATATATAGTAAGTATTTACTGTTAACGATATTATGCAGAAGAGGAAGTTATTTGGTGCCGAAACCGGTTGCTAATGGCACCTTGACACACTAGAATATTATTATTGTGTACATACTCAATAAATTTACAAGATATACATGTATATATGTCTAGATACTAAATTTTACATTGATAAAAAATCTTTTGATACGTCCCGAGTTACTCCAGGTGAACTTCATTAAATAAATTGATATTTATCGTTCATCTTAATGATTAAAACATATTAAATGTCTACAAAATAAAAAAAATATACTTATTTTACATATTCCATATAGGATATGTATCCCGTGGAGCACCCGGTAATGAATTGGTTTTCCACTCTTTTCCGTAAATTTTGAGTGTCCTTTAAAAGGCAGGTGTTTGAAAAAAAAGCTTTTACGTCTTAAATTCAGTGTTCTCATCTTAAAATATATCTTGTTGTTTTGTTCTCACGGAGAGGATAGTTTGCATGTTTATTACTTAGCACTTTAGGTATATGCCATGATGGTATAGTAGTATGTTATTGAGTTTAAGAACTATTAATTAAATTTCTGTGATTTGAGTTATTTTTTTAGAAAGATATATCTGGGTTTTTGTTTTATAAGATATACAGCTAATTGACTTTCGTTGCATGTACGTATAATATGGACGGTGACATTTAGTGATTTCACTTGATAAAAATTATGCTAGACAGGCGAACTTATACATGGTAACAGACAATGTCACTGAGTTTATTAGGTACACGGGTAACACTTTCCATATCATAAAAAATAGAAATTAAAAATGGGTAAAATATTTCACCGCTGAGTGTAAAGATGTGTAGATAATGCCTAATACATAAGTGAAAATATTAGAAAAGAGTGGAATTGTTTTAATTTTTAAATTTTTGAAACTAAATATCACATGTAGTGCATAGAAATATTGTATTTAAAAAAAACAAATATAAGTTGTATACTATATACCTACTCACAAACCGACATGGGTTACTTACAAATTGTACATTTTAGTATTGTTAATTTATTTCTTCCTCTTAATTTATTTAAGAATTTTGTTTAAAATATTCCAAATAACTTCGCGTCTCTAAGCTGCATTACAAGTATGTAGTAGCAAAGTAGCCATACTTATTAATTTATTATCTACTACCGCCGACGTTTAAGTGGTCTCTGTAATAAAAGACAGTTATATACAATTGCGTAAGACATGTTGCTCTATATTTTATGTTCGTTTACCTAGGTATGTAATTTTATAGATATAATACCATAGAACATATAATAAATAATATTATGTGATATTTATTAGATATTTAGTTATATTGTATGTAAACCTATCACTGATATGAATGGAGATGAAGAATTTTGATTGTACTTGTGTCAAAAAAAATTACGCAATTTTTATATCTTCCTTACGTTTAAATCATATTTTCTCTATATATTGTTTCTTTTTGAAAAGTTGATTTTATTTATTTTTATTCTTTACTTTGCATTGGTTACAAGTGTTACAACATCAATCATTACAAAGTATCATAAAATTATCAGTTATACAATTCAATGCATAGAGGGCGAGTTTATCGCTTGAAGCGAAATCTTCCAACTTACCCAGTTCAATTATTTTTTGTACTTACGATAATATTAGGAAATTCCATAAACTTATTTTGTCTTTATAAGAAGTTGTCAGTAGGTACGTATTGAACTGGGAATTTATATTCAATTTACTTTATATCACAAAACAATTGGCATCTACCAAAGATAAAAAAAAAACTTACAACCACCATGAATATTTTAGTTTTTCCCACAATTGATTAGCTTTTAGACTAATTGCATGGAATGAATAAGTTTTATATAAAAGTTATCAAAATTTACATTGTACTTCCACTAGGATCATAAAGACTTTTAGTCAATGGGACCTTAGCAAGAAAAAACACAATAAAAATATACGTAAAGTTACATTCATATTTTTTGTTTATAAATAATTAACAACGATGAGTAAAGGAATTATTTATAAGACATTGTTATTATCAGGAGTACATAAAATTAGTTAAGATTTTAGGTCAAATTTTCTTGACCGTTAACCATTCAAACAAAATAATACCTTGCAGTATGTAGTTATGAAGTATCTCGAGACCGGAGCGGCGCCGTAGATAAGATAGATAGGTACTCGAATAGTAAAATAATACCCGGTATTAGAGCTTACAATGTAGATATTCTAAATATTATAATTACTTATTAAACAATACGCTACAATGTTCAAGGTACTATTATACTCTTGATAGTTCGATCTGATATTGAGTATTGCAGGTACAAGACTATTGTAAACAAAGTAACTTATAATAATTGAATATTAGGTATTTATCTGAGGAGATAATATTGAACAGATTATAATATATTCTAGTTTGTATACCCGGAGTTTAAATACATTAACGTTAAATAAGCAGAAATAACTTTTTTTCATTTATCTAGGAAAATAACAAGTTAATATGGTATTTCATTTATGTTATTGTATTAAAATGGTTTTCTGTCAGTAACATCATTGGACAAAATTTAATAATTTATTTTTATAATCAATTTTTTTATTACAAGGGGCTATTTTTGTAAAAGATTTTTTTAATACAGATATTTTAATAAAACGATGCTTTGATTCAATCATATGAATTTTCCCTCCTTTTTAAGTAAAATGCATATCTACGATGAAATTGAAGTTTCATTTTTTGAGGTAAACGTTTTTCTATTCAAAAATAGAAACACAATCACACATAATATTATGTTATTTAATTTCGAAATGAAATGGTTTGTCAATTCTTTGAAAAAACATTATAGGAATTAAGAGTGAGATTTCGTGTTGAGGAGATTTTTTTTGTAAATCATGTAGTACGGCACATACAAACACAAACGCATTAAAATATTTATATGTTGATTTTGCTATACGTAGGTATGGTGGAAGTGCGACCATAACCTAAGGCGGTTCTCACAAAGAATTCCGTTATAAAGGCACGTTCTGTAGCTGGTCAATTTATATGCCGAACCAGGCTTTACACGGAGGGAGACACTCACCAAAGGTCCACGTACGACCTGAATCATTATATTGACTAGGTATACATATAATATATTGACATGTTCGACTTCTGTAGTGCTCTACAAGGTGTATATGGATAGTGATTTTTTACGTATAGATTTCTTAATAGACTAATATTAATGTATTTGATGAAATACACTCGTAGTTGTGTCAATGAATATTTTACATCAAATATTTATTGCTTTTCTGTCATCATATATTCTTCACTTCATATATAAAACAAATTACATCATTTATAACCATAACATTAATTAACATTCATCTATTAAGTTTGATTTAAAATTAGGTACATTTACTCCAGATTTTTTTTTTCTTGAGAATTCTGGAGAACATGACGACGAAACTTATTACATAAAACTTTGTATATTTTTAATTTGGCTTGAATGACCATGTATTTTGTTATATATATTTTTAAAACACGCTATCGCAATTTCGGTGCACCTACACCATCGACAAACAACATTGAAGAGATGAGTATGAATGAGTAAAATGACAATGGATATTAGTTTATATAAGCATGATGAATCACACAGGTGGTGGCGTGTTATTGGATATAGATAATAATGGTGATACATTGGGGGCTATTATTTTATTTCCTTTATTGACTTTTGATCAAAGCAAAGCTGTTTATTCTTCTTCTTCTGTTTGTAGTAGATCATTAATCTGTTTGTTCGATATTTGTCTCCTCTTGCGACCCTGAAGACCAGCTATCGTTCCATCTTTTAGGTGGCCTTCCTTGTAATCTTCGAACTAATGGTGTCTCGTTCGCAGCGATAATAATAATAAATATATTTATTTCCAAAGTACACAATACAATTTTTTCAACAAACAATAAAAGAAAAACAATCATAATAATATTCTACCTCCCTATTAGAGATATCTCGTGTATAGGGAGGGAGTATATACCAATTAAAATAGGGCAGGCTATTCTGTCATTACTCATGCGATCCACATGATCCCTCCTTTCTGTTTATTAAGAGTATTGAAATTTATGTAACAAAATACATACATAGTCATTCAAGCCAATTTAAAAATGTCTAGAAACTGTTAAACAGTTAGTGCCTCGAAAAAATGTGAAATAAATCTTTGTAGTCCAAAATGTTTCTTACAACTTTTTAACAGTATACTTCCAGCCCTCATTATATTTAGTGCTCAACATATAATATTATACTGCGTACGGTTATATATATCTAAGGTAAGTAAGATTTTTCTGTCTAATAATTCAAAAACACTAGACCCACTATGTTATACATTAGGTATTATAATACGTAGTTAATAATAATTTATAAATACCGGTCACTTAATACCATTATAACTTAGATAAAGTATGAACAAATTTCACAGAGAAGCAATGTTTACAACAGTAATTATTATGGCACTTGTAGGTCTAGGAGATATATGTATGAACATAAACTATGATGACTATTAGTGGCGCCTTCTGGCGATATATGTGCCTGACTAACTACCTAATTATCTACTGTTAAGATAACGTAAAGGTTGTACTGCACATTGACATTTATTAAAGTATCGAGTAAGTACATTTATAAATACATAAAAAAATATATAAAAATCAACATAAATCTGTATACTTTGTGCTTTGCCTATCAATTCGAAGGTATTCTTAGAAACATTTACTTGATAACAAAAATGTTTGCAATATCTATTTAGGTATCGATCTTTGTCATCATGATATTTCCCTCATGTGAAATAGCCAGTGATTTGAAGATACATAATGGACGTATCGGTATTGCAATATCTGTTTAAGTATTGATCTTTGTCATCATGATTTTTGTTCCCTCGTGTGAAATGGCTAGTGATGTGGAGAAAACCGTATAAAATAAACATACCGGTCATCCTCTTTGTGTCACTAAAAATCAAACATCCAAAATGGATGACATGCCGTAACGCTGAATTGAAGGATCAAATGTCATATCTGCTTGAATTTCTAGGTAGGCCTTTTACAAGACACTCAAAAACAGCAAATATTGGAAAAACTATTCTATTTAGGGGACTCCACAAAATCGATTATGAAATGAAATATAAGATCAATAAAAATTTTACATTTTATTTAGTACTTCCACAGTGTTTTTATTTATTTATCTCTTGAAATCTGCTCGCAATTGATAAAGTCACTGTTGATGTGCTCGATATATGTACACGTTTTATTTTGACGAATTTAACATAACTTCCACCAAGTATTAACGTCAGTAGACAAAATTTACAACGAAATTAATTGTGTCCATAATATCTGTCATAAAAACTAACAAAAACGAGGTAGCCATCGAACTTATCGTATACATCATAACATGAAACATTCTTTCTGTGCCATGCAAGGTTAAATAAAATTTTATGCAATGTAGGTGTATTAATATTCCAATATAAAAATGAATTAAAATATATGAAGTTATCGTTCTTCTACTATGCATAGGTAGCTAACAAATTTTTCGTCTATACAGTTACAATGACTGATTGAACGAGTATTCGACTTACACAAAAACACAATGTTGCTAGGTATATATTTATACAACCATTAGGTATTGACCGAACATTGTTTTACTATAACTAACAATAATTAATAAAAAATCCGAGCGGTCAAATGTTTTATTAATTGATTATTATCACTGACTGCTTTGTCTATGGATCTTGAGCGTGTGTGTTGTTTTATTTTTTTATATCTTGTCTATGTGTTCCAAAACCAGTCTGACTTCTATTGTTTTTTTTCGTTTAATCGACTCGCCAACTTGACCCCGTGGTCATCTTAGGTTAAATTTTAAAATGTAATCCATTGTATTGAAAATATTTTCTGTTTTGCAATTCATAGGTTTTTAATATCATAGAGGATTCGAAGTTATCGATATATCTATCTATGAAAATACAAAATGCACAAAATAATTATTTAATTTTTCCTTGCGAGGGATGGAAGATGCGATAGGGGCATCTAAAGAAGAAAAGTCGCCAGAGTTTGAGTGATTTGCACTTCGATCCATTGTCTACGATGGCTATGTTAAGAATCTCAAAAATGCAAGTGCAAAATATTATTCTGGTACCGACACATAATATGTATGCAAGCGAAAATTGGACGTGGTTATAGAGGGGGGAAAGGATAATAAATGATGTGGAGATGCGATTGTCGAGAAGAATAAAAAGAGTGAGTGAGAAAAAGCGGGGATGTCGGAGAACTACGTAGCTTGATCACGTGCATCAAATTCTCAAAGACGGTCGCGTGTTGAGTTGAAGAAATCGACGAAGGTGTATGAGAAATTATACGGATGTAGAGAAATCTAAAGGAGTAGGTATGTAAGAATAGAAATGTGTGACGTTCCGTCCTTTTTCCCTACCCCAAATTTATAACTGAATAAGTATTGTATTGTATAATCATAACATCTTTTTGTTCCATAATTGGACATAGGCCTGTCTCATAACTTTATTGAAAAATAAATTTTGGTCCCTCTGTATCTTCTTCTATGCATTTATCTCTATTTGCCTATATATTCTCACGCCGTATTCCAAATAGGGTAGGCGGAGATGACAGAACGCTAAGTTGATTTATCCTTACATACTTCCTACTCATTATTGCTGTATCCATATCCTCATTGTTTCCTTTACGAATTAGGCGTTCGCAGAAGGGATGTGATGTGATGAGATAGATAGCAGGTAGTTCTGCAGTTATTCATATCATCTTACATATAGTTATTTTGCTGGATATATCTCTTGTGCGTGAAATGTTAATGATGGTATTGGTAGATAAATTCCTAGATAATGTATAAAATAATGTACAAAGAACAATGCCTTGGTAAGCAATATTATACCTATCGGTGTATGTATCTACGTACATAGTATCTATATTATCTTGGTGAATTATTATAAGTTAAACATAATTACTATTTTTACAATACATTATGTACACATGTTTTTGTGGCGTAGGTACATTTAACTAGTAGTAATATTATGTTCATTATAATTGATACAACGAATAATGTACAAGTATTTTTATTACAATGATAAATATACCTACTGTCTACTAAATATTTTAGGCTGTTAATGTGTATGGATATTTGAATAACTATTATCCCGGATATTTCAGAAATCAGTAGACTTTTATAAAATAATATTTTTGGAAGGCAATTTGATGTATAGGCTCGTGATTATTTCAGTTTTTTTAGCCTATAAACCGTGTCTCCGTGTGTTTGTGTATGTGTTTTTTAAAGTCTTTTATCAGAAAATATTGCAAGGCAAATCACCAATGTTTAATATGAATTTCAACAGAAACTTGTAAGAAACGTATTGCAGCCTACTTTAAAGTGCTTCTTCTTGTCACTTCATTCTGTAATTTTGAAATGAGACATTCTCTTCTTAAAAGTTTTATAGATTTTTTCACATTTGAAATAGTTTTTGTCTTCTTTTCTATACATAACATCACAAGACTTTCCTCATCCAGAAGGAGGACAGTCTGTTGACGAGTTGTATGTAATAAAGATATTGATATTCTTTTCCATCACACTTGATTTTATGAGTTAGGTTCATAACCACAGAATGCAGAGTTTGAAATATAGCATTGTTCTTATATCATTGAGAAATATACGGAAAATAAGCAGAGCTATTTTATTTTTAACATCAATGCTAGTAAGTAGTAACACCAGTAAAAGCACTTCACTAGATATGTAACTAAGTAAGGTGTATAATAATATATATTATACTCTATTGTATTGTAATGTATATTTTATATAATATGTATGTATATAATATTATGGACGGTAATATAATAATTACCCGGAAATAAAAAAAAATGCAATGCACATCACTACAGAGCTAATTTGTAAAATAAATATGAAATAATAATGCAAAAGCGATCGTCAATCTTTGGTAGGTCCTACTTGTTATTTTTTAAAAGATAGATGTTATTTGGGTTACGAAATAAATAAAACATAAATGTTTAATTCTACTATTTGTTTATCTGACGACAGATACGTCTTTCGTCTTGTTAGGACATTGTCAATCTTAACAAGATGAAAGACGTCTCTCTCGTCAAATAAACAAATAGTAGAATAAAACATTTGTTTTATTTATTTCGCTATGGAATTCTACTACCTAAACACCGAGACGGTGAATTATTTGGGTAACACTATGAAGATTATCCAAATATTTCAGATTAAAAGAGAGTAAAAATACTATTACATATTCTTTAAACAGGTTTAGGGTTTAAAAGTCAAGAAAAAAACAAATGATTTACTCTATCATTATTTAATCCTCTGTGCCAATACGGGAACTCTGTGAAATAGCCAGGGAAATTTGTGATGAATACAGTAAAATTTAATTTTTACATGTAAAATTTATACACTTCTATAAAAGTTACGAGATTTGCCTACTAATCAGTTTTTTACGTTTTACGACCCCTGATAAGACAGTCTAATGGAAGTAATTCAAAATCATTATTGGTAAATTTGAATTACAAGGAAATAAATAAATAATAATTATTTAGGTAGGTATATTCATATTGTTCTGATGTGTTCATGTCTGTCACACATCTATGTACCTAGATACTGTTTTATTGAATATGATTGGCAGGCAGTTCTGGTTGGTTGGAAGCTAGATATGAGATCTTTGTTCCTCATGTTTATTCCGTTTTAGTATTTCAAGAAACTCATGAAATATGTTTCTTTCGACTCACTTAATAACTTACGTATGCTGTACTCGACTTTTTCTTAGTAAGGATGAACACATTTTCACAAACATATGAATGAGACAATAATAGTATAGCATTTCACCATGTAAGCAATTATAAAAGTATATTATTGAGCACTGTTTAATCTCCACTATGTTAGGTTAAATACCGAACGTTTTCGCCTATACTTGTAGGGAAAAGGAAAAGGTTTCCCTGAAGATGCCTACAAGTATAGGCGAAAACGTTCGGTATTTAACCTAACATAGTGGAGATTAAACAGTGCTCAATAATATATTTTTATATTTTATTTATTAAAATTAAAAATGGATTTCCACAGCGTAAACACAAAAACTCTTGAATTATTAATTATAAAAGTTTTCATCTATATGAGATAATATAAGTACTTTTTTACATATAAACCAATACAGTTCAAATATCCGTATGATAGATATTATTATTATTCCATTTTGCCATATCATTAGAGCCTGTGTCAATTGAATTACTTATGGGATAATCCAATAAATTAACTTTATTTTCATAAAATCTGTATGGGAAATGAATACATAAATAAACATAGGAACCTATTTTAACATTTTTAGTAAGATAAAATATTACCATTTCATGCTTCGTACACTTAAAGTAAATGAGCCCACGTTCAAATTAAATAATAAATTAATATCCTTTCTGCATCTTAACTGTATTCCTGTATCTCTTTTCTTTCATTGTATCCAACATTGGACTGATGTTGTATCAATATATTCCTGCATAGATCTCAGTCATAGAAATATAATTTGAGAAAAGATTTTATTTATTTTTTTAATCAAACTTAAGTTTCCAGGCTGTTTGACTTATTTGTTGAAATATCACTCAATAAATAAGTAAATCACCGTAAAAAATCGACCACATCTTTTTTAATTTTACGATACATTGCACTTTAATCAGCTCATTAAGAATGGTTTAGCTTTAGATTGTGAAATCATTTTGATACTCTGTAGATGCAAATCAAGATGTTTGTTAATCAAATGTATTGAAATATTTACTAGTGACCTCAATATCTGATGAAAACATTGTCTTGTTGATATAGTTTTTTAACACTAACTAGTAAAAATTTTCACGTATTTCATTTCGTACTAATTACAACATCAATATCGTTCGAGAATCTATCAGAGAAATCTTATTTCTGGTATTGGCGACAATGATATTTCTTAGAAAAAAGGTGCTCACTCGACTGATGATATGTAGGTCGACTATTAAACAGTCGATAAACTTTATATCACAAACTATTATTATATCAATGTGATTTCAAATCATTGGCAGCAATAAAATTGTAAATTGGAATCTTGTTTTCTTTGTGCAATTAACACGTGTGTAATGAACATATAACGTAGAATAATTTGTGATTGGTTAAAAGCAGAGGAATATTTTCAAGCTATAAACAGAGCATTTCGAATCGTGTCAGAATAGAAAAGGATTGAAATGAATTTACTTAAACAGTACAGTTTCTGTCAAACATGTACTGAAAATTCTTTAGCATTTTATATATAAGGGTATAATATTTCGTTTTTATTAAGTATATGATTTTATTTTACCAAAATTACATCCACTCAACCCATATTTGAGAGTAAATAGAAACAAGTGTTCGTTCTCCTGTAGATTAAGCAAATACTAGAGGGACGTCTTTCGACTTCTTATGATAATGATCTATGAAGCGAAAGATCGAAAGACGTCTCTCTAGGTTATTGTTTAATGTATGGTGAAATGAATCGCTTATTTCAATTGAACCAATTATGGAATCTACTTCTATACCTATTTGTGAACTAATGCAATTTATAACCTTAAATCGTATTGAAAACGTTGTTTTTGAATGGATATGTTATCAAGAATGGTTTTTGGTATTTTGCATGCACAAATTTGATCTGTAGCTGTTTTCATGCAATACATACCTAAATACTTTTGCGTTACACAAAAAAATGTGAAAATATCGTAATCTCTTCTTAATAATCATTTATTACTTGTTTTTCCAAATAGTTTTGTTAATCAGTGTTACATGAGACATAAATTATCAAAATTAATATTTAAAGTGAGTGTGAAAAGTGGATAAGTTCTACATATAATATGCAAGGAAATTAATTTAAGTGTTTTCTAAAAAAGTTTCCATATTATGCATTTCATGTACAAGGATATAATATAAAATAAATTCAAATGGGTCTTCACGATCACACAATGTTACTCCTACCAGACATCACAATGCCACAGGTAATATAACAAAATACATTTTCATATTTATATGATTTTTTCAATGAATATTTTTTATTTTTCAGCTTATTGTCACTATAATTCACGATGTTCATGACGTGGTTATTAAATATTTAGAAAGATTTTTTCACTTAACTGAAAATGATATCTTATTTGGCTCAAAATAGGATAGAATAGGTTTCATTGCTCTTTTTGTACTTGGGACGAACATTGAAGTAGGAATGCCGATAAAACTTTGCTATTTTTAATCTTTTCTAGTATAATTGTCTTAAAATCTTAATTCTTGTCTATTTCACAAGATCTCAGTCATATTAATTTTTTCTTACAACTTTATTTATACTAGTTTAATTGCTGTTCAGATCTAGTTATATTCTTATTCGTACGATATAAGACTATCTAGTATTAACTCGATAATTACGCAGGGATTAAAAACAGTAATTATCACTCAATAAAATGGCAGATAACATATCAACATGTTTGCATCAAATCCCACTCATTTTATCATTCAAAAGCATGTGAGTATAGAATTATCACTGCAACAACTTTCATTTGCTCTATCGCATCGTAATAATGTTAGGTTTTACTCAAAGGAAATGCCTACTAATACATCGTTTCACAATAATAGTATCATACAATAGTTGGCATTACTCTTACTTTGTT
This sequence comes from Athripsodes cinereus, assembly GCA_947579605.1. Lineage (NCBI taxonomy): Eukaryota > Metazoa > Arthropoda > Insecta > Trichoptera > Leptoceridae > Athripsodes > Athripsodes cinereus. The sequence continues at coordinate 10,463,276 of OX388322.1, forward strand.
AACCATATGTTTTCTTCATTATGCCGTATTTATTCTTATTAAATAATTGCACAATAATTGCATCCTCTACGACTCAAGTATGTATGTACGTGAGTATGTCCCGTAGTCTTTGCTCGAGGAAAATCTTTCTCATTATATTCTTGTATTTAATGAAAGTTGAAAAGTAGATAAAAAATCTTTGATTGCAAATTTACTCCGTGTGGATAAATAGAAAAAAATACTTATTTAGTAAATTTTCGAAATTTTCGAGAGAAACTTTGTGGAACGTCATTTTATAAAATAATAAAATTAATGTATTACAGAACACTGTTTTACTTCCACTTCACTTTATTTAAATGTCAGAACGTTTTCGAACATTAACTGTTCATTATCGATGACAATGTAATACTTATTTAGTTATTTAAACTTATAATATTAGATTCCTTGTAACCTTTAGATAAAAATATGTATTGCCTACTTCAGAAAGTTCTACATAATAAGTGAAAATTTACATATTTCCTGAAACACGTAAATAATTGAGAAATCGTAAAATGTCAATACAAATGCTATTTTCATTATATAAGAGTTACATTAGGGAATCGATTGGATTTTATGTTAAAATGATTTTTATCATCATTTATTTTCTTAAATTAGGAGTTTTGTATAATTGGTGTTAGTAAATTCGTGTGCTTATTAGTTTAGTATTCCCTAATGGTGATATTATAGTATAAATATTTTGTGTAAAATATATGAAGATATGATTCCTCGTTCATCTAACATCAAAATCGTTTTTAAAGTGGTCAATTACAATTATCCGTATGTTCTTATGTACTTGACTTTGTTAATAGTATTAATTGGATGCATTATCTTAGCAATTCAATCGTAAAGATAAACATTTGAATACAAGTTTTCGTAAAACTATACAATTTTCACGAGCAAATAGACCGAGAGCAACTAGGTACAAACAAGTGTATGCAAATGTACAATGAATTATTTACTTCACATAATATATTATTGTATTATACACATTAGAAGCTGGGCTATTTCAAGTATGGTCGATATTAAATCTGTAATGTTTACACAAATTACCGTTGTTTTAACCTGATGGTTCACATTTTATGCATTCTATTTATTTATTTATTTATTTATTCTACACTGCAAACAACACAATAAAATAAATGTAGGTTACTGTGGTAGTCTTAAATGTTTTCAACATGCTCGTTAATGACTAATAAAATGTGGGACAATATACTCACAATTTTATTACTGTTTTACTGTAATGATGTAAAAATTATAATGTTGTATTATTATAATTTAAAATTTTGACAATACTGGTTAAAAAAAATGTAATAATATATATTTAAACTTTGCAGATTCTTTATACAGCTTCTATAATTATAATAAATTATTTCTTTATCTCTCTTTATCATCAGAAATTTTACTGAATTAATCAACTAATTTGAATAAATAAATATAATATTTTAAACGTATTGTAAACCCGAAAAACAAAATTGTGAAGTGTTTGTTGCATTGTTTGATTGTTTTAAATTTCCTTTATTTGTGTAACATTCGGAACAATGTCGTAGCTGTTCTCAAGTAGTATGTTGAGAAATAATTTCTTTCTTCATTCATATATCCATCATATGAATTGTATAATTAGCAACTGTTCATATATATCCTAAGATGTAGATTGATATCTTGTTTAAAAATACACTGCTTCACATTCTCATTAACATTCACCTACCTACCCAAATTTTAGTATGGGAAATAATTTAGTAACATGATTGATTTCATTTCAAATTATCCACATTGTTTGTGATTATGAGATGAAGACATACCTACATAGGTTTAAATATTTGGTTTCCTGGCACTTTATTCTACCCTTGTACATAGTATTTACTTAACTTTGAGCAGACAATGATTCACTGACTCTGTTGCTCTCTCTATTTAACTGCAAATCATAATAAAGTAGTTCAAATTATTAAAAATTATTTATTAAATACATTAAGAAATACGATGTTTCTTTAAAAATCAATGTTGATTCATTAATAAGAGTATAATTTTTATGTTGAGGATTTTAGTGCCCTTTAGGGATTTTATCTGTTGAAGATCTTTGCTCCTTATATTGGTATTGATTCTCTCTTTTAATTCACTTACCAAGTGATCCCTAAATTGATGATACACCCTCAATTATTTCAACATAGTTTAAAATATTCTAGATTTATGCATAATGTTTGTGTAGTGATACAAAAATAATAGAAAAATCCAAATTTAAAAATAAAATAACAATATAAAATCCAAATTCAAAATGAAACATTCAAAATCAAGCGTTTGAAAAATAAAATGTAGATAAGTCCTTAGAAAATAATATCGTTGTGAAATATAGGTAAAATTTCAACCACTCTCATTTGTATTCATGTGTAGCATTCTGTCAGAGATATTTGATACAAACAATATTCAAATTTTAAAACAGTATTGAAATCACGTAGATATGTGATCGCATGTTATTGCCAATAAATCAGCTGTTTGTGTTTGATTTCGCCATATTGTTAATCTCATGAGCATGCGTAGAAGAAAGTGTCAACTTAAACGCACCTTGAATATTTAAAAACGGAAATCGATTTTTATTCTTTTCTTAATTTATTCCAATTTCAAATATTAAATCTTTTCAAATAATTAAGTATTCAGAAATTTATTCATCAGGAATAAAATATTGTGATTTAATGGAAATTACTATTGATTTGCATTCTATAAGTGTATTTGTTGTATAAATTAACATGCAGGTATGTTTAATTCACTAATATCAAAAGAAAGCTAATTTTGAAAAATATTTCAAACATTTATTTTGAAATTATTATTCCTTACTTTCTTTTTTGAGTGTCCCATGTAAGATGGTCGATTTATGTTAAGTTGTATCCATCTAAAACATTTCACACCTTCTTTATCAGTCCTGGGACATACTGCCGATCTTGAGTATTAGAAACTTCTCTTCGCTGACTGATTTAAGGATTTGCATTCATTCATACCATTACTACATTTACCCGCGTGAGGTTACCAGAAGACTAACTAACTAACTAACTAAGACTAACGTGCACTATGGATTAATCATCTTTTTATCGTCTCACGCCATCACATTTGAAGGGTAGACAAAGAGGACTGAATGCAGTATTATAATCCATTGTTACATCCACGAGTGATTTCATTGCCTACAAATAAAATATTTGCTAACATAAAGTAACTACACGTGTTGGTATCTAAAACAGTTCATTTGATTATCATTTTATTTATTTGTTTATGACAGATAGATACTTAAACAATAAATAAATAATTTATTTATTATTATGAATGCCGTCTTACGAAGCGTTTAATTTATTCCAGCATTGGTTCGTTCCACATCCCTGCTTCAGCCTCGGTCAGATTTGTATTAGAAGCACGTTTGTAATATTTAGAGCCGTATCTTACAGCCATTATGTTTTAAGAATCCATCCATTTGTATTAACTAGATTCTGAGTATATTACTTACAGGTTTTTCAAGTGTGAATGATATTATATTATATCTGATATTGATAGTTCATCAATATTTTATTTATTTCAATTTTACAGGATACATACAGTTGATACAAAAAATACAATGGTCTATAACATATTTAGCAATAAGCAAACCAGTGAAGATCCCTATATTACAATAGATAAAATCAACAAACAACAATTACAATAGAATAGATGGAATAGATTATGGGGGGCCATTACAAAAATTAAATTCGTTTTGAAAACTTCAATTAATAAATATATATATTTTTTGTTGTTGTTCGTTGAAGTTTTTTTTAAATGCAAAAAAAAACAAATTTTAACCCAAATACTCTCATAGTATATAATTTATTCGTGTTGCGAATGTAAAATGTGGAAAAAAGCCAAGCAGTGAGAGGATTCAAACACGGAATCCCTCGGTTAAAAGTCTGATACATTATCATAAAGCTACGAACCACGTTAAAGGCGGATTTAAATTTGTTTTTTTTTGTATGATTCAATTTGTTCATAAGTAATTATTTTTAAAAATTTAACAGTAATAAAATATAAGTAGTCTTTAATTGAAACTTTAAGACAAAATCGGATCTGGATGGTGAAGTTTTGACATCAAAAGTTTATCATTCATCATGAATCTTTTAAAATTATGCCCTTGACTCATTATTAGTATTTTAAAAAAAAAATATTTAGATCCTCTTACACCTAACGTTCATTTAATCAACAAAAAACATAAAATCAACATAAGGTACGTTCGCTACATGTATAAAAAAAAACATTGTTAATTGTTCGTTGAACTCGCACAGCAAATAATCAAGTATGTTTTTTTTTACATAAATAGTTATATAATAAATAAAAAAATAATGTTTGTTGTTTCTTAAAAGCAATTTACGTACCAATCACGATTATCATAATATTGTTAGGTTTTGTCGCATCAGAATAATTATAATGATGATGGTTTTTATGACAATATCGTGCGTCTCGACTCAATAGTAAATTATTATGTACCTACATCGGTGTGATCACTTCGGCCAACGACAGGTTATTAAACTAGGAAGATACGTTTTATAATATCGTGTGGATAGCGAATAAAATAATAATTTCAAATGAAACATCGGGAGATAAAGATGTTACACTGCAAAAATTTGTAAATAACTATATTAGACAGTTATCGGAGATGGATCTGAATAGATACCTATTTACCAAACCTTTATTTGTTATCGTTGAGGTTCTCGGGTTTGCTGCGTGGATCTCCGTCGTTCTTTCGAAGCCGAAAACTAGAAGAAAGAACGACGGAGATCCATGCAGCAAACCCGAGAACCTCAACGATACAAGACGCTGCGAAACCTTTATTTGTTATTTTGCAAGATATGTTTATAATTTTTTTAAGTATTTTATAACTCAAAATGTTTACAACAAATCAATTAGTATGATTTGATATCACATATAAAATGTATGATACATAACTAAAACACTAAATTACATTTTGTCTAAATTTGTGTATTAATTAAAAAGTCGTCAATATGCACATTAAAAATCTATGAATCGCAATTAGTTAAAAAAAAATTAAAAGGTGATGGGTCTTTTAGTATAAAATAATAATTTGAGGTGATGTGCAGCCTGATGGTTAAGTCATTCCATTTATCCCGGGTTCAATTCCACCCGCTGTCTACCTACTCCACCTTCCGGACACGAGCTTATTGCTTATTGTGAGAGTGTTTGAGGTGTATTTGTTTGTTTATTTCGTACTCAAAATCATTTTTGAAACAATTAATATAGTAATTGGCGGATAGATGGATAAAATCACTTCATAGTGATAATCTCGCCACTGCATATCGTCTTAGTATTTTAAATTTTGTATTGATTTGTTACACTCCTATATACATACAATGATGATGTGCAAAGGGAATAAAATAAATAAATAAATAATTAGATGATCAATGTGGATTTATTCTCCCAGCTCTTGAAATATTAATAATAATGTCCGCACTATTGTTTGTCACGTACTATCTCATAATGACATAACAGTGTTGTCAGGTGTTAAATAAATAATAAAAATAATCACGTCGGTACTTACCTATCTATTATTATTATTACAATTACAACATAGGTTTGCGTAGGTCTCTGTTTTAAGATAACACGTTGACACCAACACACATTTGACAATATTTTTATTCAATATGAATTATTATCATGATAAATGTTTACCTTTATATGTAATTATGTAAAGTGTTTGAGAGTTTATTGACAGAAATAAACTTTGCTCGAAGACATTTTACATAAACACACGTCACCTGAGATAGTATTTGATCGAGAGCTGTCCCTTTCAATCACATGGTTGTACTAAATATACAAACTATATATATTATGATGTGTTGGCAAAATACATTTTTATTCGAATATAAACCTTATTGCCATGGCGGAACGTATACTTTTGTTTGTGTTTTGGTCAAAAGTGCACATTCTTGGTCTTATAAATTGATTGACTTTGCTTTAATCATTAGTTTAGTGTGATTATTGTAGTCTATGAACTGATGACAGTGATTCGAATATTCGAACAAAAAGTTCAACATTCGAATATTTTTAAACTGGTTACATATTATGTATCCAAACGAACATATCGTAATAAATTTTTAAACCTATCATAAGACCATATTGTCAATTTCAATTCATATTTTTCTCTAAATCTTATTTTGTTTATAGAAATTATCATGAAGTTTCTATTATAATAAATACAACATCTAGCTGCCGTCATTCACATAGGCTCATTGAAACATCCATTACGTGAGTAAAGACATAAAAAGATATTTGTCTGATGTATCAAAGACAGAAGTATAACCAATTACGTCGGGGTCACCAATGTGGAATTATAAAATGCTTCTTAAAATGAATAAAATAAAAACTTACGATTGCATGCGTAATTTAGATATACTTACCAAAAAGGAAATGATGCGATTAGTAGGTATAGAGGTATGTACAGATGTGTCAAATGAAATAGTTTATTTATATTTTGTTTCTCTTTTGTTAGTTATTTTGCGTTCTTTATTCAAAATTTAAATCTTTCATGAAACGTGTTAGGAGGTTGGCGTAGCTGGTACCTACGCCGCACATATAATATGAATAATTACCACTACTACCACTACACCATCGTAGCATATCCCACAAGTGGGATGGCCCGCAGATCAGTCGCATTTCACAGAAGTGTAAACCGTCCTCTCCGTGCTAACAAAAAATGAAGATATTCATAATGGGTTCGAAACATCATCACTGTCTTTACAATGTAAAATATCGTGAATAAATGTTTTTTCGAACCCTTGCATTATTAGTATAGGAATTTTGTAATAAATCATTGAATTATCATAAAAATGTATTTGGAACATATCTTTACAATCCACATTTTTATCAAAAAATTGGGTAGAGAAGTATATTCTTTTTGCATAATACAAGTATAAATGAATTCTGTTTCTCTTTGTGTATGCTTTATTCCGCTAAAACTTTAGAAAATATTCTCTCTTTCATTATAAAATATATATGTGAAACTTCCAACACAAAGTTATATAAAATAGCAGTTATAATATCCAGGTACATAAAATCTTAATTGTTTAGTAAATTACCTAAAAATTATACTATAATAATTATAAATACGCACATCTACGCATATGTATTATTTTAATGATTTTACTTCGGCCAATGGCGAATATTATCTATCAATTTAATATTATGTGAGAAAATAAATAGATAAAAGCACACAATGATAATAATAAATTACGTAAATATATATTTGTTTTAAAAAGTTAATACGTGACATTTTATTTCGTATGTGAGAAATGTGAAATTCATTAATTATTTTTTTATTCTATTTCACAATCATATGTCTTTACGCATCCGTCATTTTATTATTTTTAAAACACACAATGGAACCATAATGAATAATTTTGAATTGTATTCTATATTTATCTTAATACAGCGTCAAGTGTAAGATAAAGTATTGTATCATAATTATGGCTTAATTTGTATAACACTTCTTGAAATATAAACTTACGTAATATTTACCATTGTGTCATATTTAAGTTGTTTTTAACAAGTAGGTAGATAGGTACCTACCATATCTTTGATTCATCTCACTTTGTCATTTAAGTGGTTATTTAATCAAGTAAAATTGTTTTATAATGTTTATTGATGAAAAAATATGTGAATTTTTTCATTGTTAGGATAATTTACAATGACACGTAGTTGGCAACGAGGAAAGTGGTGTGAGGAAGCGCGGTCGTCCAAGAACCACGTGTCTTGATCACGTGGATCAAATTCTTAAGGACGGCTGCATGTTGAGTAAGAGAAATGGGCGTGCACGTATGAGAAACTGGATCGATGTAGAAGCGAAGAATGGATAGATCAATATGGCGTTCCTTTCTCTCTGCTTACCCCACCTTGGATACGGCGTGAGGGTATAGATAGAAGGAGACAGTTGGCCAAAAAAATCGCTAGTTATTTAACTACTAGATTCCCGATATTCCTCAGCGTCCACTTTTACAAAACACCGTTTAAGAAATAAAGAAACTGTTCTTCAAAATCGGAACAAAATTGCTTCGAATGTAGGAAGCTCTTACGAATCGAAATGAATGCCTTACTGAAAGCATCTCTTTGGGACCATCGTTCTAAACCATCGCAACTGATTCACGCGCATTCTGTCTCGCATTATCTTTTATTTGTTGCTGGGTAAATAATGTTTTACGCTTTTACCATCTGCCATAGAGAAAATAATAATAACTTTTGTAATATCTTCTTACCAAAGTATTTACTGATCATTTATTACGCAACTGTATCATTCAATGCAACTCAATTATCAATATAAACAGGGTCGGGGTAAGGGTGTGTCTTGCCAAATACATAAAAATACGTTTTTTTAATCTTAACTTCATCATGAATACTTCATACAGTCGATAAGTACGTAAATTATTCAACGAGATTGACACGATTGTATTTTTACGACAGTTGATTATAGCATTTATATCTGCATTCTGTTTTCGACTTACGGAGTCTTACTGTTTGTTATCTTCTTCAGAGACTCTTCTGTTTTTCTTTCTCCAATCAATTTTCGTTACCCCAAATAAGTGAGTATTCGAATTTTCTAAAAAAAATAATAAAAAAAAATACATAAGATTCTTAGTTTATTAGGTACCCAGTAAACCTCTAAGTTTTTGTGGTATAAATTGAAAAAATCCATGAAACGTGTTGTGAGAGCTTCTGTTTTAAAAAAATATTGGCGCCACAATGTCTGAAAGAGGACCTGTTCCGCGGCTACCTGTTGATTGTTGGACCGTTAAATTTGCATAACATGACGATACCTACCACCGTAGTAATCATATTACGCGAAGGTATCATTCAAAGCGGTAAATATTAGCGGGAAAATAATATCTGCGTTATGGCAACACAGTGAGTACCTAATACTCTCTTCTATATTCAAATATGGGTTAAATATTCGATTCAGTAAACAAATCAAAATATTATACTGTTCTTTTTTCAAACACTTAGTATCGAATGATTCGTGTTATAATGTAATTAAGTGCATATATAATACAATTTGTAGGTATACATCGACATATTGTGTACAATAAACGATGGTTTTAATTGATTTTTCATATTCTTCGAACATTGTCATTCTTGCCATTGATATTAGCTGAAATCAAGAATACAAAAAAAGCAAATATTCAAATATTTATTAAAGAATAGAAAATGTAAACAAAACCATATGTAAGTTTAACTTTCACATTCATTGAAATAACTTCCGCACGTCAGTCCTAAACGTCCGTAGGTACTTAGTACACTTTTACGCATTCTTTTCCATCTGATGTCGAACCGCAATAGTTAATCGCTATCTTACATATGTCTTTGGTATAATTTATTGTTATTGACTGCAAACCACAAACAATAATTTCATACATGTCATTTTTCCACATATCATTATCAGTTCTCTTGACGATGTCACGCTATCTTGACGAAACCGCTGAAGTAATTTAATAATTAATAAACAGTAAAAAACTTTTTTAAATTCATATATAATTTTGTAAAATATGAAATATTTTAAACTTGTTTTATTCAACAACTACGTTTGAATATGAGCATGTTAAAAATAGTAAACAATTGTGAATATAAAATAAATCTATAAACACTATTATAAAATATATTACCCATATTTTATTGCACTTCGAATAGGTAAACCTTAAGTTAAATGTGTATATACATTGTGCAATCATTTGACAGAATGTCGGAATGATATTATTTTGAAATAAACACCTCATTGACTTTATGATATGAACTCAGTACTAATTTTCTCAGAAAACATGTTCCAAATAATAATAATATAATGCTGTTTTCCTTCATAACGTCTTTCTTGCATAGCATCTTTATGCTAATATTTTCTAACTTTCTTATACATCCTATATGCCTGATAAAAACATAAAAGACAAACCTATATAAACAACAACAAAAATATAATAAATATCCTTGAAACTTTGTAACACCAATGTGTTTGGTCGCATAACCAATTTTTCCCTTGAATTTCAAGTCTATACATTATTGGTTTATGCTAATGCTAAACGCACAGTTTTTTTTACTCTGGCAGCACTAATAGCGCCATCTTCATTATTATCGATATAACTTACTTTGTTTCAGTTTGATATAACTGTAGTATGGGGCATTTTGAATTACCTTTTAGTAGATACTCAGTTAAATTACAATAAATTATTTACGGACTAATTTTGAGTGGTTACAATATTTTATTTATTAGTAATGGTTTGCGGTTTTGTGATTGAAAAATATGATCACGTAATGAAGTGGCTGCATCACGTAATATTTTAATCAAAAGGTGACATCAAGCTGTATACAGTCTTAAACAGCTCTACAAAATCAAATCACATTATTTACTTACTGCTTACACCATTCATATACGAAACATGTTTATAAAGTTGGTAAATCTATAGACTAAAGGAAGGGCAAGAAAATAATAATAATAACGGAGAGTATTTAAAGCGCCATCTTTGTGCCATAGCACCTCGAGGACGTTGTACGTGAATGAAAGAATGTTCTTAAATATTATTTGATAAACTTTGTGACATTTATAAACATACTAGCTGACCCGGCAAACGTTGTTTTGCCATATACTAATATTGCTATTAAAACATAGAATTTGATGGTAGATGGGTGAAAAATTAGGGCTGTATGTATTTTTAATGCCTCACCATAAAAAAATAAAAACAAAAAAAATGTCAAACAAAAAATCGGGGTGAACCACTATTAACTTTTAGGGGTATGAAAAATAGATGTTGGCAGATTCTCAGACCTACCCGATAAGTACACAAAATTTCATCAAAATCGGTCTAGCCGTTTCGGAGGAGTATGATAACAAACGTGACACGAGAATTTGATATATATTAAGTTAATATTAGGAAGGTATATCATTTATATGGAAGTATTCAAGAAGAGGTTCTTTGGAAAAAATAAGTAAGTAATGGAGAGCTCGAACTAAGGATTGTTTGATTCTAATGATCGTAGCATGTATGAACCTTTAATTTTCTTTGCCTATCCAAAAGAAATCGTATGACTACATTAATAAGTTCTTGAAAAGATGGATATTAGTAAAGTTTACAATATTTATGAATTCATTCTTGACTGTACATTGGTTATAATACATACAATTTTATATAGAAATGCATTCAAATCAAAAACAATCAACATACGGGAGGCCGAGTATCGCAAAGGTACGATCTCCTCCAACTAACCCAAAAATCCAAATACATCCCAATAAACCTTACAGGAAGCAACGCGCTTGTATAGTCAAGGTGAATTAGATCGGCAGCGGAAAGAACTAAACTCAAGATCTCTTGATTAATAGATCAAAATTCAGAGCTACCTACCTAATATTTTTATTAAATATCTTTTTAATTTGATTACAAAATGCATTCGTTTCGTTGTCTGTAATAAACATTATTGATTTTTGGTAATGGATATTGCACAGCAAAACAATAATAAAAATATTCTATTCTAAAAATGTTTTACAGATGTTATCTTATCAAATTTGAAATTTATGCAAATTGTCCATTGAATTGCGGAAACATTATGAACTATTTCCTTTAAATTATATTAATTTCTACTCTGTACGAGTATCAAACAATAAAATTAGTAGATATTTGTATTGGAATATGATTTAATATTGTGCATAATTCTTGCAAAGTACCTAATAATATACAAAACCAATAATTTTAGGTGATTACTCCGTCGCGTATCATTTACCTTGGAAAATATATGAAAATTATAATTTTAATATAATAATGGTAGGTATAATAAGAAAACCGTTGTCATAAGTAGAGAAAAGAAGAAAGTGTCGATCGCTGTATATATTATATATAAAATGATTAACACGAGTATATAGATATAATAATATTTGTCGATAAAATAATATTCGGATCAAAAAAATATGGTTTTGATATTTTACCTTTGTTAATCGTATACTCAATATGGCTTTTTTTTGCTTGTTTCAGGGCTCTGACCCACGTGTAGCCACCTGTCGTGGTAAACTACAGAATAGACGATGTCAACTCAATCAGGAGATCAACAAGGAGTTGAGGCTCAGAGCTGGAGCAGAGAATCTATTCAAGGTTTGTATTTATTTTTTAATATAATAATGAAAGAATGACAATATCTTAAAGAAAGATGTAAGAAAGTTTGGGTATCTAAGAATCAAGTAACTTGATTGTGTGGATCAAATTGCTTACTAAACGGGTAATGGAAAATAAAGTAAAAAGTTGAACTTCAGGAGATTTTGTTGTCAGAAAAACTGCATATGTGCATAATTTGTTAGGTACTTGAAATGTTAGGATAGGTTCTGTAGTCCAAATTCAGACTTTCAGTATTATGTTATAATATATTACGAGTTTTATTAAGACCGTATCAATAAAGTATTCCACTTGGCTGTATTCAACATAACACTCATTATTACATTATGGATAAAGGTAATATTTAAATTGTATAATAAAACATATAATTAGATTGATCTACATTCAAAGTGTTTAGAATTTCAATAATCAATTTACTACAGTAACAAAATAGCTCAGTTGTTTATAATAACATTATTAGCTCAATATAAATATAATAATTTGTATAGAAGCAATCAATTTCGAGTATTTACTAAGAAATATTCTGACCACCTGTGACCACCAACATTCTGATCACCTCCTTTCTATTCATTCAATTCAGATTAAATGCTATCAAATAATTACTTTCGAGTATATGTATATTATTAGCAAAGCACTTAATAGCCACTATAATAGAAGATATTATGATAGCAATTAAATAAATATTTTATAATACATGGTTATTATTAATACTTATGTAAGAGTTAAATCGTATTCGCGTTTGTCAAATAATTTTGAGATTGTGGTTTGATTGATTAAGAACTAATTGACAAATATTAAGTATGTTTACATTTGCTTTTGAACATTATTTCCTATTGACGCAAGAACCATCGAAACTTTTAAGTGTTGTTACTTCATCTCTCAGAATGATATCGCAATAGTTGTTTTTTTATTTATTTATTTTTGATAGATTGTCAATATTTGATTAGCCATTTGCTTACATAACCACCCATACGAATATTTACTCAGCTCTATAATGTGTTTATTATAAGTGTTTCATGGAATTAAACTTTCAGCATATGATGTACGTAACAATTTACTAGTTTTTAATATGAAGACTGAAGATCGCTACTTCATATTTACTGTTTTTTATTATTAGATTTTTGATGAAAAGAATTTTACAAACATCTGGAAGATGATACCTAATTTGAAAACCGATAATTATTTTGAAGCACAAAGAGAATGTGTGCTTCCACGTGTCAAACTTTAAAGATGGGATAGCCAAATAATTCTGTCTTTGGATTAACAGCAAAGTCCTACATCTTTCATTCCATTGCGCTCTATCCTGTGCGACCCTTTTTAGCACTTAATATGATCCGCAGCTCATATCCTCGCATAGATCGTCGAGGTATTCTCGGCGTTCGATTTCCCTGGTTGTTTGTCTCCTCGGTCACCCATTATATTATTAATTTTTCAAAAATAGCATAATATCGAACATGCACAATCATTATTTTAATATTTCTGTTTTTTTTTTCAGGCAACACACAATCGAAAGCTTCGTGAGACAGTGGCGTTAGAATTGAGTTTTGTAAACTCAAATCTTCAGTTGCTGAAAGAACAGCTGGCTGCATTGAATTCATCTGTGGAGCTTTACCAGAATGATAGGTAAGTTTATGATTATTGAATTCTATTAGCCAATGACGCTTTTCAAATAATATTAAAAATCAATAATATTTTATTGTTTTATAAATTGTCAGAATATATCATTATTTACGCCAATTTCTTAGTTTTCTCGCGGCGTCTGTTACATTATATTAATTTTATTATTATTATTCTCGAGTCACGGACCGTTTTCACCAGCAATGACGTGATCAAAATCGAACACCAAATACAATCAGATTATTATTACTAACATATCAATAATAATGACCACAGACAATAATATTGTCATTATCATTCCACTATAGATAATTTAACGACATGTTTTCACTTTTCACTATCAATTTGTAAACTCAACTATCCGTAAATGATTATTATCCAAAAGATATGCTTGAACGATGATTATACCGTAATAAAATGATATTAGTTATCTTTAACCGAACTCCCTTTGTTATGACGTATCCTGTGACTTCGCAATAAATAATACATTAATAAATATTAAATTTACAATATTTACTTAGCTATTATGTTAAATTTATTTATTTATCTTAAATATTGAAATACAATAGCCGGAAATGACGATTTCCTTATGATTTTAACCATATTCTAATTTCACCTTGTACCAGGAGAACATCTTTGTTAAAGGGTCATTCTTATGAAAAATTGTTAGGAAATCCTAAAAGGCATGTGTCTGATATGCACGATATACATACTCACTAGCGTGGAAGATTTTATTTTATATAGTAAATTCTTTCTACATCAAAGCTTTTTTCGGTTAATGTTGAATATGCACATATTATTACATAGACGCCTTTTCATGAAATCGTCGATTACGAATTTCTCGCTGCATTGTGTTTGTCTGATGATACTAGCAAACTGTTCATTCATTTGTATCTACCGTAGCCATTATTTAATGATGGCATTGATGAGAGAATCTCACTGTTTGGTAATTGTAACATCAATAGCCAACTCTTTCGTAACTATTTACTATTATAATTCAAGTACCCACTCGGATGTGATGGATGCGTTTTGTTTGAGCGTAAAATTTTAATTACTCATCGCTCTGTACTAAAAAACGTATTCATTGTTTGCGAAATTGCCCCCAAATGTAATAATGCTCGTATGAGTGAGTAATCTTTAATGTGATCATGCATTCGCATTAACCTTCTGTACGTCCGTGGATTTAAATATTATTTGTATTAGGAATCGAGAATAGTATGATGGTGAATTATTGGATTGTGAAATGTTTTGATAATAATGATAGGGATATTGAGAAATTTGTGTAGAGGACGTGCATTCAAATGGCCTCCTTAAATCGTATTCGATCCTGATAACAATTTACGTGCCTTTATTTTTACCACACACATTACAATTTTACAACCTAGCCCTAGCTATTTTTCTCTGAAACCTTAAGAAATATTTTTAAGAAGCGGGCGTTATTTACATATGTGCATGCAATATATTTTTATTTTGTTCCTAATGTCTACTTTAAAATTTCATTGGAATCAATATATTATTAACTAGCTTTTATAACCCGGCATCGCTCGGGTTTAAAAACAGATAATCATCCAAATAAATGTGTTAAAACTACACAATCTTATTGAAAAAAGTGAAGTAAGCACTAACTACGTAAAACTGATTAAGTAAATAAAAAGTGCAAAACCTATATAAAAAAATTTCTTCCCAATTTCAAAACATGAAGTTTGTAATCACACACGTCAATATTAGTAGGTGCCTACCTGAAAAAAAGTAGGTACTTTAACCTCTTCCCAATTTAAAAACTCAGTGTTTAAAACCCACATCCCCTTATTTAAGTAAAAAATTAGGAAATGCCTATAACAGAAAAAAAACGGGTAAATGCTCTATTTTGAGAAAAAATAATAATAATTGGTTGGTTACCTACCAACATAGTTAAATAAAATTTCCCACATTTGAATTGGTATTTTAAGTTTTTATTTTCAGTTACTTAGATATTCAGATGTTTTGTCATTAGATTAAAAAATAAAAAAAATAACAAAACCCAGATAGGTATATCTTTTATAAAAAAAAATAACTACCAATAACATCAAAGTATGTTTATTATTCTATGGTAACAACCAAACGACCTCCTCAAACATGAATTGTCGTTTTACAGTTACTGGATGTTGGAAATTTAACATCCAGTAACTGTGTGCAAATTTGACTTCTGGTTTCAGTCTACATTTTTTTCAGTTTGTAATACTAAAGTAGCATTCACATTGCTTCACCTGTTCACATTTGTTCATCCTATACATTCACTGCCATCCGACACTCACGGTCATGTTGTATGTAGTTTGACGTCGTAAAAATAAATGAAAAATAGCACTTAATAAAATTTAAATCAAATGAATAAAATTCACGAAAGTATGATAATTTGGTACACGATTCTGACTTTCAATACAAATTCATAGAGAATAAGACAAATTAAAGGATAAAACTTGTTTATGGTCGTTTCAGTGAAAGGACCTTTCGTCAACATTATGTCGGGTAGTAATCGGTTTCATCCGGAATCGCTAGTGATTGATGAAACGATTGACTATTGATGAAACGCCTGTTCACACCTTTTTATTTTGGAGGATCATCCAGAGTGATCACTGGAAGTGAACAAATGTGAGCGCTCCTTTAGATAATCAGATGTTATGTCATTTAATTAAAAAGGATTAAGTACCGGTAACAACTAAGCATATTAATTATTATTCACCGGGAGCAACCAAACATTTTCCTCAAACATTAATTGGCGTTTACAGATTGGAAATTTGAAATATATTTACGGTGTACAAAATTGACTTCTAGTTACAGTCTACAAATCTAAATTATTATGTTTCAGTCAGCTAATTTAACGTCTAGTTACACCTTGAGTATTATGCTTTAAGTCTAAGATCTATTTAGCACCAAAATAGCTATATGTCATAATAATAATCTGCTCTATGCGTGCCAAAATCATGCATAAATAAGCACGTATTACCAAACGGATTCAATGTAGGATATACCAAAAACTTATTTTAAATAGAATCTGCAATCCAATCTACTGATGTTGGTGTGATATGTATTATCAATAACAATTATTTATTTTTCAGGTACTGATTTTAAAGTAACGAATACTCATAAAACCATAATAAAGTAAAGATTAATAACCATAACCAATAACCAATTTTCTGGCAACATTTATTTTCTAGCAACCCAGGGAGGCGTTCAAACAGTCACCGAGTGATCACTCGACGACGCTCTATCCGTTCACGCGCCCGGAGCGAGTCACCCGACGACTCGCACTGTTGCGTTCAGGCATGTCGTCGGGTGATCTACCGAAATCATAGCAAGATGATTATCACTCTGACAGTTACCTTGACGTTTGAGTGATGACGGTTGCCAAAACAATTGCGAAGTTAATCGTAATTATGGTGTATTCTTGTCTTATATAATTACTACTACTACTATACTATACCCTCACGCCATGTCCCAGGAGGGGTAGGCAGAGAGAACGGAACGCCATATAGATCTATCCTTACATACTTCTTTCGCTTCCTCTACATTCATCCAGTTTCTCATACATGCACGCTGATTTCTCACACCCCTTCTTTCAGATAAATACATCCTCTTCGTCATCCTTTCATCTTGCATTCGCTCAACATGTCCAAACCATCTCAACTTGTTTACACGCATTCTGTTCACAACACTCCTCTCACATCCGCTCATTCTCCTGATATCCTCATTCTTCACTCTATCTCGCAACGTTTTACCAACCATTCTTCTCAGTGAACGCATCTCTACAGCATTTATTCCACTCTCATCCTTTTTCAACCACGTCCAAGTTTCGCTTGCAAACATAAGTGTCGGTATATAATTTTTCAAAACAGAAAATCATATTTTTTTAGTTCAAGAAGTGAAATGAAAGAGAAATTAAAATAGTTAGTGCAGATTTTAGTGAATAATTTATTTTTTACGGTTTGTTTAAATATGCATTATCCTAAAAACATTCTTAAAGCAAAGCCAATTTAACTATTCAAATTAAAAACGTAATCAAGTAAAGCATGACGCACTACCGCGAATGAATCTTACGAAAATGGCGCCAGTACGATGACATTTGGGATGTGAGCGCCCTTGAGGTGGATTTTTTTTCACAAAACGGCGCTTTACAAATCATCCAAATAATAATAATAATATAAAAACGCTCAAAGTTGTTCACGATTATCCGGGGTGCCATTCACCACTCATTGCAACTTCATGGTCGCTCAGGTCACTGAACATCGAGCGATATTTATGTTACCCTGAACGCCTCCCAGATAAAGCGTTGGATTTTGACATTTGTGGCACTTATATGACAGTTTTGAGATGTTTGCATTTAGAACGTATAATATTCTATAATTATTTTGAATTTAGAATACCCCAGTGAAATTTAAAAATACCGCAAACCAAACAATAATAATTTTATTATGTGAAATTACAAATCGCGGTCTTAATTCTTTATTTGAAATGTAATTATATTCCTAAAATAGATGTTACACAAATGACGTTTTATATTTAGCTACAATTTTATTTTTGGAGTGAGACATTGCCTTAAAACGGAATTATAAAGCTGGTATGCAATTCTAACAATTTACTTTATCAATAGCCAATATCTTAATATCTAAACTTTGAAAATCTCATGTTTTTAGATGCTTGTTTTGAATAAATGAAATACTTCTAATGAAACAAATAGATGGAGGCATAATATGTGGTAATATATTACAAAAGTGCCTACTTAAATTATCACCGTATTATGTTAAATGCAAGTTTACTTATGTTATCTATGGGTTAATTAAAAATGAGAAAAATGAGGCACATGAGATGATTAAAAATGATATATTTCATGCCATTGTATTTGAGTTGGATCCCAGTTTTTGATAAAACAGATAACTATATTTTGAAATAAAAAGGAACTCTGAATATCTTACAATAAAATAAAAACATGTATTAATAGTATCGTTGTCGATATATAAGATTTTTTTAGATTTTGGAGTTTAGCATACTTCGACAATAGAACATTGAAGTATCACTGAATTAATAATTCTATGTTTTTGATATAACAGATAACTATATTTTGAAAAACTCTAAACATCTTACAATAAAATAAGAAGACGTATTAATAGTATCGTTGTAGATATATAAGATTTTTTAAGATTTTGAAGTTTAGCATACTTCGACAAAAGAACATTGAAATATCACTGAATTAATAATTCTATGTTTTTGATATTACAGATAACTATATTTTGAAAAACACTAAACATCTTACAATAAGATAAGAACATACAAATCACAAAACAAACAAACAAATGAACCAATGTACCAACCTAAATATTAATGTATTGGATTCTATGTCATTCATGTCGGCCAATGTGAAATTAGCTCAAGATGTCAAAAATATGCAATTTTAACTCGCATAATTCAGGAGTTTTTATCATAACCAAACACAATAATTTATAACCAAAATAATCCCCAAATGTTTAGTTTCAGTACTGATGTATTTCTCGTTACATCCATTGTGAAATTAATTCAGTACATTGAAAAATGTTCGACCATGAATATTGCTACTTACAAAAACTTTCATAGATTTTTCCATACAAATTTTATTATTATAATTTCTTTGTCAATACATAAGATATTTTAAATGTTTTTGGCCTTGAACGTGCCCAGGAGATGAGACCTCGTATAGAGTGTATTATTTTACTTCTGTCTTTCCTTATTTCAGAGTCCATTGAGGACATACGAACTAACGAACGCTTTAGAATATTTATGTGTGGATGATACATTTCATTTGATATGATAAATCTTTCTAAATTCTCTGTGTTTGATATAACAGATAACTATATTTAGAAATAAGAAGAAACTAAGAATATCCTACAATAAAATAAGAACACATATTGTCGATTGTTGTAGATAATATGAGATTTTTGTGATTTTACAAAACATCAACAAAAGATTGTTGATACATCATGATTTATAAATTCAATCTTTATAAAAGAATACTTATTAAATGTTTTCAGCTCGCATACTGGATGAGACATATCGTAAAGAGGACATAAAAGTCAAAAAACAAACAAACTAATGAACCGATGTACCAACCAAAATATTAATGTATTGGATTCTATGTCATTCATGTCGGCCATTATGAAATTAGCCCAAGATGTCAAAAATATGCAATTTTAACTCGCATAATTCAGGAGTTTTTATCATAACCAAACACAATAATTTATAACCAAAATAATCCCCATATGTTTAGTTTCAGTACTGATGTATTTCTCGTTACATCCATTGTGAAATTAATTCAGTACACTGAAAAATGTTCGACTATGAATATTGCTACTTACAAAAACTTTCATAGATTTATCCATACAAATTTTATTATTATAATATCTTTATCAATACATAAGATATTTTAAATGTTTTTGGCCTTGAACGTGCCCAGGATATGAGACCTCGTATAGAGTGTATTATTTTACTTCTGTCTTTCCTTATTTCAGAGTCCATTAAGGACATACGAACATACATACGAACGCATTAGAATATTTATGTGTGGATTTATCTAGTTGTGATTTGAACCGAAACTGGCTTTCACTGATAGATATAATTTTTATTTTAACTTATTTTTTTAGTTTTGAGAGATGTATCAACATTTTTCATTCGTCATTGATTTCTAATCGAATATATTCAAATATAGATCATCAATTTACCATTTGATTGATGGGAAATGCCAATAGTTATTGCGGTTAACGATCAGATATCTTGTGATCTCAAAACAGCAATAGATCATTCTTAAACCGTTATTACTATAAATAACATACTCGTTCATGATCCATACATGACTGTGATCCATAGCGTTGCGTAATGTTTCAAAGAAAATTGATCACCAACTTGTTGTTATTTTGTGTCTTAGGTCCATGTAGATCTCACGGACTGGTCACGCAATACATTGGTGTACAGTGAATACTTGATCGCATAAGAATAAGAAATGCATTGATTTCATCCAATAATTACGTAACCTACTTGAAATTTGGAAAATCTTCTTATGTAAGAGTGGTTTGTATGATAATTTATGAACCAGTTTAAAAGCGCACTTGAAGTGATATTATCACAATACGGCGCTATATAAATTGACATATTATTGTACATCGATATACTTAATGTAGTTTTGGGCAGTAATCGCAGCTTTTAAGCACAATATCCCTTAAGCCAGATATATTAACTCGTCATTAGTATTGTTGGTTTCTCTCTTAATACTTTCTACCATGATTAAACTTTGAAGATAGGGTAATTTATAAATAAAATTAATAATAAAATGGGTAGCCAGCACTCCAGCTGCATGTTATCAGCATGCAAGTTATCATTTTTGTGCCAATAAAAAATTAAGACATTCGAGATGGGTAGCAAACCTAATCGCTGAATCAATATGTAAAATATCTTTATCTGAAAACTGACAGAATTTGAACTGTTCAAATTTAAGAAAACAGCTAGTAGATACCTACATCCTACATCCTAATGTATCAACTTTTAGTATTACTTTTAGTTTTACTTATCAAGTTAGATAATATGTCGTGATGGCATGAATGAATTTATTATGAGTGCCTAAAATTTTACTACGCCTCTGATAATATTGATCTCTGTTAAAGTCATTTGAACGTAAGAATAAAAATTCTCATTAAGACATTATTTTTCATTACACTATTATAACATGTTTTGAGTACAACTTTGGTTTATTGATATCATTAACCTGAATTATGATCCTCTTAGCCTTTTAATCATACTCGTACCTACTCCTTGACTAAAATTATTCATATTATAGATAAGCATTGTGAGTATTTTGTGTTTCATTTATGACAATCCCATAGGTCAGTACCTACTAAATTTGTTTCTAATATTCATATTGTCTTATCCGTACAATACTTTATATTTGAAATAACTATTTATTATTTAAAGCTTTATTATTAGACCTGTCTTGCCTCATGCTATTATTCAACAGATGATGAAGAACTGAAGGTTAAATCTTTACGAACTTTTTTTACAAAAGGGACAAACTTTTAGTAAATGTTTTTTTTTATTCAATACTATGTGACTATGTGAGTCATGTGATTTTCACTGTTTTATGTTGAGTTATTTTATCACTTTTGTCTATAAAGTCTATCATGGCAACTCTCATTAATGAGGTAATCAGTAGATAAGCTGCATGAAAAGCGAGACATTCAAAATGGGTGGCATACCACACTGCAATCGATTTTCGACGAAAACTTATTACTTTTACATATGAAATATTTTCAGCAGCATATGTCAATTAATAATTCTGGTATTTTATTATGCGCATGTCCTAAAAATTGAACTTAAAAAAAGTACAGATTAGGCATTTAAGTATGTAGGTATTAAATACTACTAAAGCACAGTACTTGGCTGTTATAACAGAACCTTCAAACCGTTACAATAAACCTGCCCAGTATGCATAGGTTAGGGTTTGTTCAACTTACAAATACCTATATTATTAAAAGGATACCAACTGTGTTTACATTATATGTAAGTAGGTATATTATTTAACTATAGACTTATCTTAATTAATATTGATATTTACATATTTTTCAATATTGATACAAACATATAGTTTAACTCCATCATGTTTTGAACTTATCAAAATTTCTTCTCGTTCTTTTATTACTTACTTTACTTTTCGGGTCCGGACTTCAGACCTTGCCACTCCAGTATGCAGCGACGTACATCGCCTTGTCATTCGCCATCATCAGGTCACTCACATTACATGCATTCCGCATCAGCGGACATTGCAATAGGTGAGAGTCACTCTGCTCCTCCCCACAGTCGCAGCTGGCGTCCTCTCCATCCAAAAAGCCCCACTTCCGCTGGTTACTTTTGCACCTTGTCACCCCAACTCTTAGTCTGTTCAGTGTCTTCCACGTGGGATAGTTCAGACTATGCACGGTGTTTGTGCTTTCAGATGGCATCATCCATGGATTGTCGCCAGGTTCCTGCCTCCACAATTCCTCTCTACGCTTTTCTGACTAGGTTGTAAGGTCATTTGTGATCTTAAGGAAGCTTTTTCTCGATCCTAATCTTGGAGGTGCCATCCGGTGATTGTAAAGGGGATGTCTAGGGTCATGGATCTGCTTGTGTCTTTCTGTGTCTGCTGCCACCTTTCTTCTTATAGCAGGTGGATGATTTCATTGAACATGTAAATATATAGAGCATTCTTCGGCCCGTCTTTAAAATATCAAACAGCACTATTTCCATTAAACCTAAGTAATTCACGCATTCAAATTAGACTTTATATAAAACATCTATCATAACGGCAATTCCATCAACTGGGGTAGCCAGTGTGTTATAAAAAAGATTTGGAAGCTATGCTTTTGGTACCAGTAAAATATTAAGACAAGTACCTATCATTTGCAAATTTTCGGAAAATCCACGGAATATAAATTCCGTATAATTATTATGTTTATACTTGCATACGAAAATTCGTAAATAGTGGCTGGTATTAAGCCCAAATTTACTCAACGCACTTCGACGGTTAAGAACGAAACTTCGAACAAGAAGAAACGTCTTAGATACTAGTATGTAAATAAGTGCTTTTTGCAATGATGTTTTGTATGCAGATTGTCTATTGTAATGAAATAAACTGATGATATCTATGGAAGTTTATTCCTTTGTTGTGATGATTTTCTTGCAAAACATTAACTTCCATTGGGATTGTTAAACAGAGAATGATTTTTGTTGATTGCATATCTATTGACTGTTAGATAGATCGCGATATTGTTGTTCATATATCTATTTTATTCAAGTAAATGTTGGTCCAGTAATAATGAACTTATTTGAATACAGGTTGGTTTGTTCCCAAGGGCTAACAGTATTTATTGATAAATCTGTATTTGATACACAATTTTATTGTAATTAAGTATGTATTTATATGTAAAACTCTGCCATTTTGCCACCTAAACGTTTCCCATGATAGCAAATAATGGTACACAACACTATGTACGTACGCATGTAACAAGTATTCATATACTGACATGTAATACAATGTTATGTATACATATACTACACTAACTTTGAGTAGATACATATTTGAATACTTTCAGTAAGATAGCAAATGTTAATTTTTTTAGTGTTACTGCTTTCATTAACAAATCATTTAGTTTTCTTGAAAAATAGAAAAACGATCATAAAAACGTCACCATAAAAACTACTAAAACTTTTTTAGGTTCAAATCTATAAAATGAATGACGTGAAGTTTAGGCCGAATGAATGAATGACGTGACTCAATTTTAGGCCGCCTATTGTAGTTGTAGTGTGTGTTTATTTTATTTATTTTTTTGAGAAAGAATACTGTTATCACCGTCCCAGAACAGAGCAATCTAGTGGGACGGTGTAATTTCCCTGTCTTGCGTGAATCAATTAGCGACGTACACGGTCAGGCGGGCCAGGGGTGGCCTGATATGGGACCCTATTTTTTACAAAGACCAACATACCTAATTTACCCATTTTTTGGTCCCTGTGAGGGCTGCCCCTGGCTCGCTCATCTGAGATCCCTATAGGGAGCCCATGATGAGTTTGATAAGAAGAAAGAGTGATATGTGATGTCCATAATAATTTAAAATATATTGTGAAAATTGTCAAATGTACCTATTGTAAGAAGGGAAATAAAATAATTTCATTTCATTTCATTTCATTTCTTTTTTTGTAACCTTCTATAGGGCTATGACATGAAGAGATATAGGTATAGAAAATATCCATAACTTCTAGTCAATTTTCTCATGAACTTTGTACCTATTCTAAATACGGGAGTAATGAAAAATTCAAGACCAAAATAATAACACGTCGCTCTAACTTAGTTAAGTTATCTTATAATATGTTACTTTGATACAATTTGTCTCCATACTCATGACAATGCATGTGGTATTTCTAACCAAATTAGGTACATATTATTAGTCATGATAATATGAAAATAATAACTTATCTTCACTCAACTGCTTATAATTTAGTATTAAAAGGAGAAAACTATCGTGTAATAAGGCTCCAATGTGTGTAGAGATTGAAAACGATCATGAACACGTCGATAAGGTAGGAAACATTTTTTTATTAATTTATTCTTAACTTACATTGTTAACAAGCAATTTAACATAGAAATACAATCGATATGCAAAGGGCGAGTTCATCGCGGAGGCGTGATATTCCAACTTACCCAATTTCATGAAAGGTTCACAAAAAATCTTAAAGGAAGGAAGCGAGGAGGAACAAGGAGAAGAGAATAGGAAGGAAAAGAGAGTAGAAAACAGATGTTAAATTTTGAGTGAGAAAGTGGTCCTTTACTGCTCGCTTGAATGCGTGAAGAGCGGGGAGCAATCTTATTCTGGAAGGCAGATAACAGCGAGTACCTACCATGAACAGAAAATGAGTTCGCAAAAAGTTTGAGCTATGAGCTGGTATCACCAGAAGATTCTCGCTATTGGATCGTTAGAGTAAGCCATTTAGGTTAACGGTTGCTATTTTTTTTTTAAATTTATTAAGCCTTTTCCTCCCCTAAAAATATTTAATAAGGGGGTACGAATTTTTTTTAGTGGTTTATTATTTTTATCATGTTGAGATAATTTACATTTGCTGTTATTCTTTTCTGCTAAAATATATTTATTTTCACGCAACACGTGTATTAATCAGAACAAACCCTTACTACGGAATCAAAATCCAGCTTCACCTATTTTTGTTCTTCTTACGTATTGTTTTGGTATTTTTTTTTTTACTTTCAAAATTCTAAAGACTTTCAAATATTGAAATCGATGTCAAAAGGATACAATGCATCGTTTTCTTCTCAAATCCCTAGTTGCGTGTATGTATGTTATTATTAGAGTAAAACGTCGTAAGTGGTATTATTTATCATCATAATAAATTACAGTAAATCGTGGTTCGTGACTGCACTAGCGTACAATCATCTAGTCGACGCTGGCGGTTACTACGTTATTACGATTAACTCAAAGAAGAAGCGTCGCGTGAAAATTATTTTGTTCAATAACAACAAACTGAAACATAGAAATGTAAACGTTATTTGTCTAATGTTTTAGACATATATTTGTATGATTCGTTAAAGCATGTTGCATAAATATAAAATATGATCGTGTTTGGTTTGATGTTTTAAGTACTTATCTACGTATTTTGGGGCTAGATAAGGTGGTATATAGCAGGGGTAGTCAAACATGATTTTTCATTCGTTATGAATAAAAATTAGTCAGATTCAAGGTAAAGTATAATTATCCTAATGTATGGTATGATTTCAGGTTTATATCAACCTTAATTTTTCTTCATTCCATGGATCATTATTTATTTTTAGTACAGAAATATAAAAATAACGCAAAAACGTTTTCGAGGTCAAACACCACAATGCAACCTCAAAAGTTTTAAAAATATTACATATTTTTTTTAAATAAAATATATATTGACATTTGATGTAAAATATCGCATCTTTTTTTGTACCTACCCGGTAAACCTACTGGCAGGCGGGGTTTTAAAGGAAATTTGTGTTTTTTTATTAAAAAATGTCCTAACTAAATGTTGATCTTCAAGAATTTTCTATCCTGCTCATAATGCATCCATGCCACTCAAGAATTTCTTCTTCTATCCTCTGACCTATAATAGCATTTAGTCTCCTCAAACTTTTATATACTTTTAAAACCTTTATCATCATGGTGCAGGCGGTCGATTTTTTTCACAAGAGGGTGACCTGTAAGCTGATAATCTTATATATACCTACCCCTAATAATTATATGAAAAAATGGATAAAATATATATTATTGTAACTCTTGAAATTCATATGTTGTGCTTACTCCTGTCACTTATAGAGAATGCACGATTATATAATCAAGGTAATTTGTTAACAATTTACAACAATCCACTAACCTACCGCATGTTCTGATTCTTCTTTCTGACAATAATATATTATTATTATCGTTTGCCTACATGTACATTTATTACATACATTAATATCTACAACAATAATTCAGATCGTTGACTTTTTCAGGTAATTTGGAACATTATTAGTGCTATTTTTGTTAAAAAAGTAAATTCGCGGGTAATTTGTTGCCATCTTTAATGAGTTATGAATTGGAGCAAATTTTCTTAAAGACCTGCTTTGAAAATAAAATCCGTATAGTTTTATATTGTACACAATACTGTCTAAAATGCTATGATGTAGTTTCTTAAAAGTGGTAATCTACATTCATATAAAATAAGGTAAAACGTGATTTACTACAATATTAAAAGATTTGGAAAATGTATGTATATAAATATGATTAATATTGGAAAAATTATGGATGATAACTGATCTAATTCAAAACACTGGAAATTATCTGCTCGTGAAGATTAATCGCGAAATATTAAAAAGAATATTAAAAAAATAAATTTCATATTCAAACCGAAACACCCCTAAAATTTTTATATCTTTTTCTTTTAACTTTTTTATCAGTGAGTCTTTATTAATAGAAAAAATTGAATTTTATAAATAGAAAAAAATATAAGGGGATATTGGATGATATATAAAAAAGGCCATAGAAAGGAAATGGAAGCAGTTTTTCCTACATAGAGATAAATGTACATAAAAAAGGGAGATGACTGAAAAAGATTTTTCAAACATACATTGTATGAAACATACTACAGATTTCATACAAATTACTATAATTTTGATAAGGTTATGTAATCTTGATTTTAATTCTATACTTTGTTCATATCATTACTTGTTTATTATGATTATAATTGTTTTGCTATTGAAACTACAATTTGTTTATGAATATATAATATGGAATAATAAATGAAATTAATAAATGTGTTGTAAACCAGTACATCCTATATAAAATATATACTGTTTTATTTATTACTATATTACATTATATAGTATAGTTTCTAGACTATTTAGCGTAGAGTTATGTCTATATTATATGGCAACAAGAAATATTTACTCGCTGTTGATATTGATTTGTATTTTTA
Organism: Athripsodes cinereus; assembly: GCA_947579605.1. Classification (NCBI taxonomy): domain Eukaryota; kingdom Metazoa; phylum Arthropoda; class Insecta; order Trichoptera; family Leptoceridae; genus Athripsodes; species Athripsodes cinereus. The sequence continues at coordinate 10,491,082 of OX388322.1, forward strand.
TTACGTTTTTTTAGGATCTATTTTCAGTTGTAAGCTTTTCTTTCAGAAGTAAACGTTCCTTTACGAGATTAACATAAACAGATCTGCATGCATATTTTGCTTATTTAGTTGTATTTGTAGATATATTTTTTTGCATATATGAATGAAAATTCTTTTTTTTACATATTTAATGTTTGTTTAAACATGTTTTTACAGTTTGTTTTTATTAATGCTAGAATAATTCAATAGAACATACTCAAGAAAAACTACTGAAATAGTGTACCATGTACCGCGTTAAAAAATCTACTGTATTAAATTATTTCCATAATGTCAAATATCCGAGCTCATAAACTAACTGCTAAAAATATTTTGTACCACTTGCTTCAATAAGTAACCTATGATTTACTTTCTTTTTAAACTATTATTACATATTTTTAAAACATAAAATTACCGTAAATATTATTATTAACAAAGGTTTTATTTCATGTTCGTGATTGCAGTATATTATTTTGCATATTAATTAATTCGTCTATATAATATTTACTTACTTTTTGATAGAAATGTTTACTAAAATACCTGTTAGTACTTTTTGCTGTACTTAATCGTTTTCATTAAAAAAATATTAGAAGTATAACATTTTGAAATACTATTCAACATAAATATTTTCCCTCTTACATTAATCTTAATTAATTAGACTTATCGGGAATTAATAGTCAGTCTACCTTGGAACGGGCTTATGCCCAGTTAGGTAGGTTTTTGTGACTTTTACCTTTGAAATACTGTTGTATAAATGAAAGAAATAAATAAATAGGTCTTCCACTCTTTTCTGAAGATTTTCCAGTGTTCTGTAAATGGTAGGTATTCGTAAAATAACCCTATAAGACATCTAAGATCTTCAATTTAGTGCTTTTATCGCACTTATTCTTAGTTTCTTAATATTATTGGCACTGAGAGGGCAACTTGTATATTTAATACATGTAATGGGTCTACTGGCTAGCCCACTTATGGGATATACCATGATGTTATACTACTATTATACCATCACGGTATATCCCACAAGTGGGGTAACCAGCAGACCAGCCGCATGTTATAAAACATGCAAGCTATCATCTCCGTGCCAATATAAAATTATAACATTCAAGATGGGTGGCAAACCTCATCGCTGAATTTAAGATGCAAAATGTCTTAATTTTTTCGAACACCTGGATACACGGGATACAAATGTTATACATGAAGAAAACTAAATAATTTTTGAGCTAGTTATCAAATCTACGTTCTTTTATTTAAATTTTTCTCTGATTTCATTTTTGTTCTCTATACTTATCATTCTAGCTTTTCTATTTTAAAATTTATTGTCATTAAACTGATATAAACTTAGACAGTTTATTTGAAAATTAATGTAGGTATTCATATGACGCGACATTTCTAATATTTTCTCATCAAATATTGATTTGAAGTAAACAAATCTATTATAATACAAGTTTAATGATTTCACTTCATAAATGAAATGAAATTCACTATAATAATTATTGGCTATGTACTAGACAAGTAATGTGTCTGATTCGACCGTCTGTCTGATATTGATGGATTATTGTCTGTTTTATGACAAACAAATAATAAATAAACTCTAATGAAAATCTTGTAAGGCACTTTACACATTGGAGCTTTTTAAATCGCATCAAAATATCTGACTAATTGTCGATCTTACCTTATATTACATATTGTTGCGGTTTAAAATGTCTTAAAAGATATTTTCGAACATAGTGTTCATTAGAAATCTTTTCCCTGGCCATAATTGTTTTAAGGTAACTCGTTTATAATATTATCGATAGTGATAGAAAAGATGAATTTATTTTTACATTTTAATATCTGAATGAAACAACAAAAAATAACATTATTTATACATAAATACATACATCTTCTTCCCCTTGTCCTATTGCGCCTAGGTACCTTCTCCAGAGATCCCTGTCCACCGCCACTTCTAGGACCTCTGGCCACTGGTTGGTTTGGACTAAGCTTTTCAACACACAAGTGAGCATCCAAATCTGGTGTCCATATGTGAGGATAGGGCAGTATATTGTCTTAAATATGGCTATTTTCATCCGTTGGATCAGCTCGGATTTACGTGCACTATTTATGAGATTTCGATTTCTGATCAAACGAATATATGTAATTTTGGGATCTAAACAGAGTATTTTCTTCTATATATAATCTAAAAAATGAATTATTTTATAAATATTTTCTTAATCTTTTGTTATGCCAGGTTTGTTAATACAAGAAGGTCTTATTGCGTCGTTTTAGGGATTTTTTTGGTGGTCTTCATTTAGAATAATATCAATTTTTTTAAATCTGTTAATCCTCCATCTTGCGATTGAGCAACATCAATTCATATAAGGTATGTATTTGCTTAGTTTTATGAAAGTTTGGATATCCGACTGATATTAATACAAATCTCATGTGTAAAAGAACAAACAGAAATACTTTTATTACATTACCTTTTAATGTTAAAAATTTGATGAATACTTACATTGCATAAATGTTATGTTTTGTTCTGTGTGTGGGACAATTTAGAAAGTGATATTTCGAGGGTATTGTCTTAACATACATACATCATAATATATGTTGCGTGTACAATATGAGTTTATTATTTTAATTATTGTTTATTGATATCAAGAATAAGTCTATTATGATTTATTATGTACCATGTATTTTTCTCTCTACGTATTTAATAATTACGAGTTTAGTCAGTTGTCGTGTTAATTGATAATGAAACACGAATGAAACATCGCAATAACTTTTCTAACTTTTATTTTAAAAGAGCAGCACCCGCCACATACCTAGTGCCGTACCTGAAGATATTTATCTCCATAACGAGACACACATGCACTATTGAAGCGAGAAATGCTGCCCCGAGGGAGCAATCTAGATTTAGCGGCCACACACCAAAAATTTTGGTGCAGTAAGGGAAGGGAAGAAATGGGAATATGCCTTCCTATCTATGCAGTATCGTTAGTTACTTGAAGGGGATATTTGGCTACCAAAGAAAGTACAGAAGTTTTTGAAGGCGAAAAAGTTTTACATTGTGCCCACCAAATCTGCATGTCCTACAGGCCCAAAGAATGGACCACGAACAGCAAGGAGTATCTCCTTTCTTTTCCTACTGATGTCGGTGTGGGTACAATCCCACAGAATATGTTCCGAGATTTGGGATTCAGAATGACAGAAATTACGCGAAGGGGATGATTTAATCCCACTTTTACTAACTATGACAATTGATTGATTAAAAAAGCTTATTTGTATATCATCCTGGAAATATAAGTTTTATCCATCTATACCATCACATGTCTCACAAGTAGGGTAGCAAGTTAACAAAGTGCGTATTATAAACATGTAAGTCATCCTTGCTGTGTCATATAAAAAGAAGACATTTAAAATTGGCGATATACCTCATTGCTGGATCGAAAATATTTAATGTCTGAAAAGTAAGTTAAGTGACTGAAATTCAGGTAAATTCGGAATAAAGATTTTGATTTTGATGAGAAAAAAATGATTGTTTAATTTTATATGCTTCCAATGTTTGAACATTATGTAATTTATTATACCTATTGCATCTTTGCGATAAAACCTCTTCCTCTGTATTTTGAACGCATTTATTACGTGAACTATATTTATTCTGTGTTATCAATCTAGAACAATGAAAAAATGAATAAAATATTTTTAGTGTTATGGTCAAAATGACAGGTAAGACGATGTAACGAAATTATGCAAGAAGCCGATATACTTATGATGAATGTAAAAAGTGAAAATTATAAATCATAATATTTATTTTCATAATAATAAGAATGTTGTAAACGTATTATTAAATATTATAGTTTATTTATTATTACGAAGACATCATATTGTTTATTTTATGGTCGCTAAGATGTTTAAATTGGTATGTAAACATTTTTGTGGTTTTGACTAATGGATGTTTAGTTCCAAGTGTTAAAAGACCGGCCACCGTTTTATTGACAAGCTGTTTTCTAGAAATAGTTGTGCAACTTATGTATATACCTACTACTACTGTTTCTACTCTCACCGATTATGTTTAACCCATGTGACAATTCAAGACAGGTTTTACTGTGTAGTTTAATACTTTTTTATGATGAAAAGTAGAATGTTGTTGAAGAATTCGTTTGTTTAGAAATTTGATACCACTATCGAACTAATTTAATGGATGATAAAATATTCTGTACAATAAATAGTTTAGCAATTCATCCACCTTTAGAAATGATCAATTAAAAGCCCAACACAAGCATTGTGGACTATCAAATAGTAGGTTCAAATAAATGTTTCAGAAGTAATGGGTGATTAACGGTGAGGTGGATCATGCTATATTGCTTGGTGCATATATAGGTTGGCAATTTTAATATTTTTCTGAATAATCTCTCTAAAATTAAACATCTTATTTACAAGAATATCTCGGTGCCTTTGCTATATCTGTTTTTGACTAAGTACGCTCTCATCAAATGTTAGAGATCAGTGTGGATATTTTGAAGATTGAATTTTTTTTTCGATTTATCTGCATGATGACATTACTTACATAAGTATATTAAAGATAAAAAATATTGGAATCCCCAAACATTTTTAAGTGGAAGCTTTTCTATAGAGCATTCTGCTAGATGGTAGTGAGACGTGGCCCATCGGCAAGAGTGAAAGTGGTTGGTTGGAGGCCTTCGAGATTTGATGCTACAGACGCATGCTGAAGACCATTGATCAGAATATGTCGAGAACGAAGAGGTGTTGACCAGGGTAGATTAAAATAGGCAACTCCTTAAAAAAATCAGCCAACAACGAACACACTGGATTGACCATAACATCAGGCAGGTCTGCGCATCACCATCGCGGAGGTAAAGACCGAAGGCAGAAGTAATTGAAGCCGACGAAGAGACACATATAGATTAAACGAAGGACATGAATTGAATTAAAGTGATTAGCAGTAAAAATCAAGGGATGGAGAAAAAATCTTTGCGATAAACTCGCCCTCTGTATATTGATTGTATTTAATTTGAATGTATACCTTTTATGTAATTGTTTTTAATCAATGTACAGTAAAGAATAAAAATAATAATAATCTTTATTGCACAAAATTAGTATACAAAGAATTAAAAAAACATTACCACTGAATACATAATTTTGTGCAATGGGCGAGTTTATCGCTGAAGCGCAATATCTTCCAACTAACCCATTAAACAAAAAACAATTAATAAAATAATAATAATATATAAATAAATAAATATAGAAAATATAAAATAATTTAAGATATATAGAGAAATAAATAAATACATAGGTATACCAAAATAAATTTACACATAGAATAAGCTACATACTTAAAATACAAACAAAAGAAACAACATCGGATAAGCGACTCGACACAGATGTTGAGTAGGGAGGGATGGGATAGAGTGGAAGGGATGGAGTAGGACTGCTCATCGTGTAAGAATGAATAAAGAAATAAAAAATAAATAAAATCCAATTCTCGATTGCAACATTTTATAGGTACTTCAAAAATCACAAAAATTAGAGTGAATCTCCGAGAACAACAGCCTTATATTATGACGAAAGTATTTTTTAATTATGTCATTCATGCGTTACTCAGAACTACCTTATTAGATTTATATGCCGCATACACCACTCTCTTGTCTCATGATTTTAACCACTACGTTATTACAAGAAATTGTTCTTATCAATATTGGATTGCTGTTTTTAAACTCATTGCGAAGCGTACATAATAATAATATGTCAACTCGTTTTAATAATCTGCTTTCTCTTGTCTTGCGGTTTTTTTTTACCGCCGAAATGTTTTAACTGTATTGTAATAGGTATGTTATTCTCGTTATCTTTCATACCGTCATTCACGAGATAACAAGGCAATCAATTTTTATGATTTTTATTTTATTGTTGATGATATTTTTCATGATATGTTGTGTGTGTAATTGTAAATTTCTATATTATGCAGAATATCAAATAAATACTCTTATAAATTGAGTAAGTTTTTTTTTACATTTTACTACATTCTTTAATTAATACTTTTTTTTTTTTTTTAAAAAAGTTATATCTGAGTTTTGTTATAAACCCAAATACAACTTTATACACCTTTCACAGTAAGCTACTAAAAGCTTGTGTCGTGAAAGGGGAGTTTGCCGGCACCTGGTATCGAACCACGGACCCCCTGTTCACGAGGCCGAGACTCTACCTCCAGGCTACCGACGAACTCACTTGCTTCTATATAATTATTTTCTTCTGACCAAAGAGCAACTAAGTATTATCACTTTATGCTATAGACGTACAAATATGTGTCATCTCATATCACACACGCCCATATTTTTGTCGTGAATATAGTAAATGATACTTAAGAGTAAATTATTTTGAATTTCTTCATTTGGTACATATTGTTTTCATACATGATGTTTAAAAAACATTTAAAATTAAGTTCATTATTCATATCTAAGACAGGTCATCATTTAATGATTTTTATTATGTCTGCTTGAGATTGACTTCGTATTTTGAAAGAATTGCTGCGTCATATCCTATAAAGTTTTGGCTGCAACGGTTACAGCCAGTTCACCACCTTTGGTCTCGCCTCATGGATATACTACAGTTCTCCGTATTTTTTTTTAGATGGCAGTCCTGCACTTTGTGTCTCACCGTCTACAAATCTCCACATCCACAATCAGAGCTATCTCTTTTTCCTCATCTCCAGAGCAACTAGTTACAGTTTGAAAATACATTTCTCTCGACAATCTTCTTCATTCGCTCTTTTGGCAAATATGTAAATTAATACGCATGCGTAATGACCAATGGTGTTATCCAACGCTCTAAGCTACGGTAACCTAAGACAACATAAACTTAATAGAAATCAATAAACGATTAAATTAAACAACAATAAGTATTAATAATAGACCTGATTGACTTGATTATAATGGCTAATATCATAAATTTCTCCACTTTGCGCGTCGAGTGCTATATCTGTCTACGCATCTTGAATAATACTCGAAGTAATACGTGTGTGTATTTTAATAAACATATTATGTACATAATGTTATTATAAAATAGAGATAAATAGTTACGGCTCGATTACAGGTGATAGTAGATAATATTATTGTTAGTATCAACAGTATGGTGATGATAGTACTAGTACAGGTGTATGTATGTAGATATGTACTGTACATAATATAGTGAGTATATATTATTATATTACTCTTATTATATAACATACTGTTATTAAACCACCGTTGTACTGTACCGGGAATCCCGTTGGGACTTCATCTTAGTAACCAGAGTTACAGATATGTTATTATTATAATGTGTAATTATATGGTACAGATGCATTACATAATTTTATCATAAGTATAAATGATTCCAACTCCGTAGAGTTCCCGGTAAAGGATTATAATTCTTAAAGTTTTTGACTTTCCTGAAAAGGCGGGTAGTTGTAAAATCTCAAGTATAAGACAATTAAAATCTACAATTCAGTAATGAAGAATCCCACTTATTCTGAATATCTTATATTTTTATTGGCATGAAGAAAACATTACGCATGTTTAGTGCATGTTGTTATTCCGCTTGCCATCCTTATTGTGAAATATGCCATGATGGTATTGTAGTTTATGCAAATAAATAACATAAGTATAAAATAATTTTATGGTCGCTATATTGACACTATTTAGCAGTTCCAAGAATGATGGTGAATTCTCCTACGGTCTTTAGTTCAATGCGTCCTCTGAAGGTTATGATGGATTGGGGTTAAGCACGAATTAACACAGAGTTACCTTACCTTATTTATTGACTCATTCTTACCATTTCTCAATTTTGGTGAGATGACCATCGCGTCCAGGTTTTTCTTTCGTCATAGCAATTTTTTCATTGCTGATTTAATTACCTACTGTTTGTTACTTTCATTCTCATCTTTTTCAGATATCTAAATACTCAAAAAACTTTTATTCCAACCAATAACCGTATATTCCAACCTCAGCACATTTTGTCTCAATTTCATTGCACATACGTTAGAAGTAAGAAATAAAAATAATTGTAAAAGAGAGAGAGCCTAATGTACTATAAAAAGAAATAAAATAATAATTGTTGATTAATGCAGCTAGAAACATTGGAAAAATACTCTGTCGCATACAGTTCATGAAATATTATAATCTAGACATACAATACTATACATTGTTTAATGATAATACTAGTGCACAATAAGATGTCTAATAGTAAATGCAATTTTATTTTAATTCTGTTACATAACATTACATATTATATGGCTATTGTGCACTTTAATATGTATTGCATGTGTCTATGTAGTTGTTGTAAGTTGTCGGTAGGTGAGGGGAATATATAGATAATAAATAAATAAAAAAATAAATAAATAAATGTGCATAAAGTTGCATCTTACAATATGGCAAGTGCAATCATTTGCAGCATTTGAACATAATAATAATATAGACAAATGGAAGTGAACAGTTTATTGCAGATGATAGAAACCTTTTTATGGAAAAAATCTATTGAATACTTACTGTTGAGAATATCTTGTAAAATAGTTTTTGTAATGCAGATAGATCGTGTTAGAATGCGCGGACGCCGTGAACCACGTCGCTTGACTATGTGGATCAAAGAACGGCCACGTGTTTAATAACAGAAATCGGAGTACATGTATGAGAAATTGTATGATTGTAGAAAAATCGAAAAAAGAATATAGGGATAGAGCTGTGTGGCGTTCCTTTCTCTCTATGAAACGTTTTTTCAATTTATTAAAATACCCCACTTGAAATACGGCGTGAGGATAGGTACAGTAGCAGTAGAAAGATATGTATTATAGGAGTATTTCAAGTAGGTATATGCAGAGTGCAAATTAATAATGTATGACAAAATTATATATGTTTTCGAAAATATATTTTAACTACTATCAAAAGAATTATGTAAAAAACTCAAATTTGTAACTTTCATCTGTATAACCCATCTCGTTCTAAAATTGTACTGGTAATATATACATACATGAAGAATATTGTTTATATGAATATCTCTGAATCAACACAAAATTCCATATGAAACCTAGAACCCTGACTCGTTTACAAAAGTGAGGCAAAAATCTATGAATTTTTGACAGAACGGTTGGCGAAAGCGTGTGGAGTTCACTACATTTTATGGACACTTTCTCGCATTTTTGTAAAAATATATCATTTTTACATTTATATAAACGTAATGGGACATTTTTTGAAGTTCTTGTCAACGTTTTTAGCGATTTACCACACTTCTTTTTGCCAACCGTTCTGTCAAGTGTCGAAAAATGGTGCCTCACTTTATTGCAATGAAAATACATACGAGTGCTCCATCTAGGTATTATAAATAAAAATCTATGGAATCAATTTATATTTCTCTTTGACCATTTTTTAAATACTTTATTATGTGATATCAAAATGATTTTTAATGTTTCTTCTTGTGCAATATTATTCTGACCTTCGCTATGTGCATTGCGCTATACTTAATTGATAAGTATATATACGTTTCCTAGACCAATGGTTTATGATCAATTTCCAGTTATCTGAAGACTTGTTCTCTTGAGTTGAACAGCCTCTTATGAACTCTCCATTTAATCCTCTTCGTGACTCCTTCCTCTTCCATTCATCATCACTCCACCACCACAAGCAGGTCTCATCCAACAACTATTACAATACATAAGATGTGCAGACCTCTCTCAGAGAACTGATGCATTTCCTGTGCCCTATTAACGGGTGTATAATAACATTAACTAAACTGGTTTCAATATAATATCACTATACCTACATAATTCTATACTCCTTCAAGGAAATACAAACTATTGTCTACTAATACTAATGTCAGGCCGAAGACAGATTTTTCCTGAAATTGAATTTCGGTCTCTAACTTCATTATTTGAGGTCGATTCATTGGTTTGACTTCTCTGATTAATTAAAGGAGATACCTTGATGGTATATATAAAAAAAGATACCTATATACTTGTAGTTTTGATAATTTTGTATTTTGGCCGAAGACTTGTACTTACCAAAATTTTGTTGGTATAGGTATATATACAATAATGATTTACGAGAAATATGCCTTTATCACAGAGCGTCTATTATTAAAATATTTGTATTAAACTTAACCTTATATTTCTTTTTTCTACCACAAAATTTCATTGCTTTTTCGTATTAAAAGACGTGAGCCAGACTATCTGGAAAAAATAATTTTGCCTGGTAGAGCCAAAGGAAGAAGAAACCTGGGCCAATTACCAACAAGATGGTCGGATCATGTGAGAGATGCTGCAGGTGGTACAGTGTGTGAGGCGTTTAGGCAGGCGGAGGACAGGGCACGGTGGAAGAGCTTGTCGCTTGGTTGGAGTCGTAGTGGTCACGTACCTCAGCATTGAGGGACCGACTTGGAAGAGAAGATATCCAATTTATTGATTGAGTTGCCATTTATTTTGTAAAACTCCATATTAATAGGTATATGGAAAAAAATGCATTGGTTTTAGGTCACTATAAAATAGGTACTACTATTCCCTCACGCCATGTCCCAGGAGGGGTAGGCAGAGAGAACGGAACGCCATATAGATCTATCCTTACATACTTCTTTCGCTTCCTCTACATTCATCCAGTTTCTCATACATGCACGCCGATTTCTCTTACTCAACACGCGTCCGTCCTTAAGAATTTGGTCCACGTGCTCAAGCCACGTGGTTCTTGGACGTCCGCGCTTCCTCACACCCCTTCTTTCAGATAAATACATCCTCTTCGTCATCCTTTCATCTTGCATTCGCTCAACATGTCCAAACTATAAAATCCAATATAAAGTAAATGTATAATTAATGGTATTTTCTTCCATACATACGAGTATATTCAAGATCTGCTTAGTCCGTTATGAACTTCATAAAAATGAATTCTTCAGTTCAGGCCGTAACCGCAACCGTAAATTGGCTGAAACTGACTAAAGTTCTACTCGGTCTCTAACTAATACCAGAACTTATGTGCAGGTATTATCTACTGTAATCCTTGTCTTTCCATATTATTCCTTTTTACTTCACATACCTGTTGTATCACATTAATGATCCTTGATGTAGTATAAGTTCTTAATTAATTAATGATTCATTTGTATCCTTTTTATTACATCGTTTAATCATTACGCATGCGTGTCATGTATACCGGTGTGGTGTGAAACGTTTATATCCTGTTGTTTCTTATAAATTAATTGCATTTTTATTCTAAGTTTACTTGCTGAAGCTTCTTAACAACTTAATTTATTGTAGCATAATATTTACATTATTCAACGACAAACTCTTCTAGAATATTTTGTTGTAAATAACATGTATAAATTTAGTAGGTACTTGATAATCGACTGTGATCAGGACAAAGGGTTTAAACCACATCGGTAAAATTTCATAGGAGAAGCAAAAAAACTGTGGGATAAAGAAAATGACAAAAATTATTGTCATTATTATTTTACCATCTTATTGTAATGTAGTTCTTTTATTATGTCATAAAAATTGAAGAGAAAATATTCAGGAACTATCAAGTTATAAGCAAAAAAAAACAGAAAACGACTTTTGCCTAAATTGTGGTTTAATGCCTTTGTCCTGAGCACAGTCGAATTATGTTGGCATTAGTAATATATTAATTAGTGAAGTTTTGTTCCGTTTTAATTTAAGATACTTGTCAAAAACAAAAAAAAACAAGAATAACGTTTATTTACATAGAACCTAATTTGAATAGTATGGTTCGTTTTATAATTTTTTGATTAGGTAAAACAAATGAGATAAAATTTGAATATCTTCTATATAATATAATATAATAATGCCAGACTTCTGACCATAAAATGTGATTTAATATGTAATAAAGGAAACTTTTGCTATACAAATATTTCAGACACTATAGCAAATTATTTATGTAGTACCTACTCAAAGGATGTAAGAAGTATTCTAATTGTAATGAATTTTAGATGAAACAATCCGACATCAAAGAAAAAAATGTAGTATATTTCTCAATTCACCCATACCTTTAGTACAACAGGTAAGCTAACCATTGCCTTTATCGATTTAACAATCTGAATGTCTGGAATTTCTGCCCTTTATAATATAAATACCTAATACGATATAAATTCCGATTAAACTTACCTACACTAATACTCAATACCTTGCTGTACTATCTAATAATACCGTTACATCTCTCAGGAAGTAAAATCAGCAAATACCAATCACAAGTAGGTACCTACTTACTTTGCTTGAACTTCTAGAGATATCTGTAACTAACAGAAATAATTTCATTATGTACCCACTCTGATTCTGATATCTGTGAGAAATATTTTTTACTAAAATTTAAAATAAGAGGACTTTTAAATACTTGTTTTTGCCTACGACTAGGTAAGTGACAAAAATAAGTAGGTAAAAAGTAGACATAAATAAAGAAACTTTATTTATTCAATATACCTACACACAAAATCAGAGACAATACATCACCAATACGGATACAGTAATGTTGCAGCAGCTTCACTAGGTTGCCCTGTATCGAGGCGTGCTGCGTAAAAATAAAATAACATGCAATTAATAAAATATTAAAAATATCTTATATAAAAATTCATAAATGAATTAATAAATAAAAAATAAATTAGTCAATTAACAATGAAAAATGCAAGATATAAATGTAAGTAAATACAATCCGATTCCTGGAATGAATTTCAGTTCAGTTTTTTACATAACAATTAATACTAAAATTATTGCAATTATGTTATATAAACCTTCAAATCATACAAATAATATTTTGTGAACGATATGTTTTTGTTTCTTGTTCCTAATACAGAGAATTTATTTTCATTTAAATAATAAAAATAAAACAATTGAAGGCCTTTCTATAAGGTGGGAAAGCGTAAAACAAAAAGAAAAATTGCAACTTAATTTAATTAATATAATAAAGACAATGTATCTATGATATTTTTCAAATGTAGGACACGCCACTCCTTTGTTTTAAAACATACATTATATACTATTGTTTATAAGAAACTTTGTAACAATTATAATTACAATAATTAAATTAAACATCGCGGTCATATTTTAATGCTTGGTCATGTCTGACATTGTTAAATTGACATTGCTCAGATTTGAATTAAGAACACTTTTTATTACGACCATAGACACGCGAACATCGCATCGAGGCTGTTTTTTTATTCTTTACTTCTTCTTTTTTCTCGGTTGTGATTGATAATTTTAAGCCGTAAGCTCCGCAGTGTGAATCGTTTAAAATGAAACTTATGTAGGTATAAACGTGATCAATCATTTATATCAAGTACTTACTTGAGAAATTTTAAATACCTACTGACGTTTATAAAAAAATATTATTTGTGTGTAGTTTTAGATTGACAAGACGAAAAAAATAAAGTTTTTTGATAGTTATTTGAAGCGTTTGGTAACATGATACTAGAGTTAGACTTCAAATCGGAAGTTCTTTGGCTTATATCTTGTTTCCAATCTTCCTTCATTTAAGAATCACATTTACCTCATTTCCTATTATTTCTATTTATCCGCACTTTCTTGTAATTAATTGTATAAATGGGCGTTGGTTTCTTTAGGATTCCACCCAACAAATCTTGTCAAAGCATGACTCATCTTGACATGGCAACATTTTTTCCATATCAATAAGGTTTATCACTGTGTGCACCAAATTAATTAATTAAATTAATTATATTCTTCTTTCTTTAATTTTACAAAAATAAATATTCTATTAGAATTCCTGTAAGTATAAATTACAATACAGAGTCAGCAAGCTTTTCGCAACAATATGATTACTTACAACTAACCCATAATAGTAAATACGTAAACCATTAAATATCTTAAGAATGAGTACACACTGCAAAACAATTTAGGAAATATATGATAATATGAAATGCTAAAATGACCATAAGCTGCATTAAACTTTTGTTGAATCGTCTACAATGTATCCAAGTACTTGGCTTGTCTGTGCTTGCTCTTAAAGCACTTTGTATGTAAGTATATTACGCATAATATTATAGACAATTATATTTTTAATTTTATTAAATAAAATATAAAAATATATTATTGAGCACTGTTTAATCTCTACTTTGTTAGGTTAGATACCGAACGTTTTCGCCTATACTTGTAGGCATCTTCAGGGAAACTGAAATCTAAAAACTGTGAGAGCTGTTGTTCATGTGGTGAGAAGGGTGCAGGTAGTGGGAGGGGTAATGGTAGATATGGAGGCGGGATGGTTGGCGGGAGTAGGATATACTAACAAAGGAGATGAGGGTGGGATCTGTATATTTACAATGTTATTCTTATTCCTATAAATCTCTAAAGTTTCCAAGGCGTTTAGTCTACCCGCCCCACACACAGAACGTAATACCGTTGTACCGTTTATGTCAAATGTATGGTCATTTTCGATACAATGGTCCGCAATTTCTGAGTATGTAGACATTCCTCTAAACGCCCTGTTATGTTCACATGAACAACAGCTCTCACAGTTTTTAGATTTCAGTTTCCCTGAAGATGCCTACAAGTATAGGCGAAAACGTTCGGTATCTAACCTAGCAAAGTGGAGATTAAACAGTGCTCAATAATATATTTTTATATTTTATTTAATAAAATTAAAAATGGATTTCCACAGCGTAAACACAAAAACTCTTGAATTATAATATTATATTCTTGTATAGTTAGTTATAACATACTAGTATTGTTTTATATTTACTATGTAACAATGTTATTGTTGTTTTGTATCTCCATACGCCTTACAAAGTATAGAAGTAAATATTATGAATACCTATATTGAATATAGATACCTACCAACCCACACGTGTATAAACGTATTATTATGATCGGTTATGTTAGTATTGAACTTGACATTTAATATACTATATTCAGGGTAAAAATGTCAAAAGCTGCTAGAAATTTTCAAATCAAACTTTAGAATCGAAAAAACGACTCAATTTCGGTAATACAGACACTTTCAGCAGAGCATCTCTGAATATGTATAAGTGTACAATTTTATTGTTTATTTTTCAAATATTAATACACAAGTACTGATTGGTAATAAAAGTATATATATTTAATTGATAAAAAATTTTTCGATACTATACGACGAAGATAGGTTTAGTACAAATGAAAAAAATACACTTTTGTCTATGAAAATATATGACGGATATAAAATTTCTTTTTTTCTCTACGTATCTCGCGAGGACTTCATTATCATAATATTTAAATTTGTGCTTATTCAAAGTAACGATAATAATGCTTGGTTTATACATAATATATATTACTACATGTATAATATGATATATGATATAATATAAGATCTTTATGTTTCCTCTACGAGCCCTGCTCATCCAAGCAACGCCTCATTTTCCCAATGGCCAGTGACCTCCATTGTCTTTGAGTGTTGCGTCATAGTTAGGTACTATTATTATATATATATCTTGGTACAGTTCATATTATATTGCAATGTAGGTATCAGATATATAAACGTTAAGGTGAACCATCTTCTTCCTATCAATTACTATTGTTGTGCGAGTATAATGAAGACAAGTACATCCTCAAATGGGAATTGTCACAAGAAAATAATTCACTAACAAAAAGTATAGTTACCTAACTAAAGTTCAATTTGTCAGTGGATGTATGCATATAGTAATAAGGTACTCTTGACTTTATTTTCAAGAGCTTCTACTCTTCAAACATATGAATAGATAGATACCTTAGTGCTTTAAGACTTTTAAGTCTTCACGTAAACTATCATTTGGATATCTAGGTATATGTGTAAAATGAAAGTTGACTCTAAAATCAAGTTAAATTCTAGTAAATTTCTTATAAGATTAGTATTATCTTTGAGTACAAGCATTATCAGGTTTAAATATAAATTGGAACTAAAACTATTCATTTCATAGATTATTCAATCATACGAATTCATTTATAATGCGAGACGTTGGTTTTTTATTGATAAGCTTTGTTTGATGATGAAAATTTTCAAATACGGGTGGATTGTTGAATCTTTTTATTATAAAACGTAGAAGCACTTATCTTTCAAATAACGTTGATCCAGAAATACGTGTAAAAATCTTTATTATTATATCCAAAACTTTTGGTGAGATCTGCAATTCTCCCAACTCGCCATTGTTACGGTAAATGACTGCAAAATTGCTCTTCGTCTTGTATGTATTTCTTGTTCCTCTTGTTAAAATAAAGACCATTCACATGGTGATGATCCACATTACGGCAAAATAATACTCATAATAAACATTATCTTCGGGAAACCCATCATTAGCATCCATGACTTTTGAGTTATTGTATTATCATGAGTCACCGAATCATCTCTACAATTTAGCGTGTGACTAGCTGTAATGTTTGTGTACACATTTATACACCATTGTTTTCTTCATGGGCGATTTTCTTATTGGGATATTACGATCGACTTATTTTGAAGACAAATTGTTTGCAAATTATCTCTGGAAAATAGACTACATTATGAGTAAGTGTTTTACTTATAAATTTTTAATTTAATTATGGAGTTTTACTCATTTAGTGAAAATAAAATTAGTAAAATTCCCTATGATTTGCGGACTCTAGAGAGTGTGGAGGTGTTCAAGGCGAGGTTAAAAACTCTATTGTTCAGGAGGTGTTATGATTCTTGAATGGGCCCTTGCGGTGATTTTTCCATAAAACGGCGCATCTTAAAAAAGTTGTCTAGTTATTATTATGAAAAGGCCTGGATTTTTCATAGTAAACTGATCCTATTTATTATTACAATTTTTATTTATTTTATTCTTCACTGTACATTTTTTTTTTTTAATTTTATTACACCAATAAATTACAAATCTTATACATATTTTCATTGATGCTGCCCAACTAGGTATAACCTGTTCTAGGGCAAACATCTCACAAACATATCAATTATACTGAAACATATATACAATCACAAAAAGCATTCATCTCCTATACTAACACAATCACATTCATAACAAGAAAAACACTGCTGCGAACTGTCCATACATGAAACAACACACAAGCAAACCATTTCTCCATATAAAACCAGAAAAAAACAACACATCCCTCAACCACACACATCACAAATCCCACACCACATACCAACACAAGTATATCACATAAAACACAACAACATTGGTTACCATATTACATAATAAAACAGTGTCATAAAAATAACAGTTATACAATTCAATGTACAGTGGGCGAGTTTATTGCTAAAATGCGATGTCTTCCAACTAACCTGGACAATAGCAAGAGAGGAAATGATTCTGTATATGACTGTTGACACTCGTCGACCCATCTGGTTTGGGGAAGTGTTTTTAAATGTCACAAATGTTTCACACTTTAAGGCATTCGTGGATGTGTGGATCTCAAGATGGGATCTGCTACGTCAGCCGGCACTCCCGCCCACTGACGTGGTAGGGACGGAGATGCCAACACTGGCATAGTGGTACTAGACTAGAGAGAGTTGAAATATAAATAAATTGTCACCTAAACGGATAAATAGGAGTCCTTGGACTCCTGAAATATCCGACAAATAAAGCTATTTCAACAATACAATTATTAAAATATCATCAAAGTATTAAGAATGCCATAGGACATGACTCAGTTGTCGCAGAATTGCTCTGAGAAGTTAGAGATTGTTATAGTGCTACTTGTGCTACCGAGAGAAGTCTTGATGGGTAAAAGGAAAAAGAAAGAAAATTAATTATTCGAGGATGATTAAGTACATAAATATGAATGAAGAAAAAATACTTGACTTGTAAGGAGAAGTACGTGCATTGATTACATGTAGAATCAAGGGAAAAAAATTGTGCTTGCACGAAGTACATTTTGGTTCAAGACATATTTTTATGATCGATTTTTAAGCTTTTTATTGTATTCAACTTGAATAATTTCAAATATTGGTATATTTTTCTAATCTCACACTTAACTCAAACAGTATTTTGATCAAATGATTGAATACCATTCAGATTTTATAGACACCATAAACTATAATATGTAATATTCTTCCGGTATCAAATTATCAAGACACATAGAAAATTCACACACCACTTTCCGGTAGCATAACGCCACGAGATAATATGAAATCACTAACTTTTTATCTGTCTATTGTGACGGATTTGAATGGATTTTCTATACACAATCTGATGCTTGTTTGTGAATAACTTTAAATGAAATATATGTAATTCTTATGAATATTTTACTGGCACATAATGAATGATTGTGTATGAATTCCTTAAATCTCTGTTTTACAGGGCAGAATTAGTTAAATTCACAAACCAATCGTTTCGGGTGGTTTGCCAGAGATAAAATAATCAACTTGATAGAACTTGGTTTACAAGCGAAGGATTGTTTTGAATACTTGACCTTTTCGAAAAGTTTTTTTCTTTGCCTGGGTTTATCTGCATATCTACGTATGCGATAATCTATTGGAAAATGACTCATTAAATATTTCATTTACCTATGCATAATATTTGCGATGTACTTTTGTCGTATGACCACAATATAAAATAAACTTTGTTATCTATCTTGTAGTGTCTGTATTATTTTTATTCGTATTTTTCGAGATGTTTATAATATTCGGAAATTTAATATTAAAACAACCTCGAACATCATGGAGATAAGTAAACTAATTTTTAAACAAACAAATGTAATGTACATAAATACCTACATCAAAGGCAAACACACACTACGCAATAATGATTATCTTTTACTTTGTTGAAGATAAAACAATATCATGTAGGTACAGCGTCCTCGAGCTGATATGGCACAGAGATGGCGTTCTAAATACTCTCCATTATTATTATTATCGATGACTTATAAGTCTTTTTTGAAATATAATTGCAATAATGCCTTTCATATATTAGGTACTAGTTTTTTAATCATATTTTATTTCAAAGAAATTCTATACGAGTAAAACCTTTCAAAGTTACAATGTGAAATTGTGGTTCTGTGATGTATTGTTAAAGTTTTCTGAATTCTATCGTGCTTACTCGAGTACTGTACAAGCCATATAATATTATACTCATATCTGAACCTAATACATAATACCTACATATTACAAAGTACTAACAATAATCCACGTGAACGCAGTCGTATTTGCACATAAAGGCCATGAAATTCTCACGAAAACCTTGTTAAAAGTTACAAGAATTGGTCTATTAATTATTAATATACAGAGATACTGCCGCATCCGTTGATAATACATATAGGTAATCTGCAAAATTCCTTACTATCTTTTTATGGGTAGCATTATATCATTATTATTTTTATCTTTGCACTAATACATACTAAAAACTTTATAATCGTATTCTTTGTAGTCACTACCGTTGGTTTGCTACCTATAATTTTGTATAATAATATGCGTTGAAAATTCGTATTTTCACACTGTTTATTCGAGTAACTATTTTTTTAACTCGTGTATAATAGCATGAGATTTTTCAACTCGTACGATGTTAATCATAGACTCATTGAAAGAGGTAGCCTAACTTATAAGCAAGATGTTGTTATTTTGAAAATGTATATAAGAGAGAGAGAGAGGGATTTTTCTGGATAATCAGTAGCCTTGTTATAACAAAATTTAATATTATTTTCAATACCATTAATCTACCACATGTAGCCCGTAGTGTATTTCCATAAGTAAATACTAATTTGACTATTACATTTTAGATAAGGTGTTTGGTTGAGGTTGTATGTGAAAAAAAAACACCATAATAAATGTAAGTCTTATTATTTGCGAATTCTCAAACCTAATTGTGTTATATCTTACAGAAATGTAATGAAATACTTGAATTTTAACTAACTGTGTAAGCTTATTCAAGAATTAAGTGCTTTAAGTAATAAGCTTGCACGGGTAAGCACATTAAAGGGCAAATCATACAAAACAATGGATACCAACAATTATTTGCTTGTCACATAAGATATATTATCTATTGCGATTATTTTGATTATGTAATACATACTTAATTACTTTAAATATATGTTATCATTATTGAGTAATACGTTGCTTGTTAGTGAAAAATGATTGTTTCTTATTATTTAACAGTTTTGTCGTGTGGGAATGTTGCAGTTAGTTATTTTCTATGGAAGTATCATTTAGTCTTTGATTTATATTTTAATGATACATAACATAGTGCTGGGATATTTTTTTTGCAATTACAGTTTTGCTTAGAATAGGTTAAAGTAAGTCAATTTAAATTCATTCCGATATGATTTGCAATTTCTAACTTATCTTGACTAGGTAAAAATGCTTATAATTTTGTCTAATTAAAAGATTACAATCAAATTTTTCACAAATATGTCGCACGACAATTCATAAAATTACATAGTCTTGTTGTCAAAAATATAATATAGTGATTTTTTTTTAGATTAAGGAAACTATACTAAAGTATAAAAAAAATCAAAAAATTAATAATAAGTATGACCTATCCAAAAAACATAATAAACTTTTTTCCAACTTTTTTACAATACTATACATACCTCTAATTTCATTAGATCTAAGTTAACCTACTTAATCTTGCAGTTTTAGCGAAAGATTTGGAAGATGTATCAAGCATAATATAACATTTTTTCAATACTGCATCTAAATTTGCACCGTTATTTATAATTACATCTAAACACATAAAGTGGGCGTATTCAAAGAAAATACAATGCCACCTTATTTAGTAGTCCGCTAGACAGGACTTGAACCCACAACCTATCCTTTTTGCTAGGTGTGCTTTGGCAATTTAAGCTACCAAAAGACGAATCGAAGCCTTCGAAATTCTCTAGTATAAACTCCAATGACAGTTTCACACGTAGGTATTGTTGGTTACATACAAGCTTGCTCGAACTTTGAATTAATACTACTACTACTACTATACCATCATGGCATATCCCACAAGTGGGGTAGCCAGCAAATCAGCTACATATAATAAACATGCAAGCTGTCCTCTTCGTGCCATATATAAAATCAATACATTCAGGATGGGTGGCAAACGTCATCGCTGAATTTAAGATATAAAATGTCTTAATTTTTTCGAACACCTGCCTTTTACAGGGCACTCGAAAACTTACGGAGAAGAGTGGGAGACCAATTCTTTACCGGGTGCTCCATGGGATAAAAATTGTTTTTTTTTTTTTTTAAAAAAGATATATCTGGGTTTTGTTATAAACCCAAATACAACCCTATACACCTTTCACAGTAAGCTAAAAGCTTGTGTCGTGAAAGGGGAGTTTGCCGGCACCTGGGATCGAACCACGGACCCCATGTTCACGAGGCCGAGACTCTACCTCCAGGCTACCGACTAACTCATTAATAACTTATTCAAAACTCGATTTTAAAAAGTAACAATAATGTAATTCTTCTCTTTTCATTGTTTCAGTAAGGACAGTGTGATGCCGATGATTCCTCTGGGCCTCAAGGAAACCAAGGAAGTAGACTTCAGAGAGCCCTTTACAGATTTCATCTTGGAGCATTACAGCGAGGAAGCTACCCAGTACCAAGATGCCATTTCTGATTTCATGGACATGCGACAGGTAGGTTTAAATTAACTTGCTGGTTACTTTTCTATACAAAGCTTTTGGTGACAACGATTTTGGTCGAAACTTGAATGATTATTAAAGTTGGAAAAAAATCCCTTGATTTTGTCCATGGATGTATAATTACCTATCTATCTAGGTTTACTGTGTGCAGTACTACGTGGCGTAATTATAAAATTATTTCAGAAATTTTATAATCGCATATATCTTTAACATCATCAGAAGACTTAGAAGTTGGTAATACTTTCTTTAATCCCATAATTACGTTAATGACAAATCCAATGAACAACTTGCTGATGAAGCAAACTTCTTCATTACACATTACATCCATTGTTATGTAGATAACTTTAACTACTTGTCAGTAGGATAAACATTAACTATGGTAATCAACTCGGCATCCTTATGAATTCACTGCAAAAATATTACATAAAGGTAAAGAGTTAAAAATTACTAATAACCAGATTTGGAAATTCACGTATTAGTAGATACAATTTGGCCATTATCTCTACATATGTAACGATTGTTGGAAGATAGATTTTTAATTATTTTTTTATATTTTTACATTTTAGTTTTCGTGTATCATTTTATTTAATGAACTACTTCAGATTTTTGTTTAATAGTTTGGTAAGAAAGGGATCTTAATTGGTTTGCTCATTGTTGTTTTTTTAATGTTTGTACTTTTTGTTTCAACTTTTTGATCCATACAGAATAAAAAATAAAATAAAAATTCGTCCGTAAAAATAATCAACGTTCATGACGAATGCTTTTTAGGTAATTAAAGTTCTTAGACAATTAATATGAAATGTAGTGAAAATGTTTTATCTATTATGCATTATTTTTCACAAAATTTCCTAAAAATGATAATGCAATAAGTTCACGTTACTGGGCTCTGCAAAACACAAGTCAGCCAATGGCTTTCAAAATAGTCTGAAAGGTTATTTTCAAAATGAGCCTTCTTAACAGACATTTAAGTAGGTAATATTTACGACAAACTCACAATCGATTGTAAGAGTTTTATTTTATTTTGGGGAGAATTTTGTCGGGGATAGCCCTTCAGGCGAACCTTGAGCCCTTCCTTGAGAAAAATTTGCATGAAGAGTATGGATGACATAGGAATTGACATTCCTGCAACATCCGTGGGTGAGGGAGGGTGCAGCCCTTAATGTGTGTGTAAGAGTTTTAATCAATTGCCGTATAATTTTCGGAACAAGCATACATACTTATTTGCATATCAAAAATGTTATCAATCGATAACCTCCATAATAACATTCTCATTTTATACATAGATGGATGCAATAATTTACTTTATCGTTGTTTTCTCATTGTCCGAGTATTACCGTCTGTAAAGTTTCGTTTGTTTATACATAATATTATGCTCTTTAACAAAAAGGTACTTACCTAATCCATTAAAGCTAAGACGGATATAGTAATGTCCTATCGCGATTAAGGTATTCAAATTACAAAGTTACTTTGTGTTACTTTGCAAATACTTAGTCATACATAAAGTACAAATTAAGGATAAAATCATTATCTAGTAATTGATGTAAAGGCATGTCTTACAATACGTATTGAATCACGATTATGTAAATTATACGGGATTATCAATCATTTGAACAGGAATATTTTTTACATACATGTTGTTTTAAAACGTTCATGTCGTCGATACTTGGTAGATGTAGGTATGTACTAGTGATGTAACGAATATTCGTATTCGCAAAAAAATATCCGAATGTTTTGCGAATATTATTTTGGTAATAAAGTATCGGATATTCGGTAAGAGTACCGGATACTTACCCGGTACATTGTAGAAAAAGGAAAATAATATAATAATTATAGAAGAAAATATTCTGGACCGAGAAACGAGGACTTTTGAAATATTTTAAATTCCTATACCATTATGAAAATTCGGCGACGGGGGGGGAAGAAATTTTAATGGTTGAGCAATTGTAGAAATTTAAGCAAGTCAATATTCGCTATTCGCATTCGCATTCGCGAATGTCGGCAACAAATATTTGCATTCGCGAATGTCGGCACCAAATATTCGCATTCGCATGCGCGAATATCCGAAATCACACATTCGTTACATCACTAGTAGGTACGGTACCTAGGTATTGCTTGAATCTTGTTACATTGCTTTACATATGAAACTGTAAAGTCTGATATTTTCCTGTCGCAAAGTAATTTTTTGTTTCCGTTATAGATACTCAAACAAATCTTTAACCATAAAGGGTACAATGTATATCAATTATTTAAATCAATCAAATTTATGGGTAAAATAAATTATGGCCAAAAGGTATCCTGTTTTCCTTAACGATGTGCCCCAGATCCCTAATCTATTAAATTTATTATTTATTTACAGTTTTAAGGGACACAAACAGTTTTCGCAACAAGTTTTAGCAATGATATAAATTTCATTCAACATAATATAATCCAATTAACTATCATTGCCAACCTATTTAACACAGATATGTATCAAACCAGAAAAACTCTTAATAAAATAATTAATATAAACTTATATTAGAACTGTTAGTGATCCATATCAAATCTAATACATCCAATAAAAAAACAAAGGAAATTACAAACAATCAATACAAATTAAAAGTAAAATATTGAAATAATATAAAATATGAATAAAAAAAATACAACTACAGATTTATCAACTATACAATTGTATCAGCAATTATGCATTCTATCAAATAATATAATACACGTTCATATAAATAAATAAAAATACTATAATGACCATTAAAAGCAATAAAAATGTCACGGAATGGTGTGATTTTTTTTTAAAGATGTATCTGGGTTTTGTTATAAACCCAAATACAACCTCATACAATTGATGGAGAAAGTTTCCAATTAAAAAATATGTTTCCATTTATTTCTGAGAGGATTTTTGAATGACAAAAAAAATATTATCGTTATATAATACTCCTTACTATCATGTTTACTATCATCTATAAATATTTTTTTGTTTTTATTAACTAGGCTGTCAGAACTCCCGTCCGCCATTCTTCTGGAGTGGCTCTCCTCTTCAGATACTACAACCAACTCTACTTCATCGAGAGGAGATTCTTCCCGCCCGACAGAAGTCTCGGAATATATTTCGAGTGGTTCGATTCATTGACGGGTAAGTTCTTAATATATTTTCAAAAATATTAGGCTGTCAGTATGAGATAAAATATACTGAGATATTTATTTTATTCTATTTTTTCAGGCGTACCTTCATGCCAAAGGACAGTTGCATTTGAAAAAGCTTGCATTCTATTCAATATGGCTGCCATCTATACACAAATAGGAGCAAAACAGGTAATCAATCCTAAGATGATTAAAAATATATTTATTATCAAAATTAACATTTATCACATTGGCAAAACTTTGTAACAATAGTACTACTAGCGACATCTGTGAAGAAAATTTTAAACATTGTTTGTATTGCCTTTGGAAATTTAGGTACCTATATGAGCTATAATCATCTGTAAGAAAATTTAACAATTATGTTTCTTTTAATAGCTTTAACATTATTTCTACAGATGGTTTTAGTTGGTATCATTAAATAAAATTTTCTTCTTTTACCCTTTTTAGGACCGTTGTGAATCAAAAGGATTAGACTCAGCCGTAGATTCTTTACTCCGAGCAGCTGGAATGTTCAGATATATCCATGAGAACTTCACCAATGCACCAAGCATGGATTTAAGTCCTGACATGTTGGATATGCTTGTCAGTCTAATGTTGGTAAGTCCAATATGTGAAACAAACATTCTATTTCTATTTTCTTTCGTATTTGCAGATATTAATAGAACTAAAACAATATTAGTTTTATACTAATTAATTTGTAACTACCAACAAATATCTTTATCGAAAACAGTGTGCTTTAACTTGTAACTGAACATGCAATTGAGGAGTTTATTTTAAAAATATTATTATGTTTCCAGTTCTTTCTCATATTTTTTCAAATTAAGCAATTCCACTATGTATCTATGAAGCATGATGTTCGCTCTAAGCAAGAACTCTTATACTCAGAACAGCAGGCGAACTTAATTCATTATTGAATAATCCATGACTCTAATGCCTTTTGAACGCAAATTCAGTGTACTTAACCATTGTGTCATGCAGAAGACTGAAATTTTTTATTATTATGTGTTTCAGGCCCAAGCGAGAGAATGTCTCTTTGAGAAGTTGGTCCTTGGTGCTCAAGAAGAGTGTGCAGCCAGAGATAGGGAGTTATGTGATGATCTTCCACTCTGTTTAGATTTGTGTCAAGAGAGCCAGACCTTAGCTCATCAGTATCAATTGTTAAGACAAAAGGTATGAACAACAATCATACTAATAATAGATGTGCCCTTTATGAATTCAAACATGAAAGTATGTACTTTTAAGTCCAGATGATCTGATGAAATAACGAGAATCCCCAGAAAGTTAATAACTCTTAAGTAAATATATCAAAGTCACTGGATGGCGTATTAAGGTTTATTTCAAATTAGATTTATCTTCATCATCATCATCATCATCATTTCAGCCTCCCTGCGTCCATTGTTGAACATAGGCCTCCCCCATTGATCTCCACAGCTCTCTATCCTGGGCAGACCGCATCCAGCCGACCCCTGCAACCCGTTTTATGTCGTCCGACCATCGTGCTTGAGGCCTACCAACACTTCTTATCTTAATTACCTCCAAAAATGTACCTATTTTTATTCTCAATATTTCAAAAAACTGTTATTGAAATTTAATCATCAACAGCAGTTGATTTGCTTATTTTGTTTCAAAATGACCTATATATATGCATTTATTACAGATGCAAGCTGATACTGTAATGAGCTACGTGCCATATTCCTGGGTGTCTCTGGTTAACATCAAAACCGAATTCTACAAAGGTAAAACATAAGACAATTATTACATATGACCTTCATCTGCACTTGCCAATTAATTATTTTATATTTTACTATCCCATCACATAATCCACAAGTGAGGTAGCCAGCAGATTCAGGATGGGTGGCAACCTTCATCGCTGAATTCAAGATGTAAAATGTCTTAATTTTTTGACAATCGAAAGCTAACAGAAAAGAGCGGAAGACCAATTCTTTGCCGGATGCTCCATGGTTATTTTGTTATATGTGAGTATAAAGATGAGACATAATCACACTATTTTAATATTTTTTCTAGCCCTTTCACACCATCACATAGCAACAGGACTCCTAAATGCCACAACCACTAGATCATCTGCTTCCAGCAAGACTCAGGAGAGACTGACTAATGTCCATGGCTCAGAACCAAGCCTTCCAGATTGGTGTGATTTCTCTACTAAAGATAGGTAAGGAATAATTTGTCTCTTCAGTTCCATTAATTACAAATATAATTTTGTAGAGTAGGTGGCTAATTTCTCTTGTGTATATGTTCCAGAAATGTGGATGGTAGTCCGATAAAGAATGGTGCATTAATAAATGGATCTCTTGCTAGTCGTGAGGAACAAAAAATTGCGCTTGGAAAAGCTCACCTGTCTGAGGCACTAAACTTTTATGAAGAAGCACTGAGACTTCAAAGAATGTGCAGGTAAAAAATATTACAAAATCTGGAATGTTTCTTTGTATGTCATATTGAATTTCATAATATCTGATTTGAGTGCTGGTTCCTAAAATATAGAATTTTGTGTTGTGTTTTAGGGAATTGAAATCCAAAGCATCTCTATCTCGAGTCTTAAGGATGAATCATGAGAAGGCAGTCAACCAATCAGCATTACTTCCCGATGGACCTGATTTTGCAGAACTTATCGATCCACCCACCATTACTCGTAAGTTACTTTACCACATCATGTCTTGTACATACATTAAGGCAGGGGTTCCCACCACTTACCCCTGGATGTTTCAAGAACATCAGTTCTCATCTCATCCAGTCAATCTAGAGCAAAAGTTTTTTTTTTACAAAAAGCGGGCTCGAGGTTGTCCTTATGGGATTTCCTCTGCAAAAACCCACTCGACAATGAAAATACTCCCTGTACCCTTGGTGGAAAATCTCACACGGAAGATGACACACTACACAACATAATACATTGTTTTTAAAGAAAAACTTACGTCTAGAAATATACATATACATGTCTTATACAGAAGTGTTATATTTAAAATTGTATAGTTTTGATAACATGCACACTTGTTTTCAGCCTCTACAAAATTCCAGCTGTCCCTGACGCAGCCAGACTTTGCTCAACACAGAGTTGAAGATTTATTCAAAACACTTGGTCCAGTTGCGATTTTCTCTGCCAAAAGACATTGGAGTGCTCCTAGGCTCGTGCAACTTCAAAAATCACAAATCAATTCAAGGATGGTGAGAAACGACAAACTGAGAGAAGTGAAAAGAAGTGAAAGAGGTAGAGGAACTAATAAAATATATCAAGACGAAGAAACATATCGAAATGGTGGAAAGGTTTTGAGAAATATTTCGTTGTACGAGAAAAGGGATCGATCCGAAGATAATAGTGCTTATTATTATCAAAGAGATATTATTAAAAGTGATGAAAAATACAAATTACAAAGGGATGATTCCAAATATGACAGATCAAATTCAAAAACACCTTTAAGTCGACAAAATGGCGGATACACAAATGGATACACAAACAATAATAACATAGAAAAATTAAATGGAAATTTGTCTAAACATGAGAATGATATAGTAGCCAAATACAATGAAAAAAATATGTCAACCAATGATTTAAAATATGCGAAAACTGATGGAAATAATAGAATAAGAATTAGAAATGATAGTTTTCAAAATGGTAAAGATGTTAATAGCAAAATCGCATATTTCCAAAAGAATGGTTCAGAGAATTTCTCTTATGGCATAAAATCGAATGGTGACTTAAAAAGTAATACTGATAATTTGATTAGGAGAATATCTAGTGAGTGTAATCTTAACTCTTCAGATGAAGTTGATGGTGAGAATGGACATGAAAAGACTGGAGATGGATTTGGTTTTTCTGTGAGAGGAGATGCTCCTGTAATTATCGCTAGCGTAGAATCAAGATCTTTGGCTGATGTGAGTTATTTTTTCTAGCTTTTCAAGATGACTCTCTAGTCTTCCATTAAACAAATAAAAAAAGATCAAAGACTGGCTGACTATTTTTTGCAAAAAAAGATGTTAGCTTAATTAGGAAATAAAACTAATTTCAAAGAAAATGTTCTATTCATCAATTAATCAAAATTTAAACTAAGTAGGTGGTCAGTAGCCTGATGGTAGAGTCTAAGACTTTCACTTGAGAGATCTTGAGTTCAATTCCGCATGCTGCTTTCCTACTCCACTTTCACGACAAGCATACCTCCTGCTTATTGTGAGGGTGTCTGATTTATATTTTATTTTAGAGATTCATTTTTTTAAATTATGAAATATTATACCGTGACTACATCAGCTATGAATGTAAAATATATGAATTTACTTATCGATTAATATTACAATTTTCTTTTTTTTTGTAGTTGGGAGGAATGCGTGAGGGTGATTTCATTGTGGCTATTGGAGATATTGATGTAAAGTGGGCTTCACACAATGAAGTGGTGAGACATATCAAGGCTGCAGGAGATTCTTTGAGCCTTAAACTTGTCACTCCTATGGATAGGAATTACCTCAAGGTGAGCCTGGCTATAGATTGTTCTTTTAAATGATAATACAATAGTTTTTGTAAGTACTCTCAGAATATTATTACCTAATTGACTGTACTGAAAATTAATTTTGTAATTTTTAATTTCAGGCCACGTCTTTGGATTTCCCAGATGGCAAAATAAGTCAGGTTAGTATGAACACTAAACGTGATATTTTTATGTTGGATTTATATTATTAAACAGAAAATAGCATTATTAATTTTTACAATGTCCTTTTGAAAACATAAGTGGCTTCTGCGAAATATCCAAATAAAATTATTTTTTTAGTAAAATATTCTAGTAAGGTACTTCATTTTGAAAAATTAAATTGATGACATTGGAAATAATTTTTATTTACTTGAAAGAGGATTCCAGTGGCAATTCTTTAAATATGTAAATGTTTTCATTAGAGTTAAGATTTTAAATAAGCATTACAAATATTAATTATATTTTACTATTCGTTGTGTACAATAATATCAAAATTACACAGTAGGTACACATTCAATAAAAAATTATAGTGAAAATGAAACAGTGTTTTTAGAATTAATATATTTAAAAATTAATTTATAAAAAATGTTAAATGAACTTAGAGTAATAATTAATAGTTGATTTTTTTCAATCAACCCGTTGTTGTATAATTTTAGACTAATGGAAGTCCTCTTCACAAGAATGGATCCAACCAGGGTTCAGTATCAGCAGCTTCTACTACATCAAGTAACGGTTCTACTGGAGCTTCTGAAAGAACACATTCTGGTGCTAAGAGAGCTCCATCATGGAATCCTTTCAAGAGGCACAATACATCGAGAGACAGTAGTTCTAACAGAGGCTCTCATTCTAGTAACGTTATATTTAGATGAAAAACTTGTAAATCAAATGTAAATTAAAGGTTTTATGTTATTATACGAATAAATTTGTAAATAAAAGTAGTTTTGTAAAATAGATGAAATATTTTACATGAAAATTGTATAAGAGTTGTAGAAAAATATTAGACCCCAAAGTGTGTGCTAGAAAAGCAGATGGTTTTAGTTTTTTTTTGTAGAAAATTTAAATAAACATACCTACTTATTACCGATGGCTGAATAGTTTTTATGGAGTATCTCCAAAAATAAGGAGTCTCCGAGATTGCGAGTCATTTCTGACATTAAAATCCTCTAGATGTGGGTTAATGTTATCCAAAAACTTTTGTCATGACCTACCTAAGTGTCTATGTCGTCAAAGGTATATGGACTTGTATATGCTGAAACATTTAATTTAAATTGAATAACGTGATTTATTTATTATTCATAATTTTCGTATAAATGGAAGCTCCCAGACTTCTGTGGTATCCAGATGGATGGTGGGTTTCCTTAAATGTTCATAATACTGAACAAATAATATGTTTTTCATACCTTTTTTAATATTTGTCGAATTTTATTCACTGAACTGCATTTCATTTAAAATGTGATGTAGTATTTAAAATTGAATATTCAATTTATCATAAGAATCGAATCAGCAATTTTTTCATAGTTTGTGATTAAATATTTGATCCTTAAAACAGATAAATAAATGATCTTGTTAATAAAATGTATCATATACAAAATTTATTATTAAAATTATTCAATTAGTTGGTAAAATTATAGATATTATTTGATTACATTATTTGAAGCACAAACATTATCTGGTTATTTCTTTGTGCTCTAAAGATTCAACTTTAGTAATTATTGTATTCTGTAAACTGTTTGTCCATTTTAATTGATTCCATTCGTTAAAAAAGTGCGGGAAAACAAATGATATTCAATAATCTGGTTTTAGAAAACATTGTTCTATTGCTACCATATCTTTGAGTATAATTTTTTAATGTCAACTTACATTTCGTACATGAAAAATATTGTAATTCAAATACTGTGTACTAAGTATCATATTTATTTGAATTAGTTGATAGAAAGGTGGCGATATACCTAATGTTAAACATAATTTAAATATATAATACGATCCATAATTATGTATGAATGGAAATAAAGTGTTCTACAATAAATTCATATATTTTCATCACATAATTTGTAAGCATTATTATGTTGATACAAAACTTTTTATTAAACATTCCATTCATTCATGTAATATATCCTGATAATTTAACCAATATCAGGATTTTTTATCCAACAAAACAGAATATCTAAATGTAAAATTTATTGATTGAATTAAATTGTAATGATGAATCTTAAAAATCTATTTATGTACCTATCTATAATATTATTTTATTTTATTTTGTACATCTTAACTTTAAAGGAAAGAGCTGGACCTCTTTGAACAATCTACGATGAAATTTTGTAGATTATTTGACAATCAATAAATTATAATTGTGTATCTATTAAGATCCGCATTATCTATTAATCAATTCGACCAAATGAAATATGGCAACAATTTGTGGCAAAAAACAAAAAGTAGTAGGCATACTACCTATGTCATCCATTTGATTATTTTTCATAGTAAAATTTAAAAGATATGAGAACAATAGATAATCTAAATTACTTCATGAAAAAAAATAAGTATATTAGTTGTGTAAATATTAAATAATGTATCTTTGTTGTATATATTATATTTCTTTGTATAAGATAAATGAATTGTATGTGTTTATTTTAATTTTGTAATTATAATTGTCCTTAAATTCTTATAAATATTCGTAATAAATACAACATATTTATTTATTATTTTATTCCTTATTATTATTATGTTTACAAATAATGTGTTTATTATATAATGCCATACTGGTCAATAAGAGTAATTAAATAAATAATAGGTATTATTGAATAAAGAATGAAGTCGTTTTATTTGCATTATCCACAAATAATTATTCTTCTCGATAATATATTATTACATTGTATAAATTTGTTATTATTGTGTGAATTATTCAACAGACATCTGTGATCTTTTGTGTTAACTCCCATTAGGTGAAAACAGGAAAAGAGTTTCAATGCGAATGAATCAGTGTATGTTGAATTAAGTGCACTTCACCCGTAATAAGGCCTTCGCTTACTAGAGTGTGGAAAATCAAATCAAATGCAGAAATCACATTTAGCATTTTATTATAAAATAATTAATAAATGTAAAGTCAATATTTACGACCGACAGTTCTTGGTGAAAGTTCATGATAAATTAATTACAAATAAAACACCCATTGAGTGATTCCACTGTGACTTTATTGGTCGCAAGTCGGCTTTCAAGAGTCATCATCTGGCTAAAGTCAACTTAAAGCATCAGCATAAAGTAAACTTTATTCAATATAAGTTACGTTATTATTTTAATGAAAATAGAAATGACATTCCAGCACACACTTTTATGGAACCAAATCGTTTTTACAGTCATATGTTATAGATATAGAAATTTCCATTCTCTTGAAGGTATGGAATCAAATGATAGTCCCAGTTATGTACATACCTATATTCAAAAATTTCTTCTAGATATCCCAAAGAAACATTTCATTGTAGCTTTTTGTGTATCGTTTTTATACACATCCTTTACAAATTACAATTTCAAGTCTTTTTTGGTGTAGCCAATCATTCAACTGAAAAGTTATTGAATAGTGACTATATTCCTATTTCTTTTCTGAGTAAAAGAGAAGAAGAAATGAAGGTCAGTTCCAAGCAGAAAAGATATTAAAATAAACGTTTCTCATAAGTAAAGTAGCCGATGGACTCACTGTATGAATGCCCTCTTTATCTTATACAGTGCATGCACTATGGAGGATATTTTTGACAAGCATGGCATGGTCTGCGCTGTACCTCAGTCACAATAAATAAAATAAGGTTATAATATATCTCTTATAAGTCGGTCCTTCAATGCTGAGGATCGTGACCACCATGACCCCAACCAAGCGACAAGCTCCTCCACCGTACCCTGTCCAGCCTGTCCTCCGCCTGCCTAAACGCCTCACACACTGTACCCCCTGCAGCAACTCTCACATGATCTGACCATCTTGTTGGTATTATGTCCCTGCTTCTTCTTCCTTCGACTCCACCAGACAAAATAATATATGTAGGGACCGTTATTAATTTTATCTGACAAAAGATATTTATAAAACCTATAGGTAAATCAAAACATTTATGTTAAAACTGAAGTATTGATGAACAATGTAATAGTATGTACCTATAATAAACCTATCAGTTGCCAAATTAAGTAGTTATTATAAATAAGGCAGTGTGGTGTTTTGGGAATAAATGTCTAGGAATTTCATATTCAGGCGAAGATTTCTAAGACAGGTTTTTCGTTGTTTTAAAAATACCCATCTAATAACTTGTAATACTTACATAAAAAAGATATTTTTATTTGAAAATAATCACCCGAAAATTCCTAATTTGGTAAACTTGTGTTTGAAAATAAACTATCAAATAACAAACTGTCTGTTAGAGATGTGAGGAATGTTTGATGAATAATTCACAGTAGCAATTGTAAAAGAAGCTTAGATTTTTTTTCAATATTTCTTAGATGAAAACTGTGTGTTCGTTACACCTTTAAATTATGACCTCATAACTTTGGTGACTTATATGAAAATATACTGTGGAGAATGAATGCAAATTTTGAATTGCTCGAAGCTAAGACATCACAACTCACTTTTACAACGAATGAAATCTCGGGATCGTTACTTAATTAACAAAAAAATGGGGGAAAATTGCATCATTGACTATTTTTGAAATGTCATAGGTACTTAAAAATAATAGATAATAAATTTTCAGTGATCAAATTATTTTTTATTGATGTTTTCAGTGTGGGTTAATTTTATTGTGCCTATTTTTTTTGAAACCTTACGTTAATGCTTCGCATCCTTTTGGAAAAGAACATTTAATCTAATATTTTTCTATAACGCTATTTATATTTCACATCAATAAAATAATATAATTTTCAAAAAACGTTTTATATCTCCTATTTTTGACGTAAAGAAAAATAAAAAGTGTTCGATAGGCGTTTTTTAAAGTGACTATAAATGAGAAAAAAGTATGGGATCTTGCTACATTATTAATGCTGTTATTTTTCATGTCTACAGTGACTGTTCATTAAATTCATTCCTATTATTTGAGATTGGACAACACAAACCCTGTATTTTACTGCCTATTAAAATCGTTGTATTATTTTATTTTCATCGGAACATCTTAAGAGAATGGAGATTCGGGACCAAAACAATGGGAGCCAATTAGGGATGGTCGGAAGACTGAGATGGTAAAAGAAACAAACATAAAAATAAAACAGGAGAACTAACAGAATATACTACCAAGCAATTTTATGTAAGTAGTCGATTTTTTATGACCTATATTATACAATTTTATGAATGTTGGTAAGTAAATTGATAGGTATCTATCTATAAGAAATGCATTGAGAATCTGATCATAATAATATATTAATCGCAAATAGTAAGAACGAAAGATTGAGTGGGAAAGTAACGAATTGGAGACTACGATATCGAAAAAGAGAGTATTTGAAGATAATCGATAAGATGGAGTGTTCATTTGGAAAGAATTGAATACCAAAAACTAAACACTTATCTTGTGATATATACCTACGTATAAATACCTATCGAATTATGCAGCAACCTCTCTCGCCCAATTGATGGTCACAAAAAGCTCTTTTTTTGCGGGTTGCTGATGATAATGAATGACCCTATTTCACAGTACATTATTCCCATGACGACGATGTCAGAGTTTTAATATTATCCAAGAAAGGGGCGAAAAGAGCTAGAAAATTCATTGAGTTTATTTTCAAAACTTTGATGTTATTGGTCAAATGTGCTTGTTGGTAGTCCATTTCAAGATGAATTGAATGAAAATAACACTGTTTAGTTAACTTCCAAGTGACTTATTTACGCTTACTTGTAGGTATTCGGAGACTCTCGACTCCTTCTTCAGAAGAAAGGGGCGAAAAGAGCTAGAAAATTCATTGAGTTTATTTTCAAAACTTTGATGTTATTGGTCAAATGTGCTTGTTGGTAGTCCACTTCAAGATGAATTGAATGAAAATAACACTGTTTAGTTAACTTCCAAGTGACTTATTTACGCTTACTTGTAGGTATTCGGAGACTCTCGACTCCTTCTTCAGAAGAAAGGGGCGAAAAGAGCTAGTAAATTCATTGAGTTTATTTTCAAAACTTTGATGTTATTGGTCAAATGTGCTTGTTGGTAGTCCATTTCAAGATGAATTGAATGAAAATAACACTGTTTAGTTAACTTCCAAGTGACTTATTTACGCTTACTTGTAGGTATTCGGAGACTCTCGACTCCTTCTTCAGAAGAAAGGGGCGAAAAGAGCTAGTAAATTCATTGAGTTTATTTTCAAAACTTTGATGTTATTGGTCAAATGTGCTTGTTGGTAGTCCATTTCAAGATGAATTGAATGAAAATAACACTGTTTAGTTAACTTCCAAGTGACTTATTTACGCTTACTTGTAGGTATTCGGAGACTCTCGACTCCTTCTTCAGAAGAAAGGGGCGAAAAGAGCTAGTAAATTCATTGATTGGTCAAATGTGCTTGTTGGTAGTCCATTTCAAGATGAATTGAATGAAAATAACACTGTTTAGTTAACTTCCAAGTGACTTATTTACGCTTACTTGTAGGTATTCGGAGACTCTCGACTCCTTCTTCAGAAGAAAGGGGCGAAAAGAGCTAGAAAATTCATTGAGTTTATTTTCAAAACTTTGATGTTATTGGTCAAATGTGCTTGTTGGTAGTCCATTTCAAGATGAATTGAATGAAAATAACACTGTTTAGTTAACTTCCAAGTGACTTATTTACGCTTACTTGTAGGTATTCGGAGACTCTCGACTCCTTCTTCAGGTAAGTAGAAGAAAGGAAATTTTCTTAAAAAAATACTTATTTTCATTTTTGTAGGAGAAAAAGAGATTTTTAAATGAAATTTAAACATAATTAAACATTCTTTCGTTTGAAGAAAATAATTAAGGTAGGCACACACTAATATAGATTAATCCCTATAATTGTGTAAATTCATATCTGTCTTAATTGCAATAAGCACGGCACGGCGTGCATATTGCAAAATAGTCGTTTTAAGACTTGTACCTAATGTATTCAAAATAGTGATAGGTACAACGCTTTGAGACACGGCGCAGTCCAGTCAATGATCAACATATGGCACATAGAACCTTGTATGGACACACACGTAACACGTATAGCAACGCATAAGTATGTAGGTTGTATGTCAGTGTAATATTTATGTAATTTTTCTTGTTTATGGTGAATATATGTACATACCTAGTATTTATCTATCCCAACTATACATAGGTATGATTGTGTTGAATATTTTTTAGGATTTTGCCTTCATTCCATTCAAGTTTGCCACCCATCCTGAATGTCTTATTTTTTTATTGGCACGGAGAGAACAGTCTTCATGTTTATTAAATGCATCTTGTGTTCTGGCTACCTCACTTGTGTGATATGCCGTAATGGTAAGGTTCATGCATGTGTATTTTAAATTCATATATCTATTGGGAGATAGATAATTTAATTAATGAGATACAAAAGTTTTTTTAAATAAAAAATCAGGGCGTAAAGGGATATGTAATGTTTAATGAACCTACTTGTTTTTAATCTTACTTTGAAAAACGTATATATTTTTTAATACTATCCATCACGACATTTCTCACTAGTGGAGTAACCAATAAAACAACTACAACCTTTAACATACATGTCATCCTCTCTGTGCCATTAATAAATAAATATATAACTATTTTTTTGTAAGTAAGGCATTTTTTTGTAAAATTTCTTTTTATCGACGAGATATGCCACCCATCCTGATTGTTTTATTATTTTTTATGACACGGAGAAGACAATCTGCATTTTGATTACATGCCCTTAGTCTGCTGACTATCAATATGAGATATGTCGTGATGGCGATAATTAATAATATATCTAAGTACTAACAAAAGGTATCTACCTATTCTTTTTTCCAGTAGTCCATAAATTAGGATAAGTATACAAAAAAATCCAATTAAATGTTTTTCGTATGAAACATTGCCAATAAGAATAAATTAAGAAAATAAGCAAGAATGTAAATCCATTCATAAGAGTAAAGTTATAAATTCATATAAATGAATAACACCTTTTGTGAATTGAATATTGTTAGATACACTTGATTTTTTAATCAATGTACAAATCCTGCCTCTCAATTCACTTTATATGGCCTATCTTGGTTGAACAAAATAATTTTACAAGTACAAACAACATTAAGTAAAAGGTTTCAAAATATGTAGTTCGGTACATGCATGGCGTAGTGAATATGTTTTGTAACTTTTTATAAAGGATTTAAGTTCACTTGTATGTAAACAAGATAAATTACGTCATACAATGAGAGCCTTTGGATTAGTAATACTTTTCAAAAAGCAGGTTTTATTAGTTGAATTTAGAAGTCGGTCCGTGAGGTTGTGTGTGTGTGTTGCCATTACGTTAAATATAGTTTTAAAAAATATTAATAATAATAACAACATTCAATAATAATAATAATACAAAATTAGAACGAAAACGTGATATTTCGCGAATTAGTTCTAAAATCAAAAATTCATATATTTTGAATTGAGTGTTTTTTTTTTCATATTCTTAAATAAGTTTGTAAAAATTATTGTGTATTGACTATTGTTTGTTTATTTTTTTCTAATGGTACAGTATAAATT
Source organism: Athripsodes cinereus (assembly GCA_947579605.1). Classification (NCBI taxonomy): domain Eukaryota; kingdom Metazoa; phylum Arthropoda; class Insecta; order Trichoptera; family Leptoceridae; genus Athripsodes; species Athripsodes cinereus. The sequence continues at coordinate 10,528,875 of OX388322.1, forward strand.
ATTACTCAATATTGTTTATTTTTTATAAGTGTTGCTAATTAAAACTAGCTTATGTGTAATAATAATTAGCCAACTGTTCTATATTATAATGTTATTGAAACTTGTTTTTATATACGCTTAATCTATTTGTTCAGGTGCGCCTTTTGAATAAGGTAAAAAAAAATGCAATTTCAAAACGACAATGTCTGTATTTGTCCAAATAAGTACATACATATTATAATGTTTATACATGATACATATGGCCAAGTATGGCAAAATGTATACAAGTATTTATTAATACCAATCCATTTTTAAATACATAATTATAGGTATGTTCAAATATTAAGAAAAGAAGATATTATAATGTCTATCTCTCTCCTTGAGCCGTGTTCCTAACAGGCAAGGCAGAGAGGAATGAGATTGAACACTCCTTATGTATGCATTCTTTGGTTATCATATTTAAAATGTTTCAGCAATAATAGACGATTCTCTTCTTAAAATATTTTTGTGCATTGAAAAAAAGTTTTTTCGATTAAAAGAAACGATTTGCTTACCGCTGATATAACGTCCTTCACTTTAATCAGGTTTGCTTTCTTTTGGGATAAAAATATTTTTTGCTTGCCCGAGAATTCAACGCTGATTTAGTTTCAGGGTCAATTCTAATCTAGTTTTAGCAAATTCAGTATGGACATTTTAGTATCAAATGCTTTATATATAAGTGAATCCCACCAGCAAGCTTATTTTTACTGAAAACAGTAAATAACTATTAGTAAACTGAAACTTATTATTTTAAAGAGGGTTTCGCAGCTTACTTATGTACTTACTTTCTAAGAAAATAATTACTTAGGCAAAATGTTTACTTTATAATATGTAGATGTGCCAATTGTGCAACAATTGTTTAATAATAGTAATAATAATAAGAACACTTTATTGATCAGAAAAAAAATCATGAGCAATTGGCGAGCTTATTGCCTGGAGGCAATATCTTCCAGCTTTAACACATATTGTAAACCAAACTGGGAATGCTTATGTTAATTCAATTTCGAAATTCATAATAATCGTTTATTTGAAACTTTTTTTTAAATTTAAAAATATATTTCTGGGTTTCTGTTATAAACCCAAATACACCCTTCACAGTAAAATTAAAGCTTAAAGCTTGTATCGTGAAAAGGGAGTTTGCCGGCACCTAGGTACGAGCCACACACCTCTTGCCGAGACTTTTGCGCCAAGCTACCGACGCCGACGCGACGTACTCATTTTACTCTTTTACATTTTCTCTATGAATTTTTTTAGAGTACCTAGGTGAATATTAACCAGGATATTTTTTTTTAATCTGATGAAACATCCATTAGAAATATTTGGTTTTTATATAACGTGTCATTTTCACATGAGGGGACATATAAGAATTTGTTGTTTGAATAAAAACGGTTAAGAAAATGCTTATTAATTAATAATTTAAATATTCTTTGTTCAATAGAGCCTCGTAAGTAATGAATATTTACTTTGCTTTTGCGATGTACAAATATGTGCCTATACAGTAATGAGAAAACTATGATACACAGTACTTATAAACTATTTAATACATAGATAATGTTTAATACAAGTAGTAGGTAGATGCATAGGTACCTAATACAGTAATAATAATATGTTCTCCAGTTCGCGTTTCTCAAAACCTACGTTCATGATGTCATTCGTAATGAATTGTCGTAAACATACATTCGTATATAATATCTATAATATTTATGTTTCACACATCGAAGCTAGGTTGTATAGGGGAAAGTGTGGAGGTATGGGACGCAGGAGCTATGGGACAGTACTCATATTATTAATATTTGACACATTTCATAGCTTCTTATGCATGTAAAAAGATGTCAATAGAGGTCTGTTTAGTGAAAAATCAGTGGCAGTTAGTGTTTTGTGCGTGTGGCGAAAAAAAATGTTGTTTATCATTTTTCGACATAAAAAGTAAAATTAGGTAGGTATACCTAATAAATTCCATCCTTTTGGGAGACACGAGAGCAAAGATAAGATAATTTTTATATTTTGTTCTGAAACCTGGGATATTATTGTTTGTTATATTGATGCATTGTTTTAACATGCTCCAAAACTTATTGTATAAAATTATGTCATTTTATTGTTTGTGGTGGAGGTTTGGGACACTTCAGTGAGGGAGGTATGGGACGTGTTCCATACACGTATAAACAAGGGGATTTCATATCAGTAAAATTTGAAGGGTAAAATAAGATAATTTATTATGTTGGTCGGATTGAAGAAATAATAGACGACAGCGGAAATCGATTGCTGACCTTTTTAAGAAAGAGAGATGGCTCCGATGATTTAGTGTTCCCAATTCATGAAGATCTTTCCTTAGTATCACTAGAGGATGTAGTACTGGTATTGCCTACGCCTCAAAAACATGGCGGTACAAAAAAAATTCAAGAAATTTATGTATTCGAAATAAAATTTAATCGTTTCGGCGTAGTAAATTAAATAAGTTCTTTTTTATATGCATGTCCCATTCCTCCCATATAGGTGTCCCAATCCTCCACACTGTGTGGAGGAATGGGACAAAGTCATGGTCTTATAATATTTCGCATAACTCATATGCTCAACCGTATAATTTCAATTAATAAATGTCATAGCTAATTGTGTATCTTCAGCAACATTGTACGTTTTTTTTTCAAATAAATTGCTTATCTATATTTCTAAAATTCAATTCTGAATAAATTTGTCCCATACATCCCCACTCTCCCCTACATATTGCAAATATAATTATGTATTTTCCTACACTTCGCGTCACCGCATTTAGTAGAAGCAGTATTGCATTTTGAAACTGCCGTGAACTATGTAAATTTATCTCAAGGTAAATAATAATAGCTTAATTTTTCTACATAAATGCATATTATACCTACCTTTGTATAGTGCATCATTTGAGTGACGGAATAATAAATTGTCAGTATACTGGACATTATGTTGACGGCATTTTACCTACTTTACAGTAACATAAAAATATACATAAAAAAAACTTATTTCTCTGTTTTCTTCTACTTTGTGATTTATTCTCTAGATAGACGTCTTTCGTCTTGTTATGACATTGTCAATCTCCTTCTTACTGCACAAATTTTCTGATTGTCGAGTGTTAGATTTTCACAAGAACTTTAGTTACGACAAGTTTTTTGAGGTATTATTTTACATAATCACGGCATCTCCCACTAGGGGGGAAGCAATAAAATTATTTGCGTGAAGCAAATATGTAAGTAGTCCTTTCCTTGTTATTAATAAAGACATTCAGAATGGATGATATACATCATCACCGCCAAATTGAAGATATTGTATGACTCATGTGTCAATTAATTTGGTTATATTGTATCTAAGTTCGTCTTTAATTTGAGATAAACAATGCCTTCTCATACTTCTTAAGAACTCTAAGAAAAACTTGACGACATTCCTAACGCGTTGATATTCTGGTCATACTGGTCATACTGGTAAAAAATATTTTAACTTTTTTTTTTTTTTTTTTTTTTTTTCTTTTTTTTTTTTTAAAAGATATATCTGGGTTTTGTTATAAACCCAAATACATCCCTATACACCTTTCACAGTAAGCTAAAAGCTTGTGTCGTGAAAGGGGAGTTTGCCGGCACCTGGGATCGAACCCCGGACCCCATGTTCACGAGGCCGAGACTGTAACTGTATTCATTAAAAAACCTTTTAATGAATACAGTCTTATAAGTTTTTTTTTTTATGAAGAGGTACATAGGTTTGTGCGAATACTCAGTAGATATAAAGTAAGCAGACATGTGCGACAGGAAGTATGGAAAACAAGAGGACAGATATATTTTTGAATCATTTTATTTTGTAACACTGTACAGGAAAATGTAATAAATAATTCTATTCCTATTTGAACACATTGTGTTGGACCGATTGGCAAAGAATATTAGACATACGAGTAGATAATATGTGCTGTAGAGATATATGTGCACGATAATTAGAAGTTATATGCCACGTAATAATATATATTATATAAAACATAATAAATAGTATTGTGTTTTGAGTAATTGGCATATACACCTACCTGCCTACCAACCTTTGTGTCTTGCACATAGTAATATGTCATAGTCATATTGAGATATTAAAGCTTTTCGTTAGATTTTCGAATATCAGTTAAATGAAGAAAACATTTTCTGTTTTGTTAATAAACTTAGATCAATTTTGGCTTGCAATGAACATCAAATCAGTTAAAAAAAATTGCATACTTTTATAATTTAATCAGTTTTTGGTCGTTTGCCTGTTTTGATCCACGTTTACTTGTAATAGACATACCTCAACTAAAAACTTACTCCCAATAAAGCTATTTTAATTTTTCTGCATAATGAATTGTTTTTATTTGTAACATAGATAGGATATGTTACACGTTCTCACATAACTATATGAAAATATATTTTCTAAGTAAAAGTAGTATAATAGATTCAAGATCAATTAAAATAACTTTTTTATTCGCCTGTTCTTTCGGCTTTTCATATTTTTTTGATAATCTTTCCAATCGAGTTTACCTATATACGAATATAAAGTTTTTTTTGATAATCTTTCCAATCGAGTTTACCTATATACGAATATAAAGTTTTTTTTGACATATATCGAAATAGATAGATTCTAGAAACGTATATAGAAAAATAAAGAAATTTGTATCCATCTATCCATACCATTACATCGCATCTCTCGTGTGGTAGGCAAAAAGGATCGAACACTACTTCCTCCTATCCTAATAACATACAACTCTCGTTTCCGTTTATATTTATTATGATAGATATTTCTAAATACTGCCTCGGTCAGCAGAAAAAATACAAAATTATTATATGTTATTTGCCAAAGTTCCTAGAATTTTTATGAAATAGGCCATTTATCAATCAGCCTGTGACAAACATACATACATACATCTGGAATATAAAATGTTCTTAATGATAATGTAGGAATGTATTTTAATATGTACCTACTCACTACATAGTTTTGGTACCTATTGCGGGGAGCGGAAACCAGGCAAATACCAATCTCCAAAAATAAATTTAGATCTCTTATTAGTAGTACCTACCTTTGTATTCCGTACGTTACAATGATATATTTAGAAGAATAAAGAAGATAATATCATGATAATACTCGTACAATGAATACATTTTAATTATACGCAGAGGGATATTTAAAGTATCTTATGAGGACATTTAAATTGATTGTGAACAAACAACTACAAGTTTTTATTGTTAAAATTCATTGATTCATTGCATTATCAATCATTGCTTTGACTATTATCAAGATCCTGCAAAGTAGTTTAACGGTCCGTTTCAGTAATATCTATCCATTACCATAAAAAAGTAAAATCAAAAATTAAAATCAAAAAGTTTATTTTTAAAGCTCTGCTTTAAGGTCTAATAGAATATGCCAGGTGGTATGAACAAAGACATGCAGTTTTTGTCATAACAGGAGAGGACATATTTCTAGCTATGTAACGTCTATACTGAATAGAGAAAGCTCATTTCCTCAATATAAACGTTAGTGAATTATAAAGAAAAAATAAACAAATAGATGGCAAATAATAAGGACTTCCATTCTTCTGGGTAACTTTTCGAGTGTTCTGTATTCGTAAAATATCACAAACAATCTAAAACATCATCTTCATTCAGTGATGAGGTATTATTGAGTTATAATACCCATACTAAATGTCTTATTTTTTATTGACGCATAGAGGGCAACTTTCAAATTTATTTCATGAAGTTGGTCTACTGATTAAACTATTTCACTTATGGGAAGTACCGTGCCACACTTGTTGGAGTGTCCATTGTGCCCTGTCACATGCACTAAGAAGGGTATTTTTGGCGCATCTCCGCGTGCTGTGTGTTTTGTATAGTACCTACTGGAGATCAGTTTGGTTGTTTTTTTTCTAGATATTGACACGATGAATAATAAAATAATGGGAAGTATCGCGATGGCAAAGATAGAGAACTTTCAAAGCTTCTTAGATACTTAGTCTTAGTTTAAAGATTATTATTAAAGAGTTTTAAAGCTCTGGTCCATGGGACAAACCGCAACATTTAAATATATGCATCTTTTCTCAGAGGCTTCACAGTAAGATAACATGGTATAGGTAATAATATAAATATGTGGTAAACTTAACTTGCGGTAAGCGTAGAGTGTATAAAATTAAAAACATAAAATAACAAGTGTGTTTATTTATAAATCCATTAAATAATGATAATGTGTGTATGTGCAAAGTATATATTATGTGAGTCTATCTATCTACCTTTAGTTTGTTAAAATACCACAATCCCTGTGTTATCGACGGATCAGTGGTGGTGGAGTAATAATACTGGTTTTCAAGGTCATTCTCAAGGTCAGGACGTCGTTGGACGTCGTGAAAAACTTCACAACACGAACTAGTGAAATTATAAAGAATTAACGAATAATTTATATACAAACCTTCTCCTGTATGTGTATTAATAATATGAAACCTATTTACTTACTACAACATTCCTAGAAATAATCATATAGACGACCTTGTAAATGCAGTATCTTCCTTGCATCCGAGAGAATAGAAAATTCTTCCATCTATTTTATCATAGCATATCACACAAGAGGGGTGTCATATACAAACAAAACTTTCAATAGCTGGTGGCGCATCTCATCAAATAATTGAAGATGTAAAATATCTCGGTGGTAATTCATAAATGATTCAAATCTAAATGATTCTTGGAGAAAATTGTTATTTTGATTTTTAAATTATCTTTTTGGGAAAACATGGTAGAAAAGAACTTCTTTCATTCAGAGAGATTCAGTTCCACTTTTTTTTAGTTTTTTCTTTCTTAAAAATTCCAAACGTTTTGATGACGTTATTATTGACGATTTAGTTTTCAAGAAGTGCTTTCACGCCTTTAACGCAAATATTGTGGTGTAAAAATAGTGTCCAATTTAGCCAATTATAACTAAACATTCTCAAAATAGTGTCCAATTTAGCCAATTATAACTAAACATTCTCAAAATTTTACCCATTTAGGATATTCCCTTTTCTCATGTCACAAAAAGCTTGTGATTTACTGTGATGGTTCCATTGCTAAATATGACCATTTTTCCGTGTTCCTTCAAATAACCTGTCTCCCTTTTCTAGATGTGACTCATAGAATAAATTATTCATATTCCACCGTTAATTACCCACTTAAATATTCAATATAAAGATTTTCGCTTTCATCACTTCTAGAATTAACCAGAAACACACGTGTTCTATGGTAATTAGACTTTATGCGTGGGAATCAATTAACTCATTCATTAAACTATTAGCATATCAATTGTGTCCTTTTTATATCTGTTACCTCTTTTGTTACTTTCAAAATACTTGATAATTGTACACTTATAAATATCATATCTTTTTTTTATTATTGTATTTTAAATAAAGAGCAATTAGCTGTAGTGTGCGATTATATAAAAAAATAAGTATATATGTACCTATTTTCTTACTGTTTTTCGTACTCTGAAACATTTTTATAATTGGATATATAGGAAGATAAGATTTTATAGCAGCTGAAATGACATGATATAAAATCTATAAAAGTTTGGAATATAGAAGAGGACTAACAGTCCTTATATCTCTGCTCAGTACCAAACTTAAATTCAGCGGTGACACAACATGTCACACATTCATATCACACAAAATCAATTATAATATGTTCATCACATGTAATAAATCCGAAAACTATTCAATTTGCATGAGATTATCATAATGTTATAGATAAGTTACTTTTGTAAAAAAAATATGCATTTATAACGATCAGCATAATACACTCTTTGACGGGTGCCTTAACATAGATAAAAGACGAAGAAAAAATCAACAGGTACCTAACAAGATCCAATAATTTTCCTTTGTAAAATTTCCTACAGGTAACATGATCCAAAAGCCCTCCTTTGTAAAATTTCCTAACTTTCTGAAATAAGATTCCAAAGCGAAGAATATAACATATTAACTATTTATATTTGAGGTAATTATTTACCTAGTTAATATTTATTTTATTCCCTATCTATACCCTTTTCTTGCATATTATAATAATATGACCATTGTGATGCCTACTAATATAGAAATAAATACATATATGTAAATACATCATAATAGACCCGATTTAGTATTACATGATAAACGTAATAAAATAACGTACCTAATAGACATCGCTGTTCCAAATACACATAATATACAAACAACCGTCGCAGAAAAAATACTTAAATATACAGAATTAGCAGGAGAAATAAAAAATATTTGGCATTCTAGGTCCGTTTACCTTTAGTCATGTCAGCTACAGGAGTAACTCCGAAATCTTTAATAAATAATTTACAAAAATTAGATTTACCGGTTAATTTGTTCATTAAAATTCAAAAATCTATTATAATAAACACTTGTAATATTGTAAAAAAGTTTTTGAACACAGATATTTCAGGCACAATGCTGGTATTTTGAACCCGTGTTCTGAGCCTAATCCTTTGATATCCTGTATATCTGGATAGGTGAATTTTTCCCGGCATTAGACTGTTAAGTTTTTGTGTGACGATGACTGATCATTATGGAGACTTATCTGGTTGTATAATGCTGAGAAGTGTGGATGGCAATTCTGCCGCCGCGTAAAAAAAAATCTTAAGTTCCTTACATTGATATATTTTATTATTATAATATAGGTACAGGTGTCTGACTTCACCACATATCTCTGATTTATGCTACAGCTATCCTTATAGACATTTCATTAAATATAATATAACTTTCGCAGATCGAATCTACGTTGCACTTACCAATAGGTAGATTGGCTAAAGCAATATTCATAAAAATGTCATACGTTATTACTTGGAATGCAGCGGCTCTCAATATAAATAAATTATACTATGCTTCGAGTGCATTTAGAGATATGTTCAATCATGAATTAACGAATATATGAACACTTTTGCTGGATATGATTTACTTGATCTTTCCTAATAAATTGTATTAAAAGTTTTAAATAACGGTAATAATCAACTTGCAACTAAATCGTTTTAATTATTTCGTAAACGTTGAATTTTTTAATCAAAATTTCATAGCATATAGAGATTGTCAGTAATCTCACGTTTGATGACGAAAAATAGTTCTACATATAGCAACAATTTCCTCAAGTGAAGTAGAAATTTCTTTTTCTATGGATGGGGCCGCTAAATATCATATTATTTTTATTATTGAATAAATAAAAATAAAAAATAAAATATACATAAATATTTTTTTTTATATTTTCTATGAATTCCGTTATTTTTTTGTGAATCCTCCATATTGAATGAATGAAACACTTTTTATTTTTTGTTGACAATATTGTTCATTACTGATACATTATCCACAGTAAGAGACGAAACAATATTTATTGTCTACAAAAAATAACAAGTGTGCATTAATTTTTTTTATAATTTGAGAGTCACTGACTTGTTAGAACACTTGAATATTATAACATAGTGTGATGCTAAATAATCATTAATGTATTAAGAATAATTTTCCTATGGAAGATGGATAATATTAAGATCGTAAAATAACTGGTCGATATTTATGTTGGCCGGTATCTCAACATTTACATAAATATAACGTATATAGGTACAAATTTAATGTTCACATCTGACTAGTATTATACATGTATAATTAAACCCTCGTCCAGAGAATGGCGTATTTAGCATGCATACATTCATACCATCACAGTACTTCCTACAAGTTGGACATCTATCCAACCATTTATGTAATGTAACTTGATACAGATTTTATTATTTTTGAAATTTTATGAAACTGATTTTTTTTTTCGTGCAAACAGATCCGGTGAACAATCCCTTTTCATTCATAATAACTTTGAACCAAATGTATAAATACACCAATTTTACCAATTGCGTGGTAAACATACATTAATTTCTGAATACACTTCATCTTTTATTACCCGTGTTCGATTGGTTTGTACTTTGTCCACAAAAGTCAACTCTACGTCATTGTATACCTGCTTACTTCAATAAAATATTAATAAATCAAAGAGATAACTATGTATTTTGAATTGTTTATTCTTTCTGTGCTCAAGGAAAAGAATATGTTTAAAATACATTTATAGTATAATTATATTATTTTATACAATGTGTTGTTAGTGTATTTATTTATATTGCGTATTCTATAGACATGTTTGATAAGGAGATCGCAAACAAATTACCCTACGTTTGTTTAATTAATTAAACTAGTTCTTATCCTCATTGAATCAATTGTAATGAATCAATAGTAGCTGATAGTCCTACTGTACTTGTACTGCTTATTACAGGAACGGAACGGAACTGAGATAGTGTTTTACAAGTAGGTACCTACGTTAATTATAGGGATACAATAAACAACATAATATATATATACAATTTACACATAAAATATATACAATACATTGTATTGTATTACATATTTAGCTTTGGAGCATTCTGATTAAAAAAATGTTTCGTATATGTAACATAATTATTTTTCCTTTCTTTCAGCCATTTCATTGGTTCACTCATCACAAACATCGTTTTTCCCTGAAACTTTTCCATTACTCCTAATTTAATGAACTTCATTCCTGTTTTCATTTTATTTATGATCTGACTACCATTCCTGAAGTGTCCAATACCTTTGTACCTATTCTTTATTTCAATGAAAGAAATTATTAATTCATTAGTTCTTTTCTTATATCAAGGCATGCACGCTCGATGTCAAAGAAAACATGCAAGACATTATTAATTCATTAGTTCTTTTCTTATATCAAGGCATGCACGCTCGATGTCAAAGAAAACATGCAAGACATTATTAATTCATTAGTTCTTTTCTTATATCAAGGCATGCACGCTCGATGTCAAAGAAAACATGCAAGACATTATTAATTCATTAGTTCTTTTCTTATATCAAGGCATGCACGCTCGATGTCAAAGAAAACATGCAAGACATTATTAATTCATTAGTTCTTTTCTTATATCAAGGCATGCACGCTCGATGTCAAAGAAAACATGCAAGACATTATTGATTCATTAGTTCTTTTCTTATATCAAGGCATGCACGCTCGATGTCAAAGAAAACATGCAAGGCATTATTTAAAATCCCAAATAGTTTGCTGACAATTAACACCAACGAGTGTTTGTTTTAATTGCATGCAGAAGCTTTATATCTTTATATTCAATGCTTCGAAACTTCCAATGATATACTCTTGTGTTTTTCAGATGCCTTTCTTATTTAGTGTTAATTTTCCATCTCTTTTTTTAAGTCTACCGGTACATTTATAAGGACTATTAAGTTATGCCAAATTCTTACATAGTTACATTTTGTATCTTGAACAACGTGGTCAACAATATTGTTCGATGTTTAGTATTCCGACAAAACGAAGTCATTTACCGTCTTGAAGGACATTCGATTCGTTGTAATACAAATTACAAGTATAACTTTTACCGACTTCCAATTATATATAATATATTTTAAAACTATGAACGGTCGTAGAAAGTAAAGTTCTGACCTCGACGTTACATATTATTGTCCAAACACTTGATTGTTTTGACTTGTTATTATTGTATCGCCGGGGTATACATTATAAAATAGTTCATAGTCATCAATTTATTGTTGGACTATTGCTTAGAATAAATTAAATATTTTTAGACAACTAAATATAAATTAACTCCGGATTTCTCGCATAACAAACATTGGTTTCATTTAAATTTAAATTTATCATTTATATTTCATTTAAAAAAAAGTTTCAATAAATTAAATCAATCTATCGGTATTGCTGTGACACTAATAAAGTACTTTAATACAACTATGTATTAGGATCAAATTCTTTTTTAATTCGACCATGCAAAAGAAAAGAAAATATCGAAAATGTTTTTTTAGCAAATTATTATTTATCGTGTCGAAATCCAGAAAAAAACAATCAAACTGATCTCCAATAGGTACCTACTGTGCAAAACGCATAGCACGCGGAGATGTGTCAAAAATATCCTCCATAGTGCATGTGACAGGGCATCATGGACACTCCAACAAGTTGAGCAAATTAAGCAAATTGAAGTGTATGTATGTTAGATCAAAATAACGCTTATGGAATAGTCAGCGTTTTAACATGTATACCTAAAATCATATATTTGGTACTGCAGATAAAAGTCTTTGAACACAAAGACAAATGAAAATAAATTAGAGTTTTTATTTGCCGAAAACTTCCATTTTTGTTTACTCCATCTCACGTCGTTTATTTATTTTAATTTCAGGTGTGAAGTGCAGTAAAAACAGGGAAAACACTTAAGTGATAATTAAATCGGTGTTTTGTGGAAACTTTTTGAAGACAAAAAGCTCCAGGTAAGAAACAATTAAAATTCTTAAATTTAATACCTCTTAATAAGGTGTTGGGAGTCATCACTTGTGAGTACAATCATATATTGATAATAATAATAATAATAATAACAGTTTATTAAACACAATATCATTTTACAATAATCGAACAATAACACAATACATTTATTTTCCTAATACAATTACTCCCCAAAATTGAGCGTAGCTCGTGCTTTGGGGAGACTTAACTTGTTTTAATAATTGAAAAAGTTGAAGTGGATTTGATAAAAGAGATGTGGATTTAAGATCTCTTAATCATGTATATATTTTTATCGACTTTTTGAGTACATATAATATGTTGAATGAAATATCGTGAAATATCACAAACTATGAATGTATCAAATAAATGTTCCGGGTTCTTGATCTTGGTTATTTCGGGTGGGATATAACTCTAATAATTAAAAAAAGTTATCTTACTTTTTAGAAATTCACTCCTGTTTCCCTTCAACCAGGTTATGTTACATAAGTAGTCCCCTCTGTCAAACTAAAAAAAGTAAGGTATTTATAATTATCGGCATACCCTTCGCTAAATTGGAGGTGTTAAAAACCTTAAACATGATATTAAAAGAAAACCTGGTATTATTTGCAGAATGTTCGAAAAAAGTTCTTTCGATCCGCTATTAATTCAAGTTAATGAAGAACAAAACCTAATGTTAATACGTTATTGTTATATTACGAACGATTGTCGATAAATCTATGAACGTTGGTAATTTAAAAGTAATTTTCTCTAACAGAGTAGAATGTATAATAATATGTAACATGTAATTTGTATCTTTGCTTTATAAAATATTGTTAATATGATGTCATCATTACTGCTGATGTATTATTATTATTCTAGTTGTTTGTGTTTTAAGAGTTTTTTGCTGTAATAAACATCAAAGTGATGATGAACAATAACGAAATGATGTATTATAACTTTGTTATTTTATATTTTCATAGAAAAGCTAATACAAAAGCTTGATGATAGACATTTTAGTAGTAGGTAGTTTTGCAAAAAAATGACATTAGGATACCCACACGAAGAGTTCTTCAGTATAAACGGATATTAATTTAAATTATTGCTATTTGTAATACATTACGATGTAAGAAACATTATTTTTTTTTATTCTTATCGAATTTAAATATAGATTGATAAAAAAAAGCTCCGAAATTTTGTCTTTTTACATATTGAATGTTATAGCTTTGCTATTCTTATTATAGGTTACATTTTTAAAACTTTTTTAAATCTTACCCCACAACATCTTTTCGATATGTCATTAATGTAAAAGAAATCTTTTATTCTGATAGAAATTGAACAATTAGAAATCGTGTGCACAAATAAAAATATTTGGTATATAAAATTGTATATTCTGAAAGCATATACCTAATAATAATAATCTGGACAATTTATTGAGCGCCGTTTTGTGGTACGAATCACCGCAAAGGCGCATTTTCAGTTTTTTTTAGATTTATTTATTGTTATGATCAAATTTTAATATTTTTTATAAATTTTATTTTACTATTAAAAAAAATTAATGCATTTCTAATTGTCACAAATTTGAAATATGAAACAATTATGTGAGTTCTAATTGTAGGTATTATTATTTGTCACAAATTTTATCCACTAGTTTCTTTTGTTTTGAATTTGTAATTTTTCATTAGTTTGAAAGTAATTTAACACTCAAAAAACAATTATCTTTATAAAACTATTGAAACTAAAACATTGTATTAAAATTTTGTTATTTTGAATCATTATTAGATAATACTTTAATTTTTAAAAGTGAGACGTCAGAGGTTTCAGGCAGCCACTACGGGCGCCATCCACCGACTAGGACAAGATCAAAACGTATCTTTTGCATGTATGTATCGGTTAATAGTTTCATTTCGCTTGACATTCATTGACAAGACATTGCGACACTTGTTTTAAAAATTAAATATTTTACAATTTAGAGCCTTGTTAAGATGCCTTGTTGATAAATACAAATAACACATTAAAAATTATGCCAGATGGATTGTTGGATACAAATTAATACGAAACTCGTATATTATTTGTACCGAGTGGGCGTTGTAAGGAACATTATACATTAAATTAATCGCTTGCGCTAATAATTGTCTGATTCCAAATAGAACAATCATATCTTTATTATTCTTCTCCTAACTGGAAGGCAAAAAAATCTCGAAACAAAGTAATAAATGATACTTGTATTATAATGTTACAACTTATATCTAAGTCTTATGTAATTACTGAGTTATACTTAAGTTATCAAATAAATAGTATATGCTTATGTTAGTAAAATTACATGTATAACATACTCATATATGGGCACCTTATTTTGTACAAACATCTCTCAAGAAAAGCTCTTATTTAATTAGATATTTGGAAGCCTACAACTTCCAAACGGGAGGTCGAAGACACTTATTTTATAACTTAGCAATTATCTGAGTTTTTTTTTGTACGAGCATTCAAGTACATATTTTAACAAAATAACTAATATTTGTGGTACACACATTAATAACAAGATTAAATTTATGAAATGTGCTTGCAAAATTAAAATTGTTTTTGATTGTTGTTAAATCTATTATTATATTTAATTTTTTTCTTAATTAAGGTGTTACTTGTGGAATATCGAATAAATTTCTGGTTTAATCATGTCGTCATAAATGTTGAATATTTAAAAAAATTAATTATAACTTCAGAGATGTGCAGTAAAAAATAACGATGACCGCCAACTTTTTTATGCGTGTTTTTCTGGCAACAGAGAATTAATAACGTTTAAAATTTCTAAGAACTGTTTCTTAAGTTCGGTAATAGAAATTAAATTAGTATTAAATCATAATTTGGGAATAACATTTTGTTAATTTGGTCCTTGGTACACAGAACGCAAAAAAACTAGTCCTATTAATTATGTTGTGTAGTAAAATGTGTAATACCAACATTACAATATTTAATATAGATCTATGAATAAGAATATTGCCATAGTTTATTCATATTATGGTTTTTGAGTACTATACTCGTTGGTCATTATGAATACCTGAGTATTATGTTTGCATTTTATAGTAGAGTATAGTGTTGTACGTTGATTTCGACATTTAGATGGCTTGAACTTTTTACGTATCACCCACATAAAATTTCGTTTCTATCAACCTACAATTCAACCACTCATAAGACTTTCTTTAAATTTAGAATATAAGTTGTAAATTCAGACTTGCCTAACATATATGTGTCCTGTGGGCCTAGTCAAAACACATTTGAGAGTTACGTTTTTGTTTCGTTTTCTTTCGGATGTAGACGACGTTGCGAGAACGTGTCAATTTTCGTAGCTAAAATACACAAGTAGCTACGAAAATTGACACGTTCTCGCAACCTCGTCTACATTCGAACGAAAACGAAACGAAAACGTAATGCTTAAATGTGTTTTGACTAGGCCCACTGAAATCTTAAAGCTTATTTATTCATATTTAGTCAAAAAAGAAGCTCAAAATATTAGTTCATTTAATTACGCTATATCTTCGAATTACAATATATAAGTCGCCTCTATAGGCCAGAATCTATATCGAGGCAGGATAACACAAAACATTTCAAAATAAAGTTCTACTTTTTTCTCCATAAATTATTAGCACACAGTTAGTTTGACAGAACAAATAAATTATTTTAAATTTTACAGTATGATTATCATACAATATATTGCATAAATATTTAGAATTCCTACTTGACATACCGAAATAATAATAGATATTTTAAACAAAATAAATAATTATCGATGTGGTATTTGACATTCCTATTCGTTGTTTGCAAACGAGAATAACATCTCGTGTTGACCTTTCGACTTTTGTCAAACGACCTTGTGGCATAATTTATTTATGTATAAAACAACTAAGAGAACAATCAAACAGATGGTTTTTCCTTTTACGATGAACGATTTTTTATTGATTAAAACCACACAAACACATTACATTTTTTTAAACCTTCGTCAAAAAAACGTATAGCGCAGGAGATTTTTTTTACCCATTTTTCGTTTCGATTTCTTTTATATACACTGCAATTCATTGAATTTTCAGGTACTCAAAGTTTTATTTTTTATTGTAGTTACTATGTTGGTGTTTAGGTAGTAATATTTATTTTTATTGTAGTTACTATGTTGGTGTTTAGGTAATAATATTTATTTTTATTGTAGTTACTATGTTGGTGTTTAGGTAGTAATATTTATTTTTATTGTAGTTACTATGTTGGTGTTTAGGTAATAATATTTATTTTTATTGTAGTTACTATGTTGGTGTTTAGGTAGGTAGTAATATTTTTTTTTTATTGTAGTTACTTTGTTGGTTTATTTGGCTGAGAGGAATGGTGCTCGGAGACGCGGACGTCCGAGGATTAAATGGCAAGATCATTTAAATCAAATCCTACAGGACGGTCACGTGTTGAGCACATTGAACAGGAGAGCATGCATGAGGAATTGTATGACAGTGACGGAAGCGAAAGATGTATGCAAGGATAGAAGGAAGTGGCGCTCGATCCTTTCTGCCTACCCCGCGAGGGAAGCGGCGTGATGGTATGTATGTATGTACTTTGTTGGTGTTTAGGTAGTAATATTTTTTTTATTGTAGTTACTATGTTGCTGTTTAGGTAGTAATATTTATTTTTATTGTAGTTACTATGTTGGTGTTTAGGTAGTAATATTTATTTCCTATAATCTTGATTTTTATTGACAGAGATGTTTTTCACCATCCAAGATTGACAATGTTCTTGGAAGATGTAAGACGTTTGTCCCAATAAAAATGAACACAGTAAAATTTTTTGTTTTTGATTTCTTCGTTGACTGTATTGTTAAATCATCCTAATAATTGACACTTTATAACTTTTGAATAAGTCATATGGGGTATAATTCTACATGACGTCGACTTATAATTAGTCACCAGTACGAATCGCATATTTATTACATGTTGTTAGACTACTTGTGGAAAATGTCGTGGTACCTATGGACAGGAGAACATCAACTTTTTTCAGTAGCATTTTTTCTGCTCGTTCTAAATACTCTAAACATTCGTGTATGATGAGTGGACATGGCTTTGTGCGGAATAAAAGAGCTGATATTCCCAAAAAAACTTTTAACAAATTATACCAGTCCAAGTTATAATTAAGAGCCGACTCACAGCTGCATAAAATAAATGGTTCAAGTCTTTGCAATTTACATAAGTGAATTATATTTGAAATAACTAAAACTTGTTTAAAATAGCGAATTTGAATTTGAATTTGGATTTTGCTGTACAAATTTAAGTGTATCATCATATACACTTCAACATCATTAAAAAAGAGCTCTCGCGATTTAAACTTTTTTAAATTCATATCTACACATCTCAACACAATGTATGTGATGACTGTTGGTGGCCAGTATTAACCATTACATACAAAAATTATTCCTTAGCTGACCTAGTACATAATATTACACCCACATCTGCATTAGCTAATTCAGAGAACAACTCATAATATCGTTCTTGTTACTAAGGATTCTCAAATGGAATAAATATCGACCCCTATAAATCGATTTCGCAATGTAAGAGGTCCATTTCAGCTAAAACATAAATTGGAATACATAAGAATGCATATATTTATATGGGGGGTATATTCTAAATGAATGTTCGCATTTTGTTTAATAATAGCGAAAAAAGATTATAACTTAAAAAAAACGCGAATTTTACCTATCTTATTTTCATTCTGCGTCAGATTGTTATTTTATAAATATTATTGAATCATAAAAAAATGCGGAATTTCATGACTCCATTTTGTCACCATCGGAAAAGGTGAGATGAACTTTGAAATACATTGACGATCCTTAAGGGGGTATTCTTTCACTGGTCAAACCATAAACTAGTAAGAAAGTGAGGAAAAGGTGGTGACCGTTTACGTCACAAATGAGTTTGTGAACCTGTGCTCTATACAATATACATGTAAGTCTACATTGCGATTATTTATTTTATGTTTATTTTAATATACTTACATAATATAGTTTTTCTTGTTAACTTGTAATAATTCAGCTATTGTGTCTTGAGAATGTGTGGGTTGATTGGAGAAAATGGATTTAGCGAGTCTTAGTTCAGCTTACTTGCTGTTTAAAATAATGTGATTCTTTTGACAAGGACACTTGTCCTTGCGAAATAATCGAGAAAAGATTATGAAATGTTGAACCAAATTAAAATTATTATATTGATCGTAATATATTTTGCCGTTATTAAGAATCAAGAAACATTCTTAAAACGAAAACGACAATAAATATTATAAACAATTTGCATTAGGTATTTATTTATTTATTCATTCTTTATTGTACATTGATTAAAAACAATTACATAAAAGGTATACATTCAAATTAAGTACAATCAATATACAGAAGGAGAGTTTATCGCAAAGGCGCGATCTCTTCCTACTAACCCAAAAGTATTCCTCAGCTGACTTAGTACATATTACACCCACATCTGCATTAGCAAATTCAGAGAACAACAGCTCATAATATCGTTCTTTTTACTAAGGATTCTCACACGGTATTCGAAAAATTTTGCCAATAAAAACATTTTTTGCACATTAAATTTGTAATCATATCCTAATAGAATGTGAAAAGTGTAGTGTATTTTTATATTGAATCTGTGAACATAGAATTACAAAAAAAAAAACTTCAACAAGATTAATTCCAAATTTCATTTTGCGATGACGATATATTTATCTGAAAGATGGGGCCTGAAAAGCTTTGTCGTCCGAGAACTACGTGGATCTATTTCTCAAGGACAGGAGTGTATTGAGTAAGAAAAACCAATGCACGTGTATGAGAATTTGTATGAAGTATGTAAGGGTAGACTTAACTGCTTACCTCATTTTTGGATACGGTGTGAGGGTATAATATGACCATATGAAGACACATATAAATTTTGTAATAGTTTAAGTCCTTAGTACTTATTCGTACGTAACTGTAAAATAGACTTAAGAAAAGTTATGTATATTTTTAGACATACTTACTTACTTTACTTTTCGTATGGCTCGGTGTTGATGAATCTTAACCCATGTGGGCTGCGTCGTGTCCTCTACAGTCTTGGCTCTAGTGTCGAGAGCCAGCTCACCGCCTCCGGTCCCGCTTCGTGGATGTCCCGCAGATCCCCGCTAAATTTTTTGAGATGGCAGTCTTGCACTATGTGTCTCACACTCTGCACATCTCCACATTCACAATTAGGGGAATCTCTTTTTCCCCACCTCCAGAGCAAGTAGTTACAGCATCCATGTTCTGTCCTCACTCTATTTTGCTGTACCCAAACCCTTCTCGGCAGATCAAAACCAGGTACTTGGATTGTGATTTTAATTTATAATTTTAGACATAAGATTATAAAATAATGTATTGTGTTGTGTTTATGTGTATGTCATCCTCGGTGTGAGATTTTACAGTATAGGGAGTATCAATTTTCGAGTGGATTTTGCAGAGGGAACCTCATAAGGTCAACCTCGAGCCCACTCTTTGATAACAAAAAAAATGCTATGACTCTCTAGATGGCATGACAACCCGATGTTCTTAAAACATCTAGAGGAAAGTGGTTATAACTCCTCCCTTAAAAAATAGTTATAGCGATATGATCGTTGTCTAGTTGAATAGTTGAACATACTTCGAAATTCAATGCCTAAATTTAGTGAATGAAATCTATTAATTACCCAATCTTATAATATTATGATTGAGACATTAAGACGATTTGCGTAATACTCGCTGTGAAAGGATATATTTATAGAAGAAGATATTTACTAAAACTATCAAATATCAGTGATGACAACATGTGACCAGTATTGATATCATTGGGAATTATTACTTAATCATATTGGCTATATAAAATGTTGAATCTCACAATTCATTCTGATACATTAGGTATTATATTCATCAGGTACGTACCTACTATTACTTACACAATATAACGTATGGAATGGAGCTTTACTATTTGTTATACTAGTTGCATAATGGCTTAAATATAAACCTGTTCTCTTAAACAGTTTGGTTTTATTATAGGCACTTACCTATCATATACACGCTATTTTATATATTTTGTGTAAATTTAATAAAATCAAACATGTTTACTACGTATACCTATTTACTTTAGCATAAGAGGATTGATTTTGATTATTGTGGTATTTCCATTTGGAAAAAAAAATATTCCACTTTTGAGTCCCCAACAATAGATAAATTTCCCGTTCTTTTCTTTATAATTTTAAGAGTTATGTAAGAAAATATTTGTAAAACATCACACGTAAGACATTTATTTCTGTACCTGAGAGCCATTAGGACTTAAGTGCATTTTTGACAAAAATGCCAAAGTTACGAAAAAAGCAAAAAATAACACATTAGTCGTGAGTCATAAGTACAGAAATGCTTAGGATCTATACTATAAGATCTATGTAATAAGCTGTATATACTATATACAGCTTATTAGCACTATACAGAGAACACCAGAAAATCATAAATAATCCAGATCTCCCTATACATATAGATATAGAACATCCACCTAAATATCGACTAAAATCGCGGCATCCATATTGGATTACAGCTGCAAGCGATAGCCGATCAACTGATGACAAATGGCGAGATCTGTGGGCAACGACAAGGGTGAAAAACCATAACCTGGTTGCAGATCCAACTATACAGCTTCCAGGCTCTATGTTGCCCAGAAAACTCTGGTGCACTCTGAATAGACTAAAGAGTGGTGTCGGATGCACAGCGTCACACCTACATCAATGGGGACTCGCAGACTCTCCGTTATGTGTGTGTGGTGCTGACCAAACAACAGACCACGTGGTGAACACATGTCCCCGATATTCATACGATAGCGGATTGCAAGAACTTAGTTTAGGGTCGGACGACGTGATCTCATGGCTACGGGACCATGAGATACGAATATGACGGGTATAACCCATAAGAAGAAGAAGAAGCTTATTACTAGTAAAAGGTTGAGATTTTTTCGATTAAAAAATTGTATTTCAAAATGGCATTTTAGTACTTAAGACTAAATGGCTCTCAGGTACAGATTTAATGTCTACAATTTAGAAATAAGATTAGCCACCCATACTGAATAACTTACGCATATTATTGTCACAAACAGGACATCCTTTTAATTATTTGGTCTAGTGGTTACTCCTTTCGTGGGATATTTGATACCGTAGAGAGAAAGAGTAATATTATGTTTTTTTATTGACGATGATTATAAAAGGCAAATTAGAAGGAAAGCGCAGTGTTGAAAGAAAGCAAATGAAAAACAGAGGAGAATTTAAGAAAAACATATAACCATAATGGGTTAATCATGATGTAAGGCATAATGTTCTCTGTGACATTAAAGAATTCATGTATTCAGTGTTAGGATATAGGTATAAGATTTTTATTATTTATTATCGGTATCTACTAGTGATGTAACGAATATTCGTATTCGCAAAAAATATGCGAATATTATTTTGGTAATAAAGTATCGGATATTCGGTAAAAGTACCGGATACTTACCCGGAACATTGTAGAAAAAGGTACTGCAAGAAAATATTATTTAAGGCTACCGAGGAGTTTTGAAATATGATATTATACTTTAAATAACACACAGTTTACTTTTCACTTCGATTTATTCAAATCTCGAGCGCTTTCGTCAATGTTAATAAATTGACATTTTCAAAAGAAAGTATAATATCATCATAATGAATTTTCACTCTGTGAATGTACAAACCTTAGAGTTATTAAAGTTTTGAAATATTTAAAATTTCTATAGGTATTTTGAAAATTGCGACGGGTGGGTAGAAATTTTAATGTTTGAGCAATTGTAGAAATTTAAGCAAGTCAATATTCGCTATTCGCATTCGAATTCGCGAATATCGGCAACAAATATTCGCATTCGCGAATACCCAAAATCACATATTCGTTACATCACTAGTACCTACCTACAAAAAACTCGAGTAGTCGTATATTAATTATTAATTTATCTTATCATTTATCTTGATATATATTTGTACCTAACGTAGGTACACTAAAATAATATAATTAAAATGCAATGTCAATGGCAAACATTCTAGCTGGATCAGCCTGGATCAGAATTATTTTAAAATTGCGATTTATTTTGCAAAGTAGCTTTGTTTTTATTTTAAGCGGTTGCAATGCTTTTTACAATTTCAAATTCATTGAATTTTTTCAAAGATAAAAATAAATAAAAAAAGAACAAATAAATAATTTGAAATAAAACGAATAAATAAAGAAATATGTACATTTTTATTTAGTTTATTATATGTCACGAAGACATCAATCTGTATGTGTATTGCATGCAATTTATCCACTGGAAACCCTACTTGTAGAGAATGCTGGAATGATTTGAATAGATTATTTTCATTGTATATTGATTGCAAAAGGTTCGTTTATTCTACATAAAAATAAACGAACCCCGTTTAAAGGTTATGTTATTTTATTAAAATCTCATATTAAATTTTAGATATTCAAAATACGCTCAATGGATAAAATATCATATAGATTATAGAAAGAATAAGTTTATTTATTAGTTGCTTGCTTGAAAAGATATACGTTTATATAAACTGGTTGAAATATTTATACATTGATTATAAAGTATAGCTGGAATTATATAAAACATAATATCTTGTTCAACTTTCAATATCCGCAGTATAGTTTTTTTGACAAGGTCATGGCAGTAAATATAAAATCTTAAAGTGCAAAAAACATAAGCGTACATATATCTATTATAACGTTAAGTTAGGTTGTATTCTATTATAATTTAGTGTCCGTTATTTTAATGTAAGATAAGAATATAATATAAATTGACTAGGTACTTAAAATTTTATTAATTATTAAAAGTACAGGTATCTCACGGATGTTTGATACTATCAAGACATTGAAACTGTCGACTTTTTCTATGTTCAGGTGTAGAAATAAGTCGAATCATCATTAATGGATTATATGACTATGTAAGTTTACATATATATGGCTATGTAATGTAAAATATGGAATTAAAGCTTTGGTGTACGGAAGAACTCTTTCGACTGGTGCAGGACAGGATGCATGCTATTTCAAGAGTAATCGCTAACATTAGGGAAATTAAATTTCACTTATTTTAGAGGCATTAACTCTCTCTCTCCCTGGGCAATTATTAATCCCACATGATGGTGGGGTCTGCCATTTTTGTCTTTCGCCGCCACTCGGCTCTATTCTGTGCGTCCTCCGGGGAAGCTCCGCAGTCTCTCATGTCTTGCTTCACAACCTCGCGCCACCTCCGCTTGGGTCTTCCTCGGGATCTACTACCAGGGGCAACCAATGACTGTGCCCTGTTACCTATGTATTCGGGAGGTCTTCTACTCACATGCCCGTACCACCGTAATCTGCTTTCCTGAATTTTGTCGGATACGTCACGTACACCTAGACTTCCACGTATGTACGTATTACGGATTCTGTCTAGCCTGGTGACGCCGCACATCCATCTCAACATTTTCATTTCAGCTGTTTGGACAGCACGGACATGTCTCAAAGAGGTATTCCAGGTTTCTGATCCGTAAGTAAGTACAGTAACTATTTAACAATTTCTAGACATTTTTAAATAAAATATTTAAACTTGAATTACTATGTTTATTTGTTACATTAATTTTAATTACGCTATCGCGATTTCAGTGCACTTGAAAAGCTCGTCAATGGTGCAAGTGCACTGAAATCGCGATAGCGTAATTTAAATTAATGTAAAAAATAAACATAGAAATTAAATTGTTAAATTTTATTTTGTGGTACATAATAACACAAACTAAATATTTCAAAAATCAAATATGGTATAAACAGAAAAACAATACACAAAGGAAGCAGAAAACTCACCTGGAACATTGTTTTGTAGATGAATGAAAAGTACTATTTTGAACAAATATCAGTTAAACACGATCAGCCAGGTATATCGTCTGTCCTGTATTAAAAAAATACAGATTTTGCATACAGTGTAATTAGTGACATGCTCGGCCTTCATAAAAATTATTTGAAGTGCCTCTTTTACAAAACAACATTGTGTCAGAAAGGTCTTAGAAAGAGGTGACACTATTGTATTCGAGACCCTGTGGTGAAAAAGTTTGATTCTGCCTTGTGATATCAGGAAAAGCGTTGAAGGACGATTTTGTTGGATAAGATACAAATAAAGTTTTTTGACTTCTGTCACTGATTAAACATGATATTCTAGTCTTCGTCATATGAAAGCTATAATTTCACGAATGCGCCTCTTTTTTTTTTGTTTTCAGTATTTTGGTTTTATTTTATTTTTTAAATACTTAATCGTTCTAAGTTCTTTTCATAATTATTCAATCTTTTATGAGTGGCCCTTTTTAAAAATTATGTCATAAATTTTACAAGAGCATACTAAACAAATATAAAACCACCAACGACGAGCTTAAGGAATAATAACATACTTGCAACTTTTCGCAGCAATCTAAATGTTTTTAGTTTTAATCTCGTACGAGAAGAATCATGTTATAAATTTGATCATTAATTTCTTCAATGTTAATTGCGAAGTATTAAGTGTTAAATTCATCGTTCATTCTTTTGTGCAAGCTTTTTTTGGAGATTTATAATATCAGGTAGGTACTCTACTGTGTTATTAAACTTACACTTTAGCGCTAATGGTTTTCAAAGTTCATTTACCTCACAAACAAGGGCGTACTCAGGGGGCACATCTGCCCCTCTTAGGAGTTCTAAAATAATATCAAAATGAGCAAAAATAATATTTATGTGTGGATATATTATGACATCAAAGCGAGCAGCTGCCTTCCTCTAGATTAAAAATGTCCTTACAAGACAAAACTCGACAGTAAAACTTGGAGTAGAAGAAAACATTTTTTTTTTAAATTCGTTCTTTCTCTAGAAGCTAAACTGTACATTACATAATAATTTGGGCGAATTGAAAAAAAAAACACAATTCAATTAACTAATTAACTTCTAAGAGACATTGTCATAATTATACGCTCATAATAAAGTCACTTGGAAGTTAACTAAATAGTGTTTTTTTCAGTTCCTTTTGAAATGAACTACTAGTAATACCTCCGGTCAACAACATCAAAATTGTAAAAAAGTTAAGTATTTCTTTTTTTTATTTTCCATGCTAAACTGATAAATATGAGAACTTAAAAACGTGGTTAGATGGAAGAAATCACTTTATAGTGATAATCTCGCCACTGCACATCGTCCTAGTTTTTAAAATTTTATATTATTTTGTTTACACTGTATGTAATGATGATGTGCAAAAAGAATAAATAAAGAAAAAACGGTCTCAAAAATTATAGAATAATTTATCGCATTTAAGCGATATTCGTGATGTGAAAACGAATTTTTGCCAATCTGCTCCCCCCATTCAATAATCTTGGCACGCCTTTGCTAAAAAAAACTACGTTTAATAATATTACTTTATAAACTGAAAGATTTTAATGGATGAAACTATGGTGATCATTCATATTGCTTAGTATAATGATTCCAGTATCAACTTTTGTCGTGACTTCTTTATACAATACTACCTGTTATAATATATAATAAATTATTTTTTGCCAACTTGATTCTCTCAATCATTCTGGAAAAGGTTAAAATTTGTACACAGTTTTTACCCCGAAGTAGAATAATTATTATCTATCATAAACTCGTTAGTATTATGATATCACATGCAGCACGTTATGCGCATATAGAAATATGCAAATGACGATACATCAACGATCAAAAGAATATTCTCCACAAAGCCCAGTGGCAGAAGAAGCGTTAGGAGGCCAAAGTTAAGATAGATGGATGGGGTGGAAAAGGACCTGTGAGCTTTGGGTGTGACCAATTGGCGACAAGAGGTGATGGATAGGAGGGAGTGGAGGCGACTTCTTGAGGAGGCCAAGACCCACACCGGATTTTAGCGCTAATGATAATGATGATTACTTGTAATTCACTACTTTCTTCAATCCTTACACATTTATTTCGCTTCCTCTACATTCGTGCAATTTCTCATGAATGCACAACGAATTATTTTACTCAACAAGCTGTTACCCTCGAGAATTTGAACCACGTAGTCAGTTCACACTGTTTACAGTCGCCCGCACTTTCTTATAACTTACAACCCTTTATTTTAAATTAATTCTACACATGAATACAGCTTTATACCTTATTTTATTATTATTTTATTTTAATATAACAGAGTCATACAAAAAAAGGTACAAGAAGAATAATTGAAAATTGGGTTATATTTATGTCAATAGTATATATCCGTCTACCCTTAAAAAAATCTTGGTAAGAATTTGTTATACCTATTGCAACAAATGGAGGTATAAAGTATGAGGTATCAAGGTACATTGAGCAATAAGGTAAACCAACAGTTAATATTCAAAATAGAACAAAAGCGTTTAAACTGTCGTAATAAGAGAATAAGCATAAGGTATTTACTTATAGATTACAGTTAATTGGTTTCATTATGTAATCTAGACACTAGCTCCACCTAGTGACAGGTGTAGGTAATAGTTTATATCAAATTGATCATATTATTATTATTAATTGATATTTGCTTAGTTATGACAATACAAGGACGTATATATTATAATACTGTCTAGATGTTGTTAATTTGCTGAAGCATTTATGTATTAATTATTGTAATAAATCGAATATTGAAAATAAGAGTTGCCAATGCTATCAATAATGCACTTAATGCAACGCTAATAAAACGGTTAGTATTATTATTAAAGATTTAATTAAAAGTCTATTTGCTGGATACCTGATAATGGATATCCGGCGAAATCTGAAAACAGATTCACGCAGGAGAAATTTGTGAAAATTATTGAAATTTTAGATAACCTGAATCACTTCAATCACCTATAGAAATTTTTAAACATAAATGTGGTAAATATAGGAATTTGACAAATATCCGTTTTTTTGTAAATGTAACCTATTTGTGCTTATTTGTGTTCGATGTGATTGAAACAATCAGAGCATTGTCTAGTTTTATTTGGACTAATTTTGTTTTTTTTTTTAACGTTTCTCTGGGCAACACATTGACCATACTGCTATTAGGTTGTATAGATTAGTTGAAGTTTTATTAATATTAAAATTTATTTATCTTTATCTTTATATATTTATCGGCCCACCGATCTTCTGCCCTCTCCCACAGCCTCCAAAGATCTAAGTGGTAGTAGTCTGTCTTCTGGCATGCGGAGAACGTGACCCAGATTAATCTATTTCCAGATTTTTATTATATCTCTGATTAATATTATTGGTATTGAAGCGTCCACCTTTATCAAAACAAGGTGATTGTAGACAAGAAGCTGTTAAGATGATAATTTACAAGTTTAATTGATGCAGATATTAAGAAGAATGTTTATTTGTTATTAAAAAATAATTTATTGTTTCTGTATAAATAATATAATTCCACATGAATATTTAGGAAAATAAAATTATTTATTTTGTTATTTTTATCTCTTGTGAAATTGTATCAATCTACAAATTACCTTAGATTAAATGGAAGTTTTTTAAATGATTTAGATAATCTAGGTAACAAATTATGTCATAATTATTTAAAAAAAAAAAAAAACTGTACAATAAATATGATTACTATTATTATATTATTTTTATTTATTTTTTTATTTAAAAAAAAGATATATCTGGGTTTGTTATAAACCCAAATACAACCTTATACACCTTTCACACTAAGCTAAAAGCTTGTGCCGTGAAAGGGGAGTTTGCCGGCACCTGTAATCGAACCACGGACCCCTTGTTCTGAAGGCCGAGACTCTACCTCCAGGCTACCGACGAACCATACAAAATATTGCTGGAATCATTACAGCTCAAAGCCAATGCGATTACAGAAAAACGATACCTAGGTACTTGTGGTAATAAAATAGTCACGTATTTTTTCTAGACAGATTTGATTTTGAAAACTCTAAAAAATCGCAACTATGATGCAAAATTGATTAATCTTTTTTATTTAATTTTCAAAAATAAAAGTTTTGAAATCATCATCATCGCCCTCAACGCTCCTTTCGGGAGCACAGGGCAGAAACCAGCCTCCTCCATTCAGAGCGTCTCTGTGCCAATTGCGTCACCTCTTTCCACGACATTCCTTGCGTTCTGATATCGTTGTCATAGGAACGGTGTATTGTGAAAGAGGGACGCCCGGGCCGACGGAACCCCTGCGTACGGAAGAACAGTGCTCTTTTTGGCCAACTATCATTAGGCATTCTCAAAACATGTCCCAGCCAGGACCATTGTCTCTCCTGTATTACGGAGATTACAGGTCTCTGCTGGGTGCGCCGGCGCACAGCATCATTTGTAACATGTTCATACCATTTGACATCCAAAATCCTTCTAAGACACTTTTGAAATCACATTGTTTATAATCTAAAGTTTGGCAACCCGCTGCGCATCATTTGGCATTTTTACGAAGCACTTTTCCTTTCAAATGTTATTTGCTCACTTGCCATGAGAGGGATCGCATTGATATGCACTCATTTTATCACGATGCTAAATTCAATACATAATACACCTACTTATACGATATTATACAACTTAAAGAGTTTATGAAACGATTAATACAGATTGCCAATTTTTTTCTCATTCTCGACAATGATAAAAAAAACTCTCTCTTTTTTACTTTACTAACAATATTTAAAAAATTGGTTATTACAAAAACATGTTGAAAGGAACTCATTGATTCATGTACCTATATAATTCATTGTGTCCAAAACAGAAAACTAAAAATAAAATAATTATACCTAAACTAAACTAACCTAATAATTTGTAACCCAATGTCCGAATCTTACATAGCTCCTTATTTGGAATATTCGATATTTTTGAATCTCAACAAAATATTATCCAGCTCCATGGCATTTATAACACATTACTTATATTCCGTGAATTTTTTTCTGTAACTTTTCGAGTGTCCTTTAAATTGTCATCATCATCTCCGTCGGTCCCTCAATCCTGAGGATCGTGACCATCATGGTTCGTTCTGTAGACCATCTGTCTTATTGATTGTAGGTGTTCATAAATATACGACACTTACCCCGAATGTCCTATTTGTTATTAATACAGAGAAAACGACTTAAATTGTCATAAGTTTCATACAGTTAGTTCACTAGCTACTCCACTTGAAGGTAAAGATTGATGGATAAGGCTAGTAGTTAGAGTAATGTTGGGGCTACAATTATAAAATATTAACAAACCTATGCTTCAAACCGTGAATGACCATCTCTCTCATAAAGAATCGTAGCCCTTTTTATGCTTATTGCTTAGTCATTCATGGTGGCATATCAAAATAATTTGAAGATGAGAAGGCTGACATAACATTTTTTGAGACCATATTATTTAATATATGATGTTACTAATCACTATATTGCACTTCTGTGGCATTTCAAAATATGATAAATGGTTCAGTCACTTTTGATTTCAATCCTTTTATTTTTCTTTCGTGTCAAGATCTTATTGGCTTCATGTTGACTTTTGTTTTTTAACAATGATGGTTTATTTTTTAATCACACTGTGTGGTATTTTTTAGTAAATTTTATTTATTTATAACTCAAACAACATACATTCACAATTCATAAAAAAAACACGACACCACCATACTATCAGGGTGTGTTTAGGTTTATTGCAAATGTAAATGCCGAATAAATGGAATTATGGATATGTCAAATCTTTGACACTCACTATTTATTTCTCGAAATTATCTTTATCTCTATTGATTTTGAAAAACCAATAAATAAAACTAAATAAATGAATGCATATCACCATTTATAAGATTTATATTTTATAATATCGTGACTGATAAAGCGGTACAAAGCATTAGGTTTATATTATACATAAATAAAATCGAACCAATGTCCTTCACGGAAATAATACGAATATATGAACTTCGAGAGGTACCTATTAATAATATAATAATATGGACGACTTGTTTGTATATGGCGCCGTTTAATGATCCGTGACCATCTCAAGGGCGCCGTGAATTCTTCTAAACAGTAATGTTGTCAACTTATTAACTACTGCCACAGGCTGGTTCTATCTTAGATCTGGTGGTAATTGGTTTCAGGCAGTTGACCGCACGACGCTGAAACTTTTGCGAATTTGAAGGTGTTCGCCTTTTTGGGTTCTATAAGTTTGTTGACAGCAGTGGAAGCTGAGTGCAGTGGTCGCCTCAGAGTTTAGTCTGCGTGGCTTAGAGGTGCTGTACCGTTTAAGGTCTTGTGGACTGTGAGGCGCAGTTTGAACTCTACTTTCTCTATGATTCTCAGCCAATGTAGATCTTTTAGTAGAGGTGTAATGTGGCAGCGCTTGTTCTTTCTGTAAATTGTTCACATCTAGTCACCGTTCCACTTACAATCTCGGGTAGTTAATTGGTACAATTCAAAGCGTTAATATGACAGTTAAGTAGCTGGTACTATAATATTACCTTCTGATTGTCATATTATCATTAGGGTATTCTAGTTTAGTGTATAGCAGCAGGTAAGTTATATCAAATTTACCTACATTTGTATCAGATATACAATACTGCCTATATTAAAGTAATCTTATTATAACCGGTTGACAGCACGCCTAATATAATGATAATAATAATTTTATTATAGGTATTATGCAAAATATAAAGGGACCCATTAAATTCATTAACTATCTAAGCTCTAATATACATAATTGATTGTATATCTGCTGTTAATATTAATCTTATCGCGTGTTAAACAGTAGGTATTCATGTACTCTAGTATTTTTTTTTATTTATTTTTTAGTAAAATCCATTAATTAAAAACTGAAACAAATACAATAATATATGACTATATAATATTTATTTTTAATATGTTTTAAATAATTAATCAATATGTTTTAAATATAACGAAATTGAATATACCTACTGCATCACTAGACAGAAGTTTGTTCTGAGACAGCATTGTTTTTGACTTTTTCTGCAAAAATAAAGCATATTTTTTTTGTCATTACAAATTTTTGATTATTTTAATTTTGAATCTACTAAGTCCATTTCAAGCATGCACATCTCTGTTTTCTCTGTGAATTAAAAAAAATGATATTCAGAAAGGGTGGCGTACCTATTCCGAATGTCTGTCGCTAAATTGAAAGTAGGTAAAACCAAAAAATATGATTTTTTTATTGTTTTTTAAAGTCGTAAATAGCGATAGACGCATGCTGAAGATTAATTGGTCGGAACACGTCGAAAACGAAGAAGTGTTAACCAGGGTAGGCGAAAAAAGGCAACTCCTTAAGAGAATCAGCCAACAACGAGCTAACTGGATTGGCCACAACATCAGACACCCAGGACTACTCATCGCCATCGCGGAGGTTTGGACCGAAGGCAGAAATGGCAGAGGCCGACCAAGAGACGCTTATATGGACCAACTGAAGAGCGACATGAATTGTTGCTCTACGTAGAGCTAAAGAGACTGGCTGAAAAAAGGGAGGAATGGAGAAGAAAATTCAAACTCGTTGCAGACCAATCTAATGGATTGTAACCCATTATATACATATTATTATAATGTCGTTTTGTTATATATGTCGTTTTGTTATATTGTCGTTATTATATATGTCGTTTTGGGACCAACTATGTATATTATTTTTGTTTCATGTATGAAAATCTTGTTCAGATATTGTAAGTATTTTGTATACGCTGATGATACTGCACTTGTTGTTTCGCATCATGATGAGATGGAGGCTCGTAGGCTGATGCAATATGATTATAATCAATTGATACGATGGTCACATGATTATGGTCTAATAATTAATGCGAAAAAGACTAAATTAATGTACATTAGATCTCCAAATTTGGCAGTTGTGAATCCAACGCCGAAAATTACCTCGCATAATCATCAGTGTATACACAAAAATGTTGAGCTCCCCATCACTTGTGACTGTCCTTCTATTGATGTGGTGAGTAATTATGTATACCTAGGATTAACTATAGATAATAAGTTTAAATGGGATCTTCATGTAAATAAAATTTGTAAGCGTTTAAGATCCATTGCTGGTAGGTTATATAGAATTAAGTACTTCGTACCTAGATCCACACTCAAATTAATATACAAGTCTCTGGCAGAATCTTTGATTAGGTATGGTATTAGTAGCTGGGGTAACTGTACTAATACTAATTTAAAAAGGGTAATGCTCGCACAAAAATCGATATTAAGATTAATTGTTAGTAAAAATATATGTACCGCGGCGCGTAATAATATTTCATTGTACTTTAAAAAATTGAATATTTTGTCTGCTAAAGGCTTGTTTTGGCAAAGGATAGTCCTTGACCAGTTTTTGAAGGATGAATATAAAACAAGACCGCGACACGCTCATCATACTAGATTCAGATCGAATGAGGGGTATTTGGTACCAAAATATAATAATAAATACGGTAAGAGAACTTTAGAATATAATGTGCCTAAATTGCTTAATATGATGCCGACATCTATTAAGAAATGTGGTAGCAGGATTGCAACAAAAAGACTTGTCAAGGAATGGCTGCTGAAATGTGGATTTGTATATAATTGAAATTGTACTATAGTTATTAAGTATATGTTTTGCTGCTTTTGGTTAGGTTTAAATTATTTATGTATATATTGTTATTATGAAAATGAACGCGCCGACAAATCTTGTAATGGATTTGGCGCGACTTTATAATTGTATTTAATGTGTATTATATGATATAAAAAAATAAAAAAAAAATAAAAAAAAAAAAATAGCTAGGTATAACCGTTCGTTATGCAAGGACTAAGTTGATTTACTTTTGATTTTATGTATTTCAATAAGACTATTAAGAATGTTTCTTTAGCATATAAATAACATTACATTTTATAGATATCGCTTCGTTAAGTAATATAGCACAGTAGATTTGCAGGATTAAACCGCATGAAATATAAATTAATAATTCTGCCATGTAATATTATTAATTAATTTTATTTTCTATCTATAAAATAATACACAAGGACCGTGAACGAATCTATACTATAAAATATTCCTATAGAGTCCCATAAATTTATTAGCAACACAAACGGTGGATATAATATAATATTGCTATAGATATGATGGGAGTTATAACAAAATATTTTATGGTGCATAAGAAATAATTTGTCCCACATTTAATTAATAATTAAGGTCAAAAATCAGTACGTTACTGTGCCGAAAATTGACAACTATTTGATTTGATTCACAATTCATACGGTTTCGGGTTTAAAACCATAAAGATAAGAAATGTTTGAGCATCATACGTGGTGATGACAATTAATTAAATAAAATTGTGAAGAAGTTGTATAATAAAAATAGTAAACAGTTAATTAAAAGCGGTATTTTCAAAAATGACAAAGAGTAGGTAAGAGTCATGGTTTCCGATTATCTATGAATTTTAATTGATATTTACTGTTCCAAAAAGTTCAGGTTCTAAAAATATTATTATTAAAATATTGTTTATGCAGATATTTATCGAAAAAGTCAAGTTTTAAATTGGCTGAATATTATTATAAAATACTAAGAGAGTGAGGTATCTCGTTCGTGTTTTTTTGTGTAAAGAAACAGATAATATTTCATACATTTCTGAGGAATCATAATTATAATTGCAATCAATATTTTGATGAAAACTGTATTTTTTTTATATATAGTTATTTCAACGATACCATAACTGATGTTTAAAATGTATACTTTTCTGTAATTTTTGAACATCTATACTATACTATACCCTCACGCTGTGTCCCCAACTGGGGTAGGCAGAGAGAACGGAACGCCAAACAGATCTATCATTACACACTTCCTTCGCTTCCTCCACATTCATACAGTTTCTCATACATGCACGTCTGTTCCTCTTACTCAACACGCGGCCGTCCTTGAGAATTTGATCTATGTGATCAAGCCACGTGGTTCCCGGACGCTCGCGTTACTTCACACCCTTTCTTTCAGAGGTATAAACAAGTCCACAATGTCTTACGGTTACTTTAAATGAACAAAGATGATAGTTTTAACGTAATTTTTTTTATAGATAAAGCAGTTAGTAGTCGTGGTTAGATGGAAGAAATCGCTATATTGTGATTATCTAGCCACTTATTCTAGCCATATCATCACATATTTTTTTATGTAAACTGCTCTGTTGGTTTTGTTATAATTATGCATGATGATGTGCAAGAAGAATAAAATAAATAAATATGTAGTCTGTTGATAATGTTTTGGATTAATTTGCAAGATATTCAGAGTACAATGTCATTGTAATTTGTCAACAATTATTCACCTTTAGTATTATTCCCCAATATTGTCGTGCGGCTATCATAATATCAATAATTAGGTAGATACTGAAAAAGCTCGCTGCAAAATGATGTTATGCTAGTGGAATGTGACTAACTGAAGGACAAAGTATGGAACAATCAATTAATTATTATTCTAAAAATGAAAGTTTGCTACGTGAACTTTATTAAATATGCTCAAATGAACTGAATTAAATGTTCTAATTTTATTATTATTCTTTGATCAAAATGTGCATTTTTTCATTTTTTTATTAAATCATTTCAAACTTTAAGTTACAGCTAATATTACATACTAAACTAAACAATAATTATACAAAATTAAAGCCAAATGCAACTTAAGTTATATTAAACAAAATTATTGTTAAAAAAGCAAGTAATGTTAAGTTATTTACTGAAATATTAATTATAATATTCTTGAACATTTTGGTTGAAAAATTAATGTATTTTGAGAATTCTCAATGATAGTTGGTTAAAAATACTGTTTTTTATTTATCGACAAGGCACTTGAAACGAACGTTTGGCTGGTAAATAATTTATTATTAACAATATGCCGTTTCAATGTCAATTTGACTAGAACTTTAGGAATCCTTGGAAAGAGTTTAATTAACACGTAATTGGTACAACTGAAAAATGTTTTTTTTTTTTAAATTTTGTTATCTATTTTATAATATATTGTAATATTTTAGTATTTGACATTTGTTTTAATAGTAGAAAAGGTACAAAGAAGATTTTTAAGGTCGCTTTATTGGAAAATATATGGATATTATCCCTACCTGTTTCCATCTTCATTCGTAATGGGTTGCCTTGGTTATAATACTTTAGAACATCGCCGAGATGTATTCTGTGCTCGTCACTTTTTTAAGCTACTCAACGGTATCATATTTAATCCAATAATACTAGAGAAATTCAATAAATATGTTCCCGATGCATATGGACGTTCTCGGTATTACGATTTTTTTTTACCAGCCTCAAAGCCGAACAAACATATTGGCAAACTCCCCAGTGGGAAGAGCTATTCAAATGTTTAATGGTTTGGCTGGAGAGGTTGATATCTTCAACGTGACGTATGCAGAGTTTATAAGAATAATCGAGGATATATTGTAGTTGTGTTATCGTTTGGATATCGTTTAATGTTTTCTTCTAGGATCGCATTAGCCTTCAGCTGTAATGATCCTTGTAAGAATCGTCTTATTGTCAGTAATAATAATAATTAAATTTAACAGTATAACTTTAGGTAATGGTATTTGCACTGTGTATCTACTTCGTGTGTTAAGCTCCTTTATCAATGTAAAATTTATATAAATGCGTTATAATAACTATAATATTATTATAGATTTGAATTACTCAGCCCAGAGTTACGTGTGACCGTGTAAATTGCATTGCACGTAGGTAATTGCATACAAAAATTAAGTACAAATTCAATTGTTGTTTTAAAATTATCACTGTGAATATAATTATAGTGATGTGAAAAAAATGTACTTGAAACGTAGGTATTCTTAACACGTCAGAACATATATTTTAATAAATAGTACTAGAAGTAGTTTATTTATCAACACGAGCCTACCATCACGGCATCTTTTTTTGTATGAAACCGTCACCCATATAATAATTGTACGTGTTAGTAGGTACACAGCCTTAAAATAGAGTCTTCTATTTTCAATTTATTTTTGGTTCAAATCCTTCCACCGCCAATTTAGTAACCTTAACGACATTATACATTAAGGAGAATTTCGATAATTTTACAACACTGAAATTATGAAAGTTATGAAAACCATATGGATATTCTTCGTGTCAACTGCATGCTTGTTGTATTATGCAATACGAAATAAACTTTGCAAACTTTGTTGGTTTTCTTATTGTAATTGATTTGAATGTGTATTGTTGTTTATGTTAAAACTGTATGTTTGGAATTTTTTTTAAAAAATCTATCATTTTTTTCTCGCTAGATTTGATGTTCTAGACCAGCGATGCACAAACTGCAGCCCGCGGGTCTCATGCGGCCCGCCAGCGAATTATATAATATTAAAAAAAATGTCAATACCTACCAGTGATAGAGTATCGGATATTCGGTGTACCGGAAACTTGATAATTCGAAGAAATAAATTTTAAGAAAACTGCGGAGTTTTTGAAATATTTCAAATTCCTATACCATTTTGGAAATTCTGTGATGGAGAGGGGGAAGAAATTCAAACACGTAACATTTTTAGTATCCGGTATTGACACAAACAATCGGTACAAATACCCGGTACATTGTAGAAAATATTCTTTAAGAAAATCGAATAGTGACGGGGGATAGAAATTTTTGAAAATTCAGTGACGGGGGGTAGAAATTTTAATGTGTGAGCATTTCTAGAAATAAAACTTTTAGTGTTAATTTTCTTATAGCGGCCCGTCCTTGGCTCATAATCTTCCCGAGTGGCCCCTGTTCCCTATAAGTCTGTGCATCCCTGTTCTAGACACATATGCATATTATATCACATGCATTTGATAAAATAATATGAGTTAATTGGATTATTTTGCATGACAACGATAAAATAACTATCTGTAAATACCTTCCGTGTATTCTGCAGTTAAATTTTTGCTCTTTGTTGATTAACACTGAAACCAATGAACAGTGAAGAATAAGATAAAGAAATAAATATAACACGAAATACTTTTTGTAATAACAAGGAAACTTATGCTGATAATATAATTAATATTTGCTGACGTCCTAGTATCTTGTCGTCGCGCGAATTAACTCTACTTGACCGTGAAGGTTGGAGTAAACGACTGAGGTACCTACCTGTATGATAGAAACTGTGTAGTGCTATCGTGTATTTTATCTGGTAAACAGTTATCAATATTATTAAATTAATGAAAATCATTTTCATTTCTTGGTCATTTTTAAGTAGGTACCTATTGAGTCATACTTTTCCTTTGTTTTGTAGAATGCATTCTCACACATTATTCAAAAACATTTTTATTTACGTGCCTATAGTATACTTATGTATATACTGAGAAGGTCAGCTAAGAGTTTAACACTTTACATAAAAACATGTTAAATTTGAATTGGAAATCTAAAATACTTTCATAAGTCAATCGATTACTTCATTAACCATTGATTTATTTATTTGAAGTTTTTTTTTTCTTTTACGAATAAGAATTTTTAAAATGTATCACTAGAAGATTGAAATATAATATCGACCTGTCTTCACAATTTTTTTTTTATCAAATATTAACTCGCATCCATTACATCCATCCTACCATCCCATCATGGCATCTCTCACAAGTGGGGTAGACAGCGAACCAACTGCTCGTAATGCAAACAAATAATTCAAATCAGAAGATTTAGTTCTTACATAAATATAATCGGTTAACGGTCGCAAGATTTTTGGACTAGAGTAATAATGAGGGTCATGATACTTATAAATATTGAGGAAAAATACAAAGAAAGCACGTCATTTTCAATGTGGACAATGAAATTCAAGGAATTGTCATAAGTATTTGAATACCTATTATCCTGCCGTTTATTTAAATTTAAAAAATGACGTTCAGAGGTTAGGCGACGAAATAATAATTTTATGAATAAGTAATATTATAATCTAATTGGTATTCTTGTCACTATATGAAATTTCACGTGCATCAATCACGTCAGAGTATCTAACACAATATAAATATGTAAAACAATTACATATAGCATCGAGTATTAAAGAATTCTAACATGTAGGTACTTAGCCGTGAATTTGCTTAAGTATCTATGTATACCTACATCATCGGTATTTCTTATGAAATATATTTATGAAACCTATGTATACACCATCAATTGTATCGAATTTACCTTTTGGTCAATAAAACGTACCAATTAATGAGTAGGTATACACGTAAACCTAAGGTATGTAAATAATAAAAAAAAAAAACATTTTTCATATCTCTCACCATATTGATTTATTAAGAAGTTCCTTGTGGTACAAATAAAATATTAAAAAGCGACTATAAAGATCAAAGAGTTCGATATGATAAGAAACACCGAGATACGTAAAAGATTGGGAGCTATTTACGTTGTCTCGTAACAAAATTAAGATGATCATGGCTACAATTTTAGGATCGTAGTCGAACATTGAAGAGAGACTCTCCTCCACCTGAATATCTCAGGAGTTGTCCTGTTGAACTCCTATTTATCCGCAGAGACGGACAAGGGACATGGAGTAAAAATATTGCGAATTTTAATGAATAATATGTAGACCCTCTTACACGATAATCTGATGACATTTAAGGAATTGTTGGTGACTGGTTGCCAAAAGCCCAGGACAGAAATACCTGGAGATAAATGGGGGATGCTTCTGTTCAGCAGTGGTCAGGAATAGATGTTAAAGTAAATACAAGTAAGTCTATCGCATGACGTAAAAAGACCAACATATTTTTTATAATAGAAATACATACTTGCATAATATAGTACAAAAGGATTTTGTATAGCACATGTTTTCTGATACTATACTTTATACGTTCTTACAAGTTAGACATGACAATTCAGTCAAATGTTGTTTTTGCATATTTATGCAGTAACAATCTGAATATATAGCTACTATAACAGTGTTGTCTTTATGTTGGTATAGTATTGTGGCATTATATTTTTTTAGTGCTGTTCTCTTGTTTTCTTGCAATGCACCGCGACTGTGTTTCACGTCATGAAGATGAGGGATCACGTACGCATGGATAATATAATCGTGACAGGAAATCGGCCATCACAATAATAATATCGTTATTTGAATAATATCATGTAGCGCAAATCTGCTTCTTGTAAAATGATGTATCTACCTACCTACTTTATATTCCTACACAGAGTTACAACATTGCGGAGGACACACACAGTACTTTTGAAAATTATGATTCGATTTTGAAAATTATATTCACATCAAAAAAGATGAAGAATGGTGACTTATGATCCTTCAAACAGTTCAATCCGGTTCAAAGTGCCATAGATCGCTGGTCCTTCGAACGGAATTAGCAACCTATGATCCTTCGAGCTAGATTTGAACTTTTCGAAGAATCATAATATGTCATCATTCTTCATCTTTTTATATTAAAATATTACAATAAATATATGAATGATTCTTTCTAAAAAA
This sequence comes from Athripsodes cinereus, assembly GCA_947579605.1. NCBI lineage: Eukaryota > Metazoa > Arthropoda > Insecta > Trichoptera > Leptoceridae > Athripsodes > Athripsodes cinereus. Next base: position 10,568,584 of record OX388322.1, read on the forward strand.
GAGTACCAAAAGTTTGGTCCACGATTGATCCATTTTATCTGATGTATGATGAGGTCAGTTGCATACTCGATGCACACTTTGCCTGTTTTGACACTATTATTAAAGTTCAAAAGAATTATTTATGTATTCTGGATACGCCCTCAGTTCGAATAGGTCGGTATTAGTGATAAATGAATGTTAGATAATATCATGAATGTCATCGTGATGAAAGATAATAATTGAAATGATCTAGAGTTTGTGTGTTCACATTGTGAAAAGACATTTTAAACATATTTGATATTAATAAAACACTGTTTTACTTTTCACTATTAATAATAATTGAATCTGAAATCTCATAAATACAACTCTTATTAAATAACCTTTATGCATTCAAAACAAAATAAGACTTGTCAATCAAATGTCGAATGATTAAAATGGTCAAAATTAAACTAAAAACAGGTAGGTACATATACCCAGAAAAACGATAACAAAAAACAACAAATGTTCAATTAATATTATCATTTATAAAAATAACTGTAAAAATATGGTCGTGAAATTTTGTGATTTTAAGTTTGTCATAATCGCTTGATTCTACACATTTCATATATCTATGTAAATATTATGTAAAATATTATGCATTATCTCTTACTTATAATATGTTCGTTGAAATAGAAAACTAATGATTCTAGTTGATGCAAACTGTATGTTATTATAGTAATTTTATTTACAATATTATCATCTTCTTTTATCACAAATTAACGAAATTCGAGATGCTCAAAACGTATAGCTATAAAATAACCAAAAAACGATCCTCATGAAAGATGATTTCCTGAAAATGACAATTTTATCTAACTTTAATTTTAATTAATTATTAAAATGAAAATTAAAAATGTTTACTTAGTGTTTATTTTTATGCTAACAATAATTTGAGCATAACGAAATTTATGAAGTATTTTACTTGTTATTTATACTGAAGGTTTTATTAGGATATTTAAGATTAACTTCTTAAATTGCCCAGAATCGTTTTCACCAATCCTGAGAAACCTTAAAGATTCTCACAAAATATGATACGAAATACGTTAAACTATAAAACATTTGCACTGTTTCACTAATAAATTATTTTTAGGAACGTGATATTATTTTCGTAATAGTTCCAACGAACATACTGTATATCTGTGAAGCACGTAGTAATTGAATGATTGTGCAGTTTGTTTGGGTAGGTACCTACTTAGTAATAAAATATATTATTTATATTACTAATATTAATAAAATCTCTACACAATAATATCATAACACTGATATGCCTACTTGTAATATTATTATTGCTTTATGTAAAATCGACCATAACACTCGTAGTACACGAAGTCATCTGCGGAATATTAAATCATTTTATTAAATGTATAGTTTTTATTTGTCGACTTTTTATGAGGTGATCGGTAGTCCGATTACAAAGTCTCGGAGTTTAAACCAAGGGATCCTACGTTCGATTCTACCCGCTGCTGACCTAATTTATTTTCATGAAGCGGATATATTACAAGTGCTTTCTGTTAGAGTTTCTGTGGGTGTATTTGGTTTTATTTCAAATCCAGATTCATCTTCAAAATAAAAATCTTATAAAACTCTATGATCTTCTAAAGCTTACAATCACGAAATCAATGCTATTTTGATTGGTTTATCTTTCACGGTGAACGTCACTCACAAACAAAGATTAGCGATATTCTGACATAACGTCACTATATTAAGATTATGCTAAGATAAACTTTATTGCACAATAAGAAGCTTTCATAATTACAAAGTCATAAAATAATGTGATAAAAATAAATGATATTGTGCAATGGGCGAATTTATCGCAGAAGCGATATCTTCTAATTAACCCATATCAAGATATATATTGCATTTGGCACAAGCTATGTCGTTCGTTGTTAAGCCATGTCTTAATATACATTTTTGTAAGAATGTATGTAAAAATTTTCATTTACATGTACCTAATATTAATCAGGATCGCAGGTTTCAAAATATTAAACATTGTAATAACTTGTAAAAATATATAAACATAAATTCACATCTTATGATGTGGTTGTATGAATGTAAGTTGTTTTTCATCACATCTTGCATAATTATTGTGAAGATATTATAAAAGATACGATTCTTTAACATGTAATAATAACTATATTTATTTATCATACATACTGACATAGTTATGGCTTAGCTTGTTTCCGCACATCATTTAAATACTTTGTTTATTAATGAAGATAATTATTATTTCATTTAACTCGTGTAGACAAATCATTACGTTCCGGATAATTTCTCCCTGAAGATAATGATAAGGAAGTAGTCAGAAAGTAGGAAGATACTCGCAATATGGTTACTTATTTTCTATGTATTATTCTAGTTATTTTTCAGTCTAGTTGCTGTATCATTTTTTTAATTTAGTCCAAGTAATGAAATACACAAAACGTACGCTATGTCTGTGGTAACAATTTATATTAAATTAAAAACATGTAAAGTATAATATTTATGTAAGAGTTTAAAATAAAATAAAAAATAATAAAAACAAAACATGTAGTAATTATAACAAAATATCTACCATACACGAGAATTTAACATGTTTTTCATAAAACATAATTATAAGAAATATTTCTTGCTTTGGTACCTTCTGAGGTTTTTTTTTGTGTTGTGTCAGTCTCGGATTACGTTAGGCCCAGAAAACTCAAACCATTACAAGTATGTCTGTAATAGGTTACATCATTGTTTCTATTTTTTTTTTCACTATCTATTTAATGGGCCTGTTGGGTTAGGTATATCTATTTACAGATAAATAAAATATATCACGATATTTTGCTTTTTTTTTAAATTCATCAACAGGTAAATACATTGCTGAAATTTTAAATTTACATTTTTTTATTGATTTTTTTTTGGTATGTACATATATTGCATAACTACTTCTCATAAATATCGTTTTGTGTTATTGGTGAAGATGATGATGATTTTGAATGATTTTATTTTTGACGCCGTTTAACAGTCCCTAGATCGTCTCAAGGGCGCCAGTGAAGAGTTCAGTTTTAAATTTGCTTCTGAAGATGGTGACAGTCTGACTATCTCTCAATGGCACCGGTAGGCGATTCCACATAACCGGTCCAACAACACCATATGCCCTCTCATAGAAGTTAGACTTACCGGCTCTTTAAGGCTCATTAAGTCTATTCACGGCCAGTTCCGAAGAGCGCAGAGGTCTTCTAGTGGTCGAGTCAAGCGGACAAAGCTCTGTGAGGCACGATGGTGCCATTTTGTTTATAGCCATGTAAACCAAAACCTTTATGAGATAAAACGGAAAATAGAGTTTGTGTTCTTCGATTCTACATACGTATAAAGCTTTCTAGTATGAAAAACAGCCTGATAGTGAAGATCATATATATATGTAGATAGTTATAGATAAGCACTTACCATGGTTAATATTTTAGACATACGTGGCGGTATGAATGCCTAACTACATGACATATTACTAAACACGTAAAGATACAAGCAGGTAATATGTATTAATACTTAGATAATAAAATAATTATTAACAAATTATCATAAAATACGAGTTTATGTACAAATATACACTAACCCGTAATTAAATTTTATCTGTCACGTATCCACAGCACTGCCTTATGCAAAAGGTCCCGGTGGTGCATGAAACACTTACAAATGAATCGCAGAATTTTTAAATTTCAATACCAAAATTAAACAATAATTGGGTGTTTGTTTTCTCAAGTTCCTATACTACTACTACTACTAGTCAGCCATCTCTCCACTGCTGGATATAGGCCTCTTCCAAACTCTTCCAAACGTCGCGGTCCTGTGCCCTCTGTATCCATTTCCTTCCCGCGATTGGAGTAATATCGTCAGTCCATCTCTTTTGTGGTCTGCCGATGCTTCTTTTGTTACTCCATGGTCGCCATTTGAGGATTCTAGGAGTCCATCTACCGTCGTTTTGTCTCGCAATACCTAATCAAAAACATTGGGAACAAAAAGAGACACAGAGTTTTTAAATATACATAAATGTCTGCAGGAGATTAAACCTCTCATAAAAAATATTAAAAGTACAACATATATAATATGATGAATAAATAAGAATACCTTGACTGCGGGAATGGATAAAGATAGTCCCACAAGACAGCATACAATGCCACACCAACAGCTAATCCACACAACACCAGTCTTCCATCCATCAGAGCAAAGTTTTCTTCACAGTTCAGCTCTGTTTTATGAATCTAAAATAATGCATAAATATATTACCTACCTATAAAATATACATAACCAAGTTTTACCTCAATTTACTTTACATATTATGTTAATTTATTACAAAATATCAACAAAAATACACGAGAAAAATATTAATAATTGAAATAAACAAAATTAAATAAAGATACCTATGCCGTTTTTATATAACAAAAACCAGACAAAGACAATATTTTTTTTACTTCGAAGACAGTTTTATTATTTTTTATACAAAACGTTAACTAAAATATATCTTGTTTGTTGTATTCTTATCACGATTCTAAATATACGTATTGTGTAGCATAAAAGTTCGCAGTATTCTTGTTGATGTGTTAAAATAAAAATGTCTTGTCAACATTATAATTCTAAGAACATCGCTGATGATACTGGAATGCAATTTTTTAACACTAGCTAGGTCAGTACCAGAGTTAAGAATAAACGATTAACAAGTTAACTGGTGATGATAATAAAATTAACTGGTGATAAAATTGTCATCAACGTTTGAGTTAATCTTAATGTTAAATTAAGTGCGTTACTTTTTACACTACAGAGTTAAGAATAAACGGTTAATGAGTTAAATAACTTGCGATAAAATTGTCATTAACATTTTAACGTTTGAGTTAATCTAATATATAAATTATACATTAATAATGTTAAATTAATTATTTTTCTGGGGAGAGAAGGTTCCTCAATGATTTTGTGTTTTTCTGAGAAACTGTATTTTTTCTAAAAAGCGTCGAACGATCTTTTGTTAGGCTTTTAACTCCCAACTTTTTCATGCAAATTTTTTCAATATATTCTGTTACTTTTTGTGTATCCATATTAAATGAATTAAAAACTTTTGTTTCGTCTCTTAATGAGACATTATCAATACTCAATTAACAAAACAATATAATAGTTCATGATGGTGTAAATATAGTGGTAGTGGTAGAGGAGGGGGGGGGGGGGCAATAGAGGTTGGATATTACTAAATTGTTTTGTTAGTTAAGTATTGATAATGTCTCATTTAGAGACCAAAAAATAAAAAGTGTGTATTAAAAAAGTTAAAAGTTTTTAATTCATTTTTCATGCTGGATTTTTTTTAATTTTTCTTGTTTTGTAGCTGCTGAAATTGCGTTGCATTTACAAAAAAAAAACAATTTAACGAGTTACTAAGTTAGCCTTGTAGTTAACGGATTTATGATTAAACGAATTAAAGTTTTGATTAACGGCGGCCAACGGTCAGTATTTACATATAACACGTTATGTATAATCATTCCTTTCTAAGGTGTGTTGTTAGGAATAGCTGTATTTTTTTTACAGTGATTTTTAGGTCAACAACATTATCTGATTGTCCAATTGTCCAGCATGTTTATCCTTGTTACATTGAATAATGAATACCTTATGAAAAATTCTTAATAAATTCTTTACATAGTTCTTTTTCCTATATCTTTTATTTTTATAAATTTAGATAAATTCATTTGGATTCTTTTGTATTTTAATGTGATTAATATAATATCAATAAAAGTCTTATGATTAAAAATACCTAATTAGATTGCCATTTAATATCTTCATTAAACACAAATTTCCTCACTTTTATGATATGAAAATATACCATGGTATAAACCTACTTTTCGATAAATTTAAAAAATATATAAAATGACTGATTTGTAATACACGAAAGTGGTTATTTTACTCCTCATATAAAAACAATACCTATTTGCTTTTCAACTTGAATATTATAAATTAAATTTTCCAGTTGAAAAGAACAAGATACCAGTAATATTGTAAATTGTCGATAATCCTGTAATAAAAACAAGGATTTTTAATAGATAAATATTCATGATCATAATATTAACCATACTTTAAAAAATCATTAAACCTAATAAGACATAAACATGTCTCATGTATTTGTTAACAATAATGAGAAACTAAATAGTTCATCAGCAAAAACATGCCATAAACAAGTTCAACATAATTATCCATAAACAGTATTTACCATAAATGTTTATAAGCAAACTCGACTGCAAACTACCTATAATATTATAAATATCTTAACATAATATCCATGCATATTTAGTTCATTAAATGTACCTACACGTATTAAATATACCTTCAGTCTCTCTACCTATGAACATTTTTTACATGTTATAAATATTCAAGCACTTAAAGATCAACTTTACCCATAATATGATATATGTAAGTAAAATAGCTAAGTACATATAGCCATAAACCTATTCTACTCGATACGGTCATACTGCAAAGAAGAAACTAAACTAAATGTAAAATAAACTGGGTAATTGCCAAGTAGTAATCTGATATTTTGCAACTCCTCTTGGAATAATATAACGTTTTTTGTAATTAAAATTCTGCAGACTTAATTATGAGATTAATTATTATTAAAGATTTTATTTAACGTTGTTTATATGGTTGTACGAGAGAGAGTCGTTTGAAGCAAATATGGTATTATGTCGAAAGGAGAGGTTGTCAAAAGAATCAACTTCCAGTTTCTAGCTGAAGAGAATCGTTTAAAAATAGATTGTGACCACTTTTCCATGCGTGAATCACCATCGAAGCAGAATTTCTTTGATAGGTCCTTTCAACGTTTGTTTTGTTTTATTTTCCTTCGTAAATAATGCATTATCTGACTTAATTGATTCGTTACTATTTTATTATAATTGAAACCATAAGTGAAATCTGATGTACATAAATAAAAAAAAAATTAACCAAACTAAACAATCAGAATTTAAATCTGTTTGTTGAAGGTTCAGGGGTAGGGATGCGGGATTGTGATGTCTCTTAAAATGACGCACTGGACAGAATTTATGTGACGAAGAAAAAAGAAGACAGATCACAACATCTTACTTTCTTACTTCCAATAGCCGAACAGCCCTTGTAGGACTTTTGCCTCCGAAACAATAGATCTCCAAGCCTTTCTATCATGAGCAATGGACTGCCAGTCGTCATTAGCATTGAGCTCCTCTAGATCTCCTCTAGATCAGATCCCGAAGATTGACATGCATTGGCCACGTCGTTAGATCCGGAGAAGAAAGGGCGACTAAAGGTATTCTGCAGGGTATACCCGAGGGCAGAAGACCGTTAGGCAGACCAAGACAAAGATTGTTGGATAACATCAACCGAGATCACACCATCATTTGGAATTAAAATTTAAGTGAAGGATTATGAAACCTTAATTCCACAAAGAGGAAAAATACATACAATTAGTAGTTCTTACACTGTTTTTGAAGTATTTTCTGTCACAGTAATGAATGTTTTTATAGTGAACGTATGTAGGTGAGTAAACATATGATATCAAGCAAGTGATTGTTGCTGTTTATACGAGTTTAGTGGTATGACTAGTTACTTGACAATCAGGTTGGGTATCCATCCAGTTGACAGATTAGCATCAACCTGGCGTGGAGTAAATATGTATGTACATATTATAATGGATGACGAGTTGCGTCTGTGATCGCTACTATACCTACTAGGTATCAGAACTGGTACAGTTAATCAAATATTTAACTTTGTTATTCGTTAAATTTTTAACGAAAAATATTACTTTGTTAATTTTGTTTTAAGCATTTACTGTACATATAATTATTTCTAGACATATTGATATTGTTTTAAACTACTACTATACCATCACGGCACATCCCACAAGTGGGTTAGCCAGCAGACGATCAGTGGCAAACCTCATCGCTGAATTTGAGATGTAAAATGTCTTTTACAGGACACTCGAAAATTTACGGACAAGAGTGAGAGACCAATTCTTTACCGGGTACTCCACGGCTTAAAGCTTGTTTTAAAGCAAATATGTGTTTAATTATTACATTATATATAAGATTTATGCTTGTTTGATTCTTACATTCATTGAGTTCACTGGATACTCCCAATTGTGGAAAAGAAGTAGAAATTTTAGGTCCTATTATATCCAATGTCAGTTGTATATAAATATTGCGATGGTTGAAATAGGGGGAGGTAGAAGTTTTAGAATGTAACGAACTCAATTCAATAGAAGCCTTATATAGTTCGTTAATTAATGATTACCGGATTAACGAGTTAATGAATTTTCCAACTCTGTGAGGTACCTGTCCACGTATTGGTAATAATACATATCTACCGCGGTTACATACTGGTACCGATTAACATCACCATGTTTGGAAGACATCATCTCCAGATGAATTATAAATATGTTTTTATTTCATTTATAACCCATGTATTGTTGATACACTCGATGTCTGTCCAACTATCACTTAAAATATCACCCATTTGGATGATGAAATAGACATACCTACCCATAAAATATCTAGATATTACGATATTTCAATGCCATTTTTTGCGTGGATCACTCAAGATATCATTTGCCACTGTGATACGATATAACTAAGAAAAATAATACATCATACATTTTATGTTTTTCACATTTTTGTTCTAATTTTGAACGTTTGTGGATTATCACTTTTCAATAAATCATCGAGTCCTCGACAAAGAAAAGGGTTCTCTTTTTAATGTCAATGTTCATTTTACGGCGGTACGTATATTACAAATTTTATTTATTTATTCTCATAATAAACGAGAATTATACCTATAATTAAAATAAAAAATATGTCCATATATACAGAATGTCGAGTAAACTGGTATATAAATAATTTTCCTTACACGTGAATGATTCATCGCGGTATTGTTTTATTAGGAGAGCGAATCATCGAATTTTTTATATGTTTACTCAGACTATAAACACGTCATTTAGTGAACCATATTTAGCTTATTCATTTAAAGAATAACGTCATATGATTTATATGTCAAAGAGAGAAGAAACAAAGATTTTCTCCAGCTTCAGTTACACATAGTGACAGAAACATATGGAATAAAATAAGAATAGAAGCTTTTGATTGTCCAAACGTTAAACGTCTAAACGTTAAAGAAATGCTAGTGCTGAAATATTAGTTTATACTTAGACTTACTAATTTTTCTACTCTCTAAGGGAGAAGAGGGAGGTTATGTATAATAAGAAGTGAAATAATGAAAAGTTAATTTTGTGATAGAACTCCTTTTTTTGTATATATTTTCATTTTTTAAATGAATTGTAAATATTTTCATTTCGTTAATAATGCAGGTCATATAATTTGTGATTATGTCACAAATTATTCCTCATCTCCTTGGGCACTTATAAGTCCCACGTGGTGGTGAGGTCTGCCTTTCGTATTTTATTTCGCCACTTGGTTCTGTCGAGTTCAAACTCATGGGAAACATCGCAGTTCCGCATGTCTTGTCTCACTACTTCACAAGTTACTATAATTATTTATATTATATCAAAAATAATTTGAGATTTTGCATTATGAATTAAAAATTTTGATCTTCATTCTATTTCTGAGCCATATTCATTTTCAATTTTAGCTAAAAAAGTATTACGAGTATGTCAAGAAGTTTAACCACAAAAAACAAACACGCAATAAAATGTGTAGATTATTTATGCATATGGACAGAGCGTGCATCGATTAATCCAGAATAGGAGATATATAAAGATAATCATTACAAAGCGACCCAATAATGTATATTCATACTAGTTTTCTGCTTTATTTTTTAAACATGAATCTAGTCTACCTACAGTGACGGTGTTATTATTATTATTGTTATATACTTATAATCCTTCACATCTGGCAACACTCGATTAATTTAATTAATATTATCCAATGTTGCCTGCCTACTATGAGAATTATGTAGGTATGTGTGTATTATTATTCATTAAGCTACGTGGATACTTTGCCCATGTGATGCAAATCGTGTTTTTGTTGTTGATATATTTGTGCCATAATATTATCAAACAGAGATTTTTATGACCTGTAGCGTCCCTGGCAAAGAATTATCCCACTTTTTTGTGTTTATCTTCTAGAGCTCTGTATAAAACATTCAACATCTTCAATTCAGTGAAGAGATATGCTACCCATCCTGAATGACTTTACTTTTGTTGTCACGGAGATGATGATTTCCATGTTTATGACATGTAGAAGGTTCGCAGGCTACCAGGTTACCCCACGTGTGGGATATGTCGTGATGGTACGAATTAATGAAAAGAATAATACAAAAATTCCCATGTGCTGGATATATATATATTTTTTTAAACTACGTATTTATATCCAAAGATTGTAAGCTCTAAAATTGATTGGTCAAATAGCCAGGATTTGTGTATGGATGAATAAAAAAGTTTCGAAATAACAGCCTAGTACCTTGGCAAAGAAGAGTTATCGACAACCTACAGGAACCGAAGTCGAAGGTGATGATGTACTCGTACAGTAGGTAGTCGATGATGTTTCTATGCTGTCTACTCAAGACAGAAAGTTGTGTCAATATAAGGGGAGGTCACGTTAAAAAATGGGTGTAAAAAGGCTGATGCTTTTGATGGTGTATTTATATTTGCACGCTACGATAACACTTCGCAATGCCAAAATAAAAACATTCTTCTAAGTCCTAAAATGCTTTTCTTAATCGGCGAATATATGATGATAGGTATATGTAGAATCGATGGAAGGACGAACAACATGTTTATTTGTATACATTACGAGTATTAAAGTTAAAAGCTATAACGAATTCTCATATATTTTGTGTTTGATTTGGGGTCCGTAAAATCGATAATAAAACTTAATTGCACGTTCCGATTTTCAACCCATTTATTATAATTTGCATAACTTGAATTTTAGATAGATGGTGCACAGTTGTTTTAGTTGTAATTGCTAAGGAAGATTTAAAACCAGATAAATAATATTATTGATGGGATCTCTACGTGTTAAAGTAGTTAGAATATTAAAAATATTTATTTGTCGATTTATTCTCATAAACGCTTTGAAACCATCACCTATGTTTCTTAGTATATACACTGAAAAGTATACACGAGTATATATGAAAAGCATATTCGTATTATTATTTTCGCCTTCAATTCTCCTCTCGAGAGCACAGATCTGAAACAAGTCCTCCCCATTCAAAGCAATTCTGCACTAATTGAGTCACCCCATCACACGAGATTCCTTACTCTCTAATGCCATCGTCACGGGAACTATGTCTTCTAAAAGAGCGTCGTTCAGGACATCTGAATTCTTGTAGATGGAAAAGTGATGCTTTTTTGGCCTAATACAATTGGACATTCTCACAATATACATATATAATCCAGCCAGGGCCATGATATTCTGTATAAGAATATAGTGTGCACGTCTATGATATTTTTATCGTTATGATGTTTTTTTATGCATGTAATAAACATGAAGGTTGCTCTCTCCGTGCCAGTAAAAATAAAAGCATTCAGGATGGTGGCATACATTATCACTGATTTGAAGATGTAAAACGACTTATACTTTATGTTCGACAAACACATGACTTTTACAGGATGCTTGAAACATTTAGAAAAGAGTGGGATATCAATAATTTTCCAGGTATTTCACTAAGCATATTGTGTTACATAACATTCCACAATACGAGTGTTTGAACCGTTTTAATATTTAAATTCTAGATCAATCAATCAAAATAAACTAGGTACCTACTTGTTTTATTTTAACACACATAAACTAAAACTGCTCCTTGTGCATTTAAGACCCGTTTTATTAAATGCTAAACAACTTCGATTATTTAAAACCAGCTATAAATAAGCTTCATGTCTGATGTATATATCAAAATTTTGGTCTCTCGACACTTATTTAATAAAATAACATTATAATATTTTTCAAGAATTTATAATTTGATTTATATAAGCTTGATAAATAGTTTTTGACATATATTACTGGAGAAATTAATATATTCAAACATATATTTTCCATCTCCTGTCTAATTTCGGTCAAGAAATCATTTTGCTAAGCAATGATTTCTTAGAAGATCCATGTCCAACAAAGCTACTTCCAGGATCTTTGATCATCTAAATCCTTTCACTTAACTACGTGTATATTATTTTTATTATTTTATTTTAATATGAAGTGTTCGGTAAGGTCAGGTGTTAGTTTAAATGTTTTTCAAAATTTATGATTTTAGTGTCATTTATGTTTTGGTAATTTAATTATTAGCAGTCGATTATTTTTATTTTGAACGATGCAATAAAAGAAACAAGTTTCCTTTTCACGAAAAATCCATAAAAGTTGATTCCACTTAGTAGAAGATTGATTAACGTAGTTAAAATTTGTATATAATGAAAATAGTATGACATATCTCTATGACACCTGTCAGATAGAGCGTTATAAAATAATAAATAGATAATGTTTGTCGCGTATAAATTGTCGAGTACATTTTAAATATGACGATTATTTTCATGAATAAAATTAAAAACTTGATGGAAATTGATACTTGGAAGTAGGAACCTATAAAATTTTAGTTTATGATGTATAATCTTATCATACCTACTTCTAAAAATTAGTAAAAAACTTTCCGCTAATTGTTTTGATAAAAGTTTTTGCAGTGTTTCATTTTTAGTAGACAAAATGATGGTTAATTAAATTTATTGTGTAAAAAACCAATTTACGTGCTTACATAAGTTATTTCAAGAATCATTAATCAACCATTATTACCATAGTAAGTTAAGTAAAGAGGACTGGCAAAGTTGTCGAGACATTTACTATTTTCAGTTCAGCAATTAGATATGCCACCCGTTCTGAATGTCTTTTTTTTATTGGAACGGAGAGGACGAGTTGTATATTTATTGCATGCAATCAATTCGCTGTTTACTCCACTTGTGGGATATACCGTGCTGGTATAGTACAGTATTGTATAAAGTTTTGTCAGTTTTAAAGATTTATTTGGAAATATATCAGTTACTGCTCTTGGATTTCCACATTAGTTATCATAGACAAAAGAACAGGATCGTTGAAGATTACCATAAATAATATCGGGCTACTCTGATGGCGTCTCTTTTAAAATATTATCATACAATAATAATAAGGAGAGCATGATTGTTGTTATAAAGTCATATTCGTGCTCCTAATTGGGCAACATTTGCATAATACACGTATTATCCATTCCTTTTTTGAAAACGAGACGACAAGCGTTTAAAAAAGGAATGCCGAATCTTTTCAAATCCGTCCATCATTATATCATCTTCTACGTGTACATAGGTATGTATTTGTTTACACATGCTATGTGTGGAGTTGTGATATAAGAATGAGAGAACTTGAACACGCTAGAACATTTTTCTACCAATCACTTGTTAAGTTGCATAATTTTGTTTAGTGGAGATAATTTTTAAGTTATTTTGGTAGTTTGATATTTAGCCAGAGAAGCCACTGCCTAAAAATGATGTTGTAATTTAATAATTTATTCAATAAAATATAGAAAATGCACAATATTTGACAATGGTAAGAGCAACAAATAGTCTCCATTGTGCCCTGTCACGTGCACTACGGAGGATATTTTTGACGCATCTCCACGTGCTGTGCATTTTATACAGCACTGGAGATCAGTTTGATTGCTTTTTTTTCTGGGTTTTGACACGATAAATAAATAAAAATATTTGACGTTTAGTTTTGTAACCTCATACAGCACCAGATGATGGTATTAGGGATTGCTTTACAAATAATGCAATGTTTTTTAATAACCTCATACAACACCAGATGATGGTATTAGGGGTGATGGATACTGTATACGGCGCCCTTGAGGTCATGCTATGAGTAAACGGCGCCCTTGAGGTCATGCTATGAGTAAACGGCGCTTTACAAATTGTCCATATATATATATTAGGGGTTGCTTTACAAATAATGCAATGTTTTTCATTTGTTTACATCTTCGCGCAATGGATATAATATAGTAATCATATTAATGACAAATATAATTTTAATCTCTAAATTACTATTCTAATTTATTTTTCGTTTGTTTTTTCAGATATGCACTACTAAGAAAATCAACTACACTGTAAAAATGAGTTGAAGAAAAGACTGCATCTGCAAATAAAGTGAGTATTATGTTTTATATATTTTTTCTATAAAAAAAAACATTATTTAAATACACAAACTATAATAGAATCGAATTAAATTAAATATAATTAATGCTGTTCAACATAATTATTTGTTGATTTCTAATTACGTCTGTCACAATTATGTCATAATTCATAATTATTATGATTTTAATTTTATTTAAAAAGCTTTGATGTATGGAAAGAACTACAATTAATATTCAAAAATTATAATCTTAGCAGTGTGTTTAAAGTGTTTATTTTAAGGTTTCATGTTAACCTTTTTAAGGGAAACAATTTGTTATCTCCCGATTGTAATTCAGGAGGCACCACCTAGTATAGTATCTTAGAAACGTTAAACTGGCCCTCTTGAAAAAATTTCGTCTAACTTCGAAAGTACCAAAAATCATAGAAAAAATATCATAGAAAAGTGAACAGTTAATATGTTTCTTAAATATACATATGCACTGAGTACACTTGTAAATACGAATAGTATAAAGTTTAGACTAAGACAAAACGTTTATATTTAACGCTTTTGATTTATTTATTACATTTATAAAATTTACATGATTCATAGCCATGGGAACAAAATTATAATAAATGTTCCCTTTAGTTGTGATTTTCCCAACACCAACAACAATAATAATAATAAAATTATTGTAATGAGAGTAAAACGAATAATAGCACGGATAACATTTATACTAAGTACTCTAAATCTTCTCTTACTTATTAAATGAGAGCTACCTATATGCAATAGACTGAAATATATGCAAGGACGTTCTTGCATGCTTTGATTATAGATTTTTGCGTACTCAGCTTAACAATTGACGATGTGATAGGAAGTCTGGTGCAAGAGTCTCGAACTCCCAGAAGTCGAAAGATCCCGATTCAATTCTTCCCGCTGTACCGACCTACTCATCTTTTACTACACAAACATTTTTCTATTGGGGCTACAAAACAAGATTCATATTTTTGTAAAAAAAAATGCTAAACGTTAGAGAAAAAGACTGGTTAAAACACAATTTTTCAGAATTTAAAATGCTTTATATTAAATTTTTATGTAAATTAACATAAATGGTTAAAGTTTTACTTCTTTTCAATAATTGATTTACCTGGCTTCAGATTAAAAAGTCATCATCAAACTCTTTTTACGTTGAATCATTGTAAATGTTTGTAAGTCGAAACCAGTTCACTTAATATTATAGTTAAACTTGAACCATTTGAGCTTTTTTTATATAAATAAGTATGCCATTTTACAAAATAAAAGTCAATTGAATCAATAGAATGAACTATTTTTTATTTAGAAGTTCATAGATACTGATTTTTTTTACGCATGGCTTGCATATTATTTTGCATATTTTAGTCTTTTTAGGTTGCTTATATTCCGGTCTAGTTATTATATTATATTCGACTACATTTCTTGAAGTGCCGATGTGTTTAATACTCCATAATAATGATGCCCTCCAAATGATAGCAAAACTTAAATGGTGTTAAGCTTTGAACGTGATTTTACAATACCTACTATACTGACACTCAAAGAGCTTACATATTACAGCTGATTGTTGATTTCCCGCCTAAATGCGTTTGAATAACGGAAATATATATTACGTTTTAGTACTACTACCATAGAGAACAATTGAACTTGAACTCGAATTTGTAGTACGTAGATACTTACATACTAGGTACTTTTGTAAACGTTTTATAGTTAAACTGTTTGTCTTCTAAAGATGCATATTCCTGCAAATATATTTCCAGCAGTTCTCAGATTTTCTTCAATCATTTACATCTCCCGATTTGATTTTCATCATAGAGAATTCATATCTCCCATTATTTGCATTAGGAAAAGTCCGTGGCAACATCTTGGCTCCTCTAACATATTATAGAGAATTATTTTTTCCTGTTCGAAAGCAACGTATTTCATTTTCATTTCATATTAGCGGTTATTATTATATAAGCAAGCAAAGAAAATATTAATTTTTGAAAAGTTTTTTCACAATACACCGTTGGTATGAATACAATGTTATCCCAATATGAAAGAAAGCTACTCGTTATTTGGTACATATATGTAGTTTTTAAATAATAATGTTGGTTTTCTCCATATCATTATGTTATCAAATCTCAGATACACAGCCATTGTTTCCGTAAAATAAGTTAAATGTTTGTGAGAGAAAATAGTTTGCAAAATTTGGGTAGGTAGGATAAATAAAAAAATCATGAAGACAAACAAAAAGATTGATAATATCATTATAAAAAATAGCCTCCATAAAGTGGACATTGGTTTCTATTGGACAACAGTTTATATCAATATACACACCACTTGAGGTTATACCGTACCTATTTATTATAGAAACTGTGTATGCTCCGTTTATTATTAAAACGTTTATTATTCTAATGGAGCAATGACTCCATAATATTGTTATGCGTACTTATATTAATATACAAACTTTAAGCTCCCGGGGTAAAAACGAAGAGGAAATATTTTCAAATAGCTGTTAAGGCACTATACATTGCTGATTATTTAAAATTTTATTGGGTTTACCATAAGCTATAAAAATTTAAAAAGTTTTTAATTCTATTGATTACAAAAAAAATCGTCTTCTGAATAAAGTATCAACCACCTATCAGAACGAAAATCTTGTACCTACTTTTGAATCTCTTATACTTCCCTGTCTCTATATTAAATTTGTTGTACCACCGTTGTAATGTGCACTGTGTTTTTGCAATGAGGTAGCTGATGGACCTAAATACATTAAATGGTTGGCATACCTCATTGCTGAATGGAAAATGTTATAATGTTACGTCTCCTTTTTTTTTTATTCCGGTACTTTGATGGTTCTAGAAATTTCTTTTTACTTGTACCAAATCTCTATGTGATCCATGTTGTTCTGCTGCTTTTATTCTTTCCAGAACTTCGTTTCCACTTCACAGCAAGTGTCACAAGCACATGGCTGTTAATCTTAAGGGCGAAAATGAAACATTGAAATCACTCCTCTATTTTATATATTTTAAAAGTTCATGTATCTATATATTTTTTGATTGAATGTATTATTTAAATTTAAATAGATGGGGCCATAGGCCCATTGCGAAACTCAAAGATTAACTTACGCATTATCTCTGGTTTAATCTAGTAGAACGCAAAAACTACAATAAATAATAGCATTTCATGACGATCAATATTATAAAATTATAATATTGATTTATTTATTAATGATTCTAATAATAATATATTAAGTTCCCTGTAAAATGGCAACATCGCAATATTATCATGTACCTACTTAGTACCTACGTATGTTTCATGATTAATATTGTAAATTCAAAGATAATGTGGTCGATGATAGTCCAATGTTGCTATAATAATAAATGATACAACAACATAACCTCACATTACACGTTATTTATTGGCGGGAACAATAAGTCATTCAGTACGGTTATAATATTATAATCCTGTCTTTTTATCTGATATTCATTAACGTGTAAGCTTCTTCATATGGGTTTATTCTACAGTCAGGTATTTTGCATACAAAATGAATTTTGTAAAATGAAAATTGTAAACTTCTGCGTTGTTTGAGTGTGTTTTTCTTTATTAAATTTGTTTCGAAAAAAGATATTAACATTTAAAATTGATGATAAACGTAAGGGAAAACTCGGGTGGTATTGGGTAAAATTGACAATATTAACGCGTTTTAATTTTTGTAATTTATTTTATTATATTTTCGATGTTTTTGGCATTAACTATGTGATAATTACGCGACATGATTAGATAATGAGTTTTATTCACTATGTATTGAAATTATCACTTATGATTCTTTATATAGGTCTGTGACTGGTTTCGACACGCTAGTATCATTCACGAGCAGATTTGAAACTTAGTTTTAAATCTGCTCGTGAATGATACTAGCGTATCGAAACCGGTCGCAGACCTATATAAAAAATCATAAGTGATAATTTAAATACATAGTGAATAAAGCTCATTATCTAATCATTTATTTTATTTTTATTCATTTCATAATATTATAAATAATTTTTCAATTCTACGAGTAAAAAGGGTGACCAAAATAATAAATATGTTTTAATAGACCATTAAAGGATGACGTCACAGAAAAAATGTTTGAATGACAACAACGGAACAAAAACAAAACAAACAAAAAGGTGGCATCTCTTTCTAACTGCGCAGTTCTAACTATGCGGGAAAAAGAGATAAAGTACCATAACACATGCTATCTCAGATAGTAAATTATTTCAAAGAGCGTTGTCATGTAGGTATGATCCTTCCAACTGTCAGTATTGCAAAATCAATCAATATTGGGTGGAACGCCTAAAGAATACCTAATAATAAAAAAAAACTGTCAGTGTCGTTTTTGTTATTATTTTGTCGTCTGACTTTCTTTTTTTTCTCTTATGGCATAACATCCTACAAGGATGATTTGCGCAATCTGACGGTTTGCCCTCCAAGCAAAAGCAAATCCATAGACAAGACCACGTGACCTTTAATGGTCTATTAGATTTTGCGATTCGACTTTAACAAAAATTGCGTCAACTATTGGAAAGAGACCTTTTTCTTGGACTTCCACGTCATTCGGTTCAACTTCATTCTTCTTCAATGATCACATATTTTCTTTTTTTATGATATTTGATATTTTTGTACAAGAATCACCCTTGTTTTTTAATCTTGATCTAAAAAAGTATCTGGTCTGATATTTTTTTCTGTTCTTTATACATTTTGTTTTTTGTTTAAAGCATATTTGTCTCAATAAATATACTTGTCAACAGTTATATCATGTATAAAGATGTAATATTGTAACATCTATATTGATTTCTCTCTCATATCTATATACAGATATGATCAAAACGTCCATTAAAATAAAACCACAGTGCCAATAATTCAATTTGTCTTTGCCAAATGCTGTTTGCTAGACAAATGTTTCTATCACAGAAAAATAATATCTATTATGGTATTTCGTGGAAAAAGCCCATAACAATATTATTTTAGTTCTATGATATAAGATATATAATATAATACATACACACATATGGTAGATATATATAATACATGTATCCCGAATACAATGCTTTCGGTGAATATTAAAACAACTGTTTGAATATAAAATTATGAATTATGCTTGTCTGTACTTTCTTTATCTATCGTGAAGTTGTTCAATATTGGACAGAAAATAATTTTGTCACAATATTTGTTTATAAACATAACCTTACTTTACAGTTCGAATCTCAATGTTATTATACATAGCTATGTCAAACAGCTAGTGTGTTTTTTTATCCATTTCCGATCTACTGAACTTTTTATTGAATTATTTTAAAATATGAATGTTTGTCCTGATCATCATCGCCTTCGACGCTCCTCTCAGGAGCACTATGCTGAATTCAGCCTCCCCCATTCAGACCGACTCTGATCCAATTACGTCACCTCTTTCCACGACATCCCCTGCGCTCTGATGTCGTTGTCATAGAGACGGTGTATTGTGATAGAGGGACGCCCGGGTCGACGGAACCCTTGCGGACGAAAGAACAGTGCTATGTTTGTCTTACTCTTCATTAATTTGTAATTCTTCGAGATTTTAGGTCAGTGATTATTGTCGTTGTGTTATAAAAATGAGAAATATTGGCAACAGAGTTTGAGCCCCAAATCTGGCAACTGAATTTCAAAAAATCATGTCTTTCCAAAATATATAAAAACTTAGCATATCTACCGATCATTTTTATCCACCATAAAAATATATTTCACCAAAATATATTTTGTCAATTAGATTTCTTTTGGTTCTATATTATATTCGAATAATCAGTAGGTAAATAGAAAACAAATTCCGTCAAAAAGTTGGTTCAATATACGCGTCGATATTAAAATTAAAAAAAAGAACAACGCTAAATATTGTATTATAGTTATTGCATAACTAAACTATATCTCGGCGCCCGCCAATACGTGAGATATTTTTACAAATCATAGATAATAATATTATAAATACATAGACAGTATTATGGCAACACAACACAAATAAAATAATGACTATCTATAGATATGTTTTATCTACTTAATTATGTATTCGTGCCTTTCATATTGTGTTCTTTTTTTAAATGTTATAATTTGTAGTATTCATTCGAACGCATTCTAGAGGTGCGTTCAAATTGATACTGCATTTCAAATAAAGGGGTACGTTCACATGCAATGAATGTTTTACATGGAAATATTTACACATACTTCAAGTAGATACCTAATTCATACATTACAATATTTCAAGTTCATTTGAATTTTGTTGCATTGAATCATTAACACACTATATTTATTTATGTAACTGACAATTATTTTCCTAAAGCAAAAAAACCTTTTTTTATAATAGTGCAAATGAATAAAAAGCTACAAATTAAATGTATGCAAATAATGTGAAAATTAAAGAGTGTGGAGATTTTTCGGAGAAGGCATTTGGGCTTTATATTATTGTCTTTAAATTCGTCTCATTAATAAATTCAAATATGTTTTGCGTAGGATTTCACAAATGTATAAAGCATTTTTCAAATTTAGAACAAAGTAATAATAATTATTGCCAGTGTGAAAAATAAATAACACCATAACGATATTAACATAAGGAACGTAGTTAAGTAGGTATCCGATTAAAAGTCCATTAACTTAGAAAAATAGCCAACACGGAGTGAATTGGTATAATTATTATTGTACATTCATACAATGTAATAAGATTATAATGTTCCTAGTGGATTCCTTTATTAACACGGCATAATGTTGGCATTGTTATAAATAATAAAATCGCTGAATAGAACACATGTTATAGCAATAATTAATTATGATTTTGACTGTATGTTCTACGTAGTGTGCGGAGGTACCTGCCTCAGTCTATTGTCCTTATGCTTGTATCCCACGCATCAATTTATACAGAAGAGTTATTTATCTATAAGTATAATATTATAATGTTTTTACACTATTCTTCATTCATACCTATGCTTCTACTCTGTATATAGTGACTACATGCCTACCCCACTTTATAATATTAAAACCATGTTTTGTTCATGAAATTTTTCATTTTACTTACATATAAGTACATGACTAAGTTACTTCATAATTGACATACCTACTGTGATTTTCATATATGAAAAAAGCACCGCATGCCAAACCTTACTGGACCTTGTTTGAAACTGATACGACGATAAGAGGACTGTAGAAACGATAAGATTGTGAAATATCTCAAATTAATGACAAATTAATATATGTTCTCAAAATACTAACAAATTGTAGAAAGATGGAATGTTGGATGTTGTCTTTAATTTCCTGTAACAAAATGTGAAAACAATAAAAAAACATTATGAAAGCATGACTAATATGAAAAGGTATGTTCCGTCACTATCATATAGGTACCTAACCCGTATTCTTTAAATAAAAAATATTATTTACATCCGATATTATTGGCAGACACTTTATCCAAGTTTTGCACATGATATTCACCTACATCTGAGATTTGTGTTAAAAAAATTTACACATCAAAATATCTTGTCCATTAGTCACATTACTTAAATTTTGGGATATATACCAAGGTTCAGCTCTCACAGCTGGCATACATTTAAATCCAGAACTCACATTTGAAATTTTCATTTTTCAATTACAAGATTCAGTTTCATACTTGACTTTTAACAAGATCTAGGTTTCAGAAATAATATTTTGTCTATACCTGTTACCAAGTCCAAACATAATGTGTTTTGACTTGGTAAGCCTTGGTAATATTATAATCTAGAATGACGTTAACCTAAATCTAGGTTTCGCGTCTAAAGTATTCTCTATCAGGGTTTCGCGCCTATCCAATACAAAAAAAAAAATCGTAGTATTTTGTCGAAAATCAGTAAATTACTGTATCAAGTCTTCTTACCCTATGGTACTTGATTATATTGTTGTTTTTATTACTGTGTACATATTGCGAATGTGTACCTAATATATAATTAATAAGTATTATTTTAAGTATGTAGGTATGTATGTTGGTACACAATACTATTACATATTATAAGATAATAATATACTCGTCAGGTATATAAGTAATATATAGTTAATGTGTTATTAATAAGGAATGTAGATATCCCACATTCATAATATAATAAAATCTGTAGATGAATGAGCACCTTCGCAGTTTCTAGGGAAGTGTGTTTATACATACCTCCTCGCCACATTTTTGTAAGTAGTGTGTTTGTATTATAAATGGCATCATCTATGTATATTATAATATGTATGTAAGTGCTCTGATACCTACGTTAAATTCCAATTGTTATGATAAATGTTTTTAAGTACATGAAATGTGTACAGCTCTGTCATGAAGGTCGATAAGTTACATTATTTGGATAAGTCAGTTAAATTAGATTGACAAAAAAAGAAAAAAATAGTGATTAAACGATAGAATTTTATCCACTAATCATATCAATTGGTAATTTCTTTCGATTCCCAATAATCGACGATTATGAGTACTTTTGTTTTCGAAAGAAGAAGTATGTGTCTTCTAAAGTTGTATAAATTCGATGGAGTCAAAATATGTGTCTGACATGCTTTTCAATTTTCTATTCCAACCGCAAGAAAAAACTATTTTTTTTACATAAAATCAAGCTACGTTTAACATGTCGTAAGAATGTAGAGAAAATGATATAATAGCATCAAGCACAATAAAATATTTGCCAGGTAAATGCGCCATTAGAATATTTCATGCATTCATACCTTCACAGTGTTTCCCACAAGTGAAGTAGCCAGCGGATTAACTTTATGAAAAAACATTCGAATTTTCATCTTCGAGACAAAAAAATTTGGTATGTGTGGTATACCTAGTCGCTGAATTAAAAATGCTAAATATATTTTATGAGATGTTTTACGAATACTTGCCTTATATAGGACACCCGAAAACTTACAAAAAAGACTTGGAGCCCTATTCCTTACTGGAAACTCTACTGAGTAAAATTGGAATAAAAATAGTTTATTTAGTAGCAAACATTTTATCATGAAATTCGATAGAAACATAACACGAGTTTAAATTTATTCTTATCCAATCTTTGATAGAGTAATTAAAAAAATATGTAGGTACAAGGCGGGTGTTTTGAAGTACGAAATTTATTTTATTTATTAATTCTTCTAAAAACAATTCAATTATCTAACAATACATACATACCTAACCAAATGGAGCAACAATTAAAGAAATATATCATAGAATGCTCTCAGGCGTGTCCATATTTTTATTGATTATTTCTTATTTGCATGTATTTATTAGATTTACGATATACAGTTCGTGTCATTAGTACATAGCTAGAAGGTATAGAATGCTTCCTACAACACTTCATCAAAATAATAATGACAAACATACGTAGAATACGAAATATTACTAGTTCGCCTATTTGGTAACAGTTCACAATACATAATACATGTATGTAATGTAATGATGATAATCATATGTTGAGTATTCGTATATTATATTGTGTGTGGGAGGTTCGATTAGACCATGTCCATTAGAGTATGTACAAATATTATTACGGTCAAACGTAGATCCTACCGACTATAGCCACACTAACGATCAGTTAAGTCGTTGTTTCATAAAATAATCAGTCAAAATCAAAACAAGTCGAAATTTCTTTTGGTATATTTACGTATATTGTGCTTTAAAAACACAATAAAAAGTGAAATATACCACATAATAATCGCACTGTTACAGGCATTATGTTGTCTTTGTTCCGTTCAATAGTTAAACAATTCGAAATATTTATTTGTGGAACTGAAAAAAGGTACATTCTTTTAATAACTTAATAATTAATATATAAAGGGAGCCGTGTATTTCAAAAGTTATTTGTTTGTTGTTGTTGTGAAGTTGATTTTATGAATTATCAATGAAATCTAATTTTTCGAAAATTCGACTTGTTGATGTGTGGAACTGGACATTCGATTTGTCTCCCACTGTTTTTTTATTTCTTGTGAATGCATGCATGGTAAACGTAAAATGTCACACAAAGACATTTAATGTCTTGTATTTGGCGATAAAGGGTTCCACCGATTCCGAACGTTTGATTTCTTTTTGGCAAGGTGAGGACAACTTGCGTATATATCATAATATGCTGATAGTCTTTTTTTTATTTGTTTAAGAAAATGGGCAACATTCAATAAAATTTTACAAAATATAACATAATAACCATTAAACATATTTCTTGTACTTGACCAGCCCATCTTTGAGTTCATTATTATTATTATTATTGCCAGTACAGTACGAACACAGAAATAAAAAAAGAAAAGAAAGAAAAGAAAAGAAAAAATAAACAAATATTTCATTCTCACCCTCTCCAAATTGTTATATGTGGTAACGCATCGATGTAGTGGAAGTTCTGAGCAGTATTAGTACTTTTTTTACTTAAAAAGATAGTCTTAATTATTTTAAAACTTCAATTACTTAATTTAACTGTAAATATCAAAGAAATTATTTCTGAAAAGTTAAATATTACTTAGAGAAAGCAAATAATTTATACGGAAGCAGGAATATATAAAAAAAAAACAACATTATTTTTTTCTTGGATTTCTTAAGTGTAGTTGCACCTATTGCAACTATTCTGCTTTCAGAATTTTATTTAGCTGAGAACAATAGTCATTAGACCTTAACAGGTTGACTCGCCATGAACTTTTTTTTTTTTTCAAAAAGATATATCTGGGTTTGTTATAAACCCAAATACAACCTTATACACCTTTCACACTAAGCTAAAAGCTTGTGCCGTGAAAGGGGAGTTTGCCGGCACTCTACCTCGAGGCTACCGACGAACTCTTGTCCATGAAACACTCATAAAATTTATTTTTGTTTCTGATGAGATTTGTACATGTACATGATTTTATAAAAATAAAAAAAACATATTTTAAACACAAATTTTAAAATGAGTCAACAATGATGAAAATAAGAAAGATCTGAATTGATAAAAATTATCGCAATGATAAAATATTTATTTTGATGGCGAGCAGATAGTTTTCAAAATAAATTCATTTCTAAGCGCCCACATTCATTTTTTATTACAAAATTATACAATAATGTAATAGTATTTAAATAAAAATATTAAAAAAAGAATCAATAATGCAAGAATTTCTGTAACATCATTTCTCTCTCGTATGCAGCACTATGTGTGTCAGATCTAGAAATGCACAAAGTATACCCACTTAAAGTATTAAAATGGGATAGTTATGCCAAAGATTACTACTACTCGCTATAAGTACAGCTGATATAGTATGTATGTAGCGATATTGCATTATAAAATCAAGAATATAATATATCTAGTTATGCCATGTATGTATGTAGATGTAATGGAATTATCCGGTTCTTAATCAATGTCTTCATACCTCGACACATTTCTTCTTCCATTATGCAACACTTTACCACTTAAGTTGATATAACAATATACTTACACCAGTTTGTATGTAACATACAGCGACCAATCCACATTCGTTCGTTCATTTGTTTAAACTATCACGATATCTTCAATGTATGTTAGGTAATCAGTGAATTCTTCATGGATTTAAAAATCAAAATATGTTATTTGTAACACGAGTATTATTATTCAATGTATGAATATTTCCCCGTTTAAACAGCAATGGCTAAGTGCATACATCTCAGCTTCTTTTTGTAAGTAAGTGTTAAGTGTTAATAGTTTCTTGTTCATATGTTATCACTGGTACGATACATGGAACTGGAGATCATGGGAGGACACGATATGTCATAGAGAGATGATTTCTTAGCGATAAGAAGTGCGTGGGTTTATGTTGCTCGAAAAGAATGAAAAATAAATAGAAGAGGCCTATATTCAGCAATGAGGAGATAAAGGCTAGCAGCATTAAGACTGAACTGAAAAGGTCTGAACATATTATAATAGCTTATGATCTATTTACACGTTTTTGTTGAAACTGTATTTATTATGTTCATTTGTATCCATGACCAATTGCGTATAAAATTGGCTTTATTTTTCTGAAAATCAATTTAAAAATATTATCTGGCTGAAAATTGAATCTAAAATCATCTGTATTTGTGGCCAATATAATATTCTTCGCATACCAAGACCAGCAAAAACAAAATATACAGTTTTAACGTTTCTTATATCTACGCAATTTTTATCATATTTCGGTACTAATATTTGTATCATTATCAGGGTGGCAAAACACATCTGTCTCAATCATATGTATAACAACTTTTATAATAATGATAGATTTCTGCTCTTACAATCATCTTCACAACGTTTATTGTATTATTATTATTCCTTACATTTCGTCCTGTTTCAATCTAGTTTCTCTTTGCGATTATCTATACGATAATCTACGATTATCTATAATCAATCTCCACCCTTCTGAAATCAATTCTCATAGAAACAACACCATGTATCATCATTACCACACACAAGATGATAACACCTTCACATCGAAGTCAATTATTATTTCATACCTACCTAGTACATAATAATGTTTTTATTGCGTTTATATTGAAAACGATCATCAATCGATTTTCTTTGCATGATTACAGCAGTACTTACTTTTGCATCTGTAAAAATAATCGTATCGTTTAACAAGTTATTTTGTTTTATTTATTTTGATAGTTATTAATTGGAATCCTGCGGTGTTTCCGGTAAAGAATTGGTATTGGTACTGTGTTTGAGAAATATCCTTAAAAAAATACATTTTCAATTTTGTCATATTTTTTTATTGTCACGGACGATCTACAAGTTTATAAGAAGCAGTTGTCATTAACAGGAACATAGAAAATATAAGTTCTAATTATAATTTAAAATTAATAATTTACTGACTTACGTGACCCCTCTTCTCTCTGCTGGATATAGGCCTCTTCAAAACTTTTCAAAACGTATAGTATCTAGACCAAATTATGTAATCACTGACAAGTTAATAGAAATTAACTTTTAAATAAATAAGGTAAATGAAAAATAAAACCACTCAACTTTCATATGTTACATTAGTAGCAATTCCATTAGAAGCTAAAAATATGCGCATTATTTGTTCTCAAAAATAAAAATATTGATGAGATCATTTGTGAATTCCGTATACTTGAAGTCTATTAAAATGATAGAATTAATAAATCAGGAAAATAAGAGACAAATCAAGATTTATTTTACGTCTTATTATCGAGTCGTCGAGATGATAAATAATGTGATTAGACATGCGCAAGATAATGCGCAGAATGTGACACCATACAGAAAAATATAATACATTATACTATACATATATTATGATATATACTATCTAATTTACTTATTGGATTATCTCTGGTATGAATGTTATTGATGCTGCACGCCTATCAACACCTCGTTATTTCGTAATAGCTGTGATCAGCGCTAGTCACATATGCACCATACTTATTGCTACTTAAGTATGTAACCAGAGCAGGTTTATATGGTTATTATTACATAGGTTTATCATGAAATAAAATAGATTATTCCATAAACATAGAAATATATTTCGATAAACATATTTTAATATTGTAATGGTTGATTGATGTCATTAAGATCTTGAATTTCATATTCACTAGATTGATATTTCGATTTTGAAGAGGTTATGTGAAAAAGCACGGACCCCTAGATTAACGAGGCTCAATTACGAAGATCAAATTCTCAAAAATAGACACGAGCTGAGTAAAAAAAATAGGCGTGCGTGTATGAGAAATTGTATAAATGTAGAGAAAGCAAAATAATAAAAATAAAAACAGCTATTAAAAAAAATTAAGAGTGAAAAATAAATGTTATCAAATAAAATGAACCAATTAAAAAAACACTTAGCAATCAAGAATACAAAACAAAAGCAAAGTCTACCTATCTTACGTAATAAGTGGGCGCATTATTTTATAACTAACACAAAGAGCAAATGATTCACAAAATGATGACTTTAATAAAATATTTTTTCCATAATTTCTCTACTATGCGATTTATTGCAATAGTAATAATTATTGTTTTTGTATTATTTTATATTGTTTTTTCTTTCTCCGACAAAAAAGACAATAAACAATATTTAAAAAAATATGTCACTTGATACAGCGCTGGTAATTTCCATGCACACTTCAAGTTATTTTATTTAATATACCTACATAGATACGAGTAGGTATATATCTCCGTTACATTATGGTGACATAGCTGAATGAAGGAAGAAATATTATTGCAGGAGGTAAATGGAAAACCCAGCGATGATCGTAGCTTTAATATTTGGTCGTATTTTGGTCTATATCATATTAATATTATGATTCGTTGAAAAAAATCCTTCATTATAATTATATTTATAATAGGCCTTCCATCCAGCAGAGAATGATTTCGGCTAAAGTCCAATTCATTAAATTTCTTTAATGATTTCTGATATATTTTTGTTGTGAATTACTCTGTGGAGTCCCCGGTAAAGAATATGGCAGCCACTCTTTTCTGTAACTTTTCGTGTCTCCTGTAAAAGATAAGTACTTGTAAAATGTACCGTTTTTAAACGGATGATTTGCATGTTACATGCAGCTTTTCCGCTAGCTGAACAAAAAAAATATATCTTCATTTCAGCAATGAGGTTAGATTCAGTATTAGATTTTTTTTGATAGCGTAGAGAGGATGATCTTTTTGATCATCATATTATACAAGAAGTCTACTGTCTACCCAACTCGTGAAAAATTATGCAATTTAATATAATGATTAAAAATATATTTATATTTTTATATATATGAATAGAGAATAGAATATTTATATTTTTATATATATGAATAGAGATCAGATTTTAGATTTAATCAAAATTAATAATTTTGCAAAATAAACACATGAATTAAAAATATTTTATTGCATTCATGCATCTACATACTTATAGACACTTCAAAGATTATCTACGTAGAAATAAAATAAAAAATCCGATATTGAATGTTGACTCTCTAGATTCCTGCATAATAATTTCAATAAAACAATCTCAAAGCAAGCATACACATATAAATTTTAGTACTGTTATGATATTATAAGCTAGGTATATTTAAAATATAACATTTCTACTAACTAGAAGTACTTTTAAATCGTACCAATTATTTATTACATATTGGTTAATAACTGTACAATGTCACTGCATCGTATTATAGCTGTTGAAGGAGAATATTTTTCACATTTATTTCTTGCTTTAGAGATTTGTGACTTCCTGATTCTCTGAAAAAAAATACTTGTTAGCAATCAATCTTTATTTTTATGCAGACGTATAATTTAATGAAATACAGCTGGTGTATATAACTGTCTTGTGTTTATAACGTCTCTGTGGTACAAGAGAAAATATAATCTTGACTGTGTCACGTTTTGAGAAATTTCAACGATATCTACTTGACATAACTTTTAATACTTACATTGTACTCGATAAGTTGGACAATCCTTTTTCACTACACATTTTCCCCAATTACTATTATGATATCAGAGATCTATGAGGATATATTGGATGAATTTGGGCTAATTCCGAATACATACATACATACATCTTCTTCTCCTTGTCCTAGTTGGGTCGGGGGCCCATTGCGCCTAGGTACTTCCTCCAGAGATCCCTGTCCACTGCTGCTTCCAGGACCTCTGGCCACTCCAAACCAAACCTTTCAACACACAAGTTTGACACCTGCCCTTGCCAGCTTCTTCTAGGACGGCCAACCGGTCTTCTGCCCTCTCCCACAGCCTCCAAAGATCTAAGTGGTAGTCTGTCTTCTGGCATGCGGAGAACGTGATCCAGCCATCGCAACTGCGACCTCTCTATATGCAGGAGTACCGGTTCTACCTTGAGAGCCTCACGAACATACGTATTCCTTATACGGTCTCTCAATGACACACCAGCCACTCCCCTGAGGAACCGCATTTCTGCTGCCTGTAACCTTGATCTCACGTTCTCTGTGAGCATCCAAATCTGGTGTCCATATGTGAGGATAGGGCGGTATATTGTCTTAAATATCTAATTCCGAATATAGATTCAAATTTTTATTAAAAAATATAATTTTCTCAAAAGGTTTTTGTGTTAATGTGTGTGGCAATCAAATCATTAAAATATGAAGAAAAAAAATGAAAAAAGCAAATAAAAAAATATTATAAATTTTACAACTTCGAAGAAAAGTTATTCTGTAAAATGCTGTAAAAACATAAATGTAACTTCAGACATTTTATTCTCTCTATGAATTTATACCCATGTTTACAGTATAATTAATTTATTTGTATATTTACGGCGCATTTAATTATGTTTTACTGTCTATATTTACTTTTCTAATTACATTTTCTAATGTTAATTATCGTTTAAACGCGATGTTTAGTATCAATAAGAATATTATATGCTTTAAAACATCTGATGTTACATAATACAATTTACAATTTAACATTAAAAAAAAACATTTTTATTTCACTGGATGAAACTAATATCACCAACGAATGTGTGTAGTAGATTAATATGATAATAAATATCACTTTTTTCATATACTTAGCACAGATTAGTAAAATTTATTTATTCTATGGAGTACCCGATAAAGAATAGGTCTCCTATTTTTACACATGTTTTCGAGTGATCTGCAAAAGCAGGTATTCGAAAAACCTCACATATAAGACAATTAACATCTACAATTCAAAGGTAAGGCGTGCCACTCATCCTGAATTTTACGTATTCTCATTTTTTATTGGTACAAAGAGGACTATCTGCATGTTTATTTATTGCAGTTAATACGCTGGTTTCCTTACTTGTGGGATGCCGTGATAGTATAGTAAGTAGAAGTAGTATACTAGTGAAATTTTCATATTAATAAAACAATTATCCAAACAATAAAATTGTGTTCTTTTTATATTTCATATGATGAATATGTGGTTTAGCACACCAAAAATTATAGAAAAATAATGATATAGGTACCTTCCTACTGATTATTGATGAAATTATTTTATTATAGTGAATATTTCTAAAAGTATTTCCTTAGAAAAAATGGTCTACTTTTAAACATATTCTTAATGACATGACTCAATCATTGTCTGGACAATACCTTAAATAAAAATTAAAATCTCTCTTGTGTCGTGGATTAAAATATTAATACCTAAGTAAAACATTAAGATAAATAATTATGCGATAAGTGAGTACCTTCCGTATAAAATAAATAAACGAAATCCTTATGGAAGTAAATGCTGCAAATTCACGAATGTTCGGGGTGATTAACTTATTCACCTTGAAATTTACAAAGTCACCAGCACGAGTCATGTGGGGCATGACCCATATTGTGATATTTACAATATGTATATATAATATATTTACTTTAATAATAACAATAAATACAACATACATTTCGATTCGTACCGCCTGCCTTTTGTTATTAAGTATAGCTGATATCGATCGTGTCTTACCTTTTGTAGAAGAGTCTCGGACGTCTTATCTTATTTATGAAGGTACACAACTGGACAAAGCTTAAAAAGTACAAAGTACATTACAAAAATAAAGCGGCATCCCAATTTAAAATCAATGTTCTCTTACATATATCATGGATTTATTGGAACAAGTTTTTTCAAATAAAAGTAAATCATTTGATTTTATACATACGAGTTTCCTTAGAAATGGCACTTAATACATTACTCGTATGCAATATTGAAAATGCTAGAATATACAATAGTTTTATTTAGGTAAATTAAGGAGGTCTCTAATACTGATGTTAGTAAAATCTTATATTTAGGCCACATTGTGTGAAGCAATGCCGTCTTTTGTAATTAATAATAGAAGGCAAAATTGAGGGACGTCGTGGAGTAGGAAAAAACAGATGTTGTGGCTGCGCAATATACGACAGTGGACTCGTATACCGCAGGTGGAAAAACTGGTCCACAGGATAAGATAACGTTCTCCAGAATGATCACCAACATCGGGGAGAACTAATATAGCAATGAGAGAGGAAGAAAATTGGAGGTCTTCATCAAAGCTAGATACAAGAGGAGACGATTCTGAAGAGGTCATCAAAACAGGATACATGACAACAGGAGCGCTTACATTACTACAAAGGAGACCAGCTGGCTTGCGTTCACGAGGTAGACTACCAAAAAGGTGGAAAGATAGCTGATCCTCGGGTGTCACAAGAGGGAACAAACCAAAGGAATAGGGCAATGATACAAGAAGAAGAAAGTATCTAATATCAAATTCATAGTAAAAATTGTTCACCAAATAAAGATAGTCAAAAAATAACCTAACACAGTTCAAAAAGAGCTTTCGTTTTTATTTAAAAAAAAAACGATCTATTTTTCTTGGGATATTGTGCATAAACTGAACTTGATGAATCTAAACATAAAGTACTTACACTTTTTTATTCAAAAACAAAAGTTTTACAATTTATACTAGGTACACGTTTATATCTGTCTTTATTTAGGTGGTGATGTCTGAAAACAAAGAGCATCTATCCACATATACATGATATTATGCATATGTTAATCGTTACCAATTTTTTCTAAAAAACATTTTATCAATCCAGCTTTGAACTGAATTCACGACCTCGGAGTTACAATTTATGAGTTTGCTGACCGATACATGCAAGGTCTGTCAATTAATATAGATGTATTAATTAACGACTGTCTATAAATTTAATCGAATTTAACAATAATTCAACATCACAAAAAAATGTCACAGACACAAGGAAATATAAAGCACTGGGGGGGGGGGGGGGGGGGGGGGGGGGGAGTACTCCCAAAGCGGATCTTATCTAGAATCTTATTTTATCTATTTTTGAAAATACGCTTCGTTCTTTACCGTACACTGTTTATAAGCAATTATACACAATAATACATCCAAAATGGGTGCAATCAATATGCAGATGGTGAGTTAATTACAAAAAATGCGTTTCTTCCAACTAACCCAATTTATCTTACTGTGCTGTAATCTTGCCACTTTTGTATAATATTTCGTATTTTTCAGACTAAACGGCCTAAAATTTCAACATTTT
Organism: Athripsodes cinereus; assembly: GCA_947579605.1. Classification (NCBI taxonomy): domain Eukaryota; kingdom Metazoa; phylum Arthropoda; class Insecta; order Trichoptera; family Leptoceridae; genus Athripsodes; species Athripsodes cinereus. The sequence continues at coordinate 10,601,656 of OX388322.1, forward strand.
AAATAATACCAAATCAAATGATTATCATAAGTAGGCACTAATTTGACTTTTGTAAGACACTCGTGTAAAACATTAATCATCTGCAATTATACAGCGATGAGATTCATCATTAAATAATATTATTAGCACAAAGAGGACGTCTGTTGGTAAAATGCAAATAGCCTGCTGATTACCTCAGTTATGGGTAAATGTCGTGATTGTTTGAATAGATACATAGATAAAATATATAAGAGTAGGCTCTAGATTGAGACGGTATCGGAAGTAACCCTCTATATTTTTCTTGCACCTACTTTTAGAGGGTCAATAATAGTACAAGGAGGTCACTGTTTGCCATATCTTGCAGTAGTAAGTAGTTGATGATTCGACCGTACCATATTTGGATCACTTCCCGTCTCGCAAATGACCTTGCTATGTACCAAACGTGATACGAACTTAACAATACATTGAATATGGCCAATCATATTATTGTTATAAATACAATAATATTCATGTTATGCCTACATTATTGTTTAACAGAAAATACCTAAGTACCGATTAAGTTTGTATATTATATTATAACCTAGACCTAGAAATTCTATACTAAATTAACACTTCAATTAATTCACGATAATACGAGTACTAATAACATAACGGCTTAATATTTCAATTCGGAAAGGTTATTCAGAATGGGTGGCATGATTCATATTAGTTATCTGAGTACCGGATTTAGATCATATTAGGTAAGAACCCTGAGATGCAAACACATAATTTAATTTTCATAAAAACAATGATTGAGTTTTCGAAATTATAGACGCAAGCATACGAACACTGCAGATATATTATAAATTATTCACAGCTTCCTTCGCCATCATCAATGAATAGTCAGTCCAGACAATGAACAGTCCAGTGTGTATCAGGAAAAATTGAAACTCTTAAATCTAATTTTATCCCATTAAAAAATGGTGAATTGTGGTTTCTCATATATCCTCAAACATCTCCAACACTCTCAAAGTAAGCAATATGCTTGTGTCTCTTCATTCTGTTTTCAATCCTGTAGATTGGTTTGCAGCAAAGCCCTGCATCTTTCTTTTTCTTGCGTTCTATCCTGTGCGACCCTTTTCACCTCGTCGTATGATCCGCTGCTAATATCCTCGCATAAATCGTCGAGGTAGAAAAGTACCTACTGGTGAAACGGAGCAACCTTGCTTAATTTTGGATTCCTTCTCATCATCACCGCATCTGAAATATTTTAAAAGTGGAGCAAAAGTGGAACTTGAACACGGGACCTTTAGATTGAAAATCTGAGACTTACCATTGAGCGTACCGATTGCCTTATTGATGTCACTATGTGAATAACTTTACATGTACTTTCCACTTTTCTAAAATAAAAATAAAAATTATATTTGAGAAATCGAGTTAATCTTGCACATCAATAATACAATTTATTGTCAATGATTCTTTATTATTTTCAAAGCAAAGCACCCGAGTGACTCATGAACATTATTTACATTGAGAAATAATAAATATATATATCACTCTACAAATAAGTTAATTTAATTTAAATACTTTAAGATGTGTTAATTAACTTAACAATACATAATATATAATAATTGCTTTACTTGATTCATTGTTCTGATACAGTTGACAATAATGATGATATTATAAATTGCAAAGGCGCAAGGTTGGCTGACCTGGATGTTCGCTGATTCGAACGAGGACATCGCGTTACAATCACAAGAAAAGATAGATACAATTATATTATTGTCACAACTCCAGTTTCTTTGTGTTCTTGCATTTGTTTGTTTATAAAACAAATAATACGGAATTCTGGAGAGACTACATTAAATGTCTACATTTGTATCTTTTATTTTACGACTTGTGAAATTTCTTGCAGATACGGTTTTAGTCAAAATTTTTGTTTTTGTTATGTTTCAGTATAACTTTCAGTTAATATATATATATATCAGTATTATTGCAAACTAAAGAAAAGAAACTAAATCAATACTGCTACGAGTACTACTACACCGAAATAAATAAAACAAGTGTTTTATTCTACAAATTATGAGGAGATTGTCAATCTGACAGTTGTAGATCTACAACTGTCAGATTGACAATCTCCTCATAAGACGAAAGACGTCTCTCTCATAAATTAAATCAATAGTAGAATAAAACACTTGTTTTATTTATTTCGATATGGAATTCTACTACCTAAACACCGACACAGTGAATACTTCTACACCATCACCGCATATCTCACAAGTGGGGTATCTAGCAGACCAGCTGCATGTAAAAAACATGCAAGCTGTTTTCTCTATGCCAACAAAAAATAAGACATTCAGAATGGGTGGCAAACCTCATCGCTGAATTTGAGATCTAAAATTTCTTTATTTATGTCGAACATCTACCTTTAACAGGACACTCGAATACTTACGGAAAACAGTGAGAGACAAACTCTTTGCCGGGTGCTCTACGGCTTTTTGTAACAAATCTGATATTCTTTTTTTATCTCCGTCTTCATACTTATTTTAAAATTATCTTGTTTATATTGAAAAGTAAAATAGAGACAAATAAATGAGTTCAATAATCTGTCCATCTTCATGATTTCCAGTAATGACACTATTTAATTGCACACCTCTTACTCATTTCCGATTCACATTTTTCATGCTTTATTTATGTAGATATATCATGAAAATAAATCCCCATTAAGTCAAGTATAATAAATCGCAAAACATATTTCTTGTTCAAGGATATCCTATAAAATGCAAATATTAATAATAAAGCACGAGGTCAGCTCAAATTTGAATGTATATTTATAAGAAAATAATTAGATATTATACGTGCAAAATGTGTATTTTTCCATACTAATAATATTTGTTTTTGAATTAGTATATCAGATTTTTTCAAGAAATTTTTATGGATTTCAATTATGTACACACTTGTAACTATTATCAAAATTTTCAAACTCTGACGCTAGCCCCGTGAGATCAAACAAAAAGCACAATAACAGCTAACAGGTTGAGTGAGTTATCTTGTTAAGGATGTTAGATTTCGTTAAGTTTGCACAATACAATATTGGTAAACATACTATAAGTAATACTGTTGTACAAACACCATCATTCAATACATAATAATAATGTCAGTTCACAATTAAAGAAATGCAAAATAAATCAGACAATGGGCCACTTGCAGATTTATTTTATAACATTGAATTGTAAATTAGTATGAAAGAAACACAACCACAATTTATTTTAATTTTTCTTGTACTATTTTCTTAGATATCAGCTTTTAAAAATTGGATTTTCTCGGAGTGATCAAAAACGATATGGCGGCACTGTGACGTCACGTAGTCCCGTGAATCATAATAACTTTCGCACCACAGATTATAATCTCATACACACACATGGGACTCTGTGACGTCATCAGCTGTCAAAATCCATTTAGAGTGTTTTGACAAACGTCAAAAATTTTGGATCTTTTTTTGGAAATTCTCCATAATTTAAATTAAAAAAAAAAATTAACTGACATATTTGTGTTTTCCGACCTCAAGTTTACTTAATTCGATCATTATTAAAATCCCCCACGACTGCAAGTGGCCCATTATACACAGCGCACATCACTATATATGAGTAGTAGAATATTGCGAACCAGTTTCAAAAATTCATAGAAAATTATGTAGTACAGCAATGCCTATTATATTTATTATTATTGTAAATATTTATATGTGGACTTGTGTACATTGTAATAGATTATTATTACCACTTTATCGTACAATGACCTCGATGAAGTCACAGTTTGTAATGTGCTGTATTTGCATACATTTACCTAATAAAAATCTATAAATGTGTACATGATATTGTGAATATTTACTTAATTTGTATGAAACGAATTGTTTGGTAAAATAATATATTATTTTATATGTTCCTCATTTATAATATTGGCTTGATTTATATTTTATAATTTTTATTTGACTATCTTCTTTCAAATTTTAATTTACAATTATAAATTTGTTGCATTAAATTTATTTAACAATTAATAGTAGGTATTGTTGTTTTTACATTAGAGGTATTTATTTATTATTTTTATGGATTAATTGTACCAGAAGCTGTAAACTTCTATTCTGTTGTTTATGGCTGGCAATTTTTTTTAACATACTTTTCATTTGTAAAAAGCTCACTCTGTGTGTGATGATAAATAATATTTTAAAACTTTGACCGTAAAAATCACAGGGAATAAAGTACTTAATAAGGTACATACTGTACATATTTCAAAATTCTAAATCTAAATATATAAAATTTAAATGTATTTGTATATTGGATACAGAAAACATTCATACTTAGAAAGTTTTAGTAGGTATTGATACGAGTATGATCCAACAGCTAATATGAACCATGGTTATAATAATTTAAAACATTTAAAACACTGATCTTTATTTTAAAAACGTCGGTATAATGAGTTGTTATAATTTTGAGAATTTGTACGCATTTTTGTTTTTTTTTTAAATTTTATAAAAATAATTTTAATAAAAAATAAACATAAAGTTAGATCGTATCGCGCTGTTTGTTTATTTTGGATGAAACTCAAGACGGAGAACTTGAAATAAAACTGTATTATAATGACTTATCCGTCGATGAAATTTGATGATTTTCATATTTTTGGAGAAGTCATTTAATAATGAGTTGAATTATTAGACTGTCAAATTAATGTTTTTAAAGTAGGTAAACTTTGCATCAATAAAAATAATAATTGCTGTATAAGCCGCGTCATGTCTGCTTGTACTTTGATAAGAATGTAACAAAACAAAACCTTAACAATAATGTTAGCATTAACTTATTAAATGGTAAAAATAATAAGGAAAGGTATAACATCATTACTAATTGAGTACATATTATATTGTACTGATGTATATTGCATTTTATAGATCAATTAAATTTAATGCACAATAATGTATTTCTTCCTTATCTTTTTTGTTCTATTACTAATGTCTATAAATTTTCTTTATTTCCATGTAGGAAAGATATGGAATAGTCTTATAACTTTTGTTCCTGTTAAATGTTGTGTTTTCAAGAAATAAATAAATAAATAAATAAATGACATTAATTTGTATTTATCAATACGTTTAGTTCTGTGATCAAATGATAATTTCGACTCCTTATTGTTAATTTATTTTGTTGGCGGTTATAAGGAAGAGTTTCTTAGTCCATTAGATATCCATATTCAATACTTGTCGAATGCATTTATTTGCGCTAAAAACTTAGTGTAGGCACAAGTCTAACAAAATAGATTTAAAAGATCACGTAATCACACTATTCTGTATATAGTTTTAATATTTACTATTTTTGTTGACAGTTAGTCATAAGGAAAAGTTTCTTAGTCCAGTAAATATCTCTATTTTATACTTTGAACGGTATATTTGCTAAAAGCTTAGTGTAGGCGCATGTATTCACATTATTCTGTATTGAGGTTTAGTATTTACTACCTATTTCTTCATTTTATTATATAGGGTATTGTAGATGGTTGATAGGTAACAACTTTTAATCTCTTTCTTTACAACTTTTTTCTTTTTTGCATCTTAAATAATTTATTTAACTGTGGTACATGTTTGTGGATGACAACTTTTTCTATTTTTGTGAACCATATTTATAGTTGTTATCTGTTATGTGCTTTTACCAATAAATAAATAAAAGTAAAGACATTCAAAATAGTTAACTCATCCCATGCAGGGATTCATTAATTCTTATAATGATGATGTGCAAAGAGAATGAAATAAATAAATTAAATAAAATATAATATGTATTATAAATAACCGCGTCCTTCTGTATACTTGAAAATTTGTCTGTTGTTTCTAATGATCTTTATAATAATTAGTTTTTTCATAGATATTTAATTTTTCATTGGTTAACTTAAATCGCTGTGACAGAAGTAAATCTATACTATACTTTACTATACCCTCACGCCGTGTCCCAAGTGGGGTAGGCAGAGAGGCAGAAGTAAATCGTGTTGAAAAAAACGTGTAAAAATAGTAATGTCGATTTGCTTCATTTATTATAAGGCGTGCTCTTTTAATTGACTCGCTGCATTATGGAATTGCAGTGAGTCAATTAAATTAATAAAGGTTTATTATCAATAATGTTCCAACTTTCACTCTCAAAGTATCGTAGTTGATACATTACATATAATAAGGCTTTACATTTTTATATAAGGTCGACGTTACTTGTTTGTAAGTTCTTTCCCAAATATGGTTTGCATGAAAGCCTTGGACCAAACAAAAAATACCAACTCCGATAATAAAGTACAGATGCGAACTTTTTATCTGTATGCAGAACTTTCCGGTTCAAAGAATCATGATTGTTTTACCTATTGATACTCATACCATCATGTCACTCCTCACAAGTGGGGTAGCCAGCAGACTAACGACATGTTATGAACATGCATGACTCTGTGTCAAAAAATACCTGTTATTGTATATAAGTGTTGTTGTATAGGATAAATCAGATTTCCTTCATAAAAAAACTCATTTGAAAATGATTATTTAAAACAGTTTGTATTTTCATAATTTTTTCCTTGTATACCATTCGAAACATCATCACGTCAGTTATGTGAAAAGAAAGCTTTTTCCGCAACGAGATACTATTTCTCGACATGATGCATACTTAGAATTTCTTTACTTATTCTTGTACTAGTTCAATACAAATGAATAGAGACTCGTGTGCAAATTAAAATAAAATAGATCTGAGCAGAAGTATTTCAGTATTGCCTTCCTGATATGGGATAAAAAGGCGCAATCTGTGTCCATCAAAACTACTTACCATACCATACCTATTTTCCTCACACTAGATTTGATGAATATCTGAATCATTCGATCAATGGTAAGTAACCGAATAATATATCTTGTGGTGTATCACAAGGTGATCATTTACCTATTGACCCAATAACACAAGCGAGTAAATGCTATCTGTATGAAGTACACCGCACTTAATACATTGTGACTAGGCTGAAGGCCTCGACAGTACCATATATGGAGCATCAATACTTACTACTACACATGGAAGAATAATATCTACATGACATATCTACATACATACCTATGCACTACAGACGTACCTGATGTTTGATCGTTTAGGTACCCATGTCCATTTCTCAGTTACCACATTCAAACACTGAATCAAATTTAACTGTTCCATTATGTGTTTAATCTCAACAATATCATGTCTATTTTCGCAGTAGATATGGGGTAAAAGTAGTAAGGTTTCTCTTTCTTAACCCTAAATGTGTAGGGTTGGCTTATAACTCGTACCACCACAAAAATAATATATAGAAAAGCGTACCTACGTACTATTGCTTGATTTCAACTGTTTATAGTAAATTTCTTGAAGACATTATTATTCACCCACCAATTCAATATTCCGCTAGAAAAACACGAGAACCAACATGTCTCCTCTATTCAAATTTTCTATCGCTTAAATTATCTTTTTTTACATGATATTCTTAATATTCTTGCTGTCTAGTGAATATTAAATGCCCTTTTTTAAAAGGTAATATAAATTAATAGCTATAAAAAATATGGTTATGGATTTTATCATACCGACAACCTATGTTTATATTTTTATTTACATACATTTTATCGATACAAATAAAAAAGATATTAAACTAAGAATTTACAAAACATACCTATTTAGTGAAACATTATTTATATTTAATGGCTTAACCTGTTGTTTATGAACGTAATTAACAATAAAAATACAGTAAATATCTCATATTGCGTAACACGAAAATGCTGCGAAACAAGATAGTGGTGTATTTATTGTTTAACTTCTTCTAGTTAGTGTTATCAATAAGAATAATAATAGTTCGGACTCCAGCTGAGTTTTAACCGGTCGGTTTAGACGAACCTGTTGATATTAAATGTAATCATTTTAATTCGTACTACTACTAACTGCTACATGGTCAGTTAGTACGAATCGTGTGTACCAAATGTGTATATACCTATATATTTTTTATTATTTATTTTACAATATCCATTGTGTGCTATTATTTGATTCATTAAATATATTGCGAATAACTGTGTGTTGTTTTGCTGTGATGAATCAATGTTCGATGCTATATACATTTTTATTGATCTGTTGTTCATTAAAGAAGGATCGAAACCAACTAGTTTAAACGTTTAACAACTTTACATGGTACATATTATTACGACACGGTTCACACGATCTCTAGTTATTTGCCTCCTAACACTGATTGAGAAACACCAAATATTTTTTATGAGTGATAACAATAAAAATATGCAGTTATTTTTGTGTTATTAATGTTTTCTTTTTGTTTAATTATTATTATTAATAATAATTAAGGTGATTTTACGATGTGAATTCAATGAATTAATAAAAGTGCGATTGAATCAAAAGTTTCTATAATGTATTATGAAATTCAGGTGAGAATGTCAGAATCTGAAATTTATTAATATTTAGAAATATATATCTATTGATGATACCAATGCATTTAACACTTTGTAAATAAATTAAACTTTAGTCCTTACGATTGTAACAAGTACATATTTGTGAAAATGAGTTTTTTGACTTCAAAAGAGTGTATTATATTTATTTCATCATCATTTGGCTAAAAGACTTTTACATTTATTTTTTATAAAAACATTGAGACTTTTTACAGAAAACAAAACTTTATCTATCATAAAATCAAAAAATAGATTACATATAAAAATAAAATCTTGTTTATTTTAATACTAGTACTGAGTAAGTTGAAAACATTACCTACTTAGTAAAAAAATATACTTATAAGCAAACGGTTATTAAATAACATGTTTTAGTAAATCTCCATCTCATTATCTCTTGTTGATTTCCTCATAATTGAATATAATTACTACTGCTATCACATCACGGCATATCTCACAAGTGGGGTAGCCAGCAGACCAACCAAGTGCTTTTTACATGCAAGCTGTCCTCTCCAACAAAAAAATTGAGACTTTCAAGATGGGTGGCAAACCTCGTCACTAAATTTAAGAAATACTTAAAATGTATTTATTTTTTCGAACACCTACCTTTTCGGGACACTCGAAAACTTAGGGAAAATAGTGGGAGACCAATTTTTTGTCGGGTGCTCCAGGAATATAATTGAGTATCATGACAAATAATATATCGCCCTGTGCCATTTATTTAGCCCTAGACACTTCATTGATTTTTTCTTTGTAAATTACATCATAGAGTCCGTCTATCAAATTGAAAAATAATAATAATAAACTTTATTGCACAATAAGAAGCATATATAACTACCAAGTCATAAAACAATATGATACAAATAAATGATATTGTGCAATGGGCGAGTTTATCGCAGAAGCGATATCTTCCAACTAACCCATAATTTTTTTTAAAATCCTTTGTAGGTCTCCAACAATAATTATACTCTTTTACATATAAAATAAACTTTGATACAAAAAATATAAATCAAACAATACTCAATGTATGTTGATTTGACTAATTACCCCTACGTTTGTTTTTAGTTCTAAAATTTCAATATAGGGAACTATGTATAACAAGCAGTCTTTCGTTGTAGGAAATTCCTTTAATAGGTATTTAGTTAACCAATAATAATAATATAATTAGGCAACCCACCCCTTGGAGTGATTTGTGAATTATAAATAATAAAAATCGTAATAATGTATAGGTATATTTTTCTCGTGGGTGTTTTTCACTTAGCATTTTACTATCAATACTAAAGCAGCAATACAGTTCAATGTAAATTTATTGAGTGCATCAAATTTACAATATGTAGCATAATAAATGTAAAAGAAAAAATACGAACGTATGTTTAATTGCTTTAATGCATATATCTGTACAATCATATACGGTATTCAAATGTACCTACTATAATATGAATGACCCGCCCATTAATCTTGCCACCTACAAAATAATAAAATATTCTACTTGTTATTATCATTTGGCAACACTGTGCACATTGTGCAAGTGGGAAATAAAATTGACAAGCATAAATTTATGTTCATCGGGTTCCGTAGATATATGTACCTACATAATTATATTTTTTTTATTTGAGTTTAAGTATGCTTATAAAATCTACTGATTTCGTTGAATATAAAATGTAAGCATGTTTGTGAAATATTCATATCATACGATTTAAATGAGTTCTTTTCTTTCGATTTTAAAAGATTATTTTGTGATTTCAAGAGAAAAAACCAGCATCTTCTATTCCGAATAATTTTTTTCTTATCCATAGTGATGCGTTCCTGCAATATTCCTAATACCCTTAAGTATGTATTTCAATACTTTGGAAAATATTAAGAACAAAACAAAGGGCTTTGTGATGAAAAAATGAGGGTTTAAAATATCCTTAAACATTCTTTTTAAATAGTTTTGAGTTCTTGGAATAATAAGTTTTCCCCTTGCCTTCGTATAGCATTTGATTATCTCTGGGTGCTAGTGAAAAAAATGTAGTACGAGTAAATTGAAATATTAGTATTGTTATGTAAGCGTTTTTGTGAATACCAAACTCTTTAAGTAAATTGTATATACTTATTTTTACTCTCCTCTGTTGACTTGTAATACATGATAAATCATTAGATAGTTTTACGATTGAAAGACACATATAAATATTTCAATATACGGAGGGTTAGTACTTACCTATATTGGTATGTTATTCGCGATGTCTCCCAAGCAAAAAACCGTTCAGTTTAATATAAGGATTTTTAAGTCATATAATGAGCTTTGCATTTACTCGTATACACAATCTGTGTGGTCAGGTGATATTGAATTTACATTTCTACAATATTACGTAACACATTACCTCCCACACCTACATCAATATTTAATAACAAACTACATTTGAAGGTTGTGGCAGACATCAGATCCACTGTTGAGACGATTGCCATCTCCATCAAACAATAATTACTATCGATAAACAAATGGTTCTTATAATTACATAGATACATACACATACCATACCTGCATCTGTTTTATAAGAACAACTCGACATTTGTGATTGAACAGGAAATAAAGACTGCTAATGATATCAATAACATAATAATGTTGTAGTATTTAAAATCATAATTTTTATTTATTTGTTTTGGGCGATAATATGGTGTACGTCAGCATTAACTAACATTGATTTATTTTTATGCGATTTTGAGCTGTAATAACTCTGAATGAAATAGGAATTAATTTACATAATGTATTTACCTTCAAAATTTTATAGCAATATTGGTTATCACAAGTTTTCTTGAAAAAGCTATTTTATTGTGGTATGTTTTTTTATGAAAGAAATATTATGAACCTGTGGTCGATCGATATATTCCGCGTCGACAAAAATCTTTGTACGTACTTTATACGAAGTATAGGTATACATATATGTGTATATTAAATTTGTTTTAGGTTTTTTAGGATTTGATCGCACATTATAAAAATTCAATATGTGATTAATGTGTACCTATATCTAAAAATAATAATTTGAAGTAGATAAAGAAATACTCAATTTGATATGAAAATGATGGTCAGTCACAGGGAGGGCAGCGGGATTAAAATACATTATTTTGATTAATAAGAGGTTGTTTCCCATACATATTAAAAATAGGAAATTGGTTTAGAAACACGCAACTAAATCATTTTATCATAAAGTTTTGAGTGATTTTAATCAGCGTGCATTAATTTTATCAATTTCCTCCTCTCTGCAAATGCAATAATTCATTTTTGAAGCCAGTATTTTCTTTGTCCAGATATAGTATCCACTTGCTGTAGCTTGCCTATTGTGATGGTGAAGACCAGTTATGTTTCCATATTTTCTGTAGTTTTCTTCATGAAGGTGAGCTACGTGGTGTCTCCTTTGCAGCAATATGGACGACCTTGTCAGCTATCCGATTTACGTGATATCTCCGAAATTCAAATACACTTCAATACTCACTTATTGAATTAAAAGAGAGAAACAGAAATTTGGTCAATAAGTAAAAAATTTTGACAAAGCAGTAGGATTAATTCCTTAAACTATTGATTTTACTTGTACGTTCTCCTAGAATTAAGTGAATATGTATATTATTGATAATACCTACTCAAAGTTGATCATAAACTTAATCCTAGTCAAGGTGCATTCTGTACCTACTGATAACGATGTTTATAAGTGATACTTTAAACAAGTTTTCATAAATATTGTCAATCAAATAAATAAATCAATCTTGACATAATATACTGAATATGAATAATCCTTGTAACATTTTAAGATATCTCAAAATGATATAAAACTTTAATAGACGTTGATCAAACGCCTGTTCATGTATTCTCATACTATGTCGTCCATCACAGTCATAAGTAGTTCTTGTAGACAATAACAATATTACGATATTTACATATTTGATGTCATTCTTGAGGTCGTATTCAAATGATTTGATGTTCAATACATAGAACGTGGGATGATCTTCATTAGAATTTGCTTGTCATATCAGATCGTAATATGGCACTTCTAGTTAGAGAAGAGTTATCACACTAGGGTTTTTAGATAAAACAATTATTAATTTTATTTTTTTATTTATACACAATCATACACTCACAGGCACAACATAAAGATCATAAAACGCCAATATTAAGAAAGTTAATGTTTCACTCCATTACATGCTTAAAGGTTGTATTACCTGAACCACCCATTTCCCAGCTCATGCCCACCCCAGCACCTTTCAAGCATCTAAAGAATTTCCAAAACCTGAGAGCGCCGGAGGTCCGCCATACAAAACAGGAAGAGCCCGAAAGATAAGGTCCCAGAAAGAGGAAAGCCTAAGCTCACCCACAAATGTATCTATATAAAATACAATCTTATAAATAATGTCAAACTTGGACACTAAAGATTAAAATAATATAATAATATAAAAGTTATTTTTGGCAAAGGAAACTAATTTGTTATATTGTTTCGATATAAAATTGGTGATATGTTTATAAAAAACGCTTAAATAGTTGGAAGGGTTAGTTGGAAGAGATCGCGCCTTTGCGATAAACTCGCCCTCTGTATATTGATTGTATTTAATTTGAATGTATACCTTTTATGTAATTGTTTTTAATCAATGTACAGTAAGGAATGAATAAATAAATAAAATAAAATAAATATTTTTTTGTAAATCCAATGAATATAATTTTTTATGTGCCTTATAAAATTTTGAATTTTGTGTTAGATTTACGTTGTTTTCCTTTTAAATTTGAGACACGTATGTAAAGTCAATGAAGCATTATCTTAAAGTCTTTCACTAATTTCTGTGAAAAGTAACTCATAAATTTCTTTCTCGATAAAACCTTTACACTTTTTTGCCTTGAAAAATGAAAATGATTGAATACTTAAACAACTCCCAAATAAATACCCTCCATTGTCTCCCAATCTGAAAACAAACTTGCCAAAAGAGTTTGGTGAAATCCAATTTTAAAAACCTCCTATAATTTAATTATGCGGACATTGCCACCAGACTACCAATCACCACCAGCACATAACAATCGCCTACAACATTATTTTTACACGATACTTAACATCCAACTTTGTGTCTTGAACTAACATACTACTAATGTTCACCATTATACAATATATTAGGTGAATTCTAAATCATGTATTAGAATAATTAACTGTTGATCAATGGATGTAGTATGTATTAATGTAGGTATGTAGTTTTTGTATAATGTTGTATCTTTGTTTCAATAGTCATCTTGTTACGTATTATATTATCTTATGTATCTATTGTTTGTTTGGCGACATCAGCTCTTTCAGTCATCATTATTGACGTAGTAATAATATTTCGATATGTAATTATTATTGCTGAGTTCATTGCCTATCATTTTGAAAACAGATCGACATCAATGTGTATCGCTGTTTTGTAGCGAAAATGTTCACAAATATCACTAGTTTGCCTTGCCAACAAAGCGATGAACAAATGTTTCATCTGTATCAAATATAGATTACTTAATTTCCTTCGTCTTACATACATACATACATACAAACCATCACGCCGCTTCCCTCGCGGGGTAGGCAGAAAGGATCGAGCGCCACTTCTTTCTATCCTTGCATACATCTTTCGCTTCCGTCACTGTCATACAATTCCTCATGCATGCTCTCCTGTTCAATGTGCTCAACACGTGACCGTCCTGTAGGATTTGATTTAAATGATCTTGCCATTTGATCCTCGGACGTCCACGTCTCCGAGCACCATTCCTTCTTGGTCATTCTGTCCTCATTCATTCTTTCCTCGTGCCCAAACCATCTTTAATTATTCACATTCATCCTTGTAATTACACCAACTTTCATTCTACATTCCTTTCGTATATCACTGTTACGCACACGATCTCTCAGACTTTTACCACACATCCTTCTGAACGATCTCCTTTCTACCGCATTTATGCCACTTTCATCCTTCTTTAACCTTGTCCACGTCTCACTTGCATACATCTTTACCATCGCAACATATGTTTTAAAGGCGCAAACCGTATATATTATTTTAAATATATAAATAAATATTCCACAAGCAGGGTTGTCAGTTAACTAACTACATATCGTAAACAAGCAGATTTTTATTTTTATTTTTGCTAGTTTAAAAGTTAAATACATTCAGGATAGGTGGCAAAACTTGGCCAATGAATGAAAAGTGTAATAATTATTAATGTCTTATTTGGGATATTTTACGATGTCTTTTATACAACGCTCGAAAATTTGTAAAAAAGAGTGGAGGGTGTAATATTTTGCCGGAGAATCCATGGAGGAAATATAAAGGAAAAAACAGAACATAAACTCTTTCATTATTGATGTTCGGTGTAAAAAGATTTAGACTCAAAATCAATACATAATTGGTCAATTAGGAATGAGAATTTCAACATTAGATTCCCAACATTTTTTCATTTCATTTCATTCAATTCAATTAATCAAACAATTTTTCAATAATTTTACTCATATGTTTGCAAAGTTTTTGACTTAGCCTCTGTAAAAGAGTGCATAATAAATACAATTTTAATACGAGAGCAATTCTGTAACCAATTTTTTGCACTTCATTTCAATACCCATCTTGTATTTTATGGCGTAATCAACTTCGCTGTTTAAATCGACATGGGGGGCTCATGCCACTAACTGGTTTAATACATTTTTCCGTTTATTTTATCGTTTAACATGAATAATGTTATATTTATTTTCCACATTTAATAACAAATCTTGTTCACGTTAATTTATTATTGTAGGAACATAATAATGTTAGCCACCCATGGCAGTGTCCATACTTCTCCTATGACAACAGTCAATACTTCGATACTTACTTTGCATATGTAATGAAGCTGCATTTATTGCTTATTAAGGTCCTATAAACGACAAAATACAATAGTGATCCGACGACCCTAAAAAGGGGTGTAATTGAGGGTGAAGTGCGAGAGCTAGATACGAAAAAAATTTTTTGGCAATTGTTCCGAATTCTCATTTAAAGTATTAACTTATCTGGCTATAAGTCTTATTTTTCTATTCTACAAATAATGCAGCATCAAATAAAAGTTACATAGATATAGAAAATCTCATGCGAAGAATTTTGCCTGTTCCAAAAAACAATACTCATATATTTTTTTAATCAAAAAACTTCATTGCCTCAATGTATCAAATAAGCGAATAAATATTTATTTATTTATCTCTTTCGGATGCGCTGAATTCTTTAAGATAAACATACTTAATTAATTAATTTATTTATTTTATTCTTCTTGCACATCGTCATCCATATAACAAAATAAACAAAGCAGTTTACATAAGAAAAAATGTGATGATATGCAGTGACGAGATTATCACTATATAGTGATTTCTTCCATCTAACCACATCACATTAACACTAAACAGAAATAAAAAAAATAAAAAAAACACAAACAATAAGAAAAATAACTACATAAATTATATTTAAAAAAAAGTAACCAACCAAAAAAATAATAACTTAACCATTTTAGATTTTTCTATTTCAAAACTCATAGTGAATTAAAATATATCTTAACTTAAAATAAAATACTTATATCAGAAAATATACGAATTAGTCTATGTGTCCTTAACTATCGCTAAATAATATCCAATACTAAAATATTATGCAAGTTTATATTCATCTTGATATAATTTTAGTAGTTGAAGAATGTGATACTTAAATACGGCTATGTAGGCGAATATACACTATGTATTATAATATTGTTATGTATTAGATAGGTAGTACTTTTGTACAACATGCACGATTAATTTTACATTATGTAAATAGTGCTTTATGCATGATTTATTTAAATAAAAATTATTATGAAGATTGCCTTAGAAGATTTATTTATAATACATAATATATTATGTATTCTAAATAATGGTCGGTTAACGTTATTTTAATGTAAACTTAGTTGCTTCCAATTTCCGAACAGCCCATGTAGAGTCTTAGCCTCAGAAACTTTGGCGATGAATATCTAGTCATTTTCAGGTTTAAGCTTATCTGGATCCTGATTGATGTTGCCTTATAGTCTATGTCTGATTGTTTGAATTTACAACTTTGAATAAAGCTAATCTATATGTAAAAATAGTTTTGCGTATTTACCGATTACATAACATGGACGCTTTTCTTATAAAAAATTATATGGATCGGTTTCAGTTATGTATAGCTTTGATGCAAAAGATTTGATTTCGAAATGTATCTGCATTTTTCTCGAAAATATTTACTTTTATTGTGAGTACTGTTATCGCTTTAATTAGATCAATGTTGACTTACAGCTTAAAAACTAGAGCGGATACTGAGAGAATAAAAAGCATGCTTAGAACTACAGAAAACAAAAGCCTGGGACCAAAAGCAGGCAAAATATTGCGCGACAGAGCTCGCAAAACTAGTATCAGACAAGGGTGAGAATTAGATAATATTTATTGTGAGATGAGAAAGCCAAAGAAGAAGATATTGGCATGAACATGTCGAAATTATGGACCCAATCAAACTTCCCTACATCGCTCTCCATGGCAAACGCATGGAACGTTGTCCTCTCGGAAGACCAATAAAGAGATGGAGGGAAGTTGGGAATCTAAGTCGCAGGAAAACACCTCTGCAAAAAAACTGATTCTGGGATATAAAGAGGAGAAAGAAGCAGAAATTAGTACTACATAATTATTGTCTCTGTGAAATAGGAGAAAAATTAATCTTGATCGGAACATGTTTTGAAAATATCCAATAATTTCATTCTTTGAATGTTTATTCCTGTAATTAACCTCGTTATCCTGGAATCATTTTGTTCCAACTGATTTTTTTCCCCATTATTGTCTCTGTGAAATAGGAGAAAAATTAATCTTGATCGGAACATGTTTTGAAAATATCCAATAATTTCATTCTTTGAATGTTTATTCCTGTAATTAACCTCGTTATCCTGGAATCATTTTGTTCCAACTGATTTTTTTCCCCATTAGATCCTTTAATATTTGATAATATAATATTTGTTCGAAACTATTGCCAAACAAGACTATCTGCGGCGAACAAAAAAAAAATGCTCTTTTTAGTCTTATTGGGAATAAATAATAATGATATAATTATATAATCATAAATTTTGTGTATTTGGTTCCTCCCAATACTTGTTATGATTTAGTAGATCCTATGTTTAATACCAAATGTTTTTATATTTTTACATTTTATCTTAGCCCTGGGCCTAGTCTTACATCACGTCGGCGATAAAATGAAGTTTAGAAGTAATATAAAATTATATAAATAAATATTACAATATAATATTTAAAATAACATAATATTTTTTGTAAAGAGTAGATATCTTTATAATTTTACATCAATATATTTCCGATCGTCTATTATCATCACCAATAATTTATTTCAAGGTATGTGTTTTGTTACTCGATAAAATATTTGTACGAAAAAAAACGGGAGCCAAACAAAATTGACTCGACTCATCCCCTTCTTCCTTTCGTACACAGAAATATAGGTAGACGTAAATAAATATTCATACAAGCATTCGTTTACGAATGACCCGGTTCGTATGGCCCGGTTTTGATAAATCTTAGCAGCCCATGTGGGCTGCGTCGTGTCCTCTACAGTCTTGGCTCTAATTGTTAATAATGCAGATCCCCGCAATAATTTTTCTTTAATAATTACTTGTATTTTTTTAATCTAATAATTTTTCTTTAATAATTATTCATTTATTCCTTCACTTTATAAAACACACTTCGTTTTGGTAATCACACATACAGACAGTATTTCGTTATTCATCTGATTTTTTCAAGCTTGGTTTTTGTTTTCCATTTCTCTCTGTTCCTTTTCAATGGATTTGGGTCTTTATATGTGCTAGAGCTCACCACTTGATCCACGTACCTGTTTCGTCATCAGCCTTTGCAATTCCTGGCTACAGTCATGACCTCATTGATGGTTATAAGCAGAACTAGGTGTCTGATGTTTTAGTCAATTCAAGTTGCTTGTTATTGATTGACTTTCTAAGTAGTTACTTTTTTGCCAATTTTATTGATGTGAAGAAATACGTCTTAAATCTTACAAATACGTAACAACGTTATTTCATATAGATAATATATAAATAATTATATGTCTACTCATCCTTGTATAGCAATGCTTACATAATAAAAATAACACAAGTTTGATATATTAAAACGTGTCTATCTTCTTAATACCTATTCGGCACATCACATTTCCAAATGGAAGGCTGATGGTTCGAGCTTTAAATGTCATGAGAAAGTATCGCAATTATTCTCTAGAGATTGCCATAACACTGCTATTACAATATACATTTTGTAGAATTATATTATCTACTATACTTTAATACATACTTTTAATAGAAGATAATCTAAAAGTAGTACATACAAGAATTTGAACATCTTCATTCTATGACTTTTATAATATACCTACTATTATATTATTATAAAGTTTGGTTATGATTTCTATGATATATAATTTAATACTACATTTTGTTTTAAGGTTTAAACACAGTAGTTGTATTAAAAATAACCTTCGTGTAAATGATTTGGTATATTCGTAGGTATTTTTATATTTAAATTATTGTACAGTTGACCTTACCTCCTTTTGATAATGAATATTATAGATGATTTATGGATTATTTAATTGGAAAATAATGTTACTGTTGATTTTTGAACCTGATAAAAAAAAACTTTTGTTTTCCCCTTAATAATACTTTTTTATTGCTATTCTACATCCATCCAGTTATAAATATTAGGAAGGGGGCAAGTATACCTACAATATACAGAAGCCTCCCTAGGATTTTGAGAATAATATAAATATGAAAGTAAACCAGTAGGCCTAGTCAAAACACATTTAAGCGTTACGTTTTCGTTTCGTTTTCGTTCAAACATTGACGACGTTGCGAGAACGCGTCAATTTTCGTAGCAACTTGTGTATTTTAGCTACGGAAATTGACGCGTTCTCGCAACGTCGTCCGCGTTTGAACGAAAACGAAACGAAAACGTAACGCTTAAATGTGTTTTGACTAGGCCCACCAGTTGCCGTGATTGTATGTAGGTACTTGATCAACTTACATACTTGCTGTTTTTATTTTGGCCATTTAATAATGTCTTGCAACAGTAAACAATTTCTCTAGGACTCTTACATAAAAAAACTGTTTGAAATACATGCATCATTTCTCGAACCTGAGAAATGATTGCATCAATCCTAGCTATAGTCATTTCGAAACAAATACTAATAAAATTATTTGTTTCAACACCTTTCAAATATGATTTGAATCATGCAATGTGAGAATACGAGCTTATCATTCCCTAAAAGATAATATCTTACAATCAATAGAAGATTCCACGGTCGGAGTAGATACCTAAAATAAATAGGCAAATATTGAACATCTGTTTTGGATCAAATCGCAAGTTGGTAATAACCACACTTTACTTAATATTCTAAGTACAAAAATAACCTTTTGATGTTGCGATTTCTATCGTTAGATTTGACTCACTTCTGTCAAAGTTTATGAAGTATATTCTTTACTGTTTGATTTGTACTTACATATTTTTTCATGATAACGACTTGTTTAATCTCTAAATCGTTACAACATAATACCATAAAGAGTCAACATCATCGAATTTAACATGCAAATTACTGTTACTTTCATAATGTTTGTACTTGGTAACTTCTATAATATTTGTACTTAGTACCGACGATTTTTATTTACTTACCTATTTTCTTTTCTTTGAAAAGAATCATATCTTTTGTTATGGATTTTTACGTCAGTATCGATTAATTTATTTTTTTGTTTAAATTTTATTGTTCTATCTAATTGTTTTGAATTGCCACGATCATCCGGTGTCCAATGATTTTTAAGAAAAGGACTCGTATTTTTTTATTACATTTATATTTTGTCTTCGTAAAAAAATAATTAGATTTTACTTTTTTAAAGCCTTTTTTGGTTAATCAACATTTCATATAAGTTGGCGTTGATAACTTTTAATCGTAATTTATTCACACCGTATTAAATGTTAATTAATTTTCACGTATTGAAAATAATATGTTTTATTTTCAGAAAGAAGACGCTGTCAGTTATATTGAAGTGCATAGTATACAGAGTGTTATTATAGAGAATAATTAATACATTGCTTAAATGTCAGCACACAAACGAAACAAAAACGAAAAACAATCAAAAAAATTAATATTAATATCAGAAAGAATATTAATTAATAGTATTCGTCGTAGACACAGTATAAAGATTGCTAGAAAAGATAAGTCCCCATGCCTGATGCGGTGGAAGGAAATGATTTAGAAGAAAGACCAGACGAAGAAGTGGTCACGGAAGAGAATAAAGATAAAGAAGAAGAGAATATAGATCCTGGACTTGAAGGACAAAATCTTGGAACAAAGACTAGAAGCGTTTCCTTTAACAGGGACGTGCACGTGAAAAGAATCGGTAAGATTAAGTCCTGAATACAACATAATACCTTCATAATAATATCATCTATAATATTGGTGTTGACTTAATTGTGTGTGTGCTAACCAAAATCTTACGTAATTTTTTTTTACTTTTTCAATATTTATGATACTTATACATTTAATTAATAAAAACTTTTGTGTTAATTTTATCCCTTATGTTGATTATATTCTGTTAATTCTGTTCTGTGTATGATAACATATAACATTATTTAATTTGTTTTCTGTGTATTTAATTTTTATTTTTTAACAACCTACTTCCATATTATGTTAACATGTTGTTGTATTGTGTATTAATTTGGTATCTTTTCAATATGTAATAATTAATTATTAACAAATAAAATATGTTTCTGATTCGAAACTGCATTTTATTAATAACAAAAATACCTATAATTACCTTTAATAAATAATAACTAAGTCTTAATATTCGTTTTTTCCTACATACTATTTGTTTTTTTTTATAAAACGACTTACTTAAATATTAAATTTTCTGTTTATAATAATATCATATTAATTTGGTTAATAGTTTTAACATGTAAATTACTATCCTAACTTTTTGATTGAGTCATTCAAAGCAAAACAGGACTAAGCCACATGATGCCCAATATTGAGTTCACTATGAAAATTAATAACCAACATGAGTTTTTTTTTTTCAATTAAAAATTGGACTAAACTCGATCTAACATTGCTATCTGAAGTTTAGTCTACTTTTGAATCGAAAAATCACAAGTTTTACATAAATTTCCATAGTTAACTCAACATTGGGAATCATTTGGATATGTCTACGTTTACTTTAAATGCTTCAAATATTAACTATAACCTACTTGAATTAATGAGTAATTGTAATATGTAGATAATTTTTCATCCTTATGTATTATATCCAAGTTGAATTTCGTTGTGCTCCAACGCATATCTTTCATTTATAGCTATCATGGAAAGATTTTGTTGTGATTTTCTTTGTATAGAGAAAGTAAGATACAATCCTTTTATTAGTTTATTTTGGAGAGAAATCAACGAGAGTTGAACGGATTTACCTACGTTGGTAAGTATGCTAATCTATATGCTTTACGTAGGAAAACAAAATAATAATAAGTTACTCATTCATGTATGGAATTAACACCTCATTATAAAACGTCAAGACACGATTGTGCTTAAAAAGTGCACTTTCTGTAGTCATTATAGATCGTTTAGAGGTTCATTCCGTTTATGTAAACACTAATGATAATCAGCAGATTGTTTGAGATCATTAAACCTATAAATTGGGATTGGTTTTTTTTTTTACCAAAATGCATAGTTAATAAGATAATTCACTTTATTTTACCACCTTTGAAAATGTAGTTTATTCTCCGTTAGTAAAAAAGCTACGTTGAGAGTTATTAATGCATGAGTTATCCAAATGTTATTTATGTATCTCGCTGGTATCTCGAATTTGATACGACTCCTAATCTTTATCATCATCATCGCCCTCAACGCTCCTCTCGGGAGCACAGGGCAGAAACCAGCCTCCTCCATTCAGAGCGTCTTTGTGCCAATTGCGTCACCTCTTCCCACGACATTCCTTGCTCTCTGATATCGTTGTCATAGGAACGGTGTATTGTGAAAGAGGGGCGCCCGGGCCTACGGAACCCCTGCGGACGGAAGAACAGTCTCTACAGTCAACAGAATCTTTATACACGAATTTTAATACTTTTTAAAAGAGTGGATATTACTTATCTTACGTACATACCTATGTACATCTTCTTTTCCTTTATCATAGTTGATTCAACAGCCAATGCACCTGGTTACATTTATGAGATCAAGCCACTGCAAACTAACACATTCAACACGCATATTCTTCCTTGAAAGCTGTAAATCATCTTAATTTTTATTCGTATCCATAGGCTACCTCATTTATGGGAAGGTATTGATAATTAAAATATAAAACTTATTTACAGCCATTAGAATATCCACAACACATTATTTTATAATAGTTTTTAACGGTGACTTAGAAAAAATAATTAAATTGTCGGTAGATACATTAACGCAGGTGATATAACAAACATAAGTGCATACCTAACACCTTTAATATTATAGAAATAATAAAATATTGTGAAATAGATGAAACCGCAAATTCTATTGTTGTGGTATATGTAAAGTGATAATTCGTTTAATTTTATTTTAAAGTTTGTTAATTATGTGGGTATGTACCTACAATAAAAAAAACAATGTTCCCTTTTCCTACTGCCTAGCAAATAATAAAATATGATGAACTACTGGAGTTTATCATATTTATGGAAATAAAAAACTTTTTGTTAAACATTAGATAATTGAAGAAAAAGAATTAAGTATTTACGGTATCACGGGGCAAGCTCGAGAATAATTATTTTTCTCAATTAAGTATAATAACATAATTCACACAGATCGAGCTAGTCCCAAACTAAGATATGAATCTTGTATTATGGGTACTAACGCAAGGACACACATATACAATGCACTAAACACATATACATGTAACACCCAGACTAGGGACAGTTTGAAAAAGGTCATTCTTCACTTTGCCCTGGCCGGGAATCGAAGCCAGGACCTCGTGACTCAAAGGCAAGCGCGTTACCTCTGCGCCACACAGGCCGTCATATGACTAATATGTATGTTTTCCTGTTAGCAAAAACCAATTCTTATAGAGTGAAAAAATAAAAGAAGTGTTTGTTATCATTTGAAACACGTTGATGAATCATTTTTAAAGTAAATAAAAATAAAATGTATATTTTAAAGTTTTCGTAGGTACCTACATGAGATAATGCTTTGTTAGCTAACTGAAATGAAATAGGCTCCTGAAAAATCCCTGATGTCCACTCCTAGTGCAAGGGATGAAAATAAGGTACATATTAGAATGTATCCATTTTTAATTTTTCGTATTGAAGTAGAATAATATTGAGTACAACACAATATTATTTTATTTCAATATGTGTTTATACTTTACATTAAACACCTACAATCAAAATTCGCCGTGCGGTCGGGAGTACAGAGGCGGATTGCCAATCAAACATTAATTAATTTGCACAATGAAGAAATAATAATTGTTGTTTATATCGATAGTAATATTATGATTTGCAGAAAGTTTTACTACGTACTCAAGTAAACTTTTGTAATACGTTAGCGAGTAATTACGCAACGTTTTGATTCAAAATACATGTTATGTATATTTGTTAGGTATAGAATAAGTATAATATATATATTTATTTATTATTCATAGTTTATTGAACTCTTTTACAATGATTTATCTTTTGTATCTACCCATATGAATTGCGAAATTTTGTTTGAGTACTAAGAATATTATTTTTAAATAGTTCAATCGAGTAATAACATAGACACAAAAAGATAGTACCTACTTATTCAATTTAAATTAGCATTATATTTTATGTTTATGTAAACACATGGTTGAAGAAACGCACGTTTACATAATTTACTTACGTTGGAGGGTTACAATTTTTTCCTTAACAATAACTATAATTTTTAACCTACCAAGGATATTTTTTCTATCTTCACCACAACGGAATCTCTTATAAGTAATGTATTCTAAAGACTGAAATAACCATGCAGGTTGTCTTCACCATGCCAAAAAAATAAAATATTTCGGATGGGTGGCATACCTCATCGCTGAATAAAAAATGATACATTTCTTATTCATAATGTTTGACTAAAACCTGTCTTTTACAAGACACTCGAAAACCTACAGAAAAAAGTGTAAGATTTATTATTTGCAGATGACCCCACGGAGTATATTTTTCAAATACACGATATCTTTAGAAATGGATTATATTCCCACTTTATTCTTAGTATCATAATAAAAATAAGATTGGTCACAGGTGATGTTTCTGCGAAATGAAACTTTTAAATCACAACAGGAAAACAAAGCTCCCACTTGCAATCGATGCGCATTACTGTTAATAGAAAAACAACAATAATCCATTCGATTAGCTGTTATTGTTGTCATTAATAAGATTTTACGGTTTTATGATTAGTCCGCCTCGTTTTATGCATCGATCCATAAAAATCTCCTTGTTTGAGTTAGTTAATCAGAACATCTTAAACATTGCTTTTTGTATAATTTATTTAACCTGCTGGCCCATAGCGGTTATTTAGTTGTTTATTGCCAAAGTTTATGACATCATTGTAAATAAAATGCATACAATTTTCCCTCTTTGGTTCTCTGTAAATTTGTTCTAGAATATTTTTCAATGTGTGCATCATAGACATGACATGTCTCAGTTGGTGTGTAGGTGCATACTGTAATGCCAGCTAGCGAAAATACCGTTTTGAATAAATAAAATAATAAAATATGGTGATAAGGAAACACATTAAGAATAGGTACTCTTCTAGACATTTGAAACTCTTTTATATTTATGAACAAAGTGTAAAATAAGTCGAAAGTGTTGAAAGTAACGGACAATATTTTTTCATATCATCACTTTTCTTCCTATAACGAAAAACTAAAATCCAATCAGATGGAAATTATGTAAGTTCTTACTAGAAAATTTCATCATAACATACATAGATCCAATTTAGTACAAATAAGACAAGTTTTCAAATATTACATTATGTAATGTCATTATAATTATCTTTTTATTATGAGTAATGATATTTTATATTTATTTATTTAGTGTTGCCCACACTTCGAGAATAATTTATTTATAACACATACTAAAGCCTACATTAAATTGCTGATTTTAATATTTAATGTTTGTAAGTAAGTACTCCTTATAATTAAACTAAGTGACGGATATGACACGGAAGTTATTAAAATGCCCTTATGGTCTCATTTTGTATCCACACGGAAGTATTTTAATATCTTTTTCATACGATGATAACAGATGGTATTCTATATAATTTTACCAACTGTGATCGATAAATCAATGGTGCTTAATATTTCAGAATACTCTTAATCAGTGGGTTATGTTAAAGGATGTTGTTTGTCGTAATTTTATTTCATACTTCTAAAGATATGACTATAATTTTATTAATACTACACAACCTTTGTAATGATAATAGCAAATTAACTTACGTAACGATATCTTCAGTTAGTGCATATAATATTATTATTTTTACATAGTATCATGAAATTAAATTTTATGTTAATAAAAAAAGAATAAATGTTGGTCATTTCTATTTTGTGAAAAAAAAATGTGTGAAAAGTTGTTTAATTTTGAAATAGAATTGATGTTCTCTTTCATATTTTTTTAATTTTATTTTAGCACATGTGATTATTTAAGGATGTGTGGTAAAAGTCTGAGAGATTTTTTGCGTAACAGTGCTATACGAAAGGAATGTGGAATGGAAGTTGATGTAATAACAAGGATGAATGTAAATAAGTAACGATGGTTTGGGCATGTGGAAGGAATGAATGAGGATAGAATGACCAAGAAGATATATTTTGCTGAGAGGAATAGTGCTCGGAGACGTGGACGTCCAAGGATAAAATGGCAAGATCGTTTATATCAAATCCCACAGGATGGTCACGTGTTGAGCACATTGAAAAGGAGAGATGTATGCAGTAGCAAAAGATGTATGTATGCAAGGATAGAAGGAAGTGCTTCAAAGATAACTTTTGAAGCGTTCTATGAAATAATTAAAACACATTTTCCACACAATAATTACTTCCTTGTTATGACTTATGAAAGTTGGTTCTAAATTTCACTCACACGTGTGTTTCAAGATTTTATCTAAGCAATTTTTGTATCGACAAGTCAATAATGCTTCATCAATCGATTGATATCAATCATCTGACTCGTATAATGAAATAAATTTCTTCACCTTTCTATCACAAGTATTGATCAGTTCGATATTAGGTACATACTATGGCGCCTACAATTGTTCAATTCACACAAGTAAATTGTTGTCAATCGTCATTAGGTCTGGTGATCTCATCCATACAATGACTTATATATTATTATTATTACTGCTCTGTGTTTTGTCGGTCAGTTCCTAATAAGGCATCCACGGCCATGTTTGTCAAACTAGTTTTGTATCTTTCTCATTCGTATACAATCTTAATAAGTTTATCTCACTCAATCGTCAGACAACCTCCACTTGTACGTAGGCCGACTGGAAGAAATCGAGAAGATACTGTGAAGTTATACATATTATTCTTCTTATGTATGTACTCACTATTTAAGTTTGGTTCGAAATATCCTTGAACGTGGGCGATAAATTTCTATATTGAATGTATCTACTATGTAGTCCCACAGTGAATACTCAGGGAATTGTCACTTCAGACTAGATTTTTTAATATTAGTTGTTGTCATCATTTGAATTATTTTTCATCCAAATGTTTGACAATTTAGAAGTTCACTCGTATCTAAAGTTAATATATGTAATACTTGTTTTTGGTGCATTTCACATACGGTCGATTCCAATAATATATCTATCCTTTACTATCAGTTAAACACTATTGTGTCATATTATATTATATATACAACAGATTTTAACTAATAGAAATGGATAGATAGATTATTGAAACTGGCGGTAAGAGACAATATAACTTCAAAATTAAAAATAATAAACATTATTTAGTGACCAAATTGAATTTGTGAAAAAGTATAACACAAAATATAACACATTTTTCGATCAACATTTTAAATTTGCCATTCCCTTTCTGGTCTTTAGCTTTATATTTATTTATTTTTGCAATATTCGGGCTGAGCGTTATGCAATTTTTTTCATCATCGGCTAAAGAGCCACCTTATATCACTCCACTACAAAAGGAAACAATAAACTATTACAAACAATTGGTAATGTTACAGAACCGCATAATCCCCTCAATTTCAACATACATATCGTTGCCGTGGATGTGAAGTGATCTAACCCACAAGACAGACATTTCGAGAAAAAGGGTGATGAAGTTATGCTGTCGCATCCGCCAATACTAATCTGACTATAACTAAGTTATTTTTGCATAGATTTCGCTAAATTTTTTACACAATATTCCTGATCACATATTCCACTAATATAAATAACAAAATATTAAAGAATTTTTATATTTTAGAAGTAAACACGAATTTATCACTTGGGTTATTTCACCACTGTAGCTGAGAAAGATCCACCTGTAGGAAAGTTGTTGGAAAGTTACGCGCTATGCGGCTTGGATCTTTTCACTTCCATAATTTAATTGAACTATTTATTTATTTATTTATTTTTTTATAATTTTTTTTATAACATGTTTACATAGTTAACAAATTCATATAAATAAAACATTATTTTTTAATGACTCAACTTCAAAAAGAGAAAATCTCGTGTTTTGAAGTGAGCTACATTGTTACAATATTACAAAACAATACAAAAGTAAATAAAAAGAAAACAATTTCAAAAACATTACCAAAATAAATCCTGAAACTTTCCATAAACTTGAAAAGAAAAAGAAAAACACATCGTACAAAAATAAACATGTTAGTACAAAAATTGGGGACTATTATAGACTAAACTATTTATTCCTATCTGCGTTTGTGAAATGCTCTAACACACACTTGAAATGATGTAAAAACACTAAACATCTCTTCAAAATTTTCCAAAAATGCCCTTTAGGAATATCAAATCACTTATTTCTCTTCACCACTATGTTCTCCGTGGTTTTCTGAACAAAACTGCATACTTAACTCATTTTTCAAAAAAGTGTGGCTTGGTTCACTTCACCTCCACGGCAACGATATTTTATCGATCGATCAATCGATCGATAAAATATCGTTATGAAGAGAAAAATAAAACAGATAATATTTTATTGAATGCTAGTGTTAATCCCCAATTATGACTGCATTTCTTCAAGTAAAGTCATGTTATTGGGTAGGTAATAATAATATTAGATTTTGCTGTCATCTGAAACCGTTACACATACATTACTGCCGCTAAGTATAATACAGCATTATGCAGAACATCTAGAAACTTCACGTAATATAGGCGAAGAGTGCGTATATGGAAATTGTGATAGTGTCGACCTGTACTATATATCACTATAAATTGATGACCAATGAATACTGAAGATTTAAAATATGTAGGTAATAAAATAATTCTTATTGAATAAATAAATTTTAAAAAAGCGTACATATTGCCATAAAACAGTAATACGTTCCAATCAGTACTTTATACAGAAGCTTTATGTAGTCAAGAGGTATCTACTCGATTGTCTTGTTCAATTTTTAGTTTATGTCTATTATCAAGACAGTCAATTGCCACAAGGGCCATCCTGCGCTTTCTCACATCTCCTCTTTCAGATAGATACATCATCTTTGTTATCCTTTTATCATTCATTCAACATCCATTACGAATTCTCTCCTGTCTTTACAGGAAATTTGCAAGCTTATAGAAAATATCAACAGACCTATTCCATTCCAAAGACTTCACAGATAATTTTATAGAAACTGTTCTTGTCCATGTCAATGTTAAATAATAATTATTTTGAACATTTTAAAATTACTTCTTTCCACTCATCTAAAATTCAATGAATAAATAAATAAACAAAACCAGGATAATAAAAATTGAAGATCGAGAAACAGTTATTTTTTTCCCATAAATAAGTTGGGATCGCGACCTTAGAACACGAAGTGAACTCGTACAAAAAAAAAATACATTCAGCTAGCCACTATCACGAAATAATCTGCGAGTACGTAAATATCTAGTTTGTATCAATCAGTATCTAGGATTTGTAATTCAAAACAACGTGGAACTATATTTATAATTTAATAAAAAAAAACATAAAACGGTTCGTTTGTCTATGTTTGTACGCGTACTGCTTCTATAAAAAGAAAAAATAGTGTAAAAGTAATTGGCAATGTAAACTGAAAATTGTATTGACATATTATTGTTTATGATTTAAATTTTTTAAGTAATAATGAGTTTCTGACTAGTTATTTTTACACATACTAAGAGTTTTCCACCACTTTCCCCTGGATGTTCCAAGAGTCCTTAATGTCCTTTGGAGGAAAGACTCTCTACAATGGACTACTCACTACTAAACTTAATATTCTTACAAACTATGTTCTTACAGTTACTTATTGCTACGTACTAAAATTCGTAACACTCCGTTACTTTTACACACTAAATCTTTTATATCCCCAATTTTGTTACCTATATACCTAATACTTTGAAACCAACACATTTTTTTTTACTTCACTTCAATAAATAAATTATTAATTGGTTACGGCAATCCACCCGATTAGAGTGATTTATGAAAAAAATACTTAAATAAATAGCAGCCTTATTCGTTTATAAAAAGATTTTTGAAACTAAGTTCACCCGATTTCTAAATAATTTAACGCTTGCCTCTTGAGGGATGAATATTACACTTTTGGCCTCATGGTTGAATCTCATACTTTCCATTGATAAATCTTAAAAGATTCTATTTCTTCTTCTACCAACCTACTCAACATTCACGGCAAAATTTGTCTCCCGAGTTCTTTACGTGATAATACTAGTTGAAAATTATTTTTATTCTGCATATAATATATAAATTCCAGGTTTTATCTGAACAACAATAATATTAATTAGAATATAAACAATAAATCACCAGAGTTCCTCTAAAAAACTAGTCTTGGCTCTCCTCCTGGCTAAGATGTGCTACGTAGAAACATAAAAAGCATTTAATTCATTCAATACGCGGAGTTTTTGCTATTCGAAGGAGTTCGTTTAAAAAATCCTGAGCAGAAGTCGTGAACCTTTATCATTTTATGAAAGTTTCCTACAAAGAAATTAACTAGGTAATTATACTTTAGATAGAGTATATCTTCAATTCAGCAAAGAGATTTGCCACCCATCCTGTCTGTCTTATTCTTTATTGGCACGGAGAGGACATTAATGTACCTATTACATTACTGCACAATCAGTAAAATTTTATTATTGGATTAACAAAACAATCAATTTCTACTGCATCCTTGGGATAGAAAGATATTTCTTTTGACTTTTGAAAAGTACGTAGTAGATAAAAATGCTTACATTATCAATCCAATGCAGCAGGTCACTTGTGGGAGATGCCTTAATGTTACCTATAAATCCTCGTTGATAGAGATCGAATACCATTATTATCTCATCGCTGTGTGGGGCAATACACTCGAATAGTTTATACTTTATATTCGCAAACACACAATATTAATTTTTCATTTAAGAACAAGTTTATCTAGTTTTTTCTATCAAATTATTAATTGTTCAAAATTTCATCCCAACGCAAAACGATAATATTTTTTTTCA
Source organism: Athripsodes cinereus (assembly GCA_947579605.1). Taxonomy (NCBI): domain Eukaryota; kingdom Metazoa; phylum Arthropoda; class Insecta; order Trichoptera; family Leptoceridae; genus Athripsodes; species Athripsodes cinereus. Next base: position 10,632,740 of record OX388322.1, read on the forward strand.
TAGAATATAATACTTAATATAAATTTACTCTTAGTTCAACTGAGTACCGAATCGCGTGTTTCTTGTGTTATTGTTAATTTACTTATTTTGTTTTGTTATTTGTTAAAAGTTTTTTGTTTTTATTTATCAAGTTCATCATTAAATAATTGTATATTTACTTATGTAATAAAAAATCGTTTGATGTACCTATAATATTTTTAAGAGTAATTTTCGGAATTCATTTCAAATTAAATAGTTTTCTTTAAATTTTCTTTTTTTTATTATAAGTGTCATCTTTCACTTTGTGAAATATTTAAAATAAAAAAAACAATAATTTATATACCTACATTTAAACAAATAATTGGGTAAAAAAATATTTAGATACCTATGCATAATGCATACATTTATTTTAGTTGAATTAAAATTCATAACAGAAATTCTACCACTAACTACTTCTATCCCATCTCGGCATATCCCACAAGTGGGGTAGCCAGCAGACCAGCCGCATGTAATAAACATACAAGCTGTCCCCTCTGTGCCAACTAAAATTAAGACATTCGGGATGGGTGGTAAACTTCATTGTTGAATTAAGATTCTTTGCCGTGTGGTCCACAGAATTCTCATTCTCAGATATCAAAGTTAGAAATTTGCAGTGTAACCAACACTTGTGTAGGAATTTATCCTTAACTAAGGGAACATAATATAGATCATGTGATCAAATACATACATATATAAATACCTCCTTGAATAAATAGGTCGACCACGGTTTATATTTTATATATTCATACAAAAGTATGCTTTCATCAGAGTAAATAAATTAATTGAATTTTATATTTCTTTCAGCCCCAACTAGGACACCAGCACCCGAGGCTCCGCCCCCCGTGCGTAAACAGTCACTGGGAGGCCTCAGCAGAAACGAACTTGCCAAGGAGGCACAGCTGGTTCTGAAGCAAGTTGGAAATACAACTTGCCATAGTACTGGTCTTCCTTCAGATAGATTTCATTCCCTGCCAGTTAGAGGGTAAGATATATTTCCTCTGCCAGTAGTGCTGAGTCTTTAAGTTTAATTGGTTATCTTGCTTAATAATGATATCTTAGCTACTTACTGCATTCTGAAAAGCTTTCAAACTAAATGTCTTATTTTTCAGGCGCAAAAAGAAAAGGCCAACGCTAGAAATTAACGCTCCTCCTACAAGGAGAAGAAGCGAAGATCTCGGATCACCGCTTACATCACCAATTCCAACTAGCGGACTAAAGTCTTCGTTGTCCCGATCGGTCAGTGACGCTAGTTCTAAAAGACCGAGGAACTCTCATAAAAATGGTCTTTTGAATTTATTCAAAAAGTCTGACAAAGAAGAATCTCAAAATACTCCTAAAAAATCAAAAGTTTCCGTGAAAAGAAGTAAAAGTGATGTTAGTGACTTGAAATCTAGTGTAAATAATCCTAAACCAATTAGAAAAAGAAGTGGAAGTGAATCTGAAGAATATTTGAATTCTGTGATAGGGAAGAAAACACAATTATCTCCCATCATCGAAATTAGTCAAGGAGATGACTATTTTAGGTCTAATAACATTGAGTTAATTAGTTCTAAAGGAGATGATAAAGTAGATGAAGTTGTTGTAGAAATAGTAGATACACCTTCTAGAGATATTTCTAAATCCCCCCAAGAGTATAAAGTTAATCCTATCGAGAAACCTCCCCGTGTCAAAGATATAAAACCACCTTCCAGATCCAGGAGATCTAAAACTTTGACGGAGCCTAATATTCCTGTAGAAAGACCAGTGAAGAACTTCAGTACTCTTCCTAAATCCAAGAATAATACCCGCAAAAAGCTTTTTGTGGATGAAATTGAAAGTAAAAATAAAGAATTACTTAAAAAAGACGTAAAGAAAGGAATTCAAAATACTATCAACTTACTGGAGAACAAACAACAAACTGATAGTAAGAGTGAAATGATACATAGCAGTCAGAAACCTCCAGAGAAGTTACCATTAACCAAAGGACAAACAGTTGATAATATGGTAAGAATTTTAACTAAGGATCAATTCTCTCCACCTCCAAAAGCATCACTTCTAATGCCCACTAATGTAGCAGCACATAATAATAATCAACCTTTCTCTTACACAAAACCAAGTGTCAGTCCCGACCCTAATCTTTATGCTAGATCAGTCAGCCCAGAACGTGTGCCAACACCAATTAACAAATCAGCACATGAACCTAGCTCAGGGGTAATCTATGCTCAAGTTGTATGTGGTAATGGAGAAAAAGCTGGAACTAAACAAACTATTCACACTTCAGTTTCTCCTGCAAGACATTCTGATGAGGACGAAGGCTTAGGGTACGAAGATAGTAAATATCATTATAATAACGGATACGACCAAACTGACTTTGCAAATATTGGTCATAGTGATTTTGTAAAAGATAGCCCAATAACCCCAAGATTTAAAGGATTTAAAAGTGGATCATTTGATGAAAATTGTTTTGATGCTAGTATGGAAACGACAAGATATTTGGATTATGAAAGGGGAAGAGGAGATGGAATGGATGCTAGGAGGAAAGATAGCTTCGGAGAAATGCCAGGTTTGAGATTTGAAAATAAGAAAGCAGAGTTGAGTTATCGTCGGGAACTATTGGAGTCAAGAATAAATGCTAGAAAAAATCGTGATCAGATGAGTCCTGGTAATTTGAATAGTCGATTTTCACCTGATAGAGAATATGACATTGAGGAAGCAAATCCTGTAGAAGCAACAAAAAGGTACGTTTCTGAAACAAAGAAATACTTTAGAGATGATGGAAATATTAAAACTGGGTATGCTGAAGATTATGTTTTGCAAACAGCAAAAAATTCAGATGGTACTATTTCAAAACATGAGAACAAATCAAAGTCTAAATACAATCCAGAGACTGGTTTGTTTGAAGCAGTACTTGATGAAGATATTGACAGGAGGGAATTTATTGATAGATGTTTGTCAGAGGAACCTACAGAGAAACAATACTTCTCGTCTCAAACACCAAGGCGATATTTCCCACCTGAACCTGATTACGAACCTCCTAGTTTAGATTCTCAGGTGAGTGGTCCTAGGTACTCACCTGAAGTGAGGAAATACAAATCAAAGATATCCAGAATTCATGGCTCTAGTCAAGATGTGCTATCTTCTCATTCGAAGTACATAAACTCTAAACATAAACATGATAAATTTGGAAGCAATAGAGATCACTATGCATCTAATCCCGAAATATTACACAGGGATACAAAAAGTTCTTCAGTAGACCAATATGAAGGACCAGAAACTTTCCACAATTCTTTAAAGAGAAACAAACAGTTAACAAGTGATAAACATTTCAGTCATACAAGTTATTTGAATTCTAAGTCATCGAGACAGCAGGACTTTGAAGAGAGAAAAGACTTAGGTTATGGCGGTGAAACCTCCGGACCAGAATCTTCGAGAAGTAGATGCGAAACCGACCGGGAACGTGACAATAAATTTGCCGATTCCGGAATCGAAAACGATTATAGAAAAGAATCAAATGGTGATATTCACACGAGAAAAGTTGTTTCATCAAATACAAAGGTGTTTAAGATGAGAAGTAGAGGGGACTTGAGGAATGAGAGTGAAGATGAAGGTTTTGCTTCATCCCTTCTGATTGCCAGCGAAAGGCAGCACACTGAAGACAATCATTCTTCACCCAAAGCCAAGTATCTGTCAGACTATGGTCATGACAGTTCTGAATATAGACAGGATCTGGACTACAGGAATGAAAATTCAGAATATAAAAGATTCGCAGCATCAAAGGACTTTGTATACAGGGAAAAGAGTATCGATGACGGATCATTCTACGATCCAAGGATAGATAAATTTGAAGAGAGAAAGACACTGACAAAGAAGGTGGATTCAAAACCACCAAAGTCAAGCAACAAGAAGATCAGTGGACTAGAAAAGGTAACAAACTAATCAGTATACCTACATAATATATTTTCTAAATATCTCTCACCTCTACTCAAACATCTTTGCATTCCAATGCTGCTATGTCACTCACTGATAAATTAATATGTAAAAAAATATTTTTATGTATTTTTCCTCCTGTTGTTAAAATATTGAAAGGCTATTTAGAAAATACTTTTGGACGCAAAAGATAGATGGCTCTGATGTCACATATTAAAAGCATATAATATTTTATAACATTTGTTTTCTATAAAGTTTCCAATAAGATTCTAAGTTTTCCCTTTAAAAACATTTGACTTTAAATTATAGAAAGAATGCTTCAATTATTTTTTTTTTAATAATAATAGATGCATGACAAGTTACATACTAAACACTTAATAGAAAGCCCTTTTCATTTCTTATGTTGCCTTGCTTTCAGATGAAACAGCTCTTCTCCCGCGACTCTTCGAAGAAGAGCAAGAAGGGGATGGAGAGAGGTGAAGTGGAGATGGTGAATGAAGTAGATCTGAGGAGGAGATACACGGAGTACAGGGGACCTGTTGACAGTGACTCTTCCTCTAGGAGAAGGAACCATCATTTGGATGTATGTATTTAATGTCATCTTTATATACTATCAAAGTATTTACTTAATTTTTGTTTTTAATTCTTGTTTGAAAATATGGCTTTTAAATACACTCCAAACGCAGTCTTGTGTCGTGAATGTGGAAAAGATCTAGATATACTACATACACTTAAAAACTTCATTTTAGGTAAATCTTAAATTTAGCAGACAGCAATACCTCCATTAATTTATTTATTTATTCCTCACTGTACATTGATTACAAACAACTACATAAATAACATAAATTAATATCTTTTATGAAATAGACAATCTGTATATTATTCATTGCACAATATCTTTTATGAAATAGACAATCTGTATATTCATTGCACATAGCAAATTTACTGACTCTGGCTTTATGCTGGGTTAGTTAGAAGGTGTCACAATCTAACGATAAACTAGCCCTCTGTGCATTGGATTGCATAACTGATCATTTTTTCAAACTTCATAATGGTTGATATTATAATCAACGTGCAGTAAAGAGTAAAATACAGAAGCAAAAATAAAGACAATTTTTTTATAAACATTGTGATAATCAGATGTTATCTTCCAGGATTTTGACTACAGTCATAGACGTAGGTTGGCCACTCCCAGTCCTTCTCCAAGTCCTCCTGGAAGAAGGGATAATGGAGAAAGAGGAACATCTCAATCTACAAGTTGGTTCAAATCACTGGATCGACTATCAAAGAAGAAGAACAAAACATCCAAAGTAAGAATATTCATAATAACTTGTTCTAACAATTATAATCCTTAAAGACTTCCCTATATTTGAAAGGAGTAGAGTATAGTACACAATATTTATTTATTTATTGTTTAAAACACATGATACCTTTCTATTAGTTTAATATGATGCATCTTAATAATTATCCACTTTTCTTAAAATCTATCCAAAATATTGAATACTAAAAAAAACTTTTCACACAGTCATTATTATTGTCATAGTTGGGTACTGGGTATCTATGGGTTAACTGGAAGACATTGCCTCAAGGCATTATATACCCCTTTTGTACAGACGTATTGTGACAATAAAGTGTTTATTATTATTATCTATTTAAACTGACATTTTATTTTACAGTTGGAGAAAGAAAGTATAATTACTACAACTGAAGATGAAATGAATTTGTCCTCTAAGAGGTACACAACATCTTCAAAAAATCCATCAAAAAATCTCAGGTTCTTTGGAGATACGGACCAAGAATCAAATGACGGAGGATCAAACTCAAAATATTCCAACAGTTACAGTAAAAGAACTACTGATATCAAAAATGAAAAGCCAACTCTAAACAGGAATGGAAAAACTCTTTCCAATTCTGTTCATGGCTTAGATAGGTCTGAGAGACAGGAGAGCAGATACAAGAGCTCTTCCTTGAGCAATCTGCAAAATGGATCTCAATCGTTTGATTCAAGGCAAAATTTGCTTGCGAATAGTTACAACAAGGAGAAATATGGTAACAGTCGTAGAGACTTGCATAATATTTCTGAAATCCATAGCAATTCTGAAGATGAGAGTCGTTCAAGAGACAGTCCACGTAAGGATGACAGCACATTGAAGAAACCACCAATGAGTCCATACAAAGAGAAGCGTAGGTCCAGAAGTCACAGTGGATCAAAGACTCCAGTTAAAAATATTTCTCAGAGAAACGGTTATGGTGGTAGTCGTGGAAATTTGATTGAGGATAAACGAGATGTAATTGATAAACAACATGAAGTTCGAGCAAGTCGTCAGGAGCTGTTGGGAAGCAGAAGTGAACTAAGGTATTTAAACCATCTAATGATGTCTGTAATATTTAATTGTATTTCTATCATAATATTATTATTGGTTTTGTTCTGTTATGGTGTGATTTGTTTTATTTTTAATATCGGAGTGTGTACATTTTTTGATGTTTGAAGACTGTATAATGTTGTAAATTTGTCATGTATTGTAAAAGGCAAATGCCGTTTATTGTCCAAAATAAAATAAATAAATAAATAATCTAGATGATCCCTTATAATATTTTTGTTATATATTTGTGTTTGTTATATTTTGGAATCAAGTGTGATTGTAATTTAAGTTGGCAAACATTTTTTTCTTTAGGAATAAACGTCGTCGTATCCCCCATGGGGGAAGTCCAGCGGGAAGTAGTACTGAAGGAGAATCGAGTCTTCAATCACAAAGGAGTGTTGTTTACCTTCATGCTCCAACTGGTATGAATAAATATTTTACTGTGAAATACATTTGCGATGTAGCTATCTATAGTGACCTTCTAATGGATACCCGATAATAAAATATATTATAATTTAAATTTTGTGTAATTTGTATTTGGTTTTTTCTTTTCTTTTTTATAGTTGGTGACATTCCTGGAACTCGTATCTCAAGAGGAAGATCCAGAGATGATCTGTCATCAGTCAATTCTTCTAGACTTCAACCACAAACTAAAACTGTCTCTCGTTCTTTCTCAGTTTTAGCACCATGGAATCCGAGACATTATAGGGAAGCGTATGATATCAATTATTCGCAATCTCAGCACACCACACCCAGGAGACAAACTAAAAATGAATCCAAGCCGCCACCAAAGAAAGATTCTAATTTCCTTTTTGGAAGGAATAAATCATCATCCACCAAAAACCTCACTTCATCCAAGTATGACGTAAGGAATAGTGAAGAAAGGTCGATACAAAACTCAACACTAACAAGGCATGCGCATAATCAAACAAGAGCTAATGGCACTTTGAGGAAACAAGAAGGAGGGTCAAGGTATAGAGATGGAAGTAAGGAGAATATCAATCAGAATATTGGGACTTTGACCAGAAGCAGGAATGATCTCAGGTCACGGGAGTACAAAAAGAGTTTATCGAGTGAAATACTCGAGAGAGATACATTGAAACCGACTAAGCGCACTGTAGATAGAGAGAAGTTGTCGAGGTCGATTTCAATGCCTAAAGATCCATCCAAGACTGCTGGATGGTTTAAGATTTCTAAAAAGAGTAAAAAGACAGAGAGCACTAACAGGCTTTACTAATCATATTATTTGTTTAAGTTTATCATTTTGTAATTATTATTATATCATCCTTACATGTTGCATAATATATTATAAGTTAATTATTAATCCAGCCATTTTGTTAATAATTTCCAACATTATATTTTGATATTTTAATATTTTTTAAATAATATTGATAATAACGCTTTACCAACTATCTTATTATGAGTAATAAATCCATAATGGACTCCTCAAAGTTGTGCCATATCGTGTGGATCCTCATGTTATATAACACGTTATAACTTTAAGCAAACTTCCCTCACTATTTTAAAATACAGTATACCAAGATCATGTTACTAATTATTATTTTAAAATACAAGCTTAAGTGATAAGAAAAATAACACTGAATAAAGAATAGTTTAATATGTTAAATTTATCCATGTAACCTTCTATAGTGGTAAATTGTAAAAAGAATGTTCAAAAAATATTTCATGACTTTCTTGCTAAAAGAGAAATGGTTCATCAAAACAATTATGTGATATCTACAGGTTTGGATCAAGGCTAAATAGCGCTGATACAAACCTCAATTGTTACTACTCTGTTACTTTTACTACTATTACCCCATCACAGCACATCCCGCAAGTAGGGTAGGCTGCAGATCAGTCGCATGCAATAAATATGCAAGCTTTCCTCTCAGTGCCCAAAATAATTAAGACATTAAGGATGGGTGACAAACCTCATCACTGAATTAAAGATATAAAAATGCCTAGATTTTTTCGAACACCTGATTTACTCATGATTTAATAAACGATGTATGCAACTGAAGAAATGTTGGAAAAAATATAAGTACTAGAAGTATTGTGATTTTTAGCCAATTGTTTTTATTAATTTACGAATTTGCTGAATGCAACTGAATTTGATACAATGTATTAGGAAATTTCTTAACGGAACTACAGTGTTATGAATAAAAAATGTCTTAAAAAGACATTGAAAGACATTTGACTAGTCAGGTTATACTGTTTATCTAATAGCCACAATTCTAATAAGAAATATTTAAATTAAATTTGCGAAGCAATTAGCATTTCTCATTATTTTTATTATGGTTGTAATTAATTTGATAATGATTAATTTTTTTTATTATTTTTTCTAATAATTTGATTTTACTAATTTAAATATTGTAATATTTTTTTTAATAATTGAATTCCCTAGTGATAATTTCATTTGTTTTTTTTTATAATACGACTCTAACATGAAATGCAATATAACTAATAATTATTTTATTTTTTAATTATTAAATTTTTTTAAACATTTTCTTGTTTTTTCCCCTATTTCCTTGAAAGAGAACGGAATGTCGTGGAAAGAGGTGACGCAATTGGCGCAGAGACGCTCTGAATGGAGGAGGCTGGTTTCTGCCCTGTGCTCCCGAGAGGAGCGTTGAGGGCGATGATGATGATGATGATGATGAAAGGAAACTACAATGTCAACCTTCTCTATAAGAAAACAAACTAAACTTCTTCTGCATGACAATAAATAATCCGGGTTAGTTGGAAGACATCGCATTTTAGCGATAAACTCACCCTCTGTACATTGAATTGTATAAATGATATTTTCTATGTTAATTTGTATTGATGTAAGGTCCACCAATCGAGAGGCGCTTTATGCAAACCTTAGAAGTAACCATCTTTTTGGGATCTCATTTTTCAGATCTCAAATGGATCGCGATCTCCCATCTAAATGGGGCCGGAACAATTAAGTTCAATACTTTATCGGCTGCTAGTTTGACCAGTCAGCAACAAATGTTTAGAATATTTACTAATTTTTTTTTATTGATAAACCGGATTTGGGTGCAGATGACAAAACCAATCGGAAACCTCGATTGGAGAACCATGTCTACACAAAAAAGATGGTTGCTTCTAAGGTTTGCATAAAGTGTCTCTCGATTGGTGGACCTTACATCGTGACAGTGAGAATGGTGGAATTGGTGAACGTTGTCCATGGACACCGAAAGTTAATTTGTATTATTGTAAACAATGTACAGTGAAGAATAAAATAAATAAATAAATTGAAGTGGCTTGTAGTAAAGTCTTGGTATTACAATTGAGAGATCCTGGGTTACAAACCACCCGATGCTAACATAAATATGGCAAATATAAGACATTCAGAATGGCTGGCATACCTCATTGCTGAATTGATTATGTAAAATGTTCAAAACTTTTTCTCAATAAAATATTTTGAATTATTATGAATCAACTAATTTCAGTTCAATATTAAGCTAGAGCCGATTCGTAAGCGTTGGGACGCTTTTCTCACTTCTTCCGATTAGATTTTGCACAATATTACATTTTGTTAAGATGGCACTCCAAACTACATGCGTCTGATTAATTTTAAATTAATGAATATACATTATCAAGGTAGGTATCTGTGGACAAAATAATTGGTCTAAAAAATCTGTAACAAAGTCTTTATTAGGCATAATACAACATTATAACTTTCCAAATTTTATTTCTTAACTTTGGTTTTTAGCTTGATACATTTTGTTCAGTATTACAAACAGTATCACAATTAACAAACATTGTATAATTTCATGCCCCAATGAGCATTGTAGAACGCAGTTATTAGCGGTTGTTTCGCGAACTAATTTCTCCAATATTGGTAATAATTGTTTATTTCTCTAGTGATTTGGTTTTGTTTTTATTCATCAGTGATGGCTGTCGTCAGCTGGTTGCTTCACCCAGAATCCCCACGGAGCGAAGTGATCGTGTCCATCATGTTCCGTTGGTCCACGGTATACTTTGATTTGTACTCTTCCAAGATGCTCTAAAAAATAGAAACAATTTTATTACATACCTTTGTACTTACTTTCATATGTACAAACAGAATATTGCGTAAAAACTTGTGTAGGAAATATTTACGCAATGGGTATTTTATTCATGCTGACGGAGAATATCTTCAGTGATATGCAAACCATGAAACCTCTTATTGAAAATCAAAGACTTTAGGTACAATCAAGTTAATATGGTCAATTGGCAAACATTAAATAATTGAATTAACTTTAAATATTGATAAACAGTGGATATTGAATATTTTTTAAGATGAATCTGGCATTTAAATAAACTCAAATACACCCCAGACACCCTCACATAGTAAGTAGTATATGTGATGTAGGTGGAAAAAGTCATGCAGTGGGTGGAATTGAATCTGGGTCTTTCGATTCAAAGTACGAGACTACTATAAGGCTACTGACCACATTTATAGAAAAAAAAACAATTATTCGGTTCCTGTGTTTTGTACCTACCGCATTTTGCATTCTTCCAACATTAAAAAATGATATACCTACACTTGTAATTAAGTAAATTGATATCACTGTGTAACTATTTTCGTCGAGGCTGAAAATATGTACCATCCGAAATTAGGTTTCGTGTCTATTTTCCAAATACATCTAAATATCAAAGTCATTCTACACAGAATAAGTTTAACAGAAATATTTAGTATACCATGGTCTGATGCAGCTGAGTTTAAATCATCGTAATCTTCTTGAGAAGCGGGGTAAGCGGAGACCAGAACAAGACACGCCACTAAGAGGAAAATCAACTCTCTGAGCTAAAAAAAATACCAACATTTGTTAACGAATAAATTTTACGAATACTTATGAAAACTTCAAGTTCCTGTTCTTTTTAAATTCACAAAGAAAATTTATTATTTGATTCCATTTCATTCATTCTATTAAAATATTTCGCAACTAATTTACGATTCTTGCCAAAAACTGGTGAAACTCTTTTTATTCACTTGGTTAAGAATATTTTTCATCTAAAATGAATAATAGCACATTACATCAAATAAAAAGACTTTCTTTAAAATTATAAATATTAAATTTATATTTTCACATCACGAATTATTTCATAACTTTATCCAACTTCACTAACCTTAGCAAACATTTTAATATAATTGAAGTAAACACAAAGTAATTTCTAAAAGTTACAGATACAACTTCTCTCTACGCCTATCGTTTGTGCAATTGGCGAGACAATCAAATGCCTTTTATATATAAGTAATGTTAATAACTTTTTTTTCAATAAATTTATTTGGTTATATTGCATCATGGTATGCCATTATAATATTTTCAACGATCGATTGGTTTGTCAACGAAAAAACGTTATAAGGCGGACATTAAAGAGAAAATGTAACAGAAAATAGAAGTTATTTACTAAACAGACGCGGATTAGTAGAAAATTAAATTAGTTTTTTTTTAATTTATCAATTTCTTTGGTGTTATAATCATAATAATTAGACAATAATTATTTATGGTGATGGGAAGATGTATATATTTAACACGAGAAATTTAATAAATTGGGTTGTGTCTGATATTCTTTTAATATATATATATATATATTTTTTATTTTTCTAGTTTTATTTTATAATGAATGAAAATGTATGTAAACACTACCTCACTACAGGTTTCGTCTAGTGAGGTAGATTGTTGTGTAATTTTTTGAAGCAATGTTTCATTTGATTACTATTATTATTTATTAGAAGCGCCGTTTTGTGGAATAACCACCGCAAAGGTCCATCCAAGAATCAAAACACATCCTGAACAATAGGGTTTTTAATCAATTATCATCAATTTGAGTAAGAATCAAGATTATTTACGACTAAATGCCACCACAAAAAAATATATACATAGTTAAAATCCAGTGCAGTAAAAAAAATACTTTTAAAGAAGACCGGATACTCTAGTTGATCATCGCTTCGATGTGAAGGCTGAAAATATATTTTCAAAAACCTGGAGATCTGATGCATCCATAAGAGAATAATTCCAAAACAGGTGTTTCAAAATTCATGCTATAACAAATTTGAAAATTACTATGACGCTGTGAAAATATAGTAGGTATGTCTTACATAAGTAGTCATTGAAAAATCGCGAAAGATTAATACACATTAACTTACGGATCGATGTGTATATATATTATTTCATTCGCTTTTATTTTAGAAGCTTGATTGGCAGTGATATTGTATTCGAATAATATGTAACATAAGCCCTTTAAGTCGTCTAATAATTAAACATAAATAATCGACAATATTTTGACAAATATGCCAATCCCCACCATGACACTACATTTATGTATATCATTGATCTCACCCAAGTATAATATGTACTATGTAGGTAGGTAGATGCTTTGTATAAAACACAATGAGCATTATCGCTACGAAGTAAAATACTTTTGAACAAAACACTTTTGTGGAGCATAAAATTTTGTTTAAAAAACTCATACTGCGTTTTTTATATGCAGGTAATTGAATAAATTATATAATATGAAAATATTAACAACAATTGTGTTATCGACTAAATCAGCGGAATATAATGTAGGTACGTAAAAATACTTTGAAATAGGCTCATCATACAATTGATTAAATCGAATCTTCAAATTTCACTTCCTCTTCCTTTGCAAATGTGAGTTAAATCCTGTAAAGTAGGCAGTTGCTACTCCAGTGATAGAAAAAAATATTATTACGTCCTTGGTCTTCGCAATCTGAGATAATCATAAAGATCTATCTATATCAGAAAAAGTGATTTTTTTTGCGTTAAAGCACTTTTCAAGCTCATTTATTTATTTATTAATTGAATCACATAAACGGCTAATACCTTTTACACATTAATGACATTATACACAATCCTGCAGTATTGAAGGAGTTATTTCTATTCCTTCCTGAATCCTATAGCAGGTCCCCTGGTTATGTTACTCTGGGGGTCTAAAATAGTCACATTGAGCAATTCATCTACAATTCATATTTGGTGAAATGTTGCCGTTAAATCGTTTTACGATTCTTAATTTATTCCTATTATGATTCATAGAAAGTGGCCTTTTTAGCCCCCCTGGCCGTAGTATAGCTGATATGTTGCGTAACTCTCCCGTGAATAGGGCCATAGAGACATTACATTTTCTGAATGTAATGTCTCTATTGTGACTGTGACTGTCAATATTCTGATATATCATAATTATAGACGGTTTGTTACGGCGATGGAGGTATCGAACGAGCTTTGGCAATGTGTTATTTTTTGCTAACGTGGCCAACCGTGGCCAATACAATGACCACGTTGCTGCTAGTTTGCGCAGAGTTAATTTAAACAAAGTAATAATAACATGGCATCTGCCTCATGTGGGGTTGCCAGTAGATTAACTGCATATTCTTTGTAATTAACATGCAAAGTCGTCCCCTATTAATGCCAAAAATTAAGACATTCTTGATGGGTAGCATACTTTACCACTAAATTGAGGATGTTAAAACATGGGGATAATTATAATTAAAACATCTTTTGGTATGTCCTGTTTATAATTAGGAAGAAAAATAAAACAAAAATATTTAGGAAATTTCATTTATTTGATATACATACTTGGTGATGCGGGTGCGTTGTTCAAAGGTGAAGATGAGAAGAAAAGCAAGAATGTTCCACTTACCCTTTTGGATGAGGATTCTGGAACCTGGAATCGCCTTGCCTCTCACACAAAAACACTTCTTTGAATATATAACTTAATAATAATCTCAATGTGCGGTAAATTTAATATTGATTTATGCGGGTTTGTAATTTTATATTTTAATAAGCGGTGAAATTATATTGATGCGGTTTAAGTTTTAAGCGATGCGGTAGGTATGGATTCACAATGAATACTGGTGAGAAGGAAAGAATGATAGGAAGACAATATATTATGATTGTTGCAAGGATGGGAAGAATTGTGACATTTTTTGATAAATGAAACATTTCACACAAACCCCCCCACCTCCACATAGGAACAACCCGAAATCAACCACAATTTAGAATTGGCCCAAACATTCTCCCCGCCTTGAAAGCTCGTAAAGCTTTCAAAACAGATAACAAATGCGTATGATTTAAATATATTTATCAATAAACAAGTTACATAGAAAAGAAACTAATTGGCACGCGGAAAAACATTTAAAAAATTGCACCAAATATTTCTCTTTTAGGCGGTTATTAATCAATAACTTAAAATTAAATTAACCTATAAGTAAACTAACTCAATACTAAATAAACGAGTTCATATTTATAGAAATAAGTTGTATTATTGAGTTGGTATTGGGCATAATTTGACGACTGGACGTTTAATTATTCCAGTTTTCGTTTTAACCAATGCAATACGGACCACACCATCAGGTCCAGGGTAAACCTCTTCTATCTTCCCTAAAGGCCAGCGCAACGGAGGCACGTCACCCTGATCCACTAAAACGATGGTACCAACCCTTACTGGATTAGTATCAGTGGCCCATTTCTGTCTGGCCTGCAAAGTATGCAAATATTCCAATCTCCATTTCTTCCAGTAGGACTGGACTAAGTTGTCTAAAAGATGTTTACGTGATAATAAATCAACACGTTCAGACGATAAGTCTGGAGCTGGAAGATATTGAAGCGGCGTAGTCATCAAAAAATGTGCAGGTGTTAAAACCTCAATAGAAGGTTCCTCAGACATTAAGCACAGCGGTCTAGAATTCAATATCATTTCAATTTGTACAAGCACAGTTAAAAGTTCTTCGTATGTGAGTAATTGATTTCCAATCACTCTATACAAATGAGTTTTGAAACATTTTATTTGTGATTCCCAACAACCACCGAAGTGTGGTGCATGAGGCGGTATTAATTTCCATACAATCTTTCGATTAAGCAATTCTTCTCGTAAAGTTTCTTGAAAATTAGATGAAGCGATAAGATTGTATATTTCATTGAGTTGCGCTTTAGCGCCAATAAAATTAGTTCCATTGTCGGAATACAAATGAGAAACAGGTCCCCGTCGGGATAAGAAGCGTTTGAATGCGGCTAAAAATGTGTCTGAAGACAAATCAGAAGCTAGTTCAATGTGAACTGCTCTGGTAGTTAAACATGTAAAAAGACATAAATATGCCTTTTGAGACCTTTGGCCACGTCTTCGTGTTAACGTAATACTTATTGGACCTGCGTAATCCACACCTGTGTGGACAAAGGCCTTCGAGGCTTCGCGTACTCGAAACGAAGGAAGGTCCGCCATTTTTGGATTTGGATTCTTCGGTTTTGTTCTAAAACAAGAGTTACACAATCTAACTCTCTTTCTAATGACATTTCTCGCAGAAATAATCCAATATCTCTGTTTTATTATCGAGTTCAATAAATTTGCACCAGTGTGACAGTTCATTTCATGATAATAATCTATCAACAAATCAACAATATAGTCTGACTTAGGCAAAGGTGCAGGATGTTTCGCCTCAAAAGATATATCTGCGTTAGACAATCTGCCACCAACTCGAATTATTCCAGCTGAATCCAAAAATAAATTAAGTTTTCTATATGGATTAGAGAGGACTTTTCCTTTCAAAAGATCGCAATATTCTTTTGAAAAGTGAGATAATTGTACAATGTGTATTATATATCTTTCGGCTAAATTCAAATGTTCGACCTCAACAAATTCTGATTTAGGTAATTTATGTATAAATCGTAATATATATACCAATATGCGAAGTAATTTTTTCCAAGAAGAAACTCGAAGGACCAGCGTTTCCAGAAATGAAGGTTCTTTTACAATGGCTGTAAAGGATTTCGAATTCATTTCAGGTATATCAGCAATTGTTGAAGGTACAAATGGCTTAATTGGCCAAAACTTTGGTTGGTTAACAAGCCATTCAGGACCATTCCACCAAAGTTTGTGTTTTAATAATTGAGAAGGAGATAAGCCGCGCGATAAACAGTCACTAGGATTTTCAACTCCTGCAACATGATAAAAATATTTAGACTCAAGATTGTCTTGAATATTGGCCACTCTGTTAGCAACAAAAGTGGACCAGCGATGCGGTGACGAATGGATCCACGAAAGAGCTATAGTGGAATCCGAAAAAGCGTATATATTATTAATTGTGTAAAGCGGGTTGAAGGAATTATATAAATAATCATTCTTTATATAATCATTTATAACATCATTATAGCTGTTACGAAGCGTCTCATTATTTTTGAATTTGCGTTCAAGAATTAATAATCTGCGTTGAGCGGTTGCGCGAGAATTTCCCAATTCAGACGGGTTCTTACAAAAAGGAAGCGAAACTACATATTGACCATTTACACTGCGAGAAACTGTAGAACGGTATATGTTTTCGCATGCGGTTTCTTCAGGACTGAAATATCTTTTATTTGGTATTTCTTCAAGTTCCCAAAACTTGTGTAGAGATTTTTCTAACTCATTGTTAGATAGCGTACAAAATGTTATTGAGTCAAAATTATTTTGATCAATTTTCGATATTGCGTTTAAACTAATGTTGTAATTCTTTGCGTTATGCGATGCGTTTTCGATGGGCACATTACCCATAATTATATATCCAAATGTGGTTTCAATTAATGGAGATAAATTTGGAACTTCAATTCGTCCACCCATTAAAATGTAGGGAAACAATTGAGCTCCCAGAACAACTTCTATTTCACCAGGCACATTCCAAGCGACGTCTGCTAACGAAATTGTTTCCAGACCTGGGAAAATTTCTGTGTTAATATATTGCACAGGCAGATCCTCTGTAATGCAATCTAATACTAAACATTGGATATTATATTTGTCTCCTGAAATGCGAGACTCAATCTTTAATGTCGTGTAACCATGCACGGGACGTGAACTTATTCCTACACCTCTTATGACAGAATTACTCAAAGGAGTTATCGTTAAATTTAACTTTTTACAACAATCAATATTAATTAAATTATTTTGCGAAGCGTTATCGATCAAACATCTAATTAATTTTTTATCAGTTCCATTACAATAAGCATAAATTTGTGCGGTTGATAAAATTATTTTTGAGTGAGATGTTTTATTGTTACGAGCACATAAAGACGTTGATTGTGTAGGTAAATTTGAAGTACTAGGTTTTGAATTACTTTCATCAGAAATAATGCAATTCGTAATAGAGTTATCCTTCTCAAAATGTAACAAAGAATGATGATGCTTTTGACATCGCTTACATGAATTTTTTGACTTACAAGCGTTACTTTTGTGCGTACTACTTAAGCAATTTATACAACCATTTGATGATTTTATCAAATTGAATTTTTCCCTGGGATTGAGTTCCATAAATTTACTACACTGATAATAATGCAAATGCGTTGCGTTACATAAATGACATTTTTCATTTGATGCGTTAATATTAGTCATAAATGACTTAGAAATATTTCGCGGTTTGTTCCTAAAATTGGGCAATTTATTGTTACTCTCCACACGCGATATAATTTTACTATCATTAAACGTTCGTTCTAGAATTTTTGCTTTTTCCCGCACAAATTCAATCAATTCCTTTAATGATGGAATATCTTTGCCTCTTACAGACATTTCAAACTCATGAATAGTTTGCGCATCCAATTTTCTTGACATACAACAAAAAATTACAAAATCAAACAAATCGGGTATACTTAACTGTTTTAAAGCTGCAATGGAAGCAGATAATTTTTCGCTAAAATTATTTAAGCTGGATGCGGTATGAAGCGTAGGTTTGATATCAAAAATATTATTTATATAATGAGATCCTAAATTCCTTTTATCTTGATATCTGTTCACTAAACTGTTCCATATATCGGTGTAATTTTCACCAGTAGGTATTATTCCAGAAATTATATTTAAAGCGGAATGCGATAATTTACCAATCAAATATTGTATGCGTTGAGAATCGTTTAAATTTTCATTTAAATGAATATTGGTTTTAAAAGATTCGTAGAATACTGACCAATTTTCGTATTGGCCGTCAAATCGAGGTATTTCGATAGCGGGTAGTTTTATAGAATTTTTCGACTGATTAGGTATAGAAGAAGTTATATTAATATTATTTGCCATTAATTGCGATCTTTTATATTTAATATGCGAAATTAAATCTTCAAAAGTATTCAATATTTGAAAATCAGGTTCAAATTTTGGTTGCGTTTTAATATATAATGAGAATAATTCTTCAATCACACTTTCAAACTGTTGTCTTATATCATTTAACGATTCAGTTTGTCCTACAAAGTTTTCTTGAGAACGACTGTCTCTACTAAATTCTTTCTTAGATAACTCATATAAATTATTTATTCTAGCAAATATGGCATTTTTCTTTGCTTCTAAAAGAGTTATCCTACTTTCAGACATATTTAAATGAGTTCAATCAAACAGTAACAATATAATATAAATGAATAAGATATGTACCTATTTGTAATAAATTAGGTAAGCAATTTGAAGTTATTTAATATGTGAGTAGGTATTGAAAAAAATTGCTTGTACGATATAAGTATCTACAGGTTAACAAAACAATCAAAAAATATATCTTTTATTTTTCAAATACGTGACAAATCAAATATACTCACAATTAAATATAAATATCTATTTGTAAATCTATCTATTATACTATTCAAATTAACTCAGATATATTATTTTGAATGAACCCACCCATTAGGTGTCAATGAAATTATCGCAATAATAATTATTTTATATTGTTGTAATACACAGTCGAATAAAATACAAGATATTATGTTTAACAAACACAAGTTAAACCATTAACTGCCTATTTTGCGAAGAATGTAATTATATTATAATAATATGTACTTACAAAGAGAAATATTCTATAATAATATGTACTTATAAAGAGAAATATTTGGTACGAAAAGTATTATTTAAAAATACTTACAGAGCATACAATATGCAACAATATTAGGTACTCGATATTTCAAATTAATCTTTTTTTTTTTATTTTGAATTTTAAATTAAGTTTGAGCGAATTTTATGTTATTTAAACTGGTTCAATATCAGGCTCGAGTTAGGACCAAAATTATGGTGATGCGGGTGCGTTGTTCAAAGGTGAAGATGAGAAGAAAAGCAAGAATGTTCCACTTACCCTTTTGGATGAGGATTCTGGAACCTGGAATCGCCTTGCCTCTCACACAAAAACACTTCTTTGAATATATAACTTAATAATAATCTCAATGTGCGGTAAATTTAATATTGATTTATGCGGGTTTGTAATTTTATATTTTAATAAGCGGTGAAATTATATTGATGCGGTTTAAGTTTTAAGCGATGCGGTAGGTATGGATTCACAATGAATACTGGTGAGAAGGAAAGAATGATAGGAAGACAATATATTATGATTGTTGCAAGGATGGGAAGAATTGTGACATTTTTTGATAAATGAAACATTTCACACAAACCCCCCCACCTCCACATAGGAACAACCCGAAATCAACCACAATTTAGAATTGGCCCAAACAATACTTGTATATAAACATTGAATACAATGAATTGATAAGGTAATAATAATACTTGGGTACACAAAATGACAAAAAGGTATTGGGTATTATTATAATGAATATGTTACACGGATAGGTTTGAACAACACATTTTTTAGGAGAAGAGGGTCTCACACACGTAGGTTACATATTATGTAATACAACAATAATATTATAATGTGTATATTTCATAATAATTTTTATTACATTTTAAATTCTTACTATTTTATCATTTAAAACATAATTAGTTATAAATAATATGTAGATTAGATATGGATTATACACTTTTTAAAGAATACAATTTGTGGTATTTATGGATATATCAAACATTAATATGTGGTGTTCACCGAAATTACAAACATTATTTAGCTGTAGTATTTATGGATAAAAAACATGAAGATGTGTTCACAGATATTACAAACATTATTTAGTTGTGATATTTATGGATATAACAAACATTAAGATGTGTTCACAGATATTACAAACATTGTTTAGCTGTGATATTTATGGATATTACAAACATTGTTTAGCTGTGATATTTATGGATATTACAACTATTAAGATGTGTTCACAGATATTACAAACATTATATAGTTGTGGTATTTATGTATATAACAAACATTAAGATGTGTTCACAGATATTACAAACATTGTTTAGCTGTGATATTTATGGATATTACAAACATTAAGATGTGTTCACAGATATTACAAACATTATTTAGTTGTGGTATTTATGTATATAACAAACATTAAGATGTGTTCACAGATATTACAAACATTATTTAGTTGTGGTATTTCCGGATATTACGATCATTAAGATGTGGTGTTCACAGATATTACAAACATTGTTTAGTTGTGATAATAAGGGATATTCCAAACCTTCAGCAATGGTCTCTACGGGTGTTACAAACATTTAATTAAGATGATTACGAATATTTAACTATTTCACTTATGTATAGCAAAAACATTCAGATGTAATACTTACGGGGAACACAGCGTTCTAAGTTTGTTATTTGTGGATTGGATAGTATTGTGATATTTATGGATAGCATAAACATTTAGTTGTGGTATCTACACAAAGTTCAAAAAATGAACAAATGAATTTATTGATATATATATTTAGTTACAATCCATTGGATTGGTCTGCAACGAGTTTGGTTTTTCTTCTCCATTCCTCCTTATTCTCAGCCAGTCTTTTAAGCTCTACGTATGAGCCACAGTTCATGTCCCTCTTCAGTTGGTCCATATATGCGTCTCTTGGTCGGCCTCTGCCATTTGTTCCCTCGGTCTTACCCTCCGCGATGGCGATGAGTAGTCCTGGGTGCCTGATGTTGTGGCCAATCCAGTTAGCTCGTTGTTGGCTGATTCTCTTAAGGAGTTGCCTTTTTTCGCCTACCCTGGTTAAGACTTCTTCGTTTTCGACGTGCTCCGACCAATGGATCTTAAGCATGCGTCTGTAGCACCACATCTCAAAGGCCGCCAACCGTCCGCTTTCACTCTTGCTGATGGTCCATGTCTCACAACCATAAAGCAGAATGCTCCATACAAAGGCTTTAGTAAGGTTCTTCCTTACGCTTAAGTCGATATTTGGGGATTCCAATATCTTCGATTTTTTGTTGAAGGCAATCCTTGCCTGGTTTATTCTGCTTACAATTTCTGCTTTGGAGCGTCCATCTTGGTTTATTCTGCTGCCCAGGTACACGAATTCACTTACTTGTTTGATGCTCACTCCATTTAATGCATTTATTGATAGTGAAAACATTTTCTTCAAAGTAGTCTATAGACTTGTCGATATTGAAGGACCCACTGAACACCCGGATAGTGTACAGACGGTACGTGGTGGAATTTCATGTAAAATTATAAGAAATAAAACATTTTCGTATAGTACTACCACCACGGTGACTTCATTGATAGCGAGTCGGCTTTCAGCTTCTAAGAGCCGGCTCGCGACAAATAAAGTCACAGTGGAAGTAGTTACTATACAAAACTTATTCATCTCTAATAATTTCTAAAAGATATCTATGGATAATAGATATGCATTTACTTTAATATTATAGTGTTTATAAATAGTTCAAACTTTAAAATTTATTGCGGCATTAAAACGTATAACGTAAATATTCTTGGTTCTACTTAAAGTAAACTTTATTTTTAACATATTGAAAGAAATTTTCTGTAGAAATATAAATATCAAATCAAGCACATAATTTTTTAGTATGTGCATAGATACGTTCTCGGTATGTAGGTATTATTTATTACATTTTATAAAATCTAATTACTTTCGTTCTATGATTTCATGATATATCTTATTTGTAAGCTATTCACATTAGAGACATTTATGAAAATTTGCTGATTATATATTTTTTTTATCCAGTGTTCATTTTATTTAGGATAAAGAAGATAAATCAATAGAAAGTTTAATTTTTAAGATAACATAACATAACATCTATAGACAATTCACACAGATCGAGCTAGTCCCAAACTAAGATATGAATCTTGTATTATGGGTACTAACACAACGATACACATATATACAATGCACTGAACACATAATATACATGTAACACCCAGACCCAGGGCAATTTGAAAAAGCTCATTCTTCATCTTGCCCTGGTCGAGAATCGAACCCTGGACCTCGCGACTCAAAGGCAAGTACCTACGTTAGCCTCCGCGCTACACCGGTCGTCTAATTGTTTGTTATATTTTATTTTAAGATGTCAGACAACAGTCCTAAAGACAAGTTATATAGCTTTAAAAATACTTTCGTTGTCGTTTTTTACAAATAAGAGATATCACAAAATCATTAAAATTTTAACACATATAAAATTTATTATTAACAATTGTTTCATTACATTCAATTTTTTATTTCAATAAACACAATTAATATTAAATATAATTATAACTTACCTACAATTGGTGTTAATTTTACAATCGGATAAATTGGGGATACATTTAACACAATAAATATTTATATTGATGAATCGATAAATATACTATAATAATTCAACATTGTACACAATAATCATGTATATCGTAATGAATGAAATCAATAATGTCAGAAATACCTATTTATAATGATTTTCTAAGAAAAATTTTCTTCTACAATAGATATTGTTTTTTATTTCTTTAAAGTTACAATAAATTGCACAAATGGTCCATAAACATGTATTGGGTAATTTAATTATAATATTAATGTAATATGTATAAATAACTATTTGAAAATATATAATATGTTTCATAAAGTACGACTATTTTCTATTTTGATTATATACATTGACTACGACGGAAATAAGAAAAAACGGATGTATACTTATTCAAATATTATTACCAGATATTTAACCTTAAGTTATAAAGTATGGGTGTTTTATGGGATGTATGTTTAATCAAAATCATTATAAAAATTCAGCTTGAGAATAGTTTTACTTCTGAAATGATTTTCCACTCGAAATTAAATGGGTAATCTTTTTTGTAAATTAGACATTTATCGCGAAAACGTGTTCGGGAAATTAATGCCGGGAAATCACCAACATATTCGAGGCTTTTCATATTAATTTAATTGTACGACTATATTTTGTGGAACACAGAAAGAAAATGACTTGGAAATTGGATGCTTAAAATCTTCTTCGTATTAATTCATAGTGAATTTTTTACTATTTTTTGTTTTAGGGGACTGATTATTTTTGCTATAATCAATACAGATTTTTAAAAACATAAATCATATCTCAAATCCACGGTACCGCACGACAAATTTGAATACTAAACTTAACTCAAAATAAAAATATTTTGGAAAGAAATCTTGCAAATTTAACAGCGAAATGTCGGCACCTTTTACTAAGCTGAAATTATAATGAAAAAATATATAACAATACTAATTATAAATGGCGCTGTAGCCAGCTAGCTAACTGTTCTAGAACAAGAGCCCGTAAATCAAAATTGCATTTTTAAATATGGCTATTATTTTAGTTTTCAATTGTATCTAATAATTATATTTACATTATAAATGACCACTCACATAATCGAAATTTTTATAATTTTATTTAAATACAAATATTGAAAATAATAGTGAAATCTATTGTAATCACATCAAAATTGATTTAGACCCTTTAAACAAAATGAAGGATATTAGCGTTAAGAATCGAGATATACATATCTATGAAAATTTGTATAACATGG
This sequence comes from Athripsodes cinereus, assembly GCA_947579605.1. NCBI lineage: Eukaryota > Metazoa > Arthropoda > Insecta > Trichoptera > Leptoceridae > Athripsodes > Athripsodes cinereus. The sequence continues at coordinate 10,656,657 of OX388322.1, forward strand.
TCAAGACTCAGGAGAATTCATTTCTGCAGGGTTACTCTTGACAAAACTAAACACGATCTTAATCTAGTCTTGATTTTGATCATACGATGCACGAAGGGACTATGGTCAAAAACACCGCGATACCTCTAACGCGCGGTCGGTTTGCGTGTATTTTTGGCCAATAGTCACTTCGTGCGTCGTATGATCAAGATCAAGACTAGATTAAGATCGTGTTTAGTTTTGTCAAGAGTAACCCTGCTGCATTCTTCGAAATATAGAAAAAATTGTCTATGGGTCCTTGATCTAGCTGAAGCCTAAGTTTTGAAAAGTGACACGACGTTCTAAGATTTGTACACCACTATAAATAGATGTGTTATGTTAAATATGATAACTGTGATTTATTTTCACAGTGTGTAACGATCATGTACTAAAAATATTGTTACTGTTAAATTACTCGTAAATAAATCAAATGGACGGTTTTCGCTACATACATACATAATTTCCTAATAAAAATCAATTTCATTTCTTTTGGTGTTACAAATAAGGTTGTTATTAATGATAATACAATTTAATAATTCTCATCTGCTAACATTTTTGTATGAATAATTAATATTTGAATCCTTTTAGTTTAGCAATTGTATTAACAATAGAATTTTGTAAAGTAATTTAACCATTTATTTTTCAATACAGGTCGTTAAATTAAGGGGTCCAGTGATTTAGTTTCTTTTTTATAAATTTTTACGCAATTAATTCATTCACTTTTGGTTTATTGGCAAATATTTTTTTATTTGTAGTGTAAATGATAACTACAATACATATAAGTTAGTAAATTTGGGAAACATCGATTCACGTTTACTATTGAATTATTACTAATTCAATTCCAGTCAGACATTGCAATATTTTTTAAATTCAAATCATTATTTTTCAATTAATGAATACAAAAAACGCATCTATTTCAAAAATCATAAAACTGATATAGGAACATATCCGTCTTTTAAAAGTCGCTACTGTTTTTAAATATAACTACAAAAGTTATTTTTATTGTTCTTTAAATATCCATTCTGCTAAAAATAACAGTGAATAAAAGCATACTAATCATGTTTATCTAAAACATCAATCTTCACTACAATGGACCCTTGGACAAAACTTGTTAATTTTATATTATTTTTAATGATTTACGGGGACTACATAGCGTATTTATAATTATATGTTTGTTTCTTAAAAGTTACGCATATAAATTATCATAAGTTTTAGTTTGGTTAATAAATTAATATTTATCCATTAATTGTGCTCAAAATTTGCCCTCTAAATTGCGCTAAAATCACTGTTTAAAAACTAATGAAACGAGTAATATGTACTGGTAGAAATCAGTGAATGTTATAAATAAAAAAGTAATGGATGAGAAATTACATTATAAAAAGTTGCGCGAAAATCTCTGTACGAAGACAAATGTATCTTATTACCTAGTAGGTACAAACATCTAAAATAATAGTGACCGAAATAAATTAGCGGTAGATGATAAATAACATTGTAGGAACATACATCTCTATGACATGAAATTTCGATTTTACATATAATTTATGTTAATAGGTATGAATTAAAGTTTTATCATAATAAATTAGTAAGTTCGAAAGCTTATTTATGTTTTATATTATGTACACATGAAAATAAGATACCTAAATATACTATTTTTACAGGTAAGTACATAAATGGGTGTGATCCTACTATAGATAGGTATGTAGATTTTGTTTAGGAAAAAGCTTGAAGCAAATAGCATTTTCTTCTTTCATATATCTGTCAATATTTTCAGAATAAATCGAAAATGTATTGGAAATGTGGTTCATAGCATTGTTTATATATTCAGGAAATTTGAGAGTAAAAACTTAAGCATGTTTATGCAATTAAACATTGTGCAAAATCCAAACATAATTAGTGATAGACGCTTTTATAAAGGAAAAAAATATTTATAACATTAATGTTACATATTTCAGCTTTACTCTTTCAAGAATGAGTTCTTAGAAGGTCTCAACTCCAAATGTTTTTCTTTTATTATTCATGAAAATGATAATTTTCATTTTGTAACCTGATGTTTTGTTGTTTTGTAACTGTTTTCTAAGATATACCGTTTATTGTATAAGTTCATCCATTTGAAATTATAATATAAACTGTTTAAATTACGTTAATTTATTTTAAAAATTAACAATTATTTATTATTATTCTGAATTGGGGTACCGAAAATATGTCAAAAATTAAAACCACAAATGAATATAGAGTGAAAATAATATTTTAAATATAAAGTTGATTTACTGAGTTGTAATATGGAAACTATGAAAAAAAAAAACATCCACAAGGACCGTATTAATGTCGTATAAAGTATTTTTGAATACAATTTTAATAATCCAATAGGATATTTTTCAATATAAACTACATTTAGTATTCGATTACGTGGGTTTTTTCCAACATCATACCTAAATAATTTCATGATTTCATAAATAACAGAATAGATTCTACATATTGCTTTGTTGTTTTTATGAGTAAGTTGGAAGATAATTTACCTCTGCCATTACAATAAGAGTTTTAAAAATGATAAACTAAAACACTGTTTAATTTTCACGTATGATTATTTAGTCAATTAATAATGGCTAAATGCTAATTGCCGAGCGCTTTCGCCTTGCGGCATCTTCACGTTTATGACTAAATAATCATACGTGAAAATTAAACAGTGTTTTAGTTTAACATTTTTAAATCTCTCATTAAAATGAATTTTCACAACGTAAACGCACCTACTTTAAATTTAATATCTGCATTTACAGTTTATTATTTTTGTTTTAATATTTGTACAAAAAAATATAATTTATTATTTTTAAGCTTGTATGCAAATTTCAAACATTATTTTGCAATGATTCGCTAAACCAATTAATTTTGATCCTCATTCAAGTAGATTTTTTAAGCTCTCCTCAATTTAAATTGTTAGAAGAGTACCTAAGCAATTATTCAGTGGAAATAAAACTAAAATTGTATATTATTAACTATCTTACTAGAAAATATGTAAATACTATTGATATCCAGATCTTGTTTTTTTTTCAATAATTTAAAATAAAAATATTTTTTTTTTTATTTTCTCGATGATATTTCATCACTCAAGAAAAAATCTAATAAGCGTATAAATTAATGTCTAGACATGCTTTTTGTTTGTGAATTTTTCACATAAACATGTTTTGGCCTTAGTAAATATTCATAATTCATCATATTTTTGGTATAATTTTTGACATTAGCATTATTCAATAAACGTACTCTTCGTCGAGTTTGAATAAATTCTTTGTTAGGGAAAAATTATATCATATTTTCAGCTAAAAATCGAGCATATATATGTAGAAGCAAGCTAGTTCATAAATAAACTACATAAAAAATAGCTCTAAGTGACATAATATGCCTGTAGCATTCATTGTAAGCTAGCTTTTCTCTACAAAGCTATATATACTCAATTATATTTTCACAATAATTTATTTGTTTCAAATATTTGCAAAATAACAAATCATCAACATCAACACATTTGAGGTTAGTAAATTTATAAAACTTTAACAGATATATAAAATGTTTTAAAATAATGCAGGGATTCGTTGCACAAGATAAATGTTTAAAATGATTATGTTTTTTTTTACAGTACATGTAAATTTTCGCACGACTTGGATTTGGAGTCTCTCGCCCAGACTCTGCCTAATAGTCCTCTGACTTTGAGACTTGCTGACAGTCTTGCGCCTCTTTTTCTGGGAGTGCTCTGGGCACTTCCTGTTGTACCTGGTGTTGTACCTCCCCTGGAACCGCCGCGTTTTCTGAAACATGAAAACAAATGAATGAGCATTTCAAATTGAAAACCAATGAATATGTAAGTAAATTTATATTTTTTGAAGCTAGACGATCTGAAAATGCAAAATATACTAAACTGCAAAGAGAATTCTATTCACAAATAATTGAAAAAATGAGAGAAATGTTTTATTTTAAATTTAATTTATTTTCATTAGATAAAAAGTCTTCACTAACACCACACACAGTTCGTAATACATTCAATATTCGGTGATAATTATTATTTCTTAAAATTCTAGATTTACCTAATTATAATGAAGATTAATAATAATTTGAAGTAGATCAAATCAATAGGGGGATGATGACTATTTTATTCATTTACCTTTTGTCGGGCTGTTCCTGCTTGAGGCGAATCTGCGTGAGTAATCCAACCAAAAGTTCATCTACATTATGATTAATACCAACAGATGTCTCAATGAATTTACAGTCGTATGACATGGCCACATTTTTTCCTTCTGAAATGCAAATAAATAAATAAACTAAATTATAATATTTATAGGAGCATAGAAGACGTCAGATGTATATTTTTTTTTACAAAAGAGTTCTCTGATGCCTCACTTCAGAAAATGGCATTATATATTGACTGATAGATAGATCGACAAATAGGGCGAAAAAATAAGCCATTTTTCATGACAAAGAGAGGACGACCTGCAAGTTTATTCCATGATGTTGGCTTACTTACTACGCCACTTGTGAAATATGCCAGAAAAATAATATAGATATAATTAAAATACTCTTATTCTAGATGACAGTTTATTGCATATTTTTAAATAATCACTTTTGATTACATACCTTCAGAAGCAACAGCTCTACTTCGCACCAAATCAGCTTTATTTCCAACTAATATCCTTGGTCTATGTGGTTTCTTGGTTCTGAGTAACTTCAGCCAACATTCAGCAGCTCTAAGAGATCCTTTATCTGCAGAACTATAAACTATGCAGTAAGCGTGCGGATCTACTCCATCCACTTCAATATCCTAAAAAAAAGGAATTCAAACTATTATCAACCATTCAACCGCCTTTCAGTGCTCTTGTTTAAAATACTGGGTGTCAATGAATGAATGAATTATTACTGTAAAAACAGTGCTTTGTGAAAGAGGGTTATCTGGTTTGTGCATATCATTATTATCAGGTATAAACATCTTTATTCAATACAGTATGCAAACTTAAATCCATCATCATTAAAATGGGTCTGTCATTCAACATTCTCAAAATATGACCTAGCTAGGATGATTATTTCATAACATAATTTTCTTCTTCTTCAATAAACCACATTCGCGAAACTTTATTGTTTTTCGTAAGAAATAAGGGATTTAGTTTCAACCAATTATGTTTGTTTTGATTCCTTAAATTTGATCGAAAAATATTTTGAAAACTTTGCTATTGAACCGCACTTTCTTCAAATTCATAGAAAATCCCAAAACTTTTAAATCAATGAAATAAGTTTTAATAATTTTAATACATCTACAATGAAATTGCTGAAATATTTAGCGGTGGTGTCTTGTTAAGATCGGAACAGTTTCGGAGAAGAAAGAGATTTTAAATTTTTATTACGGTTTTCATAAAACTTCCTTTTTGAATGAAATAAGGCAAACAATACAGATCAATATTGAAAAAGAGGTAGGTAATCGTAATTTTGAATCAAAATTAATACAAAGATTGTGGACTTAATTTACTATATTATTATTTTACAGACACAAAACAAAATTTGTTGTATTAAACTTTTAAATATAAAATAGCGATTCCATTAATATCAAAAAGAAATATTTTTATAATATCAACACAGATTTTGTCATTTATTCGAATATTTTAGAAGTAATTAATGACTGTAAGCATTTCTCAACAAAAAAATATTTTTTAGATACGTTTAAGGATCATTTTTTGAAACTCAGATACTCATTTTTTTATGTGGTATGAATATTAAGTACTCAAATACAATTTGTGACACACTTTATTCATGGTGAAGTTTTGATGTCATTCTATGTTTACTTCCTATCCAATTCTTGGTTCGATTTGAATCTTACTGTGTATAAAATTGAACCTTACTGTTTATTTAATTCGTGTATTGGATTAGACTTTAATAAAATGTAGTTTTTGAATTATAATCTAGACAGAAATTTTAAAATCTGATAAAAGCAGGAATATATTCTTACATTTCCAATGCAGGATGATTGGTCCAAGAAAACAAGTTCTGATTCTTCTCCAGCCAATAGTACAGATACAGACTTCTCACCCGATTCATCATCTGAAAATAAAAAAAAGGTTCTGTAACATAACAAACATAGACAATTCACACAGATCGAGCTAGTCCCAAACTAAGATGAATCTTGTATTATGGGTACTAACGCGACGATACACACATATACAATGCACTACACACATATATATGTAACACCCAGACCCACGACAATTTGAAAAAGGTTATTCTTCACTTTGCCCTGGCCGAGAATCGAACCCGGGACCTCGTGACTCAAAGGCAAGAGCATTACCTCCGCGCCACACCGGCCGGTGTCTATATTAATATCTTTTTCATACCAAAATATACCCCACGTAAATCTTTTAACTCAAGTTATAGGGAAAAATTTAATTACTTTGAAGTTCGCATAACAGGAATCCACTTAAAAATGTTTTACTTTTTACATGATTTTATTTTTTAGACATAATTTATTAAATTTGTTTCGGAAGACACTGGATAGTAATAAAAATATGAATAATTAAATTACGGGGTGATAATGAGCAAAAAACTACAAATTTTCTTAATTTTTTAGCCAAATTCAGAGTAGGTATTATAAAATATTTAAAAATTTACATTTAATCCCAATTTCATTTAAGCATTTTTAAGCCCAACATCAATAAGGAAAGAAGTTTTATTAATGCATTGAAGATACAGATTAAGAATAAGAAATATATGTTATTTATGAACTTGTATCTTAAATCAAAACACATTTGGGCTAGTTGGAAAAAATCTCTGTTTATTGATTGCATTATAATTAATTAATATTACTTAATTGACTTTTTTCAATTAAGTCAATTTACAGTAAAAAACGAATGAATATCAACATGATTCAACAGTGCTTTCTGATTCTAATTCTATAAATTCTTCTGGTTATTCTGATAAATAAAAAAAGTCATTTAAAATCCGCTGACTTTGGTATTTATAAATATGTACAAACATATCAGATAAATATAATTACTTACCAATGCTGGTATCATACGCATGCAAATACTCTGATGTCATGAATTGACTGACGAGAGATGACTTGCCCACACCAGGTGCTCCAAGCACAAGAACTCTGTAAGGAGCTGGTGGTGGAGCACTGGCACTTGACTCTCTAGAACTAGCAAGACTTGGAGGGGCGGATGCTCTTGGGGCGAGATGTTCATTACTGAAAATGAAAGGAATAAATCATTTTAAACAACTTTTTAACTCCAATATACTCGTATAAACAACCTTAATCAACTCATTAATAACGCCGTTCAGATGGATGCTTCATCAAATGGCGCCGAATAAATCATTCGACATACAAACATACATACATTAATGAGAAAGTGATAAAAATATAATCGATATGAACAAAGTTTTCTTCGAAAAAATATTAACACTTAAGTTACTAAAAAATTGTATTATATTAGTATACAAAATTATTTAATATATAATGAGTTTCTTATACGTAACAATTTTACTTCACAAATTTTACAATAATACACATTAAATATAGCAAAAATGGGCATTCCGATCACTCGTTAATAAGTGGATTGCTTTTAAACTCAGGCAAATATTTATGTAGTAGAATGTAAACAAAGCACATATATTATGTAACATCGCCATTAAATTCGAGAAAATATTTTAATATTATGTTGAATATTCTGGATATTTGTAAGATTACATCTAATATGAATGCTTTTTTTTTTAATAAAATTGTATGTATTGTGAGTAATGTACTTATGTACAGTAAAAAATAAATAAATTATTGTATAATTCGTACTATACAATCAATACACGAGTAAAAAGTTATGGATAAATTTTGTGATATTTTCGATATAGGTATGATCAAAATTTATTTTACGTTTATCATTTTTATGTTATTTTATCAGCCCATATTTCCCATCGTCTCGAGGTTATTACAAAAAACGGATGTTACGTATCGGAGATGATATCTGCGAAATTCGAGGTATTGTTTTTATTATCTGCCTCGTCAATTCACGATATTTATCTACGTATCTTTTCCACCATCCCACATAAAATATAAAAACATTTTTTCAATTGCGTCTCAATAGTTTATCAATATATTTTCCCAAAATTTAAAGTAAAAAACTTTCTTATCATTTGGAATACTTTATTAAATTATTTCTGAGTAGGTCATTTAATTCTTCATAAATTATGTATCTGCAGGGTTACTCTTGACAAAACTAAACACGATCTTAATCTAGTCTTGATCTTGATCATACGACGCACGAAGGGACTATGGTCAAAAACATCGCGCTACCGCTAACGCGCGATCGGTTTGCGTGTATTTTTGGCCAATAGTCACTTCATGCGTCGTATGATCAAGATCAAGACTAGATTAAGATCGTGTTTAGTTTTGTCAAGAGTTACCCTGCTGGTGTTACTTTAAACTTCGATTTTCATGATGAAAAACTGGTTCTCTTTCTCGTAAGTAGACTTTCGTAGAGTTTCCGGCAAACAATAAAAAAACTCACTCTATTCTGTTTTGAATGGCCCATAAAAATTATGTATTCGTAAAACATGACAAATTATAAGACATTTTCAATTCAGCGATAAGAATAGTTTTTTTTAATGGCAAGAAGATTACGATCTAAGTATTTATTAAAAGCAGCTTTTTCTGCAGGCTACCTCAGTTGTGCCTGATGTAGTGATGGTACAGATGTTAAAAAAATCAGTAAACTCAAGCAAAAAATGATAATCGGAAATGTGGCACTCAAAATCATTCGATAATTATGAGTCAATATTGACAGAAAAGTCCTACCATGTGATTGGGACCTTTAAATCATAATTCAATGAACTGGAAACATCAAGAACCACATACCCTAAAGTCAAAGCTTTTTAAGTACCTAATGATCGGACTTTGTCATTGTATGTTAGTATATATGTAGGTAGCTACTAGCTACTTTTGTGTTACCAATCGATTTAAGACAGATATGCCCTAAATTTGAATTGTCTAATACTTCAATTGATTTTTCAATATGTTTTTTTATTCAATAATGTTTAATGTGAGGGTGCTTGGGTGTATTTGAGTATGTTTCAAATCCAAATTCACCTTTCTTAAAAAAATGTGCACATATTATGTACATACTGGTATATCAATTCAATTTCGTCGGCAGGCGAATTGACATTTACATCATCACATCTCCCATAAGTGGGGTAGCCAATAGATTTATTTAAAAGTTATGCTCTCTTTTCTAAAAAAATATTGACATTCAGTATAGATGGCATGCGTCATCACTGAGTTAGAGGTGTTAAATGACTTATTCGTCATGTTTTACGAAAAAGTGATTTTAACATGATACTCAAAAACTGACAGTAAATGTGAAGGAGAACTTTTATTTATTTATTTTTATATTCATTCTTTACTGTCATCATCATCATCATCGCCCTCAACGCTCCTCTCGGGAGCACAGGGCAGAAACCAGCCTCCTCCATTCAGAGCGTCTCTGTGCCAATTGCGTCACCTCTTCCCACGACATTCCTTGCGCTCTGATATCGTTGTCATAGGAACGGTGTATTGTGAAAGAGGGACGCCCGGGCCTACGGAACCCCTGCGGACGGAAGAAAAGTGCTCTTTTTGGCCAACTATCATTGGGCATTCTCAAAACATGTCCCAGCCAGGACCATCATCTCTCTTGTATTACGGAGATTACAGGTCTCTGCTGGGTGCGCCGGCGTACAGCATCATTTGTAACATGTTCATACCATCTGACATCCAAAATCCTTCTAAGACACTTGTTTTCAAAGCTTAGTATCTTCCGCTCTTGAGCCTCTTGAGTCTTTACTGTACATTGATTAAAAACAATTACAAAAAGGTATACATTCAAATTAAATACAATCAATATACAGAGGGCGAGTTTATCGCAAAGGCGCGATCTCTTCCAACTAACCCAAACTTTTATTTGTCAGGACTTCACGATACATGTCGGAGAATTCATAAAACATTTTAAAACCTACAACATTATCATGAATGAATGCTGAAAAGTATATATATTTCCTACATTGCTATTAAGCACAAGACTCAGTCATAAGATATTTCACTGACTTTGTAATAAAAAGTCATAAAATGTTACCACAATGTACTGTCACCTTTGTACGGTTCCGCGACCTAGTTTAAATGTATTTTACTGTATATTTGAATATTACTGAAGTTGAAAATAAAAAAATCACTGCTACTTTTGATATCACAATAGTGAGGGAGTAAAAAAATGTTACTGCATGTGTGAAAGAGAATGAACATGAAATTGGCCATCGAAAAATTATATTGACAAGACTGTTGAACTTGTACAGAATCGTCTTTGTCATCTTCTGCATTTATCTGTCATAAAAGGAAAGAACCTATGTGGAAAATTTTCTTCAGACGAAAAAAAAATGTGCAGCCACAAGTTTCTGTTTCTTCTAATTAACAGCTTCACCTGGAAAATCGCAATGTGAATTTGTTTTCTAGTGCGAGTATTTATTTTTTTAAATTAAATAATTAGATAAATTTGTTTAATTATGAATTGTAATGTCTAATTCGTATGGAGCGTCATTTATTCAAATATTAAATTTGTCGTGAGTGGTGCAAAATTTATTGAATTATAAAAAAAATATATTTCACCTATTATTTAGTGCTGTTAAATCTTGTACTAGATATTAATATTTTCAAACATCTCTAAGTCAGGACAATAAGCCAAGAGACGTCAAATAGAAATACTAACATAGTACTGTAGTTATCTTACTGAAGCACATATTTATCTAAGTACCAGCTAATAAATACTAGAGTTTGGAGCATCCGGTAAAGAATTGGTCTCCCACTATTTTCCCTTATCCTGTAAAAAGCAGGTGTTTAAAAAAATAAGGATATTTTTTCTGTGATGGTATAACTCTAGATAGTCTTAGCTAATACTTATGTATATTTATTTTGAAGTCAACAAAACACTACAAGTAATACACATTTTTTCAGTAAAATTATACGATTAAGAACAATAAGTACATGTGTTCTCAAGTCCAATTTATAGCAGGATACAGTGGTTGTAAAATTGAATAAAAATTACTTGTAATTAGGAGTAGTGAACCCTTGACTCGTCCACTTGAAGAGCGCAAAGGTCTTCGCAATAAACTTACTGAGCCCAATGGAGCCTGTAAGTCTAACTTCTATGAGAGGGCCTTTGGTTACGTGGAATCACCTACCGGTGCCATTGAGACTGTGCCAGTCAGACTGTCACCAGCTTCAGAAGCAAATTAAAAAAATGAACTCTTCGCTGGCGCCCTTGAGGCGGTCTAGGGACTGTTAAACGGCGTCAAAATAAAATCATCCAGAATCATCATCGTCATTTATTTATTGCATTAAATGAGAGCTAATTTTTTTTTGCTATGCAAAGTTTATGAGTTACTGTTGTTCATTATTCTTCGCTTTAAGTTATTTGTATGTGAACAATATATCTATGTATGCATATTATGAATGAAAAATTATTATTATATTTCAGTGGGTACTTCACGGATAAAATTTTATATATTTTACTGTTTAATTTTCTATACCTACTGCGCATAGTCATTAAATAATATAAACTATATTCAGTATATTTTCATTCAGTGTAACTTTGTATGAAGTTTATGTCATATAAATATGCAGTAAATATGTATATATCTGCTTGTAAATAATATGCATAACTTATAAGTACGAGTACAAAAACTTTGTCTAACATTTTTTTGAAATCAAAATAAATTTTGACGAGAATATTTGGTTTGACTTGTCAGATACGGAATACTTAAACAAAATTGGTCATTTTGTAACGCTTGGGTGTAATTTTTTTTTAATTTTTTAATTTAATAGTATAAAAAATAGTAGTGTCTTTACTCTTTTTTGTAAGTTTTCGAGTTCAAAAACAAATAGAAATTTGTAAAACACCACGTATCTTCAATTCAGCGATGAAGCATAATAACTATACTGAATGTCTTCTATTTATGTCACAGAGAAGACAATTTGGGCCAGAACCGTTCTTAACGAGTGGATGTTCTTTTAAAAAATACAGGAAAATATTTACATATTTATCACAAGCAATTATTTCATCCTGTCTTCCAGGACTCCTTGAAAACAGATCTACTATTAAAAGAGGAAGAAGAAGAAGTTAATTAATCGATTACCCCACTTTTAGTAGATGCTGTGATGATATAGATAAATAGACATGTAGATTACTATGGGTATTATTAAGTATCCCATCTAAAAACTGTTCATTATCTAAATTACATCATGTTAATTTTACTTTGGTACGTTTATACAATTTCTTTTTATCCATTGTTATGTAAATTACGTGTAATGATTTTGTCTACCAGAGCACTCGGGTTTTAAAGTTTTTCTGTATTTTTTACTTGCATATTATTATCTTTGTCGTAAGACAAATGGTGCGTAACAAACACTTTCACTAAAAGACATTAAATAAATGCGTTGAATCTCTTTCTATCTGATTTGTTTTTAAACATCATTCAACAATATTGAATAGAGATACAACAATTTGAAATAGCTAGGTAAATTATATTCAGTAAAAATAATAAAACGTATAAAATATCAGTAAATACTCGAATAATAATATTATTATGATTAGTGAATTGAGTTTAAAACTAACAAAGTTTCACCGAAACACACAAGTTTTTCGGAAGTCGAACTCTAAATTAAAACGTCAATAAAAAATATGTTTTAAGATAAAAGGTTCACCTTATTATTCAATGATAAAAAAGGTAACTATATGAATGGAAATTTTATGGTCTTATATTTACTTATTTATTTAATAAACGGCTAATGCCTTTTACTTTTGAACTGTTTTACGTTTAAACTGTTTTATTATGTATAGATTTTAAAACACTTGTGACAGTAGTTGATAGGAGAAGCCTGGTCAGCAAAATAAATAGTTGTGTATTAGGGCTGAGAATTATGGATCAGCAGAAAATAAGGCATATTTTCTTACCTAGAATTACTGCTGGCAACTGATGTATTGGATCTCGATCTTCTACTCTTCAAAGAGTCTCCTCTATTCACAACACCCTTTCCAGTGATAGAGAAGTGTCTCAGGCGATAATACTGCTCTTCTACTCCAGTACTTGGCATAGAAGCCACTCTTGCCCTTTGTGGCGGTGGTCCCAGAAGACTTCTACCCTGTGGAGCCCAGCCTCCGACTCCTGCTTTTACGGACTGTGATCTGCTATGGTGAGGACTTCCGTATCTGAAATAGAAAATGCTAAGTTATGAAAAGTATTTAAAAAATATCATATAAGTTAAGGTGATAGATATCTGGAGGTGTAAGATTGACAGTTGGTTGTGATTTATGAGAAATTGAATAAAAGGTGAAATATAAGCAGAAAGGGATAAATATATGTGAATAAATTAAAATAATTGAAACTCAGTTAGATATTATTAAATCATGATTTGTCAATTGATCCTCCTTTATAAATGTGCTTGACATTGTTGCCCGACGATACTTGGTGGTAGTTCATATTAAATTAATTTAAAAAAAAAACACTTATATTTAGTACTTCCACATTGACTTTATGAATCGCGAGCCGGCTTTGAGCTGGCTGAGCTGATGATAAGAGCGGAAGCTCTTAAAAGCCAGCTCGCGTTTGATAAAGTCAACGTGGAAGAACTTAATATAATTGTTTTATTTTTATATCATGTTTTTTCTAAACGTGGTTTAATTTTATATTTAAGAGTTGATAAGCATATATTTTAATACTTGAGCTGTGACTTAAAGTTAGATGTGTAAAAGATGACAAATATTTATAAAATTGTGTATTGTAAAAAATATTTTGATATATCAATATAATGAACGAAAAAACGTTTTTTAATACTGAATTCTTAGTAACATATACAAAAAATGGTATTTTTTTAAACAATGTTAATCTTATTCTTTATATTTGTTCTAATTCTCTAAATTGAAAGGTCGAAATAGGGTGTTCGAAAGTTCAAGAACGAGGGTGAATGTAAAAAAAAACTCAATATTAAATACTTATAATTCAACAAACAACTTCTACGGAAAAATAAGTAGGTACTTGCGAAAATTAAAATGAACTCTTCTAAAGTAAAACATTGTTAGGCTCAGTGAGCTTTTAAATATTAATAAAAATGAAAAATTTATAAAGTGTTTATTTTAGACAGGTTTTAGGGAGTTTAAGTATTATAAGTAGCTATTGAAATTCAAAACCACGTGACTCAATTAAATGTTTCAGATTTTATCATTCAATAAATTGCGTTTCAAAATTTATTAAAGTATTCAATTTAAGTTGTGTGTTTTGTTTTAAAATCAATAACTATGAGAAATTGTGAAGCGAAGTTGCCAAATAACTTCTAGCTATCATAATCTTTATCAAACCTGCAAGACTACAGCAAAATGATTTTTTTTTACAATTATATTTTATCTTCAAGAAATAACATAAAACCTTGAATGTATAATGTTGGCTGTAAAGAATTAAACAATCTAATATGCAAAATTCTCGTGTCACGGTGTTTGTTATCATACTCCTCCGAAACGGCTGGACCGATTTTGATGAAATTTTGTGTGCTTATCGGGTAGGTCTAAGAATCGGCCAACATCTATTTTTCATACCCCTAAAAGCTAAGGGTGGTCCACCCCAATTTTATGTACAAAATTTTTATTTTATTTTTTTATGGTGAGACATTAAAAACTACATACAGCCCTAAATTTTCACCCTTCTACCATCACAAACAATTTTTTTATAGCGATATTAGTATATGGCTATTTTATGTGGCATAATGTATATGGCAAAACAACGTTAACCGGGTCAGCTAGTATAACTATAAAATAACTGTTTATAAATGTATCTCTGAATATAATTTGTATCGAAGTTATATTATATTTAACTAATTGGAATTCTCAAGTATGAAGGTACACAAACCACATTAAGCGACATAAAAAACACAAAATCAGGTAGGAGTAAGAAAATATAAATACAAATGAAAACATTTCACAAGTCAAAGCACTCGTCATTGAAAAAATCCAGATGTTGAATACAGCTTTCATTATTATTTCTGTTTGAGGGTAATACCCTGAACAAAGTTAGTACTGATTTACGAGACTGAGAACATACTAATAAGAGAGCGCAAATATCGCGCAAATATTTTATCTGATTTGTTAGTGTAACTTCTATGTCCGCTTTAACCAAGCAACTAACAAGGAATTCAATGCCTTCTATTAAAACTTATTTCTTTTCAGAGTGTTCCTGATTGACTGACATTGAAAGATATTGATGAAAATGTAGCGAAACGAAGAAATATAAGTACACAACTGACATTTTTCGTAAAAATAATCACAACATAAGAATCATTTCATTAAGATAATATATTTTCTTTTACAGGAGAGATATCTATTTGTGGGAGTCTGGGTGTGCGGGATAGATATCTATTTGTAGGAGTCTGGGTGTGCGGGATATCACTGATAAGATACAATATATTACGTTGTGATGGAACCACCTGAGTATGTAGGCAATAAAGCACAATGTATCGAAGTAGCCGGCAAGAGGCCAAGAGGAAGACCAAAGCGCAGATGACGTGAGACAAGTAGTGCGACAAGACATGCGGAACTGCGATGTTCCCCATGAGCATGCACTTGACAGAACCAAGTGGCAAAATAAAATAAGGAAGGCAGACTCCACCACCACGTGGAACTAATAAGTGCCCAAGGAGAAGAAGAAAAAGATATCTATCCCCTCATTTTTTGTTTTTCAAGCATGTTGCTCGTATGAATAGCGCGTTTTTTTTCAGTTTGATGTCTATTCTTTGAATAAGTATGTTCTGGTTCAAAGCAGCTAGTATGTAATATAATATAAGGAAGCGTTATTTGTTTTCTCTCTTCTTTCATACAATGTTTGAGTTTGTTATTATTGAATTAGGTATCTACTTATAAACATTCTACATTATTATCGCTGGGAGTATGATGATAATTGAATGTTTGTAAGTATAAGAAATGCGAGGGAATATTGTTCATCGTCTGTGGAACATGAAAGTAAATTTTCATTTGTAAGCCATTTTCATCGTGAATTTTCCATTACAAAAGGAATTTGGTAGATGTAAATATCTTTTTGATATTTCAGTTTTCGTTTAGGATTGAAACAAGAGTTTTTTTTCTACTTTAGATTATAAATCGTGAGAGACGTCTTTCTATTTATCAGGTCATTGTTGTTTATTGTTTCTTATTGTCCCTAGGCCCCTATTATGGAGGCACTTGGACTCGTCATATATACATTTTTATATAATTAATCATGATTTCAAATACAGTCAATCAAAGAAACAATTAAAGTTAAATAAAATATCAAATTAAATAATTTTATGTAGTCACGGATGTGAAGAGTCCGAACCCACAACGTCAAATTTTAAAATATGTATAAATTCAATGAGGAAATATTATTCATTTATCATTTCGTCAATAGAGTAAAACGATTTATCAACCAGATAAGACTTCACCCCTCTCTGGAAGATCAATACATCATCGCACTTTAATGTATCCGGAAGCTTATTGTATAGTCTTACACTTGACACAAAAAGCTACGGTCCAATTTAGAGAGCCTGTGTTCTACTGGTCTGATTTTATGTTGTAATCGCGTATTATAGTTATAAAAATTTTCATTAAGTGGTGTGTTACCTAAATGTTTCTTTGCATAACATATACACTCATAAATATAGAGTGATGGCATGGTCAATCTCTCGATAACGGCCATAATCAAAGATCGGTAATGACCTGGCGAATCGAAAAACGTTTTTCTCACGATTTATACTCTATTAAGAAAGAAACAATTGCTTCAATTTACCTAATTTTGGAATTCTACTACGTGTGTACCGACACAATTAAAAAGTTTGGGGTTAACGCTTTGCTGTATTAAAGATATATAGTAGAACAAATTGTCTGTTTCAATTTATCCAATTATAGCATTTAGTGTCTGTGCACTCTTGCAATAAATAAATCAAAGATATAAGAAAATGTTCTTGACGATTAACAAATGACAAGTACAATTTCACAATGTTAGTTTCTCAAACACAAACAATATAATATAGAAGGAAAGTTGACCGCAAAGACGCGATTTCTTCCAACTAACCAAATTTAATGATTTTTACAGTTTCTGAAATACCCGAAGCAATCTCGGAATAACTGCTAATCCAACCGCTTTATCTTTATTTAGTACGAGACACGTCACTCATAAACCAAGATTACCGTTGATCCCGTTTTATTGCCACAGTTTTTGTGGTTCACGCATAGAAAATAGAACAATATGTTTAAGGTACCTATCTACCATTAGAACAAATTGTTTACGGGTAAGTTTTGGTTTAATCACTCTTCACTAACTCCATGGATGATCCTATTGTCAGTCATCCGATTAACATGGTGCCTGTTGTATAGTCTCTTTTCCTACTACATCATACGGAAACACCAAGTGATTCTCTATTACTAGGAAAGTAACCAAAAAGATGGAATGATAATTGCTCCTCAGCGTCACAAATGGCAGCAACTTCCAAAGCGACAGATATCCTTCCAGTATTAATCTCATGATTATTTACGATTAGAAAAAGAAAGAATAACTCAAGAATATGGTTAGGTAGATGGATCACTTACATACATAACAAGTAAGGTTACATCTTCTAATCTGAACAATCTGATTGAAACAATGTGTTGTGATAGAAGGTCATACAAAGGTACAGGACGATACTAATAATAAAAGAAAATAAAGCAAAGCGAATTTTCAGCTCAAAACATAATAAAAAAATATTGTTTACGTGCACAATGAAATATTTGCTTTTTATTATTATTTATGACAAACAAATTGAAATTCTGATTTCCTTGGAACCCTTCAAAGAGCAGTTTTATAAGTTTTAAAAGCCATTTTAATATATACCAACATAATTTCCATGCAAAAGTCTCCGCATAAATATTTAGGCATGTTCACATAATATGTGCATGCAACATTTTTCGCTTCCTTCACTGTCACACAATTCCTAATACACGCTCCCCTATTCAACACGCTCAGTACATGTCTGTTAGGGAAGATCTGTTTTATATGGTCTTGTCATTTAATTCTTAGAGGGATACTTTTCCGAGTACCATTTCCCTCAGCCATATATATTTTTTGTCATTCTTTTTACGTGTTTAAACTACCGTAGTTTGTTGACATTCATTTTTTCACAATCTCACGAATTACTCTATAACTCAATCTAGCTTTCGGACTTTAACTAAATATTCTTCTCAATGACCTCATTTCAACTGCATTCATACCGCTTTCATCTTTAGCCATGTCCAAGACTAGCTTACATAATAAGTGCTGACACTTAGAGTGCCGAATATACCAACCTTTTGGCTATGACAGAAATGTTACTTATGTGACTGTTGGTAATACAAAAGTAAGACGCAATATCTTATTTTTTTATGACACAGATAGGACGATCTATACATGCGTTATTTACATGCAATTACTCCGCAAGCTACCTCAGTTGTGATAGATAATACGTGATGGTACAGATGGTGATGTAGATGAAAATTGGTTTCATACGGATATATGTAAAAACTAAAAAGTGACTTTGTTATTACATTCTTTGTGTACAAATTACGATACTTTATCATTGTTCAATCGTTGTTCAAATGGTAAACCTATGCTATTATTAGTATGAAATTAAATAAAACGAATGGAATACCATGTATTATTTCATACTTTAGTCCGTGACACAAAGCGACAGCAATTCCTGCAGTTGACATTTTTCTGTAGTAACTAAAATATAGGTAAATATATATCAAGTAGCTATATTAAAGATTAATTCTTTTTATTAATAAAGTTTAATTTCTAAAAATCTATTGCTGAACCCTTATTTAAAGAGTTTAATAGTAGAATTTAATCATTCCTTTAATAACTTAATTTACGAATATTGATAATTTTCGATTTGCATCATACAATGCGATAAGCCTATGTGTCAAGCGGTTATTTTTTTTTTTAAATAATATCTGTTTTTTTTTGTTTTAAACCCAAATACAACCTCATACACCTTTCACAGTAAGCTTAAAGCTTGTGTAGTGAAAGGGTAGTTTGCCGGCACCTGGCATCAAACCGCGCACTATACCTCCAGGGCTACCGACGAAATCTAATTGTTTATATTAAGCGTTAATCATCATCATCGCCCTCAACGCTCCTCTCAGGAGTACAGGGCAGAAACCAGCCTCCTCCATTCAGAGCGTCTCTGTGCCAATTGCGTCACCTCTTCCCACGACATTCCTTGCGCTCTGATATCGTTGTCATAGGAACGGTGTATTGTGAAAGACGGACGCCCGGACCTACGGAACCCCTGCGGACGGAAGAACAGTGCTCTTTTTGGCCAACTATCATTGGGCATTCTCAAAACATGTCCCAGCCAGAGAGACGAGACAATAATACAAGAGAGACGATGGTCCTGGCTGGGACATGTAAGCGTTAATACGATATGATAAACACTACATATGAATTCATATTTTCTATGTTCTTTATGAAATTGTTAAGAAATAGTTTAATAAGCTAATATCATTATAATATTTTTTGTATTGATAGATTTAAAAATAAATTGTTGCATCCACAATACAATGAAATGTAACCAGTTGCGTGTACTTATGAATGACATTTTCATTCAAACGAAAACACAATAATAACATAACATGGAGTGTTTGTATGAAATTAACGATCCCAAGATGAATAAATATTATTGTTGAGAACATATTATACAGATAAGATTATATATATATCGTGTAATAACTTAGATGTCTTTATTGTTCACTAGAGAACATTGAATAGAACACTCAGTACAAATCTTAATTAGGATTTAACTAATAATGTCTCATACAAAATAGAGTTCAAGCGTCTGCTAAGTATTTGAGAGGTCTTATTAATTAACAATCTTCTGTCATATTTTTTGTTAAATATTTATTCATAAAACGCTAACTAAAAATAAAATTTATAGCAATTTTAATAATTAATTGTAGAGAAATAGAGAGGTATATAATTGAATACTCGGTGGAGCCTCAGGTAATCAAAAGGTCTTCCACTGTTTTCTTTAAAATTACGAGTGTCGTGCAAAAGACAAAGTTCGTAAAACATTATATGTATAACATATCATATCTATACTTCAACAATCAAATATGCCACCCATTCGGGATGTATTTTGAATTTGATTTTTATTAGCATGGAGAGGCTAAATTGCATGTTTATTGCATGCAAAAAGTCTACTGGTTACCCTATTATGAGGATGATATAATTTGTTAGACATTTAATCCTATTTTCTAACAAAATGCCAGTAAGTTTTTAAAAAACATTATAATTCATTATTTTTTTTTTCGATATAGTAGTTACAAAAATTCATTCATTCAATTACATCATCACAGTATTTTCCACAAGTGGAATAGCCAGCGAACCAACTGCAAGTAATAAGTATACAGATTGTCCTCTTCGTGCCAATAAAAAAATATCATTCAGTATGGGAAGTATACCTCATCGGTAAAATGAAGATGTTAGTTGTCTTATATTTGAGATTTTATTAACAAATTTATTTTACAGGACATTCGAAAACTTATAGAAAAAATGGGAGACCTATTTTTTACCGAAAAATTCACGAGATCGTTACATAAAACAATTCAAATTTGAATATGAGATAAAATACAGTACGTACACCCAGGGCAAACTTATCTCTATGTTGCAAAATCTTAATTATCTTCGTTGCAAATTTATTTATATGTTGCAAATTATTTACCTCCATGTATGTTGTAATATCGTCCAACTAAGTCATTAAATAAATATTTTCACATCACATATTGAAACAAAAATCATGAAGAAAAATAGAGATAATAAAATAAAATGTATTCAGCAAGCAAACAGTAATAAAACCATAATCCGAAATGGACAAATATTTCCAATGAAATTGAAATATTGAGGGAGAATCATGATAAATTGCAACTTTCCAGTATTACAGAGAATTACGATAAACCACATAATGCTACTTCCATTTGCCGAACACCTAATCCTCATGGATCAAGAAACTTTGTACGAATCACGAAATCATGACATCTTTGAACCCGTAGTGGAAGGAACATTAAATTCGTGCAATTCTCATGGTAGTTTTCTACGATTAATTTAATCTGGGATTGTCTGTCTTTCCATTCAATCCATCTTCTACTAGTTTGATCTATAGGTATTATGTATTGCTTAGCAGCAGAATAATGAATCATTATATATTATCAAGTTAATAAAATCAGACACATTGTTACTAATTGTAACATAACTAAGATACCGTTAGACAATAGCTGTAAATCAAAGCAAAACTTTTAACTCTAAGATAATAAAGTAAGATAAATAAATAATTATGATTATTATGGTTTTCGTAAATACAGGAATAATAACTTTCACTGTACACTTTGAATTACATTGCCTAATGCACATAAGATTCTCATAATATGTAATCAACATAAATATTAAATTTATTGTTATACAATTATTATTTAATTAATTCGAGTTCGTCAGTAGCCTGGGGGTAGAGTCTCGGTTTTGTGAACAAGGGGTCCGCGATTCGATGCCAGGTGCCGGCAAACTCCCCTTTCACGACACAAGCCTTTGGCTTTCTGTGAAAGGTGTATATGGTTGTATTTGGGTTTATAACAAAACTCAGATATATCTTAAAAAAAAACTTGTGGTAAATTGTAAACTAACTGGAAGTAAATTAATGAGAAAAAATGAAAAATTTACTTTTTTATTTGATTATTAAAGTTTTCCTTTCATGGAGCACCCGGCAGAGAATGGGTTTCCCACTCTTTGTCGTAATTTTTAGAGAGTCCTGTAAAAGATGGATATTCGAAAAAATTAAGACATCTTTAATTCACCAATGAGGTTAGTTTGTCATGAACGTCTTAATTTTTTGTTTGATGGTTTGCATGTTTTTAACATGTGGCTGTTCTGCTAGCTACATCACTAGCTACATACCGTGATGTTGTTGTAGTAGTATTAGTAGTAGTTATATCAGTTTTATTTTATACGCATGAAGCAAAGATCTGTAATTTCTCTTATATAAGAGAGACAATAATATTGACTGGGCTATGTTTTGAAAGTACCCAATGATAGTTGGCTACAAAGAGTACTGTTCTTTCATTCACAAGGTTTCCGGCGGCTTAAATGTCTCTCTTTCGCGATAATACATTGTACCTACAATTACTATACAAGAGCACTAGGAGAACCCTGGAAAGAGGCTGAAATTTGCCTTTTAGTCCCAAGAGACGCAGAGACATCAGATTAGATTGCATTCTTATTCACAAAACTTTGAAATATTTTCATCGAAAAAGGGGATGGAATGAAATCGTATTGAAGAAATAAAGTAAATACAGTACCAAATCATAATTTTCAATATTGAAGAGGTAAGTGCTTTGAAGTGGACAACTAATTACATGCATTTGATCTTATATTATATTTACCCCACTTGTGGGAAACTTTGCTCTTTTATCGAGAGAAAATGTGAATAAATCTTAAGAAGCATATTTTTGCCTGTGCTTCCGAAATTGCCGTTAGAAGGTTAATGAAATAAAATTACTCAAACAATTTCAGCAATAAAAAAGACATTCATTTATTACAATGAAAACCGATCCTCGGATCATTAAGTAAAATTAATACAAAGAAGTTCTTATAAATTACAAACTTTGAAGGCGTATCAAAAAGTTTAATGTCTAGAGGGTAAACTCGTCCATAATAAATAATAAAGGTTCCATTACAACATAAAACTATTATAAACAGACCGCGTGAAGTAGAAGTAGATACAACGTTGAATTTGATTCAGAAGTTCTTCGGGAAAAGTTATGTAATGCAGGAAACGTGATTATGTACGTTAATACCTACCTATATTTACATCATTTATTTAAATAGAAGACTTCAAGTGAAGAATGAACTTCAGTTACTTCAGTTATCTCTATTTAAATTATTTCATTTTGCCATTATAATTTTTAACATAGATACAAAGTTTCCGATGGCCTGATAAAGTTTACAATATAATTATGATAACGTAAACAAAGTCAGAAGTTTATTTAATTGACGAGGAATTTCATTTCTGCATAGAAGATTTTTGTTTTTCTGATGTTTGCGATGTATTTGCTGGTTTATTTTATCTATTTGTATTACCTATGTATTGTAATAACTGTATGTTTGCGTAAACTATAAAATAAATAAAAAATAAAAGATGTATACAGAAATTTGTCTAACCACAATCAATACAGTTCATCCAGCTAATGATAATTAACCCTTAATTGGGCCCCGTTAAACTAAATGTAAAACGTAAAAGTTTTTGCCAGATTTATATTGTTAATTAGGATAGAAAGTAAATAGAAAAAAAATATTTCTTGTTTTCTTTTTTTTTCATACATAAATCTAATGTGGGAAATATTTACCTTTTGCTTTTATTCTGTTAAATTTCAAAGAGACTGGTGGGAAATATTTTCCTTTTGCTACTGTAATTGTCTTATAGTTTGGAACTAAATAAAAAAGAAAGTAACTGGAAAACATTTTTTATTTAATTTTAAAACTAAAAATTACAAAAAAATATAAAACCTAGTGTACTAAATGAAAAAAATCAGTATATTACTACTCTCTTGGTAAATGAAAATTTTCGAAGCAGGGAGTAACGCATAATGATACTTTACAAACTTTGCATTCATATTTAGAACGTCTTTCTTTTGCACGTGTGCTGCAAAATCGACACCTCTTAAATGTTTTGAGAATTGGCATATGGCATCCAACATCCCGGAGTCTGATTGCATCAGGAACACCATGAACCCCTCCCTTTTTTGTCTTAAAAATACATGAAGATTTCTTTCTACTTGTAAAATTTCCCACAAGTGCTCGGGCTATTCGCAAACGAAAATCTCGATGAATATTTCTTTCGGCAGAATGAGAATTTATATACAATATGTAACTGTTCACTAGACATGCCTCTAGTAAAAACCAGAATATCCTATGCCAGTTTTTTCTAGACTTCTTACCTAAAGGATATGAGGAGCGATAGTGGTCAAAAATATCGACTCCTCCCATGTATTCTGTGTATTTTTTAATCGGTAATGGAATAAACATTTGTTTTTTAGTCCCATCTTTTTGCTTTCTATTTATGATACATACATCTTTTGGATTGAATGCTGTGGTGCAGACGAACACATCCTTTGTATCTCTCCATTTCAGAGCAGCCACAGGGTGCGAATACTGAAATATGTACTCTCCTGTAGCAAGTTTGTTGTCTTTATTTTTACTCACAATTGGATCAGGTAGACCTTTTCTGTTGCTACGAATAGTACCAACGGAATAAATTTTCTTTTCATATAATGCTTCAAGTAACGGCAAACTTGTGAAAAAATTATCATATGCAACTAAAGTATTTTCAGGCAATTGTTCACACAAATCCATGACTACTCTATATCCTAGGTTGTCCTCGCTAGTTGGTCCATTCTTCCCAGTATAAATTTGAATTTGATAGAGATAACCTGTTTTTGATTCGCACCTGGCCCAACACTTATATCCCCGCTTGATGGGTTTTTTCGGCATGTATTGCTTTAGACAGCTTTTACCCTTAAATTTTATCATTGCCTCATCAACACTATGCGTTTGGGATGGTGCACAGGCTGCTGAAAATGTTTTATTTAGCGTATCAATAAGTGGTCTTACTTTGCCAAGTTTATCATAGTTGGGAGAACTTCGTGGCAATTCTTTTGTAATATCAGTAATGTGTATATTTTCGGTTATTTTCTTAAACCGTTTCAAAGTCATTACTTTGGAAATGACTTCGTTTCTATAAAAGTCATCAGTTGACCAATAAAGCTGTGTATCAGACATGGGATTGATGGACAACATGATGATAACCCCAATGTAGGCCAACATTTCGTCCTCAGTGACATCATTCCAATGTTTTGAGTTGATTTGTTTTGCATAAATATTTGTATTAGTTACTAACATGCGAATAGACTCTTGAGGAAATAGATCATAAAAATAATCAATCGGTTGATTTCTATTGGAGTGTATTCTTGTCGGTTGCAATAATGAATCAAATGTTTTGGGACAATATATGCCATCAATGTTTGTAGACCATTCTCTATTTTTATTTAAAAAAAATGAATAGCTTCGTCTACTTGGTTTATAACTTTCAGCTTCGACTTCTTCCACTGTTTCCAATGACGCATCTTCTGAAAGTGAAAAACAGATATGTTACGTATAATAATTATTGTGTATAGTAAATAAAATTACCGTTTTTAAAATATAAATTACTAATAATAATCTTCACCTGTTAGTGTGTCCACATGCTGCATCATATTAAGTCTTGTATTGGTGATGTCTGTGCTCATAACTTCGTTTATTTCAACATTATCATCAGAGCATAAATCATCATCAGATGAATCCCTCATAAGCACTGCTTCAATTTCACAAACATCCAACTAAAAATATTTAAATGCATGCAATAAATATACAATCAGTAAAATCTAGTAATAAAAGCGGGTAATTTAGGATAATTTGTGCAATTCTGTATGAAGATTACTTTTTTTAGTACAGTTATAATAGGTAGTATAAGGACAATAGGCAAATATTTCCCACAAGATTTATGGATGCATAATCTATAAAATATAACAGATGATAATTATAATTATAATAATTGTGATAGAAAAACTCAAAATCTACCATTATATTAAAAAACATTCTACTTACCGTATTTTTCCGAGACATTTTTAATAAAAAACTACACACCAAGCACTGTTTAACGCAAAATGACAGGAAAAAATCTTCCCTCCAAATGTTAAAATTGATAACCAAAGATAATGCGGTTCAGTATAAGATTGCGCATAAACGATGAGTATACAAATATATTTAGCTTCGACCGAAACGCATTTTGTGGCAATTACGTTCCTTTTACAAGTTTAAATCACCTAAATACGATGTGGGATGTATTTTCATTTGGTCCAATTAAGGGTTAAAAGTGTCTTCAGAGTAACATAATAATTCTTGGATTATAAATAGAAATTACCAACTAACTCCATCTTCATGGAGCTAGCACACAATGTGATTACGTTGAAGGTGCTTGGGGTGTGTGTTGATATGAATAAAGAATTTCATTATTACCGTATCATGGAAAAAATAAAATATATAATTTTATATTCGTATACTATTTTTCTTTTTATTTCGATTACACCATATTTCGTACCACACCAATTATTTGAACTATTTTATTTGTTCACGTTTTATACTATTTATTTTTAATTTTCTTTTTATATTATAAATACATAAAGCAATTTTATTTTTGCGGGATAAATAAATTATATACTAATTTGAATGCATCTTTTTTCTCCATAATTTATTCACAGATAAGAAATCAGCACATCACAAAAGTTGTTACGTTCTACTTTTCGGGTAACGAGTTGTCAAAACTTCTAGTGTACTAAGTGTCACGTAATTTTCAAAGAATGTTCCCGTCTAGCACAAACACACGTCACATAGTTTTGTATCTTTAACTCTTGATACCAGAAGCGTCTTGTATTCAACGTTTAGGAACTTTTCTGATGCAAATTGGACACTTAATAAAATTAAATTCACTTTGAATAGAAAAAAAATATTACAAACTTTATGATCTTTTTCAAGACTTGTGTGATAAAACTTTATTACCCTGTGTAGCGATATTTTAATATCACTATAGAGAAATGATTTTGTTCGTTGGCAAGACAGAGATTGAGAACGCGACGCCGCGCATGCGTGGTGGGAGGATTTCTCAATATTGGCGGTCGAAGGCAGGAACGCTTCCTCTTCTGTATTCGACATTCCAAATTGGCAGATCGCAAAATGCGATAGTGAATATTATAAGGTTTAAAAGAAACCTTCCCATTTTAAAATGGTTGATTAATGTATAAATTAGTTTTAGAAATGTGTTCTATTTGTCGATTGACAGTTTAATCATAATTAATTATTAAAATCAGTGGTAATTCAGGCCGTCATCAAAAATATGGTGAGTCTAAATTGTTACAATTATATTTTCGATGAGAGAAATTTCGTTGTTTAATAAAATAAACCGAAACATAGTTTGATAAATACTAATTACGTTGTCCTTTAATGTTTAAGGATGTACGGCACTCAGTACCGGAATGAATTCCTCAGTTATTCAGGATATAACTCAGTACCGGAATGAATTCCTCAGTGATTCAAATTATGCCTTAGTACCAGAATGAATTTCTCAATTATTCAGGATATATCTTGTTACCAGAATAAATTCTTCAGTTAACAAGAGAATAAATCTCTTTCAATTATCAAGATGCTAACTTCCTCTTATACCAGAATAAACCTTATGTACCTATCAGGAAAGAATCTTCAATTTTGGGACACGGGAAGTGAAGTGGAACTCGAAGGAAGATAACTTGATCAGGTTGTTCTCATTCATTCGTGATTATATATATATTTTGTTCTAAAGTTAATGTAAATTGTATAATCAAACAGAGTTTGATAACTTTATGATATATGCAGGTCGTTTCTGAAAAGAAAGGGTAGGAGTTAAGGATGATGTGCCACAATCATTATTTAATTTTAAAATTTTAATCTAAGGGTTAGTTAGATTGCCACATAGCAAATGATTAACAAGGTTTTAATCTTTTATTATTTTATTGTCGAGAAAGTATTTATAAAATGTATGTAAATTCATTGACCATACCAAAGGTGTCACCGTATACTGGAGGTTTGGAATAAATTGAAAAGAAAATAATGAAATAGCAATTTTATTTTGTTTCTGAATCTTTCCTTCTTATTGGGGATTGTTGGAAGGCACCGTTGATTTACTGGCAATATGCATTGTTGAATTTATAGAGAGAAGAGTCTTGAAGTCTTTGTGATAGAATCTGGGTTAACCCATTCGACCCTGAGCATTTATTATGTAGTCAATTGTACTTTCCAATACTCTTTGTTTGTTTGAAATCTCTACCGACTGAGCTAAAAATTAATTTTTGAGGATTGTAATAATTGATTATTTTACCTTGTACCATGAGAGGTACAAAGTAAAAGAGGGCATGAGAGCGCAAGAATAAAAAAGTATATGCAAAAGTCCGTCGCACCTGTATTAAATTACTTTTTTTAATAGAGCAACTTTTTGTGTAAAAATTATACACATACTTTTTTTTTTTTTTTTTTTTTTTTTTTTTTATCAAAAATATTACAAGTAAATATTACAAGTCCTGTTAAGTCTTTTATCAGACTTGTCAACAGGTTCTTTTTTATATATCATATACAAATATAATTCAATGTTTTGATATTTTACAAAGGTTACAAAATCATTTTTACATATAAATTATTATTCTAATATATTATCTTCATTCCTTACTTTAAAATATATACATAATATTCCTGACTATAATATGATACTCATAATTATAACTAGAATACTCCAATACTAATATGCTAACTATGCTAACATGTCTGAGACTTTACTAGGTAGGTACTATAGGTGCTATTAAACATACTTATTTATCAACTTATTCTAATAAAAATACAGTGTAGTGTTTAAAAATCAACAATTTAACTTAGAAAACGAAATAAACTGTGGTCTTAATTGCAATTATTCTTGTATTAAAACTTTTATAACTCTTGTTCCTTACAAATCAATCAACTCCCTATAATTTATTTTATTTTGTATGACAATATTAAATTTTATAAAGCATTTATGATATCAATATTATTTACAGTCCATTGTTTCATAAGAATCTTTAACTTACCTAGTCTATGGGTATTTTTAATATTTTTTGGTAGCATATTTATTATTTTGGGTATTATATAGTCTCGGGTTCTCATACCGTATTTATTATTTACTTTTGGAATTACCAATCCTTCATTATGTGTGTATCTAGTATTATAATTGTGTATTAACTTATTTCTGTATCTATTGTCCAAAATGTAAGGCAATAAAAATTTGTTTAAAAATATTCCTTTTGAAGTCATTAAGTTATTAGCCCTATATGTATCGTTGGCATTGAAATGACTACCTGGAATAGATTTGTAATTAGTTACTATTTTAATAAGTATGTTTTGAACACTTTGTATTTTATTTAAATTAGTTTTTGTTGTATTTCCCCAGACAGAAATTCCATATCGTATTAAAGACTCTGCCAACGATAAATAAATGGTTTTTGTTATACGATTAGGTACAAAATATTTTACCTTATGAAGGCGACCAGCAACTGATCTTAACCTATTACATAGTTTACTTATATGTTCGTCCCATTTAAAATTATTATCAATTATTACACCTAAATACTTATATGTTGTTACCTGATCAATATTTTTACAATTACAATTACATTGAATGTTATTGTGAATGCAGTTATAATCATGTGAAATTATGTAGGGTTTAGTTAACGTAATAGTATGTGGAGTTTTTATATGTATCAATTTAGTTTTTTTAGCATTTATTATTAGGCCATAATCATGTGACCATTTAATCAAGTTATTGTAATCATCTTGAAGTAATTTACACGCCACATCAATATTTTCATGCGTCATTACTAGTGCAGTATCGTCAGCATAAATAAAATGCTGAACATTTTTAAAAAGATTTTTAAGCATGGAAACATAAATTAAATATAATACTGGTCCTAAAATTGATCCTTGCGGCACACCCGATTTTATGTATTTTATATCACTAAATGTATTGTTTATTTTAACTATGCATCTGCGATCACTTAAATAATTTTTGAAAAACAGCAATAATTTACCAGTAATCCCAATTAATTCTAGATACTCTAATAATTTTTCGTGATCGATGGTATCAAAGGCCTTAGAATAGTCTATAAAAATAACAAGAACATGTTTTCTTTTGTCCAGTGCGTCATTCACTAGATTTCCAAAATCTTGTAGAAGTGTCTCGGTTCCCTTATTTTCTTGATATCCGTATTGCGATGGATCCACAATGTTATTTTTTTCTATGTATTTTTTTAATTGGTTACACACATATTTTTCCAGAATTTTTTCAATAGCTGGTAAAATGCTTATTGGTCTATAATTATTCATGTCATAGTGTTGTCCACCCTTATAGATTGGTCTTAATATTGCGGTTTTTAGTTCTTGAGGTATGTATCCTTCTTCTATAATTTTGTTGATGAGATGAGTAATAATGGGAGCAATTTTCTCAACATTTTTTTTCAAATCATGCATCCTAATGTTGTCTATACCCGGTGATTTAGAGTTTTTCATGTTTTTAATAATGTTTATAATATCGCTGTTGTTTGCAGATCGAAGGAACATAGAGGTATTTTCAGTTACATTAATAAGATCAATATGATGCATCGTTTTATGATTACATATGTGAAGAGTTTTGTACACTTTATCAGAAAAATTTTCATTAAATTTCTCCAGTATTGTGTCTAATTGATTGTTTTTTAAAAGATATTTTTGTACAACTTCATCACAACTATTTTTAGTTTTTCTTCCTAAGATAATATTTATTTTATTCCAAGTTTTTTTGATGTCACCAAAGCAGCTATTAAATTTATCTTTATAAAAGTTTGTTTTAGCATTTAATATAAGTTTATTAAGCTCATTTCTAAATCTTTTATATTCTATTTCATATGTTTGATTAGAGGGGGTATTTTTCCATTTTTTAAATAAAGCATCCCTTTTTTTAATCTCTTTTAAAAGATCATCTGTCATCCATAAGTTCATTGAACATGGTCTCTTTTTAACTGGTTTCTTTTCTGTAATTTTGCACTTGGCATAAATTTCTTTAAAGGTTTCTTTTATCCTAATATATAACGCATTTACTGAGTTCTCAACTAACATACTATTCCAATCAACTTCTTGAATTAGACGAGAGCATTTATTTTCAGAAATCACATGATTCTCATAAACCTCTACGTCATGTAGCTGATTTTTAGATTTTTTAGTTTCAAAAGTTACCTTAATTGCAACCATATAGTGATCTGCTATTGCACATTCACTAACACAAGTAATTAAATTATCACTCGAGTGTATTTTTTTACCAACCCTCCTTACGAAAATATGATCAATACATGATATTGTTTTTCTTCCAGCTACCATCACTTCTCTCGTGACGTCATTAATACATTTCACAAACTGATTGTTAATAAGCATATTTTCATAATTCATCACAATATTCTCCTGGTCAGATAATAAGTTAATATTTATGTCTCCCATTATCAATACATTCTCATTGTCTTTCATATTACTAGTCAATATATCATTTAATTCATTTATATAATGATTTTTATTTAAATTAGGAGGTCTATAAATAGCCAATAAATAGAAGTGGAAATCATCAACTGTTATCTTACCACACACCATTTCACTATATTCACTATTACACTCAATTTGTTCAAATTCAATAATAGATTTAATAAACACCATTACACCACCACCTTGTCTATTTGTTCTGCAAAAACAATAAGATTCAAATCCTTCTATTTTATATAGATCTTTACTAAAATAATCTGTTGATGTTTCAGTCAATACGAGCAAATCTATATTATCTATATAGTCTTTCATCTGTATAATTAAATGATCCCAATATTTGTTAATTGATCTGATATTAATATGCACAGCAGTAATATCTCCATGTTTACATGGGTTCAGTTGAGAGATCCAGTCTTGTAAATTTTCTTCTCTCGTGTATAATACTTCATGATCTAACTTCTTTGCATAATATGTCAACTACTTTCAAGTGGATAGATATATAATATTTTATGTTATATGAAAAAAGCTGAAGTTACAATAAATCCAGATTAATAGAAGAAAATAAAATAATAGAACATAGCTATTAAAATAATGAAGGAAAGAGAGAACGAGAGTTGAATGAAAAATCATCACATAAATCGAAAGGAAATTGAGATATTACTGGGATTAACAGAGATAAAATATAAATTGTACAAATCCTTTCGAAGAGAGTTTCTTTGTAAAATAAAGTATGTATTTTATTTCAAAGCTACAATAAAATGAAAGATCATATCGCTTTAACTTAAAAAACCAATCAGTACAGAAATTTTATTTTATACCTGTCGTAAGAATATTAACTTATTTTTCAATAATTAAAAGAAAAATACGTTGTTTTTGTTGTAAATACATAGATTTTATATATTATTTTATATATTATCTGTGCGTTTTGCGCAGTACTGGAGATCAGTTTGATGGGTTTTTTCTCTGGGTTTCGACACGATAAATAATGATAATAATATATTATCTTGAAAAAAATGGCTTCACTGCTAAGAATACATAAATTCAATAAATAACTATCAATAATTAACGTTCACAAATCTTTTTTTTTGAAAACTGAGAAGCCGTTATGACATCAATGTTTAAACTATTAGAGAGCAAGATAATAATAGTATGAATTAATTCAAACACAAACCTACGTTGTTTCCTTATTTAATGTAGGTATCTGAGATGAAATTGAACGTATCAAAAAAAGTATTTTAATAAAAAAAGAAACAGTAATTATAAGATTACCATAATTACATTGTCATCATTGATTATAAGTAATGAGAAGAATAGCTTTAAATTGATATTTTCAATAGAATAATTGTCTATCAAATATATTTTTCTAATTTAGAAATATCATTAATAAGATACCTATCTATTACAGTTGATTTGAGACATTTGTTAAGTAGATATTTCTTCTTGTAACTTTCACATGTCACATTGAATTATATTATATTTTTACTTTAAGAAGCTTGAAAATAATCTTTGGTAAAAAAATGGATACCAATCACTTCTTCGCATCCAGTAGAGATATAAACAAATTATATAGCACAGAGCTTTTATTTGCAGAGATTATGAATACAAAAAGCTAGATTTAAGGTTGGTGACAATTTTTAACATTTGAATTCAAATTTAGGGAAATGTTTGAATGGAACATTTTAATGACGACAATTGATTTTAAAAGTACAGAAGACAAAATCCTATTCTTTATATTTTGGGACTCGTAAGACGTTTAGTTTTTAGAAAAAATCAGAAACTCTTAGATTTTCATATAAAATCTTTCGCCTGAAAACAATTGCTGAAAATTTGGGTAGCTTGATCGTACTTTGTCATGTGGATTTATTTCGTTATAATATTATGTTATTAATACAAGAACTTCTGTAAAATATAATTGGTTAACTTGTTAAACTCATACACGTGTTGAAGAAAATAATAACAGTGTCGGTACAAAGCTACAAATAATACATATAACAAAAGTATAACTGTTTTGGCATTGCTGTAATGTATATTATATAAGATCATCCAGGCATGAGACAGATATACACAATAATTGTATATTAGATATCTATATATTATTTTATTTTAAAGGAAGTTTTGTGATTTAACAATAATTCTAAGGCACAAAGGATTGTATGTAATAATAATAAAGCCTATTTGCTCCATTTTCTCAAGTTTATTCCTCCTCACGTAAGTTGTTACATACATAATATATAGTGAAATTGTTTTTCAGTATCACAAGTAAGTATATCTGTTATTAAACAAGTTTGTATCCGCCTAGACAATATTTATATTATCCTATTTGATCCACGTAGAAAAAGTTTTTTGATATCTCTTCTTCATACTTTGTTTCACTGTACCTTTAACCTGTAAAGGAGTACCAACGCACCGGTGCGTGCAAGAAATATTATGGGATCTGGAGTACGCACGCACCGGTGCGTTTGATCCAGTAATATTTAGGTATTCCCGCCAAATTCGTCAATTTTATCATTGGTCCAATCTGTCGGATGTACTTTACCAATCACAAGAAAAAAAATCAAAAATAGGCGTGTTTAGACCTTATTTATCGCCTATACAAAATGTCACGTGACCGCCGCTTGAAATACCTAGCCGTCACTCGCGGTTGCAAACCATTTTGCTGCGTGCATTCGTGCGCTATGGGTGTTATTTT
Organism: Athripsodes cinereus; assembly: GCA_947579605.1. Classification (NCBI taxonomy): domain Eukaryota; kingdom Metazoa; phylum Arthropoda; class Insecta; order Trichoptera; family Leptoceridae; genus Athripsodes; species Athripsodes cinereus. The sequence continues at coordinate 10,690,633 of OX388322.1, forward strand.
TTGGAGTGTTTTATGGATTTTTTTTTTACTTTTTGTGCTAATTCTGGACAGTTTAATTAGTTTTTAGTACCTACATAAGTTTTTGTTAAAAACAAATAAAAATAAATATTTTTAATAATAATAAATATTCTTATGTTGAACCCATTGTTGACAATACGGGAGCAGACATGACGTATCAAAATTGTTTTTGTTATATAACTCCGTTATTATTAATTTTTGAGAGTTGGTTCCTTATAAACATTTATTCTAGGGATCATTTTCTATAATATGCGATAAAAAAATGTTCAAAAAGTGAAAGTTGAATTAATTCACTCTGCCATACACTTTTATTTTTTCTTTATTCACTCACGGACAGGTGTATTTGTATCTACGAGTATATATTTATAAGAATGTTGTCAAAGTCTTATTATATTCTATCATACATAAAACAAAGTCATAAAGAACATCAAAGACATAAAAGTGTGTAATTAAAAATACAGCAGTGTTCGAAAAACATCGATAATAAGACATTCGGCATCTTTAATTTGGCGATCTTATTTTTTTGGCACAAAAAGGACTGAAGCGTGTGGAGCTACAACAATAGAAAGATCGTGTAAGTCAGTTTTAATCGATGATCAAGCGGATTTACAACGATACAGTTGGCTCATCAAATAAAAGCTGATAATTGATGGGGTGACAAATTGTCACCCAACATGATAATAAAAAAATACCGCGAGATACCCGTGATAACGGGCACTCGCGGACTGGAGCCTGAGAACAGCTGACCTTCCTCGTTTCTCGCAATCAACGTAGACTCACGTAAGTTCAAAGTAATTCATTGTAAATAACTGACATGTTTGTCATGTTGTGCACTGACATGTTTTAAACATATAGTTAGTCTATTGTCTATCCCACTTGTGGCAGATACCGTGATGGAATGGACAATAATAAAAACTTGATTGTAAAAAATAAATTTGTAAAATAGGCGTATATGTCGTGTCCGTGAGGCTATGTCTTCCAGTAAACCTAACACAATTTTTGACAAACATACTTGTATTTTAAGTTAAAGTGAGCTAAGACAAAATAGAATGTATACGAAATATTAAAAAAAAAATTCATTCATTCCTTCACAGCACATCCCACATGTGCAACCAGCAGACTTACCGCACGTAAGAAATATACAAACTGTCCTCTTCTTACCAAAAAAAAGCATTTAGGACATACGGCATATCTATCACAAACTGAAGATATCAAATAAATATCTTAAACGTGAAAAATATTTCGCTTATGAGTCAAAAAATAATTCGACATGAAAAAACGTGAAAAGTGGGTTATTATATTTTTATCTTGTTCAAACTATGTGCAACCCGTATGAACTTTAAAAGGAATAAAATAGTTTTAACCCAACATTAAAATACCTATATTCATGAAGATTTATATAAAGTGAACACCTACAAAAACCTTTTTGTTATCTACTAAAATCATGGTCCATTATATAATAAATTTCCTTTAAGTGCTACATTTTTTAAATATAATGTATTCTCGAGGTATTCTAGACCCGAACAAAAAACAATAGAGATGACAGAAGAATATCCGTGCTGTTTTCTTAACTTTGAGTTATAAAATACTTTCTAAGTAAACCAAGATTTTTGAATATTTTTCTTCTCAGAATTTACTCGATAAATTTCTTTCCCCTTTCTACCTAATTGTAAAACGATTCTTTGACCTTTCTGTTTATATTTGTTATTCAAATTTATTTTTCCATAAAAAAAATATGCGAGACAAATAGTAAGTCATCTTTATTGAAAATTATAAAAAACGAAAAATCGACAGATTTCTAAAAAAAACATCGTCTTTTAACAAAATACCTGAAAATTATGCTTTCTCAACATATTGCCTGTTTCTATCTATAGGATTTGTTATAGAAAACGTTTAAAGAGATAGCTACTCGTATTATTCTACAAACTTAAATATGTATCAAAAAACAATTTAACTGTTTCTTAAATTCTTATATAAATTACATTATCACGAAGTATAAAACCTCAAATAGGTTCTTCTGTTAAGCATTTATCCTAGATTCTATGTCAACAATTAATTTGGTTTTCAGGACTGAATATTATGTATCTCCTTCAAGATAGTAACATAGCAGAGAAGTAGGAGATATTTCATTCTGTTTAAGTTTACATATTTCAGAGTAATAGTAAATAAAATCCTTTTTACAAGAGCGAGTATTTTATTCAAGTACTATTCTAGGATATGGATCAGCTTTAAAGTGGTTTAGAAGGACTGTATTTTATACAACTTACAAGGTTATTTGTTATTCTAAAAGTTTCTCCTAACATTTTGCTTAATTTGATACCCATTTAACTAGATTTGTCTCTTATAAACTATCTGAGTTGGTTAATGTTAATAGATTAACCAAACACTACTAGCTTAGTTTGTTAATGGAGCTAATTTTGATTTTACATTCGCTCTCATTACTTAATATAAATAAACTAATACAGCAAATACGATGTTTGCTAAAATTTAAATTCTTACAATTAATCACATCATTTATTAGTTTCTTCAACTTGACTAATAGATATTTCAAAATAATCCTTATTCCTATATTTGTGCTTGCTTAATCTTATGTGGTTTGGAGCGTTTCAAATACGTTTTTTTCATTTAAATGTGTACGACTTTTCATCAAAAATAACACCAAATAAAATATAGAAAATCTGAGAATACCGTTTAGATAAAATTTAAATAACAAAAATTACCTGAAAAACATGAGAAGGTAACTGTTATTTGGAAATCACATACTTTACAATATTGACATCAACTGAAGAAATTTCAAACTTAAACAAAGTGTTAAATTTACATATATTATTATATAAATTACAAAACAGTAGGTACGTTTAAAGTATAAATTACAACATATTTTAATATCTCATGCACATGGATAAATAAATAATACTTAACATTGAATAAATATCACAAAGGACAAGATGATAATACTAAAATGTAGAGGACAGACATGATATAGTTCACAATTATTATTTGTAATACTTGCGAAGATACGAACATGAAATATTACATTTTATGATATTTAAAACGACACAAAACATGTAAATGTATAATCGACAATACAAGAATGAGATCAATAAATAATAAACAGACAATTTTACGATGGTAATTTTTTTTTTACTTGGCTAGAAGACTGTCATTAGAAGTGGGTAAAATGCTTGATGATTATAAAAAGTGTAAATTAGAATTAATAGGATGTGATTTAAATATGTGTATAAATTAGAAAAATGCAGTGGAAATATTGTTAGTACAATTATAAAATAAATAAAAGTGGGCAAGTTTATTATAGGTACGATAGACATTCTGGAATAATAAAAATTATTCTGTATATAAACAAAAAAATATGTAAGAAATTTTTGAGTGAAGAAAAGTTATGACAATTTTAACTGTAAAAGATTTTGAAAAATACAGTGGATAATGAAAAAAAAAATTTTTTTGAAATTTTTGACATACAAAACGAATACACGTGATGAGTAGGTCAATTTGAATAAAAATACATTTAAAAAATAAAAACAAAAAGATAATATCTAATAGTGATAAAAATCCAATAATTTAGAGATGCAAGACACAAGAATTTTTGTTAAATTTGGAAAATGAATAATACAAACGTAAACAAGGTAGGTACAATGAAATCAAAAAAAATATTTAAAAAAACCCACTTGGCCCTTTTATTTCGCCTTCTACTCGATGATCTCCAACTAGCTTCTGCAGCATTGACTGAAAGAGATCGGCTGTGGTGTGGACTTCCATACCTGGAGAAGTATGAGGAGTGTTACATTGAATGAGTAGCTGTTAGTTGTATAATTAATGTATAATAATAATGTTAGTATTGAGAAATGAACAGATATAACATAATTTGAATAAATGTAAAAATATGGTTTTCGTAAGAATGAATGACAAGTTTAAGAAATGAATTAATAGTGTAGGTATGAATAAATGGAGAGTCGAAATAATTGTGCGAATAATTGAACGATTTTGAGTTAGTATTGATAAATGAACAGTTTTTATTTAGTTGAGATATTTGTTCAATAATTTGTAAACTTAACACTTACAATTAAACAGCTGTAAAATTATTAAAGGTAAGTAAATGAATGTTTGAAATGAAAGTATAGATAAACGAACAATTATAATTTTGACACAAATAAATTAAAGTAGTCAGTGATATAAGTTTGAAAAAGCCAATCGCTTATAAATAGTTTGTGTGAATATGAGTAAATGTAGAATACGATTATTGTGAAAATAATTTATATTAAATTTTCAATTTTATAATTTTTAAGAAAAACGGACAAATTTAATTTTTATGAGAAACTGGAAAAATTTCTTGAAATGAGTAAACAGGTAAGCATCACGGAAAATTATAATGAATCGTCAAATATAACCATAAAGTAGGTAGGTATGCGATAAAACATGAAAGATGTGCATATGAAATATATATTATGTAATATTCATGACAATGATAAATGTGAAAAAAGTATTTGAAGGTATGAAAGTGTTTATGTAACTGAAAGAAAACTAATGAGGTATAAATTCTCTATTGGCACTAGATTCAAAGGTAAATTTCTCAGCCAGTTGTCACATTATGTAGATCTTTCCAACCAAACTCAAATCCATACATAGGAATTTCCACAATATGGTTCATTGTCTGGCATTATGAAACGTATTCACTTTCGGGACTAGAAGACAACCTCCATCGGTGCATATTGTGCATATCTTTACATTAATGAAATACCTAATATGTACTACCTATTAAGAAATAAATAATTATGATGGTATATTAAACAGAAGTGACTGCCTTACTATTAATAGCATAACAATAATAATTGTATCGGTTTTATAATTCATAGTTTTTTCTTAGAATTATAAAATTGAAAATTGAAAATTCAAGGTAATTGTAATATTTACCGAAATTAAGAACAGAAGGTTGTTTTGAAATGGGATAAAATAAAAAAAAATTCAAACCGTCATAATATCGGCGTGTTTCCACAAGAAAAACGATTTTATTATTATTAAAATATCAAAAAAACTCATTCAAATTATAATGACCTAAATTTCTTATGTCAGAGTAAATGAAACATTAAAATGATTCAATTTACGATCCTATTTATTTTGAAATCTACTATCCCATCACGGCATATCCCACAAGTGAGGTGGCTAGCGTATCAGCTGCATGCAGTAAACATATATGCTGTCTTCTCCGTGCCAATAAAAATGAATTCATTCAGGATGGATGGCATATCTTATGGAGGATTTTAAGATATAAAATATTTATATTTTTTAATCTCAATTGCATTTTACCACAATATTCACATATAATTAAGTAATACCTATTCTTTCCTAAAAAAATCTCGAAATACTCGTATATAAATGCAGACTTTTTGGTTTTGATTTGTGTCAAGGACGTACATAATCATTGTTCTTTTAACGCGGCGGCAGAATTGCCATCCACACTTCTCAGCATTATACAACCAGATAAGTCTCCATATGATCAGTCATGGTCACACAAAAACTTAACAGTCTAATGCCGGGAAAAATTCACCTATCCAGATATACAGGATATCAAAGGATTAGGCTCAAAACGCGGGATCAAAATACCAGAATTGTGCCTGAAATATCTGTGTTCAAAAACTTTTTTACAATATTACAAGTATTTATTATAATAGATTTTTGAATTTTAATATACCTACAAATTAACCGGTAAATCTAATTTTTGTAAATTATTTATTAAAGATTTCGGAGTTACCCCTGTAGCTGACATGACTAAAGGTATTATATAAACGGATCTAGAATGCCAAATATTTTTTATTTCTCCTGCTAGTTCTGTATATTTACGTATTTTTTCTGCGACGGTTGTTTGTATATTATGTGTATTTGGAACAGCGATGTCTATTATTTTTTTTAACGCGGCGGCAGAATTGCCATCCACACTTCTCAGCATTATACAACCAGATAAGTCTCCATATGATCAGTCATGATCACACAAAAACTTAACAGTCTAATGCCGGGAAAAATTCACCTATCCAGATATACAGGATATCAAAGGATTAGGCTCAAAACGCGGGATCAAAATACCAGCATTGTGCCTGAAATATCTGTGTTCAGAAACTTTTTTACAATATTACAAGTGTGTTTTGTTTTTTTATCAAACATTTCGCATAGAATTATTATTCATTATTATTATTAAAGTTCCTTAATTAAGAAAGCCAAAAAAAATATACGAGAACAATCAACACATTTTTTATAATGTAAATCTCTTTAAAGTTTATTTGAATAATGATTGTATAAGCAAAGTTGCACTTCCTCCGATGTTTGTGAAAATATTATAATAAAGATAATATGGAGGAAACTTTGTTCAATGTTGGAAAGGAATAGCTTTAGATGTAAGTATATAAGTATGACCATATTTTTCTTATTTATAAAATCATTTTTTTTTTTCATTTAACAAATGAGTATAGAACCGAATAGAGAATGATCGAGCTTTGAGATCTGACGAGAATATAATTATATTATAATAAGCAATTTCTTCATTCAAACCAGCGATCAAATGAAATAGTTTTATTTTTTGTAGTAAAAAGTAACATTCTGTTTTGATAATACAAAACTTGAATATTCAACGACAACTTTTAGCATTATTTGTATTTCTGAAAACAAATTGGTAAGTAAATTTTATGTATTAATTAAATTTAAAGCATGTTAAATTAAGTATTTTAGAACGAAATTATATTACAACATAAAACGAAACGACGATAACAATATCATTAAACATGAAAAAATCACATGAATATATTAGCGTTGTTTATTTTAGAAAATCTGAATAACCATTTACAGATCTTTTTTGTGTAAATTCGTCGGTGAATATATATTCAGTTTAGGTGACCAATAAGGGATGAATATGATTTGAGTTAATTGATAATTGAAGTCCAATACCCATTAAATAATATGTCATGTTGACTGCACACACGATCGCTTCTAATATTATAATTATATTAAAATGTTAAAATTCATGAAACTTAATTACATAAAAATTTAACTACGTATTAACTTCTGATAATTCATGGTTATTAGTCAGATTTTTTTCTTCGTTGTTGTTTTTTTATATGTATCTCCCTCCACTGGACTTGGCACAAATTGTCAAAGAATTCAATTATAATACAATTTTTTAAATGCATAATCATTTTTCAATTTTAAAAGCGAATAAGTCATAAATGTTTATACTATTTTATATAATAACTCTCAAGCAATGTGAGAAAAAAAAATATAAATATTTAAAATTATCTGTTGAAATTTATATTAGGTATATCAATTAAATATACATAGTATCGAATATTTTATGTTTGAGGTTTTATTCCTTTTTCTACTCAAACTTATTCAAACAAAATATTTTGTATAAGCAATAAATATTTGTATATTCGTCGAAAATCAGACTCGATAAAAAAGTTTTCGCTACCATCAGACTTTGTCCTAATATAATAGGAATTCAAAATACGAGTAGGAATATGAAAACATGAAGATTATAACAATTTGTGAAAGCTTAATGTTAATGTTGATCTTTGCACTATTTAGAAGTCACTAATTCCTGAACAAAGTTTGCTCATTCAAAATTAAATTACGTATTGAGTACGATAAAAGATAATAAGTATTGTCTGGTTGTATTGTATTATTTTACGACCTTACTAGTAAGCCAACAATCTTGTAAGCTTATGAACTGACTCTCAGCTAAATAATAGATCCATAACATATTATGTGCTCTACAATAGAGAAACATGACAGACAATGAATAATTAGTTTTATATCAAAACTTATTCACGTCTGTAGGGTTACTCTTGACAAAACTAAACACGATCTTAATCTAGTCTTGATCTTGATCATACGACGCACGAAGGGACTATGGTCAAAAACACCACACTACCGCTAACGCGCGATCGGTTTGCGTGTAATTTTGGCCAATAGTCACTTCGTGCGTCGTATGATCAAGATCAAGACTAGATTAAGATCGTGTTTAGTTTTGTCAAGAGTAGCCCTGCAGTATTTAGTAAGCTGCTCCAAAATTGTTGAATATCTGATGTTTATTATATTTAGCTCTGTTTTTAAACTGCTGGAATTATATTTTTATTTATTTCTATCTATGAATCAAAACTTCAAGATTTTGAAGAGATCTCATCTAATTTAGGTAAAAACTCTTTAAACTCCCGAGAACTCAGAGCAGAAACCAGCCTTTTGCACTCAAAGCGCCTTTTTGGACGAAGGGATGGTGCTATTTTTGACCCTCTATCACTAAATTTTCAAACATATCCTAGCAAGCAATTTTATTAGGGCATTGAGGCATAACTATTGCCAAAACACGCTATTTTAGGTAAATGTTATATCAAGAATCTTTCTTCAATTTTGGGTCTATTTAAAATAAATTGGAATATTTGTTCTTCTGGTTCAAAAATAGCCTTATAAACAAATAAAAATAAATCTTTCATCTTTTTAAATTAAAGTTCAATGTAAAATAGAAGGATTTCAAACAAAATAAAAACAAATTGGTCTCCAAATAGAAAATTGGGTTATCGATTTTTTCCTAGAATTGACAATACTAAAGAGGAACGTACAAAATTATGTAGGTAACCTCGTTCCATATTTCATATTATAAACCAAGAGTAGTGTCACAATATTACTTTACTTCCTTGGTTTATTTGCCACCGCTCTTGTTGTTCACAGCTTCTACGTGCTAAATATATGTATTGCATAAAGAGAAGCATAAAGACTGTTCTCGGTAACACCCACCTGATGGTACGTAAATACATTACCAACAGCAGGTGATGTCTGCCTGCAAATGAACAAGATTAATTACTGCAGAGGTCTTGGTATAGTATGGATGCCGTAGTCAACTGACACTGCAATGCTTTGCCATAGAATTGGTTATTATTTTTTGTTCTAAAAATAGGTAAAAATTGCACCACAATCTAGGTATTTGAAAGACATCAGGCGTTTCCAATATTTCGAAAAACTCCTGAAAAGGTGTGTATTTTGATAATATTTTGGAGTGGGAATATTTTAAGTGAAACATTGAATTTAATTATTCCTCTACATTGTCACGATATTTGTCATAATTTTTAATCGAAAAATCGCCTAATAGTAGAATCTTTAACTTTCAATCCTGGGCTTGATTCTTCCCACTGATGACCTCTTTCACCTTCACCACATTACATTTCTGATTTTAATCTCAGGTTCATATTTTATATCTTTTTTTATGACATAAAGTTGATTTCCTGTTCATACTGATAACACGAACCATAATGCGCGTCTTTCAAAACACCACATACATTTTTTTACGTCATATTCAGTACAAACGTTATTGCAAGTAGAAATTATATTACAAAACATTAAAGGTATCGTTGATATATACACCTAATACTGCTACAGAGATAAATATACGAATAATTTAATTCTTTGAATTCCTAACACATTTACAAACTTTAGTAACTAACTTAGTCTGCACCTACTTTACACATTATTTATATACTAAGGAATGTGTGTACTAGGTATGTAAGCTACCATTATCTATTACAAGCTGATATGATAATGAAACAATGCTGATTGCCAAGGAGATAAAATTATTTTAAAAACATTTTATAATCATGTCGTTTAAGAATAAAAGGGCGTCCCTCTTTCACAATACACCGTTCCTATGACAATGACATCAGAGCGCAGGGAATGTCGTGGAAAGAGGTAACGCAATTGGCGCAAAAACGCTCTGAATGAAGGAGACTGGTTTCTGCCCTGTGCTCCTGAGAGGAGCGTCGAGGGCGATGGAATTAAGAATAAATTAAATACATGGCAAATTATACTACGCATAAAATCAGAAAGTACAATGGTGTTAATTATGTACAAAAAATAAATCTTGGTTTATGTAGTACTCAAAAAAAAATATCCTATATTGTTTATGAGTAGGTGCAATATAAGCTTTCAAAAATTTACTAATGATGACATAAAAGTTTTTTCAAAGAACACAAAAAAATATCGTATTTTTTGACACAGAAAGAATTTAGGTGGATATTGATATTGAAAGTTTTACGGCTTCCTTGAAGGTCGCATAAAACTCGTGAATATTTTTATGTACTAATATATTTGCAAAGAGTGTAAATCAATATTTTGCCAAATATCGTGTAAATTTTCAGAACTTTCTATTATACTGTACTTTTATCAGGTGAATCATGTAAACACCACAAACAAATGAATAATTCATACGCCGCTGTGACACCCCACATTTCAGCTTCATTACAATAAAATATGATTTATATTTTTATAGCGTATACTTAATTAATATTAATTTAAATATGTATATAATGACGTCATCTGATTACCATTATGATAATTATTTGAAACGTGACGAGCTTATTCGCAATAACAAGGTTTTAGTTTTTTCCTTTGGAATTCTGGATAAGTTTAAAATTACATTTTTTTTCGTAATTTAACAATAACGAATACCTTATTATATAATACTCCGTGGAATTTTCTCGCCAGAAATAGGACTATAACTCTCTTCTGTAAGTGTTTGAATGTCCTTCAAGCGATAGATGTTCGTACCGAATGAGAGAGAGATTTAACTCATATAATTCAGCGATGAGATTTACTACCCGTTTTGGACGACTGGCATGCATGTTATAATGGTTTAAAGTATAATTTTATTCCTAATGTTAAATAGAATATTAATATTTTGAAAACTGAAATAGTATGGAACCAGCGATGAAGTTTCACTATATATAACTATATATCGCACATTAAAAACAAAAGTGGCAGTATACAAAAAATGACAATTTTGAGTTTAAACGATGTTTAAAACGCATCCAATACAATAACACCTATTCCAATAGCTTGTTAAGTTTTCCCTAGAGGTCACTAGAGTCGGTATATACTTTTTGTATAAGCTTCAAGTTGCTAATTAATAAAGTGACACTATACCAGTTCGTGTCAAACGGCCGCAGTGGTTGTACATTAATTTAAGGAAAGACTAAATGCATAAATGACATTTTAAGTATAGTGGCATTTTTATATATTACTTTGTATAAATAATGTATTCAAGAAACGAGTAGAGGTGTAAACTATAGAACTATACCAAAAACTTTAAACGGCCATACTGAAAAATCATGTTTTTTGTATAATGCCACTTTTGTTTTCAATGTGCGATATGTATAACTCGCATCAATAGGAGAGTACAAAAATGATATAAAAACTATAACCATAGTAACATAAGTAATTCAGTTGAGTTTCAAGTTTCATAGGTTTTCAACAATTTTCGGAACAAAAAATACTCTATTTTACTGGATCAAAGAGTAGCACACGCAAAAGATGTGATGTTGAAAAAAATAATCACGTTTTTATCACAGTAGGAACTAAGCATAGGTACTAGAAGTTTCAAGTGAGATATAAATATTAAATGAATGTGAAATTCACGTGAGACATTTGGTTTGAATAATATTCCCACTCATGAGTCTTACTTACACCACAAAAACACTTAACTCAAAAATATTCGACTATTTAGTAGTGTCCGACAACTTTCAAGGTTTTTTAAAATTTATTTATTCATCAAAATTTGTACACATTTTTTCATCGTTAACAAATACATATAAATAAAACATTAAATTTCAAAGACTCAACTTCAAAAAGAAACAATCTCCTGTTTTGGAGTGAGTTTCATTGTTACAATATTACACAATAATACAAAAAGTAAATAAAAAAAGAAAATATTTGCAAAACATTACTAAAACATATCCATACAACTTGAAAAGAAAACAATAAAATATTATTGCTTTCATATTGTAAGACAAAAAATATAATATAATCGAAACGTTTTAGATCTTATGGAAGCACGGTAAACTTTAGTAATAATTATAAGAAAATTTATATATTTCTTTATTATTTATAATTGTTTTAAAGATATCATTCCATCTTTTCTGAGAATAAGAATTAGATTTATTCTTTATTCTTCATTCTCTCTTATCATCCGTAGGCCATTGATTTGGCACTTGGAATCGTCAGGCAATTATATAGTTTTTTTAACAAATGACAAAATAATCAAATTACAACAATACAATAAACAAACAAAGAAATTTCATTGAATCAAAGTTTTTCGAGTGTAAAAGGCCCAAAATAGAGCTTTTTGAAACTTTAGCCAATCTATGTTCTAGGGGTCTTACATCTCGTTTACAACGAGTTTCGTAATTGTGATAGTCTGAGTTCAGGGGCGTATTAGAATTTTTTATATTTTTTAAATTTGAATATCCTACTGGTATCTGACTTGGTTGATAAAACGTTGAGTGATAGATTGAAACGTTGAACGCCTGAAAACTACGTGTTTTAATCGCATTGATCAAATTCTCATGAACGGCCGCATGTTGTGTAAAAGAAATGGAATAGTATAGGTAGGTAGTAGGTATCTGACGTAAATCCAATAAGTATGAAAAAGGCTTATCATGTCTATTGTCTCTACTTCATTTACACGTATTAATAGAATTGAAATAACCTCTTTTCCCGGATATTTCAGGAATCCAAGGACTGCTATTTATCGGTTTGAGTGACATTTTTTTTTTCTTTTTAACTCTCTCTAGTCCATCAGTTCCACTAAACCAGTATTGGCATCTACGTCAGTGGACGGTGGACCCGGCTGACGAAGCAGATTTCACCGTTGTAAATTAAACAACAATTTTCAATGTTGTAAATTAAACAACATTACGTATTTTTTTTTCAAATTTTTATTACATGTATAACGATTCATATCTTAGTTTGGGACTTACTCAATCTGTGTCATTATCTATGCATGTTATGTTATATTATGTAGTCCTCAACTATAAATAAGGTATAAAATATAGGTAAAAACAAAGTGCCTAAATCAAATAAATAATCAAACAAAATAAAATCAATATCAGTTTCGAACAAATAATGGTGTAATATTTTACATGCTGTAGTTGATAACGTTTATGAAATCATCTCGTTGTTTAAATAATTTTCAATTTACATAATTGAACGTTATTTAATTGACGTCACTGTTAGCAATTAACGTAATAATTTCAATTAATATCTAATTAATGTTTCTACAAAATTTAATCTAATAAAGTTTTGAGATCATTCATATAAATATATAATATGCTTCCTCCGACGTCAATAAAGTCCTCTAACTCAAGATTATTTATTTCTTGTACCTTTAAGACACTGTTTACTTCATCAACAATGGACAAAGCTACTACGTCATAAAATTCCTTCATAAAATATAAGATCAATAAATTACCTACATTAGATGAGAATCTTGGAAAAATAAAGTTATTTGCTCGAAAGTTAAATATTAAATCAATTAAATAAATGTTGATGGAAAAGATTAAAAAAATATATGATCCGATAGAAGGCAAATCTCATGACTATGCAGAGTACAACCAGACTGGCATGTAGAGAGGAACTCTTCCGAAAGGCGCGAAACTGGGAGGCCAATGCAAGCGTGATCTCCAACGCAACGTTGAGGAGACATCATATGGCACAAACAGAAAAGATAATGTAGGTCCTCTATGGAAAACTATTCGAGCAAGAAAGAAGAAAAAGAGTACCCTTTATATGTTGTTACATCTTTTAGGTATGTTTTGGAATGGTAAGATTTGTATTTATTTGTTTTTGACAAAGATATTTTTTGTTTTGATAAGACAATGCCTAAAATTTAGAATGAAATGTGATGTTAATATGTTATTTGAATCTTTGTAGGTATACATTGGCGTACCCAGGATCTCATAAATAGTATATTATGAGTCAATATAATTTCAAATCAATTATGGAAGATTTTGGACCAAAGTTGGAAGTGGAACTGAATATGAGTTGTTGGTAAAATTCCTATACAAAAATTATGAGATTATGAAATATTTCAAATTTCTATACCAAAATGAAAATGGTGGCGGGAAGATAATAATCATATTGAGATTTATTTATAAGTCCCCTTCTCTCTCCTTAGAGCATATTCTGGCAATGCCAATCCTATGATAAATGCCTTTCTAGGTGTAAATGAAAAAATATGGTGATTGCTTTTGCTATCGCTCTACATTATTTTTGTCATTTTGATAATCATTTACTGACAAAAGCAAGGATAATAAAACTAGTAAATATTAACAACCGAAACAACATGTTATTAATTAATTATTTTAATGAATCGATCGTCGTTACATAGTTATGAAATCACAATTGATTGTTTATTAATAATAGGAAACAACACGTTCATTATAAAATAACATCATATATCTCAATTCATATTTAATGCAAATCAAATTTGCATTGCAATATTGTACGGTGCATGTTTACACAATACATCGAAGCTGTTCAGGCATTTCAAATTAATAACATCATATTCTAAGCGTAATATCTGTGTATCAATTTATGCATTGGAACACAAATATTAGAATCCCAAGTTGAAGGCGGGTGTTTTCTTTAACCATATACCTAGTTTAATTTTGTTTTTTTTTTTTTGTTTTTGTTTGTTTTTTTTTTTGTTTTTTAATATCTTGACTAGTGAATAAATTTGTCTTTTAATGAATTTATTGTATTTGTATTTAAATTTTTATTTTTTGACTTGAACTGGAGTACCTATGTTTTGTCTGTTTTTATATTTTTGTACATGTGTTGAATGATTGTGTGATCTTGTAAAGTTTATCTGTATACTTGTAAAGGCAATTGCCGTATATTGTGTTTAAATAAATAAATAACTTTTATCCTGATCACTCGTTAACGAGTGGATAGTATTTATATATATTCTATCTCTCTCTTCTGTAGGTGCACTTGATACGATTTCGTCCCCCTAGGACGATCGCATCACTTCATTACACAAAATTATCAAAAGTGAAATTATCAAATGTTATATAAGAAATGAATTTACATGAATTATACATTATACATAAGAAAAGTATATACATTGGCTCAGCCCCCAGTTTTCTATGTACAAAGCACATAGAAAACACATAGAAAAGAAATTATATTATATAGAGAAAGTTTATAAAGAAAGTTACAGTTATATTTGCAAGTACAACAGATTAATATATTGGCTCAAGTTCATGTCTAGGTATGAATCTACTTGGTCTATACAAGAGGAATGCATTGTGTGGGTGTGTACATATTTCAATTATATATTTATACTTACTTAAAGTTCAGAGAATTCCTTATCCTTTGGTTTCATCATTTTCTTATGGTCATCTTATCAATATAGAATACATAGGTAATTCGAGCAATAATGTTTCTTCTGTTAGCATACTTTATATTGCAAAGATTCTACTTATTTCTTTTCTTGAGTAGAATTATAGATATATATATCCTTGTAAACAATCAAAAATTATATCAAGTGGAACAAAGATTATCATAAGTACATCATATCCTTCCTATTAAGTGGATATTTTATTTCCATCAATGGAGCCATTCATTTAGCTCTTTGTTGCCTTCATAGTGAAATAATAGGGTCTTCCAGTCTTTGGTTGGTCAAGGATTCGAACCTTGTCGTCTTATCTACTCCAAGTATAAACTAGGTTATTGGAAAATTAAATACAAGGAGGCGAAGAGATGTACTTTGGCATGATTAAGAATATTGAATCTACTTATAGGTACATATACTGGATTTCAACAGAAAGATAACGTATGGTAAGTGATTCACATTTATTGTGCAAATACATATTACATAACAAGACAGTTGCTTTCAAAGTAAATTTGTAGGGAATAATATTCCGCACAATATGCAAAATTATGAAAGTTCTACCATATTCGGATTGAGATAATAAAACAAACAATGGTAATTATCAAATACACCAACCTTGGTATTATCAATATAAATCAATACCTGGTTTATCATATGATCTATAAACATTTAAATGGAATCATTCATTCTTCATTCAAACCCAAAATCTTAAATTATTACACAAAGGGAATTAATATATAAATAGTTCAATGATCAAATGAATTCTGTTATGGAAAAAATATCATTATATACAATATACAATAGCAATATAGTCACTTACAGATGAACAGGCGAGCTGTGGTTGAATAACACAAAGCCGAGTATATTACAGATGAAGTATTGTGTACACTCGGACGGTAGAAGGTAGAATCGTGAAAGAAACATACTCTAATGTCTCTATGGCGGTCGCTGGTCATACCAAAGACGTACAGGGGAGTGTAGGTGGTGCCAGAATCTGATAGATTCTGTCCTCAGGACGGAATAGATCACTACTTCTCAAGAGGCATGAGAAATCTTACATGTTCCTACTCTATCCTCAGGGTAAAAGGTAGAAGGCGTCACTATTTCAATAGTCCTTCCAAGTATACGCAGCTAGTCATTCAATCACTCTTATAACAAAGGCCGAGACCGGAAAAGTTAATTGAGGATTACCAAGTTCACATTGGAATGAGAGTTACATCGATAAATCACCGATACGCAATACTCAGGCTACCCGAGATGGAGTGGTACACGTTGCAGACTTAGGAACACATTCATAGTTTTTAATTAAATTTATAATACTGAGCAAGTAGAAAGAATAGTTTATGCGCTTTTTTATGATTCCTATCATTGAATAATTGTTCAGAAACAATGGATTATCCACTTCACACGGTTATGTATAATGGCGGGAACAGCAAAACCACGCCCAAACAAACAAAGGCTATAATACTCAAAACTTCCAAATGTTATCACTATAACACCACAAGAACCGTAGTCTATATAACTCAAAGGAAATATAATCTTGTTCATAACATTATTCTGTTTATTGATTACTATTGATTAATTATCATTATTATCGTACCCTGATATGGGCGGTAAGATTGGTCGCGCGCGCAATAACTAACACAGATTTTTAAAGTACATTATTAACGACACACAATAAGAATAGTTTTACGTACAATAGAGGGCAACACACTTGTTTATCACATTATGAAGTTAAGTACTATTAAATAATTATCGTTAGTATTATTATTGTGTCGGAGCTACACACAATGCGGTTCGCAACCAAGGCGGGGAAGGGACAACCCCTTCCTTCGTCCAACCTATGCCATGGTTTGCGGGTAACTGATTTCAAAAAGACGCGTTCTATTCAACAAACAGTTGGTCTAACGAATTAAGTGCCGAGTGCAAGTACGGGGTTCACACAGATGTCTTCGAGAAGTCACGTGACATCGGATGATTTCCATAACGTTCGATTATTATTATTATTATGGATGACTCATGGACAACAAATGACTGTAGGAACATTAGCCAGTATGAACTTCTCCGCAGCGATTATTTAATGCGTAGCATTCTCCCTTTCGGCCCCTCTTGAAAATTTGAAGAGAAGCGACAAATTTTCAAGTTCCCCAATTGTACAAAAAAAATTGAGAACCACTACAAAAAATTATTGAGAACCACTGGTTACATGAAAAGATTGAATACCACTGGTTACATAAAGAATTGAGTACCACTGGTTACATGAAAAGATTGAATACCACTGGTTACATAAAGAATTGA
The DNA here is from genome assembly GCA_947579605.1 of Athripsodes cinereus. Taxonomy (NCBI): domain Eukaryota; kingdom Metazoa; phylum Arthropoda; class Insecta; order Trichoptera; family Leptoceridae; genus Athripsodes; species Athripsodes cinereus. The sequence continues at coordinate 10,708,169 of OX388322.1, forward strand.
GTACCACTGGTTACATAAGCAGTTATATAGGTACACAAACAATTACAAACAAACAATTCAAAATGGTGGCTTATATACTATTACAATGTTTCTTACATCCTATAGCCCATTCAATTATTATTATTAAGCACTCGCGGTAAATTGCCCATAGTCAAAATTGAGGCGAACTGTTTTCATATTTTGACTTACACTTCTTAATAATAACACAAAATTCACATTGGTTGTTTTAGTACGGGGCTCCTATCAAAAGTCTGATAGCTACAATCATAACAATATAATAGTACATAGAGATGAGTATATATATAGACATGTGCATATGTGCATGTATACGAAAAACACAGGTTATGAAAACAACAACTTTAAACATTTTACAATATAATTTTATAAGAAACTCAGGATCTGTATTACGTTTCAATATACGGTTCGTTCTACACTGGCGATAAAATTCTTTCTTTCAATTTCTCAATATACGTACGTTTCATTGATGGATTCATTTACTACGATCGACGACAAGTTAATATTTTAAACATGACAAACATATAAAACAAAAGTTACATACTTAAGAAGTTGGTTTACATCATTTTCGATTCCAGTTACATGTATCCGGCAAGCCATTGGACAAGTAACATAAAGGGATCTAAATAATTATAAACAATTTTGTATAGATGGAATTAGAGATACTACATTTACGCTTCATTTAACCCATTAAGCTTAATAGCACTCATATACAAGTGATTTCATGTACCATGTACCATACAAAGATATTGGCAAAGCACAGAAAGAAATCATACATAATAAGGACATATACATATTAGAAAAACAATTTACACGCAGACATGACATAATGGTACATCACGACGACTGCAATCACATTTACAGTAACCGATATTCATTATTGGCGTCAAATCCTTCTACGCATATTACATACGACACAGTTCTCACACAGAGACAGATTTCTCACACAGAGATAATCTCAGAGGGAGCTACCCTCACACAGGCTTAATACATGACAAATACATTGAACAACTTTCGATCTTTGCTACACAATATACAAGTTACAAGTTCAATAAATTCTAATATACATCATTATTCAAATTCAACATTTATTTCTTCATACAGGGCTCACCTTTCATAAACAGATTCATACATCATCTTTATTCACTAACATACAATTAATCAAAATTATCCCATTGAATATCTGCAGCCAACAATCCACTACAGGTTTTATTCTGTGTCCTTCATAAGCCATTCCCGTTCAATGTCAAAATGTTCTATCACATTTTCCAATGTATTCAAGCAACATAAACAACTTTACATAAAGTCACCAAAATTATTTAATTCAACAAGGATATACTACATCCAAACATTTCCAATTACAATTCATAAGAGATTACTACGTGTCCTACACGGAATTAAACGTCATATAAACTCAAACTTCAAAATAATAGGCATGTACGATTAGCAATCACATTGTCTACATTCATCAAAAAGAGCATTACGATTTATCTTTCACACATCCAGATAACATCGTCTCTATATTGATTACACAAAAAGTCACACAAAAAGTATTTAAACACATCTCTCCTACCACGGCTTCACATATTACATAACATAACTCATTTTTTTATCAAAAAGCGTTCGTTAGTTTACCTTAACGGGACAATTCACTAAACGGACTCAGTTCTCAAATAAACAAGGCATAGGTTACTTCAATATTTCACGATGGTAATAAGCCGCAAAAGTCACATTATTACATTTCAAGAAAATTAATTACTTCACAAAAGATAACAAATTCCGTACACGAAGGGTTAATATTCAACAGCAAAAATTCTACATCGTTACATGGTTACTCATTTAATTTCAAAAAAAACTTTTACAAAACATCATTCTACTATTTACGTTAATGTCAAAATTTTCAACGATGGTCATCAAAGGGTTAACTGTTTCTTAACTAAATTAAAAATTCAGTTATAGTTCACAACTTGACATTAAAAAAAAATTCAATTATTATTCACAAAGGGTTGATAAATTCGGTCATGCTTCACTAAGGGTTAAGTGTATTTATTTTTCAAATTTCGTGAACGGTCGTGAAGGTTTAACATTATTCACTTCGATTTATTTTTTTTTTAACTTTAATTTTCTCAAAACAAAAATATTTGTTTAATATTATTCATCATTATTATTTCGTCACATCACTACGTACGCACATTTAAATTCTTATCAAAATTCTACTACGCATATATTCATCACAACAACGCTCATTTAATATTATTTCTCCAAGAGTTCAATAAAGATTTTTATTCCAAATGCAACATTTTACTGTTTTTTAAAAAATTTAATTCAATTTAATATTTAACATCGATTTTTACTCTCATCGTTTGAAAATGAATCTACTATTAAAATAACATTACAACAAAATTCTGTTTACCGGCGAAGTTCTTTGTACACTTTGGTTTACTATACACACCACAGTATCGGTACATATTTCGTTTCGTTCCAATATTATTATTTTCAACTATACATTTTACTAATATTTTGGACTTCCCGATTTGTGTGTTCATCTTACCATTATGTCGAGGTAAGTTTGCGCGCTGTCTCTCTTTCGCTTGCGACGCATAGGTACGTACATACTATGCTGCGTTTTATTTCTTAATAACGGACTTCTCCCTACGAACGGAATAACTTACACTATTTCAAAACTGATTGCACCCAATTGTGTTCTGCATACGCGCTCTCGATGGAACATACTACATGTTGTATAGGTAGGTATGTATACTGCGGTATAATAATATTATCGGTCTCTACTGATAACAGTCTTTTCTTAGCGCGCGAAGTATTATAGATACACACTATATTATAATATTCATTATGTTATGTTGGTCGGTTTGTGATGTTTTGTTTACCGCTTAATACGAAACATTACGATGGAATATTCTCTACAATACAATTCTTTCTCATACGGCATCGATTTTTTACTCCACATTATAACAATACTCGCGACAAACGTTTGCGCTATACACCAATACATTTATTTTTTAAATACGGACATTTAAATTATCTATTTTACGATTCCTGTATCATTTTTTAAAATTGTTTTCATATACATACACACATCAAAATTATTACATTTTCAATTAATATCAATACACATAATTACACAATAAAGATAAGAATTCTGAACTTCACGATTAGGCATATTCACCACACAATACATTTAAAATTCCAGGGTCTATGAATATACAATTCATAATATCCCGAAACGATGCCCACAAATTGATACGATTTCGTCCCCCTAGGACGATCGCATCACTTCATTACACAAAATTATCAAAAGTGAAATTATCAAATGTTATATAAGAAATGAATTTACATGAATTATACATTATACATAAGAAAAGTATATACATTGGCTCAGCCCCCAGTTTTCTATGTACAAAGCACATAGAAAACACATAGAAAAGAAATTATATTATATAGAGAAAGTTTATAAAGAAAGTTACAGTTATATTTGCAAGTACAACAGATTAATATATTGGCTCAAGTTCATGTCTAGGTATGAATCTACTTGGTCTATACAAGAGGAATGCATTGTGTGGGTGTGTACATATTTCAATTATATATTTATACTTACTTAAAGTTCAGAGAATTCCTTATCCTTTGGTTTCATCATTTTCTTATGGTCATCTTATCAATATAGAATACATAGGTAATTCGAGCAATAATGTTTCTTCTGTTAGCATACTTTATATTGCAAAGATTCTACTTATTTCTTTTCTTGAGTAGAATTATAGATATATATATCCTTGTAAACAATCAACAATTATATCAAGTGGAACAAAGATTATCATAAGTACATCATATCCTTCCTATTAAGTGGATATTTTATTTCCATCAATGGAGCCATTCATTTAGCTCTTTGTTGCCTTCATAGTGAAATAATAGGGTCTTCCAGTCTTTGGTTGGTCAAGGATTCGAACCTTGTCGTCTTATCTACTCCAAGTATAAACTAGGTTATTGGAAAATTAAATACAAGGAGGCGAAGAGATGTACTTTGGCATGATTAAGAATATTGAATCTACTTATAGGTACATATACTGGATTTCAACAGAAAGATAACGTATGGTAAGTGATTCACATTTATTGTGCAAATACATATTACATAACAAGACAGTTGCTTTCAAAGTAAATTTGTAGGGAATAATATTCCGCACAATATGCAAAATTATGAAAGTTCTACCATATTCGGATTGAGATAATAAAACAAACAATGGTAATTATCAAATACACCAACCTTGGTATTATCAATATAAATCAATACCTGGTTTATCATATGATCTATAAACATTTAAATGGAATCATTCATTCTTCATTCAAACCCAAAATCTTAAATTATTACACAAAGGGAATTAATATATAAATAGTTCAATGATCAAATGAATTCTGTTATGGAAAAAATATCATTATATACAATATACAATAGCAATATAGTCACTTACAGATGAACAGGCGAGCTGTGGTTGAATAACACAAAGCCGAGTATATTACAGATGAAGTATTGTGTACACTCGGACGGTAGAAGGTAGAATCGTGAAAGAAACATACTCTAATGTCTCTATGGCGGTCGCTGGTCATACCAAAGACGTACAGGGGAGTGTAGGTGGTGCCAGAATCTGATAGATTCTGTCCTCAGGACGGAATAGATCACTACTTCTCAAGAGGCATGAGAAATCTTACATGTTCCTACTCTATCCTCAGGGTAAAAGGTAGAAGGCGTCACTATTTCAATAGTCCTTCCAAGTATACGCAGCTAGTCATTCAATCACTCTTATAACAAAGGCCGAGACCGGAAAAGTTAATTGAGGATTACCAAGTTCACATTGGAATGAGAGTTACATCGATAAATCACCGATACGCAATACTCAGGCTACCCGAGATGGAGTGGTACACGTTGCAGACTTAGGAACACATTCATAGTTTTTAATTAAATTTATAATACTGAGCAAGTAGAAAGAATAGTTTATGCGCTTTTTTATGATTCCTATCATTGAATAATTGTTCAGAAACAATGGATTATCCACTTCACACGGTTATGTATAATGGCGGGAACAGCAAAACCACGCCCAAACAAACAAAGGCTATAATACTCAAAACTTCCAAATGTTATCACTATAACACCACAAGAACCGTAGTCTATATAACTCAAAGGAAATATAATCTTGTTCATAACATTATTCTGTTTATTGATTACTATTGATTAATTATCATTATTATCGTACCCTGATATGGGCGGTAAGATTGGTCGCGCGCGCAATAACTAACACAGATTTTTAAAGTACATTATTAACGACACACAATAAGAATAGTTTTACGTACAATAGAGGGCAACACACTTGTTTATCACATTATGAAGTTAAGTACTATTAAATAATTATCGTTAGTATTATTATTGTGTCGGAGCTACACACAATGCGGTTCGCAACCAAGGCGGGGAAGGGACAACCCCTTCCTTCGTCCAACCTATGCCATGGTTTGCGGGTAACTGATTTCAAAAAGACGCGTTCTATTCAACAAACAGTTGGTCTAACGAATTAAGTGCCGAGTGCAAGTACGGGGTTCACACAGATGTCTTCGAGAAGTCACGTGACATCGGATGATTTCCATAACGTTCGATTATTATTATTATTATGGATGACTCATGGACAACAAATGACTGTAGGAACATTAGCCAGTATGAACTTCTCCGCAGCGATTATTTAATGCGTAGCACACTGTAAGATCCCCCCGACGTTCGCGATCACTCTGGCATAGGCTTCTCGGTCCTGCGCTGTCTGGAACAACTCCTCCACACCTTTCATTCCAGTCCAATCTCGTATATTGCGCAGACACGATGTCTGCCTTCTGCCAGCCGCCCGACGTCCCTCTATTTTGCCTGTCATAATCAATCGAAAAACGTGGTACTTTTCTCCACGCATTATAATATAACCCAGATACGAGATCTTACGCACTTTGACATCCAACAGGAGTTCTCTGTCCATTCCGACTCTTCTTAGCACCTCTACATTTGTGACCCTATCAGTCCAATGAATACGAAGCATTTTTCTATGAAGCCACATTTCAAAGGCTTCCAAGCGACTCATTGTATTCATTTTAAGGGTCCAGATTTCAGAACTGTACAGCAATACAGACCATACAAAGGACTTTACGAGTCTCTGTCGAAGTTTCAGATTAAGATTGTCGTTGCATATATTGTATAATAAGTACATACATATCTTCTTCACTTTTTCCGCACTTCGTTATAATATTTAAAGAATTCACAAACATTACTAACAACATATTATTATTTTTTCATTTCTGAGTCACACTGCAATTCCTTATGTTTCAAACTATGTCACACATTATTATATATATTTACGAAAGCTCACCAGTCACTGCCGTAGGAAGTCAAACGATTTATTATGGTGACATTTTCATTTCAATTACAATTAGTTATTTCCTTTTATACGATTTCTACGATCTTGTAACGACATTGCGTTGCGGTACAAAATATAATAACTGAGATATTATTATTAATTGTTTTAGAAATCAGTGAAAATTAATTCCCACAGCTGACATTTAATCGCCAGATGTTTCTGGTGGATTAAATGTTAAATTTTACATATTGTTGTGATTCAATGCTACGCATTAACGCGACACTTTTGAGCAAATCCCTTTTTATTTCAGACAATTTAAATCCGACTGTTTAATGTATTTTCGTTTTCATATTTATCCAAACTTAATACTATTTTTTTTATATTTTTATAGTGTCAGGTAAAAATAAATAATAATTTAAAAGACTTGAAATAGAAAAGAATAGGCATGTGAAAAGAATGAATGAGGACATTTATGACCAAGAAAATATTATTTTTGGCCGAGAGGTATGGTGCTCAGAAACGTGGCCGTCCGAGTATCAATTGGCAAGATCATAATTGTGTTGGATACATTGAACAGGAGGAATTGGATGACATAGACGGAAGCGAAAATTATATGCAATGGTAGGAGAAAGTGGCTCTCGATCCTTTCAGCCACGAAGGGAACCGGAGTGATAGTATGTTTGTGATAAAGTTGATATTTTCAACCGACGGTACTTGGTGGAAATTAATGTTGATTTTTTTATAAATAAAACACTTATTAAAACTATAAATAAGTGGGTTTTTTTTGTAATTAGTTCAGTATGTATGTGTATGTATGTAAATAGAATCTTCAGGTAATAAACTCAAATATACCTGCCAACTAGATGCATGGCTCTGTCGTAGCAGTAGATCATAGCATCCTTGGGACATTGGATATTGGCTGTGTATTTAATTGGGCTTTGTAACTCATACTGGATTGGTGATTTTATTTTGATTTCTAGTATTTTGGGATTTTTTATTTTTAGATTTACTTTGACCTTTTTAGAAAATTTTAACTTTTACTTTTTTCCTCAAGACTAATGAGACTGATAGACTGACTTCTAGTATTTTGGGATTTTTACTTTATATTTTATGTTTTTGTATTATTTTTAAGTATTGTATTATTATTATTTTTAAATTTACTTTGACTTTTTAAGAAAATTTTAACTTTCACTTTTTTTCTCAAGACTAATGAGACTGAAAGACTGATTTCTAGTATTTTGGGATTTGTTACTTTTATATTTTTGTATTATTTTTAAATATTGTATTATTATTGTTTTTTAAATTTACTTTGACTTTTTTAGAAATTTTTAACTTTTGCTTTTCTTCTCAAGACAAAGACATTTCTGGTAAGAGTGGAATCTTCGCTGGTCCACATGTTGAGTGTATTAATTGTTAACATATTATGTTAAGACTGTTTGATTCGAAATAAATAAAACAAGTGTTTTATTCTACTAAGAGACGAGATTGACAATGTCCTCATAAGACGAAAGACGTCTCTCTCACAAATTAAATCATTAGTAGAATAAAACACTTGTTTTATTTATTTCGATATGGAATTCTACTACCTAAACACCGACACAGTGAATAGACTGTTTGATTCTTTAATATTGTAAAAATAACAAAAAGAAAATAGATAGGTGCAAATTATAGAATCAGTGTTTTGCATAGCAAATAATTTAAGTTAATTTAAAGTGAGATGCGACACTATGATAGATTTCTTATAATTTCACAGTTCAAATCTGGTATTGTGTCAGCAGTGATGAATTGATAATGCAGATTGAAAACCTTCATCCCTTCTTTGGGATGAGTCTCCTACACTTCCCTTTCCTAATGACCGTTGTTTTTGTTTTATATATGTATATATTTATTTATTTATTTATTTATTCTTTTTGCACATCATCATTACATAACAGTGTTAACAAAATAATATAAAATTTTAGAAACTAGGACGATGTGCAGTGGCGAGATTATCACTATAAAGTGATTTCTTCCATCTTATCAGTGATCTTAAATTATTTTTTGCTGATATTTTAAGTATTATTTTTATTTACATTGTTTAATTTTAACTTTTTACTTTTGTTTTTCACTATTATAATTTTTTATTACATTTACGTTTGAAATTTTTTACCTTATTTCGTAGTAACAATGTAACGTATTTTTTTAGTTCTGTAAATACTTTGAATTTTTTGAAATTTTGAAATAATTGTTTTGAGTTATTTATGGGTTATTTATAATAATAATAATAAAAATCTTTATTGCACAAAAAACAAACATTGCAAAACCAGACAAATAAATTTGTGCAATGGGCGAGTTTATCGCAGAAGCGCGATATCTTCCAACTAACCCATATTTATACATATATACACCTCATACTATCTCCTGCGTAAAATCAAGTGATCTTTCATTAATGGAATGCATGTTGCACATGCATTTCCGATGAAAATTTGATCACACAGTCATTCATATATATATATGGATATATATATACATGGATATGTTCTTTTAATTTGCGAATCTTAGTTATATACAATATTTGTTTACATATGTGCATTCTGCAATTGGGTTAATGCTATACCTAATTGTTTAATATTATATTATTGTAAAAACCTGTAGAAATCCCTATGAAGGATTTTTTTTTTTAATTAAACATGCAACAGTAATATAATTAAACATGGAAAAGTGATCGTGATGAAAATCCTTGCAAAGACATAATTATGTCAATCAAACTAGCTTTATGCGAACGTGAAAATTGTTCTTGATTCATCAAATAGTTACAAATATATACAAATATATGAATATGTATATAATAAACAAAATCTTATACTAAATGGAGCCTCCTCAAAATATAGGCAGAGCTTTTGGATATAGGGGTTGATTTATGTTGAGTTGTTATTTGTAGGTAGGTATAAATTGTGCCAGCGGCATCGGTGTGCGGTAAGTTAATAAAATTAATTTATTTCATTAAAAAAATATATAATTAGATTATTTTGCAATTTCTCGGCAAATATCACAATTCACTGCATTAAAGAGTATTTTAAAATTCTGCGGAGTTTTATAAATAATTCAAACAAATAAAAGAAAACGAGAAACATCTGTGTTCATTGAATAAAAAAAAAACAAATTCTCTTTCAGCGGTTTTATAGCAAAAAAAAACAACAATAATATTACGAGAAGAGTTAAATCTGCCGCAAAACAGAATTATTTTTTTTACTGTTCGACCAAAAACGGGCTTACACCCGTTGACCTACTTAGTTAGAGAGGGGTTTAAATAAATATTTTCATTATTTTGTTATTCTAATTCTCTCGCGTAAAACGTTTACTTTTTCCTGTCGAAGTTAAATGAGTTGAAATTGTTTACCCTATGTTTACCTCATTATTTCGGATCTGGCACCTGTAATATACAGGGTGTTAGGCAGAACGTTAGACAAACTGATGGAGTGAAATATAAAAGAAAACATTTGAAATATCTTGTGGGTACCAAATACGTTTTACGATTAAAAAATGCAATATCCCAAAGTTTTATCTTTTTACAAATATAGCCTAATATCAAATCCCACTAAATTTTACTTCAACACAGGTGTAGGTATATCAATTCATGAAAAACGTCATCATTCTAAAAAAAACTCAAAGAGAGCGACGCGACGTTAAAAAAAATGGGCATGCAAAGTTCCGATAGGTGAATAAAAAAATTGATCTCATGTTTATTTCACATTTGAAAATATTCAGAAAAGTGATCGAGTTCTTCAAATCTCGTTAATTCTGTAATAATTTATAATTTATTTTCGTTGAGAAAAAAAATCAAATCTTTATTTTAATCGCTGCCTTTGAATAAAAAAAATAATGTTGTATACATCTTACTTACTGATAACTTTGATATTTCAACAGTTAAATACACGACTATTGAAACTTAATTATCTCTAGAACTTTCAGCTAAGGATATTAGGATATTAGATGAAAATTCTATTCCGCTTCGCTTTGAACTGAAAGAACAATTTTTCCTGACCCTCGAAACCGGAAATGACTATTAATTCCCACTTTAAATAAATACGAAAAGATCTTATATCCTTTTTGAAGATAGCGGTTAATTAAAAGGGAAGTACGCGGAGTCAATATAATAATATTTGTATTTAATTCTATATTTTAAGCTATTTTGATAGGGTCCTGTTCAAAAATTTAAGTAGACGGTTAAACTTCTATATATGATTATAAATATCTTAGCTGAGATTAAGGTTATAAACTTAAATTTCATATTTTGCATTCATAGATCAATATGAAGTTTATCTTTAAAGCCTTAATCTCAGCTTAGAGCATAAACTCTCAACATTCTCACATAAAACTATATACTTGTATCGCGAAGGTGAAGAAAGTCGCTAACGGGAATTGAACCCATAATCTCCTAATCGAAAATACTATCCCCATTTCTAGTTTTATAAGCACATCATCTTAAATAATAATATATTGACCAAAAATGTTCGATTTATTTGCTCGCCACAATGCAGTTACCTAAATAGTTATATGGTCGCACAGACTATTTTAAATGGTCACTCACTTAAATGCTACGTCATCGTTTACATTATTATTTTGATCGTCCAGTCAGCAATATCTCTATGCTCGTTTTCATTGTAAGCATATTTTGAATACATAACTTAAATTTTCTGTCACATGTTTAAATACTATCCAAGTAAACATAAATATTCCTCAAGTTGGCGCAGAATAATAAATATATATCTATTTATCTATACCCTCACGCCGTATCTCAAGTGGGGTAGATAGAGAGAACAAAACGCCATATAGATCTACCCTTACATATTAATTTTGCTACCTATACATTCATACAGTTTCTCATACAAGCACGCCGATTTCTCTTACTCAACAAGTGACCGTCCTTGAGAATTTGATCTACGTGATCGAACCACGTAGTTCTTGGACGTCCGTTCTTTTTCACACCCCTTCTTTCAGATAAATACACTTTCTTCGTCATCCTTTCATCGTCCATTCGCTCCACATGTCCAAACTATTGCAACTTATTTATGCGCATTCTATCCACACCACTCCTCTTACATCCGCTCATCTCGCAACTTTTTAAATATATGTGAAGGGATAAAAGTAAATAAATCTACTCTCTCTTCATTTAACGTTAGAAAAATAATATAATGCTTATTTGATAATCAAAACAAGTATTTATTAAATTTTCTTTATCCAAATATCAGAATTATAACATAAAATATGTGGGAATTCTGTAATCCAACCGGAAAATGAGAAATAAGTTGAGTATGACGGAAAAATTGCAGCAATTTATATTTCGTTGTTGACTCATCATATTTACATAACGATTTTATTATTTATTTATCGGTCCGGTAAAATGAAGAATGGTTGTGGAAATAGTACATATTTTAAATAAATAAATATTAAGATTACGTCATCATAAATAAAACCATCCATGCTTCACATTCATTCAACAAAAGAAAACAGAAAAACAGATTTATTAAATATTTTTATAACTCGATATTTATATAATTTGTTATCAACTAGCATTGTAATACTACTTTCAATGTTTTTATAAATATATTTTATTACATATTCAAAGTTTCTTTTATTTTCTGTGTCAAAAAATGTGCTTTTTGTTGTTTTTTTTATTATTTTATTTTATGACACACTTTTGACGATCGTGAAGAATAAAATATTATTATTCCTACTACGGCGGTTCCAAAAATCTATCTATCCATTACTCTCAGATAAAATCTATATAATATATTCTATACAATAGATTTTAACTAAAAGCAATGAATAGATAGATCATTGAAAACGGCCATAGACTTAGTATATTTACCTTACAGTTTATATATCCTACACAAGCATGTACTAAATGGGTTAGTTGGAAGATATCGCGCTTCTGCGATAAACTCGCCCATTGCACAAAATTTATTTGTGTAGTTAAAATTGAATATTTTCTTATGTTGATTTTTTGTGCAATAAAGTTTTTTTTATTTTTATTATTATTACTACTAAAGATAAAACTCCATACACGAAGTATTATTAGTTTTCATGTTCCATTACCGTTAAAAAAGTAAATGATGGACGAATACGTATTATGAAAGAACTGAAAAATTAATATATTATGTGGAAAATATTATTCAGTACAAACAAAGAATTATATTTTTATTATAATTATGATCTTCTTATAAAAATATCTGTAAAATATTGATATTAGTAATAAATTCCGATTTACTTTTGAATTTGAAATAATACTCGTATTATACACAAACATGCGTTTTACAGAATTATACAATATTTTATAATAATCTATTTTACTCTCAAAATTGTGTAGACTTTGTGCTTTGAGGGATTATAGGGCTATTTTTAATGTTTGAGCAATTTGATTCATAATTGCAATATAACGTCTCGTATATATTCAATAATTACCCTATACAAAAAACAACACATTAACCATCAACGGTACAACAATTCATACATACACCCATACATTTTTTAATACAAATGCAAACACACAAAGAAGATTTAGAAAACAATGCATTAACCATCAACGATATAACCATTACAATTCAAAGACGACATTACATTTAATATCTCAATAAATTTTATTATGATTATAGATATAATTATACAATACAAGAGAAGTAATTACATAGTATAAAATTACGGAATAAAACAAACTTTCCTAGCTTCATACAGGTTTATTATAAAAAGCAAGTGTCTGAAACGACCTAGTCGTAATTAAATTTGAATTGAAGCAATCTTTTTTTATATCGGGAGTTTAATTGAATTCAATTATATATCTACGAGTATATTTTTACCTATAGCTAGATATAGATTTTTTTTGTTAAATTAAGCTTCCGAAATGTTACGAGATTAATTCAATCCTTTCTTCATAAGCAGTTAAAGAGGTATCAATGAACATATCAGGTTCATTGGAAGTGTTTTTTATAATAATTTTATGTTAATTTTAAAATAACTCGGAATAATTTTGTGAAAGTTCATTTTAATACAATTAAAATAGATTTAACCCTTAACCACTGACGTGTCATTTTGTTACACTGCCACTGACGTACGTACGGTATACGTACACCTACATAAGACCTCCTGATGCATCAATACAGTGGAACTCTGGTCATTATTACATTACATTTATTTACACGTATTAGACATTGAATAGGGAATACAAAAAAAACACTTCTAATATTTATAAAAAAACATATATTAATCAATAACCTTAGAGGTGATGAAATTAACATAGACATTTTTTTTTTAATTAACACAAAAATAATCTTTGAAAATAGGAACTTGTTTTTTTGGTTATATTTATTACAAAGGATTGTTTTAATTAGAAAAAAATCACAATCGTTAAAAATCACAATATAAGACACTTTTTAACAACAGTTGTTGCTGGTCGTTTTAGAGCACTGCAAGCAGACCGATTTATGGTAAACTTGACAGCCATACTGGGTTTGTCTGCAAACATATGACAATGGAATATTGTCTTTAGAAGAGGCAGAATCTGAACCACAAGCAGGAGCCTCTTCATCATCATCCTCGGAAGACACAACGCGATCCGACTGAATGTAGTTATTTTCATCCGCCGATGATTCTTCGTCAGATTCTCACGGAGCCAAGATTCGATCCCCTCTTTGTTATTGGCACTATTTGCCCAAACTCGTATTTTTCTAGAAGTAGACGGCTCAGAAGAAGAATTAGGCTGCTTGCAATTCATTTTTTCGGCGCAAAATCAGTAATCACTATCTTAAAAAAAGTCACACTTACACTGACGCTACGTACCACATACGTAGGGTCATCAAAATCGCCTATTTAGGGACGTGCCACGTGCCCACTTTCTAGCACCCCACAAGAGTCTCTTGCATATAGGAAACTACCAAAAAGGATGTGCAAAAATTCCCGCGCGAAATAAAGTTTTAAACGAAAAACCCTTTGCATGACGTACCACATACATACGTCAGTGGTTAAGGATTAAAATAAAACACTGTATTACTTTCACTATGAATAATATTTGACTCAGAGGCCTTTCGAGTAGACACCCATCATCAGTGATTTTTATTAGGAACTGCTAGGAGTCAAATTTTATTCATAGTGAAAGTAATACAGTGTTTTATTTTGAATCTATTTTAATTCTAATAATTTTATATGATTGTTTATATATTTTTGATTGGTATACAAGTGAGTAAACACCTCCACATACGATATAATTAAAGCTCTGAAAATAAAAAAAAATACAACCCACATTGAAAACAGTTTGAGTTGATAAGTAATTAGTCACTGTGATCCCGTTGGTACAGACATAGTTATGAGATAAATTGTATATTCTTGCCCTCTTACCTTTTCTAAATAATTAATGCTAGTGTATATTTTAGTACGTTTACATATTGTGCTTATGCTTATATGCATATTTGTATATCTGCTATAGACAAGAAACAGAAGCATAAACAAACAAGAAACAGAATATGAAGGCTTACTTTCATTTTTAGAGTCCCCAAAATAGAGTATAATTTTTCTCCTCCTATAACTAATTGATAGGCCTCTACGAGATACATATCCGTAAAGCAACACATATAAGATATTTAACGTTGTGAATTCAGCAATGAGTAAGAGTGCCATTTCTGAACTTATTTTTTTATGGCATGGAGAAATCAGCCTATGTGTTTATCACAAGTAGCTAGAATGCTACTAGCTTATACAATTATGGGAGATTCCGTGATGATTTTAAGTTTTAATAGATCATTATAAACTTCCTGATAAGAAAATGTAAATCATAAAAGGCAAACTTTAGTTATGATTTTAAATGTAAATCTGTTGTAAGACATTGAGTCGATAGTAGAGTTATATGACTCGGCAACTCTGAAGTGTAGGAAAACAAAGAACATGATCCGCTTCCAGCTGAAATATGAAAGGAACGTGTGATGAATTACTGAAGGAACAAAGTAGTTTTAAACTTATTCACGACATCCTGTTTAGGGAAACGGTTCATCATTTGACCTCATATTTTAATTTTATTTACATTTTTGTGAAAAAATACTAGTGTTTATATTTTAGATTATTTTCATTTAAGGAATGTTAAACGTGTTTTGTGCTCTCAAAATAAACAATAAAAAAAACAGATTTTTTTGACCAACAAAATTTTGACTTCCTCAAATACTGTCATTAAGATTAACAGCTAAAACCACAAAACTCTCATTATATATTGGAGCGTAAAAAATGTTATAGGAAAAGTAATTCAGTAAGTCCCGTTCTGAATAGACGAGCCTCATTTTAATCTTACACAACTGAGAGCTGCAGTACAAATGAATACATGATTTATGTATTTTACAGTCAGGTTTTTACCAAACAAAAAGAAAATATAATTTAATTCGTCAAATCGAGTTTAATGCATTTATATCTACATTTTGGTCATATTTCTGGTGGAACATGGATTAGTGAATTTCGTATGAAAACGATAAAAAAATATTGTATGCAGTTTTTGGCTCTTTTGGGAAATGGCAATGAATGTTTTTCGATTCATTGCGTTTTTACGTTTGGACATAGATTTATGAATAGTAATAACATCAGGTATGATAGATTGAATCTATAAGAAAGAAAATTATATTGTATTTGACTAGATCAGTGGTTCCCCAAGTTGATTGGGCTCCAAAACATCTAAGAAAAAATTCCAATCTTCGGACCTACCTTTTAGCTTTTTTCCTCCAAACATTGCTCCACCTTTTAGCTTTTTTTCTCCAAACATTGCTCCAGCAACATTTTTTTATTCATGTCTTATACAGTTCATTAGAGCCCACTTCGTTCGTTCGTTCGTTCACATTCGTTCACGACCACTGGTGGGTCGCGACCCATAATTTAGGAAATACTGGACGAGATTATGGCGATACGTCGTGTCTTAACAATCCACGTTAAATTCACATGAAAAAAAATCGTCTTAAATTTGTAATTTAACAAACAATTCTTCACCGGGGTAAAGTCATGTGCCGTTTCCTCATGTAGTATCCAAGCATATGTAGAGTGTCGGAAGCGATAGAGCGTACATAATATATTAAGGTATAATATTATGAACTTATATAATATGTGTACATATATTATGTTCAGTACAATATGTTGTTACATGTAACTTTGATAAATCCTATATTGATAACCTCGAGCTTTGTACTTACACAAAGTAAATAGATTTACTGAAATCAGAGCAGACACAAAGTGCTTCAGCGCCTTCACTGACCTACATATTTTAGTTTGTTCGCAAAAGTTTGTTCCCGATTTTTGTTGTGAATATGAAAAGAGTATATTTATATGAAATCATTCTGAATGACAATGCCACCTTTTTTCTTCTTTTAGATCTTTAGAATAAATTTAGAAGTGAAAAAATAATAAAATATCTTGACTTAATATACCTATTTTCTTATGGGTATCAATGCTAATGTCAGTATAATATATTGAAAATATTTGACTAGGATACAAATAACATAATATCGCTTCTTTTTTATTTAAACATTCATTCGAGACTCAAAGGTGGGCTATGCAGATCTCGCAAGTCCAAACCGTATAACATATAATACAATCATGTTTTCTAAGCCATGAACTTAAAGCAACGCAGCGAGTGTGGAAGTTTGTTCGAAATAAATATATGTACTTGGATCAATGGAGATTTGAACTTTATGCCTTTGTAGTGGCATAAATTGAAATCACTTATTAATTTTTGATACAGATTATTCTTTTAAGAAACAAATACTTGCATATAATGCAGAGCATCTTTTCCAATCTTACAATTCGACTCTGACTAATATAATGTAAGCAAAATCGGCAAAACTTTTCAACAATATTATAATTAAATTTAAATAGGTTTACGTAGATATATAGGCAAGGAACACATTATTTTAATATATGAGAACTGTTATTGTTGCTACAAGGTATAAACAAATTCATTATTTACGGCAAATTGATTTCGATGAAAAGTTTTTCTCGTATAATCTTTACGCACGCGTTTGTTAAATGAAGATATAAACTTTGAAGTCCTATCAAAGACACTGTGGATATTAGTATATTCTTAGTATATTATGATCAACCGTTGACACGTACTTCTGTGCTCTGTTAAATAAAAATAGTTTTTACAGTTATCTGAAGAATAATTCCAGATGTTTTAGTATCAATCGGTGGAGATTTTTGTGCTCTTTTCGGTGAAGGTGATTGTTTCTCTCTACCTATCACCCAGTGAAAACTATAGTGATTTTTCTGTGAAAAGCGAGAAAAGTGAGTGAAGGGTGGAAACGCTGCCTCTACCAACGGTCCAAGAGAAAAAATTTACACATACATCTGTAGAGGACCTCGGTCCAGTGAAAAAAGCTCGCGGTGACACCTTCGTAACTGGAACGGTTTTCGTGAAAAATCAAATTTTCTTTCATAATTTTTTTTAAAAATTTTCCAAATTTTCTTTTTTTTGTTTTACCATAATAATCATTAAAAAACGATAAAAAACTGTATTTGTGATTCTTTGAACGGACTTATATTGGGAGAGTTATGCCTAGTTATAGATTTAAAAAGACATTTTTATAAAGTGCCATCAGCTTCCGTGGTATTATTGTGTTTTGCTGTATACCATTGGAAAGAGCGTGGAATTTGCCACAAAAAACCTCGTGGTGGTAGTGCTCCATCTCTTACGGTGTGGAAACTGTGAGTAATAATAACATTTTTCTCATACATTATTTACTGCACAAAGCATTACTACCCAACCAACCAATGTCTCCAAGAAAAACCAGAAGCTGCACAAGCAAAGAAAAAAATATTTACATCACGATGTTTGATAGTTCGCAGGATTGGAGTAAGAGTGATGTTGATGGTGGTGTGGATGTTAAGTGTGTATTGAGGAATAAAGTGGCTGAGGTGGAAGATGAGAGAGATAGAGTGAGGGAGGAAATTATAAAGAGCAAAAAAGACCTAGTTGTAAAATGCAAAGAAATTCAATGCTTAAAGAAGAAAATATTTAGTTTAGAGAAACATAATATGGAATTAGGTTCTGTAAAAAAGCAAAATTTCAAATTGGAATCTGAACTTAAAGATAAGAATTCAAAGATAGATGCACTGATTACTGAATTTAAAGCTACAACTGCTAAACAAGAAGCTGTCATATTAGAATTAAAGAATAACGAAGAAAAAATTATTAAACAGCTACAAAGTGCTAGAAAAACATGTCAGGTCCTTAGACACTCATATGACAATATTTATGAAAAATTTGAAACTCAATACAGCTCCTCTAAAAATAGGGGTGAGACATTAATTGAAAATGACAGATCCTATGCTAATAAACCATATGACTTAAATTGTAATAGTTTGAAATCTAAGCAGAAAAGCATACGAACAAATATATTTATTATTGGTGACGAATTTTCAAGAGGGTTAAGGTCCCGCCTAAGCCGTAGTATAGAGTCCAATATCCAATGTACAGCATATCCTGGTGCAAGAATTCAGAATTTGTTTGGTAGTATAAACTCTGCCATAGAGAGCGCAAAAGACGGCGATAAAGTGCTGTTGGCGATTGGTAGTAGTGACAATGTTAGATATGCAAAGGAGTATAAGATAAATATTCAGAAAATAATAGAAAAAGCTGAAAGCCAAAAAGTCAATCTATACATCACAACATTATGTTACAGTAAAACTGAAAACTATAATACTAATATGCTTATTTATAATTTGAATATGTACCTATATAATGCTGCAAGATGGTGTGATTATTGTGAAATCATTGACATAGGAAGACAAACTAAAGCTAACATTTCTGAGTTGATCCTTTATAATATGCAAATTACTAAAAAAACGAAGAGGAACTTAATTGCTGTACATACTCAATCTGAAACAATGTCTGCCGGCTCGACAAAATGGATTAGTGGAATTAACAATGAAGACCAGATATCAAATGCAAATGTTTTTATCAAATTTTGACAAAACGAATGATACAATCATAGTTGCTCACCAAAACGTTCAGGGATTGCGGAATAAACTACATGAACTGTGTACCGCCATTGAAATAAAAAATATTGATGTACTCTGCCTCACAGAGACTTGGTTGGAATCATGTGAAATTTGTAATTATAATACATCTAGTCATAGTATAATAAGTAACTACAGTAGAGTAAACACAACCAGAGGAGGATCAGCTATATATGTTAAAAATACACTTAAAGTAAAGAATCGATTAGATATTGTTAAATTGTCCCAAGAAAAAATATGTGAAATGAGTTGTGTAGAAATTGATAACCTTATTGTTTTGTCGGTATATAGACCTCCTTCTGGAAACTTTGATATATTTGTTAATTCTTTAGAAAACACTCTCTTTAAGGTTTCTCAAAAAAATAATAAAAAACTTATTATATGCGGTGATTTTAATGTAAATTTAAATGAAACGAGTAAAGAGAGTTGTAAACTTCTAGATTTAATGCAATGTTTTTTATTGACGCGTAGCATATTTAATGCTACAAGAATCACAAAAACATCATCTACTTGTATTGACAATATATTTACCGACCTTGAATTTGACTATACTAAAATTGTAAACTTTGTAAAATCTGATCACAGTGGACAATTAATTAGTGCGAGGATAGATCGTAAAAAATGCGAAAATATAATCAAGAATGAATTCAAATATAAAAGGTTTTATAATGAGCAAAATATAAATGACTTTCTAAAATCCATGAAAGAGTATAAATATAATTTAAATAATGTGAACGCGGATGCCGCGTTTATGACTTTTTTTTCAAATTTTATGACGAATTTAAACAGCCATGCACCAACCAAAAGAATAAAATGTAAAAGTAACAAGACATCATGTTCTTGGATAACTCCTGGTATTTTAATTTCAAGAAAAAAACTTTTTGATTTATATAAATTAAAAGAGCGTGACAATTCACAAAAGATGAAAATGCACGTTTCTAGTTATAGTAAGGTATTTAAAAAGGTGTGTGGTGAGGCAAAAAGATTATCTCTTAGTGAAAAAATTAAAACATCTGAAAATGTTATTAAAACCACTTGGAATGTTATAAAGCAAGAAACTGGTAAAGGAAGTAAATTCAGTAGCGACAGATCAGATTGCGAGAATAATGCTCAAACTGCTAACTACTTTAATGACTATTTTGTGAATGTATCTATGTCTCTTACGAATGGCTTGAGCGCCTCAGTGGAGAGGGCTAAAAGTTATCTGGAAAATGTAAATGCTTGCGAAAATGTTTTCTCATTCAGTTTGGTGTCAGATAGTGATATTATTAATGCCTGTAAGCAAATCAAAGCAAAAGACTCTGTGGATCTATGGGGTATCTCAACAAAATTATTGAAATGTATTATTGATGGACTGGCTTCTAATATTGCAGATATAGTAAATTTATGTCTAAAACAGGGGATTTTCCCAAATCTATTAAAACTGGCAAGGGTCATACCCGTACATAAAAATGGTGATAAAAAGAATCCAGGTAACTTTAGGCCTATCTCAATACTTCCTGTGCTTAGCAAATTGTTTGAAAAGATTGTTGCTAACCAGGTTCTCCACTTTTTTGAACGAAACAATTTGTTCCATCCACAACAATTTGGCTTCCAAAGGAACAAAAGCACAGCTGATGGAATAGCATGTTTAATCCATACAATTCTGGAATCATTTGATGAAAAGCATGACACATATGGTATTTTTTGTGACTTGTCGAAGGCCTTTGATTGTGTTGACCATGAGATCCTAATCAGTAAGTTAGAATATTATGGAATCACAAATATTGAAAAGGAATTTTTTACATCATATCTTAATGAAAGAAAACAATTAACAGAATTGGATAATATAAAGTCTTCTTATAAGAACATCAACTATGGTGTTCCTCAGGGATCAATTCTTGGTCCGTTGTTGTTTCTTATATATATAAATGATTTGCCACTTTCCTTAATTCGAGATGAAAAGATTATTATGTTTGCTGATGATACATCATTATTAATAAAGGATACCAAAGACAAAAATGACACAAAAATAAACACTATTGACGCTTTAAATAAGGTGGAGGGCTGGTTTTGTAGCAACAATCTTATCTTGAATATGACGAAAACTGGTGTGATTCGCTTTTCTCTGAAACGATCGGTGCAAGACGATCCGGTAACTTCCATTTTGAGTGATAGAAATATTGCAATCAAAGATGAATGTAAATTTCTAGGTGTCACTGTCGACAAAACATTGCAATGGAGTTCACACATAAAAAATGTCGCTCCAAAACTTTGTTCAGCAATTTACGCAATTAAAAAGATAAGGGAGACCTGCGGTGTGGAAGCTGCAAAATTAGTATATTTTTCATATTTTCATAGCATAATGGCATACGGAATACTGTTCTGGGGAAATGCCTCTGAATCGCAAAGAATTTTTGTTTTGCAAAAGAGAGCAATTAGAACTCTTCTTAGCATGAAATCTAGGGAATCTTGTAGAAATGTATTCAGAAATCAAGGAATATTAACCATGCCATCACTCTATATTTATGAGTGTATATGTTATGCAAGGAAACATTTAGATGGCACACCACTTAATGAAAATTTTCATGACTATAATACGCGATTAAAACATAAAATCAGACCAGTAGAACACAGGCTCTCTAAGTTGGACCGTAGCTTTTTGTGTCTAAGTGTAAGACTATACAATAAGCTTCCGGATACAATCAAGTGCGATGATGTATTGATCTTCCGGAGAGGGGTGAAGTCGTATCTGGTTGATAAATCGTTTTACTCTATTGACGAAATGATAAATGAATAATATTTCCTCATCGAATTAATACATATTTTAAAATTTGACGTTGTGGGTCCGGACTCTTTACATCCGTGACTACATAAAATTATTTTATTTAATTTGATATTTTATATAACTTTTATTGTTTCTTTGATTGACTGTATTTGAAATTGTGATTAATTAAATAAATTTTATATATGACGAGTCCAAGTGCCTCCATAATAGGGGCCTAGGGACAATAAGAAACAATAAAACAATAAAACAATTAAAAAAAATCAAAACAGAGTCTACTGCATAATTATAATAATCCTTAAAATTGCGAATCTTAGAAAACATCATCCTCATAAATATTTAAGGTTTTAAAGATTTTTGTGAAATTGGTCGCATGTTTTTATTTGCATGATTTCATAGCCATAGCGATTTTATACCGAAAACCGCCTATAATCTTACATTTGTAGTCATGAAATGTATGATGTATGTAACTAACTACAAACAAAAACTTTTTGAAGTACAAAAGTAATTATATTCATAAATTATTTACTCTAATTATATAATTCCCAGCGGCATGATGAATTTAATGACACAGAAAACAATTTCAAAAGAAGGGTAATTTTATGTCACCTAGTTACGGACTATGTGACCTGACTTTATCAAATCGTGACCTTAACCTTTATCGTTAAAAGTAATAAATATTCAACGAATGACGACAAGAAGAAAGAGAAGAAGGCAGAATGGCAACAACGAAGTGAAGTAATAGGAACTTGATGATTTTATACAAGCAATGAAATGAAAATGACAAGAATATAATGAACATGATAAGAATATGAACAAATTTATAATTTCACTTACCTCATTTCGAAATCATGAATCTCTTCTTGTGTAAGTTGATTGGTCACGTCCAATAATTGTTTCATGTGTTCGTCTCTCTGTTTCTTCTTTTTAACGCTAAGCTTGTGATGTCCACTACTTGACGATGAAGATGTGTTTGAAACAAAATCGTTTTCATCTTTCAAGAGAATCGTTGATACGTTAGAGTAATCCAGAGACAATGACGCTTGCTGTACTACAATAGTCGCTTGCGGTATTTTTCTATTAGAATTTTGCATGGCATTAGTAGAGCAACAAGCACAGCATCTATACTGATTATTAGCGTAAGCAGGACATGCTTGATTACAACATCCAGATCCATTATCTAGAGGATTGGTTGTAACATTTATGTTTATATTCGAACTGTTTGAATTTTCCATCACTTGACGCGTTGCTGAAGATCTTCTAGATGACGAACTTCTATTTTGATGTCCTGATACTGTGCCTTCCAGTTCTTGTTTGAGTCGTATCATATCATCATTTGTTTGTAAAAGACAAGATGAAGGTCTAGATCTTTCTTTTCTATTTGATTCATCTACAGAATCATTTATGAAATCTATTCTCAAATCTGGAAGGGGAGCTGTTTTAGAATCCGTTACACTAGATTTTCTATGTCTTTGCGACGATCTAGAATCTGTTGAATGTCTCTTGTGTTTATGAGTTGATGGCAGTGGAATGCCTTCAAACGTGAATTTCGTTTCTTGTTTTGAGCTGGTTGCTTTCGGACTTCTTGGTGGCTTTTCTTCGAGATCAAATCCTGATAAAAGTAGATCTGGAGATTTTTGTTCTGTTGGTGAACCTGGCATTGGAATATCGAATATGAATTTTGATAACGGTCTATGACCAGGTGAATTTGTTGAAGAATCGAACATTGATTTAGGTTCCTTTGCTGATTGCGACTCGTAAATTTTAGTACTTTCACATTCGTCAAATGGGAACTTAGTATCAGTCGCATGGTGGTATCCAGGTGGAGCAGTACTCGGTCCTCTGTGATCATCTTTAACCACAAAACTCTCAGTTCTTTTAGATTTTGTCTGCAAAAGTGTCTCTACAGAAGTGATATCAGAATCGATTAGATTCGGTGGTTGTTTTTCTATCGATGAATCCAATGGATGAGAGTTCTTTTGATAATTATTTGTTGGTTTTCTCTCACTGACTGTTCTATGATGATGATAATGATGATGTCTTGAGGGAGATTTCCCTTCAATGCTCGAAGCACTGTCTAATGATATGAGAATATCTTGAGGTGGTTCATGATCGAGACTATCTTCAGTTGTGTCTCCATCAGTGACTGTGACATTAGTAAGAATTGTATTGGCACTTTCTGTACTTGTATTTATAGTTCTTTCTGAGGCAGTACTGCTACTCATTACTATAACCTGTAAAAAGAGAAAAATAAAAGGTTAGTTTTTCCGTTAGTCAAAATATTATTAATTTTATCAATGAATTTAGTAGGATGTAATCAATTTTTGATTTTCTTTTATAGATCATTTGGAACGTTTCTTTCATATCACAATATAGAGCTTGATCAGTTCAATTATAATATTATTTAATATTTATACGAAGACAGATCCTTCATATGGGATATTTAATGGAATTCATAAATGAAACTGAAAAAAAACTTTAAAGATGGGTAATACCGATCAACAGAATATTGAATATTTAAATTACGATCCTTAATGGCACTTAAAAAGTATATAAATAGTATCCAAACAAAATCTCAGTTATTAAACCGATTGTAAATGAAAAAAAAACATAATCATACTTTAAGGAATAAGGGAAGTTCTTCGTTTCATATACATACATACACGGTATATTTTAAAGTATTCTTATATTTTGATTAAGGGTAAAGACCTGACGCAAAAAAAAATTGATTTACCCAAAAGAAATGACCAGCGCAGATGAGTTTTCATATCTTTCATCTCTTTGAAGTTGGTTGATGTATACAAAGTATGAGAATAATGAAATTCTCTTTAACAAACACACTCAAAATTATTTCAAATATCTGATCAAATATTTAATACTTAAATTAAACTTCAAATCAGGGTTGTATTGAGTACAAAATGGAGAGTATTTTTTTTTAATATATCTTTATCTATGTCTGAATTAAAATTCATTTTATTTAATTCCTACTAAATTAGGTTAAAATATCGCCACAAAATATCGTTGCAAACTGATTTACATAGATGACCATTGAACGGTAATGAACATAATATTTTCACTTCATTATGGTTTATTGGAGGAATCTGAATTCCTCGCTGTGTTTCAGAGAGGAATTTTACAGATAAAGTAATAACTGGATCAGCTGTTGTCTGCATTCATGAAAGGAACTTGACTACACGTTATTTTCTGAAGAGAAGTATTAAATATCAGAAAAGTGTCATTAAAATCTTGATAAATCAATTATGGTTAGAGTTTATTACGTTCTGCGCTATTCGATAAATTTAATAAAGCATAATATCCCTCGTGTTTCTGCTCATAAGCGAGAAAGCTTTAAGAGGACGAAGACCACGTCTAGTACAAATAAAGCCAAATCCCTTGCCTTTTATGTGGTCAATTAAAAGTTTCCCCTTTTTGTTGTAAAACTATTATTAGATGGATAGTTATGTAGGTGTACACAATGGGTTAGAGAAAACTCTAGAAATATAACAGTTGCGCTGAGAATATGGCAATCAGAGTCGTTTTGTGCTTTTAAAGGTACCGGAATATTCTACATATATGCGGTTTTAATTCTAGTCCCTCACGCTGTATCCCAATTGGGGTAGCAGAGAGAACGGAACGCCATATTGATCTGTCCTTACATAGTTCTTTCGCTTCTTCTACATTCATACAATTTCTCATGCACGCACATTGATTTCTCTTACTCAAAACACGACCATCCTTGAGGATTTGATCTACATGGTCAAGACATGTAGTTCTCGGACGCCCGCGCTTCCTCACACCCCTCTTTTCAAACAAGTATATCCTCTTTGTCATTCTTTCCTCTTCCATTCGTTCCAGATGACCAAACCATTTTAATTTATTTTCACGCATTCTATCCACAACACTTCTCTTGCATCCACTCATTCATCTAATATCCTCATTCCTTACTCTTATAATTTAACCAACATCGTGATAATTTAACCAAACATAACCAAACCTCATTTATTTACAGCAATGGTTTTCCACAATAAATAATGTGTCTTATGAAATGATCCTTACGTCTTTAAATGTAGCTCCAAAAAGTTACTCTTATTCATTAAATGTTTATATTACATACAATTTATTAAGATCAAATTGAAATTGATAGATAATTTATACCATCAAATATTTTATATAGGTATGAGACAATATTTTTTTTATTTATTTTATTATAGAAGTATCTTAATATAAAAACTTTTCTATAAAACCCAAACTCCTACATCCCAAAGATTCACACTTAGTTTGATACAATATTTATAACAAATAAAATCATATTATTAAAAGTTCAAATCATTTGTAATTATACAAATAACATGAATTTTTTTATCAGACAATCTTACTTAGAGGTGGAGTGAATTATTGTCTGTAGTTCAAATCCCATTTCCTATATATCTATTGAACCTTTTTTCACGTAAGGGTTTAAAGAGTTCATGGACTCAAATTTATCCTAAAAAATAAAAGTATTTGAATGAACTCCCAAGACTAGTATTTAATTGGTACCGCCACTGTCGGGAATAGAGTAAAAGTGTCAGCTTTATATTCCCTAAACTTTACAGACCGCAACATGTAAATCACCCATGGGTATACTCAGAACACCTCTGTACATTCAATTATCTACATCAGAAACAAGAGATCTACTATACACCAAAAATTCGCATACAATTTGTATGCCAAAGAGCAGAGCTGTGTTAAGGGTGAGTGTTTAATGTAATGCAACCCACGTACAGGAATCGAGCGTGCTGGGTTTGAATAAATATTTATTTTCTCGATATCAGTTTGCCACTGTTATAAGCTTTTTTTAAAGAATTTATTATGAAATCGTTATTTCTTTTTGTCGGCCATTTGGCCCTCTATATTACTTCTCTAATTAAATTCATTTATGCGACTGAAATACTTTAAGAGCTTTTGCACATAGCAAATTTCTCGTTAATATTTTTTTATGATTTAGGAATCTAATGCATATTTAGATCTGTTTGTAGGTATTCTCTATTTATGACACATTTATGTAGCAGATTTCTAACAGGAAAACGAATACCATCGATGAAAAATTTTATCAAGTGAGTGTATTACTGAAATTATGTAAATGTTTCATAAAAATCGATGTTTCTATTCACAATATACGAAATAATGTTTGTTAATAGGTTCCTTTTTTAATATACTTCTAAAGCTTCATCGATAGATGTCAGAGGCTCTTAACCTTCGAGCTAAGCTAGATTCAATCTTGTTATAAATAAATAATACCGCTATTCACCAAATTATGTTTACCAAAGTTCCCGGTAAAATATGGTCTTACACATTTTTCCACAAGTTTTCAAGTGCCTGGTAAAAGGCGCTTGTACTTAAAGCATCACATAAAAGACATGTAACATCTACATCCATATTTTATAATATATTTAAATATGAATCTGGAATTAGAATAAACTGACGTACACTCCCAGACGCCCTCAAAGTTAGCAAGATGGTTGTGTCGTGAAGGTGAAGTCAGTCGGCAGCAGGTAGAATCGAACCTGGGTCTTTCTATCAAAAGTTTGAGACTCAACCATCAAGCTACCGATCACCTCTATTAATAGACGATTTAGCTTAGCAATTATCCCAAGTCGATTTCTTTAATTAATAATATATACGTACTAGAGTTGGTCTACACCCACTCACAGAAGGGATAATGACTGTGAACCGCATTGTAACCAGAGAAATCTAAGGATATAGAAACATAATATGTTATTATTATAGCCAAACCATCTTTTTTCCTACTGATGCGCATAGAAAAATCGATATAATTGATTACTAAATTTTTCAATTTGACTTAAATCATCATAATATAGTACAGATAATAAACTTTGAGAACAGATGTGAAGATGAAAATATTTATTAAGTCGATATTTTCGACTGACGGTTCTTGGTGAAAGTTCATGTTAAATTATTATAAATGAAACACTCATTTAGTACTTCCACCGTAACTTTATTGGTCGCAAGCCGGCTTTCAAGAGCTTTGTCTCTTATTATCAGTCTAACGTAAAGTTTACGCTCATTACACACAGTGAGTTAACGATATATTTTATGCTGGTTAATTTACCATTGGTTACCCCATTTGAGAGATAGTCCGTAATGGTATAGATGTAGATTGATAGGCTGAAAATTAATCTGAATCATGTGTCATACATCAGCTTAACTCAAAGTACTAATTATATTTGGCTCTTGAGAAATATCTTTGATGATCGAAATATATGTCAGTCATTGAGAGCAGAGAGAATTTCATTATCAATGAACATACAGAGACCATATTATGAACATCGTTAATTCATACGTATATGCAATTAGCAGAACTATCAATCATTGGAATTGCAATGTTTTTGAACTCGGTGAGTTCAAACACACTTACGTCCTCTGTCTCCATTATCACAGCATATCACACAAATGGTCCAGTCTGTAGATTAATAAACAGATTATCCTCTACGTGACAGATAAAACATGGGTGGTATTCCTAATTGCTGATTTGACGATTTTATATGGCTTGTATATACTATATATAGTGCTTTACGAATACTTGCTTTTAACAGGATAGAGGTGTGGAAGATATATTCCTTCCCTTCACAGAAACGGATACCATGGATGCATTTTTACATATTTTTTTTTTCATTTTATACATTTTTTACAAATTTTTTACATTTTTATGTTTTTTTTTAAACTTTTTTATGTTTTTTGCATTTTAAGTCTTCCTGTATCTTTTTATTTCATGAACTACCTCAAATTTATGTTTATTAATTTGGTAAGAAAGGGATCTTAATTGGTTTGCTCATTGTTATTTTATTATTTTGTTGTATCAACTGTTTGATCCGTGCAGAATAAATAAAAAAAAAAAAAAAAATAATTACTATTAGTAAACCATCACGGCAAATCCCACGAGGGGTGTAGCCAGCAGACCAACCATATGTAATGAACATGAGGACTGTCCTTTTTGTGCCAACAAAAAAATAAGACATTCAGGAAGGGTAGAATTCTCATGAATATTTCAAATTATAAAAATATATTTTTCAATATATAATACAGCACACTAATTTCATTTGGTTGGTACGAATCGCACCTTAAGATTAGCTTGCATTCTGTTTATTGACAAATTCGAATGTGTATTGTACTATTAAAGTATTTATTTAGTGGTTCAAACGTATTTACATGTGTGAAAATGACAACATCAAGAACATGGATGAGTTGGGAAAAAGACAACATGGCGAATCCGAAAACCAAACATCACGCCACAGTTACCTATTTGTTTATACGTCTTTTATGTAAACGTTTATTTAAATTTTGAAAGGATCAAAAACAGATAGAATACAGGATCCATTTTAAGAACTTAACGCGAAACTCTATTCACGGTGATCACGAACCTGAACAACAGCATAATCGATTTAAAAAAAAATGTTTTTAAATATTTTACCTGTTTGATGACACTTTGTTTATAAAAATAGTACTGAAATATTTAAATAAATAAATTTTCAAATATTTTGTGATTAACACTGTGGAATTTCATATTCATTATTAATGTATACAAAATAAAAGAAACATTTTTTGGTATTATTACTGATGATGGAACAAGTAGTTCCGAAAACCTTGTAACTAAATACAGTTATTTGAGTGGAAAATACAACGTATCTTTTATTTTGCATAAATTAATAATTAAATGAATATTTTTAAATAATATCACGAGTAAAAATATTGTGTGACATTGTTATTATGGAAAAGATTCAAATTGAAAAATAAATATTTTTAAACAATATCACGAGTAAAAATATTGTGTGATATTGTTATTATGGAAAAGATTCAAATTGAAAAATAAATATTTTTAAACAATATCACGACTAAAAATATTGTGTGATATTGTTATTATGGAAAAGATTCAAATTGAAAAATAAATATTTTTAAACAATATCGCGAGTTACTTAAAATATTGTGTGACATTGTTATAATGGAAAAGATTCAAATTGAAAAATAAATATTTGTAAACAATATCACGAGTTACTTAAAATATTGTGTGATATTGTTATTATGGAAAAGATTCAAATTGAAAAATAAATATTTTTAAACAATATCACGAGTAAAAATATTGTGTGATATTGTTATTATGGAAAAGATTCAAATTGAAAAATAAATATTTTTAAACAATATCACGAGTAATAATATTGTGTGATATTGTTATTATGGAAAAGATTCAAATTGAAAAATAAATATTTTTAAACAATATCACGAGTAAAAATATTGTGTGATATTGTTAGTATGGAAAAGATTCAAATTGAAAATTACTTAAATACTTTTAAATAATATCTCGAGTAAAAATATTGTGTGATATTGTTATTATGGAAAAGGTTCAAATTGAAAAATATGACATATTGTTCCAAAGCGGATGCTCATTCCAAACAACACGGATTTGGCAATTTTCCAATTTCATTTCGTGAAGAAAAAAATGTATAATACGTGGCGTGGCGGTGTGCTCCCGTACCCGAATTGATGGAAAAATAAAAGCTTTCATATTTAATCCGAATCACGTTCTTTAAAGGGGTTTATGGAACATCATTTCACGTGAAGAGGTTTGAATTATTTAAAAATATTCTGAAATGTTTGCAGTATTTTCTGAATAAAAAATGTATTTTTGAGATATACCTGTATCTTTGTACAATGGTGAACATATATTAATATCCAATGCATATTATATTCTAGGTTAAATTAATTTATAAACTAACGGTCGTACTTACAAGTTTCGAATAACTGTTTTTTAATTATGTATACATCAGACTTCGAACATCCTTTCTCTCAACCATGTATTTTTTTTTAGACAAGCTGCCCTTTTTCATCTTTTCATACGCCTTTCCATATGGAAATGAATAATTAACAAATCTTTGAAAATAGAATTCTGTAGAATATTTTATTTGATTTCATATATCCAGCATGTATGAATAGTAATAACATAAATGTGTTTCGAAATAAATAAAACAAACGTTTTATTCTACTAATGATTTATTGATGAGAGAGACGTTTTTCGTCTTATGAGGACATTGTCAATCTGATTTTAAAAATACAACAATATTCATATATAAGTAAAAAATATTTACAATAACAATGATAAGAGTATAATATTATGTGGTATGTATCAGTAACTAATTCTAGGAAATCACTAATTACCATGCGAAAGGGAGAACAATATGTCTCTCTCACCGATTAAATCATTAGTAAAATAAAACGCTTGTTTTATTTATTTCGATATGGAATTCTACTACCTAAACACCGACACAGTAAATAAATGTGTTTGTTTTTAAATGTATTCTCAACTGTATAATGATAACAATTTCTACCGTTATGCAAAAACTAATTAAATTTTAACTGATTTCCATTACATTGATTTTCTTCGCAATTTTTGCACAAAATTCAAAAGATTTTAATCTTTTTAATGCAGTTTTGTAGAACTAACACGAATATTGTTTGGTGCATATCTACTTAATTGAAAAAAATGAATAAGTCCACTTTTGACAACAAATCACTGATGTGTACAATTACCTTAGGCACCTGATCCCTAGGTCCTGGAAGACTCGCCCTCTGTCTTCCAGCTCTAAAGTGAAGACGGCGAAGAGCAGCACCTGCCGCCGCTTTGGCACCTGAAAAAGAAAGAATCAAACATAATATATAAAAACCTGTTATATAAAAAAACTACAGATGTCTTAAAGCACTCCAAATTTCATTGAACAACCTAAAAAAATAAAGGGAATCTGGGCGATAAACAAATATTTTTTTAATTTTAATTTGTAGGGTCTTAACCAAGTACATTTTATAGAAAAAAAGCATTTTTATTTATCTTTCTTTAATTAGTTTCTCGTCACTTTTGTGCACGCAAAATAACATTGTTAATACTCGTAGTATCATAAGTAAACATTATACTAAAAAAGATGATTGAGCAATTGTTATATAAATACGTATGTTGCATATTCGTCAAAGACATAAAATTTATTTAGTTTTTTCGTGCGTAGGTATATGAGAAATTTTATGCATGTAAAAGAAGTGAAAGAAGTATCTAAGGATAGCTCAATATGGCGTTCCGTTCTCTTTCCCTACCCTACTTAGAATACAGTGTGTGGGTATAGATAGATAGATATAGTTTTTGCGAATATTCCTGTAATTTAACGTTTTTCGTAAATGATTTCGCATTCATAAATGTATGTAGTTGTCTTGAATCTAGATGATAAGTATAGATAAAATACAGAAGTGCGACAATATATTATCTTCTTTTACGACCTCAAGGTTTTGTTACTACTTTAGGCACACTCATAAATTATTTGAATTCTCAAAGGGGAGAAAACCCAGTGCCCGAAATTCCTGAAATGAACAAGATGTGACAGCGAAAGGTGAACATCCACTGGGCATTGGAGGAAAGAACAAAGATATTAATGTTTATTGGAAAACTCAAAAGATCAATAAACACCCTTTGATATAAAAAAATGGTAATAAATTTCGAAGCTCAAGAACGATTAAACGACTATGTAAAAACGATTGAGCAAGATTCATATTTATATGGCGATGCGTGATCTGCAGTAATCTGCTGGCTACTCCACTTTAAAGAAATGTTTTTTTAGTACAGAATCATAAATCGATTAGTACCTATAGATAAGCCAGCAGAAAAACGCAATTTTATTTTATTTTATTTTGAAACCATAACGTTATTTAGTAAAAAAATAAAATAAAATTACTGACAACTCATCGCGGTTTCATAATAAAAAAAATCATTTTAACAATAATTGTATTTATATAGACTTTTTATAAAGCATTAGGCCTAAGGCAAAAATCAATATTAAATTTTATACCACATCATTTTTTTCAAAAATTACATACACACATACTCTGAAACATCGCGCTTTGTAATGGCAACATTCACTCGGTTGTGAAATTGTACAAAAAACATTAAGTACCTAGAAAACGCGAAAGTTTAACGGAGATTTAAAAAAATATATGAAATAGTCGCATTCTTATCCCCCTTTACAGCGTTATTATATTTTAATATTAAATTCATCCTCAGGCAAAGGTTGGAAATACGTTTTGTCCTCAGAATGTTATCATTGTTTCTCGAGTACTATTATAAATAATTAATGAAAATATTCGTATATACGAGATCCTACATTTACATTAGTATCTTGTACATTAAAATTGCTACTTTTTTTATATTCAATTCGTTCTTTTTATTCTTTTCGGAGATACGGATGTACCAACCAACATTTACTTAATTTAATATTATTTTTTCATCAAAAGGACCCTCCGAAAGGGATGCATACCTACCTCTCTGAGCGCATTAAATTTAATAATTATTATATTGTGTACTACATACATGCATTATACCTGTAATATCATATTGAATTCATTATTCAGTCTTATAACATCGATTTTATATTAGCAGCATATTATTATGATGTAGACTCGTAAATTTCAATCATCTTAGAATTTAAAATGTTATAAGTCTTTCTTTCTATCTTTTCTGTAATTCTATTCGAGAGTTCTGTAAAAGGTAAGTATTTGTTAAACATCACATATAAAACATTGATACAAATGATCAGTTCAGTTATGAGGTATTCCGGTCTTTCTGCATTGCCGTTTTTATGTGATCTAAAGAATAATTTGCAAATTGATTACAAAACATCGCTCAATTCCATTTTCGCGATATATTGCGATGATGTACCAATATAGATAAAAACTAGCTAGCTTTTTTTGTCAAACTTAAAATATCCGTTTAATAAAAATAGCGTTTAAAAACCGAAAATCATTCCTATTATGTGTGAACAAATGATAAGAAGTAATAACAATGAAACAAAATAAATAATAAAGTTGTTAATTATAATACTAATAATGCGACAGTTTAAAACAAATGTTACTTTAGTGGGCGCTAATTCCAAACAGACTTTGCTAATTTATTGATACAGAAAAAAAACTAAAACTTTCCTTTGAAATTCTTGTTTTTCAGCGTCTGTTTTTTATTGTTTGAGTTGAAGGGAAAAACTGATAAATTAGATAGAGATGAAATGAACTGAATAGTAGTTAAATATCGATACTGGCTTCTCTACTTGGAAAATACTGTGATGGTATGGAGCTATGTACGAATTTTACTTTTATATTTTTGTCAATACCATCACGGCAGCTTCCACAAGTTGGAAGCCAGTAATCCAATTACATATTGCTAGGTATATATTAATTGTGTCGGTGCACACGTAGTAGATTTCCATAATTATGTAATTTGAAACAAGTGTTTCTTTCTACCAGGGATGTTGCGGATGTCGATTTTTACACATCCGCGGATGTGAATGCGGATGCGGATTTTTGAAGGCACACATCCGCGGATGCGGATGCGGATGCGGATGTTTAAGATGTTATAGAAAAAAAGTAGGAACTATCTTAGTTGGTAGGCACCACTGTCAAATATGTGACGTAATTGTTGCTACAATAATATTATGGATTTTTCGGCGAAATATTTTCCTTATTTTTTGTTACTTATTTGCAAAAATAAAATAAAACCGGCAAAAATAAAAACGCGTCGGATTATGTCACCAATTTTTTCGTTCCCATTGGTTAATGTCAAGTGCGAACGGCACGCGCCATTCGCCGGCCCCGCCCCATTTCTTTCTTGTCGCAAATTGTCTTACATCCGCATCCGCATGAACATCCGCATCGATTATTGCGGATGCGGATGCGGATGCAGATGTCCAAATACATGCGGAAGCTCCGCATTTGCGGATGCGGATATTCGCAACATCCCTGCTTTCTACTATAGATTATTGATTCCATTATCAATTATCATTGGAAAGACCTGATAAGTGGAAAGACGTCTCTCTCGGAATCAATAATCTATTGTAGAAAGAAACACATGTTTCAAATTACATAACATATTGCTATAAACATGCGGGACGTTTTTTCTGTGCCAACAAAAATAAGACGGTCTGCTGGATGGCTTACCTTATCACTGAATCGTAAATGTTACTTATATATGAATGTAACATTGCTGACTTTAAGCTAAGCAAAGCACGACAGTAATCGAATATCCTTGAATCCGGTTTAGGATCTGATCGGATATCCGATATATAGTATCTGTCCAAAAAGCTTTCCTTTTTATTAATATAAATATTTACCTTTACACTCACTAAGGCGGATGAGCTGAGACTGGACATATTCGAAAGAAAAATCTTAAGACGCATCTATGGGCCCATATGCGAAAACGGAGTTTGGCGAAGTAGATACAACTACGAACTCTACATGTTGTATCAAGATGTGCATATCACCAAGCACATCAAAATCTGCCGACTCCGATGGCTAGGGCATGTGGAAAGGATGAACGACACATCAATAATCAAAAGAATATACTCCACAAAGCCCAGTGGCAGAAGAAGCGTCGGGAGGCCAAAGTTGAGATGGATGGATGGGGTGGAAAAGGACCTGCGAGCTTTGGGCGTGACCAATTGGCGACGAGAGGTGATGGATAGGAGGGAGTGGAGGCGACTTCTTGAGGAGGCCAAGACCCACACAGGGTTGTAGCGCCATTGATGATGATGATGATATTTACCTTTAGTTGGTGTGTGCCTCGGCGACGTATTAGCCGCTGTGTTATTATTTGTTGTTGAGGACGGTGCTGTAGCTCCCACTCCACTGACACGATCATCGTTCTGAAGCAAATAAAAGAAAAATATACATTAGAAAAACAGGAAAATTTGTGGTGAAAAACACTTCACACTGTTGGTAAATGAAAAGATTTTTTTAAAGGATTTGACTGAAAATACGATTTTTGTTCTATGTTCTTTTTTGAGATGAATTTATTTTAATCCACATATATTAACATACTTTAAGAAATAGATATGCTTGTATTGTAGGTATAGGTGGGGAAAATTAGCTACAAATTTGAATCTCGGATGTACAGATTGCGAGACTCGGGTTTGAAATTATTAAATTCTTATATTATCTCACGAATCACGTAGGTAACTAAATTGATTGCAGAAAAAAGCTCATGTTTATATTTAAGTCACAATCATGGCTGAAAAAATTATATGAAACATCGCAAATAAAGAACGACTAAAACAATATTTTTTCGAAATGTAATATATGACAGAATATGATGTTAATATTTTGAAATATTACTAAGTGAAATTTTAAAAGAATTTGCCTTCTGCTGACTGACTACTTTGTATGAAAATTAAAAGCGTATTATTAACATCATACCAATGTAAAAGAATGCTTCGAATGCCAACTGTTATAACATACTTTGAATATACATACATCAAAGTTCTCAGCAAAAACAAGGTTTTGAGTAAAAAGAATAAATCCAATATGGAAACGAAAACATATATTTTTTGGGTATTTTATGAACCATCACGCGTGGGTTGCGTCGTTGTTGTTTTTCACCCACAGATAGAAATAATAATATTTCAACGTAAACCTCGTCTTTTATACGGATAACGATAACCTACAATAATGTGTTATCTGTATTGCATAAATTCAGGGGTATCACTCCACCTTTCAATACAAACATAAACATCATTCTACATAATGCTTAGGAAAAATAAATAGATTCCTTGTAGACACTAGCAAAGGAGAGATTTCCGACTCTTTTCTTCATTTTAAAGTATCCTCTTAAAGACATCTAATTTGTAAAACATCATTCAGAAAACATTCAACACATTTATTTCAGTGTTTAGTTATAGAAACATTTTTTTTTATTGATGCGGAGAGAACAACTTGCATTTTCATTACAAAATGAATTTAATCCACTGATTGTTCCATTGATGGAAGATGCCAGAAATGAGTTTATCTCACCTGTCACGTTTGAATTAATGTGACACTAATAAATACATGGAGCTTATACAAGAACGAAATGGCTGTGATTAAAAGCGGAGAAAGCTGTGCAGAAGCAAGGGTTGAACAAGGCGTAAGACAAGGATGCTCAATGTCGCCAGCTCTCTTTAACTGCTATATACAGCGAGCCATTGATGAACTGAGAGAAGAAATGAAGAACTGGACAGGAGTAAAAATAAATGGGAAAAAGGTCGACATGATAAGATATGCTGACGACATAGCACTGCTCGCAGACTCCGAGATGGAGCTGAACGAAGCTTTAGGAAAAATGGAAAGTATACTGTTGTCAAAGTACAACATGAAAATAAATAAAGAAAAAACAAAATGTATGGTCGTTGGAAGAGAGGAAGCGACTGCGAACATTGCATTAAATGGAGTGAGCATCAAACAAGTAATTGAATTCGTGTACCTAGGCAGCAGAATAAACCAGGATGGACGCTCCAAAGCAGAAATTGTAAGCAGAATAAACCAGGCAAGGATTGCCTTCAACAAAAAATCGAAGATATTGGAATCCCCAAATATCGACTTAAGCGTAAGGAAGAACCTTACTAAAGCCTTTGTATGGAGCATTCTGCTTTATGGTTGTGAGACATGGACCATCAGCAAGAGTGAAAGCGGACGGTTGGCGGCCTTTGAAATGTGGTGCTACAGACGCATGCTTAAGATCCATTGGTCGGAGCACGTCGAAAACGAAGAAGTATTAACCAGGGTAGGCGAAAAAAGGCAACTCCTTAAGAGAATCAGCCAACAACGAGCTAACTGGATTGGCCACAACATCAGGCACCCAGGACTACTCATCGCCATCGCGGAGGGTAAGACCGAGGGAACAAATGGCAGAGGCCGACCAAGAGACGCATATATGGACCAATTGAAGAGGGACATGAACTGTGGCTCATACGTAGAGCTTAAAAGACTGGCTGAGAATAGGGAGGAATGGAGAAGAAAAACCAAACTCGTTGCAGACCAATCCAATGGATTGTAACTCATTATATATATATAATAAATACATCACCGGTAAAATTAATGTAATCAAAACATACTTTTACTATCAATAAAACGGTAAGTACAATGCGATATTACAGCTATATTAGTAATGTTATAAAAAGAACATATAAAATCTTTATAGCATTATATATAAAACATTTTACAGAATTATGACACAATAAATTTACATTATATTCGGGTATATGCCTAATAACTGAAAGAGCGTGGGTTTTCAGATTTTAGTGAAACCTTCAAACTATTCATGTTGTTTATTTTTTTTTATCGTTTGTTGTTGTTTTTTTTATAAACTATAAATAAACGCCTACACATTGTATTTACAATGGTTAAGTCATTATTTTCTGTGTTAACTTTATGTCTTAGCTACTAATTAATGATAAATTATGTTCAAGAATATTCTTATTGCTATGTTATCAAACTAACTACAAGAACATAAATAAAATGACGAAGGTTATTATGTAATTTGAGACAAGTGTTTCTTTCTACTATAGATTATTGATTCCGAGAGAGACGTTTTTCGACTTATCAGGCCATTATCAATCTGTAGGTTATTTTATTTTATTTTGTTTCATAACAATATACGGCGTTGGCCTTTTAAAAATATACTACTATACTACTATACCATCACGGCATATCCCACAAGTGGGGAAGCCAGCAGATCAGCTGCATATAAGAAACATGCAAACTGTCCTCTTCGTGCCAATATAAAATCAAGACATTCAGGATGGGTGGCAAGCCTCATCGCTGAATTTAAGATGTAAAATGTCTTATTTTTTTCGAACACCTGCCTTTTACAGGACACTCGAAAACTTATGCAGAAGAGTGGGAGACCAATTCTTTACCGGGTGCTCCACGGGATAAATATATATGACAGACATAAAAATAGAAAAAGAAAATTTAAAATTCTTTCTGTATATTTATGCCAACATATTAGAAAGAAATGAAATAATTTTATTTCTCAGATATTGCAGGGGTCCAAGGACTCCTATTTATCCGTTCAGGTGACGATTTATTAATATTTTATAGAAAGAAATTAGAAAGGTGTGCCAATACTTAATAATTCGCTCTGAGCTGGCTTGAGTGATCATTTTTAGTGTACATAGATAACGTTCTCCAATTCCGCCATTGTCACTGTCACAATGTAAGGTCATTTAATCGAGAAACATTTAATGAAAACTATAGAAGCAGCTCTCGAATGATATAAATTACGTGGAAACGCCTACCGGTGCCCTTGAGAGACAATCAGACTGTCGTCAGCTTCAGAAGCAAATTGAAAATTTAACTCTTCACCGGCGCCCTTGAGACGGTCTAGGGACTGTTAAACGGCGTCAAAACACAATCATCCAGAATTATCATCATTATCATCATATATTGTGCTTCGATTGTGTATTTAAAATGTCAAATAGGTACTTGTGCAATTAACTTAATATAAAGCTTTCTTTATTAGATAACTCAAAACTTTTGTAGAAATAATAAGTTTCCTTATGGGGACCTAATTTACCTTGTCTAGAACATTACGGTAGAAAATATTAAAACAAACATATTATGCAATTGTAGGTATATATGAAGATATGTTGTGGAATATTTATTTATTTTATTTACATATATTCACGGCGTTAGTCTTTAACATGTTTACAATAACAACGTAACAAAAAAATTACAATTAATGTGTCGAATCAAAAATAGTCATACTGGTAAAATAAATATATATGATACAATTCTTATAAATATGTCAAACTAAAATATTCAAACAGGTCACTTTGAAAAGAGGATTCATAAATATATAGTCATACAAGTAAAAAAAGAGTAATGAGATAATTATTATTTTTGTCAATCAATAATACTTTAAAATTCAATGTCAAAAGAGGATTAATATTTATTGTCAAAAAGGTATAAGTGTAAGTGAGATAACTATTATATGTCAATCTAAAATATTCAAATAAGTCATTTTAATTAGAGAAATTATAATTGGAACATTGTTTAATAAAATTTTAAGTCAGATTAATTTAGGTCAAAGTGATATAGAAAGTATGATTAAATGATTGACTCAAAATTTACAACAATCGATAAAATATTGGACATAAATGGGAAGACGATCAATGAGTTACCCAATATGTCATTTTAACATGTGATTAAAATATTTGGAAGTCATGAATTTTTCTTAAAATGGAAAGCAACTGTATTTTTTTTACATAAATTTTACAGAGAAACTATGGTTATAAAATCTGTTTCTATAAAAAAACAGCATAATTCATTTCAATAGTATTTCGCTTTGAATATTTTATGAAGTTTAGTTTAGTTTCATTAGTAGAATACAACATGTCACAAGAAACCCAAAAGTTCTATAGTATTTATCAATAATGTGAAAAATATAAGATAGACTAGAGAAATAACTTTTTTCTATACGAGGGAAATTACGGTATCAGTTAGATAAAAGAAAGGACCTTTTATTCACGTATTACGCCTATTGGAGAGTAGCTACATGAATAAAACACCGAGTAATCTTTCTTGACCAAAAGAAACAAAAGAGAAGGTTTTATTGCTTGAAGCAATATTTTTTTTCAACAAAACGCTAACTTTTGTTTGGAAATGAAATACAATTATTTGTAACGAAACAGAAGAATACAACACATTAGGTATATATATTTACAAATAGTGAATTTATTAGTGATAAATCGAGTATCCATTTTAAAACGAGATGTGTGCATAGTTTTAAGTATGACAATAATATCTTGGACCGATAAATAGCTACAAAAAATTATGAAAAATATTCATTTCTAAAAACAAATATATAGTTTACAAGTTTTAACGATAAGATAAGTCATCAATATTTAATTCCTTTGAGCGTTTTTGCTGGTCAACTCGAAATAGGAAAATATAGGACCTGAATATAAGCTTTAAAATGCCTTTGATATTTAGTATACACATTTCAAATTCATTTCCATTGCTATTGATTTTGTAAAAGAATAAAAATATCTTGCAAACCGACCAATTTTTTATCATAGTCCCATTCAATCCATAAATAAACTATGTATGTACGAAGATGTTAACTTAAATGGCAATAATATCTATTCAATCGTTAAAGAAAAATATAAAACATTTACCAAAGCTCTTTTTGAAAATGATACTGTAAAGACATTTCTTTTGATCACAGATCATTGAGTTTCGTTTCCAACTCCTTAAGAGTTTTTCTCGTAATGGAATGGTAATCATTGACAGTTAATGGGCCGTTTAGTTATATTTGTTGTGGAATATACACAATATGTAATAATATATCGAATCCTGTGTGCAAGAAGTATCGCATATTATGAAAAACTGCTACGATATGTTAGTCGGTCATTATTTGAGATGGCCCCCATGAGACATAATATGTCTATTATCGCATATTATGCGCCATTGTAGAAACATAACATCTGTTTCGCCGAACCCAATATGCAAAGGCGAGAGTCGAGTTTCTGCCCGATTGTATGCAGTGAAATGGAGAAAAAGCATATTACATTAACTGCTTCATAAAAACGTATGATGATCATTCGTCCATGGAATGCATGTTTGTTTTCCACGCACGCATTTCGCGACAAATACAGATCATTCATAGATTATTTCGTTGACAGCATTTGGATTTTTCTTCGTGGCTTATCAGCCGGCATTACAGTTTCCACTTTTGTTGGAATACAGTGCAAATAGTTTAACAAAATTCATTGGATTGTGAACCTTATTATATTTAAATTATGCTACATAATTTATACCTTCTTCAAATTGAAAATTTTCAATCATATCACAGTGTCCATTTTTTTAAAATTAAACTATACAATAAGAACAACTGTACTAACAAATTGACCGATATATCTTATTATTATAATGTGCTTACATAATAAAATTAATAAACACACTTAATGTGAGATAAAATACATTATATTTTTCAGTTTCTTTAAAAAAATATATGGAAGTAAAAATAAACAAAATTGTCGCTCAGATAAATGACCATCAACAGAGGTAATATTTCTCATAACATGTTATGGTACAAAATACAAAGCGTTCTGAATTCATTACTTGTGTTTTATACAACATTGCATGACCTGTATAAAATGATGTGTCATAAATATATTTATTACCTAGCAAAAGGATGACAAAAGCGATAAAATGGAATCTAGAACGCTACATAACCATAACGCTACCTAACCGTGACATAATACAATAATATCTAACAGGAGGCGCATTTGTAACTGCGGTAGAAAACTGTTGTGAAAAGACATACACATAAACGGGTCTAAAACCTTCACTACCAAACAACTTTATTCATCTCAATGTAGTAATTAGCTCGATGTGGTATACTGTCCTTAGTTTGAGTATTAGTCATGAAATTTTCAATTTACGTACCTAATATCTTATTCAAACATGAAAGTGTAACCACCCACAAGGACTTCCGCATAAGTTTCCTTGGAGGTAAAATATTTTCATGTGTTCTTCTTCTCTTTCTTCTTTGGAAATATTTTTATGTGTTAATATAATTTGAGTTCGAAAAGCATGGAGTTTTCAACCGACTCATTTCCAACCGAGGTAAAATGAAACACAGTAGTAAGATTGTACATAAGAGACAAAAAAACAGTCTTATAAATATTGTTATTTTATTTGTCTTCGTTTGGAAAAGAGACCCAAATTCTGAAAGATACATTATGATTTGAATTTTTTTTTAGTTTTATATTATTATATCTTGTTCTCTTTGCAATTTTTTTTTTCAGCAATAATGAAAAAATAATACAATTAGTTTTCACGTTGTACTTAAATGGTTTTCATTTAATTATTACTCATTTAAATCCACCATTCTAATTTGTTCTTACTACCTTAACAAAAAATGCGCGAAAATGATGCAGGGTTCGTAAACTAATGCTGATGATGGCTGTAAAACA
Organism: Athripsodes cinereus; assembly: GCA_947579605.1. NCBI lineage: Eukaryota > Metazoa > Arthropoda > Insecta > Trichoptera > Leptoceridae > Athripsodes > Athripsodes cinereus. The sequence goes on from OX388322.1 coordinate 10,751,167, forward strand.
TTGTTTTCGACAGAGGTAATAATAGCTATTTTAACTCCGCTTATTTGAGTTTCCAAATGACTGAAGCTTCAAAATGTTTACACACGCTATTATACGTAATATAAGGTATTATTATTACCATGATTTGTTCACTTCTGCATATGCCGTTAATTGACGTAACAACAAAAGTTTTCACTTCAATTATAAGAATAGGTATGAAGGTACTAGTGATGTGACGAAAGTCTAATAAATTATGACAATCGCTTAAGCTTTCAGGTTTGCACTGTTTAGTAATTGGTTCAAGACCCACGGGAGGCACCCACTGCCGCATATAAGCTCCGTCCACTTGCACGACCTTATGCAGCAAGGGCTCCATAAGTAAGTAATTAAGTAAGTAATCTGTAAATTTGTACATGAATTTAAGTAAATACCCAAATATTTAAACATGCTACCTCCCGTCATTTTCGTTATTTAATTATATCTTCATTTTATGTACAAGTTTTTTTTTTATTTATTCTACAGAGACACACACAGAAAGTTGACAAAACATAGCGTGTCTACATCATGCACGTTCAAACAAAATTATACAAAAAAAAAAGAAACATAAAGGTAAAAACTAAACAATGCAAGTCCAGTAAAACAGACTCACATTACCGCAAACAACACACTATAAAAGGGATAGATGAAAAAATACAATTATATAATTAATTTAAACCCAGAAACTTAACCTACAAGAACATTAAAGTTGGCAGCAACACACTTCCTGAACCCCGTTAGGGAGTCACTAAAGACATCCACTCCTAAGTTTCGAAATTATCAGATCTACATGGCACTCCGTTCTCTCTACCTATCCCTTTTAGGATGTGGCGTAAGGGAAAGGTAAATAAATAGACAGATATAAGAATTATCAATATACAAACGGGCGAGCTTTTTGATAGTCGTAATTTATTCCCGATTAAGCCAATCTTCCAACCTGCGATTAAAATTCGTGATATTTTCATATTTTTGCGAATGTTAATATTGGAAGCACCACTAGTAGTTATAAAGTTTCATAGTACATGTCGAAATATTAGCCTAGTTTTCATACATATTATTCCATATCATAATTTCGTAAACCACAAACTTTTAGTACCTACTGCGAGTACTTCGCTCCCTTCATATTGCGTTGTTAAGAGAACTGTATTCATAAATCCATACATAAAATATATCTTATATTGGTACTTATATGTATATTATTAAAACTAAGTGACTATCACTTTCTTCCTTCATGACAATAAACATTTTGAACAACTCTATACACATTACAACTTGCATTTAATGATATTCTAATATTTGCGATCTCCACAATACATTAAAATATAGCTAGAAACATTTATTGATTAATTATATTCCCGTGTTTTTAAAAACATATTTTGGAATATCCAGATATCCTGGAAGAAGCAATGAGCGGGGATCATTGAATGAAATATCTTAGCGCTTTGGGTCTATAACCTGACTAGGACATAGAGGAAAAGTATATAATAATATGTAAAAATGCATAACTCAAAATCTTGACAATTATACTAAAAGCAGGTTTATGAATAGGTACTATCACAAATATTAACTAAAGGCAAAGGATGAATGTCTGATAGGGAAATAATTATAAGACTTGATGGAAATCCGCATCTATGCGATTCAAAAAGCAATTCAAAAGTTGTTTGGAGAGTAGCCAGAAATGTTTCGATCTGGAATAGGTGATACAATCAATGGTGCAGATAAATATAATTATAGCTAATGCTATTTAAATGTAAGTGCTCACGTAATAATATAGGTTTATTATTTAATATACATATAAACCACTGATTACTTTTTTCACAAACATGAATTATGTACTTATTAAAGAGATAGAGTTGAGAGAGTGAGAATTTTGTAAAATAGAAACAAGGTGTTAAAGAAATTCTACGTGTGTGCCACAGAGTTTTAACTTAGAGTATCTGAGTTATTACATAATCAAAGTAACTTCGCATTGTGGAACAATCTCAAAGATCTCTATCAAGTTGAAGGAAGTGCTGTAAATTGGTTTTAAAGTGAATTATCTCGCAATATCACCGTCTTTTTGTAATATCAAAGACCATATTTTACATGCGAACCTTTTTTATGATCTATTTTCTTTGACACCTGTTTTTTCTCCAAGTTGATTCAATTTGGATGACGATTAAGAAGTTACATCATCGCCCTCAACGTTCTCTCGGAAGCACAGGACAGAAAACAGCCTCCTCCTTTCAGAACGACTCTGCGCCAAATGCGTCACTTCTTCCCACAATATTGCCAACACTCTAATGTCGTTATTTTAAGAACGTCGTAATGTGAAAGATATGTCATATAAGGTAATTGTTTAATAATAATGCCACTGTTGATGAAACTTAATTAATTGAAGAATGCATAACTAATACTGCTGAATAAACCATGATTCAAGACAACCGATTTATATAAAATTCAGTAGGTAAAGAATAAATTAATAATTCTCTTATTTTAGAATTGCGCTACGGAAGTAAAGAGGATTAAATCACTAGCGATTCTTGGTAGAGAAGAGCAAAAATTACGTTGAGCTTACTTCAATGTTCGCTCAAGTGGTTTTGTACGAAAGATTATAATAAATAGAAAATGATGAATGGAAATATGAAAAAAAATGCTTCTTAATTTTTTTTTTGTATGACTAAAAAGTTATTCAGTGTATAAATTATATTAAGTATTTTAATTCATTATATACATATACTGCATACATTTTCAACATTATTAACGTTGAATGAGATCCTCAAAAAAACTAGTAGGTAATTCATTTAAAATAGAATACATTAAAACAGAGCTTCGTCATTATATGCAGTGTGTTAACTGGTTAATGTTACTGTTAACTTTAAGACATTTTACATCTTAAATTCAGCGATGAGGTTTGCCACCCATCCTGAATGTCTTGATTTTATATTGGCACGGAGAAGACAGTTTGCATGTTTCTTACATGCAGCTGATCTACTGGCTACCCCACCTGTAGGATATGCCGTGATGGTATAGTAGTAGTAGTAGTTAACTGGTTATACCATTTATAGAAGATATTATAAGATTTTAATGTGAGATCTTTTTTTTAGCAATGACAATTTTTGATGGCTGTAAACACTAAAAAAACAGCAGACAATGGATTTTATTTTTCACGATGAAACCGAGAGGTTACCGGAACCTTTTTCTCTGCTCTTTCTGTAATCGCCCACGAAAATGAGCGCGCTGTAAACTTTTTGAATAAATAATAAAACCATCAATAGCTGAGACCTCCAAAATATATGCCCATTGCTGATGAAACAGGTTCTGCCTACGGCCAAAAAACACGAATATATTTTTTTTAAATTCGTTTATTTGATTACATTAATCTCTACTTTTATAGATTCATTATATATATTTACATCATAAAGCCTACATTAGGTTTGTAAAAATAGTAACCAAGCATGCAATAAATGTTTTTCATTTCATTCATCAAGATTATTAACAACATTTTGAGCATTTAAATCCAGACTCTAAGGTTTAGTGGTATCAAAATCCCTTTAGGATTATAAAATTTAATTCTTGCGTTTTTAAAACCTGGCTATGGGAACGTAATCTTTGATTTTGAAAACAAATTTAATAAAAAAAAAACTTTCATACATGTTAAACAATCAATGGAAATGTCATTCTGATGGAAATGGAATCACAAACTGCTAACCCTCTTATTATTACACTTTACGAAAGTATGACAATGTTCTGCTAAGATATTAAATTTGAATAATTCCTTAATCTGTGTACAGTATGTGGGTATTCTTAAAATGCAGGTACAAAGCAAGTTTATTGGAATTTGGTTTTTTATTTTCTTTAAAAAACATAATGGTGTTTTTAAAAGACTTTGTGAATGAATCTGGTGAGAACTTAAAAAGGTTTAAAATTAATATTCCTTAGTATGGTTATTATTGTATTTACAAAGTTTATCCTTTTTTACTTCATTCACATTATGAATTCTGTCAATAGGCATGTTCATTAACGTCCCTTAAGATAAAATAAAATGTCTCTAAAAGAAGGAAATACTAATATAATAATAAACAGAGAGTATAGAGAGCGCCATCTTTGTGCCGTACCACCTCAAGGACGCTGTACATGATAATGTTTTATCTTCAACAAAGTTGTTTGTGTTAAGAATTTAAATTTAAATACAAAAACATTATAACACATAATCTCATATACATAGTAATATGAATCCGCGTCAGAAATAAAAATAAAATAATGCAATAAAGACATCAGTCACAGTTGATAAAAAAGTTTGAAGAAGTGGGTCTTGAGGTTCTTTTTAAAAGCCTGGAAGTTGGCAGCACACCTGAGCACCAGAGGCAGTCTGTTCCACAGATAAGGGATAGAAACAGAGAAAGCCCGGTCACCGTAACCAGTTAATTAATTTGCAAACCTAGTTTTCCTATCTTTATTAATAAACAAACTGACTTTTTAATAACCAACAATCTTTAACATTATTTTTCATTATTTATAAAAGCTTAATTAAAAGCAGACATTAAAAAACAATTCTGATTACGGTTTTTTCAACAAACTAAAACGATAATTTACAAATTTACGACTCGTGTTCTTAGAAATTATAATATTTATTTAAAATTTTTGGTAAAGTACAATAAAGTAGGTACAATAAATTAGACAACGTTGTTTGAAAATTTTCTGAACTCAATTAAAAAACGGACAGTAAAGAGAAACAAAAAAGAGTGCACTTACAGAGCTAACAAGATCCTATTAATTAACAATGGCAATTACTTCCGCAAGAGAGCATTTTCTATGACAGTCCATAACTTAATTAATCAAAGTGCTGTATAACGAGGTATTATGTAGGTCTGTGTTGCTTCAGCTCTGCTACAGTAGCCACGCAAATGTTCCAGTTAATTCCATTTAAATACACAACTTCCGAATCGACGTTGGTTCACATATATATATATGTATGTATGTATAAGAATTCCTTATAGTTTTCTTTATAAGATAAAAATATAAAAATGTTCATCTATTGAACGTGTTTCTATGTATTAATGCTAATGTTTTAAGTATATTAAATAAAATAATATACTTAAACATTCAAAAATACGATTTCAAAACTCTTCCCAAAGAATTCACTGAACACTTTATAAAAGGGCATCTTTTAAGGAGAATTAATTTATTATTGTTTCAATAAGTCATTATAATTGACATAAGTACAAATTATTGTGAAACTTAATTAGAAGTTTTGCATGGAAAATTAATATATTATTCTGGTATTGGAGTTTAATTAAATATTTTTGATTTAGTAAATATAAAACTACATTATCCATCCCTAAGTACATCGTTTCAAGCGATTTCGTCACTTAATATAAACTAAACTTGATTTGTTAAAATCTTCAAATGTTCCATCATATCAACCACGATAAATTTATTAACAAGAAAAATAAATAATAATTATTTTTAATTAAAGAATTAGTTAATTATGTACTACAACCACTTTAGTTTTTTAAAAACACTACCGGTTTCAACGCTCAGATGCGTCATTGACGAGTGTTATACTAAAACTAAATAAATACTAGAACTGTTGATGATTAATTAATTAGTTAGGGAAGGGTGGGGGCGTTAGAGTGGGAAAGAGATGGAGAGTTTTTATTTATAGGAAACATTGTTAGTAAGGGTGACTTTTATGGCGCTAACATTTTATTTACAATATTTTGTTTTAAATTTTTGTTATTTTCTACTGTTTCTAAAGCCGACAATTTGAAATATTCTTTAATGTTAGTATGTTTGAAAGTACTATTGTCCCTATGAAAAAAAAAATTAAAGTGGTTGTAGTACATAATTAACTAATTCTTTAATTAAAAATGTTTCGTGATTACCACATAGTTAGTGCCAACAAAATTAAACAAATAAATATTTTATCAGTGGGTACTATCTCAAACAGCACGATATAAAACATATCATAATATATGGTAATTGATCCATGGATTATAAGTTTTTTGTCTATTTGATAATTTCCTGATTAAAGCCGGTCAGAGCTAATTTGGTCTCCTAATGTGACTAAATTCCTTAAGAGCAATGAACTTCTATATTTAGCCTGAATCAATACTTTAAAATTATTATAACTATCATCTTTACCAATATCTGATAATGGAATTCCTATCCACGCAACTTTACCAATGAAAATAAGTTTTCATAACTTGGAGTATTATAAAATACGGACTTTGGAAATGTATTATTTTCTCGTTAGAATTGCAAATTCAATTAGGAACGTTTTATTTTTAGAAAACGTTATGATTTAACTTTTTTCAGTTTAGTAATAAAAACACTTCTTCCCCTTTAAACCTTTTTTTGTGGGGTAAGCACAGTGGCGTAGCTAGGGGGGGGCAGGGGGGGACATATGTCCCCGGGCGCCACATTAGGGGGCGCCAAAATGAGTATTAAAACTATTTTTTTAATTTTATTTTGATGTAAACTACTACTACTATACCACCACGGCACATCCCACAAGTGGGGCAGATCAGCAGATCAGCTGCTGTAAATAGCAGCTGATGTAAACTAATGTATCCCAAATACGTTTGCAAGATTAAATTTTGAAGCTCCATTAATATATTCATTACAAACCAGTTGGCAAACACGATTTAAGCGCCCCCATTGAGCATTAAGGGGCGCCATTCTATTCATAAACAAAATGACACATATACAATGCAGGATGGCGTTTTATTATATTTAAATCAAATTATCGTCTTACCTAACATTTCTTAAATTTTGTAGAACTTAACAATCAAACATGTGCATTTTTATTCATTTAGTATTCTCGTCAGACGGTAACAAGGGTACCTACGAGTATATGCATCCTTATTTTTGCTTCTTAACGCTTTCGCTAGCTTTTATTATTCTTAAACAAGCATTCACAAAAACTTTTAAAAGCCTTATTAAATATATATTACATGATAATGATATAAATGTACAATAATATAAGAAATATCATCTGTTTTTATTCATCCCTATAGATAGACCATCATTATAGATATGGATATAGCATTAAACAGCGTATAAGCACAGCTGTAATTAATTTCACCGCAAAATATCACACTTTTTTATTCTGATTTTTTAAATAGATACAACAGCTTGAACAAAAGATAGTACAAAAATTCAATTATCAATTTACATCACCAACTATATTGCATATAAAATGATAATTAATACAAAAAATTGATAAAATTGAACATAATATCAGGTGTTATATTATGTACTCATTCCCTTTAAAATAATCAAAAACGAAAATTAAATATAAAAATTAATATTTTTACACTTGTAATACTTATCTTTTCAACCCACCATTATATAAATGGCTACCTATTATCCGCCATTACCAATTTTTTTCAAATGCGTATGAAATGTTCAATGCTCGTATTAAATGCATGAAGAAAAACCATTATACCTTATCGTCCAGTATGAAAATAGGCAATTTGTAATCAAAAGCCGTATCAAAATAGCCTCGATAGAGACAGAGACACTGAAATATAAAATGGGCATAAGATTATTACTTTTATGGTAATTTTTTACAAGAAGGGAAATAAAAAATTTCGATCATTCTATGGATTTAACTTTTTTTAACGTTTACTTTAAATATTTTGATGTATTTTTCTTCACCATCGAATAAACGTCAATTTTTTCATTTTGATTTTCTTTTATTTGTGCTTAAACTTGCTCTTAAAAAAAGATGGTGGTGACGAACTTTCTGATTAACAATACATTGTTCTAATGATAAAGTTTCAGAACATCACAAATTTGTTGTAAAAAACATTATTTAACTGACAAAAAATCTTTCTAAATGGTTAAGCCTCGTGTTCGCCCTATTTTTGTGTTTAGAAAATCAGAATGTGATTAAAAAAATAATTTATGAACCCCGCGAGGGAAGCGGCGTGATGGTATGTATGTATGCATGTATATTAGAAAATTATTAAAAAAAAAACATAAACTACAGATCTACACCGCATGTTGGCTCAAAATTTAATCTGTCAAATGGCCACTATACCACCTTACATCCAATATTCTCCTCAACTTTTTTTGCTGAGGTATCATTTAATATAGGTAGGGACTTTTGAAAAGAAAAAGAAGCTTTTGGGTTTCGTTCTAATAAGACTGCCTAAAAAATGCACATATTCATATAACCTGCATGTATTCAATATGTACTTCAAAGTAAACATTTTCTTCGTGAGATTTCCCTCACGTGCCATAGGAATATAAATAAGAGCCCACAATCCTGTATCATCACGTAATTTTTCACAAATAGAATAACTTGCGGACGTGTAAGTAAGAGAACACAAAATCAAATCTACACTAAAATAGAAAACATCCGAAGTTTTGTATGACCTTTATACATACATATTGAACATTGCACGGAAAAACTTGATTAAACATTTTAGAAGCAAGTAAATTGATTACGTCAAAAATATTAATATTATAATATTTGAAGGTATTATAATATTCATGGAAATAATAATTTTTTTCATACAATTTTTTTTCTCGTCATAACATTATTTATAGATTTAAGTAGGTATTAATGCAACTGTTATAAGAAATAATATGATATTAGCCAGTAAATAAGTTTTTAAAAACGCATTTTTCATTTTATACTTAAATCTTCAAAAAAAAAATCAACTAACTCAAGTAAATATTAAATAAAATAATTACATTTTATATCGCACACAATCTATAGATTCAAAATGATTTACAAAAAAAGTCTGGAATATTTAATCGAAAGATACGTCGTAAAAAAATGTTCAAAAGGACCTTTTCTACGAATCTTATGCTATGGTTATATTTAGTGATTATAATAAGGTTATATTAGACAAGACCACAAGTCCTAAAGCGGTAATCCAAACAAACATTCACTTAAATATTTCTATTCTAGATTTTATTACTGGAAATAATTATACTACCTATATAATTAAATTATACTACCTATATAATTAAATTAATGGGGAAATAGCAACACTGTTTCGTTGCGACAACACGCTTTTTTTTATCGGGCATTAATGAATATTTAAATATTCAAAATAATTGCGAATACGCGCTGTAACAAAGGATTCTGGTGATTTAAAAGCACTGAAGACCTTCTCCTCCAGAAGATGACAAGCATGGAGGAAAGGATTACATAATGACTGGTGATCTTTCATGTGCATACCATGCATATGCCGACGACTTACAGTTATATTCTCACTTTAAAAACGATTATATTTTCTCAGCTGTAAACTCTATGAACCAGAACTTAGATCGCATTGGGCGTTGGTGTGAGCACAACGGTCTACTCATAAATCCAACTAAGTCACAAGCAATTTTGTTGGGTAGTTCAAGGCTTTTATCCCGGGTGGATACTTCCTCTATTCCATTGTTACTGTTAAACAACTCTTCTATTGAACTTGTCAATCATGTGAGGGACTTGGGTATCTATCTGGACTCAAGGCTGTCGTGGTGGAAACAGGTGAGTGAAGTGAGCCGTAAGGTTTTCGGTACACTGCATTCTCTCAAACGATTTCAAAACTTTCTCACTTCCAAAACCAAAGTCCTGCTGGTGCAATCACTCATCCTTCCCATGCTCGATTATGCTGATGTATGTTATTTGGATCTCACTGTTGAGTTGCTAAACAAATTTGAACGTCTTCAGAATGTCTGCATCAGATATGTTTTCAATTTGCGCAAATATGATCACATATCATCTTACAGACACCAGTTAAATTGGAAAACTATTGGTCAGAGAAAAGACATACATATCCTCTGTTTCCTGTTTAAGGTATTATCAGATCCTAACTATCCAGTATATCTCAGAGACAGATTCCAATTTGCCGCAGAGCATGGACTTCCACTCAGGTCTGGGAATAATAGGTTGCTTTTAATTCCTTCACATCATTCCGATTATTATTCATCATCTATCAGTATCCACGGCGCTAGACTTTGGAACCAGCTTCCTCCCACAATCCGTACCAGCTCATCGTATTCATCATTTAAAAATGGATTGGTCTCTAGATGATATTTTTATGTAACTTATTGACACGTAATAAAGAGCTCTTTTTCTTTCCCCCCCCCCCCTCCCCCTCTCCCTTGTCCTCACCAGGAATGCACAGATATCTATTTTATTTTATTTATTATTATTATTACTTATTTCTGAAATGCAAGTTTCAATAATTGTTTTGCACATGTATCACATGTTTAATTTGTTTTATCATAGTATTTTATTTTATCTTATGTATGTATTATTATTATTTATCGTATGTATGTATTATTTATGTATGTATGAATTATCTATTTGTAGATTTGAAACTTCTTTTCTTTGGGTTCCTGTATTTTTTTTTGTTTTTTTTTTATTATTTGGGTAGGCATAGACCTACTTTTTTATGTTAATGTTTTAGGGTTGACTGGAAAACGTTGCCTAGCAACAAGTCCGCCTTTTGGCCAAATTTTGTTATTTGTCACGTTTTGTGTTGTTGTATTTTATTGTTTATGTATTTGCGTAAAATTATGGTCAATAAAGTTTTATTTATTTATTTATTTATTACCTATTCGCAATAAAAAGTGAAATTCTACGAAATAAATGCTTGTATGATTTGAGAAATAAGTTTTAGAGGATGTCAATTATTATTACCTATGTAGGGACCCGGCAATTCGTATTCAAAAGTATCATTTTATATCACAATAGCATGTTATTGAAACGAGAAAACAGTATTTCTTTTGAAACGCGTATAAAATTCAATCCCGTCGCTTTTCTTGCGGCGTAGGTAGAAAGGATCGAATGCCACAACATACTATCCTTGCATTCACTATTTGCTTCCTTCATTGTAATACTATGTATTTTTTATGCTGTCTTGCACATTTATATCATTCTACTCAACACTCAGACAGCTTATCTGTCACGGGAAAATTTATGTTTTTATTGTTTTTCCATCTGTCACATACCTACCTTTAAAATAAAGCTACATTTTATATTTGCCTGACTATGAGAGCGAAAGCTATCGATAATCGGCTCGCAAATAAAAAAAATTTCGTAACCATGCTCCAAGAGACACCGTTCATCTTTTTATGTATTCTGCTCAACAGCTCTACTATTTATTTTTTATACATTAACTTTTCAATTATCTTAACAAATTACTAACGATTTTGCAACTGAATGAAGTAAATACATATTACTAACATTTCTCTATTTGCAAAGTTTACCTCTGGCTCAAATTATATAAACTACATAAAGAGTAATAAATTACTAGATAAAGTATACAGCAGATGTTTCATAATGTACTAACTCAATCAGGGGCCCGTACAAATTATATGTAGAAGGATTAGTGAGTTATACAATGAGTTTGATTCGTGGAATAGCAAGTGGGTCAAAGAACTGTTGAAATTCTCTTAGTATGTGGTGGTAGTATAGTAGTATTAATAGTAGCTAATAGATAGAACGTGGTGGCAGATTGATGTATCGTCATCAGTTAACCGCTCTGTAGTTCCGTTTACTGCTTGGGGAGAAACACGAATGGGAGACAGGGTGTGGGTGGCGTGATATACCTACCTTTACCCACTTATATTCATAAGAACAAGGAAAATCATTATTCGTATTGCACAGCTCCTAAATGCAACAACCACATGTGAAAATAAATTAACTTTCTATCTTAAAATCACATTGTTGATAGATCATTGATTATCTTTCTTCATATTTTACATTAAGATTCAAATAATTTATTAAATAATTACTGTACCTATTTTCTTTTAGAAATAAATGTAACAAGACAATATGATACCAATCTGTCGACAAACCAAAAAGTGACAATTTTCCATAAAAACTTTTAAATTTAGTCCTTCCACGGTGATTTTATTTGTTGAGATCAGGCTTTCAGAAGCTTTCACTTCATTATCAGGCAAGAATAAAACTGGCTTGTTTGATGATAGCCGGCTCGCGACTACTTGATTTTATGTTATTTTTGCCAAATATTATTAGAAAATTTTCAAAATATTTTCCATCCATAATCACTGTTTCCATAACAATAGTATATTTTGCTGAAATAAAAACATAAGATAAAAATATACACAGATAACTTCTATCTTTATTTAATGTATGTATGATGAAAATATTTTTGAAAGAGAGAAAAAGATCTATGTCAAATTAATTAATTATGATGTCGTTGTTAAAGTTGGTAAAAAAAAAGAATAAGGTCAGTGAATATTATTCTCTAACAGAATAATGTCCCTGCCTCTTTTAAAACCATAAATTAAAAGAAGTGGTGCGAAGAAGATGATTATAAAAGGTCTAAACAAATTCCTTGCAAATGACAGTAATATTTTGATCAAAAAGCTTCTGGGCTGCCATGATAAAAAAATAATAATGTCTCAAAAAACAATTATTAGGTAAAACAAAAAGCTTTTAAATTTAGCATCACAAATAATAAGAAAAATATATATATATAAATATATTGAATACTCCAATAAAAAACGTTGAAATTTAGCCGCGAATTAATGAAAATTGCACAATTATTGTTAGTGAAACAATATTTTTAATGTCTTCATATTCAAACTATTTCGATTATTGTTATATTTCCATTTCAGCAATCAAATGAAAGCGTCGATAATGATTATTTGTTTTGGTATAATTATGAAGCCATTACGTTGAGTATCAAACAACGTGGTTTGTGTTGCCATTAATGTAGTGCCTACTCCATGTTTATTATGTTGTCTAAAATAAAAATCATTTATATATTATTTGTGTACCTAATGTCTATACTTAAGTTATTATTGTTTGAACTAAATACATCCCACTTAATATATTTCGTAAAATGAATAAAAAAACGCGTTTTTAATAATGGTCTTAAAATAATTATACTGACCCTAACAATGAGTAAAAAAAGTGGTTTATTGCATAAGGTATTATGTATTAAAAGCATGTAAAGCTAAGTTCTTCAGTAAATATAATACGATAGTTTTGTAATTTTTCACTGTTATAACAATCAATTATTTAACATTTGTAATGGGAAAGACTTCAGGCATTTTTGTGAAAATTTTATACTCAAATAACCTGTTTTTATTTATTTACCTGTTTTTTATGATTGTTATAAAAACACTAATTGTACCAAGAAAAGTTTATTTATTTATTTATTTATTTTATTCTTCTTGCACATCATCATTCATATAACAAATAAAATAAAGCAATATACACAGGAAAAAATGTGATGATGTGCAGTGGCGAGATTATCACTATATAGTGATTTCTTCCATCTAACTTTAAAGTTCAGTCAGTTAGATCGGCAAACAAATATTTTTTACGGTTTAGAGTCCACAGAACAAAATCGGGAGACTTAAAGACACAATAAGGTTGTTTTAGATAAAGCTCTTTTTTCCAAATCAGAGCTGAGTACATTTTTAACATTATGTGTGGGTACATCAATAAAGTTAAGTTACAGTTCAGTTACAGTTCAATAAAGTTAAGCTTACTTGAAAAACTCGTAGGTTTATCGTTACAGGATAGATATATAAAATGGTAAAAATAATATTTAAAAAATAAATTTTCTGAATCTCTCCACGTACATCTAATATTTTCTCAGTTGAGTGAGGAGACGAGGCCCTGTGTATTTAACATAATATGGGTCATTATTATAGATAAGTACGTAATGGTCACAAACACGCACACAATACAGAGTTGATAATACCTATAGCTTTAACACTCAACCTTAAAGAAAAAGCTTTCACAAAGGAAGAAAGAAAAATAATAATAAAAAGTTCTACCTAGGTATATTCAATAGAAAATACAAGTGCGGAGAGCCACTTAACACTTAAAATTTGGTCTCATTATTTTGCTCAATGCCACAATGACAAGTACTAGGTATTATATGGCAATGTATTATATATTTATTTGCAATAATCTCATCCAATTCTCTTGAGATGAGATGACAGTTTGAATGGAATCATTGACATGATATATAAGTACCTAGTGTAATATTATATTGAGCTAAGATGTTTTGCTTGATATTTGAGCATCGATTCGCAAGTAGATTCGTAAATAAAAACGCTCCCTGTAGAGTCATATCATGTTCGCTAGATTTTGATATAACTATTTGAAATATTTCTGAAATGAATTTTTATTTAGAACAAATAAGAGCTAAACGCATTAACATAAGGTTTATTCTAATATCAGTATTCGTAAGTGTAAATAAATTGCTCTCGATTTACTTCACCTTCGCAGTGTAGCCACCAGAGAAATTCTTGTTTAGAAATGATTAATATATATTTTGAAAATAGTAATAGGCAAAGGGTCCGTGATTCGATCCCAGGTGCTGGCAAACTCCTCTTTTACGACACAATCTTTTAGCTTACTGTGAAAGGTGTATAAGGTTATATTTAGGTTTAGGTTTATACCCTCTATAAGAGTGTAGTGAGGACAGTAGTGGCATATGGGTATGAGGCGTGGACAATGTAAGCAAAATCTGCAGAAATGTTGTATAGATTTGAGAGAAGAGTGCTCCGAAAATCCAGTGGTTGGCAGACCTAGGCTAAGATAATAATAATAATTTTAGAAACGGATTTACCAAAATAAACTCAAAACTAATTGAACAGGCACCGAGTTTACAACGCGCTTGATAATTTTAAGACTTTTCCCTTAGAACAATGAAGAATGAAAACTTATTACTAAATAACTTTATGAACCTCGTAACTGTAGCAAAATTTAACCTGCGTAAGAAGCAAATCATAGACATAACTAATACACATGATTAATACTAACTTGTTTAACAATACATTTCTAACTTCAACATGGTATAATAATATAATATTATATTTTCTATTCAAACTCAAAGTTTTGAAACGTCTGCCATGTCAAATAGATGGACATCGGATTTCTGGACATGACAAGCTATGTCCAAAACCACCTTCAGCTATTTTGTAATTGAAAGCATTGTTGTGGAACAAAATTATTATTATTATTATCGTACTTGAAAATTAAATTTTTGCTCTGCTCACAATCAATGTCAAATTAAGTACCAACTCTTGAAAACATAAATTGCGTGGTAGATGTCAATAGTCGAATTCAGTTAATACCTATTACGTGTTTTCCAATAAATAATAATAAAAATATTTTTTTATTTTTTTTACTGATGGTAGAAAAGCTCCAAGAGACCTTGGCAAAAAAAAATATAAACAGCTCTATAATTCTTAATAACGTAAACAAATAATTTTTTTACATGTTTTTACAAAAAGTAGCCAAACTTTCATTCAAACTTATCGCAGATGGCTTTATTCAAAAACTGATAAAACAAAAGATCTTGATAAGCACTGCGTTTAAAATTAATATTAATAATTGTATTATAGGATTAGAATTTAAATTCTACAGGCGCAATTGGTGTTTAATATTAATATCTAATTCCGCTCGCAAATCAAAAGATGTCATTATCTCACAAACAAAATATTTTATGCTCACTTGGATTTACGACCGCGAGATAATCTCCAAAACAATAATAAAATTATGTTCCGACGTAGGACCATCCATTGTTTACCGTAAATATTAACGTAAGCCGCCCCTTTCAAAAGGATGGCATTACGGAACGTAAAAAGCATTTAGAAATATTGAAATATTCAAAGCACTTAATGTAAAGGTACATATTTTACTTTTAAAATTAAATTTTTGATGGAAACGGGTAAAGAATTACGTCTACTTTGATGTCCCTGTAAAAAGTTGTTTGTAAAATGTTTTTTTTTTTAGTTTAAAAATTGTCGGTTCATTGTCTTGTTAATTGTAAATTATTTTGTTTGAAATATTAAAAAAATGCTTATGTACCTATATCATAAAAATATTATAATTAAAAAACTTAATTATCGCAACCTTAATCCATTGGTTATGAACTATTTCGTGTTTTTATCAAAATTTTGTCTTACTAAAATTATGATTTTTGATGTACCTACATAAAAGTATGCTTATGTTTTAACTTTTTTACTGCGATAGGAATCAAAATCGACAAATATCAATTAAAAGTGAAATATTTAATGCCGTAAGAAGACAAAAGACGTCTCTTTCGTTTTTATTACACTATAGCAGAATAAAAAAGAAGAATATTTTATTTTTACTAATCCCATTGAAATGAATGGTAGAACGAGGCATGACGGTTGCGATCCTCAGAATTGAGACACTGGCGGAGATGATGATGATATAAGCTATAAATAAAATTGAAATAAAGAAAATTATTTTTATTGTAACAAAGAAACATAGATAAATATATACGAGTATATTAAGCACTTAAATTATGAAATATCTCGACGGTAAAAGGATGTTCAAAATACTTCCCGTTTTATGCACGCATTTATCAAAACCAAAGAAGAAGTACACATGTATTTGCGTGTTTTGTTCTTCATAAATCATAATTATTTTATGAAACATATTAAAGACTCCAACCGTATTATTGCAGCAAGCACTGAAAATTACATACTCCCTGTATCCCATAAAACATGAATAAAATTTTACAGTTACCTACGTTCATAAGATGTAGCAGTATCATTAATTTTACCAGCTTTTATCAAAAAAAAAAAGTTTAATATTTCTCTTAAATTTTTGTTTTTGAATAAATTGCCCAATCGTTAAGTTTCGGACTTTCGATCAACAGATTCTAGGTTCGATATCTCCCACTACCGGACTCACAGATTTTTAATCGCGAGATTTTCGAGTCTTCCGCTAACAAATTACTCTGTACACTTAACTTACTGTGAGGGTGTTTAGGACTATATTTGGGTTTATTAATTACAAACCCAAAACGGTTAAAATATTATCTCAATGAAGAAAAATAAATGCAAAATTGTAACTAACACCTTCCAAACTAAAATTAAACAACAGATATAGTCATCATTACAAACTTTAATTTTGTTAATTGATACCAGATCCTTTGTTAATAGTTGTGTCTAATTAATACAAGTTTATAGGGAGAAACAGTTACTATGCCAATAATATTAAATTTAATAGTTATAACTATAAGTACCGTCTGCCTATTCTTAATAATAATATGTGTATAACACTGCTTCAGAAATAAAATGAATACTACAATCTTATTTAAATTAAATAACACGAAAGTCTTGTTGAAATGTTAAGTAACACTTACTCGTTTCATTAATAAACATGAAGTAAAATACCTTTACCTGGGTGAGTTGGAAGAGATCATGCCTGTGCAGATAAAACTTGATTGTTTTAACATTGCCTACCTCGCTTGTAGAAAATGGCATGAATTTTAATATTTTTATATATACGCAAACTAATGCAA
Source organism: Athripsodes cinereus (assembly GCA_947579605.1). Taxonomy (NCBI): domain Eukaryota; kingdom Metazoa; phylum Arthropoda; class Insecta; order Trichoptera; family Leptoceridae; genus Athripsodes; species Athripsodes cinereus. The sequence continues at coordinate 10,768,449 of OX388322.1, forward strand.
TTATCAACAAATAAAATTTTCATTTCTAGTAGTGGCAGACCAATTATATGTCGAGAATTCCATAAAACATGCTAACACAATAATAAAGAGTGCTATTCGTACTATTTCTCCTGATTCTGAACGATTACAATGTATGTATATAAACATACCAATTATCCGTGATAATTGACTATTATTACATAAAAAATAAAACAACCAGGAATCGATTCACTACTGTTCACTACAAAATTGTATTTAATATTGGCAAAAAAGGATAATCACGTAATCATATAACAATATGGAACCTTTCATCAAGTTTTCAGTAGAAAAACTATCAAAGACAAAGTGTTTATTTACTTATTTATTTTTTCATTTACATGGTACACAACAGATGAAAGACATATAAATATAAACATGAAAGCGACAAAAACATTCCAATAGTCTTACTAGTGTTGGATATTTTCCGGTCCGGCGTCTTTGCTTCGTTACTTAGGTACCTACTTTCCGTGTCCAGCCTAAATATTTCCACTCCAAAACGTGGCGACAGATATCGCTGTGTTATACATTTCTTAGAACCAAGTCATCAGTAGGCCTAGTCAAAACGTATTTAAGCGTAACGTTTTCGTTCAAACAAGACGAGATTGCGAGAACGCGTCAATTTTCGGAGGTACTTGGGTATTTTAGCTCCGATTTTTTTTTTTTTTTTAATTTTTCTATACACAGATGTCAGTATAGCTGGCGGACTTATCACTTACGTAATTTCTTCCAGACAACCAGTGCTGTCTCAATTTTGCTGAGACAGTTCTCTTCCAAACCCTGGTTGCGAAAATTGCTTACAAAACTCCGCGACCCAGCTGGGAATCGAACCCAGGACCTCGATGATGCAAGTCGATTGCGATAGCCGTTGCACCACGTGGCCGGTTGGCTCCGAAAATTGACGCGTTCTCGCAACGTCGTCCGCGTTTGAACGAAAACGTAACGCTTAAATGTGTTTTGACTAGGCCCACTGGACTTTTACCATCTTCTATACATGTACCTACATATTTTTGTAATAAGCTATCACATCTTCTATTGGCTGGTATAATCATTCTGATAGGTTCTATTTGCTGATTTTTAAATAAAATGTATTAATTTATTAATAGACGACTTAAAGTCTTTAACAAAATAATAATAAAAAAAAACAACAAATAATATCAAAACAATAAATTTAAAAAATCTACAACAAAGCATCTATGACTAACCTTAAGCGCAATGCATCAAACTAATTTTCTAACGGCGCGGCGTATAAACTGAATGCACTGAATATAAGTTTGTAATTCTATTTTTTTCTATTTCAATGAGCAAAACGACATAAAATCATCAAGTGGAAACATTCATTAATTAATATAGATAACCTAAACAATTTCTCAATTGAATTGTCTCATTCGTTACAAATGATTAAACATCATAAAAATTCTTTTAATTTTGTGTTTCATATTAATAAAAGGCAATCATAAATTTACCTGAATATTGTGCTGGTTGAACAAACATTCGAAAACATCGTAAACAAGGAACGGAATCAATTGCAATGCAAAAGCTCGTGAAATTCTGAAATAATACATTGAAAAACGAATGCGGTATTTCACTTTTATTGTACTCTTCTTTTCGATAATTTCCCCGTAAATAAGGTAAAATAATATTACTTCGGAAATAAGTTAAAAATGTAGTGAAAGTCAAGTAGGTTTTAGAAAACGGAAAGATTGTATCCGGGATCTCCTGGCTGAAAATCCAAAATTCTATCATTGGCTACTGGCCACCTCACCGTAATAATAAAAAATATTTTTATTTTTATCATCAAAATCTTTATAAAAAAAATCTTTAAGATTGTGTGCTGTTTAATGCAATTTATAAAATAATTTTCCTACAGAATGTAAGAAAAAAAATATCTTATTTTAAATTGCTGACACCTCACGGTTGCCTTTCAATTACATCGCATGCAGGAAAAACGTCCCGTTACGTTAATATTAGTATGCGGAGCAAACACAAAAATCCAAATATCCAAAAAAAGGCAAGTAATGAAACATATAAACTTGGAACTGTTTACTTTTAGACCTCTCAAGTGACAATTTCCAGCTGAAAGGTATAGGATCGCAGCAAAAGTAGTTTATTATTATTCAAGAGACGATTTCAATTTGGGTTGAAACAATGAAAATAGATTACAACGAAGGCGATTTTTTTTGTACCTTTGTGGCATTGTATTTTTATTTCGCAGCACTCTTGTTTCGACTGTTGTCGAACATATGTAGCTTTGTAAAAAAAACCTGTACCTATATCTACCAATAAGTTCTCAACACCATGCATTATAGTAACGTAATTTAGATTTATCATAATATCTATCTAGAGGATAAATCATATTATTTACGAAGACTAGAAGACCATGCCAACGAATGGTATTGGTATTATTTTTCTCAATATCCACTCCACAATGACTATAACAGTGTTCTAAAGATAATGGGATGCAAAACTGAAAGTAAATATTGATATCAACGTGTTAGTGAGATGATTTACTGGCGTGCAATGAAGGTGATAAGTGAAAGTGAATGTGATTGAGGGTGTGGGTACTTACGCGAGTCGTCTTAGGCGAAGTGCTGGTATCTCTTGATGAAGTCTTAATCGGTGAATAGTTAGGCTGATGCGGCGCGTGCGCTGGAGAGGAATTGGAAAACGGGGGTGGAGTAGGGGTTTGGGATGAGGGCAGGGGAGGCGGGGAAGGTGCGCCGCTGCGCACGCGCAGCCTAGCCAGCGCGCTGCGTAGCCCCTCCGTGGTCGGCCGCCCGTAGCCAGCTAGCGCCCACAGCGCTCTCTCGGACGTCACCGGGGGCGTGGCGCACCGCCCGCCCCAGCAAGCCTTCACCAGCAGCTCCACGAGGCAGGACCGAGGCACTCCCCTGCCCTTGTTTTGTGACGGCCGTCGGTACCGCACCGAATGATACACTCTTCGATCTTGATCGACTATTTTGAAAGTCTTCTCACGCTCTTGGTACACGTAACAATAATTGTTCTCCACCGTGAAAGTATTCAAGTCCTCTTCGTATATAAATGAAGTTTCAGTGATTTCTCCCTTCACGTCGGGAGGGTCACAGCTCTTTTATTTCTGTTTAGTTATTTAGAACAGTTTCGGGCGTCACACGGTGACAATATAATCAATTAACAGTTTGTATTCTAATATGGATATTGTAAATCTGGCAAGTAATTCCAAGTAAGGAACATATATACTCGTAATCGCTAGTTGAAAAATATTAAATAATTGTGTTCAGAATTTGTTTATAAATATCACAGAAGAAAACAACACAAAGTTTGTTTATATTTTGTCTACTTGTAAATCGATGGTCTAGTCACCAACTATGATAATACTGTGATATGTTGCATTTATTACATTTATAATAATGTTTTCTTTCAATGTTAAAATTTTTATTAGCATTCCTTTTCAATACCAAAATTCTTTTGATTCCGTTGTTCAAAATCCTTAGAAGCAATTCTATTCTTTGTTTCTCCAAACAAAAAGCAAATTAATACTTAAAGAGGTGCAGATGAGTCCTGATATTAATAGTTTCTATATCTGGAAGATTCACGTTTTGAAGCGTTTCTACAAACTTTTTTTCTATAAGAGCATTATTTTAACTTGCAATGTAATCTTTAACATTTGGTGTTTTCTTTATTCCTCGATAGTTTAGGATTAATTCTATCGAATATAATATTATTTGTTGATATTAAATCAGTCTTGTTTTATTTTTATATTTTACCAAAGCCTATAGCAATATATCCAGCTCTACTACATGAAGAATGTTATAGACAATAATGTGCGATATCTAAATATTTATGCTTTTCTATTTTCTTCACTACAATAATATCAATATTCCTTCCTTCTACTTCCAGCGTCGCGTGCAAATATTGTTGTGATAATTTTTATACGAGAATAATAATATTATACCCCTTTCTCTTCAAATCGTGTCCAAAACTGTCAGAAAATTGTTAAACAAATGTGACAAGATGAAAAATGCTTCATGTAAAAAGGTGAGGTGTGACTTTGTGCGGAAGCTTTGTTATTTGTGCGATCACAAATTAACAAACTACATTATAATCAAGTGAGTGATATCAAATCTTCCTATGGTCCCATAGTTGAATCAATAATCTCAAGATATATCTATGAAGGTCATGATCTCATCTCCTCATAGAATGACGTCATCAATTTCGAATATCTACAACTTCTTCGTCATCATGCACTGATACAAAGTTCTGCGTTTGAATCTCCATTGCTCACTTGTGGATTCCATATAAATGACAAACAACTCTACTTAAATGTCTTAGCACGGAAGGTCATATAAACTAAGCACTAAACACACAAACATGTGAAACTCTTTGAAGAACAAACTCACAAATAAAGTATGATTGTAAATAACTAGATTATTCAGTGCAAAGATACTACATGTTAATGCACACCATGTAGTTATGTCCACTCTTGCGACGAAATGGAATCTGGAACAAAAGAAAATTTGTATTTATTAATGAATATTCTTAAAAAAGTAAGATAATGAGCGAATTATTCTGTTTTGTTTCAAGAGATACATAAATTAAATGTCAATATGTACTTTATTATTTATAATGATCATTTGTTATCTACTAACGAATCTCGGTCAGGTAACTGTGGCATTTAATTGAAAAGGAAAATTTATGTACAAATTCTAAATGTGAAATAAATTCAACCCTCTTTTGTTCGTTTATAATAATTTTCAGATAAAGGTAACTTAATTAAAAGTACTCATTAAATAAATCAAATCAAATCTCAAAATCAGATAAATCTGAAAATATTTTATTAAAAAATATATAAAATCCACATACCATGATGACTATAATAAAAGATGCACAATACTATTTTATTAAATAAACTCTCAACTTTGGGTATTACTGGAACACTATTAGAATGGTTTTCTAGCTACTTGAAAGGTCGAACTCTGCGAGTTAAAATTGATAATCTTTTTTCTCCTGTTTTCATGGCAACGAGTGGTTTGCCTCAAGGCAGCCATTTTGGACCAGTCTTGTTCCTTATCTTCATTAACGATATCGTCTCTGAACTGAAAGATGTTGAATTCTTGCTTTTTGCAGACGATTTGAAATTGTTTAAGAGAATTGAGACCATTAAAGATTGTATAAGTATACAGGAGAATCTTGATAGATTAATCTCATGGTGCCAGAGAATTCTGAATGTGCAAAAGTGCCAGTTCATTACTTTTGGTAGAGTTAAGAAAAATATTGAGTTTGATTACTCCTTACAAAATATTAAACTGACTCGAGTTTATGAGATTCATGATCTGGGAATTATTTTTGATAGCAAATTATCATTTATAAATCACATTGAGGAAATGATCGCGAAAGCAATGAGAACCCTAGGCTTTGTGCTTCGTACAGTGAATGATTTCCAAAATGTGCATGCTGTAACTCTTTTGTATATCTCTTTAGTCCGAAGTCAACTAGAGTATAATACTCCAGTATGGTCACCCACTTACAATGTGCATGTAGATAATATAGATCGAGTACAACGAAAATTTTTACGTTTTATAAATTACAAATTAGGTATTCCAAGAAATGAAATTGATTACGAACATCTGCAGGCACATGTAAATATTGAAAATTTAAAAGACAGGAGAATAATGAATGATTTGATTTTTTTGCACAAAATTGTTAATAGTTGTATCGACAGCCCTGATTTGATTCAGCTAATTAGGTATCGAGTACCTAGTCGGTGTACTAGAAGCCGTGAGTTGTTTTATTGTGACAACTACACTACCAACTATGTAAAAAATACAGTAGTGCCCCGCTTGCACCGATTGGGGAACGAACACTTGAATAATATAGATTTGTTTAGTACTGATGCTAATGCTTTTAAGAGGTTTTTAAAAGGAATTTTCAACCCCGATTAGTCTCTAGTTTTATAGATGTATGATTGTCTGAAGGGAATAGAATAAATTTTGTGCGTATGTGTTTGTTTTTGATATGTTCGATTCAAATTAATGGTTTAAATAAAGTAATTACGTGTTGTATTTTTAATTTTTTTTAAATGTCTGTTTTAATTATTTTAATTTTATTTTAAATGATTATTTTAATATACCTATTCTATCTCATTGATTGTTGTTTTTGTTTTGAACTGTTATTTTTAATTTAAATTTATATTTTATTTTTGAGTTGATATTTTAAATTATAAGTTTTATATACCTATATTTTTATGAATTTGTATGGCAGTTTAAAATTTAATTATTAAAAGTGTTTTTTGCCGATTTAATTATTAAAAAATGTTATATATAATATTTTGTGAATTTATATTGAATTGAGTGAGTGTGAATGGTGGATATATATTGTGATGAGTTTCTGTGTGCGTATGAATTTGTGATTTTAGATATTATTTGTGTTGAGATATGAAATTGTTGAGTTATGTTTGATGTTCCGATAAAACGGATTTTATTGTAGTTAAATATTGTATTGATGTATAGGTGTATAGCTATACTGAGAGCTAACCCGTCGATTTCGTTATTATTGTCACATATTTATTTGAAATTATTATATTGTGGGTAATATATTATTGTTTCCCGTTGTTAATATTATTATTATCTGTTTAAATTTTATCATAATATCAAATATTTTTATTAGTATACATCTTATATGTGCCTAGATATTAATTTATATTTTTGTAGCGTTTGCGCACCATAGTATGTATCCCCATGAATGCCTATACAATTGTATTATGTTTGTTTGAAGTTGATATTGGTTAAATATTTGAATGCGCCAATATTTTTAGTGTTTTATTGATTAATTAAGGTTTAATCTTATTTTGTTGTTTTTTTGTTTGCTTTATTGTATTGATTGATTATTGTATAATATGTTTAGATCTTACTAATGTAAAAGGCTAAATGCCGTTGATGATAGAAATAAATAAATAAATAAATAAATAAATAAATATACGTTTCATCCAATATAAAATATTAATATTACGTTCTTAGAAATCGTATTGAGATGTGTAGTATTGAATTTGTAGATACTGTAACTAAATATCATAGTATTTCTCATTAGAAGAACCAATAACTAACAAGAAGGGAGGTGATATAGGAAATGCATTGAAGTGATAGGTTACTGAGCCGGAAATGACTTTGAAGGAAAAAAATACAAAGAAAAACTGGGTCATCCAACTATAGCTACGTATGTACTTATCATGAGTCATTCAGTGAGTAGGTAAAGTGAACCAGATTGAATCGATATTTTCTTATCAGGACATTAAAGTATCATAAAAGATAATATATACGCAAAGATCCATGGAAAGGAGAATGCTGGGTATTTCACTGAGAGACAGGAAAACTAATGTATGGATCAGAGAAAAGACCAGGGTCGTCGATGTCGTTCACAAAGTTTCTAGTCAGAAATGGAGTTGGGCTGGTCATGTGGCCAGAAACACAGACTCTAGGTGGACAAAGAAAGTTCTGGAGTGGAGACCTAGAACAGGCAGAAGAAGTGTTGGTAGGCCTCAAGCACGATGGTCGGACGACATAAGACGGGTTGCAGGGGTCGGCTGGATGCGGTCTGCCCAGGATAGAGAGCTGTGGAGATCAATGGGGGAGGCCTATGTTCAACAATGGACGCAGGGAGGCTGAAATGATGATGATGATGATGATGAAAAGATAATATATTAAAGAGAAGAGAAAAAGAATATTTTAATGTAGTTTATTTTATATGCGAACTTTACAAAGGATTATTTTAAGCTTTTTCTCGTCGGTGCGCTTTTTTAATAATATCAGAGAATAAATTATTCAATGGTTCAAAATCACATTAATTCAGAGATGCTGAATTCTCACATTAGAAATCAAAAGTCTACATTAAAAAACATTAACGTCCATCAAAGGATTGTGTGAGTCCAAGAAGAACACTTTAATATAACTACTGAAATCTAGCGAGGCAGTAAATTCCATTTATCACAATTATTTTAAGAAAATTTATATTCCAATATCTTATTACAATATCCTTAAAAATTGTACAGCATAGTTAGTAGTACTTCAGCTTTATTTACAAGAAATTAAATAAAAACAAATTAATAAGTCCTTAATAGTGTCTTTGGAAGATAATGAATACACAAGCTGTGGGATATTTTCTGCTATTATGAAACAAAATAATAAATGTAATATGTATGGTGAATATTCGAAATACATAAATATAGTGGAGTATGGTTAAGTACAGCAGTAACATTTAAAAGCTAAATCCACATATTTGCATCAAATGCACAAGAGACAAAATCGTTTGTTCAACCATGAAAATCTAATTTGTATTTATAGCGAGGTCAGTGATGAAATCGTTCGGTATATTGTGAGTACACTTATATTATACATACTTGTACAGTATTACGATGAATAACAAATCAAGGATGAATAAGTTAAGTCAATTCTTCAGTCAGCTGGGAACTCTATTCAGTCATATTGCCTTCAAGAAGATGATAGAGAACGTTTCCTACACATATACATACATAACTATTCATCACTAGAATCAGGGACTTTATGTTTTTCATATAGAGAATTCGTACAATGAGTACTCGAAATACTAGAAATAAAATACTATATTAGTTTCTATATTTTCTATTATATCTGAAGTACTTTCACGTGTTTGAAGCTATAATTAGCTGTAATGAATACGATCTTTTATTATTATCATCTCATAAATTATTTCATGACTATCGGAGTTTTTATTGCGTTTTTGAAATTATTGACACCCAAAGATTATTGTTTAATTTTCTTTATTGAAGCAGAATATTTTTGAAACAAGTCGAATGATTTACAAAAAAAAACTAATTTTTCCTCCGAAATGTACAAAAAATCGTTCGAAGGATGAGAATGCAACAAGTACACAATATAAAAAAGTGCAATCTCATAGAAGAAAATACGTCTGAAGGGTCCAAAATGGCTGAAAAAGAAGATTTTTCCCATACAAACTGAGGAAAAATACATTATCAAAATTTTACTCAGCTTAAAATACTAGCGCATTGTATTTGAAACTCTTTTTATTAAATATATTTCCGGGTATATTTCTCTAAGAATAAAATGACGGAGGCGTTCAGGGAAATCACATTGTGCACTGATGCAGCAGAGAAGGAAACGAATAAAAACCTTATCTTCTAACAAGACTAGACAACACTACTGCTACTGAATACATTATTTACATAAATATAATATAAAGTAATAGATGGAACTCCTGCCGGTAAAAGAGCATAAGTATAAATCTACAGAATGCATTTCCATGTTTTCTCCTTTGTTCTCAGATACATATACGATTCTAAGAGATTGAGTGGATATGTAATAAAATATGTACATAATATCGAATCAGTTGCAATGTTATCTGTGTAGAAATAACATATTTTAAATATGTAATATTTCAGATGAAATTCATAGGTAAATAATAATATTAAAACTGTCATTTGCAGTGACGTTGAAAATATTAAAGGAACATCGAGAACACACTATCATAACATTTTAGTGTTGAAATTGTGAAAATATTAACATTAGTATGAGTAATAATTCAAGAGTTTTTGTGTTTATACTGTTTATACTGTATACCATTTTCTATTTTAATTAAATATGGTGTTTATACTACTTATACTGTATACTTTTTTAATTTAATATGAAATAAAATTATTATTAAACACTTTTAAACTTCCACTATGTTAGATATTAAATCCAAACGCTTTTGCCTATGCTTGGAGGCTATGTCAGTTTCCCTGAGAATGCCTACAAGCATAGTCGAAACCGTTCATTAATTATTTTTAATTTAGTTAATTAAAATTAGTGTGAGTATTGTCTTCTCAGGGTTAATTATTTGCTTGTAGATACATTGTCCATTACATGCAAATAATTAATTGGTGGTCCTTGGTTCCGTAGAGCACCCAGTATAGAATTGGTCTCAACTTTTTTCAGTAAAGGTAGGGGTTCGAAAAAATAAAGACATTTTACATTAAATTCAGCGATAAGGAAAAGAATCCATCCAAATGTCCTAATTTTTTGTTAGCATTTAGAGGACAGTTTATTACATGCAACTGGTATGCTGATTACCCTACGTGTGTAATATGCCGTGATGGTATAGTCTTAGTAATAAAAATATAACCCAAATTGTGTAAATAACAAATGAAAAGTAGAAAATAACATCTAAATTAGTCAATCAGAGCCAAGATTGAGTTAAAAATATATTTATAAATACATTGTGCTGAATAGTTTTTCAGGAAACACTGCTTATAAATTCTTCACTTGAAATTAAATTCACATTAAAACGGAAAACTTTTCATTGTACTACAATATTACATATCATTAATTTATTATAAAAAAAATATACATTCACTTATACTTACTTGCATAATATAGCCTTTTTAATACAATAATTTTTATTACTTTACACATAAACAATAAAAGAAATGAGATTAATCCAAATATTAATTCTAGACAAGTTCCACTGAACATTCGCACAATTGTACAATACAATATACATTACATTATTATGTCTTAAAATTTAGTTCTTTTCCTCATACACTTAATTCCTACAATCAATATCATACATTTATCTACATATTCTTGCAACGATGGATTTCAATTACACTTAGATGCAGGACTTATAATGGATGTTCAATTACGTCTTAAATTCAATCTACATCCGATAATTTCCAATTAGATCAGTTTCGTGTGAATAGTTTACACATTAACAGTTTTATTTATTACGTACAGGCACTGATGGTACCTACAGAAAATTAATTAGTAGTTAATGTTGATATCAGTTACTACGTTCCTACTGTTGTTACCCCCTGTTAATCTCCCTACAACCTATCATCCCCCACGCTACCTTGTTACTATTACAAATTGTGCATGATTCACCCCTTTTACTACGAATTTTATTGATTAGTTATGTATTATATTATTATTGTATAGTATTGAATTTCTCTTTATCCTAGCTACTGATAACGATTTACCTTTGATAGTTACAACTTGAATCTATGTAATTAATTAGAGAATATTCATATCACCCCAATGCGTTGATATAACAAAATCAGTAAACTGTAAATTTTATATATTTATTTATTTATTCATTCTCTACTGTAGATTCATTACAAACAAGGTAACATAAAAGGTAAACATTCAAGTAAGATACGATCAATATACAGAGGGCGAGTTAATCGCAAAAGCGCGAACTCTCCTAACTAACTCAATTTTACATTAATTTAGACTATCCTTTCCTTTACTCTATATAGATAAGTAATAATTACTTATTTATATGCTAATCTTCATTCCTCAACTACTGGATACTGAACTTTTCAAAACATTTAATTTATTTATGGTTTCATGCCACACGAATTCACTTCTTTCCCACAACTTGGACAATTTAATCTGCCCAATTCTTTTAAGGCTTCGTTGCGTTTTTCTAGCCTTCACATATCTTGTTTTTATTCTGGTTACTATGCAATTAATAAGCAACTTCTAAGAAAATTTAATTAAATTTATATGAAGCAAAATAAACTTTTGTTTACTTATATAAGATCTACCCAAAGTTTGATACACTGAAAATTCTTAGTGCACTCAAACTCGTAAAACTCTAAAAGTAATTAATTAAAACCCTTCCGAATAATACTCCTACTACTTCTACTATACCATCACGGCACATTCCACAAGTGGGGCAGCCAGTAGACCAACTGCATGTAAGAATAATAATAATATTAATTCTCATCTCTCAAAACTATACATATAATTTCATAAATTATTCATTGTAAATAATACTATCACCTAAAGACCCTCTTTCAAAATACACCATATCTATGACAATTATATCAGAGCCCTATAAGGAATGGCGTAGGAATGAAGTACCTCAATTGCCGTAAAGACACCCTGATTGGAGGTTTCTGGTTTCTGCTCTGTGATTACAGGAGGAGCGTTGAAGGGTGACAAATTTGAGTTGAAATAATATTTTACTGAAATATAGGTCAATGAGTATGAATTTATTGCAAATACCTTTGTGTTATTTTTTGTTTTGGCTTGATTACAAAAATTACTCTATCGTTTTTTCTCTCCGGTGACAAAACTCCAAGTCATTACAACGGCTACGTTAGGTCATATCATTAATCAAACTGTAGATAGGTAGGGTTACATATTACTACAGGGTGTTCGTATTATAATAGATAATCCGAAGAAGGATGTTTGAGAACCATAATATGCTTTGAAACAACTCATATCGTTTGACTTATATTGCACAGTTTCTGACTCACTCGGACTAATCTGATTTTTGTGAAATTTCATTATTTCACTCATTCATACCATCAAGGCATTTTCCACAAGTGGCTTAACTGACTAGCAGACAAACTACAAGTGATAAACATGCGAGTCGTCCTCTATGTGGTTTTTAAAGTTAAGACATTCAAAATGGGTGGCATACCTTAGTAATATTAAAATATTCGTTTTATTAGATACCTATACTATTTCACTATGATATAAAAGAAAAATCACGGTAGTCGAGCCTCAATTATGCAACTGTACTGCGATAACCATTGTTATCGTGTCCAGTTAAACTTAAGAGCTATGCAACATATTATGTTTTTTTGTATTTCTATTCCGGGCTTTCCATCACCCTATTTCTTCTTCATGATATGCGGACATCCTGTACATTATATAATACATATAGTATTCGGTATGGTTTTATAGATATAGTAAACGGTTAGATTATAATACATCGGCAACATTCCAGACCTCCCGACAACTAACATTAGTTACTCCTATTTATCTCAGTCATGTCTGGAAAAATATACGGAGACGAATGTACTGGAAGATATAAAATGATTAATACATGTGTACACTGTACATACATCGTTTTCTATCATTGTTAGGTATATTTTTCTAACGATTCACCTTTACACCAATTATCATCACTTAAGTACGTCCTATTCTCTCCTGCACCATCCCGTCATGTTTCAAGTGAGATGAGTGAACTGAACTCCATACTAATATATCCTTACATACTTTTTTCGCTCACTACATCCATGTTCATGCAATTTTTCATTAACACACCCCAATTTCTTTTACCTTTAATGCAGCTGTCTTTGAGAATTTGATCCACATGGTTTAATCACGTAGTTTTTTAACGTCTACGCTTTCTTTCAATCTTTATTACTGATAAATAAATTAAGTTTGGATTAATTGGTAGATTTTGAAATATTATGATAAAACTCGCTCTCTGTACATTGAATTTCATTTGCTTTGTAACATGATATGTATTTTAATCATATTTATACAGTTTAGAGTAAAATAAGTGAGTAGAAAAATTTCCTTCAACGCATTTTCAAAAAAAAATGTTTACCTTATCTATTGGTTTACTTTCTCCACTTTGGTTTTTCTCTTTTAAGTGTCTTTTAAGTGTCGCGACAAACCGCAGAGACACACAAAGATACATGCTCACCAGTAGTGGGACTAGAATTTTATATTGATGAACATTATATTATTCCAGTTGAGATATTTGTTTATAGGTTAATTCTATATATATTAGGAATATTGAAGACATTTTGCAATCGTTAGTGCGATAATTAAGACATGTTTCAGTATTTTGCATTATGAAAAGCACACCATTGTAGGAATGCGGTGCTTTTTTCCATGTGTAATAAGGACACCAATGATACTCACAAATCACACTCTTTATTGTCGTTCCGGAAGCGATCCGCAGGAAGTAGGTAGTTGCAATTGAAGAACTTCCGTTAGATAAATTAGGTCATTACTATGCCTTATTCTTATCCTTGCATATAAAATAATATTGTATATATACATTTATATCTTAACTGGTGTTATCCTAATTTACGCCATATAATACTAGAAAATGTGAACGAATCGTTTTTTTTTAAAAAGATATATCTGGGTTTGTTATAACCCCAAATACACCTTTCACACTAAGGCTAAAAGCTTGTGCCGTGAAAGGGGAGTTTGCCGGCACCTTAGATTGAACCACGGACCCCATGTTCTGAAGGCCGAGACTCTACCTCCAGGCTACCGACGAACTGCAATTTAAACATGAAATTCTCGCTGCGATACCAAAGATCTCCCATTTTTCAACGTGGTGGCCGAATTGCCATCCACACTTCTCATCATTATACAACTTGATAAGTCTTCACAAATGATAAGTCATGATCACATAAAATCTTAACAGTCTAATGCCGGGAAATATTCTCCTAACCAAATGCACAGGATATCAAAGGATTGGGCTCAAAACGCGGGTTCAAAATATCTATGTTCATAAACTTTCCGACAATATTACAAGTAATTATTATAATATTTTTAAATTTTTATGTGTATATTTACCGGTAAAACTATTTTTTTTAATAATTATTAAAGATTTCGGAGTTGTACCTATAGTAAAATTATTATGTCATATACATTATTATTGTTGTTCAGTGTTACTATTGAGTATAACAAACACACGACCAATTTCGCGGAATCCGAGTTCGCATTATCATTTTTTTACCAATACCTACCGACAACTTCTGTAAAACGATCCTAAATATATTTCAATTGGTTGTATTCTATCTAACAATTGTCAGCGATGAGTTAAACCACCCGTTCTAAATATCTCATTGTTTATTGGCACGGAGAGAAGGACATGCATGTTAATTACTCACAGTTAGTCAACTGGTTGCCCCAGTTCCGGGAGATGATGACAGAGATAGGTATTGTAAACTATTTCTCTTATAAAGTTCTTTTGTTTTTGTTACGGTTTTTCCAACTGTATATGACTAAAGTTATATCTATAGGAGTCACCTTTTATAGGTGTTTGTAGCTCTCTTGGAGATAAAGAAAATCTTTTAGTTCATAATTCCATTCACATACAGTGAATGGAATTATGAACGTTTGCGTTTGCGTTTGCGTTTGAATTATAATGGTCCAAATCCATTTATAGGAGTCACCTTTTATAGGTGTTTGTAGCTCTCTTGGAGATAAAGAAAATCTTTTAGTTCATAATTCCATTCACATACAGTGAATATGAAATTTGACTATTGCCAAAAGATTTACCACTTCCTATATTTTAAATTATTATATTTTTACTTACAGTGTGTTTTGAATAAAAGAATCGATTATATTTACTTGTTTTAATTTATAAATTGAATTACAGAAAAATAAAATATTGTAACAATGATAATGAAAAGTTAAAGGAGAATATTAATTTGTTAAACTATTATAATTGCCTGCCGAAAGTGAACTCGTGTCGTGATTCAAGAGGTGCTAAAGTCTAAGGCAGAATCTAATATAGAATAGATTCTAGCCTAATTTATTGAAAATCAGAACAACGAATCAGACACGAATTTGCGCACCTAAAAAAAGATATTTTTTATAATTTTATACATTTTTGTCACAATCAAGTGATATTTTAAAAAAATTTTGTATTGTCTTTGTGTATCTTACATTTTAAAATTTTTAAACAACAAATTTATGTGTGTTACATTTTTAATCAATTTGCTTTTAAATTTTAGCTAGTTTAGCTGCAGGGATCTATTCGCTGTTGGATGGAAGACAAATACCAAAATTTTTTATATAATATTGTCACAAACTAAGAAAATTTTCACAAGTGCTGGATACATTGGAATTGTTTGCTGGTTTCAAATCTTAATTACTCAATTGTTTTCTTGTTAAATCTTTTTCGATTGCAGGCTGTTCTTCATTGTCAGCAAATTATTTATATTAATGCAATTGGAAAATTAAACTTATCTCAAAATGTTTGAGCAAGCAAATAAAACTAGCAAGGATGAATCAAGTATAACTAAGAATGTTTCATTTACAGATAGAGTATCAATTAAAATACCACCGATTTGGAGCAACAATTTACAACTTTGGTTCAAGCAGATTGACATACAATTTGAACTAGCAGGAATCACATCCGAAGATACGAGGTATGCACATCTTGTTGCTCAACTGGATCAAAACACAATTTCACAGGTATCCGATATTATAAATCTTGATAAATGTCCAACAATGTATTCTAGACTAAAAGATGCAATATTAAATAGAATGGGAATATCCCCAGATTCTCGCAGAGAGAAACTCTTTTCAAACTTACAACTTGGAGATAAAACACCATCTCAATTGCTTAGAGAAATGAAATCATTAGCTATTGGTTTAAATATTGATGATACAACATTGAAATATCTTTGGATACAGCATATACCTAAACACGTACAAGCACATATTACCACAAGCAATGGTAGCTTGGACGAAATAGCATTAATAGCAGATAAAATAACAAATGTCTATCAGGCACAAGAAATCGCTGTGTGTCATACAAAAAGCAATAGTGACAAAGATAATCAAATTGAAATTTTAAATAAATCCGTACATACTTTAACTGAAAAGTTAGAACGTTTGGGAAAGCAACTCAACGACTCATTGCATAAACAAAATACTAATAATTTTCATTCCAGCAGAAGAAATTTTCCCAACTACAACACACATAGACAAAATAGTAGCAACAAATTTCACAATAATACACAAACATACAGACATACAAAAAACAATGTTTCCCAACATTATCATAATAATATATGCTCCTATCACAGTAAATATGGGAACAAAGCCAGAAAGTGCATATCACCATGCACGTTCAATCAGCAGAATTCTGTGCAGAATCAAAAAAACTTGAGAAGCGACATGTTATAGAGACGGACATGTTGACTCCTCAAACGCGTCTCTTCGTTAAGGATCAAGATAACGGTTTATCATACTTAATTGATACCGGATCGGAACTTTGCATAATTCCAAGATCTTATCGCAAATGCCAAAAAGAAAAAGTTAATCTTACACTTTTTGCAGCAAATGGGACAATCGTTAAAACATATGGTACTTCAACCATAAACATAAACCTAGGTTTTAAACAAAAATTCAGATGGAACTGCGTCATAGCAGATGTATCTAGAGCTATATTGGGAGCTGATTTTTTAACTAATTTTAATTTAATTGTTGACATGAGGAGCAGACTGTTAATCGACAAAAGCAGTGGAGATAAGGTAAAAGCTTATAATTCTAATGTTGATGGTACTAATGTAACTTCTATTTCTTTTTTAGATAAGAACAATAAGTATCATCAAATGTTAGCAAATTTTCCAAAGCTAATTGATATAAATAGACCTTTTAGTGACATATCTCACCCAACAATTCACCACATAGATACTAGAGGAAACCCATTCAGATCTAAACCTCGTCGCTTGTCTCCAGAGTTGCTGAAGCAGGTGAAAACCGAGTTTGAGGATCTGGTTTCCCAAGGTATTTGTCGTCCATCTAATAGCGAGTGGTCATCACCTTTACATGTAGTAAAAAAGGCGGATGGCACGTTCAGATTGTGTGGAGACTACAGGAAGTTGAATCAAATAACTGTTCCAGACAGGTATTCTCTACCTCATATTCAAGATATAACTAACGATTTTGCCAATTCTAGAATTTTTTCAAAGCTGGACCTCAAGAAGGCATACCACCAAGTACCTATGAATGAAGAGGACATTAAAAAAACCGCTATTTGCACATTTGCAGGCTGAATATGAATATGAAACTGCCTGATGCAAAATTCCAGACAGTACACATTGATATAGTCGGACCGCTCTTAGAATCTGAAGGTATGAAATATTTAATTACTTTTGTGGATAGGTATTCACGATGGAGTGAGGCAATACCTATAAAAGATATAACAGCTAAGACAGTAGTGAGAACTATTTGGGACCATTGGATTACGAGGTATGGAACACCACTGAAATTTATTACTGATCAAGGTAGACAATTTATGTCAACAGAATTTAAAATGTTTTGTTCTAAATTAGGGACTAAACATTCTATTTCTTCTCCTTATCACCCAGAGACCAATGGAATGGTAGAACGATTCCATCGTACACTGAAAAACAGTTTTAAAGCACATCATCCTATCCCATGGACTCAATCGTTGTCAACCATATTATTAGGTTTAAGAACTATAATTAGAGAAAACACTGATTATTCTGTTTCAGAGATGTTATACGGAAATCCTATAAGATTACCAAATGACATATTTTGTGATACAGACGAAATTCCAGAACCAAATTACTACACTCAACAACTGATATGGTACATGAAACAGATTAAACCACGTCCTGTGGAACATCATCATAAGAATAATATATTTGTACATCCTGATTTAAAACTTGCAAAATATTTGTTCGTTAGAGATGATAGGGTGTATAAACCGCTTTTTCCAGCATATCAAGGCCCTTACCAAGTTTGCAGAAGAGACGACAAGACTGCAACTTTGCTAATAGGAGGAGAACCGAAAACTATATCATTGGACAGATGCAAGCCTTATTTTTGTGAGGCAAGAAATGAACCTGAACAAACGGTTTCAACATCAAGAGAACCTGTATATATAACTAGAAGTGGAAGACCAATATACAGACCTAATTCGTGAAAAAACCGGCGTTTTTACACTGCCAAGGGGGCTGTGTGGCAACCAGCGAAGCTTGCCAACAATTATAGTTTTATATATGTATGTTTTGTAAATGAAAATTGATAATGTGTTTCAGCAACATTATAAACTAAAAATGGACATAGCACCGCCATCTAATGAAGATCAGAAAGAAGCGAAGAAGCACCAAGATTTACCAAGATGCAAACCTTCAGGTTGACCAAATAAAATGTAGATGTCTGTTATAGAGGGCGCTAAAACCACACACGAAAGCCATCCATAGAGTAGGAGAAAATTATCAACTTCAGTTCACTTTCGGCAGGCAATTATAATAGTTTAACAAATTAATATTCTCTTTTAACTTTGCATTATCATAATTACAATATTTTATTTTCTGTAATTCAATTTATAAATTAAAACAAGTGTTAAATATAATCGATTCTTTTATTCAAAACACACTGTAAGTAAAAATATAATAATTTAAAATATAGGGAGTAGTAAATCTCTTGGCAATAGTCAAATTTCATATTCACTGTATGTGAATGGAATTATGAACTAAAAGATTTCCTTTATCCCCAAGAGAGCTACAAACACCTATAAAAGGTGACTCCTATAAATGGTCCATTTCCATTCACTGTATGGTATTCACTGTATGTGAATGGAATTATGAACTAAAAGATTTTCTTTATCTCCAAGAGAGCTACAAACACCTAATAAAGGTGACTCCTATAAATGGTGACCCCGACAAAAGAACATAATTATTCGAATTGATATATTATACATAACCTAACAAAATTTTTCACCTTGAAAATTTTCGAGTTGTCACAATCAGCTGTTGAAATAAAAATTTTCAATAACAATTTTTCTTGCATTCAAGATAAACAGCTGTATTGTATTGTATTTCAAATCTTTTAATCCTAAATATAAGTGTGTGTAACAGATCGATATAGTTTTTATACAAATGTACAAAATTTTGCCGCCGTTGCCGAGAGTGAGCCCGTGTCGTGATTCAAGAGGTGCTAAAGTCTAAGGCAGAATCTAATATAGAATAGATTCTAGCCTAATTTATTGAAAATCAGAACAACGAATCAGACACGAATTTGCGCACCTAAAAAAGATATTTTTTATAATTTTATACATTTTTGTCACAATCAAGTGATATTTTAAAAATTTTGTATTGTCTTTGTGTATCTTACATTTTAAAATTTTTAAACAACAAATTTATGTGTGTTACATTTTTAATCAATTTGCTTTTAAATTTTAGCTAGTTTAGCTGCAGGGATCTATTCGCTGTTGGATGGAAAACAAATACCAAAATTTTTTTATATAATATTGTCACAAACTAAGAAAATTTTCACAAGTGCTGGATACATTGGAATTGTTTGCTGGTTTTCAAATCTTAATTACTCAATTGTTTTCTTGTTAAATCTTTTTCGATCGCAGGCTGTTCTTCATTGTCAGCAAATTATTTATATTAATACAATTGGAAAATTAAACTTATCTCAAAATGTTTGAGCAAGCAAATAAAACTAGCAAGGATGAATCAAGTATAACTAAGAATGTTTCATTTACAGATAGAGTATCAATTAAAATACCACCGATTTGGAGCAACAATTTACAACTTTGGTTCAAGCAGATTGACATACAATTTGAACTAGCAGGAATCACATCCGAAGATACAAGGTATGCACATCTTGTTGCTCAACTGGATCAAAACACAATTTCACAGGTATCCGATATTATAAATCTTGATAAATGTCAAACAATGTATTCTAGACTAAAAGATGCAATTTTAAATAGAATGGGAATATCCCCAGATTCTCGCAGAGAGAAACTCTTTTCAAATTTACAACTTGGAGATAAAACACCATCTCAATTGCTTAGAGAAATGAAATCATTAGCTATTGGTTTAAATATTGATGATACAACATTGAAATATCTTTGGATACAGCATATACCTAAACACGTACAAGCACATATTACCACAAGCAATGGTAGCTTGGACGAAATAGCATTAATAGCAGATAAAATAACAAATGTTTATCAGGCACAAGAAATCGCTGTGTGTCATACAAAAAGCAATAGTGACAAAGATAATCAAATTGAAATTTTAAATAAATCCGTAAATACTTTAACTGAAAAGTTAGAACGTTTGGGAAAGCAACTCAACGACTCATTGCATAAACAAAATACTAATGATTTTCATTCCAGCAGAAGAAATTTTCCCAACTACAACACACATAGACAAAATAGTAGCAACAAATTTCACAATAATACACAAACATACAGACATACAAAAAACAATGTTTCCCAACATTATCATAATAATATATGCTCCTATCACAGTAAATATGGGAACAAAGCCAGAAAGTGCATATCACCATGCACGTTCAATCAGCAGAATTCTGAGCAGAATCAAAAAAACTTGAGAAGCGACATGTTATAGAGACGGACATGTGGACTCCTCAAACGCGTCTCTTCGTTAAGGATCAAGATAACGGTTTATCATACTTAATTGATACCGGATCGGAACTTTGCATAATTCCAAGATCTTATCGCAAATGCCAAAAAGAAAAAGTTAATCTTACACTTTTTGCAGCAAATGGGACAATCGTTAAAACATATGGTACTTCAACCATAAGCATAAACCTAGGTTTTAAACAAAAATTCAGATGGAACTGCGTCATAGCAGATGTATCTAGAGCTATATTGGGAGCTGATTTTTTAACTAATTTTAATTTAATTGTTGACATGAGGAGCAGACTGTTAATCGACAAAAGCAGTGGAGATAAGGTAAAAGCTTATAATTCTAATGTTGATAGTACTAATGTAACTTCTATTTCTTTTTTAGATAAGAACAATAAGTATCATCAAATGTTAGCAAATTTTCCAAAGCTAATTGATATAAATAGACCTTTTAGTGACATATCTCATCCAACAATTCACCACATAGATACTAGAGGAAGCCCTTTCAGATCTAAACCTCGTCGCTTGTCTCCAGAGTTGCTGAAGCAGGTGAAAACCGAGTTTGAGGATCTGGTTTCCCAAGGTATTTGTCGTCCATCTAATAGCGAGTGGTCATCACCTTTACATGTAGTAAAAAAGGCGGATGGCACGTTCAGATTGTGTGGAGACTACAGGAAGTTAAACTTAATAACTGTTCCAGACAGGTATTCTCTACCTCATATTCAAGATATAACTAATGATTTTGCCAATTCTAGAATTTTTTCAAAGCTGGACCTCAAGAAGGCATACCACCAAGTACCTATGAATGAAGAGGACATTAAAAAAACCGCTATTTGCACATTTGCAGGCTCCTGGGAATATTTGCGTCTTGGTAAACATTTGGTGCTAACTTTACTTCTTCCTGATCTTCATTAGATGGCGGTGCTATGTCCATTTTTAGTTTATAATGTTGCTGAAACACATTATCAATTTTCATTTACAAAACATACATATATAAAACTATAATTGTTGGCAAGCTTCGCTGGTTGCCACATATCCACTCTAGCATGCATGTATAATATAATTATTTCGAGATTTTGCTGTACCTACTATACAAGTATTACATAGTTATAGTGACATTAACATGCTAATTCCAATTTCTTTGTATGCAAATTTCACCCCAAAGCTTCACAACAAAGCGGTTTTCATTTAAATTTAATGTCTTTTCTTTTTTTAATGTCGCGCCACTAATCGCAATATCCATAAATTGTCCGTTATCAAAGAATCCTCGTAGGAACAATTTAGAGAATTTTAACTCATGTACATGTACAAAAACAAATAAAAGGAATTTAAAAGCACTGTATGAAAAAATCTTCTTCATTTCATGTCAAAAACATGTTTCCTCCATTTAAAGCACTTTTGTGACTATTTGTTTACTCTTTTTGTTATTGACAACTGTTCATTAAATACAGGCAGTTCGTCCGCCAGCTACCTCACTTGTGGGTTTAATAGTAGTAATAATTATTTTTATTTATTTATTTATTCATTCTTTGCTGTACATTGATAAAAAACAATTACATAAAAGGTATACATTCAAATTAAATACAATCAATATACAGAGGGCGAGTTTATCGCAAAGGCGTGATCTCTTCCAACTAACCCAAAAGTATTAACTTAAAAAAATAAAATAAACATATGATGAAAATAAAAAAACATACATACACAGACACATATATATATAAAATGGGAGAGACTGCAAAAAAAATTATTTCGTCTTACTACAAAATTTTCGATATTCTTGTATTGCTGTCATATGAAAAGTTTTGTATGTAATGAAAAAGATCATCCCGTGGAGCACCCGGTAAAGAATTGGTCTCCCACTCTTCTGCGTAAGTTTTCGAGTGTCCTGTAAAAGGCAGGTGTTCGAAAAAATTAAGACATTATACATCTTAAATTCAGCGATGAGGTTGCCACCCATCTTGAATGTCTTGATTTATTTTATTCTTCACTGTACATTGGCATGGAGAGGATAGCTTGCATGTTTTTTACATGCAACTGGTCTGCTGGCTACCCCACTTATGGGATATGCCGTGATGGTATAGAAAAAGATTATTCTGACCCCCTGTGCATGAACCTACAAAAATACAACTTCAGCCCTGATAACCTCGTATTTGAATATTATCCAAATTTTCCAATGGTTTTATAAGTTCACAAATGAATTAATACTTACATTATTATTTTTTCACTGAAATAAAATTTATTAGTGTTATTTGAAATGAGATGTATGCAAATATGTCAACTACACTCTTGTGAAAATGATTAATACGAAAACATCAAAAAGTGTTATATGTGTCTCTTCGTTCCTAGAATGCAATTAAAATATTTTTTCAATGAATATACTAATGTGTATCATTATTAGTATAAAATATGTAAATATATATCCATCACAAAGAGCAAAAAATATGAATTTCTTTAAAAGTCTAATGGTTTACATACTTCAAAGAACTACTTTTTAAGAATCACTTAGTTGATTCGAGATTCGAAGAAATAACTTCTTCTGTAAATTGGCAAGTATATACATACATGATTATGTAGGTTTTTCTTTATTTTATGTATTGTCGTCAGACATTTTCGTATTGTTGATTAAATTGCTTACAGCTTAGCTTTTACATCAATAGGTTACAATATTATTTATTTGTAATAATAAGTATTGAAGTGTGAAATTGGTAGATATACATAAATGTAATTAAATTTGCTTGCTTCGCTTTAAATGTTATAGAAAAATCATTCAACACTTCATAAAATCAAGGCATAATTCTCTTGATTGTGGGTGCATTGCCTTGAAGAAGAATGCAAAATTAGAATATTAAAAAAGTAAATACCTATCCTTATTTGGTTCTCATTGAAAAAATAGCCCTAAGAGAATATGTATTTTGGTCTGTCTTTTTTCTTTTAATTCAGTTGTCGACTTCAAATGCTAAACAGTTAAACACATTGATCGATACATTATTTCAAAGATTATTGTGGAGTAAAAACTTTAGGTAAATATTGTATTGTTTGATGCCGTAATATGATAATATCACTGGTTGTATTGTTTGATGCCGTAATATGATAATATCACTGGTTGTATTGTTTGATGCCGTAATATGATAATATCACTGGTTGTATTGTTTGATGCCGTAATATGATAATATCACTGGTTGTATTGTTTGATGCCGTAATATGATAATATCACTGGTTGTATTTGGTGTCTAACTATGGAAATCATTGACCCAGTTACCTGTTTTAGCAAACTCAGGAAGCGGGTGGGTGCTTTAACTACCCACACGGTGCCAATAAACAAACTATAACATGCCAAACTATAACATACATATATTAATATCTGAATAAACTTTAGTTTAACATACATAAGTAGACTACGTAGGTATCTACTGCTACCGTTGCTAGTCCATCAAGACCTTTTCTAGGAATAGGGTAGTCGGCGGATGCATCATAATATTATGAAACATGCAAAGTAACTTATCTGTTCCACTAAATAAACAGAAATATAGATTAGTGGAATATTTCATCAATGATAAGTACGATAATGATCTAGAGTGTGTGTATTCACACTGTGAAAAGACATTTTAAACATATTTGATACTAACAAAAACACTGTTTACTTTTCACTTTTGATTTATTACTCGAGTACTTCCGTCAAAGTAAACAGTGTTTTTGTTAGTATCAAATATGAATAAGTACGGCTTGTCAATTTTTTTTTACCATAGCATAGATACATATCTGTGACTGTATAAAAATGTGATCGTTTATTAAACTAGGTAGACTTGAATTTTTTGAAAAGTGCCCTAGCACCGCTACGCACAGTCACAGGTAATGTGTACTACAGAACACGTGATTGTATTAGTAACCGAGTAGCATCACTGTGATTGGCTGGTGCATTGTGTGATGTGTGTAGCATACTCATTACTGAAGGATGTAATAGTAATCATTTACCTATGAACTTACCTCTTACATGAATTCTACTTTTAGTATTTTTTTTATAATTCGCTTTATTTAGTTCAATTCTCTTTGTCTACCCACAAAAATAATGTCTTATATTCTTGTACTCGTAAGTTACTTTAAAACAATTATAATACATTGTAATTGTACCACCTGTTTCCTTTAAGACACAATTTAATGTTTCTTACGTTGTATTTCATTATTATTATTTTAATTAATTATAAAATTTCAAATATTTACAAAGCCAAAAACTCCAAAATATTTCATTAAATAAAAGAAAATGTAAATATAACATTTGAGGGTTTTTAAAAAATTGTGAATAACAAACAAGAGAAATCAAGAATTACAGTATTTGTAAAATAAGATAAATGTGTTTAGGTACTATGAAGGTAAAATTGTTGGATATTTCATTCTCATTTCAATGGGAATAACACTTTGTATACAAACATTGTAAGCTTGTTTACTATGGGAAACATTCAGAAATTACGTTTTAACAATTTAAATCTCAGAAAATTTCGATATGATCTAAGATAAACCTATCTTTAATGTGAAGGTGAAACAATACGTAGATTTTTTAACATTTTGTCAAAATATGAAACAAAAGTGTTTGTTTTGTTTTTTTTAGTTTCAAATAATTCTATTATTTTTATATATATTTTTTTCAATTCTCATGAATTGAACAATAATGTGAAAGCTATAGGAAATTAACCATAGTCCAGGAGTTACTCTTAATTTGTGTTCACATAGTAATGTATAATGTGTAAGAAATAACATAATAGAGAAATTAGTTCCAAAAGCATGAATTAAACCACAGTGCAGGAGTTACTCTTAATTTGTGTTCACATAGTAATTTATAATGTGAAAGAAATAACATAATTGTGAAATTAGTTCCAAAAGCATGAATTAAAAATGCTAGCTTACGTCATATGTTTGATACATAGACATCCATACGTTCAAGATGCGCACATTAAAATGCAACGTAAAAGATTACAAATAAGATACATATAATGTTTATAACTTTATATCATCATACTGCCTAATCTTTACAATACAATCTGTTGAATAGATGAAATCAGATCACATACATGAAACAACCCACGTATTTCATCATTTATTCAATATTCTAGGAAAACTTAATATTTTCGTAATAGAAGGTATCTCTGAAGATATTTTCTAATATTCCGTAAAGTACGTGAGTTTCTCTTGGTGTACGTCAGCTATAATGAAAGTATTTTTTTATCCTTATCTTAAAACTTTTTTACTGCCAAAGCTTTAGGCACTTCAAAAAATGCTTCCATCAAGTTCTTCGAAGGGAGTTTTCAAGTCAATCTTGAAAAAAAATACGCGACCTATTAAAGGAAAGGTAGCAAAACTTAAGTCAAGTATTTCGCTTGTGTCATTTACTTTTATTTCATTCTACAAACATCAACCATCTCATACTGGAGTCTAATTTTGGTTTAATTCTAGCATTTTTTAAGCAACAAAATCACCATGACTTAGTAAAAAACTTACAAAATAATTGAAATTTTTACATGAAAATGTGAATTGTTCCTGTTTTTATGACTCCGGATTACTTATTTTAATCAATATACAAATTAATGTCGACAATATTACTTTGTTATTTTTAATTAAGTTTTGGTTGTAATATGAGATAAAACTGAACTGCTGGTTCTATTAAAAATATTTATTTATTTACGTGGAAAAAAGCTGCAAAATTCTGTTAGTCAGTATAAGCTACTATGGTTATTTCTACAAGGGTTTTCCCCACGAAAATCTTAAGATACTTTTATTTTTTAATTGAACCGACCGTTCAACTTGATCTTTTTTGTTTAAAATTTAATTACTTACCAAACCATCTATAAAACCAATTTCTCGAAACATCGGCAACAAAGTATAAAAAAATGATGTTTTATTTACTGAGGTTTAAGATTCTATTAATTCCATATTTTTATTGAAATTCTTTTCTAAACTTGTTGTTCATTTTTCATCATGACTTTCAATTTTATTAACATTTTATTTAATGGAATTTTAATTAACATAGTATATTATTTAACAGCAACACGAATATTAAATTTACCGACGAAAGATGAACAACCTAGATCCTGAACAAGAGTTTCCAGAACACTCCTTTCCTTTTCTTGGATGGTCTTGCAATTCGATCTTCATGATTTTGTAAACCCTCTCTCTTACGCAGTCATGTTCATTTTCTCAGCCATCTTTTCTAATATATTATTTCCACATGCTAAACCAAATCAACAGTTTTGTATTTACATGCATAATGAAAGGTATTCAACCCACATAAAAATAGGTATTCATGGAATACATTGTACAATTTTAGATACCTTTATGACAAAGAGCAAAAGTGCGTTGCAATGTTAACATACTCGAGTAAAAAAGCGTATTTTGAAATAAGAGATCTATTTTGGTAAAAGGAACGGGATGTTTTGAAAAAAAATCCGACTCATATGAGAATATTATAATTCTAGAAATCAAAATTTACGTATCTACGTCTCTGCTTATAACGGCATTTTATCTTTCTGCGTGATATTATTATTCCTTCTCTGATTTGTTTGTGCATGCAAGAATGTACGTGAATGGGAATTCATATATTTTGATTGACTATATCTGACTTCACACTCTCATTGAAATAATATTTTATCCTCTGACAGAATGTTCTCATCCATAAATCCATAAACGTTCAGGTCCAGTGGTTATTAACATACTTTACGTCCGAACAGACAATGTATTGTTGGACTACAATGAAAATTATACAAAATAGTTCATCCAATGTGACGGTTTAAATAAATTGATATTTGACAATCATTTTTAGTGCTTCAACACGATGCGTCATATTGTTCGTATGTCAGATTTATTTTTCAATTTTTTTCATATTTTACTACATAGACAACGTATGGATATGCACCAGTCAATAAGAAAAATGTTTTTATATGAGGTGTATAGTAACATCGATCCATTTTTCATAAATATTGAATTTAAAATGCAGAGATGCTCAAATTTTCACTAGCTACATTTTAATTAAATCAATAATTATAAAAATCATCATTATATTATTATAAATCAATTTTGAAAAACTGACTTAGTATTAAAAATAGGTAAATGCTGTTTTCTCAAGTACAATGTATTAATACAATTTGACAATACTTCTACACCCCTAAGTATTATATGAAACTATATTCCTGTTAAAATGTATCCCAAAATACCTATTCAATTGAATTTTTAATAACAGATGCCTATTTTATAATTGCTCAAAATGAAGAAAATATTTAGGAAACTTATATGTCACCCAACACTAAAGTTCTAAAATAACTTTTCTTGGAACATAAAAAAAAAAATGGCATAGGTAACTGGGAATCTATTACATAAGATCGGAATACTTAGAGATGCTTTTTCGTAGAGGCCAATACTCTATCTGATCTGGAGATTCATTTTCTTAGAGTTAAATACTCAACGATAGTTGACTTGGAGATACATTGTCTAAGATACCAATACTCTACGATA
The DNA here is from genome assembly GCA_947579605.1 of Athripsodes cinereus. NCBI lineage: Eukaryota > Metazoa > Arthropoda > Insecta > Trichoptera > Leptoceridae > Athripsodes > Athripsodes cinereus. The sequence continues at coordinate 10,796,883 of OX388322.1, forward strand.
ATTGATTTGCGGATACATTGTCTTAAAGGCCAATATTCTACGACAGTTGATAGGTCAACGAAAGTACCAAATAAGTAAATATAGCTTTTATATTATTTATTCATTCTTGAAAGTCGATTGCCTGTTTAGTAGATATAAATAAATAGGTATAATTTTTTAATCCTAAGTACATAAAATAATGTAACGATGATGTATCGCTTGCCATTATTCAAGGGTATAACATCAATAATTCTCCATGTATCTAACATATTATCACATTAACTTTGAAACTAATAAAAACATGATGAAGGTAATGTTTGTGATAGTGCTTTTTCACGATATTAATGTAATCATAAATATACGAGACATTGATAAATAGCTTCGGAAAAATTCGAACAGAAATAAAACTCATATTTTCCGATTTTCTTGTATAGATATCTTCAATATTTCTTCTGGAACTCCACATTTTCCAAACATTTAATAATATGATTCTTGTTCTTTATCAATACACCCCAAAAACACTCAATGTAAGCAATATGCTTGTGTTATAAAATATGGGATAGGTTGGCTGTAATTGATTAGAACTCAGGAACTCTCATTTAATTATTCCAGATTCTACCATCGAACTATCAACCAAATCATTAATGATTGGGTAGTATTGCCTGAACATCCTTTTGTTCTTTCCTTTTTAGTTTTTGATTCCTGTTTTACTATTAAAATCAAAATTTATTGTAGCAATTAAATTCCAAACGTGTATATATAAAACAAAAAAACAAGTAACCTGTAAAATATATAGAGAAGTGAAAAACTTTATCATAACTGATGCATATTTTAGCATCATGTTGTGTTAAAAATTAAAATATGAAAAATTTGTTAAAAATACAATATAATCTAAAGCGAACTAGTCAAAGGATAGTATTTATATAATGCAATTTCATATTATTTAATAATTATATGCAGCTTACTGTGTGATAAAAGATATCCTTTTAAATTATTAAAATAACATAGTGAAATTAATATTCTTCCTACAAATTTCATAATGTCAGCCATCTACATTTTTTTTTTATTCAATGAAAAGAATTTTTAATAAATTTCCATTTGCACCTTGTGATGAATTGAATATATACAAGGCGGTATATATTATTTTCATATACCTAGATCGAATGTTTGTAGTAGGTGATTAATAAAGGGATGAGACTTAGTTTGATCTCAAGTGGTTGTCGAACACAACTAGCTATGTAGGAGACAGAGACAGGTATATTTTGGTGTGTGTCCGGAAGAGATGGATGTAGTTTTTTTTTGTTGCTTTGGGTCGACATTTTCAGGATCTGAAGAGAGGACACATATTACTCTGGGCAGTTTAGTTTTGAACCTAGGAGAGGTGGGACTCAATCATATTAATCTCAGTGTTTGAATTCGACATATTTTAATATTTATTTACCCACCTTCGTAGTAGTTAGTACATTATATTTTAGTGATATTTCCACATTTGGGAATATATATAGATCATCCTAAATTACTTTTAATTAACATTTTAAAATCCGTGAGCCTGCCAGCTGTCATAAGATAAGATTTTTCAATATTATTAATTTATTTATATCTAGGTGTCGTGATATTTAGGAGGATATTGTTGTCTACAAAGTAGTCGTCGTACACAAGGATTTATTTATTTAACTTTTCAGATTTTGAAAACAAAGGAATTATGTGTTATGTATGCCTATTTTCAGTACTATTATATGTATGTATGTACCTATGACTGAAATAATATAGCGCGGTACGACACACCTAATACTAGACCAATGGCAGTGGCGTACCGACTTACCTAATATTATATTTTTATTTAATTTATTTTACCATTACGAAGGATTAAGCAGTTTGGAGAGGAGTTTTATGTTGAGCAGGATATTATTTGATTTATTTATTTAATTACATATTTTATCATCGATGTCATTTGTCTTCTATAAACTTACTGGATTTTTCTACTTATATTGCTGTGACATTCTAGAATGTATTAATTAACATTTTTGCAAGGCATGGTTATATCGTATTGTTTATGTATTATTATATTAATATATTTATATTAATACCATTTATCCAAAAATCCCTACATAAACCCTTTTCCTTCTAGGGAATGTAGTTTTGTCCAGTCGTTTGTTAGGCCCCAGACGATTTGGGTACGACGTTATTCCTTTCTTAACAAATATATGATATTGTAGTACATAATTATGCATGATAATTATTTAAATCAAATTTTGTAAATATAAGTACATAGTTCAACTAACAAAATTCTCTCCTTTCCCTATATGCTGGAGGACCCACAATCCATTATAAGGTCTTTGGGCATTTGTAAATGGATATTATGTTTAATTAACTTTAATTATTATTAACTGGTTGGTGAATCACTGTTCGTGATATTGCTAACTATATTAGTAGTCTATCTTATCAGTTCTGTAAGAACACACCTTGCAATCATTAACATGGTTGGATGTGCGTAGAGATTGGTGGTGCTTTCTCTGCGTATAAATCAACTTAACCAATGAAAAGGTATTTATTTCAAATGTTCTCCGACTGAAGCAGGTTCAGCTCCATTCCTCGAATTTTCTGCTAGAGTATAACTTGAAGGGGTTATCTGCGCCCTTTGGTTGAGGCTCAATGATCAGGAATCTTTAGAGCTAATATCATTATATGTTTGCATGTCCGCATGTTTGCAATATATTGCATGCCCTAGTGGAAATATATCTTATATATTATTTTATATATCCGGGAGTAGTGTTGTGCACTCGGGCTCAAAGTACGGCATGGCGAGTTTTGAGACGTGAGGGAGCGAAGGCGGCGCTCCTTTAGCATGGACACAGCATGCTTTCCATGCACTAACATGGTAGTTAGTCTCTGAAAATGATGTCATAGCAATTGTGTTGAAATTTAATTAATATTCAAAAGTAATAAAGTTATGTTTTTGGGTGCGCCACTGTCCTTTACGACGCAACGAATTAGTAGGTATGTTGTAGAACATATGTACATACATCGGCTATAGAAACTATGAAATGGTTATCTTATGTAGGGACATAGATCGGCAACCAGTTACCATACAACATTCTCGTAATGATATAGAATAATATTATTTGAATTTTATGTTATGATGATTGTTATGTTATATTTCGTTATGTTTTATTATGCACTATTTTTATTATGTTATTTTACAGTATCTCAAGGTAAGTGATCTGACGTCAAAGTTGACCTCAGAGTTAATATGTATCAAAATTCATGTTTAAATTGTTTTATTGATTTTGTGATTTTGTTGTTCTTTTTGATTATTGAAATGTATATTTCAGGTGACTTATTTTGCGTTTTAAAAAAAAATACACAACGTAGGTAAAATTATCGTCAAAACACAACGTACTGGGTCCAAATCTACGGAAATAGTTAATAGATAAATCTAGACGATCACGAAAGGCCAAAATTCGTTAATTAATTTAATTAGGAATGCGATATTTCGTACGTATATTTGCAACAATGCGAAAATTCATACAATTCTTAGCTAGTCGGATAGGGATGTAAATTCTAGTTTGGGAATCATTTATTACAGTAGGTATAGTTTAGAAGCTAGGATGTTGCAAATTCGGAGCTTAGAATGGTTTGAAATAGGTAGGATCATTACAAATGGTGCCTTGGACCAGAATATTATGTCTGTCATTGCAGACATAAACTGGGTTTTTACGGAGTAGAAGTGGGTTTTGGGTTTGCGATGATAAATAACTAAAATCATGAATATTGGAGGGGGGGAGAGCATAAATGGGTTTTGAGGAGTAGAACTGGGTTATGGACAGAGGAATGTGTTTGGTTTTTGAGGGGAGGAATAAAATTTATACTTGGTGGATGTAGTGAGAAAATTGGTTGATGATTTTTACTTCGAGAACCGCGGGTTGGTTATCCATGGATTATAGTGTTATTCGAATTAGGCAACATGATATTATATTTGTGTTTGGCTATCTATAGGTATATACCTAACATTATGCATAAGAATAGTGAACCCTTAAGAGTTCGTTCGGAATTATGTCCTTATGAATAGTCTAATAAAGAGCGCTTGTGATTCAGGTATAAAATTGGATAGGTATATATATGTTGAAATCCTGAATAGTTCTTTATTTTATTCAATAATGTATATAGGTACCAAAAATATGTACTTTCATAAGTAGATTTGGTGTTAGAAAAATGGAATATTATACATATGCCCAAGTAGACGTGTTAACATGAATATTATGTATGCGAAGTGTATTTTATGTATATGGGTATATGTATGACTAGAGTTTTTAGGATTTTTAGATATAATAGTATTTGGGTAAAATGGATAAATAATAGGTATATAGTTTGATGTTCGTTATATGTATCAAGTAGATGTTTGTTAGGGACTAGAATAGGTAGGTATAGTATTATTATTTCTTGAGGAATATGGTCTAAACATTTTACAGTATTTGTAAGTTAAGTGTTTGTTTTTAAACTTTTAGAATTCTGTCAAGTTAATTATTTGGGGTGTGAAATAAATTTATGATCGAGGTAAGAATGGTGAATATATTATTGAGTTTGAAATAATATTAGACCAGATTTTATGAGTATCTGATAACATACATAATACAATATATGAATGAAGCGGATAAGTATATAAGCAATAATCGAATGATGGGTTTTGATAAAATCACGATTTAGGTGATTATTTTTACAGTTATATGTTAAACGGTTAGCTGGAAGAAATAGTGAATATTCATTCTTACAGGCTAAGGGGGGAATGATCGGCTTAGAGGGAAGACAGTCTACACGGAAAGCAGACTCTTTTAAACCAGGAGGGGCATTCCAGGATCTTGAGTTTTAGGAAACGTTGGAACTCTTTGTATACCCTGAAAGGTGGTATCTATCATTTCAAAATTGAGGACAAGAGAATACTCATTTATGAAAATGTTCTAAGGAGAAAAGAGGTTGATGTTCGCCGATATAATACATCGTCTTCCAAATAGAGAAATAAGATGTACCTACAACCTATGAATCCTAGGATATAATAATGATTAAAACGTTATATTATTCTAAACCAAGAACGAGATAGGAAATAATATTATTACTGGAATGACAAAAAAACTATAGTTTTAAATAAAGATGCAAGCAGAAAGGTATACGGTATATTATAGTACCTAACGGGATGTATGCAATCAGTGGTTGTTAACTATAGGACTGATTTGATGATATTGTCTGAATGGAACAAGGAAATCTGAGACATAAAGTATACGAGGTTATATAGGAAATATTTGAGTTGAATATCTGTTGGTAGGATACCAACATGATTTACTTGCAAGAAACTTGGTGAAAAGTTTGGACAGCGATGATAGTAGTTTTATTGGAGGCCAGAAGGGTGATGTGATGAGATTATGTAGCATTGGATCCTCTCTGTTAACCCAAAAGAGAGTGGTGTACAATAACATAAATCGCTGAAGAGAAGTAGTTTGATAAGAAAGTACAACGCTATGATGTAACAGTTTGAGAATCGATTGTGAATCTATCGATGTCACTAATGGAATAAACTATTTTAATGTGTTATAATTTTAAAATTGTGGTGTCAAATATTATAATAATGTTGTTCGAAAGTGTTAGAGTGAAGTTATTTTCCTTAACTGTGAAGTTTAAAGTGCTTAGTTATTAATATTATTTTACAAGTGGAACGAATATTATGATATGTACCTTTGTGGTTATAGTTGTGTGTAAATATATTATATTTAGTTGTGTGTGTGATAGTTTGAAATAGATTTTTTCAGGACTTTTGAAATGAATGAGGACGATTCATTTATAAATACCTAATATGTAGGTATATACATTTGGTTACTGTAATATTGGAGACAAGGGGAATTCTACGTACCTATTATAGAATAACATATTGGGATGTATTATGTAGATATTGTCAATGCAACTCGTTTAAATATTGTGTTATGTATCTTATATGCGTGAATGTGCGTAAACACATTGAGGGAGGGGTTCCCACCACTTACCCCTGGATGTTCAAGAACATAGTACGTTATCTTCCTTTTAATTATTTGTGGTATTATTATAGGTGATTTTAGGTACGTAATTATAGGTATTTTGAGTTAGCTGTTCGCGTTTGATGTTATTTAGGCACTTTGTCAACATATTATCACGCATTTTGCTGGTTAGCAGGAGGATGTTGCACTACTTGTAGAATTATGTGGCTTGATCACGTGGATCGAATTCTTATGGACGGCCGCGTGTTGAGTAGGAGAAATCGGTATGCATTGTGTGGAAAATTGTATGGCAGTGGTGGAAGCGAAGGATGCGTGCCTGGATGGAAGGATTTGGCGCTCGGTTCTCTCTGTCTACCCCATCTGAGACGCAGCGTGATGGTGCTGAGAGATGAATGGTTATTTAGTATGCGTTGCCGGTGGAGAGTTGGTCTCCCACTTTTTTCCGTGAGTCTTCGTATGTCCTGTGGGAGGACGGGTGTTCTAGGAAATTAAGACATTTAGCATCTTGGATACGATGAGGTTTGCCGCCGTTTTTGAGTGTCTTGAATTTGTGTCGGTACGGAGAGGACGACTTGCGTATCTATTTGTGTGCTGCAGGACTACTGGCTGCATCGGCAAAGGAATCATGGATATGAGACATCTGGCGAGTAGTACAAGATTGGTGTTACCAGCGAATTGGATCACCCTGAAGAATGCATATATGGACTATAGGGAACCACAAGTACTATGGATAATTATAATGATGTGTGAATATGATCACATGAAACGAATTTTAACAAAATGCAACTTGGATATTTAAGTATTGGGACAAACTTGTTATTACTATTTTATGTTCTATAGATGTGATGACATAAAATAATAACAAAACTCGAAATAATAAAATATAACAGAATATTAAAATATTATGTTATGTTGGGACAATAATATTGAACGAGTATTTCTCAAGTGGACGCATCGGTGTATTATGTGCATGCATGTATTATTATTATTGATGACTTGAATAGAGGAGCACAGCTGACGAGGTACCTACGACCTATCGGAATATACAGTGGCGGACTCGAAAGTTGGAATTAAATAATTGTGAAAAATAATTAGAAAATAAATAATTGGTTGTGAGATAATGCCTCAGCCATTTTGTCTTCAGCGTAATCTCAAGGGGGGGTATGTGATGAATTGAATATATACAAGGCGGTATATATTATTTTCATATACCTAGATCGAATGTTTGTAGTAGGTGATTAATAAAGGGATGAGACTTAGTTTGATCTCAAGTGGTTGTCGAACACAACTAGCTATGTAGGAGACAGAGACAGGTATATTTTGGTGTGTGTCCGGAAGAGATGGATGTAGTTTTTTTTTGTTGCTTTGGGTCGACATTTTCAGGATCTGAAGAGAGGACACATATTACTCTGGGCAGTTTAGTTTTGAACCTAGGAGAGGTGGGACTCAATCATATTAATCTCAGTGTTTGAATTCGACATATTTTAATATTTATTTACCCACCTTCGTAGTAGTTAGTACATTATATTTTAGTGATATTTCCACATTTGGGAATATATATAGATCATCCTAAATTACTTTTAATTAACATTTTAAAATCCGTGAGCCTGCCAGCTGTCATAAGATAAGATTTTTCAATATTATTAATTTATTTATATCTAGGTGTCGTGATATTTAGGAGGATATTGTTGTCTACAAAGTAGTCGTCGTACACAAGGATTTATTTATTTAACTTTTCAGATTTTGAAAACAAAGGAATTATGTGTTATGTATGCCTATTTTCAGTACTATTATATGTATGTATGTACCTATGACTGAAATAATATAGCGCGGTACGACACACCTAATACTAGACCAATGGCAGTGGCGTACCGACTTACCTAATATTATATTTTTATTTAATTTATTTTACCATTACGAAGGATTAAGCAGTTTGGAGAGGAGTTTTATGTTGAGCAGGATATTATTTGATTTATTTATTTAATTACATATTTTATCATCGATGTCATTTGTCTTCTATAAACTTACTGGATTTTTCTACTTATATTGCTGTGACATTCTAGAATGTATTAATTAACATTTTTGCAAGGCATGGTTATATCGTATTGTTTATGTATTATTATATTAATATATTTATATTAATACCATTTATCCAAAAATCCCTACATAAACCCTTTTCCTTCTAGGGAATGTAGTTTTGTCCAGTCGTTTGTTAGGCCCCAGACGATTTGGGTACGACGTTATTCCTTTCTTAACAAATATATGATATTGTAGTACATAATTATGCATGATAATTATTTAAATCAAATTTTGTAAATATAAGTACATAGTTCAACTAACAAAATTCTCTCCTTTCCCTATATGCTGGAGGACCCACAATCCATTATAAGGTCTTTGGGCATTTGTAAATGGATATTATGTTTAATTAACTTTAATTATTATTAACTGGTTGGTGAATCACTGTTCGTGATATTGCTAACTATATTAGTAGTCTATCTTATCAGTTCTGTAAGAACACACCTTGCAATCATTAACATGGTTGGATGTGCGTAGAGATTGGTGGTGCTTTCTCTGCGTATAAATCAACTTAACCAATGAAAAGGTATTTATTTCAAATGTTCTCCGACTGAAGCAGGTTCAGCTCCATTCCTCGAATTTTCTGCTAGAGTATAACTTGAAGGGGTTATCTGCGCCCTTTGGTTGAGGCTCAATGATCAGGAATCTTTAGAGCTAATATCATTATATGTTTGCATGTCCGCATGTTTGCAATATATTGCATGCCCTAGTGGAAATATATCTTATATATTATTTTATATATCCGGGAGTAGTGTTGTGCACTCGGGCTCAAAGTACGGCATGGCGAGTTTTGAGACGTGAGGGAGCGAAGGCGGCGCTCCTTTAGCATGGACACAGCATGCTTTCCATGCACTAACATGGTAGTTAGTCTCTGAAAATGATGTCATAGCAATTGTGTTGAAATTTAATTAATATTCAAAAGTAATAAAGTTATGTTTTTGGGTGCGCCACTGTCCTTTACGACGCAACGAATTAGTAGGTATGTTGTAGAACATATGTACATACATCGGCTATAGAAACTATGAAATGGTTATCTTATGTAGGGACATAGATCGGCAACCAGTTACCATACAACATTCTCGTAATGATATAGAATAATATTATTTGAATTTTATGTTATGATGATTGTTATGTTATATTTCGTTATGTTTTATTATGCACTATTTTTATTATGTTATTTTACAGTATCTCAAGGTAAGTGATCTGACGTCAAAGTTGACCTCAGAGTTAATATGTATCAAAATTCATGTTTAAATTGTTTTATTGATTTTGTGATTTTGTTGTTCTTTTTGATTATTGAAATGTATATTTCAGGTGACTTATTTTGCGTTTTAAAAAAAAATACACAACGTAGGTAAAATTATCGTCAAAACACAACGTACTGGGTCCAAATCTACGGAAATAGTTAATAGATAAATCTAGACGATCACGAAAGGCCAAAATTCGTTAATTAATTTAATTAGGAATGCGATATTTCGTACGTATATTTGCAACAATGCGAAAATTCATACAATTCTTAGCTAGTCGGATAGGGATGTAAATTCTAGTTTGGGAATCATTTATTACAGTAGGTATAGTTTAGAAGCTAGGATGTTGCAAATTCGGAGCTTAGAATGGTTTGAAATAGGTAGGATCATTACAAATGGTGCCTTGGACCAGAATATTATGTCTGTCATTGCAGACATAAACTGGGTTTTTACGGAGTAGAAGTGGGTTTTGGGTTTGCGATGATAAATAACTAAAATCATGAATATTGGAGGGGGGGAGAGCATAAATGGGTTTTGAGGAGTAGAACTGGGTTATGGACAGAGGAATGTGTTTGGTTTTTGAGGGGAGGAATAAAATTTATACTTGGTGGATGTAGTGAGAAAATTGGTTGATGATTTTTACTTCGAGAACCGCGGGTTGGTTATCCATGGATTATAGTGTTATTCGAATTAGGCAACATGATATTATATTTGTGTTTGGCTATCTATAGGTATATACCTAACATTATGCATAAGAATAGTGAACCCTTAAGAGTTCGTTCGGAATTATGTCCTTATGAATAGTCTAATAAAGAGCGCTTGTGATTCAGGTATAAAATTGGATAGGTATATATATGTTGAAATCCTGAATAGTTCTTTATTTTATTCAATAATGTATATAGGTACCAAAAATATGTACTTTCATAAGTAGATTTGGTGTTAGAAAAATGGAATATTATACATATGCCCAAGTAGACGTGTTAACATGAATATTATGTATGCGAAGTGTATTTTATGTATATGGGTATATGTATGACTAGAGTTTTTAGGATTTTTAGATATAATAGTATTTGGGTAAAATGGATAAATAATAGGTATATAGTTTGATGTTCGTTATATGTATCAAGTAGATGTTTGTTAGGGACTAGAATAGGTAGGTATAGTATTATTATTTCTTGAGGAATATGGTCTAAACATTTTACAGTATTTGTAAGTTAAGTGTTTGTTTTTAAACTTTTAGAATTCTGTCAAGTTAATTATTTGGGGTGTGAAATAAATTTATGATCGAGGTAAGAATGGTGAATATATTATTGAGTTTGAAATAATATTAGACCAGATTTTATGAGTATCTGATAACATACATAATACAATATATGAATGAAGCGGATAAGTATATAAGCAATAATCGAATGATGGGTTTTGATAAAATCACGATTTAGGTGATTATTTTTACAGTTATATGTTAAACGGTTAGCTGGAAGAAATAGTGAATATTCATTCTTACAGGCTAAGGGGGGAATGATCGGCTTAGAGGGAAGACAGTCTACACGGAAAGCAGACTCTTTTAAACCAGGAGGGGCATTCCAGGATCTTGAGTTTTAGGAAACGTTGGAACTCTTTGTATACCCTGAAAGGTGGTATCTATCATTTCAAAATTGAGGACAAGAGAATACTCATTTATGAAAATGTTCTAAGGAGAAAAGAGGTTGATGTTCGCCGATATAATACATCGTCTTCCAAATAGAGAAATAAGATGTACCTACAACCTATGAATCCTAGGATATAATAATGATTAAAACGTTATATTATTCTAAACCAAGAACGAGATAGGAAATAATATTATTACTGGAATGACAAAAAAACTATAGTTTTAAATAAAGATGCAAGCAGAAAGGTATACGGTATATTATAGTACCTAACGGGATGTATGCAATCAGTGGTTGTTAACTATAGGACTGATTTGATGATATTGTCTGAATGGAACAAGGAAATCTGAGACATAAAGTATACGAGGTTATATAGGAAATATTTGAGTTGAATATCTGTTGGTAGGATACCAACATGATTTACTTGCAAGAAACTTGGTGAAAAGTTTGGACAGCGATGATAGTAGTTTTATTGGAGGCCAGAAGGGTGATGTGATGAGATTATGTAGCATTGGATCCTCTCTGTTAACCCAAAAGAGAGTGGTGTACAATAACATAAATCGCTGAAGAGAAGTAGTTTGATAAGAAAGTACAACGCTATGATGTAACAGTTTGAGAATCGATTGTGAATCTATCGATGTCACTAATGGAATAAACTATTTTAATGTGTTATAATTTTAAAATTGTGGTGTCAAATATTATAATAATGTTGTTCGAAAGTGTTAGAGTGAAGTTATTTTCCTTAACTGTGAAGTTTAAAGTGCTTAGTTATTAATATTATTTTACAAGTGGAACGAATATTATGATATGTACCTTTGTGGTTATAGTTGTGTGTAAATATATTATATTTAGTTGTGTGTGTGATAGTTTGAAATAGATTTTTTCAGGACTTTTGAAATGAATGAGGACGATTCATTTATAAATACCTAATATGTAGGTATATACATTTGGTTACTGTAATATTGGAGACAAGGGGAATTCTACGTACCTATTATAGAATAACATATTGGGATGTATTATGTAGATATTGTCAATGCAACTCGTTTAAATATTGTGTTATGTATCTTATATGCGTGAATGTGCGTAAACACATTGAGGGAGGGGTTCCCACCACTTACCCCTGGATGTTCAAGAACATAGTACGTTATCTTCCTTTTAATTATTTGTGGTATTATTATAGGTGATTTTAGGTACGTAATTATAGGTATTTTGAGTTAGCTGTTCGCGTTTGATGTTATTTAGGCACTTTGTCAACATATTATCACGCATTTTGCTGGTTAGCAGGAGGATGTTGCACTACTTGTAGAATTATGTGGCTTGATCACGTGGATCGAATTCTTATGGACGGCCGCGTGTTGAGTAGGAGAAATCGGTATGCATTGTGTGGAAAATTGTATGGCAGTGGTGGAAGCGAAGGATGCGTGCCTGGATGGAAGGATTTGGCGCTCGGTTCTCTCTGTCTACCCCATCTGAGACGCAGCGTGATGGTGCTGAGAGATGAATGGTTATTTAGTATGCGTTGCCGGTGGAGAGTTGGTCTCCCACTTTTTTCCGTGAGTCTTCGTATGTCCTGTGGGAGGACGGGTGTTCTAGGAAATTAAGACATTTAGCATCTTGGATACGATGAGGTTTGCCGCCGTTTTTGAGTGTCTTGAATTTGTGTCGGTACGGAGAGGACGACTTGCGTATCTATTTGTGTGCTGCAGGACTACTGGCTGCATCGGCAAAGGAATCATGGATATGAGACATCTGGCGAGTAGTACAAGATTGGTGTTACCAGCGAATTGGATCACCCTGAAGAATGCATATATGGACTATAGGGAACCACAAGTACTATGGATAATTATAATGATGTGTGAATATGATCACATGAAACGAATTTTAACAAAATGCAACTTGGATATTTAAGTATTGGGACAAACTTGTTATTACTATTTTATGTTCTATAGATGTGATGACATAAAATAATAACAAAACTCGAAATAATAAAATATAACAGAATATTAAAATATTATGTTATGTTGGGACAATAATATTGAACGAGTATTTCTCAAGTGGACGCATCGGTGTATTATGTGCATGCATGTATTATTATTATTGATGACTTGAATAGAGGAGCACAGCTGACGAGGTACCTACGACCTATCGGAATATACAGTGGCGGACTCGAAAGTTGGAATTAAATAATTGTGAAAAATAATTAGAAAATAAATAATTGGTTGTGAGATAATGCCTCAGCCATTTTGTCTTCAGCGTAATCTCAAGGGGGGGTATGTGATGAATTGAATATATACAAGGCGGTATATATTATTTTCATATACCTAGATCGAATGTTTGTAGTAGGTGATTAATAAAGGGATGAGACTTAGTTTGATCTCAAGTGGTTGTCGAACACAACTAGCTATGTAGGAGACAGAGACAGGTATATTTTGGTGTGTGTCCGGAAGAGATGGATGTAGTTTTTTTTTGTTGCTTTGGGTCGACATTTTCAGGATCTGAAGAGAGGACACATATTACTCTGGGCAGTTTAGTTTTGAACCTAGGAGAGGTGGGACTCAATCATATTAATCTCAGTGTTTGAATTCGACATATTTTAATATTTATTTACCCACCTTCGTAGTAGTTAGTACATTATATTTTAGTGATATTTCCACATTTGGGAATATATATAGATCATCCTAAATTACTTTTAATTAACATTTTAAAATCCGTGAGCCTGCCAGCTGTCATAAGATAAGATTTTTCAATATTATTAATTTATTTATATCTAGGTGTCGTGATATTTAGGAGGATATTGTTGTCTACAAAGTAGTCGTCGTACACAAGGATTTATTTATTTAACTTTTCAGATTTTGAAAACAAAGGAATTATGTGTTATGTATGCCTATTTTCAGTACTATTATATGTATGTATGTACCTATGACTGAAATAATATAGCGCGGTACGACACACCTAATACTAGACCAATGGCAGTGGCGTACCGACTTACCTAATATTATATTTTTATTTAATTTATTTTACCATTACGAAGGATTAAGCAGTTTGGAGAGGAGTTTTATGTTGAGCAGGATATTATTTGATTTATTTATTTAATTACATATTTTATCATCGATGTCATTTGTCTTCTATAAACTTACTGGATTTTTCTACTTATATTGCTGTGACATTCTAGAATGTATTAATTAACATTTTTGCAAGGCATGGTTATATCGTATTGTTTATGTATTATTATATTAATATATTTATATTAATACCATTTATCCAAAAATCCCTACATAAACCCTTTTCCTTCTAGGGAATGTAGTTTTGTCCAGTCGTTTGTTAGGCCCCAGACGATTTGGGTACGACGTTATTCCTTTCTTAACAAATATATGATATTGTAGTACATAATTATGCATGATAATTATTTAAATCAAATTTTGTAAATATAAGTACAGAGTTCAACTAACAAAATTCTCTCCTTTCCCTATATGCTGGAGGACCCACAATCCATTATAAGGTCTTTGGGCATTTGTAAATGGATATTATGTTTAATTAACTTTAATTATTATTAACTGGTTGGTGAATCACTGTTCGTGATATTGCTAACTATATTAGTAGTCTATCTTATCAGTTCTGTAAGAACACACCTTGCAATCATTAACATGGTTGGATGTGCGTAGAGATTGGTGGTGCTTTCTCTGCGTATAAATCAACTTAACCAATGAAAAGGTATTTATTTCAAATGTTCTCCGACTGAAGCAGGTTCAGCTCCATTCCTCGAATTTTCTGCTAGAGTATAACTTGAAGGGGTTATCTGCGCCCTTTGGTTGAGGCTCAATGATCAGGAATCTTTAGAGCTAATATCATTATATGTTTGCATGTCCGCATGTTTGCAATATATTGCATGCCCTAGTGGAAATATATCTTATATATTATTTTATATATCCGGGAGTAGTGTTGTGCACTCGGGCTCAAAGTACGGCATGGCGAGTTTTGAGACGTGAGGGAGCGAAGGCGGCGCTCCTTTAGCATGGACACAGCATGCTTTCCATGCACTAACATGGTAGTTAGTCTCTGAAAATGATGTCATAGCAATTGTGTTGAAATTTAATTAATATTCAAAAGTAATAAAGTTATGTTTTTGGGTGCGCCACTGTCCTTTACGACGCAACGAATTAGTAGGTATGTTGTAGAACATATGTACATACATCGGCTATAGAAACTATGAAATGGTTATCTTATGTAGGGACATAGATCGGCAACCAGTTACCATACAACATTCTCGTAATGATATAGAATAATATTATTTGAATTTTATGTTATGATGATTGTTATGTTATATTTCGTTATGTTTTATTATGCACTATTTTTATTATGTTATTTTACAGTATCTCAAGGTAAGTGATCTGACGTCAAAGTTGACCTCAGAGTTAATATGTATCAAAATTCATGTTTAAATTGTTTTATTGATTTTGTGATTTTGTTGTTCTTTTTGATTATTGAAATGTATATTTCAAGTGACTTATTTTGCGTTTTAAAAAAAAATACACAACGTAGGTAAAATTATCGTCAAAACACAACGTACTGGGTCCAAATCTACGGAAATAGTTAATAGATAAATCTAGACGATCACGAAAGGCCAAAATTCGTTAATTAATTTAATTAGGAATGCGATATTTCGTACGTATATTTGCAACAATGCGAAAATTCATACAATTCTTAGCTAGTCGGATAGGGATGTAAATTCTAGTTTGGGAATCATTTATTACAGTAGGTATAGTTTAGAAGCTAGGATGTTGCAAATTCGGAGCTTAGAATGGTTTGAAATAGGTAGGATCATTACAACCTACATTTATATATTGTTTTTAATATATATTATTAAGCTTAAGATACAAATTCCATAAGAATAACTATTTCCAGCCATTTCAACAATTTATTTATTTATTTATTTATTTATTTACACAGTGAACGGCTATATAAGCCTTTAACATAGAAAAGAAAAAAATACAATAAAAACAACAGATAGTGAAAACATATAACAAAAGTATCTACCCACACAAACACATTAGCAATGCATAGGTACACAGCAAAATAATGTTATCAAACAATTAGGCTCCTAATAATATAATATGTACAAAGAATAATAAGAATAGGTATGATGGTACAAAGAACACAGCAATTGTTATAAGGTATTTCATAAATATAATTCTTCTGACCAACAAATTTTAATAAAGTGATATAAAAAAAGTTTTATTTGTTGGTGCAATATAAACCAATCTTTTCATTAAAAAATATTTTTCTGGACGTTCGTAGGAATTTCTTTCGTTTTTTACTTCCGCAAGTTAAAAGTATAATGGACTGAATCACTTATTTATTTTTAGCAATTTTTATAAGATATGATTATTTATTGTACAAACGATTTACAAAACTAACAACTAATTGTAGTAAAACACTTATATTTAGTACTTCCACCACATTGACTTTATATATCGCAAGCCAGCTTTCAAGAACTTCCGCATCACGATTGATAAAATCAACGTGGAAGTACCTACTAAATATAAGTGCTTTATTTTTATTCATTTAACATGAACTTCTACCAAGTACCGTCGGTCGTCAATATTAAAGCTAACAACCTTTATCAAATTATTTTCAAGGGAAATATATAAATATATTTTGTCAAAGATTTATTTGGCAAATTGTGCTCATATTTCACAACAAATTATATATTAGACAAATGAATACATATGTCGTACAAAAATAATTTTCGTTTCATTATATAATAAACAATACCTTTCTCTAATGAGGAACAAATTTGTATGGGAGCACGAATAGTACAGGTGAATGCGATCCTGTCCTTCGTTATTTCCAATACATACCTGCAGTGTTAGGTTTCACAATAATTTGTAGATACCTATTAGATATAATAAATGATCACAGACCAACCTTAATATCGACTGAACGTTTGCAATAAATCAACTCAATAATAAAAAATATTATGTACAAAATTATATGAAACAACATACATTACATTACAATGAATCAGGTGGAAACTGTCTTAATATTTTTTCTGTGATTCAGAGGAAATTTAATTCCATATCGAAATAAATAAAACACTTGTTTTATTTATTTCGATATGGAATTCTACTACCTAAACACCGACACAG
Organism: Athripsodes cinereus; assembly: GCA_947579605.1. Lineage (NCBI taxonomy): Eukaryota > Metazoa > Arthropoda > Insecta > Trichoptera > Leptoceridae > Athripsodes > Athripsodes cinereus. The sequence goes on from OX388322.1 coordinate 10,813,997, forward strand.
TGAATAAATTTAATTCCATTTAATATATATTGAATATCAATTCTTTGCTCACCACCCCTAAGACTCTCCTCTAGAACATGTTTGTGAGGAGAGCTGACATTATGCTTATGCCATTCAAATATGAAGGAGAACTGGATATCCCAATGGAGTGATGAATGGTCTTCTATTCACCGATCCCTCTGAACGATTACCGGGATTCAATCTGAGACGCAAACAGTGGTCTATAATAAATACAATAAATAGAACTTGAATCACTATGTTTATTTGTTACATTAATTTAAATTACGCTATCGCGATTTCAGTGCACTTGCACCATTGACGAGCTTTTCAAGACTGACTTACAAAGATAGAACTATGATAGTAAAATAACAACAACAATAATAATAGACACCTATACATACATACAAAAGACAATGAATCATACAGCTGATGTTGGCGTATTACTGAATATAGATAATAATGGGGATTTATTAGGGGCTATTATTTTATTAATTATATTTACTTTGGAATTTAAGTTTTTGTTTATTTCGAGTATTTCTAAAGAAGATAATTTAAAATAATTATTAACTGTAGTATGCTTAAAACTATGGTTATTTTTATCAAATGTATGATTCGATTCAATAATATGTTCCGCAAGTTCCGAGAAATTGCCATTGTTGAGACAGAGTTGGTGTTCTCTTATTCTAGTTTTGAAGTTTCTCCGAGTCATACCGATATATGACGCATCACAATCTCCACATTTTAATTTGTATATTCCATTTTTTTCTAATGGATCTGTGGTATCTTTATTATTCAAAAGATTTGAAATTTTATTATTTGTATAATACGCTGGAGTGATACTGTTCGGCAAGATATTTGTAATTTTCGAGGTCAAACCTCCAATGTAAATTAGTTTCCTAAAGTGTGGATTGACACTATTATCTGGTTTATTTTCACCACAATATATGTATTTTTTTGTAATATTATTCATTTGCTTCTTATGTACGAGTTTGTCTATAATATGCGGATCGTATTTATTGTTATACGCAATTTGTTTAATAACATTGATTTCGTTATTGAAATCAGTGTTATTCATTGGGATTTTAATTGCACGATCGATCATAGACCTAAATGATGCTAATTTGTGAGAGATATGATGTTCAGAATCAGCTGGAATAACACAATCGGTATGACTCGGTTTCCTGTATACATTAAATTGACATTTAGAATCAGAAATGGAAATACTTAAGTCTAGGAAATTTAATATATTGCTATCGTTAATTTCTACTGTAAACTTAATATCATTGTGGAGATTATTAAGTAAATTTAAAAAAGAATCCAATTGTCTATTACTACCTTTCCATATAACAAAAACATCATCTACGTATCGGTACCAAGCTATTACATTGGATAATAAGAAATGTCCACATTGAAATAGTTTCGTTTCTAAGTTATTTAAAAATATTTCGGAAAATAAAGGAGAAGCGGGATTTCCGATACTCAATCCCCGTTTTTGATCATAGTAAGTATTATTAAACTTAAAGTATTTTTGATTCAAGCAAACTTCTAATAATGCAGACATTTCTTTTACAATTTTTGAATCTAGATTAGAGTTATTTAACAAATTTAAAACAATATTTTTACATTCTTCTGTTGGTACACTGGGGAAAAGATTAACAATATCGAATGAGACTAGTTTACTATTGGGTGGCAATTCAATGTCTTTTAATTTATCAATCAATTCATAACTATTCTTTATTGATCTTAATGGGTGAAAAATCTCAAAGGAGTTAAATGTGGATACAAATTTTGAAGATATATTATAGTTAGGCGCAGAATAAGAAGGAACAACTGGTCTGATAGGTATATTTTCTTTATGAATCTTCGCCAAACCATACATCTTAGGTGGCTGCGGGTTCGACACAATTAGTTTGTTATATTTTGATTCTCCACAAATAATTGGACAATCTTTTATTGTTTTCTTAATTTTATCTTGGTACTTGTTTGTTGGATCTTTGTTGAGTATATCAAATGAACCATTGTTGAGGAAATCATCCACTTTGTTGAAATATTGAGTTTTATCCATGATAACCACCGTATTTCCCTTGTCAGCTCTTGTCAAAATTAAATTGTCATTCTTGATAGTTTTTCTAATGCTGTTGGCAATCCGTTTTTCGGATGATATTTTGTGAGGAGGTAGATTATCAACATGTTTTTTAATTATTTTTGAAGATTGGTATTTGTATGATTCAGGACACTTGTAAAGAGCTAAATCCGTATCAACTGCTAAGATTTCAACATTTTGTTGTGAAGCATCTTTGATATTATATTTCAAGCCTTTTGATAATAATGACATTTGTTTTGAATTAAGTTCAATGTCTGACAAATTTTTTACTCTATCATAAAATTTGTGATTTGAAAATGTTTTCTGTTCAGACACATACCTGTTGTTTTTCTTTGAAGCGGATAATAACTTAATAAGGTAGTAATAGACAATTGGATTCTTTTTTAAATTTACTTAATAATCTCCACAATGATATTAAGTTTACAGTAGAAATTAACGATAGCAATATATTAAATTTCCTAGACTTAAGTATTTCCATTTCTGATTCTAAATGTCAATTTAATGTATACAGGAAACCGAGTCATACCGATTGTGTTATTCCAGCTGATTCTGAACATCATATCTCTCACAAATTAGCATCATTTAGGTCTATGATCGATCGTGCAATTAAAATCCCAATGAATAACACTGATTTCAATAACGAAATCAATGTTATTAAACAAATTGCGTATAACAATAAATACGATCCGCATATTATAGACAAACTCGTACATAAGAAGCAAATGAATAATATTACAAAAAAATACATATATTGTGGTGAAAATAAACCAGATAATAGTGTCAATCCACACTTTAGGAAACTAATTTACATTGGAGGTTTGACCTCGAAAATTACAAATATCTTGCCGAACAGTATCACTCCAGCGTATTATACAAATAATAAAATTTCAAATCTTTTGAATAATAAAGATACCACAGATCCATTAGAAAAAAATGGAATATACAAATTAAAATGTGGAGATTGTGATGCGTCATATATCGGTATGACTCGGAGAAACTTCAAAACTAGAATAAGAGAACACCAACTCTTGTCTCAACAATGGCAATTTCTCGGAACTTGCGGAACATATTATTGAATCGAATCATACATTTGATAAAAATAACCATAGTTTTAAGCATACTACAGTTAATAATTATTTTAAATTATCTTCTTTAGAAATACTCGAAATAAACAAAAACTTAAATTCCAAAGTAAATATAATTAATAAAATAATAGCCCCTAATAAATCCCCATTATTATCTATATTCAGTAATACGCCAACATCAGCTGTATGATTCATTGTCTTTTGTATGTATGTATAGGTGTCTATTATTATTGTTGTTGTTATTTTACTATCATAGTTCTATCTTTGTAAGTCAGTCTTGAAAAGCTCGTCAATGGTGCAAGTGCACTGAAATCGCGATAGCGTAATTTAAATTAATGTAACAAATAAACATAGTGATTCAAGTTTTAAATATTTTATTTGAAAATGTCTCGTAATTGTTACATAGTCAATGCCTCTAAAATAAGTGAAACAATAAATAGAATATGGCAGTTGTTCAGACCAGATGCACCGATGGAGTTTGAGATGACCAATGCGGCCGACTGGTTGATAAATTCATCGTTGGATCTATAGGCCCATAATGCCAAAAAGCTTGAAAAATTTTCATTGTCAATTCAGGTATTCGCCATTTATATTTTTTCCCCGGTATTGTTAGGTAATACTAATATAATATCGAAGAATGCTGTCAAAGCTAATCTGAAACCTCGATTGGAGAACCATGTCTACACAATACAACAGTGTGTAAAATCTAATCGGAAGAAGTGACAAAGGTGTCCCAACGCTTACGAATTGGCTCTAGGCTGGCTTAAGTGATCACTTTCGGTGTCCATGGACAACGTTCACCAATTCCACCATTCTCACTGTCACGATTTAAGGTCCACCAATCGAGAGACGCTTTATGCAAATGTTGTCATCTGCACCCAAATCCGGTTAGACAATAAAAAAATTAGTAAATATTCTGTCAAAGCTATCGTCAACTTTGTAGTGGTTCCCTATTTAGCCAATGAAAACTACTACTACTTTTAGGAAGTTTCGGGTGATGAATACGATATACAGCGCCCTTGAGGTCATGTTATGAGTAAACGGCGCTTTACAAATTGTCCATATATATACTACTACCGATATACCATCACGCAATCTCCCATAAGTGAGATAACCAGCAGACTAACTGCATATAATAATAAATATGTCCAATAAAAAATACATTCAGAATCGGTGGTAAACTGGATGTTTCCGAACACCTGCCTCTTACAGGGTTTTTGACCCACAGAAAAGAACAGAAGACCTATTTTTTTACCGGGAGTAACTAAAGCAACTACACAGTAATGATCATTTGAACATCTAGCAATCAAAATTCAAATATTATTTGTACCTATCATTATTTCTTAATACATATTCTACAATCATTTATTCATACCACCACGACATTTCCAAAACGGTGGGGTAGCATACGTGTCGTGTCTCATCACTGAATTATATTTATTAATGGTTTTAGACTACATATTTTACAATTATAAAAAAAAATCATCGGAAAATCGATCTCCCTTTCAATAAATATTCATTTCCAAACACAACACAAAAAATAAGCGTAAGCTAAACATAGTCATTTTTAATTTCCTGTTTATTGAGCGATCAAATCATTTGTGTTGCAAAGCAAAACAAAAATATTCCATGAACTAACAAAAAGCTTTCCCAAATATTAACAACAAACCGCTCAACATCCTCCAGCAAACAGTGAGGGGGAGTAAGAACAAAATACTCTAACTTTCATTTCCGGCCGAGAGGAAAATCTAATTCTCCATTTTCATCAGCTTTGATTCATTACAGTAGCTTAGGTATAGATATATTTACTTTTAGAAAGTTAACTTTATTTCTATTTTTGTTCTCTTAGATGCATACATATAGCCATACTCACTGACAAGGAATAACTATTATGAGGATTGTCATACCTACCTGAGTGAAATATCACTCACACACATATTCAGAAACATTAATGATAAATCTCGAATGATATTGGCGCATTTAGACCGCAAAACAACAGCTGCCGTTTGAAAAATGTTAACAAAATATAAATTCTGAAACAATATATTAATAAAATATTTGAATTTTCCATATAATATTCAGTAAGTGGATTATGAAACAAATTGTTCTTATATGTATGTTGGATGATTTATTCGGTTTGGGCATGTTGAACAAACGAATGAGGTAAGAATAACAAAGAGGATATACTTGTCTGAAAAAAGTGTGTGAAGAAGCGCGGGCGTCCGACAACCACGTGGCTTGATCACGTGAATCAAATTCTCAAGGATGGCTGTGTGTTGAGAGTAAGAGGAATCGTGAATGAGAAACTGAATGAATGTGGAGGAAGCGAATGAAGTGTGTAAAGATAGATCTGTTCTCTCTGCATACCCCACTTGGGACACGGCGTGAGGAAAAAGTATAGTAGGTATAGTATAGTATGATTTATTCGGCGCCAGTTAATAGAGCATCCATCTCGAAGTATATATTTAGCACAGATTATATTTTTTGATTAAGATTAATTTATTCACGGTTAGCTTTAGATATCTAGTCTAAGTATGTGTTTTGTACTCGTATGTGAATAAAACTGACACTGTTTTGGAAGTTTGTATATTGGAAAGAACTTTTAAAATAGATGATTGTTCAAAGTTCACTATTCTGGGTTCAGCATCCGGTAGAAAGTTGAGTTAAATACATCTTTGTTCATTTTGTTTTTTGCATTCTTTTATCTTTGAATGCACACTTTCAAATATCGAATCCCTAAATTCAGAACCATCGTGAAAAATAGTACATTATTGTGAACATAAAAACCAAATAACATATAAAACGAAAGCGTCGTACTTTCATTACAAAAGAATATTGTTCAGTAAACAAAGTTGTTCAAATGACGTTATTTCAGAGTTTTACAAAAGAACTATGCAGGGTGACAATATTTTCGACACGTTTAAACCATATATTTTTAGACATATCAGCAGTCTTTTTCACTTGCTGATTTTTTTGAAATGAAATGAAATGAAATGAAATGAAATGAATGAAATGAAATGAAATGAAATGAAATGAAATGAAATGAAATGAAATGAAATGAAATGAAATGAAATGAATGAAATGAAATGAAATGAAATGAAATGAAATGAAATGAAATGAAATGAAATGAAATTTTACTCAAATATTTTTCAAATGTGGATGTATTGTATTCAAATGATATTAATTGGTCGCTTGTTGACATTAAAATTAAAAAAAAAATTCACAATAATTGTCTATCTATGTATATTCTCACGTTGTGTAGACAGAGAGAACGGAACGCCATATCGATCTATCCTTAGATACTTCTTTCGCTTCCACCAAATTTCTCACAAATGCACGCAGATTTCTCTTATTCATTACTCAGCCAAAATAATCAATAGAAGGATTTAAATGGACAAAATCAGGCATTGCCTGCTTCACCTGCACTTCTTGTGTAGCCAGCAGACCATCTGAATGTAATACTGTAAACATACAAGACATTCAGGATGGGTGGCAAATCTCATCATTGAATTAAAAATGTATAATGTATTTTTATTTCTTCAAAAATCAGCCTTTTACAGGACACTTGAAAACTTAGGCAACAGTAATAATAATAAATCTTTATTGAAAGAACAAACAATCTAATATTTACATACAGTATAATAAAATAATAAATAATCATTCTTTACGCATTTCACCAAATATTTAATGGTTTTACGTTGTAAAAAGTTATGTACCTAATTATAAAAAAAATACATTTCAATTGAATCGCGTTTCTTTTCAAGCTACCTTTCATTTTATACTTTGTGAATATTTCTATTCAAAAACTTGTCATGATGTTATTATTACACGAGTATACGACGCAGTTCGTTCGCAGAAATATGGAATAATAATATTTATTATTATTTTCAATGGGTAACAATCTTGTTTGAGAGATATTGTTAAACAGAAATGTGATACTGTAAAACTATTGTTATTTTTTTTACCCGTACAATGTTCTGACAGATTTAATTGCATAATACTCACAAGCAGTGGCGGAACCAGACTTATTACACTGATCATGCATTCGTTTTGAAATGGTTCATTATTACCACAACTATGAAAAGAAATTTAAAAAACATCCCACCTTTTGAATTTTTACCCTACCCCCTCTTCCGGTCGCCAGTTTTTTTAAGGAATTTAAATTATTTAATGATGTCATCATTTTTGTTTAGCAATTTGAGCTATTGTTTATTTTTTTACATATATATGAAAAAAAACGCTACTGCACGCCAGGCAAATTCAGTGTTTGCTCTCAAATGCAAAGTCTGGTGGCACCAAAAGGATATATTACTCCATTTCATCAGCCATTATTGATTTAATGGCTTTTACAAGTTTTCATTACTTTTGTCACTTGTAAAATACGATTGGGGCGAATACTTGGCAATGCTTGATTTTTTTTTTATAATTTGATCACTACGATCTAAAAAAACAAATCAAAAAGAATTTCATGATAAGATTTCCTTCAAGTATTGTTCAATTTTATAAAATTTCCAATATCTGATTTAAAAAAGTTACTGGAACTAACATGCGAAAAAACATCTTATCACTTTGATGCATCTAAAACTCATGACGTCCACAAAATACGAACCAAATATTTATCAATATCTGCTCCATCTATAGATATGATATTAACACAAGTTTTTAATCTATGCAGTAGAACTATGTTATATCAATTGTATAAAATAAATCAAAAAATCCGTCAATATTTCTCCGCGATTATCATATTAGAAAGTTTTTTTTAAATATTTTTCATGGGTATTTTATTTTACATGTTACAGTTATGTATAGTAGTAGTAATGGTAGTGGTAGGTACATTTTATTCTGTCGATTTCAACTTGTTTTTCCAATACTTCGTTGTGCAACAACAAAACATTTGCAACATGCAAACGTCAGTTATGTTTTGTTGTTTTTATTATTACGTAGATACAATGTTTGTTTGAAGTGTTTTTCTATTCGCTTTTAGTTTCGTTATCTTTACCTCTTTATAACATGCAACAAGCAATCATCATCAGTGGTGGATGTTGAGTTGAAATTGTGGGGGTGTGGAGAAATTATTGAAATGTCTTTGTTTACAAAACATCTATTTCTAATTCTTTCTATTCCTCTCTGGGATAACGAATAAATGTACTGCATTTTTTAAACAATAGGTAGTATATAATTTTTCAGAAAATGTTTGTGGAAAAAAGATAAAAAGAAATTATTTAGTCAAGAATATTACAAGTACAACTAAGTTTAACATTAATTTTCATAGTAATTTTCTGAGTACGTCATGATATCGCCATTTCTCCGAAAACCAACGAAGGGTTGATGGTTACCAGAACATATTTATAGTGTGTGAATCATACAATCTTCCATTTATCAAAACTGTTCAACTAACGTGGAATTCACAGAGTAATATGAATTATCTGAGTCATCACTAACTAACACCGATTCTGTGAAACAATACCAAAACAAAATTTCTTGTTTTAATGTAAGATTAAAATGGTAATTTATTTTTTTATACTACTACTATACTATTACGATATCTCCCACAAGTGGGGTAGCCAGTAGTCTAACTGCATGTAATAAACATATAGCTTGTCCTCTCTGTGTCAATAAAAATAATGGTGAGTGACATGCCTAATTGCTAAATTGTGGATGTTATAGCAAACCATTCGGAATCAAATGAATTATAATTGGTACAATGTGGTATTAACCAAAAATTTAATGTTAATGATCTCTAGATGTATAATTATAATGTATGTTATGTTATTGTTTGCTTGCAACGTATTCGTCATACGCTTTGGTAATTTGTGGGACCTTGATTGGTTTGTTTATTGTTGAGATTTGAATGTTGTTTTTTTATTATGTTATACTGTTTGTGTTCTTTAAGATGATAAATAAATAAATAAATCTTAATTTTGACCGAACAAATGATCCTATAAGACGAAACTTTAGTCACAAAACAACCTCTAAGATTTCGCCAAAACAAGAGATATTTGACTTTAGACTGTACGTTCTCAGTTATCTGCAGCATGTAAGTCGTCAATATAAACTTAAAATATATTATCATGCCTAGGTAAAAATTCTGGAAACTATTTTTAAATTTCACACAAGCCACCGTGCACTCTGATTACGTTTGAGATAATGCTCATTGGATACAATTGTAATTTTCGATTGCGGGTACTTGTCATGAAATTAAGCAAGATGTCATTGAATATTATTTGCATTATTTATTTAATACTTTTTATCTTCGTACATACATAATATGCATTGGATTATTCCTCTTAACTTTTACTTACGTAAGGAGTATTTTTTGTATCAAACAATTACCCTCCTTTACACTAGACTTCTCTGTATAAGGAGGACGTTTAGATTTAAGTTTTTATCAAATAGCCTACATATTGATATATCTGTATTCTTTGTCGTGTTCAATCAAATAATAACGAATATTAATTATTTTCAAAATCGGGCATTGTTTTAAAATACTTTCTACACAAAGAACATCTCCCACATTCGAAAAAAACAGTAATGTTTGTAAGAACACACAAAAGTGTCATCAATATGTACATACAATTATATCCATTGTAAGTCTGTCTGAGCAGAACAAATAAAATGTAAATAAATTGGTTCACGGTGTTGTGTATGAATAAGTTCGAATCATTGCCAGTTACGAAATATGAAATGATTGAAAATGATTTGAACTTTTTTATTACGTGACTGAAATGTTTCAAAAAGTAATACAAAGACCAAAATAATAAAGTTCTCGGTATTTTTTAACCATTATCGATACAAAAGTTTAGTATACAATTTATGTATAACTTTTTCATAGTAGTAAACAAAAATACATCAAACATCAGTTTTATAATTTTCACTTGCGATTTGAAAAAAAATATGCATGGAGTAAAAAATATTTATGTATCTGATTTTTTCTATAAAATATCTTAATATTTAAGCTACTTCTCAAATTTTACGTCACAAAATTCAACGTATGAAATCTTACTAGTTATATAATATGTTTAAATGTTAAAAAAATTAGGTTTTGGATCTCTCTTCCAACCCTATCAAAGATAATATGATGGAAGGGGATAGAAATACTATATCTGTCTCTAGAATATTTCCAAAATTTACAAGGAAGAAAAACTGTGAATATTACTCTGATCTCAAAATTCTGCGGGGAATAACAGTACAGCCCCATAGGACCGTATTATTTGCAAAAGCGTTTGATGTAACTTTGTTTACCATAATAAAGTTTTAATACTAATAATGGTATAAAGTGTAAGTCGATAATATGGTAATTATCTTGGTTTCCTCAAATTTCCCAATTTACTTGTAACTCGTAACGTCATTATACCGAGAAATCCCAAGGCAACCCGTGTAAGTTTTGTAGGTATCATTGTACAAGCGCCAGCAGTAATAATTTCAGTACATTTCTAGGAACTTACACCACACTACAAACCGGCCTCATTTATGCCTACATATTCGTGTTGTACCTTCTACTGATCAATATTTGGTTCCTCATTCTACTCCTCGATTCGGCGATTGTTATCAACCCTCAATTAAGTAAGTTTGAAGCCTGTTCCATTATATGATATCATAAAAATTCGCCGATAAAATTTTAATCTAAATAAATGTTTAACTTTTGGCACGCGTACCGAGTCATTATTAATTTATGGATGAAACATAATATGCCATAAGCAATACACGCATCTTCCAAAAGCTGATTATACATAATATTATTGTATACGCATATACAAATTTATTTGTTTGTTGAGCTTTTAGAGAGACTATAATATATTATGTTGATTTTTATGTATCAGTGTAGGTATTCAAAAAGTTTAAAACAATTTTTTCGATTATCGTTTAAAAATACTTGATACTGAGCGGAGTCCTCGGTAAAGAATAAGTATCCGACTATTTTCAGTAAGTTTTCGAATGTCCTGTAACAGCAGACCCTCTAGACAAACTGCACTTGGCGATCGACTACAAACGAATTTCCGACAATAACCGCAACAATAACGCATAATTACATACATTTAGGTAGATTGTCGAAAAGTTCGCCAGTAGTCGATCGCCAAGTGCGGTTTGTCTACGGCCCCAGGTGTTCATAAAACGTCACATATAAGGCAATCAACATCCGCATAACAAGACAAATAACATTATGACTACTCCACTTCTATGATATGCCGTGATAATATAGTAATAGAAGTAGCATATCCTTAGAAGTTCAAAAAATATTAACAAAGTTTAGAATTTTAATCTCGTTTTGTGATCTCAGAAGTAGGTAACATACACAAAAAACAATAAATTATAATTATTTTTTGACTTGTGAACACTTTAATTTTCATTTGATTCATGTTTCATATTCATATTACAATATTATTGAAATTAATAACGGTAAATATTTGAAATGGATACGCAGTTTTATGATTTCATTGATGGATTATTATGAAAAATAAATATTATTTTTCAATTATTGTTTCTAAATTGCTCCAATTAAGATCTTACTTTTTAGGGATATCTAATGAAATAACACAATAAATATAATATTTTATATAATTTATGAAATCGATTTATATAATCCAAAAAATGTGACTGACAAGACGAACGTTTCCAAATTTAATCAAAATGAAATGAATTTCAATCTGTAATACTTGCTTCTAAATAAAATTTCAAAATAATGAAGGTTAGACATAAATTCAGGGTATATTTAAAGAACGTGGAATTTCTAAATTATTTTTCTTCAATTAAAAGATTATAAGTTCAAAACTATGATAGATATTTAAATAATTTCATATCATGAGAATTTAGAATAAAAAAATATAGCGCATCATTTCTTATTTAACTAATATATTATGAATTTTATTGTTGAAGGGTGTTTGTATTCACTCTGTGAAAATTCATATTTAATAATTTATAAATAATCAAAAACACTGTTATATTTTCACTATATTTATTTAACTCTAACATTTTCGCCCACTTCAATGGGCATTCTCAAGAGTACTGAATCAGTATAATGTCATTGCAATCCACATTCATTGCTTCCGAATGTGGTGACCGACCTCTGAACGCAATGGAAGCTTTAGAAATATTTAAGCATCAGGATAATATTGTTAATATCCAAATTCCCGCTACGTCCCCATCACTAGTTTACCCCGTCTCACCTAAAGTTGTACCTACCAATACCACTCCCCACTCTTCTACTTCAATCCCTGTACCCACCCCTCTCTCCCCTCTGTGGCCACCTCAATTTTTATAAAGGACATTATACTGATTCAGTACTCTTGAGAATGCCCATTGAAGTGGGCGAAAACGCTAGAGTTAAATAAGTATAGTGAAAATACAACAGTGTTTTTGATTATTTATAAATTATTAAATATATTATGATATAGAAGCTCGTAGAACTTAATTAATCACACACGTCATTAATTTACGTCATTACGTAATTAATTTGTATCCACTCAACTAAGATGAGTTACTAATTAAATTAAATATTTTGAACATATTATCAATGATCTTATATATTACCATGATACTGTATAAGGAAATGTGCTTAAAATAACAAATCAATATAATTTATCATGTTGTCCCTGTAAATATCACTGAGCAATCCGGGATAACTTATTTCTTTGATATCTATGACATTAAAAGAATAAGACCCGAACTATTTTAAACTGTCATTAAATTCGATTTATTTAATATATGATATGAAAACAATGTGTTTTTTGTTCATGCTGCTATAAAGTGTGACTGACAAGTACCAGTCAAAGAAATGAAAAAAATGTTAAAATTCATATGTAAGTTGGTTGAAAATATAGGAATACAATAGAATTAATTCGTTCCCAATGAATTGAACTACATAACATTTTTATACCATTGTGAACTTATAAATGTAATATTCAACAAAACTGAAAGTAAAGAAAATATAAATAATCTTAAAAAAGGGTTACCAATTTACATGAGGGAATAAAAACCATAACATATATTCCGAATCTCTTAATATGATAAAAAAACACTATACATATTATTTAAATATTTTAATCATTTAACAATGTCAATAAATGGACTTAAAATTAAGCACTGAGGTGACAGAATTTTCCAAGTATTGAATCCGTCTGCCTTTGTTACACATTGACATAATAATACAAATGATGTCTGCGTATTCAATGCGTAATTATCCATTCGTGAAAATGTTCGCCTGACCTGACTTCAAATACTCAAAAGCACACGTGCAAATAAAATACTAAAGGTTTATTATACCCTATCACTAAAATTACTGACTACAGAAAGAGAGCCTACTTGTGATCTATACGTATCAACATAGATTTATGCACATTTAAGCAGTGTGTAGTGTATGAGTGTAGGTGATATTATCTATTTTCGTAAAATGATGAAGGGTTGAAAATAAAATTTCTTCTGATACAAAATCAATATTTGACCGCATTAAATATTGCTCTACGCTATAAGGAAAAGGTAAGTTAACAGTTGTTTTTCATTACAACTTTTGGCGATGTCGATCATATATTAGACATGTGATTTGCCATATTATGCAAACCCGTTTTAGTTATGTGAAAAAGTTTTGTTATTCTGACAGATTATTATGACTTTTTTGATATTTTTTTCTTAAAATACATCAATAATATATATTCTGCATAAAGCTAAGTATTTCCAAGTCAATATGCATAGCTTTTCTTCAAGTACCGTGCTAGACCTTCAAATGTCAACTATCACTCTATTCTGTGTTATGTATACAAAGAGCAACCTTCGGGATCCCTGTCCATGTCTCTTTCTATTATTTTAAATCGTGTAGGTATTTTTTTTAATATTTGAACAAATGATAAAGATTTGCTTTCGACAAAAGCTACTGAATCACGAAACAAATTCAACCAATTTATGTAAAACATAGATGGATTAAAAGTTCTATGAATTGTGTTTTTTTTTATTTTATTCTTTAATATTTAAGTAACTTATTTATGTGCAAGGGTAGATTTGCCTTTAGGTTTTGAACAAAAGATTTATATTTTGATAAGTATAATATGCTTTTCTGCATAAAAAGCTCTCAATATAAGTATTTAATTCTACGTTAGCATTCTTATAAAGCACAGCTTTGAGTGATTTACCTTCTCGTAAAATAATCTACATATTTACTTAATCGTTTAAACCTGTTCAATTTGAGCAAATCTACAGGGTATTGTGCTATTTCAGAATAGCAGAGTATTATTGCTTCAAATGACATCGTAAAATTCCCAGAACTTGTATTATTAACAAGACAAAGAGCGTAAGTACTAGATTACCTGGAATTTAAAAGCTATAATAAAATGCACAGTAAGCTTCACGTTTTCACTTCAATGATTTTTAACAAACACTTGTCTGAAATATACAAATACACTGTCTACATGATAAAACTACAACAAATTTGTCTTCGAGATGAACCGACTTATTTTACGGATTAAGTATATAATATAAAAGTGCTTGCATTCTGATAAATTTTTCACATTTTTAAGGTATAGTATTAGCCAATGGATCTAGATTAAAAACAAACTCATAAACTCCAATACACCCCAAACGTCCTCAATTTTTTTTTTGTGTCGAGAAGGGAAGTAAAACAAAGATAAAATTTAACGCAATTTTCGACTTCAAATAAAATGTCAAAATATGAATTAAAAAACTAAACGAATAAATACACTAAAGAATGCGTCACGGGTTCAAGTCCCGTCCAGAGCACAACCAATTTAGGTAATAATTAGATGGTGTTGTCCTTTTTAAGCCACAAATTATAGATTTATGTGTTAAATTTACTTCATAATAGGTATTTTGTTTATATTTTCTGCTCGTGTTATGTAATACCTTTTTATTAAATAAATGTAAAACAATACCGTCTGGAAAAACCGTAAGTCATGAATTTTTGTATCTGAAATAATTCTATTATTTGATGGAAGAAAGCCTGCATGAAATTCCTGATAAAATCTATAAATAATATGAACCCTCTATTAACATAAGTGTGGATACGCGCGGATTGGAAATTGAATCTATTTAAAAAAGTAGTTTGCAGATTAAAAAAAAACTATACCTTTATAAGCTTAATATCATGATTTGCAACCCAAGGTAAACGTTTGTTATTTGAACATAATATTATCGTGTTGTTTGAGATAAGAGAAAGCATGGAAAAGTTTTAAAGATGCCTTAAATCCAGCCAGTAGAGAGAAGAGGGCTAGCAGTAAAACATATTATTTGATTCATCAAGCTTTCCCTGCAATCATAAAACTGCACTTTTTCTCTATTATCTCCATCAATTAAACTTTACGGAAACTATCAAATAAATATTAAGCACCCCAAAATAATTCATGTTATGTGTGGGTACTATGAAGAAAGGTAATCACGGCAAGACTACCTATTTTTACGTATATTTTCATACTGGTTATTACTTTTTTTTTGTCTTGTTAGTATACTAATTAACAATCAGTTTAAATTACTCAACAAACAACCATGTACATGATCCCTCCATTTAAAACATTCAGCAGAACACAGAACAAGAACATAACTTTTAGATTACGTCAATAAGTACCTACATTTATTTAATAAATCACATTTCAACATCAAATAAAATGAACTACTCAATCGCATTTATAATCAACAAAATTTAATTATTGTTATTTTTAATACTGCACTTTTGAATGCAATATAAAAATAATCTATTCTTCGCTATTGTCAAATATGGTTGCCACGCTTATACGATGTGACTGAGGAAAGAAATGGTTTGATATGTATATTGTTGACTTTATTGACAGTTCCTGTATTGGTTTACCACGTCCGTCCCTTCTATTTATATCCCAAGCACATAGCGACATAATGCCTAAGGGTATAGGTTGTGTAGCATAAATAGCTCCCCCGACCTTATGGTTAGTTGGTGTTATGGCTTTATATGACTGCTACTAATACGACTATATCACAACCCATATAATATGTGTGAACTAAAACGGTTTGTAGACGGTATTAACACTGAATATTTTCTGCACAAAATTAACTCTATAAGCGTAGATTTATTCGCATAAATATCAAAATATAGCAGTATTTTTTTATTGTTTACCACCACACAGTATCTCTTGTGGGATACACACAAAAAGGAGTGAGCATCATGTTATACCAAATGCTGTTTTAGATCACATTTTATTCTTTTCCTTCTATCTTTTAAATTCTAATTTACTCCCCACTACGCTTTAGGGCCTATGATCTTAATATTTAATCTTCTGGCAGCTCTACTGTCAAACATCCTCTCTCTCCTTCATGTATGTATCCATTTAATTTTATTTATTTATTCTTCACTATATATTGATTACAAGCAAATTTACAAAAATATATTTAAACTAAATACGAATTTATTATCGTGGAGGCGCAATTTCTTTCAACTTACCCAATCTATCATCATTCATTCTCTTCACATTTATAACCTTACAAAAACTAAATCAAGTAGAGATAAAAAAGCAAGTTCACAATACCACAGTAAATTTACATTATGACTTACTCATAGCTTTAATACAATATTCCTACGATATCCATATCGGTGATAAAAATTATCGGACGGAGATCAGTAAATTAGGTACACAATAAACTAGCAACAACAGACATTCGCGTTTATAACAATAATAATATTACTACAATAGTAATATCGACACAACTCTTAACTATCAAACTTTATGGTTATTAGACCACATACGATTTCATAACCCCTTCTTAAATATTTTATACTGTTCATTGGGTTATATTTTTGAATGTTTGATATTTACCAGCACACGTCGGATCAACACCAATTGAAGAAAGACTCACCTCATACCTGGATATCTCAGGAGTCGTAGACCACTATTTATCCGCAGATTCAAACCAAAATTTTCTTTACGAACGAGCCGTTGAGCAGGCTTGAAGAGCCGGCCGACCAAAACCGCCGTCGTAGCAATCTTTCAAACTACTGCTCTCTTCAATACCTATCCCTTTTGTAGGTAAATAAATTTATTCAAAAAGTAATTTAAATGAAAAACAAAATGAGAAATATAAACAAAAAAAAATGTAAATGTATCCTGTTCAAAACAACCAGACCATGTTGCTCAATGTCTTAGATTTTTTTTATACTTTGCCTTTCAATTGCCTGATATGTTGAGACTTTCAAACAAGTATTATTTTTAAAATATACAAATGTTGTATTAAAAGATACAACATTTTTTCTAAATACCTATATTCATTAAAAATCCCCCTCGGCACCTTAGAAAAATGGCCGCCAAAACAAAAATTTCGAGAGTAAAAAAAAATAATACTTGTTTGAAAGTCTCAACATATCAGGCAATTGACAGGCAAAGTATAAAAAAAATCAAAAACATCGAGCAACGATTTTTCCATTTTTTGGTTGTTTTTGTTTGAAAAACTGGTTTATTGCAATATTTGTATTTTTGGATGTACAGTATGCAAATTATACCTATACGTCAGTGCTCGGCCCGAAAGCAAACAGAGAAAACATTGAGGCATCCACAAAGTACTTCCAAAAATATGAATATACCTAATCAGATGCTGTGAAATTTCAACCAGCCACAATCATAATTCGACAGAAAACTAAGCAAATGAAACCACTGAATTTAAGTCAATATTTTTTATCCAGTGAGGTTTTTTTGTAATAATAAATCATAATACACTTACTTAATTCATTCGAGAATAAAGAAAATAATTTTATATATAAGTTTGTGGAAAGCATACTTGATTGAATTTTGAATATACACCTGAAACTTCGCCATAAATTGAATAAATTTACAAGATTTTAATAATATTCTAATTTGTTTCGCCCCTTTCAACTATCTTTATACGTTTGTAATTAATAAATATTAACAATTTTCTAAATCATTTCACATTTAATGAACCCTTATTCATAGCGTCTCAATTAATATTTAACTAGAATAATTATTTCGCTTTAAAACTTTTTCGCTTCTCCGTAGAACACTTGAAAATTTTTAATGAATATGATTAATTTAAACATTGTGTTATCATAAAAAAATATTTTAATTACTTAAAAACCACTTGTCATACTAAATTTTATGGTAGTCATTATAAACTTCTTACATAACTCTAACTTATTCGTAATGAACGATGATAAAGCGGTTATATTAAATTGTATGTATTACCTCTCATGAAGAAGGATATTTCGTAGGAATGTGTGATTATGTGAAAATTAAGAACGTTTTTCCTTTATTCACCTCGATCCTTTTTGGTTTCGGATTTTCCTTTTTGGTTAAACATAAGTGCCTCCTAGGACTACTTTCCTGTTTTATTACGGCCTATTATATTCACATTATGACACACGTTTCAGCCTTAAAAAAGTAAACAATTTTGTTTGCCAGGTCTATGGTTAAAGTTGAAACATTGCGTGTTCACAATAACTTCTCTTTGTTTGAAATCTTTTAACTTCCTTTGTAAAATATAGTCGTGCGAGATTATTAATTTATTGAAACATCCTATGTCGTATTTGTATAAAACAGACTATGACTTCGTCAATTTGCATCGCGGTGCACTTGATTGAAAGCAGAAGACGATGGCTCAGGGTGGTACATGAGAGGCTAACTGGAGATGACGACCCCCAGAATAGGAAAACAATTAAAGAAAGAGATGTCCATCGTGTGTTAATCACTATAATATCTAATTATATCTCCCCTACGACATTGTAAAATGAGAATTGTACCATTTAATATGGCATACTTACACAATATACTACGGGTATATCGTGTATGTACTGCAGATAGAAACACACAATATGACGTTTGTTTTTATATTGAGAAGCATGTATTCAATAAATACAAAACTATGAATGGAACTAAAAAAATCTTATGAGAATGGATGTCTTCAAAAATGTTAACTTCATGGTTCACCGTTAATATTGTGTACACGTGATTATCTGAGACACAAATTAATAAAAAAAAATATAAAATAAACATTAGTCTAGAAAGTTTTCAGACATCAAATATTTTATATATTTTGATAAAGTTTACATAATTCAACTCTGTTGAAACCTACATTATTTAAACAATTAGACTTTTTATTATTTGTATGAGGGAACTCTTTTTTGTTCCTACTTATCATTGTTTAAGGAGAGTTGGTTCACGTTTTGTACGCTGTTGGTATTTAATTCCAGGAAAGAGGGAATAATTAAAGAGATGTCGGTACCTGTTTTAATAAGGCTCGTATACGTAATTAAAGTAAGTGATGTTGTCGAAACCTGAAATAAATTATCACACACGCAAAGTGAATTAAAATGGGTGTACGAAATTTACGTTTAGTAACGTAAATTCGTGGAATGTTTAGCATCCATTAATAGGAGAATATAAACTGAATATTTTCATGAGATTCAAATTGTAGTAAATCACTCATAAATAGATACCTACATGATAAACTGAAAGTTATTAAAACACAGTAACCCACTTATCAACATCGAGGATTTGTATATTACTATATTTTGACGACGAATAAACTATAATAAACTATAACTATATAAATAAACGGAGAAGACAGCTTGCATGTTTTATATGCAGCTGGTCTGCTGGCTACCCCACTTGTGGGAAATGCCGTGATGGTATAGTAGTAGTAGTAGTAGTAGATAAACTATAATTAATGTACTACGAGTTTCAACGTTGTTTTTCAGTTGAAAAGAGTACACAATCTTTGATAAATTTAAAAGTATTCTATTTAAATCTATAATTTACTGTGGAGACAATACTTAAAATTTTATGATCTAGAAATACATTTTTATATGTTGTACTATACACACTGTATTTTAACAACCCTAAAATTATTTGCTGAGTGTAAACATACGACCCTCTCATTCCATAATAATTAATATATTATTTACTTTGTTTCATAGTATAAAAAGAAAACTTGGAAACATCTGGCTGGTAGTCTCCGGTTTCGAAATGAACTATTAATATTTAATGACAATATCATTCAATTTCTCAGAAGGTACTTATATCTTATATTGTAAAAAGGTTTAGCATGTACATATTTACATTAATTATCGACGGTACAATGATTACTCAGAGGAAATGAGACACACCATCAAACTATCAATATTAATAACACTTATTACAACTTTTGCTTATTTGTTTATTTTATTCTTCTTGTACATCATCATTCACATTACAAAATCAACAAATCAGTTTACATAAGAAAAAATGTGATGATATGCAGTGGCGAGATTATCCCTTAGTAGAGATTTCTTTCATCCAACCACAACACACCTAGGTATAGAGAAATAATAAATACAATATTGATTTAAAATAAAACAAGATGACAATTTTGTGAAAAATGAATATCGTTTATTCGTTTCAATGATTCATAAACAAAAATTTCTCTTAAAACACTTTTTTTGTTAAATAATCATCTATCTTTTCACGGCATAAATTTCAATAACAAGCTTTATTGATATTTTAATTGAAATTTTTTCGGTCTTAAGACTATGAAAGTTGATTTTTACGAATCGATAAAAACGAATAAAACGACAGCAACAACATTTTTTTGTTTTACTTTTTTTTAAGGAAAACATTAATTTTTTTTCTTTTATCTGTTTTATCGATTACATTAACATTGTTTGATTTATCGAATGTAATCGAATGCAGTGGCTGATATAATAGTCGATATAGATTGATATTTCAATTTATTATGAGATAAACTTTATATACTTGTAATAATTGTAATTCACTATAAAATTTCTCGCAACGACTTAATTAGGCATAATTTAATTAGTGTAATTACTAATTATGTATTAAAGAAATCTTTGTTTAAATATAAAACAAACGACGTGAATATTTTATTGATTTTTTCTCTTCTTCAGATAGAATTCTCTTTCAATAAATGGTTGCTTATTAGACTGTATGAATAGTAAGGATTGAAGAAAGATCCACCACACACCCGGATACCTCAGGAGTCTTTAACTCCTACTTATCCGCACATTCAAACCAAAATTGTCCTCACGGGCGGGCCATTAGGGAGGCCTGAAGGGCCGGCCGGCCAAAACCGCCGTCGTGGGAATCTTTTATACTACTTCTCTCTTCAATGTCCCCTCTGGGCGGTAATAATGTTTATTGAGTTATTATACAATATATATACAAGTAAAAGAAAAGAAAGAAAAATAAACAAAATGATACAAAACGTGAAGCAGAACAAATAAAACATGATAATAAAATATATACACAAATTGGTAAGTACAGAAGGCCGAGGTGAGGTGTCCAGAGACGTGCTGTTAGGCGTTTAAAGGGCGCGAGCCCGAGAGTCGCCAGCGCCAGCATGTTGTGGAAACATTAAACCCTCCCAAAAGGGACATCCCTACCAAACCTACTCTCCACCAAGGGAGACAGGACGACACAACAAAAAGACGAGTTCGCCACACGCACCACCGCCACAATGGGCAAAACCAACCCTACGACGCTCCCACGTCAGACGGGGGTGAACCCGGCTGGCGCAGAAGCTCCCAACGAGATACCCAAACATCCACAAACCCCAAAAATGCCTTTAGGTTCCTTGGGCATTGCAAAACCTCCCCAAACCATATAGGTCTGGGAGTGTTCTCACTCATATCATCTAGCATTGCATCTCTGGCATCATTCATCACAGAGCACTCCCATAGGATATGCTCGGCATACTGCGCCCCTAACCCACAAACACACCACGGATTCTCCGCAAGGCCAAGGTCATACAACTTGCCCTTTAGATCACCGTGGCCCGTCACAAGCTGGACGGCGTAGTGATTTAGGGAAAGGAAACGCCTCTTCATTCTCTCACATACGTCGGGAAGAAAACTGTAAACCAATCTAGCAGTTCTCCCCCGATCCCACCTATCTTGCCAGACCTCAAAAGTTCTCTTTCGGATCATGCCGATTGCCCTACTGAGTCCTCTAGTCCCAGGCTCCGCATGAACGGATATTCCAAGATGCTCAACATTGCCGTCAGCCTTGAGCTTACGCCTGGCTACACCATCTAAGATTTCTAAATCAGCGGGCAACACACCAGCGATGACAGGAAGACCATCGCTAGCGGCCGTTCGATACGCACCAGTGACGGCGAGCAGGGGGAGTCTCTGTCCCCTCAAAACCGCCGCGGACACAGAACCAACCGCAAGACGGTGCGACCAAACACGGGCGCCATAGGTGACCTGGGCCACATACGTCGCCCGATAAATGGTACGCACAGTCCGCGCCCTGAGGCCCCACGTACCACGACTGAGTCTGCGTAGAGTGTGAAATAACACTCCCGCTTTTTCGGCAGTCGCTCTCACGTGTGGAAGAAAGGTGAAGCCCCTGTCAAGGACAACCCCCAGGTATCGAACTTCATCAACAACCCTCACGGGATGCCCATCCATCCGAAGCACCGGGTTCCTGCCCCTTCCCAGCACACCCTTCAACCACAGCGCGGAGGTCTTGCTCGGTGAGAAAACAAGCCTGTTCACCCTGCCCCACGTCAAGATGCGATCTATCGCGATGCTAAACTTGCTTTCGATTGCACTCCTCGTATCTCCAGAGAGTAAGAGAAGTGCATCGTCGGCGTACGCAAATATGGTGCAACCAGGCGGCAACTCCATTCTCAAGAGGTCATCAAACAGGACATTCCAAAGGAATGGTCCAAGGACCGATCCCTGCGGGCAGCCCATGCTGACTTCCCTCTCAACTAAATGCCCAGCGTGATGGATTACCACTGACCTTTGGCTAAAGTAACTGCAGACAATGTCATACAGCCAGCGAGGACAACCCCGTATCTTAAGCTTGGCCAGGATAAGCGGCCACCACGCATTGTCAAATGCCCCAGCTATGTCCAAAAAGACACCCAGCACATTCTTTTCTCTCCGTTCATCCTTCCATTTCAGACATGCATCAATGGCATGCTCAGTAGAGAGACCCCGGCTGAAGCCAAACTGTTTAGGACTACCCTGCGCCAGAGTCGACCCAAGCCGGTTCCTCACCAAGATCTCAAGAATCTTGCCGAAGGAAGGCAGCAGGGTAATCGGTCTGTACGCCTTGAGGTCCGACAGCGGCTTGTCATTGCCTTTGGGTATCACTCTGAGCAAACCTTTCTTCCATACTTTTGGAAAAACACCCTCTTTCATACAACGCTGGAAAAGCTGCAACATCTCCGCTGGACAACTCTTCCAGACGTTTTTGACAATTATACCATTCAGTCTGTCAATCCCTGGGGCCTTTTTTGGACCTAATGTTTTGATGATCTCATTCAGTTCGCTGTGAGTCACGACGCTTGCAGCATCTATAGTCTCACGAGCACCAGGGCAGCGCACTAGAATACGCAACCCTGTATGGAACGGGCTGTCGGTGGACGTCGAGTCCAGCGGCACTAACCCATCCAAGAGGGCCCGTAGTGTGTCATCAATGCACACAGTTTCACTACCGCCAGCTACAATGCTAGTAAGATAATGATCGGCGGACCTTTTGGTCTTAACAGCAGTGCGCGTCACGGACCAAGGGTCGGCGTTTCCAGTTTCTGTGATCCACTCCTTCCAGGCCGAGGTCTTTGCATGCCTTATGGCCAGATGGTAGGAGCCCCTCGCACGCTGAAGCGACTCGACGAGACGCTTGCCAGCGGGAGAGTCCCGCATGACGCTACCCTTTCTCACAGGACCATAGGCCCTTTCGGCTGACTTAAATTGACGACGCAGAACCGTGAGTTCTGGTGTCCACCAATTGGTAGACTTCTTTCCCCCAGGTCTACATCTACCCAGCACTTCGGTCGCAACTTGAACAACCGCTGAGTTAAACTTTTCCCCAAGTGATTCGGCACCTTCACACTTCCACAAAACAAAATCTCTCATTTCAACTTTCAAAGCAAAACCAAAGTGTTCCCAATCAGCATTCGAGCAACGAAAGCTCCAGAGACCGTATGGATCAATCTCGAGCGTGCCACCGACCGACCAAGTGATAAGCCGGTGGTCGCTCGAAACGTCACCAACGTGAACCCTCCAATTAGAGAGCTCCGTATACAGATCATTGGTGCAGAGCGTAAGATCAATCCAGCTCTCACCCATAGGCCCGGCAAACGTGGCAGGTTGTCCCGCAACATTGAGAATGCATAGTCCCATCGAAGATATAAAATCTGCGACGGGGCCACCACTCCCAGAGCGGTCGGTGCCAGGTCTGTCGTACCATAAGGGAGAGCGTGCATTAAAGTCACCGGCCACAATGACCGGCCTACCTCTCAGGGCATCCAGCGCTCGTCTCAGACCCTGAAGGTAAGGATTGAGAGAGGATGAAAAAGGATTCGAATAATTAATTGGAACAAATTTTTGAAATGGGTCCCAGGTGGTCAGACAAAACGATTTTGTGGGCCCGACTAAAAGATAAAGGTTGTCAACTAAATGGTTGGGAGGAGAAGATAATAATATATGTATGAGGATGAAAACAAAAGCTTGAACAACAGGTCAACTCGATTGTTGAACTCTTTGTATACCTATTTGTATATTTAGTATGGTCTCTAATAATAGATTAAGTATGGAATATTTTTGGCTTACCAATACACATTTAAATTGATGTTGACTGACCGATCGATAGTCCCAGAGACAATACATAATTATATCGAAGCGTTTTAAAGTTTAAAACGTTTTTGGTATCACAATCCCTGATCACTCGTAGCCTTTAAATATCGAATAAAATAGAATGGTAACACATTTGAATGTTTTTATTGTCACAGAGATTGTAAGGTCATGCCTACAAATATTGCATATAAGACAGGAGCATTTAAAGTGTACTAAGAATTTCTACAAATTTGTTTTTGTATAAACATTTTCACATTGGTCTATCATCACGGCAAATAGTACCTCGAGTTGGATAGATGGCGGACCAACTGCATTGTCTATAATGACATAAAATATTTATTTTATGTAGGGTATACATATTCCAAACATAAAAATAATCTGAAATTGATTCGGTAATGTATAGATTTTTCTCTGAAATCGAAATGCCTAAATTATATTATTGTAATTCAAAAGTTTATTCACCTTTTTATAATTATTTTTTATTAGTAGTAAATTAAAGAGAATAGTATTTTTTGTGTATTTTAATTAAGATTTTAAGTTAAATGTCTCATTAGTCTGTAAGATTTCGTAATGATGTTTTCAGGTACAAAGTTGAACGCTGAGCATTGTGTAAATAAATTAATATAGAAATCCTTTTGTTCCTTTTTACATACATAGGTTATAAATATATAAATACCAAAACAGCACAATATTATACCACCTCTTTCCAGTACAATTATATACAATTTCAATGCAGCTTATAATAATGGTAATTTAAAAATACTGCCACAATAACAATGATCCTAACTAAATAGAATTCAAGCAGGGTATGGCAAATGTGCATTTTGTGCAAATCATATGGACTAATGAGATTTGTCCTCTAGTGGTGAGTGTAAGAGTAGCTCACTATGCCATACAACGAACAAAACTGTGGAGTGTCCTCTGTATGTGTTTGAGTATGGTTATATATATATATAATCGTATGGCATGTCAGGCGCTATAAATCATAAAAATCATAAAAAAAAATCTCAAAGAGATAAAATTGTAAAAAAAAAATGTCAAAAAGATAAAATTGTAAAAAAAAAATGTCAGAAAGATAAAATACAATCGCAAAATATTTAAAATTTATAAAATGACTCTTGTATCCCTCAGCCAAATTCTGGCTTCGGTTGTCAGATTACTAAAACCTTCCATCACACCGTGGAACCTATAAATAGGGCAATCAGCAACAATATGTTGCGTGGTTTGTGATGTTGCCCCGCAATCGCAGCTAGGGTCGGCAATGTACCCCCATTTATGGCGCTCCGCTGCGCTTCTGCTGCAGTCCGTTCTAATGCGGTTCAATCTCACCCACTCCCTACGGTCCAACGTAAAACCATCAAGTCTTTTGGTTGGGTCTGTTACCAAGTATTTATTTTTTGTGTTTTTACTATCCCATTCATTCCGCCATGCCTGTTCCGCATTGAAGTTACCATTTTCCAGGACCTGTGCTCTGGACCAGAACGGCCTTCTTGATTTTAATCTAGTATTCGGAATGTCCCTTAAGGTCGTGTTAAGGAGAGAGGTGTTGTCGCGCGCCCTCGTCCATTCCATTTGAGTATGGTTAAGGAGAACCTATAAGAGGTAACCATCAATGTAGCCAACTTGCGAAGAAAAATACCATTGAATATATGGGAACAGAATGTCAAATGTATAAAAAAAATATTGACATAAAATTTTGCATGAAAATTCTAGGGTATGTATGTATCTGAATAATTAATTTGGATTGCTGTAGATTATACAGAAACATGTCGTGGTGTTGAGTATTGTGAAGATGAGTTAACTGTAAATATATATTTTGAGCAATATACAATGTTACTAGAATTCTGCTATTTTAATAATAAAAAAAAAATACATTAAAATTAGGATGTGCATTTGTTACCACTATAATAATTGATAATTTTATTGAAAACAACAAACAATACATAGACTATTTGATAAAAACTTAAATCAAAACATCCTCTTTAGAGAGACAAGTCTCGTGTAAAGGTCGCTAAATTTAATCTATAAAAACTTTTTCATGTATTAGTGACATGAAAAATTAACCTATAAGTGAGCTATTGAGAAGATTGTTACAAATCAGAGATAAAGTATACTAACCATTCTGAATAATTAATATTTTATTGGCACGGGAAAGACGACTCACATAGTTTAAACATTCGGTTCACCAGCTTTCCCATTTGTGGGAAATGTCGCGATTTTATAAATGAATGAATATTTGTAATTTTTTCATAACTAATAATTTACGTTTTTTTATAAAATATAGGTAGAGAAAATTAATAAACTTTAGAAATAGGTAGGTATAATAATGTGCAACATGAGGTTGTAATAAAAACATGTGTCAACCTACTCCTTCTAAAAATGCAATTAAAATGTTATTATCCCGAACTGTACTCATTGTAATTACATTCGATTTACATGCGCACGTGTTGATTCGCTTTTCATTTTACTGTGTCACGTTCGAATTAACGGATGAACAAAGCGTACATGTGTATTCAGCAGTAACATAGTATTTAGGAACAATTATACTTTACTGAAGTCGTGATACAAAAGACACAGTATATACCTATATTGCTCTTTTGAAAGCTCTATTCGAGTTGCTCCAACGATAGTTAAATATATCAAAACATTTGAAATAGATTGTCTAGGAGTTAGCTGGTGAATGACGACTTGATGGTTTGAGTTAATTTAGATTTAGTTGGAGTAGTTATGTTTTAAAAAAAAGACCAAATTAGTGATACTGAGGAATGAAGAGAGAACGATAATATACTAAGTTGGATCAAGGCCTGTCCCAGAGCACGAGCCACGCTCAATTCTGGGACGGGTACTTTGATCAAATGAATTGAAAAAATAAATAAATTATATTATGTATATTATTATGTATATATATTATGTATGTTATTGTGTATATATATTGTTATATTATATATGTTATTATATATATTATATGTATTGTGTATGTATATTGTTGTGTATATTATATATTATATATTTAGAGCAATTTATATGAGGTAATTTGTTCTGGATAAATTGTTCCCAGGAAGAAAATTAAATCAGAAAAAACTTATAATTTATCTACATCTACCATAAGGGCACCTCCAACCAAACATAATATGTAAATAATATCTATTTTTTTTTATCTAAGTTAGGTATTTCATTTTTAAAGGTACGGCGAAAACTTGCATATTTATTAAATAATGATGATGATGATTTTGGATGATTTTATTTTATTTATGACGCCGTTTTACAGTCTCTAGACCGTCTCAAGGGCGCCAGTGAAGAGTTCAGTTTTTAATTTGCCTCTGAAGCTAGAGACCGTCTGACCATCTCTCAGCAGCACCGGTAGGGGATTCCACATAACTGGTCCAACAACAATTACCGGCGGAAGTTGGACTTACCGGCTCTATTTGATCTGCTGACTGCACCAAAAGTAGGATAAAACGTAATGGTATAGATAGGTAATTATTCAATACCAACGTTTTATTGCTAATATTAAATTTTTAAGTATTTAATTTGTATTTATTTGATTATCTTATCTGTTAAATTATTCATCCCGTGGAGCGCCCGGTAAAGAATTGGTCTCCCACTCTTCTCCGTAAGTTTTCGAGTGTCCTGTAAAAGGCAGGTGTTCGAAAAAATTAAGACATTATACATCTTAAATTCAGCGATGAGGTTTGCCACCCATCCTGAATGTCTTGTTTTTATATTGGCACGAAGAGGACAGTTTGCATGTTTCTTACATGCAGCTGATCTGCTGGCTACCCCACTTGTGGGATATGCCGTGATGGTATAGTAGTAGTAGTAGTAAATTATTTATTATCTATAATTTTATAATTCTTTTTCAATATTATTAAAAAAAATATCTCTTAATATTTAAACTCAGTGTATGTGTGTGAACTTGTATCGTGTAAATTTTTTTATAGTCTGTCTTTTATTTGAACATGTTAAAGGCTTGCGCCGTATGTAAATAAAAATAATAATAACTAGAAGACAAAGTCACAATATATTTAGAGTTGTTATATTTATGAGAATTTTTATGTAGAACGAATATTAAAACTACAACCTGGATACATTATCATATTACACGGATACGTGAGGACCAAGATATATAAAAAAGAGTAAATTAGATTTACCTTCCTTTGTCTGAAACTTATAGTCCCTGAAACATTATTATTACTTCCTCAAACAAATTGAACTAGTCCCTAGGCAATTTAATCCATCTATCTACTTTCATCGTACATAATATTATTATAAGTGCAACACAATGTGAATCACAAGACGTCACTCAGCTTATAAAACAAGAGACTTGAAGCTGTTATGTAAAACGCTGTCATTGTACCTCACTGAAAGCTTTGAAAGCTCTTTTATAAGTTTTATCTCCGGGGATACAACAGGAAGAAATGCGATATATCATAAATATGTTTTATACGATGTTTTCTTATGAATCTTGACATTTGATATTAAAATTAGTTTCCGAAGTTTTACTACTAAAATTTTACATATCTTCTATAAATATAACGACAGAGTTCGTCGGTAGCCTGGAGGTAGAGTCTCGGCCTCGTGAACAAGGTGTCCGTGTTTCGATACCAGGTGCCGGCAAACTCCCCTTTCACGACACAAGCTTTAAGTAGCTTACTGCGAAAAGTGTATAAGGTTGTATTTGGGTTTATAAGAAAACCCAGATATATCTTCTTTTTTTTAAAAAAAATTGATAAATATTCTGCATGTAATTGAACAGTTGACGATAATTTCCCAGTATATAATAGCACTGAAACTTACGCTATTGCCGAAGTCATATCAATATAAATGTAAGTAAATACATAATTATTCTTCTTCTTCTTCTTAGTCAGCCATCTCTCCACTGCTGGATATAGGCCTCTTCCAAACTCTTCCAATCGTTGCGGTCCTGTGGCCTCTGTTTCCATTTCTTTCCTGCGATTGGAGCAATGTCGTCAGTCCATCCAACATAATTATTAATTACTATTAATTATAATACATTTTGTATCGATAAATGTCTCTCATTAGACTATTCACTAGACTGTCAACAAATTTACAATAAATTCCTACCTCTTATGGTCAACTAAGTTTTGATAGGCATACATTTGTACTGATATAAGAAATAATAAAGCTCCAGATGATCCAAGGAAATAATATTATATTACTTGAAATTAAATTATATTTGTTTGAAAATGACTTTTAGTTTATTTTGTTTGAATAATTTTATCTTATGTAGGAAAATAAACACTCGTATCATTATTTGAATTCTTGGAAGCCTTTCCCAATCCTAAAACGTGATAATATCTCGCAAATAATATGACTTACCTTATTATACTTCTTAATAAAAAAAATCTATCAGTTAAATCAAAAACATTCACCACAAGACAAATAAATATTAACGAGATAATTTTGTGAGAATCTCCTATTGAGGTATATTCAAAATACTGGATATATAATTTTATATCAAAAGGTTTACAACATACTAGATATAAATGTCTATTTTAATATTATCTCTGTTGGCATCACACGAAGTTACATAAAAAAATGATTATCTGATAGTACTATTAAAGATCTCTGCCCTTAAGCTATTCTATGAAAATGAGTCGTCAAAACATTCGAAAAAAATGCTACCGTAATCCTATTCTTATCACTATTACTCACCCCAGATCTTTATATTTCGTAAGGTTTACGTTTATTACTCCGTATATCATTCCGTAAATCTCTCCCACTTCAACAAATAATATTGCCATACCATGGGTTCCATTTCTAGAACAAAACATCAGATAATAATATTATTATTATGATCCTTGTTGTTTTGTGGAAATCTCTGAATCTTTTCAGCAACACGAGTGACGTCAGAGTTTTGTTTTATTTTTCATTCATTCCACAATTTTACGTCTTTTTCAAATATGCGACGTTTTGATTATGTTGCATCGCGTTATCCGCAAAAATAATAATATTACAGAATTGCAGATTCAGTAGCTTGAAACATTCTTGAAAGCAAAATGTTCCAATGCTATTTTTTTCATCTCTACAATTTTACATGTAGAAAGTATTTTTCAAATTTCAGAAATGTTTTAATTAAATAAACTCATTTTTAATATTTTTTACAGTTTTGATTTTATTATGTAGGTATGGAAAATGTTAGTGAACTTCTTAAAATTATGCATTCAAAGCGAAAGTGGACTAAACCACATGGTGTCTAATATTGAGTTAACTATGAGAATGTATGTAAAATTTGTGATTCTTCGGTTCAAAAGTAGACTTAACTTCAGGTAACAAAGTTAGATCAATTTAAGACCACTTTTTAATTGAAAAAACGTCCGTTTTACATAAATTCTCATAGCTAGCTCAATACTGGTCATCAGGAGGCTAAGTCCACTTTTGCTATAAATGCCTCAATCATCATGTTAGTTATGGCTGGTAAAAAAATTTAAGCATATTTCTTTTAATTAAACTCCCTAAAATACGTTTCTCTCATAATACAAAGTAGCGTATAATTAATTTATAGATATGTTAAATACACATTTACAAATAGACAGAAATATATAGTTCTATAGAAATATTATCAAAGATTTAGATAATAAATATTTAAATTAAAAAAATAAAAAAAAACACTGTTTACTTTCATTTAAAATTGTTATAATATTAAAAGCTTTTCGGACATACGTCCATCTTCAGTCGTCCATCTTTAGTTATAAGTAATTATTACTGAAGATGGACGTATGTCCGAAAAGCTTTTAATATTATAACAATTTTAAATGAAAGTAAACAGTGTTTTTTTTTTTTTTATTTAAATATTTATTATCTAAATTAAAATGAACTTTCATAGTGTTTCCTCTTCGAAAATCGAAAAGTTATTATCAAAGATTTATCATTGATACAAAACTACGAATATACTCGTATCATCGGAGTAGCGAATCGCTTGCATGCAATAAATCTTGTTTTATGATTACAAATACCTACATAAAGATGATTGCAGCATTTGTGGATAGTCCGTGATGTTGCAATCAGCGGTTGTTCTATAAAAATATATTATTTACCAATAATAAAAATATAAAACAAAACAGTAATAAAACACACCACGGTAACGTCATAATACGTTTCCTTTTTGCGGTGAAATAAATAAATCTAACGACCCTGTTTTACTACTTATCATCCCCAACAAGACAAATTACAAGTGACATTAAAGACAAGACATTTTAATGAGGTATAAAAAAACACTTCAAGATTGTTGATTGCTTTAAATTTATCTCTTTAATTTATAAAGCTTTACGTGTTATTTTCCTTGCACCTTGAAACTGGAATTTTTACTTCTACAAAAAATAACAAAATGTAATGCTTTTAATTGCGATGAATTAAGTTGAAAGTACTTACATTAATGATGAATATTTTTTGTTTGTTTTTTTATATTTGTAAGATTTTTCTTTATTTTTTAATAAAAAATTCTTAAAAATGATCTTTCTAACAGAGTAAAAGCAGTATTTGTACATTTTTTATTCACCTAATTAAAGCTCAGCAAATAGGAAGAGATTCATATTTCTTGCTGATTCCGGGAATTCTGGCCTTGAACAAACTTTTTGGCACACATATTTGACAGTTATATCTACTTGCTAGCTTCCGCTTAAAGGCCGGCAAGCCTCTCCAGAAGAAGTTGGCAAGGACTAGTGCCTTGCGCACAAAAACATTTTTTAATTATCCATTATACTTTATTCCGTAATAAATATTATAGTATTTTAGATGAGACAGGATTTAAATATTGCAATTTCAGTCATAAATTCTTGCAAGAAATGCTTATACAATAAATATACAGTTAATATTGTCAATCGACGGTACTTGGTGGAAGTTTATGTTGAATAATTAACAGATAAAACTCTTTTAATAGACCAAGAAACAGTTGAAATAACGGTCTAATACGGAAAAAATTTTAGCAGGCCACGGACACAGACTTGGTGGTCTAATGATGTACAGTGGATGGTCGGTAGTGTATCGATGCAGTCTACTTAAGAAAGAAAGGACGAGGCATATGTCCAACATGGACACAAAAGGAATATTGATAATGAAGATCAAGACATTTTTAATGTATTTCCACAATTCCATAACACATTGCCACTCTAAAAACCTCCAGTGTAAATTTTTATCAAAGGCGGGATTCAGGTCAATACAATAAATCTTACACATAATTTCCTTTATTTTAAATCATGAAGTCAAAAAACTTTAATTGAGCTTCCGAACTGACGTAAGATATTGAATAACACCATATAAATGCTTCATAAATTTACAAAATCGAGGTGAAGATTCATCAAAGAAAGGAAATTGCTTCTGATCACACATTAAGATTTAATTAAGTTTCTTTGTAACAACAGTGTACCACTGTACCTTCTGCTGCTTCGAGAATTCGTTTTCGTTCTACATACTCTATAAATGAGTTAGAGAAAATCACACAGGAGTCGACTACTACCACAATATATTATTAACTTTACTTAAACTCTAATTGGATATACATCCCAAGTGAATATAAAAACGCTTACCAAAGTTCAATGATTCAAACACTTCGGTACACAGTGTTGAATTCACATTATTAAAAGTTCGTCACATTGTTTTGAAAAGTAATTACGTGATTTGTAAACACACACTGAAATTAAAGAACACTGTAAAAATAAACATGGTTTTGTGTTAAGTACATGATGATATGTTTATGATAAATCACGCTCAGTTCAAAAAAGAAATGAGAAATGTAAATCAATTAGATTCCATCAATCGTCTACAAAACGATTTGGTTGATACACACACCC
Organism: Athripsodes cinereus; assembly: GCA_947579605.1. Classification (NCBI taxonomy): domain Eukaryota; kingdom Metazoa; phylum Arthropoda; class Insecta; order Trichoptera; family Leptoceridae; genus Athripsodes; species Athripsodes cinereus. The sequence continues at coordinate 10,847,555 of OX388322.1, forward strand.
ATAGAGTTTTTATTTGTGTACTATACAAATATAAGTATTTGTGAATTTTTCAAAATAAAAAATAAAAGCGCTTCAAAAACATAATAACCCAATTATTTTCATTGCTTTCGATAAAAAATATTTGCTAGAATAATAAGAATCAAACTAAGGTATATCTCTGATTGAAGCACTTTGTAAATTTTACTTCAAAACAATCATAAATTTCATTTTCGGCAAAGCAAAGGTCTGATAAAAGTTTCTACCGAAATTCTTAATAAAATTTCAAAAAGTTTTCTGGTTTAACAATGTTATTATTTTGTCAAAACGAGTTCTTTTAAAAGTTTTACCAACGTTAAAGTAAACAAAGTATTCAACAATAATCAAACAATAGAACTTTTTTCCAAAAATGTACAAAATTACAATTTAATTTAAGAAGACTTGAAAAAATTCTTTTCATCGAGTTTGTTTTTGAATGCAAATGAGATAAAATTTGTCATATTTTTATATTATTTAGAAGTGAGTGTTAGTTAGTAACAAGTTAGAGATTCGTTACGATAAAAAATATGCAGACTTCAATTTCAACTTGCATAATAAAACTTGATTGAATGCTAAAATGCTTTGTAAGTTTTTTCTAAGAAAATATTTATATTCGTGATATCATACGACGTTCCCTTTCATGCTAAGAAATTAGCTGAAATAGTATACCTATTAACTTGATTCCTAATAATATGTAATGTCATCTTATGTTAAAATAAATTATGTAATGTTATAATATTATTGATATATATCTTTCCCGTGAATCCTCGATGAAGAATACATCCTCCACTCTTTCTGTATCCTGTAAAATTGTAAAATGCAAGTGTTCGTAAAACTTCACTATAAGACTCAATTCAGCGATGGGACATACGGTGGACATTCTGTATGCTTATTACATGCAGTTGGTCCGCTAGCTACCCTACTTGTGAGATATGCCCAGATGGTAAAGTAGTAGTATTTCTTTCCCAATCTCAATTTTTACTATCCATAAACAGTATCACACGCTTACAAATGACCCGGGTAATTCTAAAGATAGATGTGTATTTATGTATCAGTAAAAAATTTAACTTTCATAAGATAATGAAAAATCAATAGGCAACTAATTAAAAAATAATGGAACATAGAGGAAAATATCTGACGAGATGTTTTCTTCTATGTTCCATTCTTGTCATGGCGAGAAATATGTAAATCCGTTACTAATTATACCTCGATTGGTTCTAGTGAAATAAATTATACGAGTATATTGATTATAAATCATATTATGAGCTACAAGGATAGATTTAATATTGTGCAGATGGTAATCTTATCTGATAATTTTAAATTAACGTGCCTACATACATAGTACAAGATAATACTAGCTTCATTTTGTTAGTTTTTCTTATAAGGGTACAGTATAAAAATTTAAAAGCAATGACCTTTTAAATTCACGTTGTCGTAAATTTTATTTAACACAACACTTGCATCTATCGTAGTATGGAAATAAATATATTCACTTCTTATACTCTATAGTACATCTTACTGTGTATAGATGTACTGTAGTTGTCTCTTTGCTTAGAAAAGAAATTAAATTTCTTCCACATTGCACCTGCATTGAATTCCTTGCCATCTTAAGTAGCTATACTCCCACTACAAGCGTTAGAATGAGAAGGGTGGGTGTTTTCATTTTTATATAAAAATTCTTTGTATATAGCTCGATGCATAAAAAGAAACTTCCCTTGTACATATTTTTACAGAATTAGCATAAAGTTATGAATATTTATCATAATTTTTTATTTTATTATTATAAAAACGAAGAACATGTAATTATTAAAAATATTTCTTTACAATTTTCATAAAAGGTGTATGAAATGCGAAAAATGTTTTAATAAGAATGTTAAAGGGGGTTTGGCTAACTACGCTAGCCATGCCATTTGCCTAGCTGGACTGTTGTTGTGGAACAAAACAGGAGATGTGCGAACGTATTCAAAGCGATGTTAAAAAAGACCCTCTTGTTCGGGAGGTGTTATGATTTATAAATGGGCCCTTGTGATGCTTTTTTTCTACAAAACGGCGCATTTATTTACGGCAGCATTGTCTAGTTTGTTTTCATATTCTAGAGTATGTTTTATAAAATGTACACGAGCAAAAAATGATAGAAAATATCGAAAAATAAAAAATATGACTACATTATAACGGTATCACACAAAAACGAGGCAACCAGAACACTACTGTAGTTGTATGAAATGATTGGACATATAATTCTCTCCATACAGAGCAATTTTATGCGAGTTGCGATATTTCTTTTGATTATTTTTCTCCATCTCTATATTTTTTTACCAGGGTAATAGAGGTTAATCCGGGCTTTGAACAACTTTTTTTACCAAAACTTTGCCGTTAATTTTAAACTGTTTAATTAAATTTATTGTAGTATGCTTTCTGCTCTACTCTCCCAGATGGACCGTTGATGGGCGATTAAGTTGAGATGAAAACAATTTTTGAATTCTCCTCGTATAATGTACATAGTAAAAGGAATGAGAACATCATACACCTACAAAATCCAAAGCTTTATTATAAGAATCATACCATGACACCTAAGAGTATGTACATAGGTTAGTCATAGCATTTACCATGAAAAATATAAAAAAAGGATACATCAAAAACCTTTCATAATATAGGGTACCTTACATGATATTTCTAAATGCTGAAGTCACCGTCAGCGTAATAATATTGTTATGACAAGTACCATCAACACCGCGACGCCAACATAGTGAACTTTCCTCAATAAATCTTTTTACCTTTATGATAAAAATATATCCAGCAAGTAGGTTATGTTAAAATATATGGGAAAATAAAAATATATACGTAGGTGTAGGTAATACTCATCTCCTGTCTTCGCTCGTGTGATTTTGAGTGAATAATGCATGTCTTCAATATAGAAACATATGTTTTAATATTCTGATTAAATGTATTTTAAAAGGCAAAGAAACTTTTGCGAAGATAGATTTCCGTTTTTTGTAAAACAGTAGTGAATTTATGGTAAAATAATGGATAAATCTATTTTGATTTATATTCAGTTTTGCAAATGTTGACTCAGTTATATGTTATCCATATTTATGAAACGATCATGGATACATTTAATTATTAATTTATTTATAACCAACAATGAGTGACATGATAGTTGTTACCTTTGGTTCACTCAAAGTTCATAATACACAAAATAGTTTCACAATGGAACATATACATAAAAACAAACAATAATTAAAGAAAAGATTTCAATATTCAACACTTAAAATACAGTAGCTATTTTCAGACAATATCAAAAATTGTAATGTACATACATACATACAAACATACCATCACGCCGCTTCCCTCGCGGGGTAGGCAGAAAGGATCGAGCGCCACTTCCTTCCATCCTTGCATACATCTTTCGCTTCCGTCACTGTCATACAATTCCTCATGCATGCTCTCCTGTTCAATGTGCTCAACACGTGACCGTCCTGTAGGATTTGATTTAAATGATCTTGCCATTTAATCCTCGGACGTCCACGTCTCCGAGCACCATTCCTCTCAGCCAAATATATCTTCTTAGTCATTCTGTCCTCATTCATTCTTTCCACGTGCCCAAACCATCTTAACTTATTTACATTCATCCTTATTTACGTTCATCCTCATTGTAATGTAACTGTTTGTAAATTTAAAAATAATTAATAATAAGAAACTGTGAACTAGAATTGCGTTTAACCCTTAATTGGGCCCCGTTAAACTAAATGTAAAACGTAAAAGTTTTTGCCAGATTTATATTGTTAATTAGGATAGAAAGTAAATAGAAAAAAAATATTTCTTGTTTTCTTTTTTTTTCATACATAAATCTAATGTGGGAAATATTTACCTTTTGCTTTTATTCTGTTAAATTTCAAAGAGACTGGTGGGAAATATTTTCCTTTTGCTACTGTAATTGTCTTATAGTTTGGAACTAAATAAAAAAGAAAGTAACTGGAAAACATTTTTTATTTAATTTTAAAACTAAAAATTACAAAAAAATATAAAACCTAGTGTACTAAATGAAAAAAATCAGTATATTACTACTCTCTTGGTAAATGAAAATTTTCGAAGCAGGGAGTAACGCATAATGATACTTTACAAACTTTGCATTCATATTTAGAACGTCTTTCTTTTGCACGTGTGCTGCAAAATCGACACCTCTTAAATGTTTTGAGAATTGGCATATGGCATCCAACATCCCGGAGTCTGATTGCATCAGGAACACCATGAACCCCTCCCTTTTTTGTCTTAAAAATACATGAAGATTTCTTTCTACTTGTAAAATTTCCCACAAGTGCTCGGGCTATTCGCAAACGAAAATCTCGATGAATATTTCTTTCGGCAGAATGAGAATTTATATACAATATGTAACTGTTCACTAGACATGCCTCTAGTAAAAACCAGAATATCCTATGCCAGTTTTTTCTAGACTTCTTACCTAAAGGATATGAGGAGCGATAGTGGTCAAAAATATCGACTCCTCCCATGTATTCTGTGTATTTTTTAATCGGTAATGGAATAAACATTTGTTTTTTAGTCCCATCTTTTTGCTTTCTATTTATGATACATACATCTTTTGGATTGAATGCTGTGGTGCAGACGAACACATCCTTTGTATCTCTCCATTTCAGAGCAGCCACAGGGTGCGAATACTGAAATATGTACTCTCCTGTAGCAAGTTTGTTGTCTTTACTTTTACTCACAATTGGATCAGGTAGACCTTTTCTGTTGCTACGAATAGTACCAACGGAATAAATTTTCTTTTCATATAATGCTTCAAGTAACGGCAAACTTGTGAAAAAATTATCATATGCAACTAAAGTATTTTCAGGCAATTGTTCACACAAATCCATGACTACTCTATATCCTAGGTTGTCCTCGCTAGTTGGTCCATTCTTCCCAGTATAAATTTGAATTTGATAGAGATAACCTGTTTTTGATTCGCACCTGGCCCAACACTTATATCCCCGCTTGATGGGTTTTTTCGGCATGTATTGCTTTAGACAGCTTTTACCCTTAAATTTTATCATTGCCTCATCAACACTATGCGTTTGGGATGGTGCACAGGCTGCTGAAAATGTTTTATTTAGCGTATCAATAAGTGGTCTTACTTTGCCAAGTTTATCATAGTTGGGAGAACTTCGTGGCAATTCTTTTGTAATATCAGTAATGTGTATATTTTCGGTTATTTTCTTAAACCGTTTCAAAGTCATTACTTTGGAAATGACTTCGTTTCTATAAAAGTCATCAGTTGACCAATAAAGCTGTGTATCAGACATGGGATTGATGGACAACATGATGATAACCCCAATGTAGGCCAACATTTCGTCCTCAGTGACATCATTCCAATGTTTTGAGTTGATTTGTTTTGCATAAATATTTGTATTAGTTACTAACATGCGAATAGACTCTTGAGGAAATAGATCATAAAAATAATCAATCGGTTGATTTCTATTGGAGTGTATTCTTGTCGGTTGCAATAATGAATCAAATGTTTTGGGACAATATATGCCATCAATGTTTGTAGACCATTCTCTATTTTTATTTAAAAAAAATGAATAGCTTCGTCTACTTGGTTTATAACTTTCAGCTTCGACTTCTTCCACTGTTTCCAATGACGCATCTTCTGAAAGTGAAAAACAGATATGTTACGTATAATAATTATTGTGTATAGTAAATAAAATTACCGTTTTTAAAATATAAATTACTAATAATAATCTTCACCTGTTAGTGTGTCCACATGCTGCATCATATTAAGTCTTGTATTGGTGATGTCTGTGCTCATAACTTCGTTTATTTCAACATTATCATCAGAGCATAAATCATCATCAGATGAATCCCTCATAAGCACTGCTTCAATTTCACAAACATCCAACTAAAAATATTTAAATGCATGCAATAAATATACAATCAGTAAAATCTAGTAATAAAAGCGGGTAATTTAGGATAATTTGTGCAATTCTGTATGAAGATTACTTTTTTTAGTACAGTTATAATAGGTAGTATAAGGACAATAGGCAAATATTTCCCACAAGATTTATGGATGCATAATCTATAAAATATAACAGATGATAATTATAATTATAATAATTGTGATAGAAAAACTCAAAATCTACCATTATATTAAAAAACATTCTACTTACCGTATTTTTCCGAGACATTTTTAATAAAAAACTACACACCAAGCACTGTTTAACGCAAAATGACAGGAAAAAATCTTCCCTCCAAATGTTAAAATTGATAACCAAAGATAATGCGGTTCAGTATAAGATTGCGCATAAACGATGAGTATACAAATATATTTAGCTTCGACCGAAACGCATTTTGTGGCAATTACGTTCCTTTTACAAGTTTAAATCACCTAAATACGATGTGGGATGTATTTTCATTTGGTCCAATTAAGGGTTAACTTCTGATATAAAAGTTTTAACAAAAAATAATCCATTTATTTTTTTGTATTAGACAGCACTGTGTCTGTGCTTCGTTGCATTTATATTATCATAGTATCGACACATTTCTTTCTGAATCTCTGTAAGCTGCGTTTATTTTGTTTTAATTCTAATACAGTTAGTCGGGTTAGTTTTGATGCATTCACCTTTTAACCGTCTGTCAATTAGAGTAAAGAAAGTCGTAGTCACAACACTCTTTGAGTTAAATGGAGGTCAAACTCCTTGCAACAGCTCAATGACTTTGACTATCTGTTTCGTATTACAAGAAGTACCTTACAAACCTAAACACTTATAAAAGAATGGAAAAAATAATAACATATTAAAGAAAAATAACTCAAAAGGATATTCTCTGGAGACAACCATAACTGAAATCGCGTTTATTTAAAGTTTGTCTTCTTAATTAATTTCGACAACAATTAAATTTATTTTTCTTTGCTGTTAAACTAAATGAATGCAGTTTTTTTTCAGTTACGTCAAAAATGAATAGTGTTTTGCGAAAAAGGGTTGAGAGGTACTTTAAGGATATTATGGATATTTTTTTTGTCGTATTGAATATTAGTTTTAGTGCACAAGTAGTAGAAATCCATAATTGTGTAAACTAAAAAATGTTTACTTCTACTATAGTTTTTAAAAGCGATTGAGATTTTCAATTATATCCCGTGGAGTCCCTCGTAAGGAATAGGTGTCCTCACTTTTTCTTTTAATTTTTGAGTGTCCTGTGAGAGGCAAGTATACATATAATATTGTATTATTTCAAGACATTTAATTTTGTCATGAGATACGCCACCCATTCTGATGGTTTTAATTTTGTTATTGGCACGGAGAGACTAACTTGCGTGTCTGTTACGCGCAGTTAGTCCGCTGGCTAACCCACTTGTGAGAAATGCTATGAATAATAGGATGTACCTATATAACTATAGAGACTTTCGATTTCTTCAATCTCATAAGTTTCTTATCTTAATAATCTCTTTGTAATAAGATTTCTGTTATCTTTATAATCTCTTTACATTTAGGCTGATAATGAACTAATAAGTCTAAAAAAGTATGTTCGCTTTTTTTAATTTATCCAATAAAAGTTAGGAAAACTATGATAAACTTAATGATAAAATGAATTTACGATTGCCAATTGTAAAGGTTTAAAACAGTAGACATTGTATCATCATCATCATCGCCCTCAACGCTCCTCTCGGGAGCACAGGGCAGAAACCAGCCTCCTCCATTCAGAGCGTCTCTGTGCCAATTGCGTCACCTCTTTCCACGACATTCCTTGCGCTCTGATATCGTTGTCATAGGAACGGTGTATTGTGAAAGAGGGACGCCCGGGCCGACGGAACCCCTGCGGACGGAAGAACAGTGCTCTTTTTGGCCAACTATCATTAGGCATTCTCAAAACATGTCCCAGCCATGACCATCGCCTCTCCTGTATTACGGAGATTACAGGTATCTGCTGGGTGCGCCGGCGCACAGCATCATTTGTAACATGTTCATACCATCTGACATCCAAAATCCTTCTAAAACACTTGTTTTCAATGCTTAGTATCTTCCGCTCTTGAGCCTTGGTTAAGTGCCAAGACTCGCAGCCATATAGAAGGATTGGGATGATGCACGCATTGAACAAGCGACATTTCGTCCTGATGCTGAGTCCAGACGCTTTCCAAACTTTGTTCATGTTGTTGAAAGCCCAGACATTGTATAGGAACAGAATAAAAAGCAGTAAACCTAGTACACACTATTTAATTGTTTTTTTTTCATTTTACGAGCTCATCTTTATTACATACAACAACTTTGTATAATGAATATTAAAAACACAATTTATTATAAAAAGATTTCATCTATGTAAATAATTAAATTTTGCAATTGCTCTTATTACAAATCGTCATTATTTTAAAATTAAATAATTTAATGTTTTATCTTTTTTTAATTATCATAAATATAAATAATTAGCTTGATTTTACTGGCACTAACAATGTGGTATCCACGAAACATTTTGGATTTATGTGGTGTAGTACATAATTACTATAACTAGATATTTAAAAAAAAAATTAAGCTACGATTGCTACAATTAAGCTACGATCAGATTGTGTGTTGCTTTTTATGAGAAGAAATCTCGTACGAATGTTAAACTGAATTACTGATAACCATTTAGGTAAAGTATTTCTTAATAAATGTGTAGAATATTTACTATTTTTTTTATTGATTTACCGGATTTGGATGCAGATGACAAAACCAATCAGAAACCTCGATTGGAGAACCATGTCTACGCAATGCAACACCTTTCTCACTTCTTCCGATTAGATTTTACACAATGTTGCATTGCGTAGACATGGTTCTCCAATCGAGGTTTCTGATTGGTATTTCTTAATACTTTAATTCGTAGAAATGTAAAATTATATTAGTTATTGTTTTAAAATTACTCTTACAAACACAGGAAATCAATTCGATTCAATGACCCGTCAACGCTCCTCCCGGGGGGTACAATTAAACAATCTCATTAGTTGTATACATTTATTTCAAACATGGCCACTGCCACCTATAATATTATTATACTAGTATGATAGATGGCTCTCTGATTCTCTCTGTAATTGTCAATACTCTTACGCCTATCACCATCATAAAAATGGTAGAAACCGTTAACCAAAGTATAAAAATTAGTGATTTTCCAAACTACAATAGGTACTTAAAAACATTAAAACAAATCCCACACCTGACTTAGGGATTCAAAAGGTATTAATTAGAGGTCATAACCCGAATTGAAAAAACCGGAATTGTAATAAAAAGTTCAGTAAATGTCACAAGTTCAGTGAACCTATTTCATAATGGATTGATTGCTTAGGAGGAGAACATGTTATATTAAATGTGCTTGTACATGTAAAATAAATATGATAATTTTTTTGAGATTACCATTATGATTGTCATGTGACATTATACTTTACTTTGATGAAAAATGTTTAAATAAATTTATGATAACGGAGCGAAAATAATACAAAAACATTAAATGTATGTTTTTATTTCCTGTGCGGTAAAATCGTCAATGTCACCCAAGAGAGTAATAACCTTAAAAATATAAAATAAATAAAAGCGATTTTGAATAAAATTTCACCTTCGTGGATCAAGCTTAAGGATTTGAAACTTTGAAAAATTCAATCCTTGATTTGATCTATGAAGATAATAAAACATCAATAATTTTTGGAAAAAATTACTTAAATGACTATTTATATATATTCGCTGTGTCGGTGTTTAGGTAGTAGAATTCCATAGCGAAATAAATAAAACAATTGTTTTATTTATTTGAAACCAGTAACCTTATCAATAAATAAAATAAATTTATTATCAGAGATGTGCAAAATACTTCCAAAAAAGTATTTAAATACAAAATACAAATACTTTTGAATTTTTGTATTTCAAATACAAAATACTAAATACTTTTTCAAAATGGTATTTAAATACAAAATACAAAATACGTATTTTCAAAATACTTTTTTAAAATACCTTTTTAAAATACTTTTTTAAAATACCTTTTTAAAATACTTTTTTAAAATACCTTTTTAAAATACTTTTACAAATAGTCGAACAAGGTGTAAGACAAAAGTATTTAATATTTAAACCATTGATGAATGAAAAAGAAATTAAAAACTGGACAAAAGTATACATAAATGGAGAAAGGGTTGACATGATTCGATATAGCATTGCTTGCAGACAATTGATGAATGCCATTGATGAATGAAAAACTGGACAAGAGTAGGTATACATAAATGGAGAAAGGGTTGACATGATTCGATATATCATTGCTTGCAGACAATGAGGATGACCCTTAGGAAGAACTGTCAAAATAAAAATAAAAAATTGATTAAGTCATGACAAAATGTACAGTTGTTAGAAGAGATAAGCCGAAAATTGTCATAAATGGATTGAGTATTATCAAGCAGGTAAGAAAATTCCTGACTTGGGCTACAAAATAAATCAGAATGGATAATCCAAATCTGAAATCGTATGGACTACTGTAACATCATATTATATACAGGACTGCTCCAGACTCTTCCTTATCGTCTTCAGATGGTTTTTAATGTTGCCTCCGGATCATTTACAGAGAGAATAAGAGCTGCCACATAACTTCACTACTAAGAAGTCTACACTAACTGAAAGTCCTAGAGATAGTGGTGTTTAAACTGTGTCTCACTGTCCACAAGGCAGCACACCACCCACTGAGCTGTTCCGCTGACGAAAATGTGTGGCGAAGGCTGTGATCAGCTTCTTAAACTCGTTGAACTCAAAAGGGCAAATACCTCTAAAGTTGCAGAAAGAAGAAACAGAGTCGCAGCTTCATCTGCCTGGAATAGATTGCCTTCAGACAAAATTGAAAATGCTACCATTCAGGAGAAATCACAGCGCCCTTGAAATGGCCATGAAACATTAAACGGCGTCATGTATAATTTGTTCAATCATCATTATTATGTGTGTATATCTCAAACATGGAGTACTCTAATGGAAACGTTGTATTTGTAATTCAACAAATTGGCAAAAAAAGCTTGCGTACGCGCATATCAATTAATGGCAGAATTTTGTTTCAAACAATAAAAAGGTATTTTGTAAAAGTATTTTGTGTAAAATACAAAATACTCAAAAAAAGTATTTCAAATAAAATACAAAATACTTTTTACAAAAAGGTATTTGAAATACAAAATACAAATACGTATTTTGTATTTGTATTTTAAATACTTTTATTTCAAATACGTCACATCTCTGTTTATTATGTCACTGATAAATTTCGTCCTTTGATTATTTTAACATCTGTGTTGACAAATACTGACGTGTGTTAAAAAAAATAGTGAAATAATCAAAACAAAATAAATACTGTTCGGCAAGTCCATTAAAACTATGAATTAACTGCACGGTGAACTGGAAAAACTGATTTGACTTTTTCTACTAACAAACGTCAGGTAGTTTTAATGACATTTGAAACTAAACTCATTTTATCAACACCCCTTTTGTAGAATAATAATAATTCGAATAAATGCCAGATTGTGGAATATATGATTTGGTTTATTTCGGTTATACGCACTATTAAAAATAACGTTTGCTTCCGGTTTCCGTTTCATATTCTTGCATTACCAGTCAGATATCGGGTGAAATAAAGGTCCTGGGAAAGGAAATGAAATGTTTATTTTACAATCAAGTCCATCTACAAACATTTGTATGATAATTAGATAGGAATGTCAAAGTACATCGGAATTCTAAAGCATAGAAAACAAAAAAAAAATGTAAAACTAAATTTAAACAAAATTATAATAATTATCAACTGGGTAGGGTACCAACACATCACAAATATTGGGAGAAATGGTGACTCACTTGGCACAAAAAATGCTCTAAATGGAGGATGTTGGTTTCTGTTCTGAACTTTCTGGAAACGCATTATTACTATAAATTAGTATCTATTATATTTTTAAAAGTGAGATGAGATTAAATTGTATATGGTCCTACAATGTAACAGATAAGTTTACCGCATAAATAATTTTTAAAAATCTATTTGATACTAAGAACACATTATAATATATTCTATTCCATTTTTGAAATTTGTATTCACAATCAAAAATATCCACAGAGAGAAAAAGTAATTGATATTTGATTCATACGTATCATTTACCTCCTCTCTGAAAATTCTAGTTACGTACCGTGAGACAATTAACATTCATGGAAACAATAATTCATTTAATACACCCACAAATATTATTCTCTATACACTGTGCCGCGAATCTAATAATATTAAGGTAAATAATTTCACAACAAGAATGCCATTAGTAACCAAAATGTATTACACACAATAATACGTCTTTAAATTAAGCATCACCTCAAATATTATACAATACTGGTAAATTATTATAACTATGTTTCGATGATACATTTACGTCCCTATTAGAGTACTTTTCAATAAAAATAAAAATATTCGCTTAGTAAGCATCTATTACTACTAATACTGCTCCATTACGACATATCCCACAAGTGGGGTAACCACCATACCGGCCGCATGCAATAAACATGAAAGCTTAACAAACATCGCTGGATTTAATAATTATTTGAGATGCAAAAGTAGTATTTTTCATTAACGAGTATTTTTTCAAATTCTAGCCCACATTTTTCAGTATACAGTTATCAATTTTATTATGAATTATTTAGTGGGTATTGGATTAAAAATTTACCCTTTTAAAAAACTTTTCTACTCAATCTTTTTTCAAAGCATCATTGCGTCAATTGAATCGCCTCTTCAAGGATATTTATAGCGATTTGATATAATTGGTATAGGAATGGTGTATGGTGAAAGAGAGAATTCCAGGCTGTCGGAAGCATTGTGAACAAAAGAAGCTTTCTATAGCCAGCCATTGGAAAAAGGAGACGATCGTCCTGGTTGAGCCATGTTTTAAGAATGCCCAATGATAGTTGGCCAAAAAGATTACTGTTTTCATCCACAAGAGTTCTGATAGCCTGGACGTTCCTTTTTCACAAAACATCGTTCCTATGAAAACGACAACAGAGCGCTAAGAATGTCGTGGACAAAATTTGTCCACGACATTAATATGACTAAATTGCCACAGAGACGCTCTAAATAAAGAAAGTTGGTTTCTGTCTTATGCTCCTGAGAGAAGCGTTGAAGAGTAAAATGATGATGAAGATAATCATTGGAAATTCTTTCATCAATCTCAAGTAGGACCATAATTTATTTCATGTCACAGAATTATTTTTATCTAAAAGAATTATTTGTATAGGCACAAAAGCATCAACACATTTATCATTTTTAAAACGTTTTACAAAAATTCAAACAAATCTTATAATGGAAGATTATTATTTCAAGTGTCTCTTTTAATATCGAATCTAGTGTTTTATATTTTTAAATCGCATTTTATTTCTATCAAATCTTCAATCCTTTTGAGTATTTTGTTCCGTCCCGAGGGATGATTAAGAATTCTAAAAGTCTTGCGTCACATTTTATTTTCTAGTTATTTGTCCTGAAAGATCAAAGCTCTTCTTAATGACACCGACAAGAGCAAATATTTTCAAAATCAAGTAAAAACTTCAGTTTACATGTTAACCATAATATAAATAGAAATTCTTACACAATTATGTAACTAAGTAAATTTTTCTGTAACTTAATGATTACATTAAATTCATTAACAAAACTTTTAACAAAACACTATTTTTTGAAATATTTGTTCTCAAACATATCAACAGACAAACGCCAATATGCCGAAAAAGATTATATGCCGACTAAATAAATTAGTAAATCCAAAAAAAATTGACTTCGATGAGGTTAGAATTAAATATAACTACTACTACTACTATACCATCACGGCATATCCCACAAGTGGGGTAGCCAGCAGATCAGCTGCATGCATAACTAAAATCAAAATAACTAACTTGCAAAGATTGGGCAGTGGAAGTCCCACCCGGAGGAACTACCAAATAAGGTGAAGTTGTTTTTTCTTAGCCCCACATGGTAATAATTTCTTTATTTCACATTTTACTGTACATTGGTTACAATATATCAAATGAATACAAAGTTTCATTAAATCATCAGTGGGCCTAGTCAAAACACATTTTAGCGTTACGTTTTCGTTCAAATGTAGACGACGTTGCGAGAACGTGTAAATTTTCGTAGCTACTTGTGTATTTTAGCTACGAAAACTGACGCGTTCTCGCTCACGCTCAAATGTGTTTTGACTAGGCCTACTGTTATACAATTTAATCTACAGACGGTGAGTTTACCGCTAGAATGGGTCGCTATATCGCTAGAATGCGATGCCTTCCAACTGCCAATTAAAACCCTCCTCCTGAGAGGGGCATCGTAGACGTAAATGTAGCATAAAAGATTCCCACGAGGCGGTATCGGCCGGCCAGCCCTTCAGGCTGCCCAATGGGGCCCGCCCGTGAGGACTAAAGTTTTGCTTAGAAGAGCAGATAAATAGAAGTCCCCCGACTTCTGAGATATCCGGGTATGGGAGGGAGTCTTCAATGCCAATTAAAATTAACAGAAATATACATTCATGTATATACCTATTAACAGAAATAGTGGAAATAATTTATTTATTTTTATTTTTATTTATTTTTTATTTATTTAAGCACATTTACGGATTTCACCTTTTACATGTTGAAAACAGAAAAAAAACAAAATTAACAACAACAAGTAAGTCCAAAATAATAAAAATAATAGTTATGATGATAAGTAGAAAATAATGATAATTAAACTAACAACAATAAAAATAATAATTAAAATAACAAGATGTCAGTTGGTAAGACTAATAATCCAAAATAATAAATAATAATAGGCAAAATATAATGATAATTGAAATAAAAACAATAAAAATAATAATTTAAATAAAGATGTCAGTTGGTAAAAATAATATTATGATTCTATATGCAACGTTAGAATATATACAAGCACTATAATATGATAATATAGCAATATTTTATGCCAATAAAAAAATTCAATCAGAAGATAAACGTATTCTATACAGCTAAGTCCTAAACAGTTTTTCTTTTGCTTTTGAAATATATTCCTGATTGCTCATAAAAGCTTCTCAAAAGAAAGAAGGAAGTAACAAATGAATGAAAAGCTTCCCTATCCAGTAAATCGATACTGATTATTATTACTATTACTGGTAAGATATTAATTTCTTATAAAAGATACGATACCAAAGAATCGCGGGAGGGATATTTCATTCGCTTTCTATAATAGAGAAAATTTAATAATAAAAATCTAACATATAAATGCTTTAAAGAGAATGACGTATAACCACAGAACATCACAAAGAGAAAGTATTCACAACACGTCGGTTTGTCTCATTCTAGATGAGACAGGGGCAAATTGCAAAATAATTCTCAGTATATCACCTGGTATAAAGCTATATCTACGAAATACAAGATGAAGTCAGGAGGAAATAATTGCTGCAAACCACTATTAATATGTACTCCAAAGACAGAAAGCTAGTCAAAATAAATACTACAATTATACGGTACAAAACCCTGATAAAACCAGTCCTGATATATGCTTCTGAAACCTGAGTGCTAACAAAAGCCCTAACGAGAGATCCATTACAGCATTTCAGAAAAGGATCTTCAGAACAATGTAGGTCTTTTGAAAGATCAGTATAGTTGGCGTCGTAAATACAACAAAGAGCTCTATGGCAAGTACGGAGTGCACTATGAGATCAGCTCCGTCAAGGTGGGGCGCTTGAGATAAGCTAGTCACATAATCAGAATGAATGACGACAACCCTGTAAAACGCCTCACCCTCTTCACACCACATGGAGCCAAGTTTTACATATCTTTATTATTAAATACGTGTTGTCTTACTATTTTTTTCAAAGTTTGACTACTCGTATTCTGCTCTCATGTTTTCAAAAGCCATATTATTGGTTTGTCATCTGGTAGGCAAAATATTACACTCAGTCGTCATAACTGTAATCTTTATACATATAAGACCATCTGTTCCATTTTATTTCTCGTGTAATTGACTGCAAAAAAACTATTATCTAGGAACACGAGACATTCAATGGTAAATTGAATACTTCATTCTACATTAACACTATCGATAGGCTCTTGAATAAACTCAATCTGGATTTGTAGAAGAAAATGCAGAAGTTAAAGACTAGGATCGTCTGAAAAATGTTGCTCTACTATTAAAGGTCGAAATAAGTACTTAACTGCATTTTATTTGATATTTTCATTCGCACTGTCAGCACTGAATAAGCTGCTGGTACTGGTGTAGGTATAATAAAATATCTCAAGGGAAACTAAATAAATAAATAATAATATAATACACGTGGAATAAAATTTCAGTGCGATCAAATTGAATGTGTAAAGGTATTTGGGTACAAGGTAGCAGCAAATATGTAGCTACGTTTGCGGAGTGTCGATAAGCTTCCCGAGGGAGATTAAGCGATGGAAATAAAATAAATAAATGTTCCAAAAGAAATGTCTCAATAATTTTATTAAGCTGTCCGTACAGTGACAGTAGTGGTGAGGGTATTATTCTCATTTCTCTCCTACAATACCTAGAGTTTATTGACATAATGAAGATATTTCTACAGAAATGGCAATATAAGAAGAGAGGCGAGGGCACATAATACCATTAAAGGACAAATCATAAGTGTAATTCATTAATATCGATTGTAAAAATTGTTCAATTTTTACAATCGATTTTTCTATCGTCTCCCATTTACTCATTTATACTTTAATTCATTTTCATTTTTATTTTTATTTTTTTATTTATTTTATTTTAACAAGCTTTAACAATGAACAATACAATAATAAACATTTAATAATTTACATCGCCAATTAATGTATCTTAACTACGAACAATTTAATACAAAGCACAAATTCATATTTCAGTCTAATCAGCAGGGCTACTCTTGAATTCAATCAAGATTAGATTCGATCTTAAGATCAAGATTAGATTAAGACTTGTAGATGGTACCCCCGACGCAATCTAGTCTTGATCTTGATCTAATCTTAACTTTAAGATGTCTTAATATAGAGATGTATTTCCTAACGCCGTTATCTATGGGTACCAACATGACAACCACGACAACTGAATTATTAAATCTAATATATCACGTGATTTCACCGTATTTCCACATTTTTTATAAATCTAATATCAATTTCTGATTAAATGAAATGAAAATGATATTATATAATGATCTATAACAGTGCAATTAATTTATAAAAAATATTTTTAAAACCTATGCATTGACACTATTTTTGTCTATGACATATTTTGCTATTGTCTATTATTATCTCACTGACACTGACAGTTATCAATGTTTGTTTTGCGATGTTTTAGTTTGTTGTTTTTGCAGAAGTATACGCGAATTTATTATATTAAAATGATCAGAAAGTCACAAATTAAGGTAAGTATGAAATAAGAATTGTGGAAACAATCATTAATGTACTTTGTTACAAATATAATGCATTAAATAACATGTTTTGTTTATAGGTTTATTTGGACATTAACTAAAATGTTTTTCTACACAAGGATTAATGAATAATGTCTGCATATGATCGTCTACGAACTTTAAAGAGAAGCTCTTTTTTGTGTGATGAAGTAAAACAATTTATTTATTTGTTAACAAAGTATATGGCTAAATAGCCTTATTACACTACAATTACTTTAAAAAAACAACAAACTTGGAACAAACACAATCAACATATAAGAGACAATGAATACAACATGACAATAGAAACTACTGGATATTCTCAACAGAAAGCATGAACCTTTGAATAAACCCGCTCACAGCACATTTGCTCATGGTGTACTCTGAATAGTGTTGAAATCAACTTCACAGTGATAATTCCCTATTACATGGAGTCAATTCGTTGGCGAATAATAGCTATAATTGGACGATGATCCTGTAGCATAGAACAATGCCTGACTTTTGGTGCTACAACTAGGGAAAATACAGTTGAGTAGGAATAAGTTGAATAAATTTTGATTTATAAAGTCTTGAACCATTCTCAAATAAATGTTGTATACTTATATGTTTTTAATTATTACCTTTATCATGAATGAATGAAAGAAACAAATATAAGGAACGGATGAAGAATGTTTTTAATTATTGCCTATATAATGAATGAATGAAAGAAACGAATATAAGGAACGAATGAAAGAAACTTACAGAGCATGCAAGAAAGAAGTGCGAGAGTGTCAGTTGTACATGAAAGTTGCAGAATGAATGGGATGAAAATGAATGTGACTAAGACGAAAGTGCTGGTGTTTGAAAGAGAGATTGATAGAACAATGTGTGAAATAAAGGTTGGAAATGAATGTTTGGAGCAAGTGGACGAATATGTATGTTTGCGATGGATGGTAGATACGAAAGAGATATTGAAAAAAGAAAAGTGAACGGTGCACTTCGATCTAATAGCAATGTCTCGAACATGGCTAAAATGCTGGTGCACAACGCCATCCTCGCACCGATACTTATGTATGCAAGCGAAACTTGGATATGGCTGAAGAAGGACGAAAGTGGAATAAATGCAGTGGAGATGCGAACACTGAGAAGAACGGTAGGTAAAACATTGCAAGATAGAGTAAGAAATGAGGATATTAGAAGAATGAGTGGATGCAAGAAGAGTGTTGTTGATAGAATACGTGTAAATAAATTGAGATGGTTTGGTCATGTAGAGCAAATGGATGGTGTAAGATTGACGAAGAAGGTATATTTATCTGAAAGAGAGGGTGTGAGAAAGCGCGGACGTCCAAGAACCTTGTGGATCAAATACTCAAGGGCGGTCGCATGTTAAGTAAGAGGAATCGGCGTGCATGTATGAGAAACTGGATGAATGTAGAGGAAGCGAAAGAAGTATGTAAGGAAAGATCAATATGGCGTTCCGTTCTCTCTGCCTACCCCACCCAGGACACGGCGTGAAGGTAAAGGACAGGATATATCATGAATTTATATATTATAGGCAGAATGAATGGAGCCCCACGGAATATCTGGTTTATATGGTGAGGCAATTAAATTCTATTATGTGTGTTAATGAATGTGTATTACAGAGATAGAAGAAGTAGTTTAAAGGTTTATTTGAATGAGAATATAAGGAAATTGGATGAATTATTGTGATACATGTCTGACTTGTGAATGCAACCTTTAGAAAGATGGATGTTGAATTGAATTAAACTCGGGTCAATGCATTGATGTATGCAGATGATGTGTACATTCTAGGCTACAATAATAATAATAACAAAAAAAGGCAAAAAAAAACATAAATTTCAAAATATAATGTTTATTTATCTCAAATAATTAAATAATAAACAGTTAACATATATATAAGGAATGTAGTGTTCATCACCTAGAGACTAATTTATTTTTAAAAGACATAAACGATGAGCTGGTGCGGGTTGTAGAGGGAAGCTGGTTCCAAAGTCTAGCGGTGTGAATGCTAAAAGATGAAAAGTAGAAATCAGAGTGATGTGAGGGAATCAAGAGCAATCTATTGTTCTCCGACCTAAGTGAAAGGCCACGCACCGCTCCAAATTGGAATCTTTATTTATGAATTCTTGAAATATTCGTATAATTTTTGCTTTGTTGTTGTTTTTTGTGTTTTGTTTTTGTGACATTTGGCATTTTATTTTCTCCGTCTCAAACTTTTTATGTGACGGATGTGTAGTTTCAATTGTTTATTGAATGAACTTTGATTGATACCATGAATTTTGACTGTTTTATCTGAGAATTCTTCATTATTAATTTTAACGTTTGACTAATATTGTGTATTTCTTCTTTTATTAATTGCTCAATGCAATTATTTTTATGGTATTTTGATATTTATTTTTTTAAAAGTGTAATGATACTATCTTACATTTTATACATTTTTAATTGCTTTTTATTTTTATATAGTATTAATTGTTTGAATTTTTAATACCATTTTATAAAAGCTTTAAGCTGTATATATGTGTAATAAACAAATATGTATAATAATAAATAAATAGAGTTTTGTCGATGGGACAGAGCTCAGCGAGGCATAGATGTGCTGCACCGCTCAAGGCTTTATGAACCGTGAGGTACAGTTTGAAGTCTACTCTCTTTGGGACTCTCATCCAATGTAGCTCCTTAAACAGTGGTGTGATGTGTCAGTGCTTATTGTCTCTGTAAATGGTCCCATCAGCACCATTAAAGGTTATCTGGAGACGGTTGAGAATGATTCCAAGAATATTTTAACTAAATAATATCCGAATATAACCTGTAAACGAAACATATTATTTAATAAGGGGAAATAATGTATTATTGTGTAACACAAGCAAAAAGTATTTAGAATTTATTCTCCATTCATCTCTATTTTATGCTAGTCAACATTTAAGAAAGGGACTCCCACCATTTACCCCTGGATGTTTCAAGAACATCAGTTTTCATATCATCCAATTTCTGCTAGCCTCTTTACTACTACCATTACTATAGACATAAGACATTTGTATAGACATAACATAACATACATAGATATTTCACAGAGATCGAGCTAGTCCCAAACTTAGATGAATCTTGTGTTATGGGTACTAACGCGACGATACACACATTTACAATGCACTAAACACATATACTTGTAACACCCAGACCCAGGACAATTTGAAAAAGGTCATTCCTCAATCTGCCCTGGCCGGAATCGAACCCGGGACCTCGTGACTCAAAGGCAAGAGCGTTACCTCCGGCCACACCGGCCAACTACACCGTTATAGCATATCTCACAACTGGGGTGGCAAGCAGAGCAGCTGCATGTAATAAACTTCCAAGGTGTCCTCTTTGTTCCAACAAAAAATTAAAACATTCAGGATGGATGGGACATTAGTCTCTTCAATTTGGTGAATTTCTACTATAGGTTATCCAATAGCATCCAGTTAGAGAATATACCTATATTGATGATCCATACCGTTGATATATACCCATCGTTGTATTTATTTTTATTATCTTTCACTGTACACTGTTACAAGATATCGTGGGGCATTCGGATATGAACTAGGGGAGGGGTACAGATTAAACTTAATTATGATTTATTTTCTGCATAGTTGAATTTCATGACATAATTATGCATTTATGTACATAAATAATATGGCATTCACTGGGCGAGATTCATTCCCTTGTCCCAATATTGCCATCTGAGCACTTCTATAATATCTTGTAACGGTATACAGTGAACGATAATAATAATAAAAAATACAACTATGATCATCAATTTATATCTTCTCTTAATGGGTACTACTGGATAACTTATTATAGAAATTAACCTTTAATTCTATGTACGTACCACAATTCATGTCCTTATTTGATCCATATAGGTGTTTCTTGGTCCGCATTTACATTTGTGCCTATTGTCTTGCCCTTCTCCATGGTGATGAGCACACCTGGATGCCTGTTGTTATGGCCAATCCAGTTGAGTCGTTGTTGAACAATAATATAGTTTTGAAATAATATTTTTCACTCATCTTCTTATAGCCCGCTAGACTTGATTCAGAGGGGGTGCGAATCCATGTTTTTGCGTCGTCTGTTACAGGATGGAGGCCTTGTATATCTCCAATGAATGAGAATATAGGACAGTAGTCAGATAAACAACACATACACTGTTCACGACATAATTCCACAATGCATTATTCGTTTTAAAACTAGTCTCACAGTAAAACTTCAAAACAAGCGACTCAGACAAAACTAACAATCAACACCAAATTTTATTTGCGTAAAAAACACAGCAAGATAGAAAAAAAGTATTAGAAATATACTAAAATAAATATTATTCTAAAAAATAAACAAACTTGCGTTGTAAAAAGATGGAAAAACTATGGAAAAAGACTTTTAGATTGCTAAAATGCACCTCCACAGCAATCTTAAGTTTTGACAGTTGTTAGATTGTGTTTTAAGACGTCTATTAAGATTTGACCTTGGCAATGTTGTGTCAAGAGTACCGATTTCATACAAATGTTAAGATCGTAACGAATTTTTAAGACATCAAAGTAGATCGGTCTAAAAGTTAAGATTTAGACCGTGTTCAAAAGTACCAATTCGCCATTTTAAGATGCAAACAAGATTAGATCGCATTTAGATTGTGTCGGGAGTAGGGCTGCTGATTTTTGAAAATTCGACCTTATATTATGCGCATCGGGATGGCTTTAACTATCTCTTTATACTGTATTTATGAGAAATAAAATATATAATTAAAGAGATATTTGACCACGAAATGTTTGTTTGTTTGTTTGTTTAGACAATTCAAACAGACCAAGCTTGTCCCAATCTAGGAAATGAATTTTGATGGCAAAATAATATAAAATTATCTTCAAAATAAGTAAATTATTTTGTTATGCTTTCTTAGTAACGAAATAATGTATTTCAATTCGAGAGCAATCTTAAAATTAAATAGTAATATTAAATGTTTTTAAATAAGTATCCTATAATGCACTTCTGTTACTTGATTGTATATAAATCGCGAACAATACTGTTTCGCTCGTCAATGGTAATCGATTCGCATTGACGAGCGAAACAGTATTGTTCGCGATTTATATACAATCAACTAAAAGAAGAATATTCAAGGACACTCCTTAAAAACATTCAAAATGTCTCGAAACTGTTACAAAATTATTTTTTTCAAAAATAAAAAATTATAAAAAAAATTAAATTCAAGAGTAACCTTAAGCAAGGATAGTAAGGTTGTTTCATTGAAAGAACATTTCTTTTATCTCAAGATATCTTTTAAACGCATACCTCTCCAGAACATCTATCGCTTGAGAAATTTAGTGAATTAAGGTAATTCGATCACCTTTACCTTTTTTGTGACAGAACATTTCACGGGTGAAAATCGCCCTTTCTTTGATATTAAAGATACTGAATAGATAGGAAAAAGCCGTTAAAGAATAGTTTCAACTACCTACTGTAACATTAAATAAAATGCATGTACCTAAAACATATTAGTTTATCTATATTTGAATAACAAGCATTTTATAGAATACTAGCTGACCCGGCAACGTTTTTTGCATTAAGCCATATACTAATATCGATATTAAAAAAATAGGGGTTGATGGTAGAAGGGTGAAAATTTAGGGCTGTATTATTTTTTAATGCCTCACCATAAAAAAAATAAAAATACTAAAAATTGACCAAAAATAAAAATAAAAAAATTCAAGGTAAAAATTCACCCTTAACTTTTAGGAGCATGAAAAATAGATGTTAGCCGATTTTCAGACTTTCTCGCTAAGCACACAAATCAAAATCGGTCCAGCCGTTTCGTAGGAGTATGATAACAAACACCCTTACATGAGAATTTTATATATAAGATTTATCCATCATTTTTTATTTATTCACCATTCAACGTTTCTAATGATGGTCACCATTTCACCATTCAACGGTCTAAGATGGCGAACTGTGAAGACTATATATCGGGCGACTTATGTGGCTCAGGTCACGTATGCCGCTCGTGTGTGGTCGCACAGGCTGTTAGTTGGATCTGTGTCGATGGCGGTCTTGAGGGGGCAAAGACTCCCGCTGCTCGCTGTCACGGGTGCGTATCGAACTGCAGCAAGTGATGGCCTTCCAGTCATTGCTGGAGTGCTACCAGCCGATTTAGAAATTTTGGACTCTGTGGCCAGGCGCAAGATCAAGGCGGATGGAGTTGTGGTACATTTCGGCATGTCTGTGCATGCGGAACCCGGAATCAGAGGTTACAATAGGGCTGTCAGCACGATACGAAAGAGAACGATGGAAGTGTGGCAGGAAAGATGGGATGGAGGAAGAACTGCTAGATTAGTCTACAGTTTCCTCCCGAATGTTTGTGAACGAATGAAGAGGCGCTTTCTATCATTTGATCATTTCACTGTACAGTTGATAACTGGCCATGGGGATCTGAGAGGCAAGCTCTTTGATCTTGGACTCGTGGATGATCCATGGTGTGTCTGTGGGATGGGGGCGCAATATGCGGAGCATATCCTTTGGGAGTGCCCGGTGATGATGGATGCGAGAGATCTAATGCTAGAGGAAATGAGCGATGGCACCCCCAGGCCCGTTTGGTTTGGGGAAGTGCTACTTTGTCCTCAGAATTTCAGGGCTTTCCAGAGGTTTGTAGATTCCTGGGTGTCTAGGTGGGATCTTCTGCGTGGGCCGGGTTTACCCCCGGCTGACGCAGGGGAGTCTGAGAATTGAGCTTGCTTGGCGTGATGAATGTTGCGTGGCGAACTCTTGTTTTTCGTTTGTTTTGTGCGTCCTGTCTCCCTTGGTGGAGAGTAGCTTTGGTTGGAATATCCCCATTGGGAGGGAAATAGTTTTCCACACTACCCCGTTTCGGTGACCCCTGGGCTCACTGTCTTAAAACCGAAATGTTTCTGGACACTTTATCTCTGTTATCTGTACCAACTGTATATGTATATATGTGTGTATGTATGTATGAATGTGTGTATGTATGTGTGTATGTATGTATGTGTATGTGTGTGTGTATGTATATATGTATATATATATATGTATATGTATATTATTGTATTGTACTTAATTTTTGCATATAATATTGGTTTAATTTATTATGGTTAATTATGTCACACATGTATTGTGTGATATCACTTTATTTTAATTTTTCCCAATATGGGCTATTTTTGTTTCTTTTTGTTTATTGTTCCAACGAGGCGACTTACGTTGATTTGTTCTTCGGGTCGCCCCTGAGGAAATGAAAGTGATGTGTGCAAATTCGGATAAATAGGAGTCTCCGACTCCTGAGATATCCGAGTGTGTAGAGGTTCTTTCAATGTATCAACGTTTCTAATGGGTTTCTTTAATCAAAGTACGTATTGTCTGGTAAAAACTAAGATAAAAAAATTAAAACATATCAAAGTGAGTTTTCTCAACATAAACAGTTTTAATTGGTATACTTATTATAAAAAATAGTGATGGTGTAGGTATTATTATTATAAATTTTCTTCCAATTGTTTGAAAAATAATAATAAACTTTATTGCACATTAAAAAAAATCATAAACAAATAGAGAGTTAATAATAATCAAATACAATCCCTTAAAACATTTTTTAAAAACAAACAAAATAATTCTATACTACATAACATTATAATACAGGCCGATAAAAATCATACACCTTTAAATTTAAATGACGAAACAGTAGGTCCGCGATTAAACTATTTAAATATTTTGTTAGAATCTAGGGGTAGGAAAGAACTTCATGCTAGACACCTCAATGATCTCAACCAATCATATGTTGACAAAATAATATGCGTCAAACTGGTGGTTGACCATTGGGGAATTGTATGGGGAAACCGAGGGTTTTATGCTAGCAATTCAAGATCAGGTAATAAATACAAAAAATTATCAAAAATATATCATTAAAAATCAAAATATAATTGATGATTCGTGTAGGAAATGTCTGGCCAAACCGGAAACAATACAACACATAGTTTCGGGTTGTTCTCTTCTCGCTCAAACTGAATATACTAATAGACATAATCATGTCGCAAAAATAATACATCAAAATTTAGCAATTAAACATAATCTTTTAAACTCACAAAATGTAATACCTTATTATAAATACAACCCGGAACCGGTTTTAGAAAATTAAAATTACAGGCTCTATTATGATAAAACAATAATAACAGATAGACAAATACATCATAATAGACCCGATTTAGTATTACATGATAAACGTAATAAAATAACGTATTTTTATTTAATACGTATAATACGTATATAATATATAAAACATATATAAAAAATACGTATAATAAGACATCTATTTATTTATTATTGTTTTATACTACATACACCTATTATAAAAATCATACCGTTATGACTAAAACATGTGAAAACTCCACGCCGAAGATTCTAATAAAAACAACACTCGCTATCTATGAACATAAAAATATATACCTAAATTTTACGGAGTTTTAGGTATTACGGTTTCCAAAAACAATTACGTTTATAATGAGTACCTACATTAAATCTGGGAGCGTATTTTGCTACTGCTAGTATCAATGGTTTGGAAATAAATACAATTAGTTATAAACACAGATTTGTCTTGTAAAAGGTTTTGTCTTAACAATAATATATAACATTCTTAATATACGTTAATAAAAAGTACAAATGCTAGCTAATCTCTGAAGGCACTATATTGTATCGTACTTGGAATAAATTGGATCTTAGACAAATATTTAAACAGAGACACAATACAAATAAGCATTTTATTTATGTACCTACACATTGTACGTGTAAGGGTTTCAGTAAACAAAACATAATATTAACATAAATACTACAATACTGTAGAAGAATGAAAGATTTAGTTGAAACCTTTTAGATTGTAGGTACAATATTATGATTGTTTACATAGAAATAAGAAACATAAGCATTTTCCAAATATTTTTATATTCATATAAAGGTATAATAGTATAGTTTTAGCTGAGTAATATTTTGAGAATATCCAATAATAAAAGACCTTTCGGATCACTGTTCTTTCTGCCAGAAAATTCCTAAATGACATTCTTTTGAAAAACACCTTTGTCATGAAAAGAAATTTTACGTGTATATGAAATACTTAAAATTGCGTAGTAAGATACTCTGAGGGTAGGATCTCAGGTTCTTAATCGAAAGTTCTCAGATTCGATTGTTTGTGATGCACCTATTGAAGTTTATTTCCACATTCATATTAAAATAAATTGGTGTTCATTCAATTTAAAACTTAAGTTTCAAGTAGGTATATTATTGAAATACAATTAGATTCTATTTACATAATTTTAAATATGTTTATAAAAAAATGGATGGAACTATTTGTGTTTTCTTATATTCCGTGATATAATCAAAACATTGCCATCAACAAAAAGTTTTCGGTGAAGGCCGCAAAGCAATTTATTCCAATCAAGTAGACCCATCTTGATCTCACTGAAAAGAGACAACAATTCTGGCAATAAATTTTTCTTGTCAAGTATTCCTTGATCCAAGAAGACCTCACTCCCCCAGTTCGTTGATTTAGTATACAAAAAGTATTTACGTTATGATCGAGCAAAACTATGTGTGAAACATCCTTCTGTTTTATTATAAAACTTGGGAAAATATTGGGAAATGGAACTGCTGATGTGGAGCTTATGAGTCCTCGGTACAGATCAGTCCCCCCACTCTTTCTGTGAATTTTCCAGGGTCCTTTAAAAGGCAAGTATTCGTACAACATCTCGTTTCAAGATATTTAACATATTCAGTTCAGTGATGAAGTATATTAGCCATTTTGAATACCTAAACTATTATTGGTACGAAGAGAAGGACTTCGAAGTCTATTACAAGCGGTTGGTTTGCTGACCACCCCACTTATAAAAGATCCCGTGATGGAATGGATGGATTAAATCATTTGAAGGGTCTTCAATTATTTAGAAGATGTATGTGTTACATAAATAAGAATTTTATATTATTGACCGAAGGCACTTGTTGAAAGTCTATTTCAAGATGAATTGAAAAAAAAACCACTATTTAGCTAACTATCTTCCAATTGACTTTATTAATTACGCTTACTAGTATTCGGAGACTATCGACTCCATTTTCATGCCATTATATATACATATGCTTTTCTTACATTTAATCGCCTGAAGATTGAGTCGAGAGTCTCCGAATACTAGTACACATAATTTATAAAGTCAATTGGAAGTTAACTAAATAGTGACTTTTTCGTTTCAATTCATCTTAACATAAATAAGAATTGTAGGTTTAATAGTATCGATACAGGTTAAAACAATCGGGAAATTATAGAAAAATTGTAGAAGTCTTGAGAAGAAAAATGTTTACAACCTCTCAAAACGAGAATTTTGTGCTTCGTAAAGAATCGTAACTAATGTAATCTAAATCCATGTTTGTATGTAGATAGATACAAAAAAGTGTAAACATGATAGAAATAAACATAAGAAATCCGATAGGAATAGCTAACGCTTAATCTTCTGATGTATTATTTGCCATCTCGATAGTTAATCTTAAGATAATTCGAAACAAATTTCCTTTATTGAATTCTATCAAATACAGTATACCTACTTATAATGAAATAAATATAAATGGTGCTGTACCTATCGTCATATTAATTTCTCTATAAATCTGAAGATGTTATTTCTATCCTTATCTATTGAAAATGGAAGCGAAATATTATCACGTCAATATCAACAGAGAACAAAGGAGGTATTATACATTTATTAATTGTATTATACTTTATTTTCCAAATAGGAAATATTAAATATTATTACGTAATTTACTTATTAATATAATGTTTAACAATAATAATAAATGAGAAAAAACATTTAAATGAAGATAAATCGTTGCCGTGGAGGTGAAGTGATCCAAGCCACACTTTTTTGTAAAATGAGTTAAGTATGCAGTTTTGTTCAGAAAACCACGGATAACATAGTGGTGAAGAGAAATTTAGTGATTTGATATTCCTAAAGGGCATTTTTGGAAAATTGTGAAGAGATGTTAAGTGTTTTTACAACATTTCAATTGTGTTTTAGAGCATTTCACTAACGCAGATAGGAATAAATAGTTCAATTAAATTATGGAAGTGAAAAGATCCAAGCCGCATAGCGCGTAACTTTGCAACAACTTTCCTACAGGTGGATCTTTCTCAGCTACAGTGGTGAAATAACCCAAGTGATAAATTCGTGTTTACTTCTAAAATATAAAAATTCTTTACTAATTTTGTTATTTATATTAGTGGAATATGTGATCAGGAATATTGTGTAAAAATTTTAGCGAAATCTATGCAAAAATAACTTAGTTATAGTCAGATTAGTATTGGCGGATGCGACAGCATACATAACTTCATCACCCTTTTTTTCGAAATGTCTATCTTGTGGGTTACATCACGGCAACGAAATTGATTTAATTATATGGCATATGAATATATACATATTATATGAAAATGAAATTATATTTGTTCTCATAATATTTGTGTTAGTAAAATATGAGAAAATTCTCAGAATCTCTTCAATGTTACATTATAGAATAAATTAAATTATCGATATTTCATATGTTAGGCACGTAAATTGACTTATTTTCTTTGATAACACTTCACCGAAATGTTTAATTAATTTATGATATTTATAAATCAAATAACTTTTTGAATAAATAATATTTGATTGTTGTGTTTGTAACTTCGTTGTGCGAATGTTCCTTCATGCAATAATTTAAGGATGTTTCATTCTTGGAGAAAAAATTCCATGAAACTAGATTGAGCCTATTTCACTGCTAAATTCAAATTAATTTATTTCCTCAAATAAGCATGTATAATCCAATACAGTTCAAATTATATACATAATAATGGCAATACAATTGATTCCACTTTGCCACCTCACTAGGCTAGAGATTGCAATAGGACAGTACAACGAGTAGATTAGTACAAAAAACAAATTTAGATACAACACACCAATAGACCATAAAGATCAGAAAAACATTTTTGTATAGCATTTGTAAAAACATTTGTTTAGCAATAATATAGAGAGAAATAAAAACTTGTTAGACGATAGACATTAGATTGGTGCAGGACTTATCGGTGGTGAAGAAAAATAATCAATGTTAATGAAATAGATGTCATCAACAACAACATGTATTGAATTTTCACACAGATCGAGCTAGTCCCAAACTCAGATATGAATCTTTTATTATGGGTACTTACACGACGATACACATATATACAATGCACTGAACACATATACATGTAACACCCAGACCCAGGACAATTTGAAAAAGGTTATTCTTAAATATATAAGAACCCGGGACCTCTCGACTCAAAGGCAAGGGCGTTAGCCTCCGCGCCACACCGGTCGTCAACAAATATCGCTTGAATTTAGATTGATAGAAAGATTTTAGAAAAATATGTAAATAGGATAGATAATAAACAATACAAGAAATAATAGGGATAAACACGAAATATTAAATGAATAAAATTAATAAAAATGGAAGAAGTTTCTACACTGTGAGGTTTCTACACACTACAGGGTTTAATAAATCACCAGTTTATAATTTAACTCATAAATGATGAAAATATTGGCAATTTATTTTATAAATTGACGTGCAGACGTCAAACTAAAATTTTCGAAATATCAAGTGTCATATTTACAAGACAAATTTACTACCGTTGTTAGAATATCTGAATAGAAAGTTAGACAATAATAATAAGATATAATTTGTAACTATTGATATTGTAAACTATGTACAGTATCGCAAACTTCAAAATATTGTTCATTGTTTATGGATTTCAGAGAGTAACAATAACAAATGACTGAGGGAAAATTTGTCGAAAACAATTTCGCTGTAAGTAAATCCTGAAATGTTCGTTATTTCGACCTCAGTAATTCTTTTCATTGTCGAAATTTCATCGTCTCCTCTTTAATAATACAACTACTCAACCTTGCAGCATCCATCTTCATAAAATATTCATCACTTTAATTCCTTCAAGATCAGCAGATAATCTAAAAGATGTGATACTTTATGAGTGAAGAGATGGTACATCTCAAAAGTCCTTTAAAACTAGACGTACATAAGTAAAGACAGTGCCTTTGTTATCCTTTGTAAACGAGAAATTTATACTTAAAGTTTGTCTTCATCATAGCACCCTGATACTTTGAAAATTAAAGCAATTATATTACTTTATAATAAATACAAAGTTCAAGCATACTTTTTATTTGGTCATCAGCTCTCTAAAGTTAAATGCAAATACCTACTTATTTTTATACCGATGTTGTATTCAAGACTCATCTACTTATGTCAATGTGAAAGGTTATGTTTGGATAAGAAGGTTAATTTATTTTCCTTATTATACAAAATATTGTTGTCAGATTATTGAAAGTTGCAATGAAATTATTCGTTTTATTAAAAAAAAACGATATTAATATCCTAAAACTGTCACCCTGCACTGAAACCATAACAGCTTCTGGCTAATGGGGTGTTCACATTTGGCGAATATCGCCAGGCGAATTTCAAAATATATCGCCAGGCGAAAAAACAAAATTCGCCGGACATCCATTGATCGTCACACCTGTTCACACATTCCACCGATATAGAAACAATCTGTCAGATGCGCTTTGATTTTGACACTGTTTTCAAAATGGCGGACGTCGAGATGGAGGTCTCGAAGTGTTTATTTTTAGTCGAAAATGTTATAGTATAGGTTATAAGGCGTCTTTTGATTAAGGAAACAAACGCCACAAACCAACAACAAAGATAACAGCTGTCACGAAGCGGGAAACATTACAAAATTTATAGATTATAAAGTTTTTACCATAGATACGAACGCCGCGCACATTTGCGCATGTGCAAATCGTTCAATCGGCCGAAAAAGTTGGAAGGTGGTCAACTCGAGACGATACCGTTTTTACTGGTTTTTATCGTTTCAGACTAGCTGTCATTTTGTTCACACGGTTCAAATAGCCGGCGATGTTTTGGTGCCCTGGCGATATTCGCCAAAGTGGGAACACCACATAAGGCAATCTTAGAATATTTTTTTTTAATTTCTTTATTTGTCTCAAAGAATTACATAAATTCGCTTAGAGACTACAAATACAATATAGAATATAATAGTATTATCTAATCCGTAAAGCCCTTGGCAAAGAACAGGTCTCACTTTTTTTGTTAAAATGCATGCATTCATTAAACATTACTTTGAGACATTTCAATGTCTGCACTGAGGAATGCCGCAAAGCTTGAATGGGTATCTCATATTTATACGTTGAAAATATTTTATTTGTGAAGATTGTAACATTTTTGTAGCACAGTAAATAAATCAAAGCTTAACCAATTACGTGACATGAAATAATATTTTTAAACGTAAACTTTGGATGCGGTGTTCATAACAAAAAGTTTTATCGTGAAATCCGCACCAATAATAACAGCGTGTCGATACGCGAAATGCTGCCAGACAACACAAATTGTTTCACAAATTTGGTTCTTTACACTAGATTTCCTAGGACTTATAGCTGTATAACATTTATTTTAGCCGGTTACTTTCTACATAATGACACTCAAATGATACTCGTAAAAAGTTCCTTGAGTTCAGAAATTAGATTCTTGAAAGAAGAATAAAAAATAAATAAAAACAAAAAGAAAGTTGTTTAAACTTTGGCAATATCATGTAGATTGTTTTGAGCAGGCAGTATAACAAAAACTTAAGACAATGTGATGGTCATTGTTGTAAAATAAAAGGTGATTTGGTGGTTGCCTTTAAAAGTACTTACCAATTCTATTCTGAAACCTTGACTCTGTGCCTGAGTTGGTAATTCGATTCAAAGGCTTTTGATTCCTCCATCACCTGAAAACAAAAACATAAAAATACTTTTTTAAAGAAAAAGTTAAAAGTTCTAAAACGTTTTCAGATTCAAATTTAACAAAGTATTTTGTGTCAATATAGAAAGTTAATATTTGACAATTTTCCGTCATATTTTACAAATATTTATACCTTGATATTATCTAATACTATTTTGAAAATTAATTGAATGGATTCAAATTGTTCAGTCGAAGAAATATAAGTGGTTGGCCTTATTGGTTTAGAGCTTAAATGATGGGTTTTTGGGTATGCTATGATGCCTGCAAGAGCGCTGAAACTTCGAGAACCTTCAAGATGACACGTCACACCCGGAACCCTATAACCTGCAGACAATCGCCATGAAAATTTCCAACCAACTGGTTTAAATCTTGTTTACGTTATTATTTCAGGTATCCGTAGACTTCTTGAAATATTCCGCCATTTTTTCTTTCATAATTTAAAATCTACTTAATTTATCTGTAAACAATCGATTGCATAGGTAAATCTTGTATCATTCACCATTAACCAATTCATATTTGGTATGCCATCCACAAATTTATCGTTAACAAAGCCACATCAATAAATATTCCTCGACATCCATCAAAGGGAGATCATAGAGTACCTGGATAACACAATGTAATAGAATCCTATAGAAAATGACCTGGATGAAGATGACATAGAGAAAAAAATGAATATACAACCGAGAAGAGCCGACTCTAACAATCTTCAGCGGCAATGAATTAGGATAGTGGCAGGAACACTGAGAAAAATACTCACAACGAATCATTGGTACGTACTATCAGATTAGGACCAGAGATAGAACAAACGATTCGTTAGTGCGAATCTATTATAGTAACTTTTCGCAAACAAATCATTGGTAAATTTACCAACAATTTGTTTGCCAAAAGTTAATATTATAGATTCGTACTGATGAATCGTTTGTACTTACTATCTCTGGTCCTAATCTGATAGTACGTACCAATGATTCGTTGTGAAATTTCGTTAGTATTTTTCTCAGTGAAGAAGAAGTTGGTATGCTATCTTTGCTCTTCCGATTCAAATTTTCACATTATTGAAATTTCATACTCCAGAAGTTTAATTGTTGTACCTATCTTTTATTCAGTTTAATCTATGTCTTGTTCATATTTACGTCATTGAAGATGTGGTATGTTTACCTGGTATATTTATTATTAATAAATACAATGCATTCTATTCAGTGGGTATGCATGCATGAGGCATATTGCAATATTAATTAATATTGTGTTATAATATGTAGATACTTTACTATATAGAATAAACGATATTGTTTACTCATAATAGGTACTAGGTACACCATATTACGTAAAGTGGAATGTATTTGGCGGCTAACTGTAAGTATAATAGGTACCTACTAAATAGTAAATACACATTCAGGCCTATAAATTATTTGAAGTTATATTATCTAGGGGTAATAATAATTCTTACTGTACATGAAATAGACTTATTAAAATAGTCCTTCTCTTTACAAAGAGCTCTGACTCTACGATGTGCTTAATAGTTGGGGAAAATATTTTATTAAAGTTCAATTACAAAATCTACAAACCAACTAACACGGTTACATAATAACTAGAAATAAATAAAAAATGTTCCTCGTTTGAAAAGGTTGTATCGCAATTATATATTTTCGCATTCATATTTTCAAGACAAATAAAATATGAATGTTATGTTTATTTTTTAAAGAATCATCGAAAATATAAAAAAGTACATAACATGTGTTGAGTTGTGACAAAATCAAACAGAATATCTGCGTTTCCATTTTTATCCTGAATATTTGATTTTGTCTTGAACATAAATAATATTTTTGTTTTATTTTCGCTTGTAATGTATGTAAAAATTGTTTTGTACTTTTTAAAAATGTAAAAGGCGAAAGACGTTTATTGCAATAAAAAATAAATAATAAATAAATAAATATGCTTTACTTTCCAATAGAATCCTATTACTAGTGTATAAGTATACACAGGTATGTTTCATAGCATGTTAGGAATGATTGCAACTAGTTAGGATTTTACGAATCGTCTAGCCTAGCCCCTTTGCAAAGACGATTAATATCTAAATAACTCTACGATATGCATGCTGGTATTCCATTGGTGTTTATTTACACATATATTAGTATATCCTCATATTGTATATCCTTATATTAATAATCTGTGGTTCTCTCTTTGTTTATATATACATATATGCGGTATACGTGCCTATATGAATATATTTTATATAAGAATATACTCAGGGAGGGTTAACACTCAGAAAGCCCTATTATGTATGGAGAAACGAGGGTACTTAGTACGTGAAGAAATTCTTATTATACAGGTATGTAAATGTGTCATATTATTATAATTTAATTGTGAATTATGACAGGAACCTTGCAATATGATAATTCATAATGAGGTGATCCCACGAATGTCTATAACCTAAGGGGCGTTTACAAGCTAACGACTTAAAGCTATAAAAATGCATTCTTTGCTTTTACTCATACACTCGAGCCTCAAAGTTCCTCGCCGCAAAATGGGGAAGAAGCAAGCTTTTCTCACTCAGAACTATGTAATTTCATGATACACTAAAAGCTCTGAAACTTTTGAAGATAAAAATTTATTTTGTAATTTTTTTATTATCTCTATGTATGTTGTACATACATCTTCTTCTTCGCCCTCCCCTTATCCCATTTACTTGGGGTCGGCTCTCCTAGTCCTCGTCTTCCATGTTTTCCGGTCCCCTGCATTCTCCGAGCGCAACTCTGCCTCCTTCAAGTCCCTGACAATTGTGGACATCCAGGCGGTCACTGGTCTGCCTGGTCTTTTGGGTCCTACTTCTATGTCCATTGTCCTTTTGATCATATTATCCTGTGGTAGTCTCAAGATGTGTCCGTACCATCTTAATAACATACATACATACATAGACATATTCATACAGAGTGAGGTAGTCCAAAATAAGATATGAACCTTGTTCTATGAGTACTATCGTAACAATAGATATATTATGCACACATATAGGTAGGTATATTATGCAATTAACACATACAAATGTAATACTCAGACTCAAAACAATAAGAAAAATAATGTATTATTTTAATTGCCTTGGTCAGAAATCAAACCCGAGACATCACTCACAAGCAAGAACGTTACCTCTGCACCACACCGGTCATCATTTTATATTTAAAAAAAAAACTTTCTTTTCCAAAAATCACATATTATATATCCATTATAAGAAAATTCTTCAGTAGCACAATTTTCTTTTTCCATAAAATTATTTTGATTTATGTTTTACTATATTGCAGTATGCAGAACACTTACCGCCTTTTCAAAAGCGTGATGTGAAATGCACATTGTCTCAACGTTTTTAGTTGCTCGTATTGAAGCCTATTATCTTTCATACAGTAACGTAATATAAAAGAGCTTTAAAATAAAGCAAAAAGTGTGCAGATAATAATAGTCTTTGATGAATACAAATGAAATATGCACTGTCATAGTAAAATAACTGTCTCATATATTTTCCAGAAAACCAAACTCATAACTACGTTTATAGGACTAATATACTTAGTGTTATTTTTATAAAAATAAATTGTATTCTTACTTTGCCAAAACATTTTACACTTTTTTTACAATAAAAGGCATTTGCAGACTCAGTTTGAGCATTAAGTCATTAATTTTAAAAAATGTCATTTTTTAAACAACATTTTTTTATGTAATTTGAAACAAGTGTTTCTTTCTCGGAATATTAATTCTGAGAAAGACGTCTTTCGACTTATCAGGTCAGAATTATGTCTATTATATATATTAATTAGTCATAATTATGTAATTTGAAAAAAGAAACACTTGTTTCAAATTACATAATTATGGATTTCTACTACGTGTGCACCGACACAATTAATAACATTTTTTTAATATTCTTACATGCATTTAACAAATGCGTATTCTCGCTAGTAGGTACCTATTAATCCAGTATTAATTAAGTTCAAGAATGTCAATTCTCGTGTCCTATTTCAAGTTCAATATTACGGATGTCATTTCATCTATATTTATTTCATGCAAGGTTAGGTACTGATCTGCAGCATTGAACAACCAATAAAATGCGCATTATATTTGCTATAAACTTCACATCAGTTTTCATTTTGGACTCAAAAGGACAGAACTATTTTAAAGACACCATATAGCGTATATAAACGTTATGACGTCTTTTTTCTAAGACAGTTATTCACTATAAAATACGTAAAACATTATTCACAAGAGCAGTACTGATTCAAAGTAAAATTTATACTTTGTTGGTATAGTAGAATGACCGTAATAAATCTATTGAAAATAAGGTAACTGTAAATGTGTACATACTTTACTTACATACTAAACCAGTCATAAACATGAAAACATTACACACTACACACTACACAGTAGCTGTATGGAGTCTTTGGTGTCGTAAAAATCCGATGAATGAATCACTCTTATACATAAAGTTGATATTTTCAACCGACGGTACTTGGTGGAAATTCATGTTGAATTAATGTAAAATTTTATGTATACTAGCTATCAGAGGAAGGCTACCTCTTAAAAAAATAATGCTCATCTCTGATATGGGTTTTTGTGGTTTCCCCAATATCGTTAAAAGGCTAATGCTGGAGATGTTTTTCTTAAAATCCGTCCACAACGGTACTCTATTTCAATTGTTTGTTACCACTGTCTTAACTACCATTTTTGTTTTGCTATCCAATGACATACTATATATATTTGTTACCAACCTGTAATTTCTTTACTTTTCGCCAGCCTGATGATGAGAGCGGAAGCTCTTGAAAGCCGGCTCGCGTCCAATAAAAAGTCACCATGGATATACTACAAATAAGTGTTTTATTTATATTTACTCTTATACATATTTATTTCCTACGTCTCGACTGCATGGATTTTGAAATTTTAGATTTTACCCTGAATTACGATTGTTCTTATGAATTTGAAATTTAGGGGCAATATCCTTAACGTGAAATATAAGATCTAGTTTTCAGAAATAAGTCTTCTTGTGTAAGCAAATA
Source organism: Athripsodes cinereus (assembly GCA_947579605.1). Classification (NCBI taxonomy): domain Eukaryota; kingdom Metazoa; phylum Arthropoda; class Insecta; order Trichoptera; family Leptoceridae; genus Athripsodes; species Athripsodes cinereus. The sequence goes on from OX388322.1 coordinate 10,884,857, forward strand.
TTATTATTTCTACAATAATTATTATGTAAATAACAGATATTAATGATAAGTAATGTCAATTTTTCTATTCCTTTGGTCGTTGTAAAAGTGAATTATCGCAAAAACATTGAAAATCCTAATATTCGAATAGCAGTTTGGTCTATGAAAATATTTGGGCCCATTATATTTTACGGTCATTTCCTATCTTTTTGCGTATAAATCTTTAAAAATTAGTGATAAAGATATCTTTCAACCACAATATATTATATCATTGTAAAATGGTTTATGTTAGTTTTCTTTTTATTACATTAGTAAGCTATGATAAATTTTAAGGTAACCTACATATTTGCAATCAAAACATTACTTCATTCTTTCTCTATAATTATTTGGATGAATTTTAAATAATAAATCTTAAAGTACTTAAAAAAATTAAAAAATATTTTACTTTTGACATATTATCATACAAAGCATTTTTTTATGATACGTACAAAGAAATCATAACAAAGCTGCAAGGAAGTAGACAAATTATGTAATTTTAAACAAGTGTTTCTTTCTACTATAGATTATTGATACCGAGAGAGACGTCTTTCGACTTATCAGGTCATTATCAATCTGACCTGATAAGTCAAAAATGAGATTTATAATGACCTGATAAGTCGAAAGACGTCTCTCTCGGAATCAATAATCTATAGTAGAGAGAAACACTTGTTATAGGGAACATGCATGTGTGAGGAATATGAATAAATGTTATCAATTCATATTAATAAATATACGCTGATCACGAATATCCTAATAAGAAACCATAAAATTAAACTTTTCATTCATTATTTTCATTTTAAAAATCCATATTTTCTGTTATTGAATTAGTCCGGTGTGACGTCGCTAGGCGCTATTTTGTATTGCCACACATTTCACTCTTAGTACTGTTTGTAGCGCCTGATATTGTCAAACACTGCTCCGCCACGAGTGGACCTTTTTGCGGCGAAGTGTGAAAATTGCTTTTTTAAATGGTGATAAAAACCTTAAAAATGCACATTTAAAAATATAAAAAGTACCATAATTTTTCTAATTTTCTGCACTATTTTTTGGGTTGAAAAATTTTTTTTGTGAAAGTTCCCCATTATGGAATTCTACTACGTGTGCACCGACGCAATTAATAAGTAGACAAATATTTTAAAATTTCGATGTTTAAACGATATTTCTTCTTCTTCTTCTTAATCTTTTTTTAGACCCAGAGGTCTGTTCATACAGGAGTGTCCTCTTGCGATGTGGATGCCCAGCTGTCCTTCCATCGTTTAGGGGGTCTTCCGGGTAGGCGTCGTCCATCAGGTAGTCCATGTAGAACAATCTTTGGGGTTCTGGTGCTACCCATCCTCTGGACATGTTCGTACCAAAATCTTCGGCGTTGTCTTCCCCATCTGACAACATCCTGGACCTCACATATCTCCCGGATTGCAGTATTTCTCACACGATCTCGCAGACTTTTTCCGGCAATGGCTCGAAAAGTTCGCATCTCTGTTGTACGTAGCATGCTTTTGGTTTTGGTTGTGTCTGCCCTTGTTTCTATGCCATACGTGAGTATTGGGCGTACACATGTCTTGTAGATGCGAACCTTACTGGCCGTTCTCATGTCTTTATTCCTCCATATATCGTCTCTTAAGCAGCCTGCTACGGCTGCAGCTTTGTCTACTTGTGGTCGTATTTCTTTGGGGAGATCATAAGAACTTAGTAGCTCACTGCCGAGGTATCGAAACTGCGTTACTTGTTCGACTTGCTGTATAATTTCCAAATTAAACGATATTTGCGATCCCTATTTGCTGTTGACATTACTACTTAAGTATTAATGCTGTAGAATTTAATATAATTAGATACACGTGAATACATTCAATCAAAATATTATAATATGTAATAACAATACACCCATACCATACCCCATCCTATCCCATCCCATCCCATCCTAGGGATAATAACATTAGATGCTATGTGTAAAATACTGAATATAGAATAGTTATACCTACTTGATGTTTGTGGAGTGGTGTTTAATACGTTATTCACTAGATTGGATGGGAGGACAAACTCAATTCACGGGAGGTATAAAATTGACTAAATCACCCACGCAGTCTTGTATTTAGTATAACAACTACTAAATAACTTTATTCATCCACTTACAATAACTGAAATACAGGGTATTTATTTATTTATTCACTTTTACACGGCAAAGCCTTTTACATGGTGAACAAAAAAAAATACTAACAATTATAACATTTGACAGACGAAGACATTAATTTACAGTTACAGTTTCATGCAAATAAATTGATGAAAAAAAGATACATTTTAGAATAAACCTTAATATGTAGGTACAACAAAATAATTTGAATTTAAAATGATCAAAAATGATAAGACATACAAAATAATATAATAAATTAAGTATTATGATGATTTAAATGTATATTTTAAGAAAATCTTTTCATTGTTGAGTTTAAAAGAACATTGCTCATCACCCATGTGTTCATGAGACCAACCGTTTGAAAAATCATAAAAATTAACTATTGATTTATATGTGTACGCCTCTGATGTATTATTTACTTATTTAAAAATACAAGAATTCAGAAAAACTATATTTATTTGTATTAAAATATGTGTCCCGGGCCTGATTTTCCATTATATTTATCACACAAACGGTACTAGTTAGTACAAAGCCATTTGTTTTAAATTATTCAATATATTTTACTAGGTTTGATCACAATTTGAATTGACAATTCCAATTAAATGGTCAATCTCGTTTGAAATTAATACCATAAGTAAACAATGCAACAACGTGATATAAATCCAATCTATTAATGCGAAATACTCAAATGTCCGATTGAAAAAAAAAGTTTGATACCGTTGAAATTCATGTAGATATTTCTGGTTTTCATACGACCAACTATTTTTGATTTATTTATATGTTAACCTTTCCCTTCATTTTCATTTCACCCTGTACCTACGACTGATATAAATATTCAGCTCATTTCTATGTATTATGTAGGTCACTCAGTGATGCTTGAAGTATGTATGTACTGTTTACCAGCTTCTATCTCATACTTGATTAATTCACCAATTCAGATTTGTGATTCCAAACACCAATATGACATTTACATAACATTTACAAATTCAGATATCCCCGTGATCAAACAACTTGACTTTGTATGAAAATTCGTAGTTGCTTATACTATTATATAAAGGACAGTTTGCATGTTTCTTACATGCAGCTGATCTGCTGGCTACCCCACTTGTGGGATATGCCGTGATGGTGTAGTAGTAGTAGTAGTAGTAGCTTATATTATTATTATTTCATTATGTTATGGAGAGACAACATAAATTTTTTTTAAAGATATATGTGGCTTTTGTTATAAACCCAAATACAACCTTATACACCTTTCACAGTAAGCTACTAAAGCTTGTGTCCTGAAGGAGAGTGTCCTGCCGGCACCTGGTATTAAATAAATATTGTTTGTTAAATTTTATTTGGAAATTATTTTACGCGATACAAGACAAAATAGTGTACTTCACCTTTTTGAAGTTCGAATGATCTAACATTTTATTTCGTAAAATACCAATTTTGTTTTTATATTTTTTACATGGTAATTTGCAGCAGTAAGTTTACTAGATATACATGTATATTAGTGGTTATTTGGCATAATATTGTTTTATTTTATTGTTAAAACTTATGTTGTGAATTCAAATAAAATAAAATAAATTATTTTAATTTTTTATTCTTTTTGTACATCATCATTATATCACAGTGTTTACAAAACAGTACAAAATTTAAAATATTAAGACGATATGAAGTGACGAGATTATAGCTATAAAGTGATTTCTTCCATCTAACCACGATACACAAGAAATAAAGCATTATAAGAACATTCATAATAAGTCCGAAGTCGATTTAATTTATATTTTAATAATCTGTGATAGTAAATTTAAATATAGAATTTAAATAATAAGATAAGGTTGCTTTCTTAACAAAGAATTTATGTAAAAAAGAAATGTAAATTTTTCTACATTTTATCTCTCCGCTAAACCCTAGCAAAACGCTGCAACGAACTCGTTGCACACAAAGACATAAAATCCATATTTTTGAAGTCATATGTAAAAAATATTAGTAATTTTTAAACTCGGATCGAAGAAATGAGAAAAAGTTCTTGATAAAACTACAATGTGAAAAATTTACTCAAAAACTCATAGCAGTAATGGTTTGTAAGTATTTTTGTATCTAGTGAATTATCAACTTAAGCACAAATGTGCCTTTTCAGATAAAATACGATACATTATAGATAATTTTATCTAGATAAAAGCTCTGCAATAAGTATACCTACCTCATAAATCAAATCAAAAGCGATTTTAAGTACTCATCTGATAACATTTGCATTCCCAATAAATTGATGCATTAAGTTAATTAATAATTATATACTAGCCCAGTGCAATAATAAAAGATAAGACGATTCGCGTCAAATTTACAGTGCTGACGAATGATTGGAGCGTCGGTACATCATTTACGATTGATTGTGATCGTGTAGTGACGTCATTATGTAATCAACCGACGTCATAATTTTGTATTATTATGTTGGTGTTAATGATAATGGTAGTGGCTGAAATTAAAATTTACAATAATTAAGTATCATTCTCGTACTAATACATTTCACATAGTAACAAAATACATACGCAAGGTTTTCCGAATGTAATGTGCGTGTAATGTAGTTTTTGCGGTGAATATACGGTAAGGTAATAATTAGTAATGTATAATATTATAATAACAGATAGACCAATAAGCTTAATGTGTCGCATAGTAATAATTATACATGGATACAGTGTGGTCACTTTATATTATCAAAATATGATTAATTTTTGAAGATATCGCGCTTCTGCGAAAAACTTGCCCATTGCACAAATTTATGTGTTCAGTAATGATTTTGTCATGTTTTTTTCTACTATTGTTTTTTTTACGCAATAAACATTTTTTTATTATTATTATATCGCCATAATATTATCAACGAATGACTGAGTTGGTTTTGTTCAAAATATTTAAAAAAAACGTATTATTATAGTTTATCAAAACGGTTCAATAAATTCGATATCGTTTTAAAAAAAATATTTGAAATACATCAGAAATCGATAAAAAGTAGGTGTTTTTTAATCATCTAATGAATCAAAAAGGGATAAATAACTTTTTAAGTATTCATATCAAATGAAAAGGGATTGATTTCAAATGTCAAAGGTTTGTTCTTGACCTTTATAAGTAAAAGTACTTGTATTCTGATTAAGAGTATAATTAGCAGGAAGATTTATACTAACAAGGAGATGATCTGAGTTTGTGTTTGCCATTTTGTTAATAGTAATTATATGTTTTATGTTTTTCAAGACTCGTTCAAATAAATTGGTAATAAAATAATAATCTATTTTGTTATTTAATTTTTACAATAATTACTGGATCAACAATCAATTACAAAATAATACATTCAACATGTAGACCAGTCAAGATCCTCAATTTATCAAAGGTTTCTTAAGTTTTAAAAAACCCATCAAGTCAAATTAATTGTTATCAAAACAACACAATATTTAGTACTGAATAAAAAACTCACAAATTTAGAATTAAATAAAACATCAAAAACAGAAATTTACAAACTAACAAGCAGTTATTTTAATAAAATCGGACTTTCAAATAAAATGGATAAAACAAATCATTAAATCAATTAAAATGCTTAAAATATGATAAGACAAGGCAAGATGAGTAGGCAGAATAAAAACATAGACGTAATAAATATCAATTTTGATAACTTTTTCGATATGAAATTTTTATATTCACTTAAAAGATTTTTAGGTATTTACTCATAGGGTTACGATGGATAGGTTATATGTTTAGCATATTTAGTGAAAATACTAAATACTCTCTTCACAGATACATATCTGTAAGTATAATATTATTATCCTAAAAATGTCAACCTGCACTAAGACCATAAAAGCTTTTGGCCAAAGCGATCTCAACAGAAAAAATGAAAAAAACAGTGAGGCAGAAAAAAAATCAAAAGAAACATCATTAATAAGAAACAACACAGTCAAAGAAGTCTCTATCCTGGCGATAAAGTCATTGTATGGCGATAAAGTCATTGTATGGCGAAATAATCATAATATTTATGTTATTAGAATAATATGAATTTGCAAGAGCTTTTTTAAGTTTAATAGGAAGATGGTCTAATATGGAAGGAAAAATGTCGAGATTATTTCCTTAATACATGCAAATGAAAGTCTAAAAATAATACTGAATATTTCATAATTCTCTATCTCTACTATCGCAGCACATCCCACTTGTTAGGCAACCAGTATGAGTATGGTAACTATATTTATATAGCATCAAAACTAATCCCATTAAATCAGACTAGATGATAAAATGTTAATCTTTATCTAAACAATATATCTCTTTAGTGTATGATATTAGCAATATTAGGTACAACACCCACACGCTGATTGCAAAAATTACCATCGTATGCATAATAAAGCCATCTGAATATACCTACTGACACTCGAATATGATAAAGTATCTACTAAACGCAAAACAGAAGTGATGTCTATTAAGTAGGAAATATAAAATATTTCATACTTTTTTTTATATTTCGAGTATTTAAACAAATTCATTACTGGGGTTGTAGAAGGAAGGAGGGGAAGGGGCAGAGTGCCAATAAGATGAAGCGACCAAATTAAGGAGGCCACACAGAGCTCACTACACGGGGCCTTGCACATGGCGGAGGGATCAGGAGATCATGTTTCATCATCATCTCTGTCAGGAGGACAGAGATGATGATGAAACAAATTTACCGATTCAATAACGTTAAAGTATATAACATTTTTAAAACCACTATTTAGAACTTTCTGCATATAAAGAGCAATGCTTTTTTCAGCGCTAGGGCTGTTATGTGTATGAAATTATAGATTTTTCATGCCACAATCTAAACAATAATCAAAAGTACAAATTAATCTTATTAACAACACATAACAAAATACTATTTCAAATTAAGAGTCAACTATTTCGTTTGACAATATCTTTCAGTCAGCCTTAAAGTTATAATGGACGCATATTTTTTTCACCTATATTTATCGGTCTGTCTTCGACTTCACAGTGCTTTTTATACGTGAGATAAATCAGTGATCGATTTCAGTAGATCGTATGTCATCTTTTTCATGCTGAAAAATCAATATTCAAAATCAGAGACATACCTCATAACTGAATAGATAATGATAAATACAATATAGTGATTTAAAATCTACCTTATTTTCAAGTACAATACAAAACATGTTATATTATCAGTATAACCGCTTGGCATCCCCTGTTATAAAGCACTATATATCTTGTAATAAGTCACTAGGCTGGCTGTTGTTGATAAGCATCAGATTGCTGCTGATGATGGAATTATGTATTTATGATATTAAGTATTATTATTAAAATAAAACTAATGCGATATAAGCTATGATTATCAGTTCATCATAGCTCTACTGTAAATAACTGATGGGTATGTGAAGTTGACTTCCATTTAATACGAATGTATACAACTTAATCGATAAAACAAATATTAAGTACATTATTGAGTACACAGTTTACTAGAGTACCTTTATTTGACCGTGTACACGTTTAAAGTATATTTACTGAGTGTATCATAATATGTAAAACTAAGAAAATCGAAACTAAGAATTTGCTGAAATTTAAAAAGGTACAACGAATACATCCATTTTACATCCCTTAAGCCTTATCCACACTGCTAGAAGAACACAGTGAAAGAAGAGTTCTTCCTCTCATTTCTTCTCTTCTTTAATGTAAAAAAAAAATAAGTACTTAGATAAAATATTTTCTTACTCATTTCTTTCCTATATAAATAAGGATAAGAAAAGAAAGACAGAGACTTTCATTAACTGGTTTGACCAGGCAATGTGAAACTGTTTATAAGAGAGAAGTTTGGACAAAAAGAGATAAAGAATTTCTATAATATCGTACTTATTTGCTTATTACAAACTTTTTTTATGATTTTTATATCCATATAATTCAATTAAAACGGATGTTCTCTACATATGCATTTTATTTTATTCACCAATTTGTACACGTCAACAAATAAATACAAAACTATTTTAACTTTACCTAAAACGTAATAAAAGCTCACTTTACGCCAGAGTGATTAACTTATCGAACTTTTGTATACATTCAAGATGAAATAAATTGAATTTCACGATCTTGCGTATCTTATGGGATTATCGGATAAAAGTTAAGAATTGAGTAGGAATTCTACATAATCATTTAAGATTCCCAATTTGCTAACATAAAAATGGCTTAAAACAAAAAAAATAAAGAAAAAATAACAAAAATAAATACATTATGTTAATGAAAGTGCTCAAATGGAAATATTACTACGTATGTAGCTATACAATAATAGTAGTACTCAAAATAACCTCCAAAGAGAAACAAGAAAAATATTTTACATAATCGATCCGCTGTCCATTATAATAATATCTACCTTAGTTACAGAGTACGCCATAAAATTCAGAAGATACTCAAAAGTGAATTTTTATAGGTGATGCCGTAATATGTTAAAATAATTTATAGAAATATAACAAGAAATAGGTGTATTATTCAGCAAAAGAATAATATTTAAGAATATCCAAGAACAGGAGTAAGTAACGCTCGATCATTTCTGCCTACTCCGAAAAATGACAAGGATAATCATGAAGAATAATATTTCAAATTACATAATATAATAAAATGAATAATATTTATTATTGTTTAGTGATACTATTGAGTACATATAACTATTCCAAGACCGGTTTTACAGACTCCGAGCTCGCATCATCACGTGCTGATCAATGGAAAAGGTCTTATTATAATAATATTATAGTAGTATTTGCATGTGAGGTAGTCAAAAAACCAGGTACATGTAATAAACATGCACGCTGTCCTCCCCGTGTCAACAACAAAAAACATAAGAAAATAAGACTAAACAATAACAAAATTTTGTTCATTTTATTACCTGATTTAAAATTAATACACAAGTGCTTGCAACCCGCCATCGTATGAATTCATACGATGGCGGGTGAATATCGCTGAAGCAATATTTCAGTCTAGGTATTTTGAATATATTAAATCATTATACTCATCTCATTTCTCACAACTCACAACACAACTCACAACACAACAACACAATTCTCACAACTCACTCATATACATCAACCCATAATACAAGATTCATATCTTAGTTTGGGACTAGCTCGGTCTGTGTGAATTGTCTACACGTGTTATGTTATGTTATGTTATTTAAATTAAAACACTGTTGTATAGTGCTTACAAGGGACTTTATTTATAGTGAGTCGGTTTTCAGAAGCTCCAGCTTTCATAAAGTGAAGAAATTAGATTTTTATATCAACCCAATATACAAGTTTTTATTAAAATTTTCTTTCAATAACAACTTTTAAAATAAACCGAATATTAGATAGGTACTGTCGTTTTATTTGAAAACATATAATGTTTGTTAGCATAACTACGTAATATAGATATTTATGACCAAATGATAACAACATACCATATAATTATTGTCATATCCATACGATTTATTGCCTTTACTTTAATATCACAACACAAATAAATCATAAATTGCCATGATTACCAACCATTGAATAATAAGTAATGTATATTTCGTTAGCAGTCCGATTCTCTCAGGCCATCCTTCACACGAGTTATTGAAATACGTGTACAATAATAACCGATACATGTTTTCTGAATAACAAATTGTAGTAATTCATACAATACCTATAGTGAAATAACAATAATGGAATTCGTTATTGTATGGAATCTATCAGCACAACAATTTGTGATGGAATATGCCACACTTATACACGTTTAGTATTTAGTTTAGTCATTAGATACTGCACACTACCCAGTGGTAAGTAGAAAATATTTACGCGTTGAAGTCATTTTAAGTCGGGCTTAAAGTATAAATAAAATAACTAGATGACATTATCCAGCAGTATTAAAACTGTGACAACGTTAAAAAATATGTAAGAAATTATTTTTGTTGCTTGTCAATAATCCAGAACAAAATAATTTAACATCGAACGTTTTTGGCTTTTGCCTCTTAAATCTATTAAAAACGTGCTACAGTTATGCGCGCGTTTGGACGTGAAAAGAAGTTTAATGGTGTAATATAGTGTAATATTATGTTAGCAAATGAATAAAACTGATTCTATTGTATTGTAGTAAAAAAACATCGTAAACTACAATCTTCGGCCATTGTTTATGTTTGGACAGTGGGCAGGTGTAAACGTATTTACATTTTAGTATTAATGCGACTGACAAATGGAAAAGATACAACTGCCTAAAAACAAGTACTAAACTTGTGTAAACTGTGGACAATGTGTGTAGTAAAATAACACTCGTATATTCCACATAGTCACCATTTACGCATTTGTATGGCAAAAATACATTTCGATTAAATATATTTCTCATTGAGAAAACACAAAGAAAATGATAGTCATATATTGCCTAACGATGAGGTATAAGGATTATTTCCTTTTCGATATTTTATTCTTTTCATTATTATTATTATTAAAATAGATAGCTTGGCATTTGACCTTATTCATTTTCAGACGTAATCACAAACAAGGATTAACTACTATTCCAATCGTAAGGCCTGTTTAAGTGACAAAAAACATTGCTTCGACTTTTTTGTAAGTCAGATTATCATTAAGTCGGGGTTAACATTAGATATATCTAAATAATATGCCTTATCATTACAAAGTAACGGATGTTTGTGATTAATTATTTTGCTTCTCACGCTTTGATTGAAATCATTTCTTGTGTTGTTAATGAATATGGCTTATTTTCCTTTGAAATTGTTTAATTTTCATATATGTTCATGATAATCAAAATTCTTTCTTTCGTGTGCTTCCGTTATGATAATTGTCTTTCATATACTTTTATTTAAAAAAAAAAAAACAATTTCATATATTAATTATTCAAAATCGAAAATATGCTATTTTTGGAATATTTCTCTGCTTTGCAAAATTTTAAATACGAATATAATACATAATTCCTGAAGTTATTATAGGTACATCTTTTGTATCAAAAATATTGAATAACTATAACTGCGAAATGATAACCTAATGTATACGAAATAAAATAATCATGAAAAATAACATTATGACTGGTAATACTTAATTTTTTTTTATTATCATAATATTTTTTTACATGCTTGTTACTTTCTTTGATTATACTATACTATACCATCACGGCATATCCCACAAGTGGGGTAGCCAGCAGATCAGCTGCATGTAAGAAACATGCAAACTGTCCTCTTCGTGCCAATATAAAATCAAGACATTCAGGATGGGTGGTTGATTATTCTCTTTGATTATTCTCTTCAATATTTCTGAAATGTGGTTTGTTACATAATTTCCTAAAAGGTACGTATATACTTTATTAAACACACAGCATGATAAATCCCACAAGCGGTGTAACCAGCTGACTAACTGACATGCAAGTTTTCCTCTCCGTGCTAGTAAAAAAATAACATATTCAGAACAGGTGACATACTTCATCGCTGAATTGAAATGTATTTAAGGCGATATTTTACAAGCACCTGCCTTTTAAAGGCTTTTTGAAGACTAAAATAGGAGGGGGGTAATTTTTGGCAAAGTAATTCCCGAAACCGATGTATCGTTAAATTTTAGATTCGTTTCCATATTTAAGTAGGTAGGTACTATTTACCATAAAATTTCCCCAACATTTCCTTTGAACCCTTTTTGAAGGTATCGTTATACAAGAATACTTAAATATGCTAAAGATCGAACCAAATAATAGTTATTATAATATGGTAAAATGAAATCAGCCATCAAAAAGATCCCATGCCTGTGTCCTGAAAATAGCCTATTACATAAAAAGCCTTTTTATAGTAAATTTATACTCCATAAAGTTAATATATTATGACGCAAACATCAGGTGTGTCTGAGACTAAAAGTGGAAAAACCAGAATCAAATGATAATACCATTGTATGAACATAGTAATTTAATCAGATATACTGTTATACATACCTACATACAATGTGACATTATCCTTTTTGTAAGTATTGTCAAATGTCCAGTCAAAAGTCCAAATACGGCATTTTTTATTTGAACTTTTACATACAAAAAATTTAAAACGTAATTTTAAAACACTGTTAATTTTCACGTATAAATATGTAATTAGTCAATTCACAATGACTAAATACTAATACTAATTACCGAGAGCTTTCGCCTTGCGGCATCTTCAGGGGCAAGAATTTAATTATTTTTTTTGTTAATAAATATCTATTGATTGCAAAATATTTTTAAAACACCAATAAAATATGGAATCGAATTTAAAAATGATGGCGTGCCCAATTAACATAGAGATGATGCAAAACATTGATCAATATATTGCCTTTGATCGCTCCTTCCGAAAATACAGGGCAGTAACCAACCTTCTCTATTCAGAGCTTCTTCACGCACATTACTAATGCACTGATGCAAAATGATACATGTCTAAAACTTCCAATGAGAGTTGGAATGCTATAATTTCAATTTTCTCTGATTTTTCATAATAAATTCGATATGAAAAGATAATAGACTTTTATATTCACATTTAATCAAACGTAGGAATCTATAATATCAACTGAAATACGAAATACATTTAACATACATAATGAATATCAACATTATTCATATAATAATATCACATGTCATTTTGCTACAATGATTTTGATTCAATTTGCAACGAAACTCGCATACATTGATTGTACATAGGTACATCTACACAAAGTGTAAATCTCTTGAGGGAAATAATATTGTATCTACGATCAATATAACAATAAACCATTTGGAAGCCAAAACATACACAAATGAACAACGTGTAAACTACAAACTAAATTGAATTGTTTTGTAATATATGGGAAGTTATTTACATTTCTGTGACTGATGAAGAATCATCTGAATGACAAACAATAGCAATTACTTGTACATAACACAAAATGTTTTAATTGTTTTCAATTGTATAACAATAATCTCGATAAAAATTCATATTTAACGGTGAGTTGTTAAAAAATAATAACTCATTATGAGTTAAACAGCAAATGATTCGTACTATTTCTCTATCTATCCCCCACTAATGGAGTAACCAGCGGATTAACCGTTAATAATAAGTCTAAAAGCTGTCCTCTCCATTCCGACAGTATGAAGACAACTAGGATGACTGGAACATATCACCGCTAAATAAAAGAGTTAGAATGTATTACAATTATGTACCTAATATTTTATGAATACTGCCTTTTAGTCATCCTCTTCGTCTCAATAAAAGTGAGACATTTAGGATGGTTGGCATATCTGATCGCTGCATTTAAGATATTTAGATATTTACTACCTGACATTTACTGAATAATTTAATATGAGCCAAAATTTGTTAATACAAAGCAGGTGAACCAAGAAAAAAATATAAAATTTATTAAATAAAATAAAAATAACAAACTTTGTTTAATTCCACTTTAGTCAATACAAGAAATAACTAAAACGTTTTCGGGCTTACACCCATCTTCAGTAGTTACGTGCTTTTTGTAGACGTTTATTTCTTGTATTGACTAAAGTGGAATTAAACAAAGTTTGTTATTTTTATTTTATAAAATGAATTTCCACAGTGTAACTCACATAAAATTAGAAAGTTTAAAATTTATTATTTTAAATATCCATAAAAACATTTAAAAAAAATGTTCTTTTATAATTCGAATTGATTCAACGAAAATCTGTCTAAAATATCATATTTTCTCAATATTCAATATCGTTTGCATAAAATTTAATATATGTAGGTAGTAGGTACTTATACATTCTGCGTCTTTCTTATTTAATATTGAATGTGTAGAATGACAACTCTGTCGTTGGGGTTTGCAAAAAATAATGAGATTATTTTCTCATTATTACAGAGCAAATTCTTATATTTTAGTTGAAGAAATGATTATTTAAAACCTATAATTTATATAACCATCACAGAATAATAAAATCTTATTACCAATTGGTTTATCTTGCTGGAAATCCGTATTAGAGATGCAGGAATAATAAGGAGTAGAATGACGGACACAATTTCCAAAACCATTAAACCAATATTCCAGAAGAGACCCTAAACAATCTTATTATATTTTTTGACACAACTATCATCATTTAAGTTTTTATTTAAAGTAATGATTAAGTTGGCCAAGTAATGCCAATTTTAAATGTTCTTTGAATTTCTGATCGGTTCCAGTTGCAGGCTGCAGATCACTTACCATTATTAAAAATATAAGGTTAATTCTAAAATCAATAAGAGTTAATAATTCAAGAGTTTTTGTGTTTAGACTGTGGAAATCCATTTTTAATTTTATAAAATAAAATATATTATTGAGCACTGTTTAGTTTCCCTGAAGATGTATAGGCGAAAACGTTCGGTATCCAACCTAACAAAGTGGAGATTAAACAGTGCTCAAAAGTATATTTTTATATTGTCAATAATTGAGTAATTTTTTAACTTTCTAAACCAACAAGTACGAAGACTCTTAATCGATAGAAAATGAAAACGGTTTGTTTTCAATATCACATTAAAAAACAGCCAAAATAAACTCGTCTACGAATATACCAAATAAAATGGTATAAAAAGATGAAAGAACTTTAAATTGCTTCACTTTTTAACTTATTTTTATACTTTTCATATTTCACCTTTAAAGTAAGCATTTATATAGAAATAATACTTTAATACCTGAAATTCTATACTTCTTTGTATGAAAACATAAATATTAAAATTTTAATTCAAAGAATGAAAGTTTTAAGATAATCTTATAGAGAATAATAAATTCTAAATAAGCTTATCCATACATTAAAAGATTTTTTCTTCTAATGTGTGTATCAGCTTATCTGCTTCCAAGTAAAAGGATTAATAATCAAAGAAGCATAAAAGAAATACTTCATAGAAATTTAAAGAACTAGTTTATTAATTCAAAGTATCATAAATTTGTGTTTGCTTTTTTTTTGAAAAATACACGTCATTGAAAACAAAATGAGATTGAAAAACATTATTTAACTTAATATTAAAAAAAAAACGATCAGAGAATCGTTTACACAATGTGTCTTTAAAAAAAGTGTGCCAACGCTTATGAATTAGCTCTAGGCTGGTTTAAGTATCACTGTCAGAGTCCATGGACAACATTCACCAATTCCACTATTCGCACTCTCACAATACAAGATCTCCAATCGAGAACCATTTAATGCAAACCAAAGAAGCAACCACTTTTGGGATCTTTATTTGAAATATACCCAAATACACCCCAGACATTGCTTGTGAGTTGACGGTGGAGTATTTATGCCCTCCTTTCTAATAAACACTTAGAGATGGATTTATCCATTTTGTATGCCATTGCAATAATTAAATTACTATTTTAAAAACCTTTGTATTGATGACCAAGCCACTCGTCTTGCAATCGAAGTGTAGGTATAAAATTCTTTTTAATTGTTTTTTTATGTTAGGGTTGATTGGAAGACGTTGCTCAGCAACAAGTCCGCCCATTGATCCAGATTAATTTTTTTTTAATTATCATGTTGTGTATTTTTTGTACATTTATTTTGAATTTGGCCAGTAAAGATTTATTTATTTATTTAAGTGTCATGGGCTCGATAAAATTTTCATAAAAAAAAATGTAATTTTAATACAACTTAATTATCTTTTACAAAATTCGTTGGATTTATAATACTTATGTAAGTGATATTTTCATCGTTAAAATATCTTTGAAAATATAATGTTCAATGGATAATTATCAACACTACTAATGGTCTCCGAATTGATATTCCATTAAAAGTGTTATAAATAGATTGTACTATCTAGCACTTACTTCTAGTACTCGTACAAGGATGTTGTTCAGAGGCAAATCGAGTTCGTAGTGGTTTACATCATTTTAACAGAGATCAATTCAAATATGTATCTATACAAAATTAATGAATTCTTAACCATGTATATGATCGATCACATGTACATAGACTCATCTGGATGTATTATCCCATGAAGTATGAATGGAAATTCAACTTCTACCTTACTGCATGGAGTTTTAAAAGACTTTTTTGTTACGAAATTAAAAAATCAATTTTTTCTTCCACTATTTTTATTAAAACAGTTTTCTTAAATAAAGGCTTATATTTCAAATAAATTATTATATAGATATATTAGGTGAAAAAATAATAAACTCATGAAACTATTTTAAACATTTGAATTGAGTGACAATTACACGTAAATAACACAGAAGGGAGAACGTTTCGAACAACGCGAGACAGGGGAGCATTGTCCAGAGTGATCGCCAACGTCGGGAGAACCTGATACGGTACAGATGGAAGAAGAAAACGTTTAAGTAAATCTAACTGAATAACATAATATTATGTTAGTTACATTAGTATTAGTGGATTGCGTAAAAATAATCATACGATATTACGAAATTTACAATACACATTACAATAGTCATGAGAAACAAGTAAGCGATGTTCTTTGACGGTTATATTTTTTCCATTACATGCGAAGAAAGGATATCCAGACCTTTAAAATTAAACTTAATGATTAAAAAAATAATTAAGAACTGGAATGATAAAATTTGTTTATACCTGCCGATACTTAAATTCCAACTCATTTCATAAGTTCAGAAAGTTTTTTTAATGAAAAAACATTAACTTTATATGGTTTCATGAAATAAAATGAAAAAAACGTGTAAGAGAATGAAGCAATAATTAAATATAATAAGAGTGAATAAACAGGAAGAGAGTACCTTCATACATTTTCTTGGTATTTAGGACGACAGTATGCTCAAGGGACTAAAGAGGAGAACTAATTCAATTAATCAATTCGCCCCCAATAGTGAAGACAATCAAATATATTTACCGGAGTAACTTTTCAAGAACAAAATAATATGAAACGTGGAATAAGACGAAGTATAGATATTACTATAGTGTGTTGGCAAGCAATATAATATTTTATTTCCATTGATTTGATATCGTACCTAATTACATTATAATCATTTTGACATTGATATCCATCCCACGTGTAATTTAATATGATGAGTCTATTGATTGTACTTCTATTGTGATTATGTTCTTCAGGAAAGAAGACACAATTTTTTTAGATAATATTTATAACCCTGATAACATAAAAAATAAAAGGCGTTAGAAATAGAAAAGAATGAAAAAATAACAAGTTGATATTTCCATTTTTAACCTAAAATATTTCAAAGAACTTTTTATGGAAGAAAGATTTGTATTGAGGTGTTTATACGTAGAAATTTAGATAAAAACGTTCTGTACCATAAAAACAAATATATTCAGAATATATGGCATTCTTCCTCACGTAATACTAAGACACAAAGATTTACGAAGAAAAATGTATAATGAATTACTTTAGTAAATACACAAAAACAAATATTGTTATATCATTACTATCAATACATCATCCTCAGGTTCAGTAACTTGTTAACTGCAGGCATTGTCATACAGAAAGTTTACTCTGTCAAAAAAAAGGTTAATGGCACCTCTACAAGGAG
This sequence comes from Athripsodes cinereus, assembly GCA_947579605.1. Lineage (NCBI taxonomy): Eukaryota > Metazoa > Arthropoda > Insecta > Trichoptera > Leptoceridae > Athripsodes > Athripsodes cinereus. The sequence goes on from OX388322.1 coordinate 10,902,452, forward strand.
CTTTTGTATATCTTTGTAAATAGTTGAGAAAAAATATATTATATATAAAATGGTCTTTAGCACCCATGCTGAATGCCTAGCTGTAATTATCTATTTAGAGTAAACTACGTTTCAATTAAGTTGTCACCCCGAAAGTGTAACCCTTTCCTCTCACAATCAGCTGTAATTACTACCACGCTTCAATATTTCCACCCCAAAGCACTCTACTAAGTAACACTCTCAAAGCATAGGTACACTAACAATAAAAACTATTACTAGGTACATAAAAGTGAAAACACAAGTTTTGTTGAACTAACAAAATTACATCTCTCCCAAATAAAAACACAAACCTATATAATTGCCAACTGTTCTCTTTGTTACACAGAAGGAAAAACACTTAAAGATATTTAAGTTGTTTTACGTTGGAATATTCCAAGATAAAAAATATACATTACAAAACAAATAGTAACTAGTAAGTGAAGTGAAATAAAGAAATTGCACTATTCAATTAATAATACCTAAAATCAATTACGTACGCTACTGATATTATTAAGGATAATTATTATGACGTACCTACGTGTAAAAAATGTTGCACTAATTATTTTCTAAAAAATTAATGATTTCAATTAGGATTCCTTTGTATTTTACAGTAACTGTAGTAGAATAATCATTAATACGATAGATTAAGGCACTTTTAAATTATTAATATTTAATTGTACTGGATCAATATCAAGAAAAATGTCAGTTCGTAGATAATAAAGGAAAACCAAAAGGAAAAAGGTAGATAAAGTTCGTATGTTAAGCGAGTGAAATAAACGACCAGCACATAGAATTAATTAATACTAAGCAATTCGTTAACTGATCTAATTTGATAAAATAATATTCGAATCGCCCGAGGGAGTTTCCCAAAGTACATAGGCCCTAGTATTAATTACATATTATTTCAAATGCTATATAATCCATGATTTGTACAAGCTAAGTTTTCAATCATACTTATATAACTACACGTGTACACTCATCAACAGATTCAAATAAAAAGTGAAAATCGGTGAAACGCATTTTATTCCCTTTCGCAAATAGCTTATACTACTACTTTATATTATGAATTTTTTGACACAATTGGATGTCGGGAACTGGATTTTTTACTTACTAGAAGTGTAGATGTCATACAATTTCTGTGCTTGATATACACAGATCGTATAAAAGTTGATTTCAATAGTGAAAAAATATTGAGTTGTAACATATATACAACTTTCAAAAATTTCAAGTCATGTGATAAGCATGATACAGAGGAATTGGGAATGTTACCTAGGTTTAAAGAGTACTCTTAACCAAGCCTAAGTCGATTCATAAGCATCGAAACTCTGTGTTGTGCACTCCTTAAGGAAGTTCACATATGTATGTGTATCATATACAACATACCTAACTAGTTAATACCTATTCAAATAGGTTGACTATGGATGAGTGTGATCAATTAGAATGATTAATCTGGAGTAGTTCAAAATATGTTTGACTACTACTTTACTTACTGCTAGCCCTCTTCGCTCCACTGCTGGACATTGCCCTCTTCAAAAAAAATCATATTTCCGAGCAACACAATACTATTGTTTTCGCATCATCTGGACAATATCGTCAAGGAGACTTTATCGACAATATCGACAACTCTTGTATTTTGTTGGATGATTAAATTTCTTATTTTGTGTCTCAAACTAATGCCTACCATTTGTCTCTCCATGGCACGCTGTATACACCTTATACATGTTTTTATTACGATCCCATTAACCCCTTCTCGAACCTTGTGAATATTATAAATATTTTGTAGTATTGAAGTTTATTGAAATCATTATCATGCGATTAATCAAATCATTTTACATAAATAAAACTCTCGAAAAAAATACAATTTTGAAAAATTTCATAACAATCTAGACTGACATATTTACTGAGAAATAGATAAAGGTGCTCAAGTACTCGCAGTATCTTGGGTTTTCACATTAATATTTTTCACTTGCGCTTTTTACTCGTATACTTGCGATAACTAAATGCAACATCAAGTATAAAAAGTTTCTAATTACTAGCAGGTTATTACAAGTAGGTACTAATCTTGTGGGAACTAAACACTACACGTTATCTTCCTTACACCTATCGTGATTACATTAGAGCACCCATACTTTAGTTACCTATTTTATTTTAATTTTTTTTTATTTTTACCTATATACTACAATTAAAAATATTACACCAAGTTTGTAAAGGCAATAAGAATATATGTTTCATAATGTTATGGACACTATCAAGTGTAAGCCCGTAGGTTATATACATTGGTTTCATTCAGGATGTATCTACAATGTTACCCTTGATCCCCATCCTATGTTAGGCTTGTCTAAATACTTAAATTACCATATTATGTACACAGAAGACGCCAGGAAAGTTCGAGTTTAAATAAATTAAATTACATGTAGAAAGAAAATATGAGACCTAAATTTATCAGTTATAACCTGATAACTCCTTTAAAATGTGTTTTTTCTTTACACTTTTCTCGGATCTAAATACGTCTCTGTATCTCTGTGTATAATATTATGTAATGTGGCTATTATCAATGAAAATGTTATCATATTTTCACTTGGTGTCACTAATGGTAAAATAATAGAATATAATAGAGAAAGACAAAGCGAATTTCCCAATAAGTGTTTCATACACAGGACATTTTCCCCTTCTAGAGTCATCCCCATCACATCGCCATCAAAGGACAGCTAATGGGAATAGAAACAGATGGGCATTTTACCCCAAAATACTCACACCTATAAGAAATACAAAATATAGTACCTTTTAAATAATATAATAAACAAATATATAATGTACTATCTTTACTATACCCTCACAATCGTATTCTAGGTGAGGCAGGCAGAGAGAATGCAACTCCAAATCAATCTATCCTTACATACTTATATTGCTTTCACATTTGCTCATTCTCCTTATATCCTCATTCATCTCGCAACGTTTTACCAACCATTCTTCTCAGCGATCACAACCATCAGAATTAGTGGCATCATAACTCATTTTATATGGCTTGATAATATCAAATAAAGTTCCTTTATTTTTTTATCTACAAAAATTCTGCACGACGTGAAATACCTACCACTTTATCCGGCACAGTGTTCCTATGATAACAATATTAACACATTACATTTTGTTGAGAGATGGAATAAGTAAAAATACTGAAAAAAATGAGTAAATTAAAAGACCTGTTTTGGAGTGACCAAAGGTCCTAGAAGCAGCAACGGATGGGTATCTCTAGAGTAAGTGCCTAATCGCAATAAGCATCCGACCCAAATGGGACAGGAAGAAAAAAGTAAATGTTGGTATATTTTGGATTAAATGCATGTCTTAATAAAAGCTACTTTCAATCCAATAATCGAACTAAAATTCACTCTGCATTAAATAACTTAAGGTTAATTATAAGCGAATAAATTTAGTTTAATCGAGCATTTAATGACCTTTATAAATCATTCTGGTGTTTAATGGCGCAGAGAAGATGAACTTCATGGATATACCAAACATTGATATTATGTGGTCAGCCTATCCAAACATAGTAGATTAGATAAACACCAGACTAAGTTTTAAGATAAGGGCGAATAGTTCAAACGATCGCGTAGAATAGCATAATATAAAATTCTTTAAATCCAAGTAATGCTTTGAATCATTTTTATGCAGATCTTATAAATATATGAATCAATTCTTTGAATGTTACTTAGCGTTTATGTCAAAGAATAAATCTCTCACTCTTTTCTAAAACTTTTCGAATGTCCTGTAAATGGGAGGTATTCCTAAAATATTTATATTAATTTATTCATCATTGTTACAAAACATTTGAAAATACATATGGACAGAAATAATACACACAATCACAAAGCAAAGACAATGCATCATCCTACTCAACCCGAATAGATATTTGGCATCTTCTATTTATTTTTTATTTTATTTATTAATTCAAACACAACAGCACATAATACGTAGCTTAAATCACAATAACAAAAAAAAATAAGGCCAATTACAGTGTTTATACATAAGGCTCTTAATTTATAAGGTTCGTAGAGGACATCATCCATATTTATTATTATTCCGTGATGTTATATATAGACACATTCCTTAAAATATGTTTGTATTAGTGATGTAACGAATGTGTGATTTTGGACATCATATATAAAGAATATTTGTTGACGACATTCGCGAATGCGAATAGCGAATATTGACTTGCTTAGATTTCTACAATATTGCTCAATCATTAAAATTTCTACCCCCCCCCCCCCGTCGCCGAATTTTCAAATGGTACAGGAATTGAAAATAATTCAAAACTCCTCGGTTTTCTTAAGGAATATTTTCTTGCAGTACCTTTTTCTCCAATGTACCGGGTAAGTATTTGGTACTTTTACCGAATATCCGATACTTTATTACCGAATAATATTCGCAAAACATTCGCATATTTTTTTGCGAATACTTTAAAATATGCGAATATTCGTTACATCACTAGTATGTATAGGTCTTCTATGGACACATTAATTTCAAAACTAGGATTAAAAGTAATACTCTGAAAAAAATCTTTGGGGATAATTTTGAAAAAATGAACTAACATATTTTTCATTTCAACAAAGATAATGAAATTTGAGTCATAAAGTAGGTATCTATTTTTTAATAAGTAAATTGAACTATCGTTCTCTATGTTTTGAAGAAAACTCGTGGCTTTTTTACAAAAGGTTTTTTTACAAAATGTTAAAGGTTTATTAAGGCTTGTGACGCTTAATGAGACTGCTTGTTAGTGGTTATCTGTGTCCAATACACAATGGCCATTAAACAAGTATAAAGTAAAATTAAAATTAACTTTCGTCAATGTAGATATATTTCATATTCTCTTCAAAATGTCAATATATCTACATTGACGAAAGTACTCGAGATTTTAAATAAATCTAAGTGTAAAATTAACTGTGTTCTGTAATTAAAATAAAATATCATCAGTATGAATTTTCGCTCTATGAATGTACAAACTTAAGAATAAGTAGATTTAGGTATTCATAAAACAATCAAAAATTATAAAATTATTTTTATCCGCAATGTTAAAGAGTTAATCGTTCTTATAAAATATGTATGGTAATCTGAGCGGGTCCGTCATCCACTGAATAAAATATTTTTTCATTAACACTACAATGAGCATTAATACTGAACTTATCATATATTCACAAGCAAATTAATGAATACCTTTACCAAACAATGAAATGCCTGTAATCCGAAAACAAACCAAAAGCGAATTTGGTTAATCCGGACGGTTGATAATCTTAATATAAATATAATTTTCATATTTCAAAGATAATCTTATTTTGTCCGTAGCACAAAGGTGTACATAACCGTATACGGTCCCCATATTAGTTTGAGTCTTAGGTACCTTTATAATTTCCCCCAGTAGATGATATGTGAAAACCAAGTAGGCACATTTCTTTGATTTTCAAATCCAACCCTTCAAAGAGACAAATTTCAATAAATGTTCGTTACTAAAAATGTTTGACGCATTTTTATACTACCTTCGAAAATAGAATTCTGTCTCGACTTTTTTTACTGTTTCAGATTCAAATACCTATATTTCTACATACCTCATCACACATTGATTTTTTTTTACATGTAAGTGCAAACAAGTAGCGAGCATAATAATTTATCTTATGAAGACCATGGCGACAAAACAACCATAAGTATTAATCATTATTATTCAGAAAAAAATATACCACTTAATAAAAGAAAGCGCAAGTCAATCAGCTAGTATGATATTTTAATAATAAAACCCTATAAATACTAAAACCAACTTTCCATTTTATTAAATGAATATAAGTAGGTATGTTTTATTGTTCTTTATCTCCGCAACGCTGATCATATTATTACAATTTTTCAGATTATCCTATTTATATATGGTAGAATGGTTTGAGAGTATTGTGAACTACAATATCGGTCAGTATTTTACAACTATGTATAAAAATTGAATTATTTTACACGTGCGTTTCTATTTGGTTTAAATAATGGTCTTTATTCGTAAAAAATCTATAATATGGCATACTAGCTTTGAAATATTATCTATGAATCTATTTCTATTCATTTCTATCTTTTATCTTAGCCATTTCTGTCTATTTCTGGAGGAGAATCTGTTTCAATTCGTATTGCCTGATTCCGAGTCGATAATTCTCAATCGACTTTTTTCAATCCACACTAAAGCATTATGTAACGAGTTTCATATTTACTACTACTACTATACCATCAGGGCATATCCCACAAGTGGGGTAGCCAGCAGATCAGCTGCATGTAAGGAACATGCAAATTTCATATTTACTCTTTTTTAAATATATAAAACAACATACGCATCAATTCTGAAAATGATTGGATGATTAAAACAAACTTTTCTTTCTCTAAGACGTAAAAAGACATCTCTCTCGTGATTGTTTAATCTGTTATAAAAAGAAACGCATGTTTCGATCTATACAATTATGGGATTCTGCTACATAATGCACCAACACAATAAGTAGGTACGGAAAAATAATGTTTTTCGATTAAGAATTTCAATAAAAAAATATGGAAAAAAATGACATTCATGGCATTGTCGATCAGTCGCCAGACGAAAATATCAAATTATTTTCATTGAATAAATTTCCATACAATATTATTTGATATTGAAGAGTTTTTTTATAAATTGTCCTTTCATTGTAGTCGTTAAAACCATTGTGAGTGAAAATAATTTATCGATCAACATAGAAAAATTTATGAATTTATTACTTTTTTAAACAAACCATCATCACCTTGTGATAAATAATATTGTCAAATGTTTAAATATCGCAAAACAATCAATTTACTTTTTATTATCATTTTGGAAAAACGCAAGTAAATTAATTATAATTTTCAATGGTTTTTAATCTTCTGTGGTAAACGACAGAAGACACACAGCGTGTGTAATGTGAAAAAGGTAAACTTTATCACATTACACACGCTGTATAAACCTAACTTTATGTAATAAAGGAGCCTCAATATTCCTTTCTGCATTAAGTTTTGAACATTTTTAACGACAGTTCACTAAGAGAATACCGTTTCTTAACACATAAGATACCTAATAGCCAAGAACATGTTTTGTAGAATGCTCTACAACATTTCTGATAAATTATTAGAGGCTACTGTAAAAGAGGCTACTTAATTGACAAACAACCTATTTGAATTGAAGAACCTTTTTGCACCATGTACTTGTAAAAAAACGAGAAAAGTAAAATAATAGAAATTTAGTAAGATAAAAATTTATTTATAAAGATTTTTATAATATACACACATATTATTATAGGTAGTAAGTAGTTGTGGAGAAAGTTATAAATGTTTTAACAATAAATTCTAGCGTTGAAAACAATAAGGATTTACCTTTACCTTTTGAACATAATTCCCGTGAACTAGCAAACAACAATTGGCCACACACAAACCTACTGAAATAATTCTAAAGTGATTATAGCTACAAGTACCTACCTTGATACGTTATGTAATGTATATTCGGTGCTTTGTTTTGAAGCGTTAGAATCTTTCTTTTTATCCGACTGACCGGAAAACCACGGGGAATTTAAACCGCTTATCAAAATATGGGTAGCCGTATTTAATAGGGTTGATTTATGTATAACTTAAATAAATACTCACATGCATAACATCCCTTACTTTTAAGGGTGCTTAATGCTTATTTATCAAAATGAAATATCTACCACGGTACGTTATAATGTTATTTTGCCACACAGACAAATGCAAAGAGTTTATACACACAGCATTTTCACTGGGTGTGTATAAATAAGTTGATATTTAGTATGTATTTCCGTTATCTTAGTACATATTTTCAATAATCTATGACAAAATATTAAATTTGGATGGTTTGAATATGTTCATAGTCAGCATCACTCAACTATTGGGTGCAACGCCAGAAAAAAAAGAGAGAGAGAGAGAATATGTTCATAGAGCTACGAACAGCTAAGCAACGAAAAAAAACGTAAATCTTAAAATCATGTGATTGAATGAAAAAGAATTGATCTATAACATATATTTTTTCCGTGAATATGTAACATTATTAAAGACGATTTAAAAAATGTAAAAACCAACAAAAAACCAGCATTTCGCGGTTTCTGAGTCTTAAAGACTCAGAAACCGCGAAATGCTGGTTTTTTGTTGGTTTTTACATTTTTTAAATCGTCTTTAATAATGTTACATATTCACGGAAAAAATATATGTTATAGATCAATTCTTTTTCTATTGAATGGTAATGTTTTGAGTTTGGATAGTTTATTTATTTTTTTGATAAAAATTCCGAAAAAAATAGCATTTTTTTGTTTTTGAATCACTTTGCTTGAATACCGGGTGGACCAGCGACATATTTTTTTTTTGTTATAATGCCTAATAATATTTTGCAGTGAACTGTCATGTAAATATTTTCAACAAATATTAAAATCAGTTTTAAAATTAAAAAAACCTTCAGTTGAGGAACAATTCATATTTGTATGACGTCTTTATTTTTGTCCATAAAAATGTATTTTACGACGAATTTAATCTTGATTTTTTTTTGCATATTTTATATTTTTTTTTATCTTATTAAGTACATAATGCAATATATTTATCGAAAACAATATATTTTATACATCTTTTTTATTATTATTATTAAATATGAACAAATAACAAGGAGTAAAATATCCATGTAAAATGAGCAAGCTAATCGCTTCTTCCAACTAACCCATTTTTTTAGTAGGCTTGCCCATATTTACTTTTTTATAAAAAAAATTATACATAAAAAAGAAATCACGACATAATTATCCCATAAGTAGGGTAACCAGCAGAACAGTTGCATGTAATAAACATGCAGGCCGTCTTCTCTGTGCCAATAAAAAAAATAAGACATTCAAGATGGGCGGCAAACCTCATCGCTGAAATTGAGTTGTAATACTTATGTCTTTATTTTTTCGAACACCTCTTTTCACTTTTTTATTGTAAGCAAAAATAACTTTTTTTGTTTTAACACCAGAGCACAACGTTTTTTTAATCAAAATTTAATGTGCTATGATATACCTGCTTGGTTAAAAAAAAAACACCAATACTGTATTTGAAATATGTATACAAAAAACATTTTGTCGAAAATCCCTAAATTATTACCATCAGTGTAGCTGCATTTAGCTATGCCACCAATAATATATTATTACAACACGTAGAAATGCATTCTGTGTGTGTGTGTGTGCGTGTGTGCAGAAGTAAAGTGGTATCGAGATAACAGCGAGAGTCGCTGTTGTATTAGTGACAAAAATGGTAGGGTGACCACGTGACTCATGTCTTCTACGAAGTAAATAGATATTTTTGTAATTATGTTCTGAGTCACAACCCATGACAATGCATCGTAATTAACCAATATAAGATTTTTAGTATTAACGTACAATATAGTAATACCTTTTACACTCAGTTCACTCATTAGCATTTCCTATTAGTGTGAGTAATATCCATATCCCATGTCTACTTAGGTACCTATTGTATACTTGAAAACATACCCCACATCTACCTGAAAATATATATTTTATACCTTTGACAAACATACCAGACATATCTACCTTAAAATATACCTTTTTTATCTTTGAAAAACATACCATACATATCTACCTGATTATACACTATATAAATTTCTTCTTATCTTTAACTACAGGTAAACGTCACTCTTTAATTGACGTAGTCTAACACTCGTAATTATAATTACCAAAAATCTACTATTGTTCTGATTAGTCATGCAAGTGTAGAGCGGGATAACTCTTCGACTGACTATCGAACATGACATTAAAATAGATATCGAACTGGTGTAAACGGTCATAAATAAAAACTTCTTTATACCTTATAGAGAAAAACATTTTATTTCCATACAAAAAGTATAAATAAATAAATAAGATACAAGCACAAAAAATTTATATTTTCCATCTCGAAAAAAATAAAAAAATAAATTTATTTACAACGTGTGGTCACCGTGCGCTAAGAAACAACCTTCCACTTTGAGAGCTTTCAACGTACTGACTTGCACACACGTCAACAACAAAGGGCTCTGTTTACGACCCAGCCCCTATCGGTATACACTCACACAATAACATTTTTTGTTTTTGGGCCTATACGTATACGTCTAGAACTCACTAATACAACAGCGACTCTCGCTGTTATCTCGATACCACTATACCTACCTAGATATAGGCTAAAATTTTATAGTAGTTATTATTATTATTCTCTTTTGTTAGAAGTTGTAATTATTATTATTACCTACTAGTGGTGGGACCAGTGGGGTAATGAGCAATTTTATTATTCCACAAATTAATACAAAAATTTAAAAGCACACCTGACTTGAGAAAATGTCTATACCCTTCCCCCCATTTCCTCTTTCACATCGCCAATTTTTCGATTTAGTATAAGACTGAGATATTTCACGATTATATTTATGTTCCGTTGAGCACTCGGTAAAGAATAGATCAACCACTTTTTTCTGTAAGTTTTCGAGTGTCCTGTAAAAGTCAGGTGTTCGAGAAATTTTTCATTTTAAACTCGGCGATAAGATTTGCCACCCTTCCTAAATGTCCTATTTTTTATTGCGGCTGATGCTGACCACCCCACTTGTGGGATAATAGATTAAAAGTTGCACCCTCCCTCACCCATGAATGTTACAGGAATGTCATCCATACATACTTGTGGGATAAGCCGTGATAGTATAGAAGTAGTAGATATGTATGTGCCTACAATTTCAAAATTTACCCAAATTTTTGAAATTCTATCCCCCGTCGCCAGATTTCCATTACGATACATAGGAATATTCCAATTTCCATTACGATACATAGGAATATTCCAATATTTTCATACCTATAAGAAATTTATATGAAAAATATGTAATCGGGTGCTATTTTGCATGTGTGGAAAGCACGCCACTGTGTGTCCTGCTGTGTGACGCACTAGTGTGTCCCCCTCTAACCTCTCCCCTCCCTCTTCATCGCTTCTTTCCGCATTCACTCTCTGGACTTTGTAAAAATAATTTGAGTAAATTCGTATGTGTGCTTGTATTGTTTGTGTATTGTGCTACAGAAGTTTATATTAAACAAGCAATAGAAATGCATAGTTATAATCGTTGTGTATTTCATGTTATAGGTCGGTATTTATTGATTATCCTTAAATGTGGCTGCTATCATATATTATATAGTATCTGGTAATGATTTAGACAATATTATTAGACAATTTGAAAAAAGGCACAAAATGTGACCTTGTCTTTATGAACAGTACCCCTTACGTGCAGTTAGTTCACTGAATAACAAATTGTGGGAGATGCCGTGATGGTTTATTTTTATCATAATATGATAAAAATAAACCATCACTATGTAAATAATGTCAACTTCCAAAAAAAATATATTTCAATTGATAATAAATACTAGACTATGATATAAAATAAATCGTTAATGTTTTTCAACTAATCTAACCTAAAATTTTCAATTTTCAGAAACCAACATAATAATATCAAAAATTTTATTTATAAAATAATTTTTCTTTCTTTGTCAAGAATTGTTCTAATCATACTTTTTATTTGACAATATTCTCAGGGTAAAGCCGGATACTGAGCTAGTAATATTATAAACGCACAAAACTTTGGTTGAATATTTTGGACTAAGCATTATTTTTATTATTATTATTATTATTAATCCTTGGTCCTGACTATGAGCTGAGAAAATAATAATATCAGCGGAACTTCGATACTCGTATTGAGATGCACTATTATTATTATTTATACCGTCGTGTCGTATTGCACTAACACATTCAAATATACCATTTGTCTTAATACACACATCTAAGCAATAAATGTGTTCTCCTATTGGATAATTTGGCGGAATTTTTTTATTATATACTAAACGACATTTTACCTAATCATGATATTTTATTTGAGTAGGTCTTCCTCCATTTGTATGAAAACGACAGTTACATTTTATGGAATAGAGTCGATAATCTTGCATGGTGGGATAGTGAAGAATATAATAGAAAAAAGTATATAACAACTTTATTTGACGTTCTCTCATCTTCCAAGCCATTCTCAATGCCTATCCCTTTAGAAATTCCGGAAGGATAAATATTAATTCATTAACGATTATATTTTCACTAAATTTTATATGAACATACTTATATACGTATATACGTCATCACCTCACATCTTCATTAGGGTAGAAATATTAATATTAATTTTTGATAGTTAGTTAAGGACTCATGAACAAACGTTTATCTAATAATGTAAATATGCGAAGAGGTTTCTACGTTTTAATAAAGGGTATCTAGTGTTTATATTACCTAGTCTACCTCCAGTTCAAAGTATTTCCATAAATAATTTTTGTAAAAGGAATATTACAGAACTTGTTTATAAAATTTAATGTTTTATTTATTTTACCATCTGCTGACCATTGGTAAAAATAATACGAAATTTATCATTCACACACTCATTCTTATAATTAAAAAAAAATAGTAAACGTACATACATACTTATAGGGCAGAAAATATTTATTTTAAATTAAAAATATTAGTATTCAGTGCTTTTAGAATTTACTTTACTGATTGTGAGCCGACTTTTACAAGCTTTCGGTCTCATTTTCAAAATTAAGTGAATTTACGAAACTCATTTATTTTTAAAATTTAGTGTTTATTATCAATCTATTGAAACTTCATTCCTTTTCATAAAATATTCCAATTTCAAATCTTTGCTAAGCTCATAGATAAATTTATTCAAATGTTACATAGATGAAGCATAACAATAGCATGTACATAATTATTAAAACATCAATTTGAAAATAAATTGATATTTCATCAATTGAGATTGATTGTTCACATTGGTATTACGGCACGTAAAATAATATTTCTATAAATGGGAAAGTACGAAACTAATTTAAAATTGTTCATTGATGGATAAATCTAGGCAAACAAGTAATAATTTACATGTCAATCAATTTTTGAAACTGATTGCGATTGTTAATAATGATTGGTTTACATTGACCATAATTTATAACGTAAATATTATAAAGTTTAAAGATAAAACTTTGTCCATTTATTATTATAATTAACAACACTCCGTTTTGAATTTAACATAACACAAATATGTAGATAATAGCTTTTTTTGCTTTACTCTAACGTTTTAAATTGAAATATCACACAATATACTAAACTCAGTAATGATTTTTAAATTCATAATAATAAATACCTACTTTATTCAATCAACAAATAACAACGTACAAAAGTTGAGGCAATTTATCACCAATATGGCTACAATTAAGTTGCAGCAGCTCCACTAGGTTGCCCTGTATCGAGGCGTGCTGCGTATAAAAAAAAACAATACACAATTAACAAGGATTAATACATCTTACCAAAAAAAATCACATTGAATAAATCAACCAATTAATTAAAATTGAAAATATGTCAATGAATCAGACAATTTAACTATACTATACTATACTATACCCTCACGCCGTGTCCCAGGTGGGGTAGGCAGAGAGAACGGAACGCCATGTCGCTCTATCCTTACATACTTCTTTCGCTTCCTCTACATTCATCCAGTTTCTCATACATGCACGCCGATTCCTCTTACTTAACACGCGACCGTCCTTGAGAATTTGATCCACGTGGTTAAGCCACGTGGTTCTCGGACGCCCGCGCTTCCTCACACCCTCTCTTTCAGATAAATACACCCTCTTCGTCAATCTTACACCATCCATTCGTTCCACATGACCAAACCATCTCAATTTATTTACACGCATTCTATCAACAACACTCCTCTTGCATCCACTCATTCTTCTAATATCCTCATTTCTTACTCTATCACGCAATGTTTTACCTACCATTCTTCTCAGTGATCGCATCTCCACTGCATTTATTCCACTCTCGTCCTTCTTCAGCCATGTCCAAGTCTCGCTTGCATACATCAGTGTCGGTACGAGGATGGCGTTGTGCACCAGCATTTTAGCCATGTTCGAGACATTGCTATTGCTAACAATAGCTCGGAGTGCACCGTTCACTCTCGCACCAGCCACCTTTCTTTTTTCAATGTCCCTTTCGTACCTACCATCCCTTACAAACATACTTCCTAAATAAACATATTCGTCCACTTGCTCCAAACATTCATTTCCAACCTTTATTTCACACATTGTTCTTTCACTCTCTCTTTCAAATACCATCACTTTCGTCTTTGTCACATTCATTTTCATCCCATTCATACTGCAACTTTCATATACAACTGACACAATCTTTTGTAAATCACTTTCACTCTCAGCCATTAATACCAAATCATCTGCATACATCAACGCATTCACACGGTTTCCATTCAGTTCAATGCCAACATCCATCTCTTTCAAAGGACGCATACAGTAGTCGAAAAAAAGGTTGAACAGCCATGGAGACATGACACAACCTTGCTTCACTCCTTTGGTGAGGACAAACCACTCGGAGAAGGCGTTATTTACCCTCACGCAGGCGGAGCTCCCAACGTATAGCGAAGAAATTGCGTGGATCAACTGGCTGTTCACCCCATACTCCGACAACACGCGCCACAATCTCTCCCGATCCACACGGTCATATGCTTTCTCCAAATCCACGAACGCACAGAAAAGCTTCTGGTGTTTACCCAGAAGCTTCTCTACGACCATTCGTAGGGAGAAGATCTGATCAGTGCACCCTCTTCCATTCAAAAAAGCTCCTTGTGCATCCCATATCTTACACTCTGTTGCCTTTCGTACTCTCTCAATCAGAATTCTTCCATACAGTTTTCCTATTGAACTCAGCAAACTAATAGCCCGATAACTCCCACATTCAAGCCTAGAACCTTTTCCCTTATATAGCGGACAGATGATAGCCTTCCGCCAGTCCTCTGGAGTCGCGCCTTCTTTCCAACAAGTGTTGAATAGTTCTAGGCACCATGCGAGAGTCTTCTGCCCACCAGCCTTGATGAGCTCAATTGAAACACAATCATATCCTACAGCCTTACCGCACTTAGCTTTCTTCAACGCATTCGTAATTTCCGTCAAACATATCTCATCATTTACACTCATGTTATCATTTCTACTATTGCACTCATTTGCATTCACACCACCACATTCAAATAATTCTTCAAAATACTCTTTCCATCTTCTTAACACGCAATCACCACTCACTACCACATTACCGTTATTATCTTTAATCCCTTTCACTGAGTTTACTTCCACACCCGTCCTCTTCCGCTTCACCTCCTTCCAAAATATTTTCAAATTTTCTTTCGCACACGCTGACAACTTCTGGCATTCCTTGTCTTCTAGCAATTTTTTCTTCATTTCCACTATCTCTCGCACTTCTTTCTTGCACGCTCTGTATGTTTCTTTCATTCGTTCCTTCTCGCCTTCACTTCCCTGTCTCACACTCATCAAATCTTTCCATGCATTCTTCTTCTTTTCCACGGCCTTTTTCACATCATCATCCCACCATGCATCACCTTTTTTGCGTCCAACGGTGGTTTCACCACATACTTCTTTTGCACACTCTATTAGCACACCTTTCATAACATCCCATTGTTCATTCAGTGTACATTCTCTTCTTTCATGCGCGCTAAATTTTTCATTCGTCTTTCTTTCGTACTCTTCCTGTATATTCGCATCTTTCAGTTTTTCGACTCTCAGTCTCTTAAAAGGCACGGTTTTATGTGTTCTTGACCGCCAGCCAGAGAACAGATTTATCCTAGTAACAACAAGGAAATGATCTGTTTCCAACTCAGCGCCTCGGTAAACTCTGGTATCTGTAGTCGCCTTTCTCAGACGAGAGTCCACACACACAAGGTCTATCATCGATCTTTCATTCCCTCTCTCCCAAGTATACTGATGGATTTCTTTGTGAGCGAAAAATGTATTTGCCACGAAGAGATCCATCTCCAAACACGCTTCTATTATACGTTTTCCATTGTCATTCACTCTTCTATCGCCATGATTTCCCAACACACTCTCTAGTTCATTTCTTCTGACACCGACCCAACCATTAAGATCACCTGCCAGAATCAATCTTTCATTCTCATTCTTATCGTCTGCAATCTTCCGCACACTGTCCCAGAACTCTTCCTTTTCCGTATCCAATGCATCGTTTCCGGGACCGTACCCAATCATGAGTAGGATCCTCGTCAACCCTACCTTGAAGCGGATCCAAATTAGCCTGGGGCCAACACATTCATATCCTTTCATACAGTTGCTCATTCTCTCCGACAGAAAAGCACCCACACCCTGACACGCATGTTGTGAGTCAGGGACTCCTGACCACAGCTCGATTCTTCCGTCTCTTTCATTCATCCCACTTCCTTTCCTTTTAGTCTCACACACACACAAAACATCTAGAGACTTTTCATCCATCATCTCAACGATTTCATTCTTCTTTCTCAGCATCCCTCCTCTTACATTCAACACTCCTAACCTACATTCCGGTCTCCTCTGTGTGCCCTTCCCCCCCTTTGACACGCCATGATGGGTGGCAAGCCTCATCGCTGGTATTCGCGTCAAGGGGCGTTAGTTTTTACTTACTTCATTCTTAAAATTATGAGTTCCCTACCTATATATTACACGCTAACTATACTACACTTTAATTACTAATGTTACTATTTATACACAACTTAACTAACACGTACAGTACTACTCGCTAATTATTACCTAAACACATCTTATTAATACTAAATTATGACACTATTCAATTTAGTACACACAACATCTACGTATATATTATTATTATTAATACCGATATAATACAATATAGTCGATTGCTTATACTAATACACAAAAATATTGTCCGCACTGCTTTACATAATACATCTACACATTGGTCTCATTCGTCTCCAGATGATAATATTGTATTGCATGTATTCTTCACCCTCTGCGCCGCTGCCCTATCCTTCTTCCTCGTCTCTCCTGCACACTGAAACGGACGTTTGCATTAGGCCGTTTCAGGTAGTACCATATGTGTTACAACACCATGCAGGAACCGTTCTATAGTCTATACTATTATAGTATCTATACTATACTGTAGTAACTATAATTCTATACTATAGTATCACTGAGCTAATGAATATGTGTTATGTAGGTACACAACATGAAGATTTAATAATATTATTGTCATTTTTAACGGTTAATTGTAAATATAACACCAAGAGACTTTTTTCCGTCGTCTCAAAACACTTTTATCGAGTGTATTATAATACTGTATTGCATTAATGACACTTAATTTTTTACATGACCGCTTTTTCTTTTACCAAGTTTGCACTTATTTTATTAAGGATATAACATGTTCTATCATCTCACTTATCACTATAATTAAATCCACATTATCGCTGAATCCTCCGTTTATAATAGAGCCACTGGTTACCATTTATTCTATGTTTATTAACACAGTTTATTTCATATTTATCTACACTATTTATTTCATATTTATACGCACTTTTATCGACCAAATTTATATGACCACTTTTACTTTTACAAACTTAACACTAAGGTATTTTATGGAAGCTTTATCATCTCACTTAGCACTGTAAATAGTCCAAACTATCATTTTATACTATACTATAGTCACTGGTCACTATTTATTCTACATTTATTTATTTATTACACATTTTTTTTTTTAACGCATGCATAAAAAAGATGAAAAAATGAATAAATGGATGAACAAATTAATGAATAAATGCATAAACGAATAAATGAATAATTGAACAAACCTAAAACCTCATTCATTTTTTAAGTTATACATAGCAAAGAATAATAATTTCATAAAATAACAATTGAAAATAGGTTCAAACATGATTTTAAAAAAGGAATCTTAATTTAAAATGCACAAAGTGTAATGAAGTAAAAACATATGTATATGCCACATAAATTAAAGGTTTTTATATGAGCATCTATTGAAAACATAATAAACACCATCATACCACAGTAAGGAATATTAACTTTGAACCTAAGTTAATAACATAGAATTATTTTATGCTACACAAATCACCGTGTGAAATATTTATACGACTGGATAGTGTTTAAAATAATATGTTTATGTCCAGTGTAATAACACATTTCTTTCACAAAATAATATACAACTATGGCAGTAGCTAGAACAAGAACTCATGAGCCGTTTTTTTCTTTAGCCTAGTCATGTTTATGAAAATTTTCATTGACACATCTTGATTCGTTGTACTAATATTCCTTTTTTGTTTATATGGTATATGTCAATTTTTCAGGAATGTCAGTTTCAAATAAAGTTTCGCATGTTTTAACTCTGCAATTTAAAAATTTAAATAATATATCGAAATGACATTTTGACTTATAGGCCTTTATTCTAATTACAACGTCTATTCAGTTATATAATTGGATTAAAGTTAGTCAATGATGCGATACTCAATAGATTAGTGTTATCGTGGAATAAATTAATGATATTATAACTCTCCATGCCAACGTTTACACTTACACAATGTGATAACACTTATCAGAGAAGAAATAGGAAAATCCCATTACACTTATAAAAGATTTTATTCAAGGTATGTCATCCAGAATGATTTATGAAAGAAGATTTCGCTGCTTCTATCCATCTAAGTTTTAAAAATAAAACTCTGCCGACCTTATCTATGAATCCGGAATAACTTTTATTCTTTCTGTTATAACAGTAGTTTGGTTGGACGCTCTGGAGTAGGTAGGTACTTTAGTGCTCTATGGGATATTCCGGGTGCTTTGGGGTAGTAGGCCGGCCTGGACCTGCGGCGGACTCAAAGACTAATCAATAACGCCTGTAATAGGGCGCATCTTTGATTCTTGATTTGTAACTGTTGTTTTTGCTATAGGTATGTGTTTGATGTGCCTGTTGGTGTTCGCTTGTTTTAATAAATAATTAAATAAACAGCCTAGTTGTAATATGGTACTTGAGAAATAAAAAGGTTAGTAAATTCAGGTACCTGGGAGCAACCATAACGCCAGAGGGTGATCTCCGGTCGGAATTACCAATCCGCATAGGAGCAGCTAGCGGGGCTTTCAACAACATGAACAAAGTTTGGAAGGCGTCTGGACTCAGCATCAGGACAAAATGTCGCTTGTTCAATGCGTGCATCATCCCAATCCTTCTATATGGCTGCGAGTCTTGGCACTTAACCAAGGCTCAAGAGCGGAAGATACTAAGCTTTGAAAACAAGTGTCTTAGAAGGATTTTGGATGTCAGATGGTATGAACATGTTACAAATGATGCTGTGCGCCGGCGCACCCAGCAGAGACCTGTAATCTCCGTAATACAAGAGAGACGATGGTCCTGGCTGGGACATGTTTTGAGAATGCCCAATGATAGTTGGCCAAAAAGAGCACTGTTTTTCCGTCCGCAGGGGTTCCGTCGGCCCGGGCGTCCCTCTTTCACAATACACCGTTCCTATGACAACGATATCAGAGCGCAAGGAATGTCGTGGGAAGAGGTGACGCAATTGGCACAGAGACGCTCTGAATGGAGGAGGCTGGTTTCTGCCCTGTGCTCCCGAGAGGAGCGTTGAGGGCGATGATGATGATGATGATGAATTTATTAAGCAGATTTTTTTTTGTTTAATCAGGAATAACATTATGATCTGAGAATATGAAGCTAATCAAGCATTTTTCAGATAAGTTTTTTTTTTATTTTATCCTTATTCAAAAGCAGAACCGTTAAATTTGCTTACACTGACGGCTGTAAGTAAATTATAAACAGAGATATAGGTACTTACCATTGTGAAAAAAAAAATTAAGAAAAAAATTGATAAAAACTGACAGTATAAGCATGCCATAATTTCATCATAAATCACATGTACCAAGGTATTACCAGGCCCTTCAAGCTGCCATACAAAATTAAAATCTATGGAAAATGCAATACTTACTGAGGGGTTCTTGTAGATGGCGATAGTATACATTTTCGTTTTGTAGGTAAGTACTTTTTTCCTATAATAATTATTGTCTATTGCGAAAATTTTCAAAGAACGAATTCAACTATGGTTTGGTTTTTCAGTTTCCATGGTTTCATGATTTACATTTTGTTATTTTTCACAAGTGTCAAGATATCGCGCATTTGCATTTAATAACATTTTTTGATGAATATGCTGTTTTTTTGTATTAAATAATAATATTGTTCTTGGAGAAAATACACATAATTAACACAATGCGGCGATACAGAACACAGGTGTGTAAAACATAAATTAACATAATAATATACATACATGACTTTCCATATTAAGTTGAATTAGATTTCTGTAAGTTTTTGTTAGCTTATAACATTGATCTAATATGTTAACACTAATGTGTTATATCAATGGCTTATAATTGATTTAAATTGAATAGTAATCTAATGTGAACTTTAATTATTATTATTTCAGATCTATGGAGTATAGACAGAATATTTATTATGTCGAGTTGTTGACGAGGCAGCTAGAACTTTATTGTTGCGGACATGGAAGTACTTAGAAAAAGTTCACGTGCGTTGTTCCAAGATTTGGAAAATATCAAGCTGGCATGAACGCATAAATACTTGATAATATTGAATTATTTTTATGTAGATGTATAGTATTCAACCTGGAGAACAAGAATCCGGCGCATAATTGTGGATTTTTTAAGCACAACAATAAATATTTGCATTTTTCGTATGCCCTTGATGTATCACAAGTATCCTATAAATATCGGAGGCCATATTGAAATTTGTATGGTTATCATAATTACCAACATAACAAAAACAATGTTTACTGGACAAAATACAATGGAAGTCAAAATTAAACGGGGTAAAAAGTCAAAATAATGAAATGGGAAAATTATTACAATTTATTAAATCGAAAATAGACATACCTCATATTATTATTATAAATCCTTTTTCGTACATACTGTATTTGTGTTGTTAGGTAGTCTGGTGCTAATATATGCAAAAACACATTTATTACGTTGACTAATTGCGGGTTAGGTTTGTTAGGTAGTACGGTGCTAATATATGCAAAAACACATTTATTACGTTGACTGATTGCGGGTTAGGTTTGTTAGGTAGTACGGTGCTAATATATGCAAAAACACATTTATTACGTTGACTGATTGTGGGTTAGGTTTGTTAGGTAGTACGGTGCTAATATATGCAAACACATTTATTACGTTGACTAATTGCGGGTTAGGTTTGTTAGGTAGTACGGTGCTAATATATGCAAAAACACATTTATTATGTTGACTGATTGCGGGTTAGGTTTGTTAGGTAGTACGGTGCTAATATATGCAAAAACACATTTATTACGTTGACTGATTGCGGGTTAGGTTTGTTAGGTAGTACGCTGCTAATATATGCAAAAACACATTTATTACGTTGACTGATTGCGGGTTAGGTTTGTTAGGTAGTACGGTGCTAATATATGCAAAAACACATTTATTACGTTGACTGATTGCGGGTTAGGTTTGTTAGGTAGTACGGTGCTAATATATGCAAAAACACATTTATTACGTTGACTGATTGCGGGTTAGGTTTGTTAGGTAGTACGGTGCTAATATATGCAAAAACACATTTATTACGTTGACTGATTGCGGGTTAGGTTTGTTAGGTAGTACGCTGCTAATATATGCAAAAACACATTTATTACGTTGACTGATTGCGGGTTAGGTTTGTTAGGTAGTACGGTGCTAATATATGCAAAAACACATTTATTACGTTGACTGATTGCGGGTTAGGTTTGTTAGGTAGTACGGTGCTAATATATGCAAAAACACATTTATTACTTTAATTTTATAAAATTAGTGATATATATGGTATTTATGGATTTAATTAATTTTTTTATTGAAAATTTATCATTTTTCTCTATGATATGCATTGTTTTTGTCATATTGGTAAACCTGCTATTCATTTCCTCTATTTTAGTGTCAACATGGCGTCCGATACTTGTTTTGATTGTGATGTGTAAGTCGTGGACAAAATATGCAAATAATTAATTTTGTGTGCATTAAATCAACTTATTTTGGATGGATTATCATTTCTCTGGTAGAAAACTACATACTCACATGATTATAACTTGAAAATTCATAATTAGTTTTTTGAATAGTTCACCTATCCTTGATATTTACCCAAGATTTTGTGATTCTGCATCAATTAAAAGTAAATCTCTATATTTTATTTCATTCATATTATTAAAATATGTGAACTTCCATAGAACGATTTATTTGTATGCAGCTTGGCTTCTATATTTTAGTATATTTATTATTCTATGGGTATTACTAGTAAACCATTTTCAATCATAGTGGACTTATAGCAGTTGTAATGTTAGAAAATAGAATGGATTCAGTGTTATATTTGAATTTAAGTGTAGTATTTGAATTGCAGTCAAACACAGATTAATGTGGGGTTGACAATCTGACATTCATATTATCGAGAATTTCCACAGTTATATTGTGCATCCATTTAATAGAATACATTACTTTATATCTATGGATTTAAATCCATAATAAATATATACGGTACGTATTGTGAAACATCGCAGCCGTTATTCAATCGATGTTGATAAAATTCAAAAGAATGGAACGTATTAAAATAATTACCATATTAAAATACATTTGAATTCGGAAACATTCGAAATAGAATAAAAATGACATTTTAAAATCGATAATCTTTATATTGGTGCTTCGTTTCATTTGTATTTAAAAAAAAAAATATTTTGTTATAAATTTTTTTTATAATATAATCTTTGCTTATTTACATATTACTCTATTCTAATTATATTTCCCTGTAACGGCATCTCCCATAAATGAAATAACCAATATTGATTACATGCAGGTTGTTCTCTTTATTGTTAAAAGAATAATATTATACCTATTACATTACATTTATGATTGCTGGCAATACTCGTCGCTGAATTGCAAATGTAATTATGTTTTATACTTATTTATAATGAACATCAGCGTGCGAGTTAATCCAATAGTTTATGGAAAGATTTTACATTTTTTGACAAATGAACGTACATGTCTACATATTATGTAGTATTTATGTGGTTAATTAATATTCCATCCCTATCCAATTTGCGTTTAAAATGGGCCGAATTAATTACATAACGATAAAGTATGGGAGTGCCTGTGTTCTATGTTGATAAAACAGCTGTGATTTATTCTCATTCGAATGTGCTCCATTTTCAAATTTATTCCCATCCAAATATACTTTAAGGCTAAATTCATACTGTGCAATTAATTAGTGTATTTGACAAACCGGCCAGACAAATATTTGCATAACCGAAGTTAGAGACAAATTTCTGCAGAAAGAAGACGTGTTTGCTTGGAAATATTGAATTATCTTTCTGATACTTCAAATATTTTATGAAAGAATTTTAACATTTTTTAAAACAATTCGCACTATTTTCAAAAAAACACAAAATATAGTTCCCTCAAAATTGAGTGGAGTTCGTGTTTTGAGAGATAATTCTATTAGTAAGAATTCAATCGTATGTTGACATATATACTATCATAAATTTTGAATTTATTGACAAACAAGTAGGTATTTAGGAAATTAGTTTTTTCAGTGTTTGTGACCAACTCATAAATCTATAAATTTCTGTATTTGCTCTAGTTTTCACCTCCTTCCACGTTCTACCTCGAACAATCAGCATAGTACCATCAGCAAATTACTTTTGACTCTAACGGGAATACAAATAATTTTGTTAGTAGGTACCTATATGTAAACAATGATTATTTTTTAATACATTCTCTTTTTGTAGGCATTGAGAAAACTAATCACCCACCAATTTTGAGTATCTTAAGCTTTGGCACGAAGGGGATGATTTGCATGTTTTTTTAATAAAAAGTTTTTTTATGCCACCCAATTCAATTGTCTTATTTTTTACGGCACTTTTTCAAAGTGTACACAATTTCATAGTGTACTATTGGCCTTCAGCTAACATTCATAAGTTAATATGCTAATTGCCTGTACACATTAATGTGTGTTATATTTATGTGTTGCCTGAATTGAAACGGAGGAAAAGTTTTGATTGATATGTTATTTTTTGTAGTGTGGCAACAAAAACAAATAATTTTTAGGTACCATTTGGTCTAAATCATACTAGTAATTATAATATTGAGTTTACAAAAAAGTGATATGATATAATCAAAGTATTTTATGATATTCAGAATGACTAAGTAGTATTTTTTATTTGATAAAAACAAATACTTTATTGCGAATAAAATTGTAATTTTGTTTCATTCCACACCAGGGAAAATTGTCCGCAAAACTGGTCATTTATTTTTGATAGGTATTACGATCATAATAATCACGTCAATGTTTTACTTTATTTTTACTGTTTTTATCAAACGTAAAACGGCGTCAGAGAAACCAATCATCCAACATCTTCACCATCATCATCAATATTATCAAAATTTGATTAATCATTTTAAAGTGATACCTGTTTTTAAGGGGTACCAACTATATCTGTACCTTACAATTTGTTGTAAAATAGTAGTAGGTATATATTATATAATTTCGTAGTTTATTGGATGTTAAACGAATTTAACTAAATTAAGGGCTGGCTAGCTAGTGTTACCCTAAGGGCACATTAAAAATTATACCTTAATTAACTTTTTTGTACTATGTTAATTTGCGTCTGTTTTAAAACCAAATATACGCCTTCTTAATTTTTATTGTCACGTAGAGGACAATTCATGTGTTTACTCTCTTCTATAAGGCATTTTTAGTACATGCAGTTAATCTACTGGGTACCTCACTTATATAAAATATACCTTGATTATAAAGATAAACAAATAGGTACACCCCAAAAAACACATTTAATACAGTTAATCAAGTAGACTTAATTAAACTTTATATTTAATGATAATTTCAGAAAAGGTTTCAGGCAGCCTATGCAACGTGATTATGAAGGCTTTGCCAATGTTCAGACGACATTGTATTATATTTATTTTGTGTGGTAAATGTGATTGACAATGTTTGATAAGTGACTATTTGATATGTAATTGTATTCAGGGTGGTCTGTTAAATGTTTGGTTATGCCCCCAACTCAATAGATCAAACTGATAATGAATAAATAATGTACAACGTAATACAAAGTTGATGGAGTCAAGCACTTGATTTATACGTACTTCGAAACGTATGTATAAACAACTTATGTTTATATATATATCATTTCCGTTTATCATTTATTACGTAAACCTATTGACATAGTCTTAGTTTTTTTAACAAACTTTGTTTGAAATTGAACTAAATATATTTCGACTTACTATTTTAAGTGGTATATGGATGTATAACTCGGAGTATATTTGTTGGTAAATAAATGGTACGTACTTCAGAGAGTACTTTATTTATTAAATAATTTTATTAGGAAGGTACATTGAATATTTTAACACGTGACAGTGTTTAGATGATAGGAAGTAGATATTAGTACATCGGGTGAAGAAAAGTACCAAATTGAATTTTAAACAAAGAAAGTTTGTTGAATTATTAATTGCTTTTAGGTAAGAGGTTAAATTTTGTTTATATTGATATGTTATGTAGTTATAAATACTTCAAATAAAAATAATTTCAAGGAAAGGATTGAGAGACACGTGTGGTTGTTTACATAAAAAAGTAGATGCTTGTGCTAGGAGTGAAAGAGTAGGTATTTTTGTGGTGAGGACAAAGGAATGAACTAATAAAAATGATGTCACAACAAAATTCGGGGCAGTTTTGTCTTGGAATTAGGAGAGAGAGGTTAAAATCATAAAAGCAGTGTTGTATTCAATTTGTTTTTCGTTGTTGACATTTCTTTCTCCGAGTAATAAATATAATATTTCTTTTAGTGATTATTTCCACAATGGAAATAATAAGAAACTCATCCTAAAATTTTATTATAATTTTACATTAAATTCAGTGTCTCGAAGCAGCGAATTTTGCAGTAAACCACCTTACTCAAAGCTAAGATTTTGTTTTATTTTATTTTGTTGAATTTGATTGTTAAGAATATTTATTTTTCTTTTATCTTATTAAATGTCTCTTTTAAGGTAAAGTTTGATAATTTCTTGTGAGATTGGCTTTGTTTGATATTTTATTTTCTACATTGTTAGATTTGTAGACTAGCATTGTTTGCAATTTTGACTTGTGGAGGATTACTCAATTATGTGAACAGAGTCGAATTCAGAACATAAAATTATTTTATTTTCCCAAATTAATAAAATTTGGATAACTAATATTATTTGTAAATTAAATTTATAGACATTACCTGATAATAAGAACAGGGACGGACTCAGAAACATATACTAATTATTATTTTCTGATATATTGAATTAACATTTAGCATGAATACTAATTCATATTTATTTTATGTAAATATCTCTTATTATATCATAAACTAACGTCCCACCACCCACACCCACATGATCGTGAACTAAAGGCCCATGATCTCCCAGCGTGAAAAAATCAAGGTTGGTGTCTGCCTTGCCTTAAGGGACACAAAAAAGCCAACCCCCGCAGATTTATACATAAATATTTATATTATTTGCATGTTATGTATTATATTCTCTTAATTTATCATATTGTATACTAATGAGGCTGACAATAGTGTATGAAAGGCTGTGTCAGATCGAAATTTGCGTGTGTAGGAGCAAATTTTCACTAACAAACCAATTTTTATTGTTAAAATTAACAAAAATAGTCAGTGATTGAATTTTGTCAAACTTTGGTTCAGTAAAATATTTCATCTCGATGCGCCCCTGGCGCTTTAGACATATACTAGATATGTATGAAACCATATGCCTTTTATAAATAAAACTGCATTCAAAACTAATCTGTAATATAATTACAGAAATAAACTTTCGATAACGTTGAATCATAAATTGATGAAATTTATGTCATTGACTATTTCTAACCAATAACATGGATTTTCTGTAGTACATAAAAAAATTTATTGCTTTTTCGGAAATATAGTGTGTTGTTTTCTTTGTGTATTTTCAGCAATAAGGTAAGTGTTTTATACTTGCTAACGTCGAGTATAAAAGGAAATAATTTATTAATTACTAACCTTTATGTACAACAGAAATTTGATTTTGATTTTTATAAAATTATGCTTTTATATTATGTTCTGAATAGAAATTATTGTTTGTTTTTCACTGATAAAAATTTTCTTTTATAAATCGTACATACAACGTAGAAAGGGTCCTTTACGTAAATTTTCTTTCCTCTAGATGTATCATGAGCCAATATCTTTGAAGAAACGAAAATTGTTGAATTTAGCGACCGACACTTTTGACGGGGTTTTACGTTAAACGTCTAAGACAACTTAAATTAGGTGTGAACCGAGATAGGTTAAACTAATGATACGTATTATTATATAGGTATAATGTCTCTATACGACGAATATTATTACTCTTGGTTTTTACAAGTAGGTAGGTGATATGAAAGTATTCTGTATTATAAAATTTTAATCGGAATATTATAAAGACGTAATCGCGAAAAGAAATTTATAAATTTGCGTAGATTGGATAAACTCGATTCTTTTTAGTTTAATTACTTCCAACTCGGAGGATAAATACGTATTTATTCTCTCGTCGAAATAAATAAATATAATTTATTTATTTCCTGTCAATGTGGTCTCAACGGTTTTTCTTTTCTTTTCCTCTTGTGGGGGGGACCACGACAGAAAATGGTTGCCGTTTGTCCAGGATATAATGTCTGTCATTGCAGGCATTAGACATTGGGTTACTATGTAGCGAAGGAAAGTTTTCTGTCATAGGCTATGACAGAAAATGGCGTGTGACCAGAATTATCTCTGTCATTGCAAGGGTAAAATTCAGATTCGGTCATAGCAGAAATAGATTTGAGCTAGTATAGTTAGTTGGAAGAAATAGATAAATATCCAATCTTTAAATTAATTGTCTTACAGAGGAGGGGGAGGGAGAGATAGATTAATAGTCTTATGGAAGAGAGGGGGGGTTTCTACACGAGAAGCAGATTTTTTGTCTTGGGGGGGGGGTGAAATTTTCCAGTATTTTGACTTTAAATTATGTTAGAACCCTCTGCCTATCCTTTAAGGAGGTGACTTGCATTTCAAAATTGATGACAGAAGACGACGAATATTATAGAACACGTTATGAACACTAGAAATACGTTAAATTAATTGAATCGAGGGCAAACTAAATAAAAATTGTTAGCAATTTTTTTATATCTATTAGAAAATAAAAATATTATTAGTTTAACAAGAACGAACTCGTTATTGTTGTTTTGAAAATTTGTTGTTATATGACTAGTGAACTAGTAATAATAAAATTATGTCTTGATTATTAAGTGGATCGTGGGTTTTTTATATGTACCTATTAAGATGTTATGTATATAGAATGGTAAACATTTTTTTTGTTAGTTATTTATTTCAGTTATGTGAAAGTTGAATGAACTACCTTGAAATAATTTTTGAAGGATGAATTTTATGGGGTTTTTGACTGTTGAATACTGTAATAATTTATGGGGTTGAGATGTGTGTCAGTAGTAATATTTTTTTTTAGTTAGATATGTATAGTTTTATATATTGGAATGTCATTCAATATGTCGGTTTTGCTCAGATCTTAACAAAATGAATATGAAATAATATTATTTCATAAATGACGAATCTGTAGGTATAATAATGCGGGTAGGTATGTGTTTTGATCTGATGGGTTAAGTAGATTTATCACTTTAGATAAAAAAAAACTGTTCGGTTTCGACATGTATGATCGGTGAACTGAGTACATTCGGTAATATTATTATTTTAACAAAAACGCATTTGTTCGTTGTATCATATTATTATTTAGACTGAGTCTAATAATAATATTATATTAGATTGTCGCTAGCTAAGTGGAATGACTATTAAGTACCTATATGGTATTATACAATATTATTATAATTGTCGAGCGATGTTTACAGAAATACTAGGTACCTACTGATGTTTTTTTTTCCAATATAGGTAGAACATTGATGAAAGACAGTAGATACATAATATTATGTTAATATCAATATGGTATTCATAAAATTTATGGGTACCTAAAATTTATATTTTAAACAGTAAATAGATATAGGTACATACTCGTATATAATATTATAGTGCGTAGATTTTATAGTCGATTTATGTATTTGTGTATTTATGGAACAGATTGGTTTTCATGAAATAATATTGCTTTTCAGCACGATGTGTAATGTGTCTTTTGAAAAAGGAAAATTACTTACTAAAAATGGGGTTTTTGTTGTGTGAAAATTTTTCTAATTTTCTTTGGGTGCTGTGTTTGAATGAGGTGTTAGGCATGTGTGTTAGTGAGACATGGACGTGGCTGAGGAGGGATGAGAGTGGAATGAGTGCTGTGGAGATGTGATCATTGAGACGAATGGTTGATGAAGCATTACATGAATGGAATGTAAGAATGATGAAGAGAGTGTATTTTTTTTTTGTCTGAAGGGGAGGGTGTGAAAATGTGTGGACATACCGGAACTGCGTGACTTGACCACGTGGATCAAATTCACAAGGACTGTCGCGTGTTGGGTGTGAGAAATCGATGTGAATGTTTGAGGAATGGGGTGGATGTGGATAGAGAGAAGGGAGTGTCTGGGAATGGATCAACATGGCGATCTGTTTCTCTTTGCCTGCCTCACCTGGGATGCGGCGTGAGTGTGGTATGGTACCATAAAAAAATTAATCAGTTGGTAATTGGCTATTATGATTAATAGTTTCAGGGTTAATTCCAGTCATGAGGGGGTAGGGGTTAATTTTTTATTTTTTTTTAACTGATTAATTAAGTTTTCAATATTTTTTTATGATGATGTTGGGTAAATTGGGAAAATTTGTTGATTTTTGGCGGTACTGTGAATGAGAAAATGAATACGAATCATGAGAGTTTTCATAGTAAAATTTACTATAGGATATATGGAAGAGAAATATGAATGTGTACAATATGAAATTTATTTAAAAATTTGTGTTCACACATAAAGAAATTAGTATCGTGAAGGATAAAGGTTTAGGAAAAGAAATGTGATAATAATTATGTACAATATAAAAACTGACTAATACTTATGTCAACAGATATACATAATTATAGAATAGGGTCGGTATTATTATATATGATATAGTAATATCAGTTTATATTGGGTACATACTATTAATATAACATACGACGGAGTTTGTATAAATGAAAACATGTGAGAGTAATAATTATAGTGAATTAACTGTACGTATGTCATGTGTTTGGATGTACCTAAGTTTGACACGTGGGACGGTAGATATATACCTATTATTTATAATTCGGTTATGTATATTGAATGTGTATTCCAACCACTTGAGAGTCAGTACAAAGACATTTTGTACCTTTGACAAAATGTTTTGGTAAGAAATTATAAATGGGTTTATTTGACTTGTATAGTGCTGTAAGCATGCGACTGTTTACAAATTAATTATAGGATAGTGGGTAATACAAGTGTGTGGTTGTTCATATAGGTATAGGATTGTGAATGATTTTAATCAATATAGAGAATTGGAAAGTTAGTGTCAGTGGCGTAGCATATTGATTGCGTTGTGAAATATTTTTCTTTGTTTGTTAAAAAAATTTTCTATTAAGAAAATAATTTCCTCACCTTGTGCAAGCCCGGAAAATTAATTTTCTGAGGGGGCATGACATAGTCTTAGTTTTTTTAACAAACTTTGTTTGAAATTGAACTAAATATATTTCGACTTACTATTTTAAGTGGTATATGGATGTATAACTCGGAGTATATTTGTTGGTAAATAAATGGTACGTACTTCAGAGAGTACTTTATTTATTAAATAATTTTATTAGGAAGGTACATTGAATATTTTAACACGTGACAGTGTTTAGATGATAGGAAGTAGATATTAGTACATCGGGTGAAGAAAAGTACCAAATTGAATTTTAAACAAAGAAAGTTTGTTGAACTATTAATTGCTTTTAGGTAAGAGGTTAAATTTTGTTTATATTGATATGTTATGTAGTTATAAATACTTCAAATAAAAATAATTTCAAGGAAAGGATTGAGAGACACGTGTGGTTGTTTACATAAAAAAGTAGATGCTTGTGCTAGGAGTGAAAGAGTAGGTATTTTTGTGGTGAGGACAAAGGAATGAACTAATAAAAATGATGTCACAACAAAATTCGGGGCAGTTTTGTCTTGGAATTAGGAGAGAGAGGTTAAAATCATAAAAGCAGTGTTGTATTCAATTTGTTTTTCGTTGTTGACATTTCTTTCTCCGAGTAATAAATATAATATTTCTTTTAGTGATTATTTCCACAATGGAAATAATAAGAAACTCATCCTAAAATTTTATTATAATTTTACATTAAATTCAGTGTCTCGAAGCAGCGAATTTTGCAGTAAACCACCTTACTCAAAGCTAAGATTTTGTTTTATTTTATTTTGTTGAATTTGATTGTTAAGAATATTTATTTTTCTTTTATCTTATTAAATGTCTCTTTTAAGGTAAAGTTTGATAATTTCTTGTGAGATTGGCTTTGTTTGATATTTTATTTTCTACATTGTTAGATTTGTAGACTAGCATTGTTTGCAATTTTGACTTGTGGAGGATTACTCAATTATGTGAACAGAGTCGAATTCAGAACATAAAATTATTTTATTTTCCCAAATTAATAAAATTTGGATAACTAATATTATTTGTAAATTAAATTTATAGACATTACCTGATAATAAGAACAGGGACGGACTCAGAAACATATACTAATTATTATTTTCTGATATATTGAATTAACATTTAGCATGAATACTAATTCATATTTATTTTATGTAAATATCTCTTATTATATCATAAACTAACGTCCCACCACCCACACCCACATGATCGTGAACTAAAGGCCCATGATCTCCCAGCGTGAAAAAATCAAGGTTGGTGTCTGCCTTGCCTTAAGGGACACAAAAAAGCCAACCCCCGCAGATTTATACATAAATATTTATATTATTTGCATGTTATGTATTATATTCTCTTAATTTATCATATTGTATACTAATGAGGCTGACAATAGTGTATGAAAGGCTGTGTCAGATCGAAATTTGCGTGTGTAGGAGCAAATTTTCACTAACAAACCAATTTTTATTGTTAAAATTAACAAAAATAGTCAGTGATTGAATTTTGTCAAACTTTGGTTCAGTAAAATATTTCATCTCGATGCGCCCCTGGCGCTTTAGACATATACTAGATATGTATGAAACCATATGCCTTTTATAAATAAAACTGCATTCAAAACTAATCTGTAATATAATTACAGAAATAAACTTTCGATAACGTTGAATCATAAATTGATGAAATTTATGTCATTGACTATTTCTAACCAATAACATGGATTTTCTGTAGTACATAAAAAAATTTATTGCTTTTTCGGAAATATAGTGTGTTGTTTTCTTTGTGTATTTTCAGCAATAAGGTAAGTGTTTTATACTTGCTAACGTCGAGTATAAAAGGAAATAATTTATTAATTACTAACCTTTATGTACAACAGAAATTTAATTTTGATTTTTATAAAATTATGCTTTTATATTATGTTCTGAATAGAAATTATTGTTTGTTTTTCACTGATAAAAATTTTCTTTTATAAATCGTACATACAACGTAGAAAGGGTCCTTTACGTAAATTTTCTTTCCTCTAGATGTATCATGAGCCAATATCTTTGAAGAAACGAAAATTGTTGAATTTAGCGACCGACACTTTTGACGGGGTTTTACGTTAAACGTCTAAGACAACTTAAATTAGGTGTGAACCGAGATAGGTTAAACTAATGATACGTATTATTATATAGGTATAATGTCTCTATACGACGAATATTATTACTCTTGGTTTTTACAAGTAGGTAGGTGATATGAAAGTATTCTGTATTATAAAATTTTAATCGGAATATTATAAAGACGTAATCGCGAAAAGAAATTTATAAATTTGCGTAGATTGGATAAACTCGATTCTTTTTAGTTTAATTACTTCCAACTCGGAGGATAAATACGTATTTATTCTCTCGTCGAAATAAATAAATATAATTTATTTATTTCCTGTCAATGTGGTCTCAACGGTTTTTCTTTTCTTTTCCTCTTGTGGGGGGGACCACGACACTATGTATGTAGTTTATCACTCTACGATATAACTTATTCTGGTGTAGGAAACTGCCGCGACAATAGAGAACGATGGGGCTTCCTACAGGACGAATCCGGAGCATGTGACTGTGGTGCAGCACAGATGCACAGACTATGCCACACTTGTTGGAGTGTCCATTGTGCCCTGTCACTTGCACTATGGAGGATATTTTTGACGCATCTCCACCTGCTGTGCGTTTTGCGCAGTACTGGAGATCAGTTTGATGGGTTTTTTCTCTGGGTTTCGACACGATAAATAAATAATAAATAAATAACTTATTCATATACAAGTTAAGTATGGGCAGTTTAAATTTGACGAGGTTTTGTAATTAAATAACTCTGTAACAAAACAAAGCACATTCCGAGACAAAAATGTATAATAATAAAATAAATTAATGATAATTCGCTCGATCTTGTTGCCAGTCTTCGGAAATACGATGATAGTCAGTTTCTCTCGGTGTCTTGTCACAATCAATATCTTTGAAGAAAAACCTTTTTTTATCTAATCTGTACCATCATGGCAGTAACAGTAAGTGGGGTTGTCAATGGATTTACTAAGTGTAATGAAAATACCGATTGCAAGTCAAGGCTTTTAAACTTCACGAAAAGAAGTCCACAGTAAAAACAATTTAATTATAATAAGACATGGACAATGTTTAAATAAAAACTAATATTTAAATAATCAAATCCTTTATTCTTTTTATATTAAGACGGAAGATGTATGCTGAAGATATGAAAAAATACTATTATTATGTAGTGTGCATATAGACAAACCAAAGCCAAATCGTTATCAACGGTAAACTTTTCCATTTCTGCTTAGAGAAATTTGCACGAACTATTTCACTGTGTAATTGAAACCAGGGGATTTTTTTCATAGGTACATCGACATCCTTTATTAACAGAGCTTTTCTCACAGATCTTGATTGTCGGCATATTATTAAAAACTTGATAATTAATCCTTTGCACATGTACAAATCTTGTATTTAAAAAAAGTTTAATCCGTTACGTATGTTAATGATCCCTAAATGTTAGGTAATATGTTTTGTATCTACTTATTAAGTTAGGTAGCGACTTGAGATAATATTACTTAAACAAATTGTCAACCTTAAAACACAATATGGAATATTAGAAACATTTTGATAAATTTCTCAGACAAACACCCGACCACAAAACAATAAGCCCCCCAAGGAGCACTTGGGTTATGTTTGTGTTTTAGCCGCAAGTTTTCAATATGTCAATTTTCCCACAAAACGCAAAACTAATCAATATTGTTTATAAATTATGTTCTTACGTAGATACTAACCCAATATATCTACATAGATATAGGTAAATTTCGGCCCATGAATAAAATTAGTGAGTACTCGTTTTTAGCTTGATTGCCAAGAAACATTAGTCCGCTGAAAATTCATAAATCTGAAGGTATTGAAACACATTATCATCCAACCAAATATTTTCTAAATGAAAATAAATCCTTATCCTTATATCTTATAAAAATGATTTTTGAATTTCCATACTAAACTTTCACCGGGCTATACTCTCCCATTTCAAGGAATTTGCGTTCCATTGACCTGACCATTACAAGATGAGGTATCTATGTGAAATAAAAACCCACTAAATGCCGTACTTTCTTTTTGAGGAGCGAGAAAAACAGCAAAAAAGAGTGTAAAAAAAAAGTGTGAATGAGATAAAAAATACGTTTTTTACGTCAGTTTGAAAGGGTAAGAAAATATTCTTTACCGCCAAAATTGTGTACCATATTATATTGCCATACTAAAATTAATTAAGAAAATATCGATAATTTATTTCGAGTAAATGTATCATTATAAATGTATGTTACATAAAATAGTTTAATTTGTGTTTTTTTAATACTTTTGCAACATGTTTTACGCGAATTAACCAATATTTAAATAATTTGAACGTGTTACATGAAGATTCAAGAAACGAAAAAACATTATTTTTTGTTAACGGCAACATCGTTTTATAAATATTCTACGTCGGCCAATCACGTCGCTCGATAATTTGACATATTGGAAACGACGCCATTTATATTTTGACAAAATAAAGACGCTATAATATGTCTATTTTGTAAAGTCTGCGTTCCGTACAGAATTATTTGTTTAACTACTACATTTTATAAAATAATAAACTTCATAGTATGACAATAAAATATTGTACATTATATTATATACAAATGTGAGTGGTACCACTCATACACAATATTATGTACAGAGTGAATTAAGTGAAGTGATAGTGAACACTATAACAAATATTTTTGGACTAAATAAAAGGTAATAATGATGTTTATGTACACATTCATATAAAACCAATAGATATAATGAACTAAGTAATATGATACATTAGTTTCTACGAAGAAATGTTTGAGGTTATGCCTTAAAAACACAAGTAAATATAACATTTGTTACAGGAGTCAGTTTTGTTTGACAACTCATTTCATTTAATTCATTATGAACTTATAAACTGACATTATACAATTACATCTGAAGTAATTTACTATTTTAAGAAATACCGTGATATTATTTAATTGATATTGATAATATTAAGTTAGTAGATGCAACATTATGAAGAAATCATATTAATCGTATTTAATCGTGAGTAATTTACAACAAGATATTAAAACTTTGTTTTTTTACCTTTTTACAGAAATAATGGAAAATGCATAACAATAAACATTGATTAAAACGATTCTGATGTTAAAGGATTATTCATTACCATGACAATGACATTTGAGGGCTAGGAAAAGATTACATGATTAATGCAAAGGCACCCTGAATCTTGGAAGCTGGTTCTGCCTTGTGATTCTAAGAGAGCATTAATTATTATAAAGGTAAGAATATATTTGTTAATTTAAACACAACAGCACATAAAGCATAAGGAACTTAGGTCATAGTAATAAAAAAATAAGGCCAATTGCAGTGTTTTATATGAATTTAATTTATAAGACATTTAATACTTACATATATTATATTTTATATATATAATAACAAGAATATATAGCCAAATAATAGGGATAACTAATTATTTATCACTTTGAATTATATTATAATTAATGAAAATGTTACACTGTAAACTGAGACATGAATCATAAATTTTAAATAAAGCGTACCAAGATTGAACTAGGTATCACTAAACGAACCATAATTTTTGTAAAATCTGTGTAAGAGAGTTATCTAAAATGTGTTATATAATATATTATTTTTCTTTACAGATATGACTGGTTATTCATTTCAATAACAAGAATGACAAAATCAAATATTTGGATGTTAGTTAATAAATTGAAGACAGTAAAATATCCAAAAAGTGGAGATTTGAAAGCATTTGCCGAGTGCTTGGCAACGTCATGAAGACCTAGCATGGTACAAGAAGAAGAGAATTAAAAATAATACATAATTTTATTATTTTACTCAAGAAGTGGAGATTGGGAAGCCTTTTCCATGTGCTTGGCAACGTCTAGAGGACCTAGCATAGTATAGGAAGAAAAAAATTAAAAATAAAAAACAAATTTATTATTTTACTCATTCACTGTGTTTAGGTAGTAGAATTAAATAAATCTTATATTATGTATTTTTGGTCCAATATATAAAACTAAATTTAGTTTTCTATTTTTTGTGAGATAATATTATCAGTAGATAAATAAAATATGGCTCCTTTTTTAAGAATGATTTATTTTTTGTTCTGCATTGAGTATGGCATGGTGAGTAGGTAAGTATTGCAATGGTTTTCGTACATATTATTTCATTACATTAGCTTGATTAATCTGTATTAGAGTGTATGAGCCTTTTTAATAAGTAAACTTGTGTGAAGGAGGTGTTAGGTACTGCTTACATACATGAAATTACTTACACTTATTCTAACATGTATATTTATTATTCTCAGCTATATCTAATTATTAGGTATTCAAATATTTAACATTTTAAAATATCTTTTTATTTTCCCAACAATTCCATTACAGCAACCATTTCTTGAATTTGGAAAAAAATAGTTTATTTTCTAACTGTATATCCCATGGAACATCCAGCAAAAAATAGATTTCCAACTTTCTGTAAGTTCTTCAGCATTCTGTAAAAGGTTAATATTTGAACAAATACATTTTACGTAAGTGATGAGGCTATGCCATGCATTATTTATTTATGGTACAAAGTGGACAACCAGCGTGATTATAACATGCAGCTGGTCTACTGAATCCTTCACTTTTGTGTTGTATCCTATTGATATCACCCATCCTGATTGCCTAACCTTTATATCGGCACGGAAGGGGCAACCTGCATGTTTATTACATGCACATGAATTGCAAATCCACATGCTATGACCAGGCTATATATCGTCGTTGCATATTCAAAAAGAGACATGTGCACACATTTTTATTTAGGCATACTCTTTTAAAACTGTTCATTAAGGCATTAAAATTGTAGTTTGGACTTTTTATTGACATGTGATATTATTCTTTAAGTATTGAATTTTAATATTTGATACTAATAATCACTTTATAAAATGGTTATGATGTCATTATAAGCAATTTAATCTGGTAATGTCAAAATGTTTATGAATTCACATGTTCCTTTTTGAATATGCAACGACGATATGCCCATTTTCATTGAGGGGGTTATTTCAAGACTCAATACCCACATAAAATAAAAACCCACCAATTATAATATTTCCTTTTTAAGATGTAATTATAACTGCATTTAAGTAAGGTAAAACAAGAAGCACATTTTTTGCATCTGTTGGAAAGAATAAAAAACAATGTCGTGTCAATGAGTCAACTTTTTTTCTTTTTTTTTTGATGGCTTTTCACCCATTTAGAGTGTTATCGCCAGGAAACAGTCTGAACTCTTCTTTCTCTCAATAGAAGCAGAGTGTATCTATAACACTATTCACAAGATATTCAGGGTGACCCATGGTTGCCAAAATTGTGTGGCCATATATGATTTTCACTCTATCATAATACAAATCTTACTTTTCATTATTCTGTTTCATATTGAAATGTCTACCTTTTCTTAAAGAATATTTACTCACGGTACCTTTTTTACAATGTAACGGGTATTTGTACCGATAACTGCTTATGTCAACACCAAATTACCGTACATCTAATATATAAAATTCTCGTGTCACGGTGTTTGTTATCACACTCCTCAGAAACGACTTAACAGATTTTGATGTAATTTTGTGTGCTTATCGAGTAGGTCTGAGAATCGGGCAACATCTATTTCATACCCCTTAAAGTTAAGGGTGGTCCACCCCATTTTTTTTTTTAATTTAGGGCAAAATATTTTTTTATGCATACAGCCCTAAGTTTTTACCCTTCCACCATCAACCCCATTTTTTTAATAGCGATATAAGTACATAATTCATCATTTTCAACTCCGGTCGATTACTGCAGTTATCCCCGCCAGGCGTCTTCTATAAGTCTAAATAAAAATTACTTTAATAATTTGTCTACAACGCTTCATTTGTCTTTTAATTATTATAACATCCTCACACCTTTATAGTCTTTAGTTATTTTTTATTGAACTCAAAATAATTTCCAAAAAATAATGTAGGTATAGGATGGCAAAACAACGTTTGCCGGGTCAGCTAG
Source organism: Athripsodes cinereus (assembly GCA_947579605.1). Classification (NCBI taxonomy): domain Eukaryota; kingdom Metazoa; phylum Arthropoda; class Insecta; order Trichoptera; family Leptoceridae; genus Athripsodes; species Athripsodes cinereus. Next base: position 10,941,172 of record OX388322.1, read on the forward strand.
TTTACTTATAAAATGGGACACATCAAAAATTTCTGTAAGAATAAATTTTACGCGATAACCAGTCAACTTTTTTTATCTCATTTTTAAAATGTATCTATGTTTTTGTTATAAACCCAAATAGAATCTTATACAACTTTCCCAGAAAGCTAAAAACTTGTGTCGTGAAAGGGGAGTTTGCCGGGACCTGGGATTGAACCTCGCACCTCTTGTACCTACATGAGACCGAAACTCTACCTCCAGGCTAGGTACTGACGAACTAGACATGAATAAAAAGAATAATGTTTTCCTTAGTACGGACGTCTCTAAAAAAAGAAAATGGATACAATTATGAAATTGTTTTTTAGGAAGTCTGTACAGAACCACTAGCGGCATTTTAGTATTGGACACTCGAAATGCAAAATAAATACGCACGTAGGTTTCATGTTTGTGGTCAATACGACAAGCGGTTCCGTATGCACTTCCTAATTTTTATATTTCCGGTAACTTATATTCGTCTTTAATCGACAAATATATTACGGAATAAAATTTTATACACTGGTGAATGGTGATATTTATAAATTTTAGTGATATTAGTACGGAATATCTTGTTTGAATATTAGATTTAAGTTTAGGTATACACTACAGTGATATGTATCCCATGAGGCACGGCGTGTTGCTATGTAGGAGAAACCGTGAAGTTACTCTCGACGCCGCGTCGTATCCTATTTGTTTAAATTTTTATCTAGAATCGTAGAAACGTCACATTGACACTCTTATAAAGTATTCATTAAAGTAAGTCTCAAGCTAAGATGCCAAATATTATACAAAAATGCCTCATTATTCAACTAAGATTAATTTATATTTATGTCGCAGAATAATAATAATTAATGGAGCGTTAATGTAAAATATTCAACATCTTTAATTTAGCGTTGAGGTATTACAACCATCCTAAATGTTATTTACTTTTATTTACACGAAGAGGACGATTTGTGTGTTTTTATTTAGGTACAGTTAGTATCATTTAACATGTAAGAAACGCTGTGATGGTTTGAATGACCGGCGTCGATGTAATCTCCCTGTTTAGTGGAAACACAGTTGTAAAATGTAAAGTTACTGCAGTAGCATATCAAAGTCAATGAAAGTTTGTCCTCTTGGGTGTAATGTCTTGTGTTTTAAGAGAGTATGATGATCCCCGGTCAAACGTGCGCTATTTTCCCTCACGATCTCCCATAGGAAATGTGAGGGTATATAATGTAAGAAAACCCGTCTTCTTCTTTCATTATGTATGTGCACGTGTTCAACTTATGTCTAGAGTAATAACTATTGCGCCGGATGATACTTTACCGTAACTTTTATTAAACTTTGACGTTTTAAACGTGAACGCAACAAAACTTTTATTTTCATTGTTTATCGAATACGTGCAAACAAATTCATATAATTCATTGGTAATATGAAACATGATAGAAATATACGTTGTGAATGATATTGTAAACATCTCTATCGTAGTGTTTACAAATTACTTAAATGAAAAAATTGAATTTGAAAATTAAATAAATATTATTATTTACATGTTTTCCTGGGACAAACAACGAGATTTTAACATTTTAAGAATATTATATTTTATATGTCTTCACTATGTAAATGTATGTACATTACAAATATTCAAGTAGAGATGGGTTAGTTGGAAGAGATCGCGCCTTTGCGATAAACTCGCCCTCTGTATATTGATTGTATCTATCTTGAATGTTTACCTTTTGTGAAAATAATAATATAAAATAAATTTATACTCATTCATTGTTGCTCTGAGGAGTCCATGACATAAATTTATGTCAATTGTCTTATATACTGTACAATGCATAAACCTAAAAGTTATACATTTAACATCTTTAATTCAGCAATGAGATGTGCCACCCATCCTCAATGTCTTGTTTTCTATTGGCAAGAAGAAGACACCCTGCATGTTTATCACATATACGGGTCATCCTCTTTGTGTCATAAAAACAGGACATTCAGGATGAGTGGTGAAATAAAAGGTGCTAAATGTCTTATATAATATGATGTTTCTGAATACTTTTCTTTTACAGGAGAGACGATGGTCCTGGCTGGGACATGTTTTGAGAATGCCCAATGATAGTTGGCCAAAAAGAGCACTGTTCTTCCGTCCGCAAGGGTTCCGTCGGCCCGGGCGTCCCTCTTTCACAATACACCGTTCCTATGACAACGATATCGGAGCGCAGGGAATGTCGTGGAAAGAGGAACGCAATTGGAGCAGAGACGCTCTGAATGGAGGAGGCTGGTTTCTGCCCTGTGCTCCCGAGAAGAGCGTTGAGGGCGAGATTTTTTTTTATAATAATTTTATTTAACAGAAAGAGATGATGATGATGATTTATTTTACAGGACAATTGAAACTAAAGTGTGAGAGACCTATTTTATTTCCACAGTTAAATGTTGGTGAATAAATAACTTTTGTGATTTGTTAGTGAGAGTATACTAGCAAAATAATTGCGTGTAAATTAATAGATGCAAGCAGCACAACCAATATTTATCTTGGCTTCTGTATAATCGGAGTAATATTATAGTGTTTAGTATTATTATTAATACCACAGCACACAATATAGATTAATTATTATTGTTGTTATTGTGTAAAATGCATCAATCAATGTTACGTTTAATGCTCTCGTGTATGAGCTGCAAAACGCAGTTTCTATTTATTGGCAACACCATCCCAATGACCTATGATTTCGAAAATAGCTCAACCTATAATCAATATTGTTTAAATTATGCATATTAATTGCGTAGGTATTCACTATAACCCACCTATTCTTTGATAGTTATAGTTAGTTTTTGAATATTTTGTAAAAGACAAGTATGTGGGAGATCGCACAAAGCCATCTACTCAAAGTAGAAATAAATAGTTTTTTTTATGTTTAATTTCCTGTAGGTGGCTTCTACAAGTAAGTTTGCTTTACGACCGACTAATTCAGGATTTCGTAAAGTGAACATTACTTGCACACGTAATTTCTTATTTATTTTATAATTTTAATACAATAGAAAAATGGTGAATAAAACTAAGTAAAATCAATATTTGATTTGTAAATAACTGATCACCTTTCAATTTGCGTAATACCTCTGAGATACATTTAATGAAGTTCATGTATATCAATGCTTTCTGCTTTTATATAGTGGTGGTACAAAATTATTATGCACAGTGATCTGTGACAAAATATTAGTTTATTAATCAATAAATATATCTAAAGAACATCCTACCATATCCTCTCCCCATAAATAGTAATCAAGTATAACAATAACATCTTCATTCAAGCGAAGAGCTGTGCTTCCACTGCCACCCATGATCAAAACATATAACTACCTACTCATGTTCCCCCACCACAACGTCTCAGTTCTAGACAATCCTTTTTAAAAGCCTCATCCTCACTGCCAGGCCCTGCTCCCTTTGAACATCTACGTAGGTGGGCGGAGGATCTGCAAATATGCGAACCTTTCCTAGCCCAAGAACACCTTGCTGCAGGAGGAGAACTACACTACAGGACATGGAGAAACCTGCACCGACTGAGATCTGATGTAGGAAACTGCCGTGAAAATAGAGAACGATTGGGCTTCCTACAAAACGAATCTGAAGTGTGTGATTGTGGTGCAGCACAGACCATGTCATACGTCTTGTTGGAGTGTCACACGAACTATGGAGGATATTCTTGACGCATATCCACGTGCTGTGCGTTTAGCACAGTACTGGAGATTAGTTTAGTTGATTTTTTCTAGGTTTCGACACGATAAATAAATAAAATTAATTTTAAAATGGTGAGAGATTTTTGAGTTCATAGATATTGCAGAGAAAATCTGTATAATAAAGATAATGTGAAGAACACAATTGAAAACATTTTATCCACGACTACAATCATTTGTATAATTTAATTCACATTCTCTCTTATACAACAACAAATAACATTGTAATACAAGTTTTCTAGTATGAACATCGAGTATTTTATACATAAATACCTCCTTGATGTGATATCTGAGATTATTAAACGAGTATGTAATAATAGCAGTTATATTTATTTTTGTAATACTGTGGAATACTATTTGCTCGCTTTAATAACATCCAGTTTATATATAAGAGCTCTGTAACCAAAACAACTCCAGCTCTAGGCTTTGTGAAGCAAACAAAACAAAATTTCAAATAAATTATTCAGAACTTTATTCACATACGTAGTATAGATTTTTAAATATATCGCCTAAACATTCATTTATATTCCTTATCCAAATTTGGTCAGATGAAAAAGTTCATGCAGCTGATGTCGTCTCTAAGCTTTAGAATCACTATTCTCACTAAATGAAAAAGCACACCTTAAGCTCTGTTATTGAAATGATAAGAAACAAAGTCTCCCATGGAGTAAGCAACAACAACAGACTTGTACTATTTTCCACAAAGATAATTTGCACTAAGCGGATATTTGAAAACTCTGCCCTTGAGACATTATAATAACTCCGATTTATATAAATATATTTACCAATACTTTCATTTCATAGATGGCTGGTGTGACGCTTTGAGTCACAATGTTCTGGGCTTTCAAAAATGACCTTTTTCAAATCATTCTAGATCTGGGCGTTACCTACCTATACATAATAGCATATAACAATAAATATAGACAATTCACACAGACCGAGCTAGTCCCAAACTAAGATATGAATCTTTTATCATGGGTACTAACGTGATGATACACATATATACAATGCACTGAACACATACACATATAAAGATTCATAATTGAGTTTGGGACTAGCTCAATCTGTGTAAACACATTGCTGATAACATATTTTGATTAAGTATTAAGGTAATATGTAGACATGACGTATAAATTAATAATTTACACTCTAATTACAAGGTCTGCTATACATTATGTGTTACATATTTCAACAGGAGTTAATATGTTGTATTACGATGATGACTGTAGTTGTTAATATTATTTAGTGCTAGAGTAGGTATTGTTGTTGAATATTGCACATAAAACAAATGACCATTTCGCGTGTTGGCAACATACACCATCAGAGCACCCCATCACAATAATAAAATATAATACCTACATAGATATACAATATGTAGGTATGATCAGTAAGTAGTATTACGTACAAATTGGATAAATGAATCATAACGTAACGATTAGGTACCTATTATTATTACCACTATTACCACTGCCAATACCACAAGATGTAAATCCATACATAACTAGCTAAATACTTATATTATTTTTTTCTTTACAGAACAAAGACCAAAATCACACGAATAAAATAAAATAGATGTATTATTTATGCATTCGTTTTGCGTATTCTGAAATACACAAAAAATTAAAAAATATTTATAATAAAATAGTTGAAAGTATATAATAAATATAACTATGACTCTATAACTATGTGTATTTTGGGTAATTTGAAGATATCGCGCCGTTGCGATAAACTCGCCCTCTGTATATTGATTTTAACTAATTTAATTGCTTTTTTCTATAAAATTGTTTGTATTGTGATCAATGTACAGTAAATAATGAATAAAATAATAAAAAAGTCTTACCCAAAAACCCTCGTAAATATATATGTCGCATAAACGATGTTTGCTAATCATCAGTTTTATTTTCTGATCTTTTTTTATAGCAAAAGGATGACTCTGCGTAACTGCATTCATTACTAGTATGCTGCAACGATTTTGTTGACCACAAGATGTTAATGTGATGATTGTGATAACTAATACTATAATTTCTATACATTATACATCATCATATATATAATAAAGCATGGTGCTCGGAGACGTAGCCATCCACGTGACGTGGGCGGAGACGTGGTAATCAAATGGTAAAATTATTTATTTAAATCAAATCCTACTGGACGGTCGTGTGTTGAGCACATTGAACAGGAGAGCATGTATGAGGAATAGTATGACAGTGACGGAAACGAAAGATGCATGCAAGTATAGAAAGAAGTGGAGCTCGATCCTTTCTGCCTACCCTGCGAGGGTAACGGCGTGATGGTATGTACATATGTATGTATAATTAATTTACACTATTAATTGTTATAATATAAGTAAATCGAATTTATTAAGTGTCTTCAAATACAATATGTTGTTAAGTCCTAAACAAAAGCCTGCTAACATTACAGAACACAAAAAAATGTTTTTTGATGCAATAATAATAATTCATTGTTGTGAACAAAGAGTCTTATCAACTCCATACAATTTAAAGGAAGATTTATATGGAATGTTATGCAAGTACTTATACTGTACAGTGTGTGTATTGTATTTGGCTACAATACTTGCATGGCTGTGAAAATCTCCAAAAGCATCATTAGTTATGTTGTTTATATTATTATACGTACATAGTTCCATTGCCTTGTACAATAGTTGTCCTAATGGCAGACTTGGTATTTTCAAGCTTTGGCATCAGTTCAAAATGTTTAATGAAAAGGTTGTTTATATTTCTATATAACTATATTACGTATAAAGTTTTATTATGAAGTTCCGGAACCAACAACATTTATATTGCTCAAATATATGGACTTGTTTTGGCTAAAAGAATGATGATTTTTTCTGTTGAAAAGTTTCCGATGATTCGAGCGAACTTTTTTCATAATACATCCTTGTAACGACCATTCCAATGATCAGAGATGTAGGAATGTCGTGATAATACGGGTAATTACTTTACAACTAATGTTAAAATGTTTTAGTATTTCAGAAAGCATACATCATACATGTATCTATTGTAAAAGGGCCGTATGTTCAGAATCATACATTGAATTATTCAATTACTAACTTTTGAAACCCGGCGTTGCTCGGGTTTAAATAAACAGATTGTCAAACCCCACATGCCCATATTTAAGTAAAAAAAAAATGTAGGTATCTACACGAAAAAAAGTACTAAAAACCTCTTCCTTATAAAAAATCTTGAAGTTTGACACCTCACACGCCCATATTTAAGTTAAAAATATAGGAAGGTACCTAGATCGAAAAAAGTGTTGAAAACCTCTTCTCAATGAAAAATCTTGAAGTAAGACACCCCACATGCCCATATTTAAATTTAAAAAAAATAGGAAGGTACCAACATCGAAAGAAGTCTTAAAAACCTCTTCCCAATGTAAATCATTTACTAAACCTTTCGCGCATATTTTCATACATTTTCATGCCATATTTGTGACATGGTCTCATTAAAATTGTAATATTTATCAATATTTAAGATATGTAAAATGTTTTAAAACCTTAAACCTGCCCAAAGGATGACACCTCGTATAGAGTGTATTATTTTACTTCTGTCTTTCTTATTTCAGAGTCAATTGAGGACATACGCACATACATACATATGAGTCGACTCAAATATTTATGTGTGGATAATTTATTTTTTTCAAACTATGCCATCACAATATTTCCTGAAATTTCTGAAACTAGATGACTTACTTTGCGACATACCTATAGGATATACAGAATATCGTACATTACCACAGAAAATTTAATATTTAGGTAATTTCTTAATTTTTAATGCATGACAGATGATGTTTAAACACTGTAAAAGTTAAGGGAAGAAGTGACTCCAGATTATTCTGAATGGAGAAGGATTATTTCCTTCCTATGCTCTCAAGGGAAAAGCTTAAGAACAGAGGAAATATCTTGTATTTTTTTAACGCGTTATATTCTGTATAAGGTCAATATAAAATTCTAACATAATTAATAATATGTTTTGTTGATCCTAAAGCTTTTCTAGCCAATATGAATTGTGTTCTCATAAGTCAAACAAGTTTCCAATTTATTTGTTTTTTTAGGAAAAATATATTTCATAGGTAAATTTTTTTAATTATATTCGCTGTGGTTGAAATAAAATTTCTGTTGGCAGTAAAATACAAATTATTCTATCTCAATAATTTATGTTTTTCATAAGCTCTCGTGAATTTATTTTAACGAAGTTTTCTAAATTTTAAACTTTTTAAAGAGGCAGATGCATTTCGGTTATTCAGTTAATTTGATTTAATTTTATTAAAATACTTTCCTGCAGACTCAGTTATAAATTTGAAGTTAATTTAATACGCCATTGGTATAAATTCAATTTGGAAAACTATAAGGACTAATATATTTTTTCTAGGCTAATTAAAATTATACGTACTCATTAGTAATTTAAATTTCATAAATGATTTAAACCAATAATGAGTTTTACCAAGTATTTCATCTTCAAAAGAAATAAATTATTTGCAATGATATTCCAATATTTTAGTTTATTCGTTCAATTGTGTATGTTTTTATATATAACAATTTTACACACATTATAATATATACAACTAAAAGAGAAAATAATGCTTCGAAGCAAACTTGACATAAGTTAATCTTGTCGTTCGATAATAAAATAGCATAATTTATCATTTGTACTAAAGCAATATTTTGTAGAAAAAATTTCATGCGATTTTTTTAAGCGAAGGTCTGTCCCTCAAAAAACCTACTAAAATCTTTCAAGTTGTGCAAACGTTGAAATTCTAACGATAGTAATTAATAAAAATAACTACAAGGAATTGTCTGACCAAACACATGCTCAATACTAAATATAATTATCATGATTAGATGTGTACATACTTCTTCTCTATAGTACTAGGTAAATGCATTGAGGTTGGTCAGTAACAAAATATAATTAGGAACCTTGATACTACAATAAAGTTTGTTTGAACATTGTTAACCAGTGTGGATTTCCCCTTCACACTTTACCCTAGCTATGAGATTATATGTACAATGTAATTGCGGGTACAGACATATGTATATATGTATTGTAGGTATATCTACCTCTGAGCTGATTTATATTATGAGGGTATATGAGTATAGTGGGTATAGTATAGGTCTATATAAACCGTTAATCATCACACGCTTGGTCTGATCCTCCTTTGCTTATTCAAGGTGAATTAATATCATCAATACTCAATGTACGCAAACTCCAGCTGTGGAAGGATTATTCATGTAAAAATATCAAAGAAAAAAATATGTATGAGCGGAAAATATATACGTAACATATTTTAATATGAAAGAATGTATATCGGAAAATGTTACAGCTATATTTGATGTAAATATACTTATTAAAAAGGCTATTACACATTATACGAACTTATTATAAAGAGCCTGGGCTATTTATTGGTAATGATTATAACTCAACTTGGGAGGCAACAGAAACTTTTTGAACGAAATAGATATTACTTGGAATTGTGAACTTTGAATTCCTCCAAACTGAATACGTAACATTTTTGTTTCAATTCCAAATGAAATGTGTGTAAAGTTGTTTGTGTAAAGGATTTTAAAGTGAGCATTTTTTTATAAAATATTTATTAATATATAACGAGAGAGTTGTCTTAAGTAAAATTTTCCACGAGTGGCGAACTCTGGAAAGTTTGGAAATATTCAAACCGTGATCAATGACCCTATTGTTCGGGAGGTTTTTGATTCTTTGACGGTCTTTTCAGGTGATTTTCCACAAAACGGCGCATTTTTACAACATATTACCTAGGTTATTATTTATTATTTTTTTTTTGAACGGGATTACGAAATTCACGCAAATATTCTTCTAAATTATTTTCGTATCAGAAAAATATTAAAATGTTTTGTAAAAGCTCTTTGCTGCTAGACGTACACGATTAGCTTGCAAAATTATTATTTGTGACGTAGGTGAAAATATAAATAAAGAATTAGTGTGGGAGTTACTTAAATTGTACTACAGTTTATTTTTATAATATAAGTGTCATTTTGAAAAAATATTATTCATGTAGATATGCGTTGTGGATTTAAGAGCACGGGGTCTGAATATTTAGTACCTAATGGTACCTATTCTATATGTTCAAGACGAGTAAAATATAAATAAATCAACATTTAAGCAGGAGGTGTTTGCTAATAGCATCTACACTGCTTGAAAAAACTGTTATAAAAATGTTGTGTTTCAAAATAAAACTCCTATTATAATTTTGTTGATATGTTTCATCTGCTATGTGAGAATATTGTTTGATACGTAAAAGTCCATAGAAGCCTTGGAAATTTCCCGTAAACTTTATCGGTAAAACAATAGCTGTCCCATTCCACAATATATCTAATATTATGAAGATTACGTAACGTCCGCATGTTCACACCTAAGTTGTCTTTGGGTATAGAAATATTTGTTTAACTTATTGTGTATTTGATGATACGTTCAATGTATAGCATTGAAAATATTGTCAATATAACTAATTAAATATTTTGACCCTGAAATTATAATATTTTGTTATAATTAAATATGGAGTTTTACAAAATAAATATTCAATCAATAATTATATCGCACGTTTGGTTTATTACATTTTACAAATGGTATTTTATCATAAAATAACTCAGTTTTGTGAACAATTTGAAAATTTTGTAAATATAAAAATTGAAGAGAATTTAGTAACTTTTCTGAATTAGAATTCCATCTTCTGAAAATTTGTTATAAACAAGATATAACGACATTGAAATGAATCAAGTGTTTAGGAAAAAACTAAACTTTTTATAGTAATAAAATTAAATAATCTTTATTGTACATTTTTTAAGTTGTACAAATGGCGGGATTATTGCCTGCAGGCATTTTCTGACAATCAACCTGTAAAAGTTTTATAACTCGTTTAAAGCAAAATATTTTACGTTCAAAGGGTGCAAACTGTATTCGATACATAACTCAAATTCAAAAATATATAACTCAAATTCAAAAAAACACTTTGTTTACGTAGAGGTAACGGCACATTATTTTTACATACCCGGATTTATTTCTATCGATTAAAAACATGACATTAGAAGAATCATTATGCTGAAACAAGTTGAATATGTTATTTAATGTTAAACCGAAGGTAAGTTTTGGCAAAAACAGGGGCTTCAGTTTTAAACCTTACTTCGGCCTAAGTCGAAACTGATTTAAGATTTACCTAAAATACTAGGTACTATTGCACAGGTATTGATGCCATATCATTTTAATGATATTTGTTGTAAAAAATAATTGAATTTAAGTATTCATTAATTCATACCATCGCGACGTTTCCCACAAGTGATGAAAAGAAGGATAAACTGCATGTAAAAACATGTTGTTTTCTCTATGCTGATAAAAGTTTGACATTTGAGATGGGTAGTATATAATATTATATGGCATCGCCAAATTATAGATGCTGCATATAATAATGTCTAATGCGGAATATTTTCATAAAGGAATACCTGCCTGTCTGGAAACAAGTAGGTACCTAATGATTGTATGTATAATATTTGACTGCTTTAATGTCGTTATACAAAATTTGTATAAGGACATTGAAGCATCGAAGAAAGATCCACCTCACACCCTGATACCTCAGGAGTCGTTAACTCCTACTTATCCGCACATTCAAACCAAAATTGTCCTCACGGGCGGGCCATTGGGAAGGCCTGAAGGGCCGACCGGCCAAAACCGCCGTCGTGGGAATCTTTTATACTACTTCTCTCTTCAATGTCCCCTCTGGGCGGTAAGGACATTGAAGCAGTAAATTAATGTCCTGTGACGGTGCGGTGCCTAAATAAAGAGTAGGTATTCGTATTCGATTTCAAAAAATTATGACCGAAGCCGAGGCCGCCACCGGAGCTAGAATTTTGGCCGACGCTTCAGTTGGACATCATAGTTAATATTAATAATAGCGTAGTTAAAATATTTTTGCCAGTGTCTACCGTATGAAAATGTCAACTAGTTCGTTAATAAATATTTCATATCGTAATAGGTAATGATATATTATTTTACAGGTGAAATATGTAGGAAGTAGAACAATCTGACGGGTCATAAATTCTTCCTTGCTATGGCAATATTTTACTACTTTCATTATGAAAAGTTATTGCTGAAAGCTACCTATTATTTTGCTTTAATATTTCGTCGGTTCGTTAATGAAACTCGATTCTCATTTTCAATGTGCATAGAATAGTTTTGTGCACTATTGATTTTCTTTCACGTCATACATTTGTATTTATTATTTTTTAATATTTTGGAATACATGAAACAAAAAACGGTATAAAAAAGATCCTGATGTTATGTGGCAGTGGCGAGATTTTTACTGTAAAATATGAAAAATAAAATAATAACTATGCGATTTTGTTCTTGTATTTCAAAGTATTCTTTCATACTTATATGTAAATTTTATACCTTTGTACATACATTGTAAGTATGTTAAAATCTATATGAAAATAATTTCATTAACAACATAATATCAGGAATGAAGCTTGTTTATTTAGAGTATAAACTTTAGTCAGTACTTGTCCTAATTATTATGTCGTTTCGTTTCGTATAAAATAATATATTTCATTTTCATTCCATTTCACTCATGACCCTTTTAATCCAATCGTAATAAATTTACTTTATAGTGTAGGTATATAAATAAATTATTTGTTTGCTTTTTTGTATATAAAATCGAATCATGGACTGCAACCCAATTCTTATTAGTCAGCTGTAACACTGTTTACAATAGATATACATTTTATTCCGAATAAAACAGTTGTTAAATCTACTTGGTATGTTCTTAATATATTCTTACTCAGCAATGTGTACTTTACAATAAAATTTTATAACTGGATACAAAGAAAACAACTGCATAAAGCAAAGAAACAAAGAAATACCAACATGGGGGCTCATTGTTCCCATGTTAACAATATTTTCACCCACGCAAAATGTGTCTAATTTACGCGTAAACAAGAAAGACTGATAAGAAATTTCTTTTGTAAATATGCATTGAAAACGTTTGTGTAATATTCGTATATTTAGATGAATATAATAAAAAATACGTATTCAGTTATTTATTTTAACAGTGTGCTGATGTAGCAACATAAAATAATCATAAGGATTTTATATTCAAAGAATATCTTCGGAATGTGAATGTTTGTCTTGATTAACTGAAATCTCACAGATAAAAGATATCTGAAAATAGACTAAATTTTGATCAATCTACACGTAATCAACTGATCATCTAAAAACGATGAAATTAAAAATTAAATTTGTTATTATAGAAACTAGGACATTTTATTTATGTGTCATTTTTTTGATTTTTGACATTTGAGATGACGGCATCAAGAGTAACGTCTGTGTTGAATTAATTAATTTATGATTTTTAGTGAAATTAATAATGTTTTAAAAGTAGGTATATAATTATGTACTTGCTGCTTGTAAAAATATATTTGTGCGTACGTTTATTTTCATAACATTCTAAATAGGTGGTGACGAGGGTCAAGTCTAGAAAAACTATGAAGAATATGAAAGCCTTAATTTATAATATTGTAAGTTTTAAAGTAGGGTAGTTTTTTATGTTGTTTCATGCTTACTTATGAAGGATTATACACCAATTACCACGTACCTTATAAAAGTAAAAAGATCCATATAAATATTCCAACTTCTTTGTTTGTTCGTATAAAAAGATCGCTGATAATTTTTTTTAAACATTCCATCAATTGATACGCATACATTTTTGTAATTTTAATAGTTATAGCCCGTGATCTTCCAAAATACTAACCCTGAACATAATCGAATTATTCTGAAAAGTTTAATTATGAATCCGGGAATCGAACTCTATATTATTATGCAATGATTACACATTTTCTAAACCTCATAATTTATTGAGAAAACAACTCTTTCTAAAAATACTATTTATTTTCTCTCCCTGTTATGTCTGTATGTATTCGTATAATACCTTTGTGTGTAACACATTCATTAGGGTTAGAATTCACTAAGGGGCTGATTAATTATTTAAACTTATCATTACGTGATTCTTAAGGGATGAAAGCCTTTGGAAATATTTTATTAGATTGTCATAGGGAGACTCCTAACACAATACAACAGAATTCAGTGATGTTTACTCCCAAATAGAAAGAATATCGATATTAGATTTTGAATTATTATTTTTTGATATTTGATTCATGTTTCTAGACAAAAAAAAATATTAATTTATATTTTTTACAGTTATTCTTTTACCTATTATTTTCGTCAATCACGCTAGTATCGGTGTTAGACAGCGCTATTGTGCGCTACCCTTTTTATAAGTTGATGATTGCTTGGAAATTGTAGCATTGCGATCGCATATACATTCATGGAAAATACCGATTAAGCTCTTTTTATGAGGTGGCGAATAGAAAAAGAATATGCGAGATGGTTTTTACTTAGATCGAAAAATGAGACTCGATAGCATTTTTAAGGCTTTTATCACCATTTGAAAAAGCTATTTTCCCACTTTGCCGCAAAAAGGTCCACCCATGGCGTAACAGTGTGTGACGTCATCAGCCGCTATAGACAGTACTACGATTGAAATTTGTGCCAATATAACATAGCGCATACCGACGTCACAACGGGCTAATTCAATAACATGGCGTTTAAAATTTTGACAGAAAATATGCATTTTAAAAATGAAAATAATGATAGAAAAGTTTTATTTTACAGTTTCTTATTAGGATATTCGTGATCAGTGTATATTTATTAATATAAATTGATAACATTTATTCATATTCCTCACACATGCATGTTCCCCATTTAGATAATGTTTGATTTTTATTACTTCTTCAGAAATCGTACATACAATACATAAAGTATAATATGCAGATACCTACCCCTATAAACCGCATTATCAATATCTGTCATGAGACTTGATGTTTGATGTTCAAAAGCTCAACCCCCAGCCCTTTGAGACCTATCAGGATACAACCAATACAGAGAGATACATACCTTTAGAACCTTTTCTGCTTTACTTATTGTTTCGTTCGTCTACCAACTTTGTTCTATTACAAATAACTCGGATGCTACTGTTTTATACTTATTCTTTCCATCCATTCCCTTTCTCACCGCCGGAAATTAATATTATCTCCTGTCATGGGCCGTTTTAAATTTAATCAATTTTTCAAGTGACTCTCTGAGTGAAAAACACTCCGACGCAATACAACCACAGTAACCTATTAATGTGGTACATATTTGTGGTTTTGTATCGATGGACAGATTCATTTGTAGTAAAAATATATCAGTAGAGTACAAAACAAATTGATTTTGCCTGATTTTCATAGTAACGTTGATTATTTCCGCTATTTTTCACACAAACTTTATAGGATTTGACTATTTTGGGTTCCCTTGCAAACGGGAACTCGCCAACCTGAAAGACCTGCAAAAAGATGGCGATTCAGCTGGAGCTCTGTGCCCCAGGAGACCTCGACACCATAGAAGAAGACTATTTCGGAAAATGCAGTTTCATAGAATTTAATACGAAGTAATCACTGCTAAAATGTGTTTTTTTTATTTGCCCACTTTTGACCCCAAATCATTTCTTTGAATGAGTAGGTACCTACTTATGATATGCTATTTTATTAATAGAGATTCTATACTACTACTACTATACTATCACGACAAAATCCACAAGTGCAGTGGCCAGCAAGCAAACTGAACATAATAAAATGCATAATGTCCTCTCCGTGCAATAAAAAACTAATACATTCAGGATGGGTGGCATACCTCATCGCTAATTTATAAATGTTAATGTTGTCTTATAGGTACCTACGTGAGGTTTTATAAACACCTGCCTTTTACAGGACACTCGAAACTCACAGAAAAGCGGGAGAACTTTTTTTCTTTACTGAGGCCTCCAAGGGGTTAATAGAGATTGATATTGTTTTTTGTACACATAAGCCTACTATTTCCTTTATTTGAGAGTTTTTTGTACGCATAAGCCTACTATTTCTTTTATTTGAGTGTTTTTTATCGCACGCTTATTTAAAAAAGACGCTATTTTTATCATGAATAATTTAAAATTATGCAATAAATTAAACAATATTTTATGACGTTGAAATAAAGTGGATTGTCTACTAAATTTCAAATAAGTTTCCATTCAGATGTTCAAAGATTAACAAATTCAACATAAAGCTCTCATATTTATTTGAATTGCTATCAAGTTCTGCAATTCCAAACTCTTATTTCAATGTCAAAATTATGTGCATGAAAAATACATTTTAATTTTAGACTCAATCATAAATGTTTAATTTATAATATAACAAAGATGTTTCCACAGAAATATTTTTATTTTATAAAGAATTAAGACAAAGATTTAAAACTGTCTCACTGTGCCTATAGCACCGTCTTTGGGAATCAAATAATACAATAAATATCTCGAGATGGCATTCAATCCGCTCCAGTTACAGCTAGAGAACAAACCAGTACCTACCTAGTTAAAATAAGTACCTTCTTATAGGTAGAGATATCATTGAAAATCTTTGTAAAAGAGTCGAAGGATTCGATTATCTTTTTCTTTATTGCTTACCGATACCTAATAACGTCTCAGATTGCCAATACTATAATAATAATAGTATAATATAATATCATCTCAATGAAGCTCTTAACCCATCTAAATTGTTCAGGGACCAGTCCAATACATTCACATTTGCTAAAAGATTAATTGCACCATTTTCGTGGATAAAAATGACTTGCTGAAATTGAATAATGAAGGAGAATTGAACTGAAAACGAAATCATCCAGACTCAAATCTTAGCTAAAGATTATCTATACCTATATTGATTGTATTTACTTTGAATGTATTTCTGTATTGCATTGTAATCAATGTACAGTTAAGAATGAATAAATAAGTAAATAAAGACATCGAGATTAGCAGCATCCACACAGCTGGATGAAAATGTCAATCATCAATCTTCAATTCGGTGACAATGCAGCATTCTCCGCATTTGCAGCATTCAGCATTCTCCGAAGAAATATTCGAATGAATGCCTTCGTAACTCTCTTTGGGACGAGTAGCGAAGGCGTTCATTTCAATATTTCTTCGGAGAACGCTCCGAATTGTCACCGAATGATTGAAGGTTGATGATTGACGTTTCCATGTAAGCCTTGCTTTTGGAGAACCATGCTTATACAATATAATATTGTGCAAAATCTATTCGGAAGAAAAGAGAAAGGCGCCCCGACGCTTATGAATTGGATCTAAGCTATGAGATCCCTTTCGGTGTCTATGACAATTTTCGCCAATTCCACCATTCTCACTGTCACGATATAAGGTCCCCAATCGAGAAGCATTTAGTGCAAACCATGAAATCAACCATTTTTTGGGGTCTCATATTTCAGATCTCAAATGGATTAAGATAAACATTCTAGAAAGTCATGATCGGTAGAAACTGATTACTACAAGTCCCTATAGTACAATATTTGAGAATAGATATCTTTTAAAAAAACAAAGAGCAGAAATACGTTGTAAATAAATATTTATTAATAAAAATTTAGTTTTTCAGACGTGACGATTCGCTCAAGATGGAGCTGAACAATCCCTTGGGCAAAATTTAATTTTGTTTTATATATTCATTTAAATTCAAAGTATTATTATTAATATTCCAATAATATGACTCGTCTTTCTAAGGACAAATCAGAGATATCTGTAATCACAAGATTTGCATAGAAATAAAGAAAAAAATGTTTGAAAAAATATTTTTTTATTTTATTAAAATTCAAAAGTAGATGACATTGTGAGATGAGGAAGACAGAAAAGAAGATATTGTCGTGAACATGTCGAAAATTTGGACCCACTCAGATTTCCTCATATCGGTCTCTTCGGTAAATTTTAAGACACCGTCCACTCTAGAAACTACCTAAAAGGTGGAAGGACATCTGAGAACCACGTCACAAGAAGGCGCTTCTGCAAATACAGACACCGGGGTATAAAAGAATAAAATAATAGAATTTTTAAAACCTAATAGAACGATTATTATGATATTAATACCTACCTATGTTGAAGCTGTAAAACAACAATGTTTTTTTAATTCAGTACCTAGGCTAAGACGAATGTTGCCATCGGTGCTCGCCGGATTATTATAGATTCTCCATTTGGAATAATTTCATTTGTGTAGACATACGTTTATATTTATTGATTCATAATGTGAGGCTCTAGATCCCAGCAGGCTCATATTATATTGCCGTTGTGCCATTAGTCCTCGACTGCACGGAGTTTAATATTGCGCTTTGGAGACTAATTACTGTACGTGACAAAGGTTTCGAGTGCCTACCCTAATCCTACGCGATATGAGTGCAAAGAGTAATTATTATCACATACTTACATAACATATTATTCATAACATTACTTCACACTTGAATGAAACTTTAATACATAGTACTAGAGATAATAAGGATATTCGTTAACTATCAGCTTAATTTTCTATTTATAACAAAATTTCACATGATTTGCGACTCTGGAGAGCGCGGACGTATTCAAAACAAGGTTAATTAGAGACTCTATTATTTACGAAATTTCATGGTTCTTAAGTGAACCCTTGCGGTGGTTTTCTTCAAAATGGCGGACTTCAAATCAAATTGTCAGAGATTATTATTTTTAATATTATATTATTGTTAAACCAAAAGTTTTACATGTACGAGTATTGCAAAGAACGCTTAAAAACTTACAGAAATCACTGGGAAACCTATTTTTTCTCGAAGACTCCACAAGACAGCGGCGATTTAATTCTACCATCTGGGTACACGTTAAATTTTGAAAAAAAAACGAAATGAATGAACAAATTAATCAGCATATCGATACATTAAAATTAAATGAGAAAATTTAATATTCGAGTGTGCGGAACATTTCGCTCACTTAACAAAATCATCGAATATCTCGCTCTAAATTGAGGCGTGCTGTAACGGGAAAGTGTCGGACTTTCAATAAAGCATTCCCGGGTTCGTTTCATTCCACTGACATCCTACTCTCATGACGCAAGTGTACTGTTGCTTCATAGTAGAATATTTGGGGTGTATTTTAGTCTATTTCAAATCGAAATTTATGATTAAATAAAACAAAACACGTCATGAAATGACTGTTTATCTGACCGCCGGATATCCGATTTCAAATCTCATATCACCGAATATCCATAATCCGGTCGACGCACTATTTATTTCCCTACTAATACATACATACATATAACACCCTCTAAGCTATGCTACGTGATGAATGAAAATGTAGAAATAGGTACATTAATGATGCCATATACCTTCCTTCCTTCCTTAAACAGAAGAGTTTCTCATGGAAAAAACGAGTAATTTATTTTTAGAATCATTATGTATAGCTACTACTTATACATATACAAATATACATATAGGTGTATACAAATCTTTTGTGAATTTAACGTTGAATGTAAATTTAATTGTGAGATGGTCGAAAGCATGATAGTGGAGTCTCGAACTTTCAATCGGAAATCTTGAGTTCGATTCCACCCGCTGTCAACTTACTCGTGAAATTTATAAAATATTTCTTTCTGTGAGGGTATCTGGGGCGTAATTGGGTTTGTTTCAAATTTAGATTTATCTTAGAAAAAATCCTTGGTAAGCAAAAAGGGTAATAAATATACAACAAGAAATAGATTTTTGTTCACTTCTGTATAGGTTTTAGTTACATTAATTTATGATTAATTAAGTGTAAAGTTAATGTGTGAATATTATATTACAAAATTATCTAAAGGAACCTTGAGTGCTTTAAATGATTAATTACATGTAATTATTTATTCATATAATATTAAAAAAGTGTTTATGTTTGTCAATAATATATCCTCCTAAAGCGTAATGACTAAAGCATATTTTTGAATCACAAAATCACACATAATTATTTTATTTAATAAAAATTATAATAAGAAATAAATAAAAAAATGCCTTTATTACAACTTTGTATTTACTTAAATAATAATTCTCTTTGTCCTCTCTATCGATCCCCTCAAGCGCATATCTCGAGGGCTAGACAAAGAGAACAAAAGCTAATTCAATTAAATTTTCATGCATCTTTTAATTAAAATACTGTGATTCTAATTATTTCAAATAATATTCGATATTAATCAGGTCAGTAAAACTGATTTACATACTTATTATGATACTTGCTGTAAAAAATCTAGAATGTTTTTTCTTTCAGCTTTATGATTATTTCCCGATCAAAGCCGGGCTTTTATCGGGATTTTCGTAATCATGTAATTACTCAAAATTAATTAATTAAATAACTTTAAGTAACAACATTTATATATCTAGAAAAATTAAACCTAGTTTGATTAAATAAAAACTTTGTTAAATTTAATAATAAACAAAATCTTTAGATATTTATATTTATGTTTCCTTTGTCTTGTCAACACATGACCTAAACAGTATTTACAACAAACTATAAAAGAAAAATCACTTTCTGTCCCAAACTTTCAAAAAAATTGTATGGAAAGCTTTTCATTTTTATAACGAAATTGAAAAAATATATTTCATCATTTTACAATTTTACTATGAGCATATTTTCCTATACCTACTGAGTGTAAAACAAAGGAATTAAAAATGAGTAGCACTAAAGACATGTGACTGGGTACAATTCAATGATAAAAAGTAGATACAGAAAATTTTAATTTTAATTTCAAAATATATTATTTAAAGAATATCAAGGTACATATTCGAAATTTCATTGTATTGCCATTTTCATAGGTTAGTAATATTTTCAATAACAAATGTAAATAAAAAATATTCTTACCTTTCCTCTCTGCTCTGATATCAAAACAAAACAAATAAAGAAAACTAGGTTAATAATACTACTCGAAACTATAAGAAAAAGTCTAGCACATGTATAAAGTTTTGATATTAAATAATGCCACAGTACAACTGCACTGGATAAGTTTTTCTGATCATATTTTCATACAAATAGTTTTTTATTTATAATATTGTTATGTGATAAATGTTTTAAAAAGTATTTTTGTCAGTTTAACGAACGACACACACTCCTCCTGTGAACGGGCGGCGACCAACTGAAAACTGAAGCTGAAAGAAACGCTTGCGCCCTCTACTCTCTACCCTTCGTAACGGTCGTAGCGTAGTAGACGTGCCGTGCTGCCTTGCGCAATAGCGCAACTGCTACGACAATACTGGGTGTTCGAGAAAACGTAAAAAAACGTAAGATAATAAATATTTTATCTTTGAAAGAAGATTACATCAAATTTTCTGAATCCACAACTACGTTGGTGTGATTACGTAGGTAACTAATAATAATAATGGTTGTACAATTTTCATGTAGGTATATCATCATTTATTTATTTATTTTATATATTATACAAGACAGCAATTCAATTATAGAACATTAAAATGACATTTGAAATTCTACAAAAAACAAAATTAGGCCCCAGGAATTTCCCAAATCATGAGAAATCAACTCGAATAATCTTGAGATGACACATATTGTAAATAATTTTATTGATATACCTATTTTATTATTATTTACATATCTTTTGTTTTTTTTTTGTAACAATTGGTTTTATTTTGGAATGTTAGTCTAATATGAAATAACAATAATATTTCTTTATGAGAAAATCTTAAAACCACGACCCAAAACGATCTTTCTCTTAACTACGAATCAGGATCAAAACGTCATGGCAGAGTCTTACAAACGTGGATCAATGTAATAAAAAAGAATATCAAAGAAAATGTATAAAAGACAGCGTAGTATTTTTTAAATTAAAATAGTAAATAAACAGCATAATAAAAACACACCAAAGTAAATTTTGATGAATGAGGACCAGCAGATAGATAGACCACCAGATCCAAATAAACTTGGATAAAGCTGGAAGAATAATAGGTAAGTGGATTGCATCAAATAACAGAATTCTTTGTTTTATTTTTCAGTGTCCTTAACTAAACAAAATACTAGGCTTATGAAAAGTAATTGTTATACCCACCTGTTTGAACAGTCTAATTTTTCTACTAAATTTAATTATAAAATTACATTTTTAATATACCTACTCGTAAAATACGAGTATATACGAGAATTATGATGTAAGACCGGTTAGAAAGAAAGCATTAATATTTAACACCTATCTTTTTTGTTGTGTTGAATTATTTTTTAATGACACTGTATGTATGTTGATGATTGTTAAACTGTATATAAAATAATGTAAGTTACTACACAGTAGGTATGTAGATGGCGGGTACAATGTATAATCTCAAGCTGTCATCTCGTTGAGTGACGTTATATTTACATCCACTTAGACACGTTGCAAAGAGTCACTCAGCCTCACAGTATACCTAAATGGAAGTGGAAATATTTTGAGTGACACTTGTAAACCGACTACATCCCATATGATTAAATAAACCACACTCGACATAATCAAAGAAAACAATAAACAATAGGACGCCAAATAGATTTGTCCCGCAAGTCCTCGGCATAATATAATAGGTTAACCACTCTTTTCCGTAAGTTGTCAAGTGTTCTGTAAAAGGTAAATATTCCTTAAATATCGAGTATAACACATTTAACACCTTAAATACAGCATTGAGGTATGACATCCATCCTGAAAATAAATAAATAACCAAATGAACAAGATGTACCTACATATGTACATAAATAATCTATTGGACATTCTCTTTACATAGGTCGTTTTTACAAATGCAACTGAATTGGTTTATTATGTTAAAAATAATAATGATTCATTATTCTTTTGTTTTCATTGTTCCGTGGAGCAACAGGCAAAGAATTGGTCTTCCACTCTTTTCAGAAAGTTTACGAGTTTCTTGTAAAAGGCAGGTATTCGGAAAATACACAGATTTTACCAATTTAATGATGAGGCCGTGTGTTGAATAAGAGAAATCGACCTGGGTGTATGAAAAGTTGTATGAATGTAGAAGAAGCGAAAGAACTGTGTAGGTAAGGATAGATCTGTATGTTGTTATTCTGTTCTCTCTGCCTAGCCCACTTGAAACGCAGTATGAGAATATATTATCTACATTTTTTATTTGCTACAAACATACATACAGTGAAATTTATTCCATTAGTTTCTATTTTCAAGTGATTTTTCGATTAAATTTGACAGTTGGTGGCATAGGTAATTGACAAAAAAATTGTTTATTCATCTAGACATTTTTTCTTAAAATTTTATTTTATCAATGGTCGACTAAATCACTGCTTATTTTGTCGACACTAAGTTGTCAAAATTACTCAGCCGACTCAACCATGACTCAGTTTTGTTTATTGTATGATTTTATTTGACCGGGAATATTTTTTCAATATAGAAACAGAGTTGCCGAGTCTACGTATTTTTGCGTAAATCTAGACACTTTTAATTCCATTTGGTAATCTACGAAATTATGACCCGAGTCAATACACTTTTGGCCTAATCTATAATTTTTTTCCTGAATCTATGTACTTTTGGTCTTTTTCTATTTTAAAATATCAACAAAACCGAGTAGATCTTGAAATATATCAATTTTTTTCACCATTTTGAAAATCTGGTGACGGAGGCAAAGAAATTTTAAGTGGCAGGTAGATCATTAAACTTTGAAAATTGAGGCCTTACTTTTGAAATATCGATCTAAAATACCTAATTCGGGAATCTTGAAGTTTTTTGTAAAATCTACGTACCTACCTTTTTCTTAAATCTACGTACTTTTTTAGTTAGTACTACGTCTTTTTCAAAATTCAAGTTGGCAACACTGGTTATAACCTTACTTGTCATTTCCTCCAGTCTTACCACTCTTACCAACTTTTCATTTTATATTGGTCATACGTTGTAATCGAACGTCACATACTATGTTCTCTTTGGTTCTGTCAATGTTTTGTTATTGTGCATTTTTTTGTCAGCTTGATTGCTCGCAGTGTTCAAAAATATACTTTTGAATTACCGATGTACATTGTTTATAAGTAATTCGTAATGTTTTAATATAATAGTGACTGTTAATAATATTATAATCAAAGTGATTGTTAACGAAACGTTCAAAATGGTGAACTTCAAGAACGTCATGTATTATGATCGGATGTGCAATGGCAAGAACTTATATTATGACGAAGCTTGTTTGAGTATATCGACTACTGAAAGCATATCATTTTGGAAACAATATTCGGAGTGCGACAAATGTGATTTACAGAAGGTATTTGGTATTGAAAATGGAACGAAGTCTGTCCTTTTAAAAACGATATGGCCCGTAAAATATAAGATCCTGAGAGGAGATGAAGAGATTTGTAATAGAGTTTATAGTTTCAAGGAATATGGAAAATATGACCTTAACGTAACGAATATTGGATGTTCTGAAATAACTCTGACTGAGCAACCAGATGAACCACTATTACCATTTTTGGTGGCCATTGTTGTTATGCTTTCCATTGCCACTTTGTGGTATATTATTAAAGGTTTTATAAGAAGGATTGTAAATTCTAACATATGGACACACATTCTAAGAAGGTTTGTAAACATATACTTTCATTTTGCATTGATTCTTATTATTTTTCAAAATCATCTTCCACATTAATATAATATGTTCCCATATGTATATTGAGGCATTCAAGATGATTTTGAAGCGCCTCTATCATTGCAGCTTTTAATCTTTCGGTTCACACTTCTTTTCTTAGCTTAGTTTGTAAAAATCTCACTAAACTCAGCATCTTTATTTCCTATACATTTTTGTTAGACTAATAAATATGTTTTTATTAGTAAACAACCATGTTTATTATAAGTTTTTCATACACATACTTTTATTATGTTTCTGCTAATAGACGTTAATCATGACAAATATTCTGTTGAAGTTAATTTTGATTTTGTTCTGTGATATTTATATGTATTGTATAGCTTTATATTATTATTTTTACTCTGTTTTAACTAACGCTGCACAACTTACAGTATATTATGTATTTATAATACAACCTACTTAATAATATTTTATCTTTTATAATATATATATTTAAAAAAAAAGTATATCTGGGTTTTGTCATAAACCCAAATACAACCTTATACACCTTTCACACTGAGCTAAAAACTTGTGTTGTGAAAGGGTAGTTTGACGGCACCTGGGATCAAACCACAAACCCCCTGATCATGATGCTGAGACTCTACCTCCAGTCTACCGACGAACTCATGTATATATGACGAATATGTATAACTCTTAACAAAAACATTGTAATGTAATTATGTCACTTTGCACATCACATTGGCGTAAGGCTGTATAATGATGTACCAAAATAATTTTAAGGGTAATAATAGTAATAATATATATGCGCCTACAGGTGTTGAAATAATTATGTCTTTTAATTATAAATAGTTTTACCCAAACAATACATCGTTTGGTGTATGTATAAGTGATGAGTTCATACAAATTTATTTATTATATATGAGTACTTGGAGAATAATGACAGATGTTTATTTATACTGTTTATTACCTTGTATTTATACCTACAAATGTAATTTACTGGTTTATATTTATTGAGAAGCTAAGATGAATGATGAGGTGTAAAGTTCACAGATTGCTTCCGTACAATGTGCACTTGTAATAATAATATTAACACTTTATTGTATAGCACAAAAATATGAGCAATTGGTGTACATATTGCCTTAAGGCAGAATCTTCAAGCTAACAAAATACCAACTGATTATTTATTCTGATATGTTTTTGTTCAATTTCGAAGTCATTTCCTTTTCACAGCAATATATTAATAAATCTACAGAGCTAAATGCTAAATACGACTAGCAATCCATTATCCTAAATTGAGAGGCTTGGAGATCCAGAAGCCAAGACTCTATGAAGGCTCTTCAGCTATTGGAACTAAATCTATACTTTCGTTTTTAGGGGAGAGTCAGGAGCAGAACTTTTGGGAGAGAATCCAAGTCCTATCCGTCGCGTTAACACGAGGCTAATGTCAGCTGATGTATTCCGTGGCATTACTATAACACTCATGATTTTCGTCAACTACGGAGGAGGTGGATATTCCCTCCTTCGTCATGCCCCTTGGAACGGGTTGACCATAGCAGATCTCGTGTTCCCCTGGTTTGCATGGCTCATGGGACTGGCAATGTGCCTCTCGTTACACACACGGTTGAGAACTTCAATGAGAAGATCTACAGCATTTGTTCAGGTTATTCGCAGATTTGTTATACTGATCTTTCTTGGTATAGTTCTTGGATCCAAAGGACGTATCATAGAAGACCTGAGACTGCCTGGAGTGTTGCAGAGACTTGGAGCAGCATACTTCTTAGTGGCTTCTGTAGAGTGTTTCGCTATGGATGCATCTAACAACTACACCCCAGGTAATTTCTATTCATATCGTCACTGCTATTTCTTATTATTTATTAATATGGAGTTTACACAATAAATACCAACAGAATGTTATATCATTTAATATCTACGTAATTATTTTTGTGAAATTCTGCTCAATATTCACACTCAAATAAAAACAAATATTGTATTTTTTATCGATGACATTCTTTGCATAAAAATCTTAATTTTGGTAAACACAGTCATTCAATACAAAGATAAATAGTCAGAAGTCTTTTGTTTACAAATGGTAAATTGATTAAGTTAAAACTATATTTGCTTCACTACTGACAATGATAAGAGGCCTTACGTCATAATTTGTTTTGTAGCATGATTAATTAATTTATAATATGGGAGTTTCGGGTGATGGATACGATATACGGCGCCCTTGAGGTCATGTTATGAGTAAACGGTGCTCTACAAATTGTCCATATATATATGTTAAACGAAGTTTTCGCATTTAGCTGGATTTTATATATATATATATATATATATGTGAAGTTATTTTTTTTTTATTTTTTTTTCGTATAAACTGAAATTTTTTTACCAATTCCACCTATACTCTTATGCTTCTCTCATATCATCTTTTTCAGATTGTTAAACATAATTAATTCAGCTACACGCTGATTTCTAAGATTTTTTAAATTATCTATCACACAAATTTATTTATTCATATGACCATTTGGTCTGGTAAGACATTTATAAACAAATATGACTAACAAAATCTTTTTAGTATTGTGAACTGCTAGCTCTCTAGAACTTTCCACTTGTGTTTCTTAGAAAATAATGTGGGTCTTGTAGTAGGTCTCAGTACAATAAATAAAATAAATGCATAATAGAAATTTTAATGCTGTGATTTATGAATAATTTCTCCTTAGCATAGATTAATTAGTATTTCCTAGAAGTAACTTTAGGTTTAGTATTTTGATGGGAGTTTTAAATGCAAGAAAACAAATGTGTACAACGCTGCACACTTCATAGAAACTTTCATATTGCTATGACAATCATAAATTTTGTTTTTCAGTCTTTTCAACATATTCACATTAACTTCTGGCATGTTTGTTGATAAATTACCGTCAAAAATAATTACGGATCATTGCTATTATTGGTAACGCCTCTAACCTTTTTTTTGAAATTCAGTTGATATCAAGTCAGTGTTGTTTTTTTTATCTTTATAAATAACAAAATATAGGTAAATTGAAAGAATATAAGAGGACTAAAACACTTTTTATATGTCAATTTAGACCAGTGATTCCCAAAGTGATCCAGGTGGACCCCTGTCCACGGGAGACTCGACGGGAATAAAGTATTGGCAGGTATTAACATAAACAATAGTCGGTACAAATACCCGTTACATTGTAGAAAAAGGTAATGTAAGAAAACCGAGGAGTTTTTTGAAATATTTCAAATTCCTATACCATTTCGAAAATTTAGCAATGGGGGGGGGGGGGGTAGAAATACCGGGGGTCCACCGGAACCAGCAAAATTTTGAAAGTGGTCTATGAGAAAAAAGTTGATTATTTTAAACACAATATGGTTATTAATCACATACGTCTCAGACTTAAGTCTAGTGAGGCAATTAATTCCATTTCTGATAATTATTTTAGAATGCATGTTTACAGATATCAAAGAAAGAAATGTAATCAGATTTAAGATGAAATGACGTTTAGATGTATAGATTTTAGCAGTGGTTTGAAATAAACTCTTTAAAATGTAAAAAATCGGTCCTGGAAAAACTAGTGTACTATTTTTATTAAGAAAAAATGTTATATCAACAAGATGTTAACTCTTATTTATTTTAGGAACTGCTATTCTACGTGATTTACGTTCCACGTGGAAACAATGGCTATATACTCTCTCCCTGGTTACTATTCATTTGGTTGTGACATTTGTCTTCCATGCCCCTTCATGTCCCCAGGGCTATATGGGACCCGGGGGCCTGCACAATGGCTCCTCAGCGTCCAACTGCACTGGTGGAGTAGCTGGATATATAGACAGGTAAGTTTTGATACATTTCAATAAATTTGTTTTCTTTATATTAATTAATTTGCATTGAAAATCATCTCCCATCTTCTTAACACAAACTTTTTATGGTCCGGAGAACGAAAAATTGATAAATTTCCAACAAATTACTAGAAATTTCATCTCAGAGTCATCCAGAATCATTATGATTATTTACATTAAATGTCTTCCTCACCAAACCTTAAACTTCAAAATACATCTCTCAGCGCATTCCCATTCATTCCGGAATGATAACCTTCTCCTTTTTTCTCTTTGTTGTCTGATCCTATACCTTCTGCAAACATTAACAAAATGCTCTTATAACTGAATTTAATCAAATATAGAAATGCGAGAACTCTGAAACGTAGTCTGGAGCAGGCCAATGTATTTTTTTTGTATAATTTGCATCTTTTTTCCAGGACTGTATTTGGCCCATCTCATTTGCATCAACGTGGAACATTCAAAGAACTATACCAGACCACAGAACCCTTTGATCCCGAAGGTATTCTTGGAACTCTTACATGTGCATTGGTCGTGCAGCTGGGAGCACAAGCGGCACGGGTTTTGTTGGCTTATTCTCATGCCAGAGCAAGGCTGTCCCGGTGGGTTGTTTGGTCAATCTTCACAGGAGTATTGGCTGGTTCGTTGTGTCTTTTCTCCAAAAATGATGGACCCATTCCCATCAATAAGAATTTGTGGTCTTTATCATACTGTCTGGCTGCGTCAAGTCTTGCCTTCCTATTTCTGGTAAATATACAAACATTACTAAAACATATTTTATAATATAGATATGTGAAATGTAGGAATTTGAACATATTTAAATTGGATTCTGTAGTAATGAACCTAGTGAAACTCCTCTATAAACAAACACTGTATTAGTAGTCTATAGTGGTAACCTCTCATCCTTTTGATTGCAAAATCCCAAGTTTGTTAACCCCACGAAACAGTCAGTCAGCTGTTTACTATATGCTTATACTTTTTTTCTTCAAATCTATGCCGAATTCCATAAAAATATTATTAATGTTTGATCTGCATCACAGCCTCAAACCTTTGCATCAATCAATTAATGTGTTACACCAACAATTATATATTCCTAGTGGACTGATTGCAAGTTATGTTAACGTTACAATTACAGTAACTGACAATTTGTTCATTGTGCATACAATCGTATTTATACAAATTTTCAATGTCTTCCATAATTAATATTTGTTTAGCAACAATCAATTACTACCTAAATTTTAATTTTTGTATAAAAATGTGCATGCTTATTTATCATATTGTTTGTTTTACAGGCTATTTTATATCTCATAATAGACATGAAAACTGTATGGGGAGGCCGACCATTCTACTACGCCGGACGCAATGCCTTGCTTTTGTACATTGGCTCAGAATTATTCAAGAACAAATTCCCTTTTGAATGGAAACTGGAGAACCCTTCTCACATGGAACTGTTAGCGATGAACATATTTGCAGTCATCCTTTGGCTCACTATTGCTGTATTTCTTCATCGGAAGAATGTTATTCTCACTATTTAAGTACAAGGTATTCATTAACTCTGTGATTTTAATGTTATGCGTGAATTTTCTGATTTTTATCTCAACATTATGATATTGTTAAACCTAAGTATGAAATGACTGAATGAATCTAGATTATATAGCTATACTTATATCATAGTATTCCACATATCTTATTCTGTTATGTTTATAAATCACCTACATGTGAAGCTGTTTTTTGAGGTTTATTAGACAGAGTTTTGAATTTATTGGTTTGCCACCCAGTAGCTTAATTGGACAAAACACAACTCATGAATTGAATGAGCTGTGGGCTTAAGTCCTATCTTGACAATGGTGTGCCTTTCATACACGCAAATGTGCAATATATGCCCTAAAATAAATAATCTCATAAAATTTATCTCGAAATCATGTAGTTTACTACATTATTAAGATTATTTATTTTGGAACATGTATTTCATATTTGCTCGTATGGAAGATACGCCACTGCATATGGGTAGTACCAAATACTTAATTTTTATTTTATTTTATTGACCTATTTGTCAACATACTTGAACAATACTTAGTAGTCTATGTAAGGTTCCAAAAGAATGTGCTTTCTCTTTTTCATTTATAAATTTAGAGAGAGAGAACATTTTTTTGGGTTGTTCTTGACCTTATCATTAAAAAATATGGGTTTATTTTTCTTATCATTTAGAGTAAAATAATAATTATTGTTTTTGTAATAATTGAAATTATTGTAAGACTTGTCAGGCAATATTAAATATATTTTATTATTATTATACCCATACTAAAATATACTTTTATTCCTCAACCTATCTTGTCATATCGTATATGGTGGAGCGGAGATTTTTGAGACTGTTTCATTACCTGCCATTTCTAAAACTGAGTTAGCTTAAAAAGTAGAAGGGCTAATTTCATTCCCTCAGTTTTTAAATTACTTAATTTAATAATGACTCCTTTTTTACACAGTGGTCTCATTTGAGTTGAATGACCTAATCATCTTGCTGGGAAGGAAATTCAAGTTAAAGTACATGACATAAAATTGAAGATGAAATTGTGTAAATGTTTATTTGACATGTTAATATCTAAATACATTATTACATAATAATATACATATGTATGTATTATTAAATAAACAGTAACATTAGTATTATTATATATTAATATTGATTAATCACAATTTGCTTCTTAAAACTAATTTGACACAATAATTATTATAGTGTAATCACATTCATGTTAATTATTTATAAAGAAATAATGACTTTGTCTCAATTCTATAAAAAAAATCATCTATTTGCTTTTAGCTTATTTCACTCGTGGCAACAATAACTGAAAAACATTTGAAATTCTAATAATTTGAGAAAATCAATTGAATTTGTTTTTTATAAAATTATGCAAAAGCAACAAACACTGTGGAAACTCTACAATAAGGTTGTCCTACTCTTTCTTCTTAGTTTCTGAGTGTCATGAAAGAGATAAGTAAGTATTCATAAAACATCACGTTAAAGATATTGAACATCTAAAATTTAGTGATAATGCACGCTGCTCAACTTGAATATTCACCAATAATTTTTTTACCCAGAGAAAATGATTTAATATTTATTAATAATACATAATTATCTTTATAGAAACAATATCTTCCTTTACATTTCCACATCTATATAAATAAAAATGAGTTGACCATGTATGTTCCTCCATAACTTGAGAACGGCTGAACCGAATTGGCTGATTCTTTTTTGTTGTGTTCGTAATTATCAGGAGACGGTTTTTGGAAAATCCAACGGAAAAGTCGGAAATTTAGATTGTATTTTTGTATGAAAGTGACGTTTGTTTGACCGTTCCGCTGTCACATGTTGCCGTAACGAATTTTTTTTATGAAATTCACCCTGGCGACGCCGGGTGGAACATCTAGTTAATAATAAAAACATGGAAGAGCTTAACACAATTAAAAAATTGTCTACCACACTAGCCATGGGACTGTGTTGTGGCAGGAATACAGTTTGGATGTCTAACAATAAAACTATAGAAATTAGCAAATTTAAAAATTCAAATAGATGATCGGTGAATGAATCAATGAAAACAACTAGTCAAAAATATTAGGTATTTTACAAATATATCTCAAGAATATTGATAAATATAAAAATAAACAAACATAACAAATATAAAGGTTTATATTTTTTTTTTTTTTTTTTCTCGTTACAATTTTTTTTACACATCTGTTGGTGGTGTTCTTATAAATTTTATTTGTAATGCTATACATCTACACTCCTTACACAAGCATTAAGTTGCTTAAAAGGAGTGGAGTAAAATTATTGTAAATGGTATATTATGTTAAGTTTTGTTTTTATTTGTAATTGTGAAAAGAAAAAAAAAAAAATGAGTCAGTGGATGAATCAGTAAATGTCAGAGAGTTAGTATGTTGAGTTATGAATATCAGTAGACTAATTTATTATATGAGTTGATGACGAGTTAGTGTTTGTGTTAATTCGTTGAGCTACGTAATGAGGTATGAATGTCACTGAGTGAAAGTGTGTGGTTACTCCACCACCTGTCTCAATCGTGGGACATAAAAGTATACAGTTTTAAGTGATTTATTAAGCCCCTATGTTTTTTGAAATATTGCTTTTTCAAGTAACATATTTTTTTTTGTGAAAAACAAAACAAATATAGCAGCTACAACTAGACTACATAAGATGTAATCTGGTGGTGGTACAGTTTGATGTAAACATTTTATATTTATATCTAAATATCTCTATTATTATAAATAATATTTTTAACAATATGGTAATTACATATATTAAAAATGTCTGTGACAATCTGCATATCAAATCACCCAGTTCTTATAAATTAAACAACTCATTTTTTTTTTCAAAGAATTAATAGGAATAACTTATTGATATGATTTTAGATGACTATGTATTAATTGTTATTTCTTGAGCTTTTTTGCTACCGCGGTTTCGGTGGAGCGTCCACCATTAACGAGCGTTTATAAAGTTTTAAATAAACGCTTGTTAATGGTGGACGCTCCACCGAAACCGCGGTTGCGAAAATATAACAATTAGTCATCTAAAATCATATCAATATGTCTAGAAATTGTTATATAGTTAATGCCGAAAATATGAACAAAGGAATAACTTATACAATTTATTTAGAAATGTTTTTGCGAAAAACCACAACAAAGAAAAATTTAAGAATCATGACATCTCATGAATAATAGGGTCTTTCATCACACCTTCAACACCTCTGCATTCTCCATAGTCCACAATCATTCCCCAACAATGACCTGGCCAATAGAAGGCACAGACATCATAGCTAGGCAAACCACCTCTACAAGGCACCACAAGCCAGCATACTTGAATGATTTTTGCCTTTTTATTGTCAAAATTGAGTTTTTTTACTAATGATATAAGTAATTTTGAGTTGAAAACTTATGAAACTGGAAGATTGATATAATAACATAATATAGGTATATTATATTTATGTATGTGTAATAAATATAACTAACTTACATTATTTTAAAGTTTAAGGTACATTAAACACAGCTTGGCTGTTAATTCTAAAGCTTAGTCTATATCTAGAGATATGACTTTAACATACATTAAGCCGCCTTTACATCTCCAATAGTTGCTGCAGAATACTCGGTGAAATTAGTAATATGTATCTAGTCGGCAAAGAAACAAAAATAATATCCTCTACACAAAGACTCATCTATCTGATAAAATTATAAACATATTGTTTTCTGTTCAAGATATTACAGATAATGTTGAAGCCTTTCTCCATAATTTTGGGACAGATCCAAATATGTACTTATACGGCTGCAATATTTGATTAATTTTTATTATCTATGTTACCAATTGTAGTTCAAAAACTCTAGTAAAAATTATTTTATTTTGTTAGTGGATTTTACGTAATATGTCCTATGTAAAATGAGCAAATTTTTTTCTGTAAAACTTATTGATCTTGAATTCAATTTGGATTTCAGAATTATCTAAAAATTAGAATAGATAAAAAAAAGATTCATAATATAGTAAGAAGAGAACAAGTCCCATTCATTCAGAACAGGAGCCTAAGTCAGATTGCTCGTACCTCAGTAGCGCTACATTATCTCCATGGTAACAACGGAAATTGCTAATGTTGCACCGTTGTTACCATGGAAATAATGTAGCGCTACTGAGGGTACAAGCAATCCGACTTTGGCTCCAGTTTTGTGCCAACTGGGCTATTTCATTTCAAAACACCCTAATACTGCTGTTGCATTATGTAGGAACAGTGTAATGTGAAAAATAGAATCATCCAGGCCTAGCCTTTACATAGGTTTGGTCACCACCCCCCTTCTCTTCCTAGTCATATCTCGAGCATTTTTTGTTATCGTAAATTTTCTCACAAAAGGAAAGTACCTTTTGATATTTGTTTTCACCTAACTAAAATTATATATAGGTGTATACGCGTTCCTTATAAAAACAAATATTCTTAAAATCTCATAATAGAACATAATAAATATTAGAAGAAGCTTTTATGGATTTTTAGATAGAAAAAATAAAATTCATTGCACAAGATAAAAATAAAGGTAAGTAGTTACATAATTTGTTTATGATAAAAAATATTGGTCGTTTTTGCCATTGGTATTTGTACAATTTCAGTATAATATACTAAACGGGTACACACACACATTGAATAATATGTTCATTAATAGTCTATGACATTAATCATCAACAATGGCGGCGTACAGAGAGCTGGATGCGAACGTCAATCATCAAATAACCATCAAATAAAGAATAACCAAACATTCAACATCATACTAGGATACTCAACTACACTCATTTCTTTTTCTCACCATTACAGGTTTATCATCAACCTTCCTGAGTTAAGTAAAATCAAAAGAATCTTTCATTTAATTTTAGATTTCATATCGCTACCATCTCCTCATCCATTCGATAACATATAAATGATCAAAAAAAAACAATTTCATTAAATAATAATTTGTATTACGGAGTTTACTCAATATGGATATTTCTTGGACAATATTTAATTACCATTTTTTTGCCGAAGCACTTCAAAAATAATTTATCAATTCTGGGACATCGCATCCATAATTTAAAATTAATTAAATTAAAATCTCATACATAATATATGTAGTATGGCTACTGGTTTTATCTGTCTTAACTACTGAGTATTTAAAATTTTTGCGTTATTTGATATTTTTCAGTTACCTAGAGTTACAAAATATTGATAACGCTAATCGGAAAATATATATATAAATATGAGTAGAATATGTTGCAGAAGCAATAGAAAAATTTATCTTATTTTAATATAAGTACCTATGTACGTAATATGATTGCTAAATGTAATATCCGGTCAGTTGTTTTGGCAGTGATTTTGAAAACTACAAATGTATTAAACCTTGTATTGAATATAATATCATCATCTTTTTTTATATGAGCTGTATGTTTATCCACATTGTTAGAATACTTATTTTTATTGATTTAAAGTTTATATAGTATTTTTTAAATATTTATTTTCGATATTAATAAAAAAAAAATCAGTCTTTAGAACACACGAGTCACACCTCTTGAGAGATATGTGATTATATTTTACAAACCACAGACAAGCTACATATTACTATGGGTAGTATATCATTATAATTTTACTATAAAACACGTCCGACATCTCAAACATCAGACATAGCAAGATATTTGTATATTGATGATGTCACCTTCCAATGTTTGAGATAATGGAACGTGACAAATCCACTTACAGAGCAAAGCGTATAGATAATGGTCACAATTTAAATCACTATTAGGTTTGTTTTAAAGTTGAACAATCAATACAAGTGTAGGTTTACTACCACAAATTGTCATTATTAGATGCATTTCAATTTGTTTACATTTTTTTTAGTATTGCAGAATTTTGGAGTAATTTTTAATAAGAATATGAAAAAAATTATGTAGTACTTTCTACAGAGCTGAACTGACTTCATCTTGTTCAGCTGAAGGAGAGTCATTCTCCACAACACAACAAGCTTTATCATCAACATCCATATTATCCATCTGCTTGGAGTTCTCTCCACAACATGTGGTCTCCTTCTGCTTTCCCTCCGTCTTCCTATCCACTTGACTCTCTTTTTTTCCATCTCTATCTCCAGACTTATCCTTTTCCCTCTTTTTACTTCTCTTCCTTCGTTTAGAATCTCTAGTCTTGGGAGATCTCTCCAACAGAAACAGTGCTTCGTGGAAGTCATCTGAGCTCAAATTAGACTCTTGTACATGCAATACTGAACTTAAGGCTCCATCTGTGGATGATTTGGGGAAATGGAACACTTCTCTATCTCGTTCTGGTTCATTAGCACTTTTGGATTTCAATTTCATAGAAGCTATAGCCTCTTCAGTGAAATCTTGCAGAGTAATCAAGGGTCTAGCTGACCAGGACTTTTGCAAATTAGAACCATTGATATTGCCAATGTTTGTTGGTGAATTTGGTAAAGACATTTCAAACGCCATCTGACTAGGTAGAGATGTTTTAGGATAAATGTTCTCATATAGAGCTTCTTGTTCTTTAGAAGGAGATGTATTGTAATCTGAGCTGCACTTACAAGTATTAGATGAGACAGAGCAGTCTTTAATGGTAGATCCCAGAGCCATGTTGCTTATCATGATCCCTCCACTGTGGCATCCAGTATACACTGTCCCTCTAAGAGAACAGTGTAAAGAGGTGCCCAAACCTTTGTTGTCATTGGAACAGTCAATCATTAATCCAGGATCATCATCATCCACAAAGACGTCATCACTGAAATGTGATGGAGGAAGCATGGGGACATCGAGGATATTTAAACTTTCATCAGAAAGACGATTCAATCGACAGTCTCTCGGTGTTGGTGGAGTATTAGAACGAAGTAGTGATGGGGTGTATAGTTCAGGAGACTCAGAAGTGTATGTAGATGTTGTCATAGTTTCTATTGTATTCCTTTCGCTACAAGGAGATAGGGAGGGAGATGTAACTCGAACAATCACTGGGCTTGTAGGCATCACAGTCGCAACTTCATCAAAGTCCTTCCATGCTATTTTTTGTTTGGTTTTAGGTGATTTTTGTTCTGAAGGCAATCGAAATGAACTGGTTCTTGAAAAATATTGTGATGATGTTGAATTGGATCTAGAAACATTTGAATCGGAATTAGCCAATGTAGTTGTAGAGAGAGATGATTTGGGTGAAGTTTCTCTGCAAATAGAGACACCGGATATGTATAAAGTTGGTGACTTTGGTATTCCCGTTTCAGATTCACACTCATTGCTGCTGTCTGTCTCGAGGCCTCTCTTGGTTTTTGTATTTGTATCTTCAGGACTTTTCGTTACCTGATCTGAAAAATCATTACATATTTTAATACTTAACTTAGGGATATTTTTAGGTTGCTTGGTACATATTTTGACAGTTTTCTT
Organism: Athripsodes cinereus; assembly: GCA_947579605.1. Taxonomy (NCBI): domain Eukaryota; kingdom Metazoa; phylum Arthropoda; class Insecta; order Trichoptera; family Leptoceridae; genus Athripsodes; species Athripsodes cinereus. Next base: position 10,978,156 of record OX388322.1, read on the forward strand.
TGGACTCTCTGAATGACTTCTGCTTGTGTTGCTATCTGCTTCAGATCTAGATCTAATCTTTTCCGGACTCATCTTCACAATGCACGCAACATTATTTCTATCATTGATATGTTTTTCAGAACTGCATGACTTAACCTTAGTGGCACCTCTGTCGACCCTCGGAATATGATCCGAGTGTCTTCTGAAGTTATCTCCTAGGATATCATTTTGATTTAAGAAGTGCATTGGTTTATCTAAGGGAGGTGGTGTATTTTTATTGATTGCCATTTCAGTCAAGTACGTATTGACTTTCAAATGAGATGAATTCAGATCTGGAATATGTATCATTTTATCGTTGAAATTGAATACTTGTGGATTATTGACTTTTCCCCTATAATCTACTTTGACAGTTTTAGGAGCTTCCTTTTCATTTATGACTGTAGGTTTACTTCTTTCTTTTTTGTCATTGTATTTTGTTGGTGATTGATTCTCAGGTAAGCTCGTCTTTACGCATTTCTTTTCACAACAGAATTCTCCCCAAGGCATGTTCTTTGGGAGACACTGCATTCTTTTCCTGGCTGCGGTATCTTTGATATTTTTAGAAGACTCCCCTCCCAAGTTTGGTCTGTACCGGTCTTGTTTGATAGTAGGAGATCTGGTTGTCTTCACAATATCATAATCAAAGTCACACTGCTGTGTAAAGGCATCTATTTGTATACTCTTGGTGATAGTGTACTGAGTATTGTCACCATTAGAAAGTTTCAGTGTTGTTTTAGGTGGATGTGGCAGTGTTGACGCATTCACAGATGTTGTGTTAGCTCCTCTGTAGTGCAGATTTTCTGTAAATAAAAAAGTGTTATTATGGACTACTGGAATTATCCAACAAAGTCAATAAAGAAGAAATATTTTAAAAAATCTTTACCTTCTTCTGGTGCATTAGACAAATCATCAGGGACCTTGCAATATCTGAAATGAATAAATTTTATTGTATTAAATTAGGATTGGGCAGAGTTACACCATTGGTGATCTACAACAATAAAATTAGGCAACGGTTATCAAAGGTTAGTTCTTTTTTTAAGTATCCTTTGCACTTTCCTACCCACCTTGATGCCAAATTTTCAAAATGTTTTAGGAATTTGAAATATTTTAACATTCTCCTCGGTTTTAGAATATTTTCTCAAAATCATCCCGAATTCGGTATTATTAATCAACTTTTCAAAAAACGATATCTTTTTTTAGAAGTTTGCTCACTCCTGGATTAAATCATAAGATACAAAACCAGTTTTCCACTAAAAAAATATTTATGTTGGTATTGCAATATACAGAAAATATTGTATTGTAATAACTTACGTGGCATTAGTATCGTCAGTACTGGAACTGCCTAAGGATATGTCTCCCATACTCCATGATCTCCTCACTCTGCCCCCCATTTGTCTCAATAGCGGAGGTCTACTGGGGCACATACCACCAGAACGAAGCAATGGAGGCCTACGGTTATTACCTGTAATTCAAAGCATCATATTATTCAACCTTCATCTTCTCACAATATATTTCTAATGCCAGCTTACCAGACGAGTCTGTCCTTTCACAATTATACTTTTTTCATATTCCTTTAATCAAATCTTCAAACATCTAAGCAAAATAATTCCTGTTACTCAACATGAATTCTCAGTTGTCAAAATATATTAGGACTAATAATATAAAATATGTACAAAGATTTATTAATCACCTTCTTGACAACACTCCAAGAAAGCAGATGTACCGGAACTGCTTCCAGCTGTCTCTTGTTCATTACGATGACTGGATACAGAATCTTCTTCATTCACTTCATTCTGTCAAATAAATTGAAATATATTTATGAACTGCATCATGTGTCATAAAATAGTTGGAAGAGATCGCACCTTTGCGATAAACTCGCCCTCTGTATATTGATTGTATTTAATTTGAATGTATACCTTTTATGTAATTGTTTTTAATCAATGTACAGTAAAGAATGAATAAAAAAATAAAATACTAGTTTAGTGCCTTTATAACAAGACTTTCTTATATATATTTAATATCAATGTCCAAAACTCAATTTCTTTTAATCTTTCTTAAAGGAATTTAGAGAAAAAATAAGACTCTTCTAACATTCAAAAACTATATGCCAATTGAGTGACTTTTTTCCGCAAAATTCTTTAACACTGAGACATTGTTGTAGGAAAAAAATGTTGTGAAAGAAAATCTTCCAAACTGTTGGTAACCTGGTATGCCAAAATAGTACTCTATTTGTATGTTTACCATCAGGTATTTTCTGAATATGGTCCAAAGAAGAGCACGATTTTCCATTTTTATAATGGATGATTTTTTCACAATTTGCATCACTTCAGATATTGTACTTATGAATATTTTGAATTACCTGACGACATAATTCCCTATTTCTATCCTGTCTTTGTGCCAAGAGATCCAGTCCAAGTGCCAGGTTAGGCAGATCTAAAGGAGCACCTCCCAATGCTTTTAAAAAATACCCAACTGTTATGTCGGCAGCTCTCGACCAGCTCTCCTCCTTCAAATATAAAAAAAGTAATGTCTGTGAAAATGAAGTATAAACATGTATTTTCTTTACGTGTTGTTAGTAAAAAATATATTTTACCTGCTTAGTTAGACCACTAGTTCTTGGTTCCTGATCAGACATAGGAGATTCTCCACCTCTAGGAGTACCTAGCACTTGTCCGGATGGTCCACCATCATTGTTTTGTGTGGCATCTCCCACTGGATCTTGCAACGAAAGCTGAATGGCCAACTTCAATTGGTCATCTGAGAGACTTAACTTGTCCTCTGTGATGTACAATATAAATTTAATTTTGTAAATAAAAAATTTATAACAATAGACAATAAACCAAGTGTGACATATATTACAATTCTGTGTGTGAAAGAAAAAAGGGGATGACCCGACTCATCCCCAAATTGAGTTTAATGGATCAATCACTAAATATTGGTCTGTATGCCTTGGTAGAAAATATGAGTCGATATTTGCACATTATACACCATATTTCAATATAAAACAATGCTCATATTGTTCTGTATTATTCCACTACAAGGTTTTTATATCGGTTCTCCGGTGAAGAAATGTTTTATTGACACATCCCCTTTTTCCTTTTGCACACAGAATTTCAACCGTTATATCGTTAACCACCTGATTAAGAATAATAAAATTGTGTCGCTGAGTTTCGAAATCTGCTATAACACATTCAAATGTATGTGTTATAGCGGATTTCGAAACTCAGCGATACAATTATATGATTAGATTTTTTTGAATAGCTGTATTTTACATTTAAACATGGTCATAATATTGAAAGTATAAAAATTATGTTTACTATGTGGTGTTAATAGATACCGTATTATATTGTTTTGTATTGTGTTTGAGACAATATGCGAATTCTTTATACTGTAATAAGTGCTATTATTTTTTTATTTATTTATTCCAAAATAGTACGTACAAACAAATGTAAAGAACGACATTATGGAATATACTGTCCCACTAGACTAAAATCTGTTCTGAGGCAATTATTTTACCATGCCATTTTAGCAGGCAGGTCTTCGTAAATCATCATGAATAAGACATGCAACAAATTCCATTCAAGGACGAAGCATACCACCCATCCTGTAAGTCTTATTTGTGTTTTAGTGGTTTGGAGTTGTGAAATATGGAATGATGGTATAGATAAACTGTTTTACCATTATCTGAAGGAGCTCCTATGGACACCGAGATGTTCAGCCTCGCTGGTCTTTGCCTTCTAGTTAAGGTAACATCTGAAATGAAGGATGATAAAATGATTTAGACTGCTTTCCTCTCCAATAAAGGTTAACTTTATTCTTTTTTATTTTTTATTCTTTTCCATCATCCGTAGGCCACTATTTGGGCACTTGGAATCGTCAGTTTTTAAAATGTTTTTTTCTTTTTAACAAATTGAAAAAATCACTTTCAGTTATATTCTGTTACTGTTTGTACATAAAAAAAAGAAAGACACAATAATAAAGGGCAAAAGAATCTTTGAAAGCTTACAACAGCCTGGGTATCCCTCTATCACAATACACTATACCAATAGCAATGATAAGAAAGCATTAGAAATACTGTGTATATATATGTACCCATAACAATAAAATCAAAATATGTATTAGAAATATTGTGATTTTTTTTTATCTGATTGGCAGCATTTTGCATATAGGAGCCTATTTTTAACCTGTGTTACTAAGATGAACATCGAAGAGTCGGGTGAAACATGTAAAAAAATTATTATGTAAAATGAGTTTTTTTCTGAAGAATACAAGAGTACCTCTAGATGAAGGCTGAGATGTATTATTAGCATCATGATCCATATTTCTCCTGGCCTGTTCTTCTAACATCTGCAGCCTGCTCATCTCGAGTGCAATAATGAGATCCATATTGTACTCAGACACATTGATGCGGTACACATCGTTTTCTAAAGCACCAGACAGTCGGTCTCCAACTCCTGCAGGTACTGGCAGTTGAGATTCCTGAAAAATATATATTTATTTATTTTATCAGATATATTTACGATGCAAGCCTTTGACATGTTAAATTACACTCATATAAAAACATCAACTACTATATTGAAAATCATAGTCTTCAATCATAACCCGAGTATTTTAGGTGAATAGCTAAATTTAAATATTTAAATTGAATAGGTTATGAGATATAGAATTATGAATAGTAATATCATTTCACTTATTGTTGAAATTGAGGATAAATTGATAAACAGTTAACATACCATAACAGAAAAGATGGCAATGTCTGGATCCAGTGGTTCTGGCATTTTGAGAGGTTCTCCTCTGGGGCCCAATGGGAATCTCCATGGATCTCGGTGATCAAGACGGCCTCTGGCAAGTAGTCTTGCCTGTTAAGTTAATAATAAGAAATTAATACATATTGATCCACTTGTGATTGAAACATTTACATCTATGTTGTTATCCATTAACAAAAATTTACTTCCAAAACCATGAAACTTTATCATCATCAAGGGTTTTTAAATTATTAGTATAAATAGTTCCACAAGACTTTACTAATCGCATGTCAATTTTATAGGCTAAATGATGATGAAAGTGGAAATCGAAGCTATAATATTTTTATCCCCATTTTATAATTGTTGTTGAAATATATTCTTCAATTTTCTTACCATTATTCTCAGTTCCTGTGCCGACAATGTGTTAGGAGGTGCTGGAGGTCTGGCAAGTCTTAACAAAGCCATTCTCCATCTCCGAGTTGGGGCTGCAGCTCTCTTGATAACAGTCCAAGGTGCTTCCACCACCTCTCTGGCTACCAGAGATGAAAGACGAAGAACACAGCGCTCTAATTCTTCCTAAAATTTCAACAAGTAATCAATATAATAATCAAAGCTCTTCCATAAGTAAGTAACCAGTGAACTAATTGCATGTAATGAGCATACACCTCGTCCTCCCTGTGTCATAAAAAAATAAGATTAGGCATTCAGGATGATATTATATATATTATGGTATGAGTAATTCTTTGTAGATTAATTAGGTTTAACTTGCCTGTGCATAATGAAAAGCAGCTTTGTGTTGAGATGCCTGTGTTAACATAAATGTGTATGCACAGGCTCCTATAAGTACCCTTCGGCTTAGGGCCAGCTCTCTTGCTGCGGCTTCCAGCACTCCTCCACCTGTACCTGGAAATTTTAATTACAAAATTTATTAAACAATTTAAAAGTTTTCTATAGTTATAGAATTATATATACCTACAGAAGTCATTGCCATAGGAATGGTGTATTTTGAAAGATTCAAGCTGTCAAAATGTATTTAAGTACCTACTTATTTATTCTTTACTGTACATTGATTACACAAATTTATACAAAAATAATTTTAATCAAATACAATCATTTACAGAGGGCAAGTTTATCGCAGAAGCGTGATTTCTTCCAACTTACCCAAATCTTGTAGACAAAAGAACAGTAACTGCTCTTTTGGGCTAACTATAATTGAACATTTTATTTATTTATTTATTGATACATCAACGGCCCACAGGCCTTTTAAAAGTAAGTTTGGCACAATACAAAACATAACAATAATAAACATTTCAATACTATACAAATTAGTTTAGACATAAATATTATCGAAAAGATGATTAAAAAGATTTTCAAGACATAATCCACATCCACACAACAATTATCCTTCCTGTATTGCAGCAACTATAAATCTTTGCACATTACATTACCACTAAATCAGGGTATGTAATAATTGTGACTTTTTAAAATTCTTTTATTACCTGTGGGATCAAGAGCTTTGATTTTGGCTGGAGTAGCGAGGATAAGTTCCCTCTCCTCAGCCCATTTCTGTTCATGTCTCCTGTAGCGAGCACAAAGTACAGCAAAGCGCCACTGCTCTTGTGCTTCCACATTCTGAATCTGAAATTAACAATTAGGGTTTGAATTTTTCATTTGAAGATACAAAATAAATTTGATATTAATTTACAGGAAAGAGAAATGCCGTTTTTGAAGTATAAAGCTCTAAGGAAAGGCAGAGTCGAATAATGAAAATAATAAAAAGTGATGAAATGCATAGTGATTTAGCCAGATACTAGTTAACTAACAACATCCTAACCTGGGTATTTTTTTATGTTTAGTAAGTTTATGACTACAAGATGCACACAAAAGTGAACAAACCAATCTAACATAAGATTTTCATTTTCTGTGAGATTTGTATTGAGAGAACTATCCAGTATCTGGCTTGATATTTAGCTACTATGTGCAATATCTCATTTCACAGGAAATCTTCGACAGGTAATGGTAGAAAATTTGTCTTACTCTGGCCTCGAATATAGCCTGTCCTCTGGACTGCTCAGCTCTCTGTACAGCCTCATCCCGAGTACATCTGAAGTAACCTCCAGTACCAGAACCATGCCTTTTCCAACTCTCCAGACACACCCAGCAGAAGTCAAATTTACACTGTAATACAATATGCACATGTGTGAAAATTTACACTACAAAATTTAACCTCCTAAAACTCCTAAACTGCATTTCATTCTCCTTTTTGTGCCTTCAAAGTGAAACAACTATGGTCTTACATTCTACCCTTCAGCACCAAGAAATGTTAAAAAAAACCACCACCATGTAACCAAACACCAAATCTAATAAGTAAATAAAAAGTTAAACCACTTTCATACTTTTATTTTTTGAATAAGTAAGTTGGTGCTTTATCAAAAAGTGGCTAACAACAGTGTGCGAGATTATTTTCACAGAAAAATCATGAAGAATAAAAATACAAAAACGACACTGTTCACATTGTCAAAGTTAAAGTTCTTTAAAAATAAATCTGTTTTTTATATCAAGAGGCATGTCTAAAATATTGTAATACATAAAAGAAAAAAATTGGGTTTTTTAAATCTAAGACTACCCATACAAAATTGATAGATAAAGAATTTTACCTTCGTACACTTCATATGATTACAGCCATCATTCTTCTGTATGGGACATGAACAAGATGGGCAAGGCTTACAGTGTGCCAGAAGCCAGAGACTAGATGCAGCACTCTCTGCTCCAGTGGCTGCAGCTGATAGAGGGGCTACAGATACTGTAGAGCCTGCACGGGACAACCAGCGAGACCACGATGCACAACCCAATGGGGCGTGAGGCTCAGCTGCAATGGACAATTTTAATTGTACAACTTCAGAACGATGTATGCAATTGTATGTTTTGAATGTGGTTTGAAAATAAAAAATTTCAGTTACAATAGCTTTAGTTTAAAAAATGACATTATTATTATAGACAACATCATTTGCCAAAATACCACTATATATAAATTACAATAAATACCACTTAGTACAATTTATTAACTCTAGGACATTACTTCCAAGTCACAATATAAAATTAATTCAAACACATATTCATAAAACATAGTTACCGTGACAATCCCAACAGAAGAAATGAAAATCTCCACAGTCCACCGCTCTCGATACAGGAGGATATCCATTTACAAATTCTTTTGTATCTTCAACACTAGTCTGGACACTGGGCAACTGAAACATTAATTTATATTTTTAATTTTTATCCATCCATCCCATCACAGTGTCTCCCACAAGTGGGGTAGTCAGCGGGCCAACTGCTTATAATAAACATGCAAGTTGTCCTCACCATGCCAAAGAAAGTGAAGTCATTCAGAATTATTTTAGCACTGCCGTTTGATCCTTTATACTAAAGGATCCACCGAACACCCGAAAGGCACAGAAGTCTAAACATTTCCATTTATCCAGATATCTCATCAAATGATTGTGGATCTGTACAGCATTTTTTCAACATTACTTTAGGTAAATCAAATATAAAATTGAGAATTGTATGATTACTTACAGATAGTTCTTGTTCCAACAACCTCACGGCCCTACCACATCCAGCTATTGGACACCATTTCATCCCTCTAGAGCTCTCTACGAATGCCTAGAAATAATAACCATAAATCACATATTTTGTTAATTAATTACAATTAATTTCTTTCATTTTGAATTTAACCCTGTGAGTTATCAAGTATCTATTATTCATATAAAATTCATTGTGTTTACTTTGATTATGTACAAAAAATTGTGCATTCCAGTGTAGAATATATTATTATTATTTTTCTTTCAAATGGTTTGCTGGAAGTTGTTGCACTGCAACAAGTCCGACATTTGACAGAACATTGTTTTTATTTATTATGTGTGTTTGTACAATATTATGTTATTATGTTCTGTCAATAAAGTTTTATCATTATTATTAATATATCTCAAAATATTTTCAATAGTTTTAAATATTCTACAGAGGACAGATAATTATGTATAAATTTTAGATATAAACTATATATTTTTTCAAAGATCAGAATGTCATCTTAACATTTTTATCATTCTAATGTGTGAAGAAAATGGCAAATGACATACGAAGGCAGAAGAGACGTGGATTAAAACATATTTTTTTTTAATATTTCTCACCTTTATATCAAAAACGAGATATTTCCTTTGAGTATCAGGAGTAAGACACCTCTGAAGTAAAGATGGCGGAGCTGCCCTGGGACATTTAGGTGCGGGACATGCAGGGCGGGCGTCCCCTTCTTTGACACGTCCACTGAGATAACGAGACCAGCAAGATACACAATACCAATGACCACAGGGACCACCACCAGCATCCACCACAGCTACTTCTTCACAGCATATACCACACTGAAGATATACAAAAGTAAATAATTTTAAATATAAAACAACACTCTTTTATATTTCACTGTAATATACACAAAGTATACCAAAAACACATTCAGCACTTTCACTAACGAATTATCATCATTAACAATGTGATGAATGATAGATGACTAGAATATTTATTACTTGCAATCTGTCTAGGTTTACTGGCTCCACACTTGTGGCAGATTATGTGATGATGCAGATAGAGAGAAAGGGAAAAAGCAAGTGTGGAAAAAATACTTCGCCTTCATGAATTTCTGCACATTCTTTGGTAGTCTAATTTTCCTTCAAGTAAATAAGCTACATAAAGAAGAAAGCACATTCCCATCTCTTCTCTTCCCTTTTTCACCATAACTTTTGGTATGTGGCCAATAAATCTCCTAGAAGTAACAACTTTTGTATCACAGCAACATTAAATCATGTCTGTGTTATTGAGGAAATACATATTTCCAGTTACAGTACAAGGTGCTACTCTTATAAAACAAAAACTATAGAATATATTTATTAAAATTTATCCCTTGCACAGGGATCGTAGCAACCTTTAACCAAAATGAACACTACAGAAAAAAAGACTCAATACAAAAGAATAATCACTTCTATAGTTTTCTGCTCCCCTAGTGCTCCCATGCCTTCCTCAGGATGCTCACTGTCCAGAGACCCTCCGGGAAGTGGCACTCCTGCAGCTTGACAACATGCAGCTGGATCTTTCATCCACTTTTCTACCAGGACCTCTTTCATCCACTCTGCAAACAAATAAAAAAAAGCATTAGTATTTCGTAGACCCAACTGTAAAAATCTCACTAGAAAGTTTTGTTCTAATATATTTCTTTATTTATCGCTTATTTTTATATCAGAACTTCATTTTACATTTGCTTGATCATGAAATCAAGAACTCTACTGATGAGCCAAACTTTCAGCTATGTGCCATTTCTTAGGAACTACCTAATCTGTCGTAAAATATCAAACCAAAATACCAGCAATGAAAAATAAAATGTGATAGGAAATTCCATAACACAAGTGGGAACTGAACTAGGACCAGTATAAAACCAATACATCACCAAGATTAGCTAATGAATTCATTTTAAAAACAAAATATCCATATAATTTATCTTCTCAATTCAAATACATGAACATTTCCAAATTATTTCTGTTGTATGTCAGATTCTTACCATTCTCTCTCAACAAAGCTTCAGCCGTAAACAGTGGAACTCTCAACATATCGGAAGTATCAACAAGCAAACGATCCTTAGATTCCCTGAGTTCTTGAGGGCGCAACCCTTCATGTGTATCCAGACCAGGTGTTCCAGCTGAGAGAGCTTCCTCTGCCTCATGTTCTGCTACTTCTATAGGAGTCCAGCCCCAACGAGAACTACACCATTCAATTGACTCATCAGACTAAAAAAATATGGTAATCAAATTAAAAATCAGTATAAGCAAAGAAAAAGAATTGCGTGCAATACGTTGAAATACTTTCAGTAAAAAAAACTCAATCGGGACATTTCTTCCTGTTGATTCCAGATAAAGTCCCTAACCAAGTGTATGAAAAAATAGATGGCATGACGCAACTATATTGGAAAACATAAATCAAACCTTTAAATTACCCATTCTTGCATTGGTTATATAATTAACTTTCTATTATATGATGCATCTCGGTTTAAAGTTAAGGTTCATCCAAACTACGTAGACGTTTCCCCTGGTTGTAAAGTAACTGTTAAGTATTAAAATATAAAAAGTTGTAACTTAAATCACTCACAGAAAGCATAGATCTTTCCAACAACGCAGCTAATCTGGCATGCCCTCCCTCCAGAGCTCTTCTAGCTGCCGTCCGTCCCCTGGCGTCCACAGTGAGGGTACGGGCACCAGCTGCCAACAGAAGGCGAATACTCCCAGCAAGACCAGCACTTGCTGCGAGATGGAGAGCAGTGTTGCCATCCTATGAAAGATAAAAAAAAATTACAAATCTGCTGATTAATCTTTCCTCCATCACATATGGATATAAGTTCATCAACTTTCTAGCATTGTCAGACCCTATTTTTTCTTCAAAAGTTATAGTTGAAGAAAAAGTAAAGTAATGAAATGAAAAAATATTGTCACCCTATCAACTGCATCTATCTGCACTCTGTCCCTATCCTCTCCTTTGGCCAGTGATGTACCTCTCCATTGCAGTAGTTGTGCCACACAGGCAGCTCTTCTCTCCTGAGCTGACGCTGCCAGCACTGGGTTCCCCATGAAGGAAGTGTTATGATGACTGCTGCTACTGGATCCTACAGCTGCTGGGGCAGAACCACGAGGAGCTGAGATCAGAGAGTGTTAAAAATGACACAGTAAATTCATATTGTATTATTTCAAGACTTGAATCTATATCTTTTCACAATCTTTAAAGAGAAGACCAGTAGCCTGATGGTACACATAACCATTTTAAAAATAATTAACCACCCTGTCAACACTTTTTAATACACAGCAAATAAAAATGGGGAACTTTTGTAACAGATTCCTTTTAGATTCCGCGCAACCGCTTAGATCTCTATGATCTATGGTTAATCCAATTGGAAGCAATAGAACAATAATTAAAATTTAATTGCGTTGTTAGCTGTTGTATGTTGCCAGTAGTTTAAAATTGCACACAATGTCGTACTATAACGAAATATATAATGATGATAGGTAAGTGCAAATAAACAGTGAGAGATAATGACAGACCGATATTATGAAACATTGTGTCAATACTAGTCAAAACATAGTGAAAACGACTTTGAAGTGACTTTTTCCATAACATGTTCATAATTATGTCCTGTTACCGAGGGTGAGTTTATCGCAAAGGTGCGATCTCTTCCAACTAACCCAAATGTTACAAGAGATGTTTTATGCATGGAAGAAAGTAAAATAGAAACCTAATGTAAATGAAAAAATTATCTATGCAGAGGAAAAGGGAAATGGCAAAGAAAAATGTTTACTGACCTGTTAATCTCACACAACTGATTGATATGTGACTATGTGTTGGTTGTATGACATTAACACTGCATGCACTGTGAAGGACAGTCTCATCAAATATGTTCCTCTTGTTGGGATCTCCTCCCAAGTCCATCAAGAATGTTCTCAGGAGATGCTTCATCCCTGAAAACCAACAACATCAGATAATAAAAAATTCAATTTTTTTAATTGTTGTTAAGGTGGTATATAGATTGGTATAGTTATTTCTTTCGTGAATATTTATCAGAAGTTTCCAGAAGAAATTTAATTCCTGCAGTGTTTTCCCAAAGGCACCTTTTATTCAGGTAGATATTTAACCATTTACAATATTATCACAAAGAAACAAGAATTTGTCCATATCAATTATCAACTTTACCTACACAATATTATTTTTAAAATAAAAGTGTGAAGTTTGGATAATGTAGTGTTGGTATGTGTATTACTTACCGTATCTAGCAGCATAGTGCATGGCAGTGTTGTGATGTCTACTCTCTCCATAACTGAGATTTGGATCCAGAGTCTTCTTAAGCTCTGGAGAGCTCTGATATATTTGCATTGCCGCATATTCATCACCAGTTTCAATAGCCTTCTTAAACTTAGAAGAGGTGCTCCCCATTGTTACAAAGGTTTAATACCTCTCTTCTACTTTGTATTAGAATATTCCAGCTAGTGTTGCTAATATATATATTTTATCTCCTATGTTCTATTTATTGGTTCTTACATAGAATATTCCACAAGTTTATTAATGTTTTATCCATTCACAAGCACCTCTAGGAATGACTTTATTTAATCTTCAGATAGGTATTACAATAATACTTTTAATATAATCTACCTATCCATTTCGTAGAACAAAGCGTATTGATTTGTGCTTTATATTATATCATCTGAAACACATTTAATAAATTAGCACATGACTATTTATGTTCTATATTTTTAACATCTATGGATTTTTACAATTTTATATATTGTAATGGATTAAATATTAAATTTCATAAATAAATCTTATTAATTTTATTAAAATGGCTGATTTCATTAATTGAATTCAAATGTAATTTTGAAAAAAAGAAGTATTTTCAAAAAAAAATCAGTGAGTTTTTTAATCAATCCAAATACTCCAAACACCTTCACGCTAAATTATAGCTGGTATCATGAAGACATGAAGAGAAATCAAACTCAGGATCTCTTTTGAAAATCTTACACTCCACCATCAAGCAACACATGATTCTGTACAGTTTATAATCAACTTTGGGTAAAAAATGCATAATTTTAACACTTTACCTACTTTAAATATTTTTAAGCTTTTTAATTAGCGATGCATATTTTAATTTAATTTATTTGTTTAATATTATATTTAATATTAAGACTCTAGTCTCGTGATATCCGAGGAGTGCAATGTCTGTCGTCACGAGCCAGCCTCAGATCTCAGACCTCGGGTTCGCAACCCCTGAAAATATCATACAATTAAAATCAATCGCAAAAGGTAGGTGCATACAGTTTCTTATGAATTTATTGTATTAACAGGTATATATTTGAACTCCCACATAAAACAGTTATTATTTTTCTGTGGCCATTAGACGAAAGTTCATTATTCTCAAAATTTGTTCTATATACCATTTTGTAGTTTTTTTTTTATGTAATTACTTTTATTGATTTATTATACCTATAATCACATTAGGTGAAAGTCTTCACATCAAATTTCAAAATGTTCTTCTGAAAACCTGAATTTTTGTACTTGTGTACTTTTGCCCAAAAGCCAGAAAAATTATCAGAATATTTTTTGCACTTTTTTTACTTGTAATATTTTTTTATTGTTAAATCAAAGGACAAATAAATATGGACCAATTTTTTTTGTAATAATATAGGTACTTACTTAAATTCTTGGAACATTTTTTAGAATTTAGTCATAGGTATCTCATAAAATTTATAAATTTCCTATGGCTTACAATAAGCAGGCAATATATATTATGTACTATAATATTTTATAAAAGTACTACATTAGTTAAACTTGATTAGTCAAATTATATAATCAAGACATAATTATGTATCTACAACAAATCCTTTAATGAGAAAAATCATGTTTCCGTCATAATTTCCCTGCTGTCATTTATTTCAATACAAAAAAATCATGGAGTATATAGGTACTTATGCACAATTGAAAAATGTATAATTATCATAATTATAATAAAATGATTTGCCGAAACAATCAAATACACTCCAATATAATATAATAGTTTTGTGAAGAAATAAAAAAGCGATAAAGTAAAAACCTCGGGTAATATAAAATTCATACAAAGGAAATTGCCTCCATGATCTACCCCTTGATATTGTAAACAATAAAAGTCCTCGATATTCTTACATGAGTATGTGTTTTATAATTTGTAATGATATTGTCAGTAATGGAAACATAACTTACGTGATGCTCAATGCATGTCCTCCTCGACATCATGATTTGTGCGACATTTCAGAACATGATTATTGACAAATGTGAAAATTGAAAGGTAATGTGACAATATAATTTTTGAGGAGTTTCATCTCCGCGATATCTCTCATTTCTCTCTCACTCTCTTCCTCTCCACATCTGTCTCCCTCCCGCGTGGTATATTGATCACAGTTTCAACAGATGGCATCACTAGGGATGTGCAGACTAAATTTTCTACTGTACATAAAAGTATTTCCACGAACTTTACTTTTTAAAACGAAATGATAATTTTACTTTTTAATAAAAGTTGCTTCATTTTAAGTTAGCACTGAAATTTTATATTGTGTTAAGTGTAATTTCACTTCAACAAATAATAATATATTTTACCTAAATATATATATATGCGACGACCGGTGTGGCGCGAAGGTAACGCTCTTGCCTTTGAGTCACGAGGTCCCGGGTTCGATTCCCGGTCAGGGCAAAGTGAAGAATGACCTTTTTCAAATTGTCCTGGATCTGGGTGTTACTTCTATATGTGTGCAGTGCATTGTGTGTATCGTCGCGTTAGTACCCATAATACAAGATTCATATCTATATTTGGGACTAGCTCGATCTGTGTAAATTGTCTATGTATGTTATTTTATGTTATGTTCAAATAATTGTGACGAATTTTA
Source organism: Athripsodes cinereus (assembly GCA_947579605.1). NCBI lineage: Eukaryota > Metazoa > Arthropoda > Insecta > Trichoptera > Leptoceridae > Athripsodes > Athripsodes cinereus. Next base: position 10,993,412 of record OX388322.1, read on the forward strand.
TTACAAGAAACTAGTAAACTTTTCTTCAGTCAATCGAAATCTTAATTGAGGTTGAGAAATAGGATTAAGTTCTTTCAATTTCATACCTATATAAAAAAATGATAATTATGCTTATTACAGTTTTCTCCTCCACTTTTATGACGATTCATTTGAAATCGAGGTATAAATTTGTTTTTTGTTTTATATATTATGGAGAAAAAACTCACCAGTTCAACTATAAATGTGTAAAAGGGAACTGACATGTTGAAAAATCTACGTTATTCTAAGACGCAATAATTAACGGCAGTTGGTGAAAACACCCTCGTGAAGTCTTGACACTTTGTATGGAAAATGTCAAAGTTTCCCGCCCTGCTATGCGCATGCGCCGTGGAAACTGGATAGCCAAAGATTAGAGACCTCTCACATTGTATTAAAATATTTACCTATCTATGTATCATCATGATTCAATACAAGATTCTCAATATTTCAATTCATTTTCACCCGTAGGTACTCAGAAATAAATTTAATTTAAAGCTGATTTACATACTAGTGTTGTATAAGAATAAAGTACCTATACCCTGATTAAACCTAAACCTTAGTCATAAAACAATTTCTTCTGTTACGGTTATTCAATATTACCTTTAGCAAAAATTCTTACGTTACATCGATATAAATTTTCCTTGTTTTGTTCCTCTGTCATTTTTTCATTTTCTATGGTAAGAATCCTGAAATATGGGTTTAGGGTCCTTGGTTAAAAATGAAATAGTGCTGTTAATGTTGTTTTCGTAAATAACATATTCTGAGACAGTGGAAGGTCACAGGTAATCATTTCTCAAAGCCGTATATTTTCTATGCCGTCTATAATTTGATACTTAACATTCTTGTGAAAAAGTAAAACTATTGATACAGAAAATATTTATAGCCAATATGATATCAACACACCTTTTTGCAATAATATTCAGCTGCTTACTCAATAGGCTACCGGATTTTTTATTGTCTTCATTATTAAAATTCGATTAATAGTAGGTGAATTTAGTGATGTTAATAAGACATTTTTATGTCATAAGTGATGATCTGATGAAGAAGAAAATAGACATATTTTAATTATGAATATTTATTTATTAAATAGGTTTATTAAATACCTATATCTACATTAAAGTACAAAATATGTTTAAATAAGGACATTTTACACAATATTGTCCTATATAATACTGTTGTAAAAATTATACATTTGTGTTAAAATTATTAAAATAGTAGAGAGTGTAGATACACAAATAAAACAATATAGCTACCTACACAATAAGGTAAATAGGTGGATACAAATAACTGGAAATAGTAATAGATTCTATAATCTTAAATTTATCGAATACAAAAATGGCAGTGCAATCTTAGCTATTGACCGTTTTTAAATTGGAATTTAGCATAACGAGAATACCTAGTATTCAAAATTCAAAACTATTACATATTCTATCATTTTATTGGTCAATGGTTGTTACGTTCGTTCTACACAAATTTTACAAAACGGACAAAAGAATTCAAATTCTAAATATTTGAAATAGGTACAATAATATATACATTTATTGAACATCTGTGGGTAAGTATATAGACCATTAAAGGTCACGTGGTCTTGTCTATGGATTTGATTTTGCTTGGGGGGCAAACAGTCAGATTGCGCAAATCATCCTTGTAGGATGTTATGCCATAAGAGAAAAAAAAAAAAGTCAGACGACAAAATAATAACAAAATCGACACTGACAGTTTTTTTTTTATTATTAGGTATTCTTTAGGCGTTCCACCTAATATTACACCGTATTCGTCTGTTGTGTTGGGAATTGGGATGCCTGATGCCCCTCAATGATTTTTCTGTGACGTCATCCTTTAATGGTCTATAGGTAAGATATTCCTAAGTAATAGTTTTTTGACCCACCAATAATAAAACTATTTTACAATTTTTCTCGTCCAAAAATCCATATCTATATTTATGTATTGTATCCATTGTTAATTTTTTTCCAGATTTTCTAAATTGTTGATTAAAGTAATTAAAATGAAGAAAAAATATGTCGGCAGTGAATTAAATACATTAAAAAAAAGCTTTGGAACACATTGTTAACAATATTTTTGTGACTTAGATCTCTCATTTTCCAGGTCCTTTGTTATTTGCCTGCGTGTTGTAAACTCTGTAAGCATTGGCTGCAGCCGCTGCATCATATGAAAAACTACAGTCTGGACATACACCAGCTGGTCCTGGAGAACCTCTAGGGCCAGGTGCACCTGGAGAAAAAATAATAAAATCAGTTGATTTATGTTAGTTTCTTTTAATAATACTCCAATTGTCTAATTTAATTTCAAATATTATTAAAAATTACCGGATCTTCCTGTTTCTCCTTTGTCTCCTACTCTTCCTGGAGATCCTATTCCTTCAGGTCCTGGTGGTCCTGAAAAGAAAATGATTATACATATTTTCTTAAAAGGATGATTTTTATAATTGTTGTGTTTCCATATTTTGCTACTTCGTTTTTCATTTAGACTAACTTAACCTATTCGTGTTTTCTATTTATGACTCAAGTATATAATTTTGCTGTTAAACATTCATTAATTAGTATTATTATTTTACAATGAGCAGTTCGATTTACATCTGGGTTCTCTCAAATTGATTAATACTTTAACATGATCTGTAAATTTACCAGCTTGTCCAGGTGGTCCTGGCGGTCCATCTCTCGCAGCTCCCTCTGGTCCTCTGTCACCCTTCTCTCCACGCTCTCCTCTTTCTCCAGGAGCTCCAAGAGAACCTGGTGGACCCGGTGGCCCCGGGAACCCTCTTTCTCCTTGCAATCCTACAGGTCCGTGATCTCCTATAATAATTACAAAGATTTTTTTAATAAATATAGGTACTCAGTGGCGTTTTCTATTATTTCACTGAGAAAAGTAGTAGAAAACCCGGCCCTTTACAGTGATTTTACTTCCGCAACATGGTCAGATCACACGTTCTATGGTTGGTCGAGTATGAGTACCTACCCATAATACAATTATTTTATTTCGTTTCAAAGTAGTGAAAAATCACTAGTACATATTATGAAAACGTGGTTGAGCCTTCACTGTCGATATTTGAAATATTACGTATTCTATACACATCATTACACATCTTTCTCAAGAGTGAAATGAAAATGTATAAAACATCGTACTAAACATAAAAAAAAACTTTCTTCCATACTATACATACACTTCTTACCTAAGTATATATTTTTATTTTGCATTGATTATTTTTACGCATCGAAACATTGAAATCTTTATGGTTATTAAAATAAATGTGGATAATACTTGAGTAGTACCTGGAGAACCATGCACTCCTGGTGGTCCTGGACGTCCTCTAATAGCTCTGCCTGGAGGTCCAGGTGGTCCAATTAACCCTGCTGTTAATTCTGCTATTTGCTCTGAAATCGGTTTTATTGTATTCAATGTCTACCAAAACTTGAAAACCAAAAATAGATATATCGAACCGGTTTTTCGATAATTGCTCAATTTTAGATATACATAACATTATAATATTTTATATGACATAATAATGTTCAATTAAGTTAATGGTTACCTCTCAATACAGCCGCGCACATTTCTTTGACTTCCGTTTCACTAAAACTCTGTCCCTGAAAATTAATAATTGATTGAAAAAGCATTCGTTAAATAAAAACCGCGATATATTAAAAAAATATAAATATATTTTTAATATTTATTTTGTGTATATGGATTAAACTCACTGCTGGTCCTGGTAATCCTGCTACCCCAGGTAGCCCTCTCGCCCCCCTAGGCCCGGCTTGTCCTGGAGGTCCGGCCTCTCCAGGTGCTCCTGCGGGACCTGTTGCACCCGCTGGACCCCTTTCCCCCGCTGCTCCCCTCTCTCCGGCCTGAAAGAGAAGTTTTTTTTTTAAATATGAACACCTTTTTAATGCATTTCTGAAATTATTGGCAGCAATAATATTCTGGGCAACTTGGAGAGCTGATGGGCTAAAACCGACAAGCAATCGTTCGCTGAAAGTGATTGCGATTTTTTAAAATCATGACGTTACAGTAAATACATAATCTAAATACTTTTCAATAATGAAAAAAATCTAATTAATATCCATCACCATTCCAATTGGCCCTGGTAATCCTCTAGGTCCACTGACTCCCGGAGCACCTTCTGCTACGGTCTGACTGCCTGATATCACGACGGCAGGGGCGGGCTCTCCAGGGGGACCTGGAGGACCTGATGGACCCGAGGGTCCAGGAGGACCAGGTAAACCGGGAGGTCCAGATACACCCGGGGTTCCAGGAATACCAGCTACACCCTAAAAATCACAAAATACATACATATTTAAAGTGTCCAACCTTTCCAAATCATTTTTAATATTAGGTAATGGAATTACATTTATTTGTTAAATACCTTCACGACATCGACTGACGAAAACATGTGCGGTAGCCAGTGTCTGTCTTTAATGAACATAAAGGTTGTGCCATAAAAGTCACATTTCTAAAATGGGTAACATGCGTCGTCACTGAATAACAAATTTCAAATGTCTTGTGTCTTGTACCTACATAGTGTACATATCTTGTGTCATATTTCCCATGACACTCAATTGTATTATAATTATTATAAGTAGGTACGTTGTTCTTTATTTTATAAAAGTAGGTAGATTTTGCTTGTGATTTGTTTTAGTATTCACGATATGTAAGTATTTGTTTTAATTGACTAATTTTATTTGATAATTTTATGTTTTACTCTTAATTTCTTTTTATTATTGTTTTTAATTATGTATGACCAAATGGGTTTTGATACAAAATTAACAGAATGATATATGTACAACACTCATAAATTGGACATTACATTGCAAACTAGTTGTTCGCGATTGTATAATTGTACTTAATAAATATGTATGTGTATTGTCTGTAGTGTTCCATTGACTTAAGTAAATAAATAAATGATGTTATATAAATACCTGACATTTTAAGATCACTTGAAAACTTTTTTTATTATTAATGAAATCCAAAAATATTAATACATACTTAATGTTAATTAGACTTATAGACAAGAATGTGAAATTTATTATATTCCAGGATCATACATAGGACTTAAAAACAAGAAACTACTTAGAATATAGATACCAACTCATGGTATATAAATATGCGTAATAATGTGTTTACTTGCGGTCCTGTCTGACCCACGTGCCCCTGTGGTCCAGTATCTCCTCTTCGTCCTTCTGCACCTCTTTCTCCAGGTAATCCCTGATTACCTTGTATACCTTGTGCCCCAACTGCACCCGATAACCCTGGTAAACCTCGTTCACCTATTTCACCTCTTTCACCTTTCTCGCCCTAGAATGAAATTCAAATTTTATATTTAAGAAATGTTTACCCAATATATCTGAAAATCCACACATATTTGAAGGGCTTGGGGCATTAACACTGTAAGCCACAAAACCTAAAAAAATGAGTTTTTGATGTAAAACATCACAAAATAGTGGCTTCTATAGTATGACAAAATCTTAGGAAAATATTTTAATTATTGACAACGATATTCAAAAATTGTGTTTTTCGTTGATGGCTATATTGTAATTATTTTAGCATTAAAAGACTGTAAGCCACATACAAGTTAAAATGGCCGATCTTGAATCTCACGAGTGCAAGCATATAATTTTGTTTCTTCAAGATTTAACAGACTCTAGTGGCAATTATTTTAGTGGATCCGATTCTCAAAATAGTGAAAATTATATGTGCAAGCCTAACTAATCAAAATCTATCAAATCTTCGTCGGAAATGGTAATTAATTTTTGATTGTGGCTTACAGTGTTGTTCTGCTACAAAATAAGTGATATTTTACTATTAATTTTTTTCGATAATTTGTTACAAAAGTAAAACAATTTAAGCATTAATAACCAATGTTCAACATCGATGAACGCGTTTAACACGAGAATTTTACATTCTGAGTCTCAATTACTCTCTACTACTTCTGCAATCCTGGTAAGGTATATTTAGACAGCAATATGAGTACACACCAGTCGCGTGCCTGCCATACATGCAAAAAAGCACAGCATGCCCATAGAATCTATGAAGAAAATATTGAAATCATCAAAAACTAGTTTGAATTTGCCGCCAAACATTTCGTTGCAAAGAGAACGATTTACAAAAATATACGCAGCAAATATACAATTTTTGTAAGTTTTAGAGTTTTTATCAAAAGCGCGTACTATTTGTATTGAAGTGCGTGTAAAATCGATACGTTATATTGACTTTTTTTAATAAAATCCAATAATTTACCGTGATAGCTAAATTAATGGAATAGTAAGTTATTGCTTTATACGTAGCCTCTGTCTCACTAACACACACTTAAATTTTAGTGTGAATACGTAGTAGGCAATGACGCGCCATACATGTGTATTATTGGGTATGTTTGGTTGTATGTGTGCAATCTTAAGGACAAAATAAGCAAGCTTGCACGAAGAACGTTTGGGTGCATAATGTACCTATATGAGTATGTTTTTATTTGTATTGGTTGTGTGATGATTGTGTGAGTCGTGCGTAACGTACTAGGCAGTTAAAAATAATTTGAAGGTAGATAGTTACTATGTGCAACCGCTAATAGTTTTTAGATTTGAAACGTTCTTCATAAAGGATTGATTAATATTATGATGGATGCGCGAGACAAAATAAATTGTATAGAAATTACGACATTTAACTTTAAAGTTACTTACATACTAAAAAATAGTATTTATTTGTATCGCAGACTTCTTGTATTTTATTTATTTATATTAAGGACCCATGAAGTCTTTGGCAAACAATAGATCTCCCACTAAAGTTTTTAAGTGTCTTTTAATAGACATCGAATATAAACCATTTAATATCTTAAATTCAGCAAAGGGGTATGTCAACCATTCTGGATATCTTTTTTTTTTATTATTATAACGAATGTAAGACCAACATGAAAAGCCTAGTCCCGTCTCCGATATATATACCTATATTATATTATTCTCAAGGACGTCCACTCGTTTGCGAGTAAAATAGTATATTTGTACAAAGCATGCCCGATGTGAAAAGCCTAGTCCCGCCACTGGTACACACGTACTTATGGCAAATATTTTTTCCTCATATTTACGTACTTTAGGGCGCTGAAAAGCCACATTAACACTTACAACTCGTTCTAGATCTAATGATTTATTATGTATTTTATTAAAAAAACAGTTTACCTAAAGAAAAAAAATATATATTTATGTGGCTTACAGTGTTGTTGCTGCAATAAATTTAGATGCAGTATTTTTTTTACAAAAATATTTGGAGCAAGAACACTGTAAGCCACAGTTTTCTCAAAATATGACCTTTTTAATTATATTTTTCAATTTCTATAAATGAGACTAGTAAGTATATGTAATTATGGAAATTAATGGACATAAAATATTTAAATTTGTCTTTTGGTATGATTTGAGGATTTACTATAAACTTCAAACTCAATTATCTCAAAATAAGGATTAGGTGGCATACAGTGTTAATGCCCCAAGCCCTTCATTTCTAGAGGGTTAAAAAATAATAATGATAAATCTTTATTGACTATATACAAAACTGTTACAATACAATAGTAAGACAAAACTAACAGTCAGGTCAAAAAGTATAAAACAGTGCACCAGCAATGAGCAGTCAAAGGGCGAACTTGTCTTCCAGTCGACCCTAAGATACTATTTTGTTTATGGAAATTAAACACATGAAACTATCATATAAAAGTCATCGTCATCTTACTTAGTAATGCTCTGGGTACCTAGACAGATTGCATTTGGCGATCGACTACAAACGAACTTTTTAATAATGTAACATAACATAATATGAACATTGTCGAAAAGTTCGTTTGTAGTCTATCGCCAAATGCAATTTGTCTAGGTACCCAGGACGGGACTTAAGCCCGCAACCAATCTTTTTCGAGAAGTGTGCTCTGTCTAATTAAACTACCATCAGGTGACATGCCAGATGCAAGAAAACATTCAATAAAAATAAAACTGCATATTTTCAAGAAGTCGATATTTTTCTACTGATAACAAAATTACTTCTTTTGAGTAATAATCACCTTTTCACCAGCATCACCTTTGGCTCCAGGAAGAAGTACTGGAGTTGTTCCTCCTCCTCCTGTACCTGGTGAACCAGGAACTCCCGGTAATCCTATTAAAATATTTAATATTTTGAATATTATGGTTACTCCTCTCCATGGAGATCATAATCTAGTATCATAGATACGTCAAACTTTCGCTCTTAAAGTAGGCTGTCCAGTGTTCAATGTCAAAAGTACCAAACATCATATTATTATTAAAGTGGGAAGTTACTAGTGATGTAACGAATGTGTGATTTTGGATATTCGCGAATGCGAATGCGAATAGCGAATACTGACTTCAAAATGGTATAGGAATTTGAAATATTTCAAAACTCCTCGGTTTTCTTAAAGAATATTTTCTTGCAGTACCTTTTTCCACAATGTACCGGGTAAGTTTCCGGTACTTTCACCGAATTACTGATTTTTTTCTTCATGTACATGGTACACAACAGATGAAACACATATAAATATAAACATGTAAGCGACAAAAACATTCCAGTAGTCTTACATCGAAACAGTGCACACTTCAGCAATAACACACAAAACAATTATAGAAAATCTTACACACAATACATTAATTCACAATACATCCACTCACCCAATTCCGCACACATAATACATTCATTCGCACAAACACATTCACACTTCACTGATGTATGCAATAACAATACAAAAAAAAACTCTAAAAAAAGAAAAATCAAAAATTTAAAAAACAGACTAAAAATAAATACTATCCCAAACACTTCACATTTTATCAAACATATACATTTTTTTTTACATTTATTTCATCTTATTCTACTCCCAACTCTCCTTTCTCACAAACCTGACGTAATTGGCACTTTAAAATTCTATAAACAGGGTTTCTTGAGTCTTCGTTTTTGTTTTTTTTTTAATGTAGAACGGAAAACAAGATCTTGTTAAAGGAAGCATTCTAAAGTTAATCCTATCTAAAATATTAGGCACATCGTATTCGGACAAGCATATTTTTCTCAGGTTGCATGCATCCAGCAAAACTCTACTTTATTCCAATTTAGGCAAATCTTTAATAAATACAGGATAATGCAATCTCTTCCTAACCAAACGAATGAATTTAGACGGAGTTCTCTCAACTTGATCGACATATTTCTTAAAATGTGGATTCCATACAACGAAACAGTGCTCCAGCTTGGATCCAATCAATGATAAGTACAAGTACAAATACGATTCATATAATCTAAATGACTTTGTAGATCTCAAAATAAATCCCAGTATTTTATTGCTGTCTTCGATAATTTTGTTCACGTGATCATCAAAGTGAAGCTCAGAATCAAACACCACACCTAAATCTCTAATCTTATGTACTTCTTTTTTATCATGATTATGTATATTGTAAGTATATCGAATTTTGTTTCTATTTTTGGTAAAAGAGATCAGATTACACTTCTCCAGATTCAAATGCCAGTTATTTCTGTTACAGTACTCGTGTAGTCTTCCCAAGTCCTCGTTGAGCATTTCACAGTCAGACAATGATTGATTTTGACGGTATATTTTTAAAAAGTCCGCAAATAATATGAGCTCTGAGTGTTTAAAGCACTTTTTAATGTCGTTTATCAATATCGTGAAAAGTAAAGGACCCAAAACAGACCCCTGAGGGACACCAGATGTAACACTGACACTCCCAGATGAGTAACCGTAAAGTTTAACTGTCATCAATCTATCAGAAATATATGAGTCAATCCACCTTAGAAGATTCCCATGAATTCCATGAAATTCTAACTTCTTAATCAAATACATCGACTACTTAATAAAGTAGTCGATGTTCTACTTTATCAAATGCCTTTTGAAAGCCGATATAAATGGCATCCAACTGTATACGATTGTCCATAGCTGAGAAAAAAAAAACAGATTTGTTACTGTCGATCTTCCACTCATGAATCCATGCTGCTCTACAAGAAGATACGGCTTCAGGAAAAAAGTCATTTCTTCACGAACAATACCCTCAAATATTTTTGAAATAGGTGAATTGAAATCGGTCTGTAGTTACGAACGTCCGATTTGCTGCCAGATTTATGCAAAGGAGTAATATTAGCCATCTTCCATTTGCATGGAAAGCACCCTTCTTGTAAACTCCTAATAAATATCAGATACAATGGTTTGGTTAAATGACTTACACATCTCTTTAATATTATTGGTGCTATACCATCAGGGCCAACTCCTTTTGTCTCATCTATACCTAATAAACGTTTATGAATATCAGATTTCAAGATATTAACCATGGATAAACATAAGTTAGTTAAAATATTTTCCGATTCTTCAGTATTAGAATCATGTAAATTATTCAGTGAAAATACAGAACCAAAAAACGACGAAAACAAGTTCGCAATTCCCTCTGGATCGCTCTAAGTCTGGTCACCGTCACCCATTACCCTTGGATAGCCTCTAGATTCTTTAAGGGAATTCACGAACGAAAAGAAAGACTTGACATTGCCCTTAAGTGACTTCTCAGTGTTATTAATAAAAGACCTATAATCGTGATTCTGCGACAACTTCAACTGAGCTCTTAGTTGAAAAAATAAATTGTAGTCAGAATCATTACGGTTCATTTTCCAACTACGCCAAGCCTTGGACTTTCTCTTAAACAACAACACAGTTCTATTAGAGAACCATTTGGGAAAATTATTAGGTGCCACCCTCTTCATAGGTGTATGCTTCTCAATTATTGGCAAAACATAACCATAAAAAGATTCAACCATCTCATTCACCGGTCCGTTTCCCAAAACGCTGACCCAATCAACACTTTGTAGTTCAAAATTTATTTCCGAAAAGTTTGACTTAAAGTATATCAATTTCTGAATCATATTTTGAGACAAATCCTCAGCAATTTCAAACTCATAATCTATCAACAGTGAAGGATAGTGTGAATCCTTACCAACCAGTGGAGAGTCACATCTGGTAACAGAACACGGAATAGTTGAAAGAACTAAATCCAAGATAACTTGATTGCTGTTATAAACTCCGTTAGACTGAAACATATTGAGAAAAGATATAGATTCTATCAAATACTGCGCAACAGGACCCGAATAAGAATACGGAACAAAGATTGACTCAACATCGGGGTCTTTTTTCCATTGGATTGTTTGGATATTGAAATCTCCAATAAGACAAATATCCGTTTTGTCGTAATAGCTGATTAAACGTTCAGATATACTTTTAAAAAAGATGTTTTAAGTATCTAAGGATGTGGAAGGCGGTATATATACTACACCTAGTAGCGATGAGCATTTTTCCATGGAACTATGTGTTACCGATGAAAAACGAATACTGGTAAAAAACTTTCACCAATATCATCCCAAAAAAGAGTGGATGAACATCCTAGTGTCCGATTCACAGCAATTAAGACCCCACCTCCATCCCTTTTACCACTCAACATGAAATCCCTATCCTTCCGGTAAACTGTACATTCGTTTTGAAAAAGTTCGCTATCAAATATCCCACAATTTAGCCAAGTTTCCGTCAGAAAAATTATATCATAATTATTTGCAAATAAGTTTGCTCTAAACTCCTCGATCTTAGACTTCAAGTCCCGAAAATTCTGATAGAATACTTTAGTGTGGTTCACCTTGTAGTATGATATAAATATTCCCTAAATAGAATATAAAATTATTGTAGGGCCCTATACTCATAGCAGTTGTACAATACTTAAAACAAACATTTAAATTAAATCTCCACAAATGCATACTTCTCCCAATAATAATAACATCATCAAGCAAACGAACACATGAACCAATACAACAAATGCGGCCAACACGGAACAGACCAGATACTTTATTATATATAATGAGTTACAATCCATTGGATTGGTCTGCAACGAGTTTGGTTTTTCTTCTCCATTCGTCTCTATTCTCAGCCAGTCTTTTCAGCTCTACGTATGAGCCACAGTTCATATCACTCTTTAGTTGGTCCATATATGCGTCTCTTGGTTGGCCTCTGCCATTTGTCCCCTCGGTCTTACCCTCCGCGATGGCTATGAGTAGTCCTGGGTGCCTGATGTTGTGGCCAATCCAGTTAGCTCGTTGTTGGCTGATTCTCTTAAGGAGTTGCCTTTTTTCGCCTACCCTGGTTAATACTTCTTCGTTTTCGACGTGCTCCGACCAATGGATCTTAAGCATGCGTCTGTAGCACCACATCTCAAAGGCCGCCAACCGTCCGCTTTCACTCTTGCTGATGGTCCATGTCTCACAACCATAAAGCAGAATGCTCCATACAAAGGCTTTAGTATGGTTCTTCCTTACGCTTAAGTCAATATTTGGGGATTCCAATATCTTCGATTTTTTGTTAAAGGCAATCCTTGCCTGGTTTATTCTGCTTACGATTTCTGCTTTGGAGCGTCCATCCTTGTTTATTCTACTGCCCAGGTACACGAATTCACTTACTTGTTTGATGCTCACTCCAGTTGAGGCAATGTTCGCAGTCGCTTCCTCTTTTCCAACGACCATATACATTTTGTTTTTTCTTTATTTATTTTCATGTTGTACTTTGACAACAGTATACTTTCCATTTTTCCTAAGGCTTCGTTCAGCTCCATCTCGGAGTCTGCGAGCAGTGCTATGTCGCCAGCATATCTTATCATGTCGATCTTTTTCCCATTTATTTTTACTCCTGTCCAGTTCTTCATTTCTTCTCTCAGTTCATCAATGGCTCGCTGTATATAGCAGTTAAAGAGAGCTGGCGACATTGAGCATCCTTGTCTTACGCCTTGTTCGACCCTTGCTTCTGCACAGCTCTCTCCGCTTTTAATCACAGCCATTTCGTTCTTGTATAAGCTCCAGATTGCTCTTCTGTCTTTATAACTCATTCCTATCTGGTTGAGGGTGTTAAAAAGTTGTTCCCATTCTACTTTATCGAATGCTTTTTCAAGGTCGATGAATGCTATGTATGTGTTTTTATTAATTGCTATTCTCTTTTCTAGAGTAAGTCTGAGACTCAGGATTGCATCTCTTGTACCTGTCTCTTTGCGGAATCCAAATTGATCTTCTGTAAGTGTTTCGTTTATTTTATTTTCCGCCCTTTTCATTATAATGTTGGTGAGTATCTTAGAAGCGTGTGATATCATGCTTAAGGTTCTGTGTTGTTCGCACTTATTACTAAAATAATATTCGCAAAACATTCGCATATTTTTTTGCGAATGCGAATGCGAATACTTTGAAAGATGCGAATATTCGCGAATGCGAATGCGAATATTCGTTACATCACTAGAAGTTACACTATTTCGAAGAACCTCAGCTAGATTTTTAAAAAATAATAATAATATGACTATTTATATAGCGCCGTACTGTGATAATATCACTTCAAGGGCGCTTTACATTATTTAGGATCAACATCCACGTCCATTTTTTAAAAAAACTACATAATATCAATTTAAAAAAAAAAGATTAAAAAATCATAATAATATAATAAAAATATAAAAATCATAATAATAAAATACAAAAATCATAATAAAATTTTAACTTAGTATATTTATAATCAATATTGCCTAGTACTACTACTACTACTACTACTATACCATCACGGCATATCCCACAAGTGGGGTAGCCAGCAGATCAGCTGCATGTAAGAAACATGCAAACTGTCCTCTTCGTGCCAATATAAAATCAAGACATTCAGGATGGGTGGCAAGCCTCATCGCTGTATGTGTTATTTGACTTTTTATGTTATGTATTAGATTACATCTGTCATGCATTTTCTATAATTAAATTTTCTGCATGTAAAAGGCTCACGCCGTATGTTATAATAAATAAATAAATAAAACTGTAATTATTAACAATTCCCATATGATACATTTTAGTGAATGAAATATTATTATTTTAATATTATAATGATCTACTCTTTGTACCTACCTTGCGGTCCAGGCGGTCCTTCGGATCCTTTTTTTCCAGGTTCACCCTGAAATCATCATAATATATTTATAGGTATATAGGTATTATGTATATATCAATTTTAGTTTACTTTTGAAATGAATATTTTCAATATTTAAAATATGTTCTAGAAATTGTAGCATTAGAAAATCTCTCGTTTTTTTTGTCTATAAACATTTAAGGCAAAATGTATTTTGTATGTTTCGATTCTCGTTGAATATAGTGAAATAAAATTTGTGTTTACCTGTAAACCTGGTGGTCCTTCCGGCCCTTGTAGTCCCATTATCCCAGTTTGTCCCGGTATTCCAGGAAGTCCTATTTCTCCTCTGTCCCCTGCAAAAAGGTTGAGCACTTTATAAATACTTTCTTACTTACGACTATCACAGAAAAAAATCGCGAAGTACACAGAATTTTAGGAAGAAAGTTCTATCAAGTACAGGCATCATATCACATCATATTCTAAATAGTTTATATATATATACATTACTACAAACAAGATTCACTTCACTCTGCATAAGGCTGCAATTCTGAATATATGTAGAACAGTATGTAATTTTTTACAAATAGACGAAACAGGGTACCTAGACAAATCACATTTGGCGATCGACTACAAACGAACTTTTCGGCAATGTTCATAATTTTATTATGTTACGGTACATAGTCGAAAAGTTCGTTTGTAGTCGATCGCCAAATGCAATTTGTCTAGGTATCCTGGTGTAACTAAATGAAATCTTGAGAAAATTTTGAGTATATACAACAGTTGTATTTGACGAAATAATAATATAGATCTCCAGACTTAGATTTAGATTTGAAAATGTTTTTATTGTGATTTATATCGAATGAAATATTATGGCTATATTGACTATGCAAGATATCGTTTAGATATGCATAATATTATGGTCCACATTCCTAATAGATATATTGGTACCTAGATGTAATGTCATGGTTTAATACATCAGATATGCGGGGAGGTAGATCCATGATTTAATAATAAGTACATAATAATAACATTATATATTTTGACCCAACATTTGACCTCGATCCACGAACAATGCTAATAATAATTATTACAGATGCTCCAAATATAGATTCACAATTTGTATTCATATTGTTTCCGGGTCAATATTTTTTCTATTAACATCTTCATATTATTAAATGAATTACGAAAAGGCACAGGACTCTGGTTATGGTCATGGAGAAACAATGATGTCATTATTGTATCATTTTGAAGTCAAAAACAATACATGAATTTATTTCTTGACATATTAAAATCAGCAATGAAATATTCCACCCATTCTAAGAATCTGTTTATTTTTTATAGCACAGGTAGATGCGACCTGTAGACTTACTAGGTGCGAGCAATTATTTCATTGTTTATTCCATTTTACTATTTACTGTTTCATTGTTTATTTCATTTTATTCCATTTTACATGAAAAAAAAATTTAATACATTTTCAACTCGATACGAAAAAATTAACAAAGAGAAAATGTTTACCTTTTTCTCCTTTCGGAGGCAATATTTCTGATTGTGACTGGATGATCTCACCCTGAAACACATAAATATTTAAAAAGTTGATACTATTATTTCAATAATCAGTTTTATGGCTCTTTTAATTTGTATATAAATTATAATTATTTGATTTATCTGTATTGATACTAAAATTAAAAATAAATGTATTTTCATTGGACATTGTTAATCTTGAAAAACATCTCTCTCAGTAAAAATCAATAAAGTAGGAAAAAAAAATGTTTATAATTTCATTATGGGATTCTACTACCTAAAAACCGACACAGTGAATGCATTGATACTCTTTTTTTTGTTCTAACTCACCGGAGGACCTTTCTCTCCTTTATCACCTTTCTCTCCCTGGTCTCCTTTGGGGCCCTGATAACCGAGTTCACCCTAAAAAGAAATTTACAGAATTATTTAATTATAAAAATACATTTTCGAATAGTTTTGTTAGTTTTTAATTAATAATATAATTTAAATTGTATATCAAATTACCGCTGGTCCAGGAGGCCCAGGAAATCCTGGTGGACCTTGTGGTCCAGGAGACCCTTCTATTACTTCTCCTGTAGAGGATGAGACAGCACCTGGTGGACCCGGTAGCCCTGGAACTCCAGGCAAACCATCCAAACCACGTTCACCTGGCGGTCCCTGTAAACCCAATCCTCCCTAAAAATAAAATAAAGAAATTAAAAATAACATTTAAAAGCGCTTTTGTTGAGACTAAATATGTGTAAATATTAAATTTTATCTCTAAACTCACCTGTTCACCTTTGAGTCCTGGTAGACCATCAGTTCCATTTCTTCCAGGTGGACCTCTTAGACCTACCAATCCAGGAGGTCCTCTTATTCCCGGAAATCCTTGAAGTCCCTAATCAAACGATGAAATATGCATTATTGGCTTTTGCTAATATAGAATCATTCAAACATTTTCTTTATCAAATTCTACATTTTAGTAATGGTTTATGCAATCAAAAAATGCATATACTATTGTCAAAATTATTAAATCACGTGTTAAAAAAATATAACTAAACAAATTATTTTTCATACAAGTTTTCCCGCTACTCCTTCGGGACCCCTCAGTCCTTGAGGACCTCTAAGACCTGGTGGTCCTAAACGGCCTGGTGGTCCGGGAAGTCCTCTTAATCCTTCTGGGCCCGGTAGACCAGGTGGTCCCTGAAATGAGTGAAAAGATTTCGAGCTATAAAAGTGATAAAAAAAATACATTGGATATTTTATCTTAACTTTATTCATACTATTAATGAACAGTTCTACAAAAAACTGCCAAAGAACTAACCATACTTCCATTAAACCCAGGAGGTCCTTGTGGACAGACCGTCTCACACACTGGTGGGGTAGCCAGCAATGTTGCTGCAGATGCCGTAGCTGCTGGTTGGAAAGACTGAAATAAAAAACGATAATGTGATATGATATAGTGGGTAATAATAATAAGGTATTAATTATTCACATTAATTCATATACATATTTTGATATTCAGAGGCAATTTAGAGGCTGGGTTAATTGGAAGACATCGCGCATTCTATAGGATAAACTCGCCCTCTGTACATTGAATAACTGATATTTTTATGATACTTTGTACTGATTTCAAATAATGTAAAGATTAAAATAAATAAATAAATTAATTAATCGGTTGTGTTTACCGGTAACTCATCACAGTGATCATTTTCATTCTTGGCATCGCAACTCACTACCAACCATTGTAGATCAATCTGAAAAATTCAAATCATTTGAATATTACTCGGCAGATACCTCTCTAATATTCTTAAATACCTTCAATCACGCGGATGTGAAAAATCCAGCAAAATGAGAAAACTACGTTTTGATAAGTTTCTGGGTAACCTCTAGGCGTTACCAAATGGCGGACCGCCTATTTTGCGCGAACCTTGTGTTAGCAATACAAATTAATATTTTTAACTTTAGTCCAAACTTTTGACGGATAGTCCAAGGCAAAAATGTCATTTCTCTCATTGATTAATTGTTTATTTACATACTATGTAATAAAATAATGTGCCGTAACAAATTCGTTTTATTCTGTTTCGTAAGGGCGGGGGGAGGGGTGTTAGGCTTTTCCTCTTCTGGACCACGAAGGTCATTTTATTTTCAAAAACGGACCCCAAATGAAAATAATTGGTGACCCCTACTAGTATGTGTTCCCGTGATGCCTGCTGGCAGTGGGCTCACCACGACGTTTCGATGAAATATTATCATCTTCAAGTGGCAGACATTTCAAAATGCTGTCAATGAAGAATACAAAAACACACAATTATTTGATCTCAAAATAGCCCCCTTCACCATTTAACAGATTTGAACTGTGCTAAGCAAGTTTTAAATGATAATATTCTAATAACTACATAAGTAATATAATTATATAGATTTTGCAATATTTACAGTGTTCTTTCAAATAACAGTATTGAAGAAGATAAATTTAAAGTAAATACTACTTATGGTACATGTATATATGCAAAATAAATTCAACAGTCTATGGAAGTGCAAGTGATAAGTATGGGGGTATATATCTACTAATAGTAAATTATTCCTATTTTATAAAAAAATAATAAGAATATGAAATTGTTAAGAGCGAAACCCAAATGTTTTCAAACACTACTGACTTTTTGATGCTTGAAATTCGGTTATTTTTTACAAATAAACACACTGCACAATACTATATTTTACGATCACTTCATGTTCCAAGTGGAGTA
The DNA here is from genome assembly GCA_947579605.1 of Athripsodes cinereus. Taxonomy (NCBI): domain Eukaryota; kingdom Metazoa; phylum Arthropoda; class Insecta; order Trichoptera; family Leptoceridae; genus Athripsodes; species Athripsodes cinereus. Next base: position 11,011,613 of record OX388322.1, read on the forward strand.
GGCGGAAAAAATGGAACGCCATATAAGCCTTTCATTACATATTTCTTCCGTTTCGTCCAGATTCTGAGAATTTGATCCACGTAAATCTCGTTCGTCCGCGTTTTCTCACACCCTTCTTTCAGATATATAATATTATACACTCTCTTCGTCATCTGTTCGCACCATAACATGTCTAAACCATCGCAACTTATTTACACTCATTCTATTCACAACACACCTATCGCATCCACTCATTCTTCTAATATCCTCATTACTCACTCTATCACGCAACGTTTTATTTACAATTCTCTTCAGTGATCACATATCCACAGCACATTTTGTTCCGTTAAAGTTTACAAACAAATATGAAAACGTCAAACATGCTAAACAAGTAATAACTAAAAAAAGAAATAGTAAAAGGACTAACTACAATTTATTGTGAATTAGTTTGACAGGACTACAAGATATAAGAAAATATTAGGTAATTAATTCCCGTCTTATTTGGGATGTTAGCCAAAATAGAAGTCCCATTTGGCCATATCCATACCTGGAATTTATTTTTATTTTTATCCAACTCACCGCATGAGATACCTGTTGAAAAATGCATTTAATTATATAAAAATATATCAATAAATACTTTTTAGTAGGCAATCCTGGATTCACAGCATTATTATTAGGTCACAAATTCATAAGTGTAAAAATTCTAAAAGTACAATGTATTATTTCATGACTAAAAATTCGCTTAGAAGAATGCGCTTAATTTCAACATACTTATTATGTTATTTATTTTCATATTGTATTATATTAAGTGAAATTGATAAAATATTAAATACTCGGAAAACCTATTCTACTCGTAAATCGAAATCGAAAAATATTCTAAAAAAATAGGAAATACATATTATTTTTATCGTACCTGACCCTCAGTCTGTGCCAAAGCAACATATCCTTTAGGATCTAATGCTGGAACAGGAGGTAAGTCTTCCAAACTATTGGATATTCCAGAGCTCACAGGTGTGCAGTCAACCCATAATTCAGCTACACCACGGTGAACATTTAAGACCAGTTTATGCCATGCTTTATCGAAAATCTAAAAGAAAAAATAGTATAAATAACATTTAGAAACATTAATGAAAATTTCGGAATTCTTTAATCAAAAGTAGATTGTCCTACCGGAGCATCTGTAAACGTGGTCTCTTGCATTCCGCCATCGCCATTTGAGAATGCCAATGTGAGTTCCTTGCTTCTGGGTTCTAGAGCCAACCTAAACTGCGGCCTTCCTTTTGAATCCCAAGCATTTATCAAATTCCATGGTGATTTACCCACTGGAGGTCTTCTAGATCGAAACGTACAAACCAAAGAGAATTCTGAAGGAAGTCCTTGAGGGAAAACTTCTCTGAAAAATATATTGCGTAAGTTAAAGCGTCTTAGAAAAGGTTAATGATATTAACAATATACCTAATCTTTAGTTTACAAAAGTATTAGATATTCTTAATACAAGTGTTTAATTAATATACTGACTTAGTTGTAAGAGTAAGGTTTGATCTTTTATCCAATCTATAAGCAGTCTGCAATCTGCTCGATCCTCTGACGCTAGCCACCCCGGGGTATCTCGCTCTGGCTCCGGGAATATCCAAACCAAATTGCCTAATTAGATCAAGGCTATGTAGATCTGGATCACAAGGTCGCCTGCCTTCTCGGAGAAATAATTCTGTGAATGATTTAATATGTTTCTATGAAGAGATATCATAAATTGATTAATGTGAATTGTATATTTTATTGAAGTGATGACGGCACAACTCACGTGCATTAGTGTTAGACACTGAATTGAAGACAATAATCACAGCCACAAAGTTGAGTAACAATGTACGTCTTAATAATCTGAAACGAGGCAATTTATAAATTGATTAAATAGTTTTTGAAATGTTACGTGGTTTACATTGTGGAATTCCAATTAAATTGTTAAATATTTACATTCAGTATTGAAGATGAAGCAGTAAGTTTTGAAAACGTTTAATTCATTAAAATAAAAATGGGAAATGTAATATTTTTTTCTATTCTATAAAATATAAATATTTAATGATTAATGTGGATTCACAGCTACATCAATCTAGATTCACATCTAGAGTTTTTTTTTTACATGTAAATTAACAATGGACATTTCGAAATAATTATGTTTCCATTTTGTTTATTTTTTGTTCTTTAAATTACAATCTGTTTTCCATTTGTCAGTTACTCCTTCATCAAATCATGTAATGAAAAAAATGCAGATGCGAATCCGAATGTCCAAAGGTATGCAAATATTCGCAAATTTGAACATCTGGTACTTATATAAATCACAAGTGTACACCAATATGTTAATAAGGCTATATATTATAACAGTAACAGTGGTCTGTACCTTGTCTAGATAGAGACATCCATCTCCCTCTTTTTGCAAAACCTTAATTGAATTGACATAATCCATTATAAAGTTAATCGATGTTTTAGTTTAAAACACCATACCCAAATACAATATACGGCATTATTCCTTTATATTTTTCCATCCACATACCTTAATACCCAATAACAACATGTTTTTCTATAGAAATGTCTTTCACTGATCAAACAGAATTTTAGAATAATACCTAATATTTTAGCTAAGTAGGACAAACCACTCATCTCCATCAGATTATTATATAATTATTATTATATATTTACAGTATGATGAGTGGATCTATTCCTTAATCAAACCGAACTACCCCAGTTGTTCACTTGTTCAGAGAGGCTAAGAGACACATTAACTAAAGGTCAACAATACAGTTATTCTATCTACTCAATTACTTTAATTAATTTTTGGGAATATTTTATTGCAATATTTAATTAACAGTTTGTGGGAAAATAGACAGTGTCTAGCAATTTAAATTAAATGTGAATGTAATTTATGCCATTGCCACTATATTGTATTACTCTTACATTATGTGATTGTGAATTTATACAACCATAAAAATAATATAACATTAAATTGCCACAAATCATCCCACAATAGATGTTTTGCCATAATCGCAATAGGAATAGTACAAAATAACTCTTTAAGCCCGTAGTCCAAACACATTTTAGCGTTACGTTTTCGTTTCGTTTTCATTCGACAATAGACGACTTCCCGAGTAAGTGTCAATTTTCGTAGCTTATTGCACATTACTTGTGTATTTTAGCTACGAAAATTGACACTTACTCGGAAAGTCGTCTATTGTCGGACGAAAACGAAACGAAAACATAACGCTAAAATATGTTTAGACTAAGGGGGCTGAACATGTAAAAAATATGTCAATACTTTTACAATGATAATCTTAATAATACTATTTTCTTGCAAGTTTATATACAATCCACATTATAAATATAAGTTTGTATGCTTGAAAATGCTCGTGAGTACCACGTGACTTGATCACATGAATCAAATTCTCGAGGACAGCCGTGTGTTAAGTAAAAGAAATCAAAATGTGTGCATAAGAAATTGTATGTCAAAGAAGAGAAAATATATAAATATACTCTCTGATTACACTACTTAGGATACGGTGTGAGGGTATAGATAGAAAATATATAAATATACTCTCTGATTACACTACTTAGGATACGGTGTGAGGGTATAGATAGAAAATACAATATGAAATTTTTGAGGTACTTCGTGTCATTATATGTTTCCTTAATAGATATGTAAATAATTATGTAGTACATAAAGATCGTGAATATTTTTTCATATAAATTTTGTACCTAGTATGTTATTTTGTATGATTTATTTAACAAATAAGTACTTACGTTTTATTGTTCTTGTATACCTAGCAAAAAGCGGTAAATTGAACTATCAGGGTTAAAACACCGTCCCTTTTAAAGGTTATTTTGATTAATAGACAAAGTCAATAACATAAAGTCAACAATGTGTTAATTAAGTGTACAAAACTATAGGTCAGGAGACGTCATTAATTTTAATAAAAATATCATAATTCATTATAACGATAGCCAATCGTAACGATTACGCACTTACATAATAATTATTGTGGAAGTTACATTCATAGCTATCGTGTTACATATTATTTTCTTACAATAAAGGCAAATAAGCTTATTTAAATAACTATACTATACTATACCATCACGGCATATCCCACAAGTGGGGTAGCCAGCAGATCAGCTGCATGTAAGAAACGTGCAAACTTTCCTCTTCGTGCCAATATAAAATCAAGACATTCAGGATGAGTGGCAAACCTCATCGCTGAATTTAAGATGTAAAATGTCTTAATTTTTTCGAACACCTGCCTTTTACAGGACACTCGAAAACTTACGCAGAAGAGTGGGAGACCAATTCTTTACCGGATGCTCCACGGGATTGTTTAAATTCACGTCTCATATATGCAAATATTTAAATTCACGTCTCATATATGCAACAAAAAGCTTACAATTAAATTCCGATATTAGTTTTACAATACTCCACAGCACCACCTCGTATATTATGCAGCCGTGACATAATAATCAATATTATGCCTTCTTCTTCTTGATCCACATTTTTCAAATGTGAAATAAAACAGGAACAATTTTTACCCCTGAAGAATGATAATGATATTAAACTTTTTGAAGTGAATTTATTCCACAAAACGGGGCACTATAAATTGTCTTCATAGTTATTATTACCTATTTATTCCACAATTTAACGGCGAGTTTATTTACGGTATCTTCCATTAACTGGAAGAAAGAACCAGCCCACGGAATTTGAAAAATCACTCTTTTGAGGGGGACTGCAAAAAAATTTTGTGTTCGTTCCCGGTTAAAAGAATAGATACATTTATACCTATGCATATTTTTTTATTCTTACCTAATTAGTTACATCATAATCTTCAATGAATATCGGAATTTCGGATTATCTTTTCGTAACGCTTGTTCAAATTTAAGAATCAAAGTTTTACCATCGCTGGTGCAAAGTTAACAGCCACGCACAACTAAGTATATGGCAAAACAAATTAATACTATAGACTCTGTCCTTCATTAAGTTAATAGATTCAATTTATTGCTTTAAATAAGTGGTAGGCAATAAATAATCTTTGATTGAATGATTTTATATATTTTTCAGTGTTCTTACTGAAGCTTGTTCGAATCGAAATAAAAAATAGATGGATTGACAATGTCATATATTTTTATCGTTACCAACTTTTTTATTCACATGACAGAAATCAGCCTCTTAGTGCTGATTGAGTCATCTTCTTCCACAACATTCCCAACACTCTGATGTCATCAAAGGAACGGTGTATTGTGAATGAAATGTTTTTTCAAGCCGTCGGAATCCTCGTAGATTTGTAAAATTTTATGAATCATTACTATTGTCTATGGTTTGGATTTTGAAATGTCGTGGAAGGAACTCATACGACTGGAAGAAAACCGCTTTGAGTGAGGGAGCAGAAATTTTGTACTCCCAAAAGAACTTGTTCAGTATAACTCATTTTTAAATGCTTATATAGGTAGTGTATTGTCAATTGGAAGGTTGGTTTTAGACCAACATTAATTGAGCGTTTTAAATGCAAAGACACATCGGTCCATTTTCCACAAACATTTAACTATGAATGCAAAAATGCTTCTATTTTCAATGACTTGAACCTAATCTGTATACTCGCACAAATATGTTTATAAAAACTGCTGTGAAAGTATAAACATTTTATTCCATTTGAACAGATCTCAGTAGGCCTAGTCAAAACACATTTAAGCGTTACGTTTTTGTTTCGTTTTCGTTCAAACGTTAACGACGTTGCGAGAACGTGTCAATTTTCGTAGCTACTTGTGTATTTTAGCTACGAAAATTGGTGTGTTCTCGCAACCTCGTCTTGTTTGAACGAAAACGAAACGAAAACGTAACGCTTAAATGTGTTTTGACTAGGTCTTTATTTAAAATTTTCTTACAAGGAGGATTGCACAATAAGTCAACGATTTCAAAGCAAGCTGTCATTCGACTTAAGTGAGATGTAAAAACACACTTCGATCCACAACGTTGAGATGCAAGAAGGCTTCTATAAAAAAAATGTTTGTTTTTTTTAAAAAATGCTCGGTTTATTAATTAAACATTAGATTATTATATGATATAAAATAGATGTTGATAAAGAAAACCATTTTTGAAACTGAAAATATTACAGGTAAACAATGTGATGTTATATCAGTTTCAGTGTTCGATATGCCTTTGCATCTAAAACCCTCAATTGTTTTATTTTGTTTTAAAATGAGGAGAAGTTAAAAACATGTTGTATTCAAACATGTTTTGGAATCAAATCGTAAAAACAATACCTAATTATTATATCATTTGTCAAATCGCCAAGTGACAATCATGTATACCTAATAATAATAATGTAACTAGGACGATAATACATAATATCGCAACATAAAAATGTCCGCATGAATAATAAATATTGAAATATTATTATTGAATAAGTTTAGATGACAATACCAGATGATTGTGTGATGTCACCAGACAGACTTAAAAATGTTCGACTATCAAATCAATTCTATGTAATTGTGATTTAGAATCCAGCACGCTGTCAAATGTGTATTATTAGTAGAAAAACAAACATCATCTTACAATAAATAATTCTATCAATGTAACCATTTGCATGCATTGTGTAGTCACGTAATGGATAGAGTTATACGAGTACTATCATATAAATGCACGTATTTTTCTCATTGTGTTGTTTTAGTTAAAACATTTAAAATGATTGAAGAACTGTGTACCTACACTGTTCACCCGTTAATTATTTGTATTATTATAAATCTTTACGAACTGATTCCACTGTCTCAAAACATAATCATATATAGCAACACAGTGTTACTGTTCCTTTACTACTAGATAACTGAATAGGGCTACTATTTAAAAAAAAAAATTAAATAATATTCTGGGCAACTTACTTTGCATTTTTTTTTATTGTTGTTTTTATTAGTGTTTTATTTTATTTCATTTATGAGTTTTAGTAATGATAATCTTAGAGAAATATGCAAAAAAACATAGGTAATATTTTATTTATTATTTTATTAATACATTTTACGGCATGAGAGCCTATTTCAAAACAATAAAGTTGGCAGAAAAACTGTAAAATTACACAAAAAATATTACATACATTACATAAAAACAAATTTAAAAATACACACATACATTAGGTAACTTAATAAACATATTCTATCATACCTCAAACACGAACGAATTATATTATTTTTTACATATTTTTGGAACACTTTTACATGGACTTTTTGTGTAACTATTATTGGCACAGAAAGGATAGTTTGCATGTTTATTACGTGCAGTTAATCTGCTGGCTACCCTACTTATCGGATATTCCGTGATAGATAGAGAAATATAGGCAAGGATGCTAGAAGTTTTTACAAGAACATGCAAGAATATACAAGAAATAATATTTTACATAATAATCTATGAATTGTATTCAACAACAACTCACTATCATACGAGTAATTAGAAGAATGAATGAATTTATGCTATGCCAACTCACGTAAATATCTATTTGTGGGTTGAAATAAGATATCTTATAGTTTGCATGAACTATTCATCAAACTAATGAATGCTGTACATCAATGTATCAAACCACAAAAATTAAAGGTGTTCAAAATTTAAACCAAAAAATGCATTCTTGCTTTGCTAACACTATTTCACAGCGCGCCATAAAAATCGATTATCTCGTGTTTTATGGCGTGTTTTAACACATCGTGGTATCAAAACATCAAAGTGCATGCACTCATTCTGTAAGTTTTCGAGTGCCTATTGAGTCAAATGAAATATCTAACATCTTCGATCCAGCGATATGGTATGTCACCTATCTTGAAAATCTTTTTTTCATGGCACAAAGAGGATGTATAATTAATTCACTCCATTTGTACAAAATCCCGTGAAGTCATAAATTGATACAGATCGCCAGGACGCAAACCACAGTTTACCTATTTTATGATTTTTAATCAAGTCCAGGAATTGAAGCATGCAGGAAACAAGCAGATGTCCAACACCTTGGGTATAAGACAATCGTGGCTTTCAAATATTAAACATACTCCGCTAGTAATAACGTAGTAGGTACCTACTTTGATAATACATTTATGATTTTATATCACTCGCATGAGGGCATTGCAGCTGATTACTTATAAAATATTGTGACCAACTCAATAGATTGTGGGACTGGCAATAATCAATTCCTACATAATAATAGTTTGAATGCATTACAACAGATAGATGCAATATAATATTGTACCTTGTACCAACCTACAATTAGGTTACAACTACTTACATGGGTACCTACTCATAATATCATTCATTCATACCATCATAGTGACGGATATATATGCCCCCCCCCCCTTTGCATGTGACTTGATTATTTTCTTTTTACGATAAAAATAAAATAGCTCAAGATATCTTTAGCGCCCCCCTTGAGTTTTTTTCTGAATCCGCCACTGTACCATCAAGGCATTTCTCACAAGTGGGGTAGCCAGCAGAATAACTACATTTAATAAACATGTAGCCTACAAAAATTAAGACATTCAGAACGGGAGGCACATGTACATCATCACTGAATTGAAAATGAACGTCTTATCTGCCTTTTGTAGTACCTACATCCCAAAACTTACTAAAAAGACCAATTCTTCGTCGAGAGCTCCACTATCTACATATTTATTAGGAAACAATTTATCAACTATCAACTTTAACTAAATTTCGTAACAGAACATGTTTTATAAATTAATTACTTTAGGCGCCTACCTATGTACCTATATGGAACTCAGTTAGTCAATTCCACTATATTGGTCAAGGTTCATGCTTTCAGGTACACATGTTCATAAAGAAATATGTTTATACACTGTAAAGTAAATTTGACACCCAGGTTCTATAGCAAAAGTAAGAAAACAAATTAGATAGTAGAAATTTACTGTCTTCTACTAATGAAAATTGAACCCAGTTTATATATGTATAGGGTACTAACGTATTCATATATAAATATGATTTTATAAAAGGGAAAGAACTGGAAAGCTTACTAAAAGAAGGGATCTGAGGAAGCACAGGCGTCCAAGGACCACGTAGCTTAATCACATGGATCAAATTCTCAATTACGGCTTTGACTTAAATAAGAGGAATTGAGGTGAGTGTATGAGAAAATGTATGAATATAGAAGAAGCGAAAAAATTATGTAAGGATAGATCTATATGGCGTTCTGTTCACTCTGCCTACCCTACTTGGGATACTGCCAACAGTTTTAATATAGTAGGTAATAATATAGTGCTTAAACTTACATTCATATTCTCAACCTGTAATGTAAAAAATGAATATGGTTTATATATACGAGTATTTGAACCAGAACTTCTTGAAGTTGTTTCATAATGGATTTTTTACTAAATGTGAATAAAAGGTGATTTAAAAAATAGGCTATAGTCCAATACTAGGTTCATTAGTTGGCATTGTATTTGGGGTATGTGACAATAGCGCGGAGCCATGAGGCAGGTCAACAACAACAATTGTTACGAATTACAGAGACATTGGACATTAGCATGTCACGAATCATATTATATTATATGCCTACCTATATATATATATGAGAAGACAGGACCTCACAACGAGTCTAAACGAATACCATTTTATTACACCTATTATCAAAACAGTCTTTGCAATATGACATCATTTCGTCAATCATTCCTGATAAACTGAATCATCCTTCGCGTATGTTTGGGTGTAATGGTTTTTTTTTATCTGGTTTCAATTATAGAGTCACATTTTTCAATTACTCTAAATTTCAGGGATTCTTTGAATATGGAATATCTATCAGTAACATGAAGAATGATATAGGTACAACATTTGAAATTTTTTACATAAATTTTTTTACGAAGGATCCCGTCTGGATAATTAAAAAATAAATAAGCCGCAATGGGGTTTATTAATTTTTTATTAATCGGTACTATTTTTGCCTATTATAGGCGCATGCGCAATGTAGTGCCAATTGATAAAAAAATAAACCCTATAGTGTTGATAAATAAATAATTTTTCATTTGATATATAAACTATCGCATACTCAATAATAATTGGAATTATATTCATAGTGCTCAATATTATAGTTGGTTGGTATCCCCCGTAAAAAAAATATGCAGGAAATTACCAAATTGTAGAGAGAAAAGTATAGCTTAATAGTTTGCCTACTATTTTACAGAACAAATTATAAATATTTAGATATATTCACCTAGGTACTGAAAATTACAAATTTTGCAATAATTATACATATAGCTGTAGCAACTATTTATTTACCTACACAGTGAACGGCTATATAAGCCTTTCATTTTTTTTTGTAAGAAAGCTTATTAACATTTTTTTTGTAATCATTTAACATTATTTCAAAATTCTTTGTATTTATGTTTCTTGTAATCATCTCCAGTACACAAGTTTATAGTGTCACATGAAATTACTATCGTGATTTTAACTTAGTGGTGAAGCGAAATAAAATAGATCACACCGTAATTTATTTAATTATGTTAATGACTTGACCATTCACTCTATTAATCTAAACACTCTATTATTGTATGATTGGTAAAATTTATTCTGTTCCGCTACTACATATTTTTCAATTCTTTATGTTCATTACTATTTGGTGTCACTCGGTGACCTTAAAAGAATACTTTTCTCTTCACTGGAAATAAACATCAAAATTTATCACAAAGAAAAATCGTAATTGAATTAAAATATTCACCCCTTTTAGTTGTTTTCTTTTTACTAGTTATAGAAATATTTGACTAATTTTAACAGAAGTTATTTTCTCTGACTTATGACATGGATAAGGTTTTGCAAGGTTTCATTAATAATTAAATAAATCTTTAACTATATATATATTATAAGTTAGATTATGGGAGCTCTATTTTAAATTTATAAACAATATGTTGATACTTATAAAAGGCGCGTGTTGAATATTGAACTCAGAATAATTAACACGTGTTATTAAAGAGACACGAGTTTAACGAGGTTAACCTTGTAGACACTTGCTTAGGAGACACGTGTGTTATTATTTTGAACAAAGAAAATCCTTGAACGATACACATGGACAAAGAATCAAGATATGAACTTTAATAATTGTTTATATAAAAAAAAGGTTAAAACATAACTGAATGTTTGTGAGGAAGATGAGGTAAGTTGCATTTGGGTTTTGTTGAACTGATAATTTACTTGAGACAATAATAGGAAATTCTATAACTTACTTGGGATTTGCTTAGTCTGAAACTTTATAAAGATATATATTAACAATTGTAAACATTTCGAATAAGAAAATGTTTGTAAAATTGTATTGAATATTAAATTCCTCACTATTATAATAGTCAAGTTAGGTTTTATTGAAGTATTAAAACTGCTTGATACTTTGTAAAAGTTATTTATATATAAATAATTAAAATATTGTAAATAGAAATGATATTCTTACAATGAAATTGATGTTTCTTAAGGAAATTCGATTTACGAAAAACTGATAAAAGTTACCCAACGCTTCGATTTAGTTATTGACACGTGTCGTCTGTTTATAAGAATATCATGAAGTATCCATCGATTTTTAAACTGTAAGGATAAAAGGAGTGTTATATTTTGATTTTCTGAGAATATTTATGTACGAAATGAGGGAAGTTATAATGGCTTGTTTTATTGTAAGTTGCAATCAGAATGAATTTATTCGAGTAAGTAAATTCGCCGAATGTTATATAGATAAGAAAATAGCATTTATTAACAATTCAGTTATTTATTTTGACAAAGTGAGGTAAATGGATAGATGTTTTAATTTAAATTACATAATTAAGATTGGAGTATGTATTTATGAAGTGTTTTAAGGAATTGTATTCAAGATCATAAACAACTTTTACTGTTTTATTGAGATTGAAGTTTCATTTTATCTATAGTTTTGGGATCTTAGTTGACTGATAAATACGAATTGTTTATATAAATAATAACTTAGTACTTATATGAAATGGTGGTAATAGTTGGTTGAAGCGTTATAACCCTGGATTTATTGGGTTCATGGAGATATACTTCAACATGGAGAGTAGATACTAGTATCTACTTGGGTGAAGAAAGTAGGTAGGTACCAAATTGAATTTTAGACAAAGAAATGGGAGATTATAAATATGATGTCACAACATCGACTCGGGAGAGTGTTTTCTTGCAAGGAGATGAGAGAGGAATAAAATTAAATTCAGTGTTGTATTTTGATTTTTGGTGTACTCCTCTCCAAGTAGAAATTAAAATATGTTTTTTTCTTCTTTTGTGATTATCTCTATTTTGAGATAATAAGAAATCATCCTAAATTAAAATCAATAAAATTCTAAAATTAAATTCAGTGTTTTCAGTGTCGAGAATTGCAGAATATATCATCTTTAACCGAAGTTAAGATTCTTTTCTAGTTTTTTAATTTTATTTTATAGAATTTAACTGTTTTGAATATTTTATTTTAAAAATTTTCTTTTATCTTATTAAATGTCTCTTTTAAAGTAAAGTTTGATAATTTCTTGTGAGATTGACTAGTTTGATATTTTATTTTCTACATTGTTAGATTTGTAGACTAGCATTGTTTGCAATTTTGTCTTGTGGAGGATTACTCAATTATGTGAACAGAGTCGAATTCAGAACATAAAATTATTTTATTTTCCCAAATTAATAAAATTTGGATAACTAATATTATTTGTAAATTTAATTTATAGACATTACTTGATAATAAGAGCAGGGACGGACTCAGAAACATTGAATAAATTTTTATTTTTATGAAATTTTGAATACTAACTTGAGCATGAATTTTTAAACTCATATTTATTTTATGTAAATATCTCTTATTATATCATAAACTAACGTCCCACCATCCACACCCACAAGTCCCAGCGTGGAATACTGGGATACCCAGCGTGAAAAAAATTAAAATTCGTGATTAAACTTCTTCCGGTTATCATGGCCGCAAGGCTAAGCGAATTCCGCAGAAAATATTATATTATTATATTTTATTTTGCATGAAAATATATATGTATTGTATTCTCTTAATTTATCATATTGTATACTAATGAGGCTGACAATAGTGTATGAAAGGCTGTGTCAGATCGAAATTTGCGTGTGTAGGAGCAAATTTTCACTAACAAACCAATTTTTATTGTTATATTAACCAAAAATAGTCAGTGATTGAATTTTGTCAAACTTTGGTTCAGTAAAATATTTCATCTCGATGCGCCCCTGGCGTTGTATACAGATTCTATTTTATGTATGAAACCATATGCCTTTTATAAATAAAACTGCATTCAAAACTAATCTGTAATATAATTACAGAAATAAACTTTCGATAACGTTGAATCATAAGTTTGATAAAATATTATTTCATTGACTATTTCTAACAAATAACATGGATTTCTGTGGTACATAAAAAAATTTGATATTTATTCTTGATTGTTATTGTGTGTTGTTTTCTTTGTGTATTTTCAGCAATAAGGTAAGGCTTTTATACTTGCTAACGCAGAGTATAAAAGGAAATAATTTATTAATTACTAACCTTTATGTACAACAGAAAATTAAATTTTGATTGTTATATAAATTATGCTTTTATGTTTCTGAATAGAAATTATTGTTTGTTTTCCACTGATAAAATTTTCTTTTATAAATCGTAAACACAACGTAGAAAAGGGTCCTTTACGTAAATTTTCTTTCCTCTAGATGTATCATGAGCCAATTTCTTTGAAGAAACGAAAATTGTTGAATTTAGCGACCGACACTTTTGACGGGTCTTACGTTAAACGTTCGGGAATAATTTTAATTACGGTGAAGTGTGAACTGATATGGGTAGACTAGCGAGTATATATTATTATGTACGTATGACATCTTTACACACAACGAATATAATTATTCATAGATCTTATAAGTAGGTAGGTGATATGAAAGTATTTTTGTATTATTAAATTTTAATCGGAATATTATAAAGACGTAATTGCGAAAAGAAATTTAAAAATTTGCGTAGATTGGATAAACTCGATTCTTTTTAGTTTAATTACTTCCAACTCAGAGGATAAATACGTATATATCCTCTCGTCGAAATAAATAAATATATTTTATTTATTTCCTGTCAATGTGGTCTCAACGGTTTTTCTTTTTCTTTTCCTCTTGTGGGGAGGGACCACGACAGAAAATGGTTGCCGTTTGTCCAGGATATAATGTCTGTCATTGCAGGCATTAGACATTGGGTTACTATGTAGCGAAGGAAAGTTTTCTGTCATAGGCTATGACAGAAAATGGCGTGTGACCAGAATTATCTCTGTCATTGCAAGGGTAAAATTCAGATTCGGTCATAGCAGAAATAGATTTGAGCTAGTATAGTTAGTTGGAAGAAATAGATAAATATCCAATCTTTAAATTAATTTGTCTTACAGAGGAGTGGGGGGGGAGAGATAGATTAATAGTCTTATGGAAGAGAGGGGGGGTTTCTACACGAGAAGCAGATTTTTTGTCTTGGGGGGGCGGTGAAATTTTCCAGTATTTTGACTTTGAATTATGTTAGAACTCTCTGCCTATCCTTTAAGGGGGTGACTCGCATTTCAAAATTGATGACAGAAGACGGCGAATATTATAGAACACATTATGAACACTAAAAATATGTTAAATTAATTGAATCGAGAGCAAACTAAATAAAAATTGTTAGCATTTTTTTTTATATCTATTAGAAATTATAAATATATTATTAGTTTTACAAAAACGAACTCGTTAAGATAAATTTATTATTACAGTAGGAATGAGCTGGTGATAATAATATTATATCTTGATATTAAGTGGATCGTGGGTTTTTTTATATGTACCTATTAAGATGTTATGTATATAGAATGGTAAACATTTTTTTGTTAGTTATTTATTTCAGTTATGTGAGAGTTAAACGACCTACCTTGAAATAATTTTTGAAGGATGAATTTTATGGGGTTTTTGACTGTTGAATACTGTAATAATTTATGGGGTTGAGATGTGTGTCAGTAGTAATATTTTTTTTTGTTAGATATGTATAGTTTTATATATATAGGAATGTCACTCAATAGTTGGTCGGTTTATGATAAAGAAGCGTGTTTTAGATTGTGGATATGTTCGAATTTGAATATGTATGAGGTTGCGGCATTGTCAGGTTGATTAATTTGGGTAAATATGATTTTACAGATATTAAATATACAAGATGAAACCGGTATCGAAGAAAAACGTTATAAGAGAAAAGAGGAATATAATTAAAAAGAAACCAAATGGAAATGTTATTAAAATCTCTACTATTGTCAGAAAACTGATGTCTCCAGTTATGGGTAAATTAGGTGATTTAGAACGAAGGATGAGATTAAGAAGTGATATCAGGTCAGAATATATCGATACAACAAATAATATTGCACCCATTTCAAAGAGACCTATTTGTCAAGAAGTGTGTAATCATTCTTTGTCAAAACCGAAGTTTCCAGCAAAGGGAATCAGTCCGGTAAATTTTATTGAAGAGATGAAGGAATATATTAGGAAGACTAATAACGAGTATAGAACAATAGAGGTCGTCCTAGAATGTTTGGTTGACGAAGCAAAGAACTGGGCAAGCATATATCGGGGAAGATGGGCAACATTTAAAGATTTTGAAAAAGATTTTCTCGCAAACTATTGGGGAGAGGTTTCACAACTGAATATAAGGAAACAGATTTTAAATTCGAAATGGGAACCATTAATGGGAAAGTCTATGGTATCGCATTTTTCCGAATTTTGGGAAAAATCGCGAACCTTGACACATTACGTGGAAGAGAGTCTACTGGTTAATGACATAATGAGACACTTTCCCAAGGAAGTGCAATCTCTCTGGTTCTCTAGAGAGTGTGGAACAGCGATGGAAGCTGCAGATTTACTAAGTAGATTGGGGAGCATGGTATCTAATGAGGACGTAAGTCCTTTATACAGAAACAGACAATTTCCACGACAACAACAAAATGTGCCGACACAAAGACATGCAGATGCAAACATGATACAGGTAGAAGAAAATAATCTTCCTCAAAAAGAAATGTATGGTGATTGGGTGAGGGAAGGGACCTCTTCAGTAATTGATAATGTGCCGTTTTCTGAAGAAGGGAATAACAGCACTGAAAAGGGAAGCGAATATTAGTTGAAACGGACCCTCAATATCCAACTAACATGATAAATGAGGGAATACATAATTATCAAAATCAAGTTGCTGTTAATATTATGTTAAAGCAGGGTTGGATGCCACGGGAAGGACTGGGAGTGAAGTTGCAAGGAATAAGAAAGCCCATTAAGGGCGTAATACGAGAGAGAGGATTAGGATTAGATTATAATCTAGATTATTGTTTAGAAATTAGAAGAGATAAGAATATAGAGGACATATTGTGTGAAAAGGATAAAACTAATGTAGAATATAAGCATGTTATGTACAGTAACACTGTATTTGAAGAAAATGAATATACAGAGACTGAAAGAGGTGGGGATTTCCTAGAGTTACCAGAGATAATGGGAAATATAAGAGGACATCCAATTAATTGTTTAATTGATACAGGCAGTCAAGTCACTTGTGTAGAGTTAGATTTTGTAAGGTTTTTAAGGGAGAAAATAATATGTGATTTGCCTATTACACCGATTACGCCTATTCAGTTGAAAGGAGCTGTGGGACAGCGAAGTTGTAAAATAAATAAAATTGCTTTGATTCCACTTACGTTAAAAACAATCACGATTAATATTCTTTGTTTGATAGTTCCGAATTTAATACGTAAAATAATTATAGGATATGACTGGCTTAATGATCATTCTAGTATTATCACGTGTAAGATACCGGGACAGTTGAAATTCATTTATAATCAAGATAGTTATGAAGTATCGATTAGTAGGTCTAGTATACAAGTAAATATGTTAAAGTGTGAAGTGTTATTAAGTGAAAAGAAAAATGTAGATGTCTCTCGCAAATGTGTAGATGAATTGGAAATTAGTGAATTTGTTAAAGGTATAATAAACACTGAGGGCATTAGATCAAAGATTTACCAGGTATTGTTGAATAATAAGGAGGTGTTTTCGGATTATCCTGGTAGGACAAATTTATATCATCATAAGATTTCATTAACAGATGAAAAACCATTCATAAGGAAACCATATCCAGCACCTATGGCATATAGAGGTAGAATTTGGGAGAAGCTATTAGAAATGGAGGCCCTAGGAATATTGGAACGAACTTCCACAGAATATGCGAGTCCACTGACATACACTCTGAAAAAAGATGGGACTGTTAGAATTTTATTAGACGCCCGTGAGCTAAATACTAAAATGATAGCGGATATTGAGAGACCACCATTAATATCGGAAATAATTCAACAATTTCACGGAGTTAAATACATAACAACTTTAGATCTAAATAATGCATATTTTCAGATTCCTTTAGAACCAGATAGCTGTAAATATACCGGCTTTGTATTCAATGGTCGATCATTTGTTTACAAAGTATTACCTCAAGGGTTGAAAACATCTGTAGCGGGATTTTGTAGAGCAATGGATATTATATTGGGATCTGAGGTACGAGATTTTTGTATAAATTATTTAGACGATTTACTAATTGCAACAAAAGGGGATATGAATGAACATGTAACACACATATCACGCGTACTAGATAGATTAAAATTAGCGGGGATGACATGTACTTTGGCAAAATGTCAATTCTTTAATGTTAATGTAAAATTTTTAGGCCATATTATTAGTCCTCTTGGAGTACATATGGATCCTGAAAAAATTGCTGCAATTAGAGATTTTCCAGCACCCACTAAAGTTAAACAAGTTAGAGCATATT
Organism: Athripsodes cinereus; assembly: GCA_947579605.1. Lineage (NCBI taxonomy): Eukaryota > Metazoa > Arthropoda > Insecta > Trichoptera > Leptoceridae > Athripsodes > Athripsodes cinereus. The sequence goes on from OX388322.1 coordinate 11,029,417, forward strand.
TGGGTTTATGTAATTTTTATGGTAGATTTTCAAGATTTCATGCAGGTACTGTAAAACCCTTATGTGAACTTTTGAAAAAAAATGTGAAGTGGCGTTGGACGGAAATAGAAGCTAAAGCTTTTGAAGCGAGTAAAAAGGGATTTATAGATTCGGTAATGTTATATCACCATGATCCGAACAAAATGTATTATTTACAAACCGATAGTTCTAGTATAGGTATCGGTGGAGAGCTTTATCAATTGGATGAAAATGGCGAACATCATGTAATTGGTTTCGTAAGTAAAGGATTAACAGATGCAGAGAAAAAGTGGAGTGTTTCAGAGCAAGAAATGTACGCGGTTATATATTCCTTAAAGAAATTCGAAACTTATTTACGAGGAGTGAAATTAATAATAAGGACAGATCATCATGCATTGATTTTCTTGAAGAGTTGGAAATTACATAGTGGACGTGTAACACGATGGATTTTATATCTAAATCAGTTTGACTATTCTGTAGAGTATGTTAAGGGTACCGATAATATAGGAGTAGATATAATTTCCCGCTATTCTTATGATGCAATAACTAAACAAGACGACAAGGTTTATTGTCCCGAAATCGCAGGTTTTGTTGTAGAAAGGTTAGAAAATATAAAAAAGTCAATTTTAAATATTCAAAATTTACAGAGGGAAGATTATTTTTTGTCTGACATGCTTAAATGTATTAACGGATACTTTGGGCCATTTGATAAATTGGTGTATAAATATAAACATCATTATGCTGTAGAAAATGGAGTTTTAAAATACACACATAAAGAGGGAGATATTAATCTATTGGCTATTCCGAAGGTTATGATAAATGATATCATAAGATATGTTCATGAAGAGATGGGACATGTAGGAAGAGAGAAAACAATTATATATATAAAGAAGCGTTATTTTTGGCCAAATATGATGAGAGATATAAAATTTTTTGTTAAAACTTGCAGGATGTGTCAATTAGCAAAACATAAACGATTTAACGAGAGGGGAATTGGAAAATCACTGTTACCTACTAGAATAGGAGATATTGTAATGGCAGATTTATATGGTCCTCTACCAACTGGAAGTTATGGATTTAAATATCTATTGGTTATACAGGATTCATTTAGTAAATATACAAAATTATTTAAATTATTTAAGGCTGAGGGAGAATCAATTATTAAATGTGTGAGAGAATTCCATAAAATTATAAAAATAGATAAATTATTAACCGACAATGGTAGACAATTCATTTCATGGATGTGGAAAAGACAGATTGAAGAAATGGGTATAACACTATTACATACATCATTATATAATCCAGGACCAAATGGAACGGAGCGTGTAAATAAAGAGCTGGGGAGAATGTTTAGAATTTATACTCATGTAAAGCATAATTTGTGGACAAATTTTGTTAAAACAATAGAAGAAGTCTATAATGATACGGTACATATGAGTACTAGGTATAGTCCAAATGAGATACTATTTGGCAAGCCACCTACACTATCACTGGATGGAGTTTCAGGAGTAGAACATGTGAGTTCGAACCTAGAAAATATTAGGGAACAAGTTAAGGAAAATCTAAAAATCAACGCTAACATCAGAAATAATAATTATAATCGTAAATGGAGAATAATGACTTACAAGGTTGGAGATATGGTCAAGGTAAAAACTTTTCCTAGATCGAGTAAACTAAATAAGGAAACAGGAAAATTCAACTTATTATGGGAAGGACCATACTTTGTGGGATCTATACCATTTGCGAATGCGTATATCTTGGTTGATAAAAACGGAATGGTAAAAGGTACTTATAGTCCAATGCATTTGGGGAAATATTATTTGAATGAAGGTGAAAATCCACATTGACTTTAAAACGTATGGATAGATAGGTGTATTTTTGACAATAAAATTAATGTATCGTTCCTTTTCACACAAATATTAGAAATTATAATATATTATTATGTAGGCCACCTAAGTTACACTTTTATATTTTTTTTGTAGATTGTTTTAGTTAGTTATTAAGGAAAGAAAAGAAACTAAAATAAAACTTTACTCGAGTTTTGAATTATTAATAATTTTAATGAGTTTTGAATTAATTGTTTTAAATAAGTTAATTAATTGGGTAAAATTTACTTTTAAATATTATTTCAATGGACATTTGCTTCGAAGTACATATCTGTTTTAAGTTTTATTTTAATTAAAAATATTATTTTTTTACTTTAATTACATAGATGTAATTAAATATATGTTTAATCTAAAGCATTGATTACTGTGTTACATTTATGAATAAATTATCCTCTTTTACCTCCCTTTAGAGTTTATATCAAGTGCTTTTATTATTGTTCTGATTTGTATTAGTATTTAGAATATAAATTAGAATCAGGAAGATTTATAGATGACTAAATTTATCTGTTTCTTATTTAGATTAATAACAAAGAAAAAAAAAAATATAGAATGAGATTATGATTGTTTCTAATACTTAAGGTAATTGTTATTGTGAAGGTACTGCTGAATCGTATCTTTGAATAAAATGATAATGAGTTGCATATACACGTAGACACATATTGACACGAATAAGGAAATATAAAGAATGAAAAAAAAAAAAAAATTATGAGATTAAGGAACGAAAAAAGGTGGTACTTTCATAACGATAAAATATGTTACTAAGGATAAATCGGTCTGCGAACTTTGTAAAAGAGGCTTTGGTCAAATCTGGTTGAAAGCCATTTTGGAAGGGCGGAGCGGGGGCCCTACCAGCATGTTTAAATAAAAATTGTATTTAATTATAAGAAAAAGAAAAAAAAAAAAAATTAATGTAATTATACGACAAATTAAATGAAATAGTTGTATTTTTTTTTTTTTTTTGTTTGTTGTTTTTCATTCGTTTGCAGAAAAAGAAAAGAGAATAAAATAAAGGGATATGAGATAAATTAATTATCATAACTTAACTATAGAATAACATTTCATGGTACTACTGCGTGTGATATGATTTGGGTAGAGTAGTTTATAATGTGAATATGTGTAGAGAAATACAACTTAAGTTCAGGGGCGGACCATGGTACATATATTTTAATTTTTTTTTATTATTTAAATTATGTTGATGTGTGAATAAATTTTATTAAATAAAGAAAAAGGAATCAATCTGATGCTTGTACAAAGCATTAAATTGACCTTTTTGGGGGGGAGTGACATGGATAAGGTTTTGCAAGGTTTCATTAATAATTAAATAAATCTTTAACTATATATATATTATAAGTTAGATTATGGGAGCTCTATTTTAAATTTATAAACAATATGTTGATACTTATAAAAGGCGCGTGTTGAATATTGAACTCAGAATAATTAACACGTGTTATTAAAGAGACACGAGTTTAACGAGGTTAACCTTGTAGACACTTGCTTAGGAGACACGTGTGTTATTATTTTGAACAAAGAAAATCCTTGAACGATACACATGGACAAAGAATCAAGATATGAACTTTAATAATTGTTTATATAAAAAAAAGGTTAAAACATAACTGAATGTTTGTGAGGAAGATGAGGTAAGTTGCATTTGGGTTTTGTTGAACTGATAATTTACTTGAGACAATAATAGGAAATTCTATAACTTACTTGGGATTTGCTTAGTCTGAAACTTTATAAAGATATATATTAACAATTGTAAACATTTCGAATAAGAAAATGTTTGTAAAATTGTATTGAATATTAAATTCCTCACTATTATAATAGTCAAGTTAGGTTTTATTGAAGTATTAAAACTGCTTGATACTTTGTAAAAGTTATTTATATATAAATAATTAAAATATTGTAAATAGAAATGATATTCTTACAATGAAATTGATGTTTCTTAAGGAAATTCGATTTACGAAAAACTGATAAAAGTTACCCAACGCTTCGATTTAGTTATTGACACGTGTCGTCTGTTTATAAGAATATCATGAAGTATCCATCGATTTTTAAACTGTAAGGATAAAAGGAGTGTTATATTTTGATTTTCTGAGAATATTTATGTACGAAATGAGGGAAGTTATAATGGCTTGTTTTATTGTAAGTTGCAATCAGAATGAATTTATTCGAGTAAGTAAATTCGCCGAATGTTATATAGATAAGAAAATAGCATTTATTAACAATTCAGTTATTTATTTTGACAAAGTGAGGTAAATGGATAGATGTTTTAATTTAAATTACATAATTAAGATTGGAGTATGTATTTATGAAGTGTTTTAAGGAATTGTATTCAAGATCATAAACAACTTTTACTGTTTTATTGAGATTGAAGTTTCATTTTATCTATAGTTTTGGGATCTTAGTTGACTGATAAATACGAATTGTTTATATAAATAATAACTTAGTACTTATATGAAATGGTGGTAATAGTTGGTTGAAGCGTTATAACCCTGGATTTATTGGGTTCATGGAGATATACTTCAACATGGAGAGTAGATACTAGTATCTACTTGGGTGAAGAAAGTAGGTAGGTACCAAATTGAATTTTAGACAAAGAAATGGGAGATTATAAATATGATGTCACAACATCGACTCGGGAGAGTGTTTTCTTGCAAGGAGATGAGAGAGGAATAAAATTAAATTCAGTGTTGTATTTTGATTTTTGGTGTACTCCTCTCCAAGTAGAAATTAAAATATGTTTTTTTCTTCTTTTGTGATTATCTCTATTTTGAGATAATAAGAAATCATCCTAAATTAAAATCAATAAAATTCTAAAATTAAATTCAGTGTTTTCAGTGTCGAGAATTGCAGAATATATCATCTTTAACCGAAGTTAAGATTCTTTTCTAGTTTTTTAATTTTATTTTATAGAATTTAACTGTTTTGAATATTTTATTTTAAAAATTTTCTTTTATCTTATTAAATGTCTCTTTTAAAGTAAAGTTTGATAATTTCTTGTGAGATTGACTAGTTTGATATTTTATTTTCTACATTGTTAGATTTGTAGACTAGCATTGTTTGCAATTTTGTCTTGTGGAGGATTACTCAATTATGTGAACAGAGTCGAATTCAGAACATAAAATTATTTTATTTTCCCAAATTAATAAAATTTGGATAACTAATATTATTTGTAAATTTAATTTATAGACATTACTTGATAATAAGAGCAGGGACGGACTCAGAAACATTGAATAAATTTTTATTTTTATGAAATTTTGAATACTAACTTGAGCATGAATTTTTAAACTCATATTTATTTTATGTAAATATCTCTTATTATATCATAAACTAACGTCCCACCATCCACACCCACAAGTCCCAGCGTGGAATACTGGGATACCCAGCGTGAAAAAATTAAAATTCGTGATTAAACTTCTTCCGGTTATCATGGCCGCAAGGCTAAGCGAATTCCGCAGAAAATATTATATTATTATATTTTATTTTGCATGAAAATATATATGTATTGTATTCTCTTAATTTATCATATTGTATACTAATGAGGCTGACAATAGTGTATGAAAGGCTGTGTCAGATCGAAATTTGCGTGTGTAGGAGCAAATTTTCACTAACAAACCAATTTTTATTGTTATATTAACCAAAAATAGTCAGTGATTGAATTTTGTCAAACTTTGGTTCAGTAAAATATTTCATCTCGATGCGCCCCTGGCGTTGTATACAGATTCTATTTTATGTATGAAACCATATGCCTTTTATAAATAAAACTGCATTCAAAACTAATCTGTAATATAATTACAGAAATAAACTTTCGATAACGTTGAATCATAAGTTTGATAAAATATTATTTCATTGACTATTTCTAACAAATAACATGGATTTCTGTGGTACATAAAAAAATTTGATATTTATTCTTGATTGTTATTGTGTGTTGTTTTCTTTGTGTATTTTCAGCAATAAGGTAAGGCTTTTATACTTGCTAACGCAGAGTATAAAAGGAAATAATTTATTAATTACTAACCTTTATGTACAACAGAAAATTAAATTTTGATTGTTATATAAATTATGCTTTTATGTTTCTGAATAGAAATTATTGTTTGTTTTCCACTGATAAAATTTTCTTTTATAAATCGTAAACACAACGTAGAAAAGGGTCCTTTACGTAAATTTTCTTTCCTCTAGATGTATCATGAGCCAATTTCTTTGAAGAAACGAAAATTGTTGAATTTAGCGACCGACACTTTTGACGGGTCTTACGTTAAACGTTCGGGAATAATTTTAATTACGGTGAAGTGTGAACTGATATGGGTAGACTAGCGAGTATATATTATTATGTACGTATGACATCTTTACACACAACGAATATAATTATTCATAGATCTTATAAGTAGGTAGGTGATATGAAAGTATTTTTGTATTATTAAATTTTAATCGGAATATTATAAAGACGTAATTGCGAAAAGAAATTTAAAAATTTGCGTAGATTGGATAAACTCGATTCTTTTTAGTTTAATTACTTCCAACTCAGAGGATAAATACGTATATATCCTCTCGTCGAAATAAATAAATATATTTTATTTATTTCCTGTCAATGTGGTCTCAACGGTTTTTCTTTTTCTTTTCCTCTTGTGGGGAGGGACCACGACACTTAGTATCAAGATTATTATTGTAAACTTGTTAAAATTCATACAGAAGATATGATACTTCTCTTAGTGTATTTCATAAGGACAATTTCTGTTGCAAATATGACAAAATTATCTTAAAATTGATACAAAGGTCTTGTTAATAATAATCAAAGCAAAGAAATGAAAAAAATAATGATAAAGAAAATTTTGGATTATTTTTAATCTTGAATTTACATAAATACCAATTCAAGCTAATACGTTTTCAATTCAAACATTTAAATTTAATGTCATCGGTAGGTAATACAATATATTATTACATTCTATTCCATTATATTCTATTCTTCTCTAGGCCATTCACTCGTTTGCGAGAGATTTAGTTAGGTAATACACGTCCGTACATATTAAATGACCAATTAGGTAAATTATTTAAAATATGTACAAACCTATTAATAATAATAGTTAACTTTATTTTACAAAATATTTAAACAAAAGTAATTAGATTACAACATGGTTTATATAAATATTTTGTGTTAATAGTATGTACAAGTTTGTATTGTATTTTTAAAAGCTCAACAAAAATAATTGATACCCAAAGACACTAATTAGAACTGATAATCACGAGAAAATTAATAATAATCCAAAAGGCTATAACAAAATACAAATTGCGTACTTCGTCAATTAAGGAGCTTTTCTTTTCTTATTATTCCATAAGGTACCTACCTAAAGTTGTATTTATGATTATGTATCTATGTCTATGTAAATATGTACTAACATTATCAATGATATAGCATGACCATAGAATAATAGTTTCAGATTACTTTATTCATAAGATCATTTATTTTATTAAGCACAATCAATTCGCGTGAATCTATGTACGAAGCGATACAATACAATTGTATCAAATGTCAAAATATAACTATGATTTATATCGATGAACTCTATACCTACATTATAATATTGTGTGTTCTAAACTTTATTTGGAATATTCATGCATTAGTATATTAGAATATATTATAACTCTTATAATGGAAAGTTTTTTATATCAGTTTATTTATTCTTATTGCAAGTTTTAAGTATATTCAAAGTGTTAAATATTTTTGGTTAACAAACATTTGAATTTGAATTCGTGTTGAATTCGTGAATGAAGCGTTGGGACACCTTTCTCACTTCTTCCGATTAGATTCTACACAATGTTGCATTGTGTAGACATGGTTCTCCAATCGAGGTTTCTGATTGGTGAATTTGAATTGTTAATTGTGTCTGAGATTGATAATGACCTGACAAGTCGAAAGACGTCTCTCTTGTGATCAATAACATATAGTAGAAGGAAACACTAGTTTCAAATTACCTAATTTGATTTGTAAATTTACCTGAAAACGCGAATATAGGATGAAAAAAACTACCATATAAAACTATATTAAAAAGTGTTTTATTCCAAAAGTCAACAAATCTGTAGACAATATTATTTTGTTGTGATTTCATTTGAAACAGCAGGGCTACTCTTGACAAAACTAAACACGATCTTAATCTAGTCTTGATCTTTATCATACGACGCACGAAGTGACTATTGGCCAAAAATACACGCAAACCGATCGCGCGTTAGCGCTAGCGCGGTGTTTTTGACCATAGTCCCTTCGTGCGTCGTATGATCAAGATCAAGACTAGATTAAGAGCGTGTTTAGTTTTGTCAAGAGTAACCCTGCAGAATTTACGAAACCCTAAATGCGATTCAATTCCGTTGGAAAACTTTCTTATGATTCGAACCCGAGACATTAATGATGTTGTAGAATTAGATAACTGTTACACCACGTAGCAATACATAGAATTGAGGACGAGAGGTATAAGTGCAAAATATTATCATTCTCTTACCTATAGCATCCAGTATCTTTCCCTTTACACCGCTCCATATCGACAATAAACTTCTCTTCTTCTTACTTTAGAGAGACTTCTTTACGCACTCCACTGATTATAAATACTCCTCATGTGAAATGTCATTTTGTTAATATTAATAAACACACTCTCCAGCCTGATTACAAGATATTCCATGAAATGTCTCAGAGCCATGAAATGAAAAATTATATTAGGAATAGGAATACACATTTCCAATTCAATATACAGAAGCCTAAAAAATTGTTGTGTTTTGCGATGTCTCCTGACTAACTCGCTAGCTATAAACCTATTTGAAACTTAATAATAATAACTACTTAGAAAGTCCCTTTAGAAAGGATATAATATGAAGAATAATGTTTTTGCTCATTAAAGGAAACCCACAGTCCACCCGGATAGCTCAGAAGTCTGGGAACTTCCATTTATCCGATTAAATTTCTACCAGGGGTGCCATGTTGGGCAGCCTGAAAGACTGGCCGGCCAACACTCCCGCGTGCGGAATCTTTTAACTAGGTACTACGCTTCTTCGATGTCCCTCTTCTGTATTTTTTTTCTCAATACAACATTTACCTAGTTTCGATTAAATATATTTAATATTTAATCAAACAACAAAACCAGTAATATAAAGAAAATTTATCACAATATGTATATATATATTCAAATATATATTTTTTTATATTATTTCATATTGTCCCTCATCGCTTTGTCTTATACGATGAAAATGATCCAATAAAATCACAATTATTAAATATCAACACGATCAATAAATGTCTGTTCGCACGGAGAGGACAGTTGCATACGTATTACAAGCAACTGGTCTGCTGGCTACCCCACTTGATGGTTTAATAATAAATTTAAAATAGGGAAAAATCACGTTACTATCCGAACAAGCCGGCTTTTGAGAGCTATCACTACTATTATTATAATACCTATTATTTATCGTAAAGTAAGTTTTAAATATCTAATTCAAATCAACATGAACATTCAGTGAGAATCATAAAACTTCAACTTGTACGAGTATGTTGCAAATGTTTAATCATTTATTGCAATTACAAAGAACAAAAATGAGTCTATAAAATATCAATAAGATCAAATAAATACATATAGAACTTTTGCGTTTATACTATGTACTATGCTTCAGTTTCACGATAGATAATAATAATAAATGTATGTAACATTATTTGCAATTATGTAAGAGTCATCTTTTATTACTGTTTGCTATAGTGTCAATAACAATGATAATTATTTTTGCTCTTTGTTTTCGTCTTCGCAGTATAAGCACTGACTAGCACCATTTGAATACGGAGACGTTACAACTGATGGACCCACAAGAAACCAACTAACTCTCTTCTATTATTCCTCGCGATGACCTTTAATTTATTTTAAGTCATCGAGAACATTTGGATAAATACAGTTTAATGCCTATTGTCACAACACATTCTTACAAATTAAATTTATAAAAGTTATACTGAACAGAAATAACATACAAAATTATAGAGTGATTTGTGATGTTGTCCTATTCCAATATCACCTACTTCATCTCTATACACTAGTTATTGCTTTAGATATTTGGATCAGAGATTTAGTAATGATGCATGAATTTGGATGAAATAAAAACTTTTAGAAAATATTGAACAAAGTGGCATGCATATCGAGCGGAAGCCAAGAATATGTACCTACCGATATAATATAAGAAAACGTGTTAAAGATGATGCAATCAAATACTAATTTTATTTTCAAGTGGATTACATTGGCCATTGTCATTGAATACCTTGAAATTCATTTCGATTACTCAAATTATAAAATAAATATATAAAATAATCTTTATTGTAAGTACATTTTTTATATGGTACAAATGGCGGGTTTATTGCCTGCAGACAATTGCTAACAACCAACCAGCAAATTATATTCAACCGTCGCGTCGTGACATTTCTCACAATTGGGATTGCCAGCACACCAGTCGCATGTTTTAATCATGAAAGCTGTCCTTTTTGTGCTAATTAAAAATAAGATATTCAGGACGATCCAAGTTTAGTCAAATCGACTTTATTTATTTATTTGATCAATTAACGGCAATTTGCCTTATACAACATCTAATCGGGCGAAGTGAGAAAGGAGTCTCAACGCTTATGAATTGGCTCAAGGCTGGCTTAAAAGATCACATTCGGTGTACATGGACAACTTTCATTGCGTCATTCTCACAATCACGATATAATGTCCACCAATCAAGAAATATTTAAGGGGCCCCCTTAGCAAAAATGATAAAACATTCAATTTTTAACAAGTTTGGTACACAAACTCTCAAAACTTGCTGAACCTACGAACATTTGGATTTGATAAAATATGAAAACAAATATTAATTACCAACTTTAACATTAAAAAACACTTGATTTTAGCTTCATAGTATTCGTTTATAAAAAAGCATATTTCTAAAAATCGAATTCGGGGGTGTGTTTGGTTCATAAATGCACGAGAATCCTACAAATTTTCATATATTTATTTTAATATTACGAATACTTAAATAGTTATTACAATTATAGAACAAATAAATTGTATTTTTTTTGTTTTTTTTTCATGTAAGTATATTGACCGATTTAAAAAAAAAAAATTTGATAAAATTTCTCATATTTTGGAACCAAAAATCACCACATGAACTTGATTTTTTACATACTAAAAAAAGTTTGCTAAAATCTATAGTATTTATGTGCTTGATAGGAGGAATAAAAAATATATTTATTTTACAAATAATTTGTATTTTGATATCACAAAGAGTACCTACCTTAATATATCTCGACAGGCTGCGATTTATTTATTTTTTAGTAAAAAAACTAATATTGGAAATAAATATTTGTTTTTTTATTTTATCAAATCAATATGTTCGCAAGGGTCAACAAGTTTTGGCACTTTTTCTATCAAATTTGTAGAAAATTGAAGATTTTACCATTTTTGCTAAACGGGGCCCTTAATGCAAACCACAGAAGCAATCATTTTTGTAGCCCAAATCCAGTTGAGCATAAAAAACAGTTTTAAATTCAATTCTAAACTTTTTTTCAAATGATATATAATTACTTTATATTTTAATAAGTGCTTTACAATATTGTACTCGTGGTAATGGTTCACAACTCCTTTGTACTCCAATGGCATGCTCTGAGCGCCATATAATAGCGTTCTAATATTAATATTTTCATTACATAGGCATATGTAAGATCACGAATTAGATACTAGACATATAAATACTTATTTAAGTACCTACACTATCATACAATACGCACTCATTTCACTAAATTAATACAAATTCCTGTACAGCTGTGAGAGTACTAACAGTTTTGCTAATGAAAAACATTTGTGTAAAATAATATTCACAGATTTCTTAAAACACTATACATATGTACATCGCTTATTCCATGATCGGGATAAGGAATGGAATAAGTAAGTAAACAACTGATAATTATTAATCAAATGTGGATTATGAATAAATTCAATTAATGTATATAAATAGTAATGAGATGATAATAAATAAATTCTCAATTTGAGAATGTATATGAGAAAAGTTAAAACAACTTCAATATGGGCCTAGCTCCTGCTTCTCCTAAGCCAAATGGTGCCATGAAATTGGTTCTCAGATAAAATACTCCTCGGGCTGTCGAAGGTGTGGCCATGCCCATCGGTACCTTCTGGTTTCCACCGCAACTATTGTGATTGAAAGATTTCCAAGAATCGCACTGAATTCCTTTAAATCCTTCTGGTCTCACAACAGACTCTTCGTATAATTTCCAAACTCTACTATGACTACAGATTGACTCGATACATGGAGGTTGCTTATGTCCACCATTTGGGTAAAAATCAGCGTGTCCTATTGATTCATTGATACCGTACATTTCAGCATTAGTATGAATTACATCCACAAAGTCGGCATCACTTTTATCGAGTCGATGGTCAGAACTAACATCAGAGAAGCATGGACCAGCTGGATCCATTCCAGTTATTCTTGGTATTTTTATTCCTTTACTTAACTGTTGGAATGCCTTACCAGCAAACCCTGCAATGTGAGCTCCCAAACTGTGACCTATTAAATGAATATTCTTTACATCGACGCCTTTGCTGACTAAATCATAGACTGTGTATCCCAACAATTCACCAATATACCTTACAAGAGCTGATGATCTCAAGTAAAACATGTCAATTAATTTGCTGGAATCCAGAGCGAGAACGTTATATTGACCATGAGCTTTGTAGGCGACTGCCAATGATTGTCCAGATGTGGTGGAAGGGTTGCTTCTGAAGCCATGAATAAAGATGACAGTTGGCTTGGAAGGATCAAAGTACCTAGACTTCATAAGTGAATCAGCTGCTGATGGAAACACTGAATAACTCTGACTTCCCAATGTTGTATACTCCACAATTCGGAGCTTCAAACTTTCCGAATAATCAGCAGTTTTGTTTAAAAGATCTCCAACCTCTTCACCTGAAAATTTCAATAACATTTTGTGTTACTTTAATTACAATTACAAATTACATTTGAGTTTATTGAAAACTACAAATTCGTGTTTTAATATAAGAATAAATAAATAAATTGGTCAATAAAGATACTAAATACATTAAACGTCAAAAAATAATTGTTTTGAAAGGTGTTCATCAGAATAGTATTGTTTACATACCAGTAGGTATAAATATTTCTTTCGTTCAAACAAATATTTGTGATGGTTTATATTTCTAATTCTTTTAAACATGAATCGAAATGGCATCAAACACAAAAAAATTAAACAGATACTAATACGTATTGAACACTTACAAATTGCTTTACCAGGATGCCATAATTCGTTATGCATAAGTCGGAGGATCTCCCCCTCCTGTGAACAGTGAACAGAAGCAATGGCAAGGAGGCAGCTCACAAATAAAGCAGGGAATCGAGACATCTTGATGTCTTCAGGGAGATGCCTCAAATAACTAATTAAGTAAATAATATTATTTGACTTTTATACTAAACATGCACTGATAAAACTTGCAATTTCAGCATAAAGAAGAGCATTTATTGAACATACATTATTTACTGTAATTATCGCTGATATATTTATTATAAACAGTAAGCATTGATTAGAGATTTACGTTATAATAACAAATTATAACATAATAATATACATAATTAATATTATTTTCTCAACACTATCATAGTCATACGACACTCATACGTCTCGTGTACAAATTGTTTTCGCCTTTCATCGCCCAACGTTTAAAATCAAAGAATTGCAGGCAGACGAACTATTAACTTACTTACTTAACTTATGCAGCTATTCCTGTCCACTGCTGAACATAAGCCTCCCCCATATGTATCCAGGCATCTCTGTCCTGAGCTTTCTGCAACCAGTCACCAACGATTTTTCTAATTGAACTTTTGTGTTTTTGATCGCTGGTGAATGGCGTAAGATGTCAAACAATACACTTGTACATTATATCGAAAATGAATATACTATCTATCTACATAATATTATGTATATTATTATTAATTTACCGAGTAGCGCAGTAGGGTAACCAATGCACTAACTGCTTGCAATAAACATGCACGTCTTCTCCGTGCTAATAAAAAAATAAAACATTTAAGATGAAGATGTGAGAACAAACCTCATGAAAAGGTGGCAAACCTCTGAATCGAAAAGCATATCTCTGAATTGAAGATAATATTACAAATCTTGTAGGTTTTTTATTAAAAACTATTCTAATTGTCTTGAAAATCATATAATAACATTCCAAGATAATAAATCTATAAAGTGTAAGTCAATCCGCTGACAACCCAACTGGTGACAAATATCATTACGATATGAGTTACAACTAAATTGGTGAACGACTTGCATGTTTATCAGATGCACTTAAATCCCTGACTACCCAACTGGTGACAAATATCATTACGATATGAGTTACAACTAAATTGGTGAACGACTTGCATGTTTATCAGATGCACTTAAATCCCTGACTACCCAACTGGTGACAAATATCATTACGATATGAGTTACAACTAAATTGGTGAACGACTTGCATGTTTATCAGATGCACTTAAATCCCTGACTACCCAACTGGTGACAAATATCATTACGATATGAGTTACAACTAAATTGGTGAACGACTTGCATGTTTATCAGATGCACTTAAATCCCTGACTACCCAACTGGTGACAAATATCATTACGATATGAGTTACAACTAAATTGGTGAACGACTTGCATGTTTATCAGATGCACTTAAATCCCTGACTACCCAACTGGTGACAAATATCATTACGATATGAGTTACAACTAAATTGGTGAACGACTTGCATGTTTATCAGATGCACTTAAATCCCTGACTACCCAACTGGTGACAAATATCATTACGATATGAGTTACAACTAAATTGGTGAACGACTTGCATGTTTATCAGATGCACTTAAATCCCTGACTACCCAACTGGTGACAAATATCATTACGATATGAGTTACAACTAAATTGGTGAACGACTTGCATGTTTATCAGATGCACTTAAATCCCTGACTACCCAACTGGTGACAAATATCATTACGATATGAGTTACAACTAAATTGGTGAACGACTTGCATGTTTATCAGATGCACTTAAATCCCTGACTACCCAACTGGTGACAAATATCATTACGATATGAGTTACAACTAAATTGGTGAACGACTTGCATGTTTATCAGATGCACTTAAATCCCTGACTACCCAACTGGTGACAAATATCATTACGATATGAGTTACAACTAAATTGGTGAACGACTTGCATGTTTATCAGATGCACTTAAATCCGCTGACTACCCAACTGGTGACAAATATCATTACGATATGAGTTACAACTAAATTGGTGAACGACTTGCATGTTTATCAGATGCACTTAAATCCCTGACTACCCCATTTGTGGATAGTGCCGAGATGGTGTGAATGAATATATTGAATAATTCACGTGTTGTATTCAGTGCAATCATAAATGTCCACTATCATCATATTTTACATAAATAAGTATTTTATATTATGTAGCTAGCTACTTAAATAGATACATTGTAATGTAACATACTTTTATATCACGCTATGAATAACAAGAGTATAATGATATAAATTCATTGTCAGCAGTAGGTAGAGTCCTTCGCGGCGGCCGCCCGAGGCCCCGCACAGTAGACTGAAGATATCGAATTTTCAAAGCAGACAAGAAAATTATAATAAAAATATATGGGTATTTACCAATACATTTTATCTAAATTCCCGTACGAAAATGAAGAGATCGTCATATATGTTGTATCAAATTAGAAATTTGATGACTAGGGGGAAGGGAAAATAAATTTGGAAAACTCGATATTTTCTGAAATTTCTATATCAAATTGTTGCAGGGGCCCCGTAAAATTGCATTGCCCGGGTACCCATACAATTAAATTTACCCAGAGGGCCGCAAAAAGCTAAAATCGCCACAGATTATCAGGACATCTTATTTAAATCAAAACAGCTTATTGAGCGTTATAAGTCATACAAATATTTCGAATACACCTAATTCGATACTCATACAGGTACTTTTTACTCTTTTTTTAAAAAAAAGATATATCTGTTTTTTTTTTTTAAATCCAACGCTAAAAGCTTGTGTCGTGAACGGGGAGTTTGCCGGCACCTGGGATCGAACCACGGACCACTTGTTCACGAGGTCAAGACTCTACCTCCAGGCTACCGAACTTTTCAAAACTATTCACACATATTAAATTGTAAAAACCTATATTCTTATATAATGGATCATTCTGGCTTTCTGGCGGGCGCTGTTTCGACTATTTCATTAATTATTAAAAAGATATTTTTTGTGATGATTTGCCATATTATGAATCTATAACATATGCTTACTGTGAAATATATACATAATTCATTCAAATTCGGGTGCTTTGCCATAAAGCAAAGGAAGAAAGTAGGTATGTCTACATTTAGGTTTATAGCTACTAAATTAGAATTGTTTAAATTGAGACAGAGAATAATCTTAATTATTATTATTATTATTATTATTACTCTTCATGAAGTTGCTTTTCTACAATGTCTAATGAATAAATACGTATTTGACAATTATGTTACTAAAACATTGCTTATACAATCCAGCGATGAAGCATACCAGCCGTCCTGATTGTCTACTTTTATCTCGTCACGATATATCATTAGTCAAAGGCTAATGCCGTAAATATATGAAATAAATAAATAAAAGATTTTGGATGTTAAATTAATAATGCTAATATTTTACAAATAAATCGTTATTTATTAAATATTGTCGCACAATACCTAAAACATGCAATTCCTAAAAAAACATTATATCGTAGGAATTTATACGGTGATAAGATTATTTCGAAACAGTTATTTTTCACAAAATTTAAATATAAATAATGGATAAAAGTACTACGTGCTATTGAAAAAAGTTAATTGTTAAAATACCTACCATCATATATTTATCAAAAAATTACAATTCCCGCCTATTAGGCTTCGATCCTATATCTCCTAAACCAAAGGGAAACATAAAATTAGTCCTGAGATAATATTCTCCGCGTGCTGAAGATGGAGTCCCCATGCCCATCACTACCTTACGTCCGTGATTACATCTCTTGTGCTTGAAACTTTCCCAAGAGTCACACTTGGTGGCTATAAAGGCTTTAGGTTTTACTACAGACTCTTCGTAGAATTCCCAGACTCTGATATGACTGCAGATGGAGTCCATGCATCCAGGCTGAGACACTCCACCTCCGTTAGGATAAAAATCAACGTGTCCTATAGATTTATTAATGCCAAATACTCCTATATTAGTGTGAATTACATCCACAAACTCAGCATCATCATTGTCAAGTCTATTATCTGGATGTGTATGGACGAAACATGGACCAGCTGGATCCATTCCAGTAATTCTTGGTAGTTTTATCCCTTCAGTTAACTCTTGGAATGCTTTACCAGCGAATCCTGCAATATGGGCGCCCAAACTATGACCTACCACGTGAATATTCTCTAAAGGTACACCTTGGTTAACCAAGTCATAAATAATACCTCCTAATGCTTCACCAATATATTTGACGAGTGCTGAAGATCTTAAATAAAACATCTTAATTAGTTTGCTGGAATCTAGAGCGAGTATATTATGATGGCCGTGAGTCTTGTACGCAATGGCAAAAGTCTGTCCAGAAAGTAATAAAGGATTATCTGTGAAGCCATGAATGAAGATGACAGTTCTTCTGGAAGGATCAAAGTTCTTAGACCTCAAGAGTGAACCAGCCGCCGATGGAAATACTGCATGACTTTTCGTACTGAATTCCGTGTACTCCACCACTCTAAGAAGCATGATGTGAGGAGAACCAATACTCTGTTCGATTAGTTCTTCGTTGTCTTCACCTAAGAGTAATAAGAACCTTATCTAAGTTTCCAATTTTTAAAATATTCCTTAATTCAAATAAAATAATTAAAAAGATGAGACGAAATCACAAATAAACGAAAAAAAATTGGACTCATAAGTAGGTACTCACAAAGTTCATCCACAGAATCTAATATTTCTGTATCAACAATGTCTTGAAATTCATCTCCATGAGCATTATCCATGAAATCCAATGTCAAAAAGCAGCTTATAAATAGTATGTACCGAAACATCTTGAATTTTCAGACTTCTAGACGATTTCTTCTCCAATCAATGGGTATAATCACACAACATTTAGAACAAGCGTATAACATAATATATATAAAAACTGATTTTATTTTTATAGCATAACAAAATATTCAATGGTAACAATATGCCCACAAAGCATCTAATATATTTTTTGTTGCCACTCACTTAAAATTCAATAACACTGATTATTACGCATTAGGGTAGTTTTACACGTCTAGGTTATCGTAAGCGTTGCTAAATTTTAGCTGTGTGACGTATGTTGCCAACTCGAATTTTGAAAAAGACGTAGCTCAGGCTAAAATAGTACGTAATTAAAAAATAAGTTCGTAGATTTCAGAAAAAAATTCTAAACCCGAATCTTTCAAATGTGAGGAACTTTTTTAAGGTCCCAGCTTTCACACTTTGCTAAAAGAATTTGAAATGTTTCACGATCTCGTTGATTTTGTTAAACTATATTTTTACAACTTAGTATTGTAAGTAAGTAAATACCAAAAATATGTAGATTTCGGACAAAAGATCATAGATTGAGCCAAAAGTACGTGCATATTCGGGGTAAAAGTTTGTAAATTACCAAATGCGACAAAAAGTACGTTGATGTATTTAAATTAAATAGGCTGAGTTTTTTTTAGATTTTTACAAATTAACAAAATTAAGCTATTTTACCGAAAAAAGATTTGTTATACATGTGTTATTTTGTCGATTTTGAATAAATGAATTTTCAACAAAAATGTAAATAAATTTTCTACTACCCCTTTATCTCAATATTTTTTGTTGGTATTCAACTTGGTAAGTTTATTCAATATCAAAATTAAGTACCTATATAAAATGAAAAATTATTTTTTACAAAAATATTGAGACTAACAAGGAATAAAACATTACTTTTGTTGTCAATAAAAAAAAATACTTAAACAGTTTTTAACAAAATACAAGTAAATGTTTATTCATTGAATATAACGTAAAAATATAATTTTAGCGATTTACAACACTTCTTTTTGCCAACCGTTCTGTCAAAAGTGCCGAAAAATTTTGCCTCACTGTAATATGAATAAAAATCTATGATTTTGTCGAGGCTCAACCAACTTACTCAGCCTGACCATAGAATTGGCAACACTGGAGGTTACACTATATTTTCAATATTGGCGATGCACCCAAGGATGATTTCCGCCTGTTGTAAACCGAGGAAATTTTACATCAGAAGGAATGGTCAGCCAGGACTAATAAGTTCAGTTTTGTAACAAAAATAAAAAATCAGAGTACATTAAAATTCCTTTGAACAATATGCCTAGGAGAGTTTTATCGTTTTCCAAACCATGCAAATGACAATGACTTTGAAAGTCCCAACCAGTTCGCTATGTAATTATATTAATTTAAAGCGGGACTAAAACTATTTGTGTTTCCTTACATACATTTAAAACACTTCCCACAAAATAATAAATTACACACGAATACACACACGTAAATAAAGTACACACGAATAAAAATTTACCAGAGAATTTTAAAAATGTATCAAAACAAAAACTTTGACAAAAAGTAGCCTGAAGGTAGAGTCACAGCCTCGTGAACAAGGAGTCCGTGGTTCGATCCCAGCTGCCGGCAAACTCCCCTTTCACGAGACAAGCTTTAAGCTTACTATGAAAGGTGTATAGGGTTGTATTTGTGTTTACCTATAATAAAACCCAGATATATCAATCTAGATATATTATTACAATCTGGTACAAAAATGTATGTTAATAGATATATGAGATCCAGAATCCAGAAAACCTTGATAACTTTCCATATGAAATACGTAAGATAACAAAATGCATTTTTTTTCTCTACCTCCAGGCTAGCAGACTAATGAATTTGAAAATGAGTTGAAGAACAATATAAAAATTATCAAAGCAATGAGGCAACGTTAACTTTGGGTTAACTTTAAACTCGAAAACTTACATTAAACAGTGGGAGACCTATTCTTTGCTGGAGACTCAGAAGATCATTTTGTTATGTAGGTACCAATTATTTATAAAATAAAATTAGAAATATGCATGTATATTATTGTTTTCATTTGAGAATCACAGATTTTTATAATACAAAATCAAATCACTCTTATAAGCTATCAAATTTGAAACAAAATTGAAAATTAACTCAATGAATTTTAACTTACTTCTTAAGGGGCCCCTTTAGCAAAAACGATAAAACATTCAATTTTCAACAAGTTTGGTACACAAACTCTCAAAACTTGTTAACCCTACGAACATTTTGATTTGATAAAATATGAAAACAAATATTAATTACCAATATCAAACTTTAACTTTAAAAAAAACTTGATTTTTGCTTCATAGTATTCGTTTATAAAAAAGCATATTTCTAAAAATCGAATTCGGGGGTGTGTTTGGTACATAAATGCACGAGAATCCTACAGTTTTTCATATATTTTTTTTAATATTACGAATACTTAAATAGTCATTACAATTATAGAATAAATAAATTATAATTTTTTTGATTTTTTACATGGATATTGACCGATTTAAAAAATATTTTTTTTGATAAAATTTCTCATATTTTGGAACCAAAAATCACCACATGAACTTGATTTTTTTGCATACTAAAAAAAGTTTGCTAAAATTTATAGTATTTATATGCTTGATAGGAAGAATAAAAAATATATTTATTTTACAAATAATTTGTATTTTGATATAACAAAGAGTACCTCGTCAGTCTGCGATTTATTTATTTTTTAGTAAAAAACTAATATTGGTAATAAATATTTGTTTTATTATTTTATCAAACCGATATGTTCGCAAGGGTCGACAAGTTTTGGCACTTTTTCTATCAAATTTGTTGAAAATTGAAGATTTTACCATTTTCGCTAAACGAGCCCTTAAATCCATAATTATTATAAAATTCACCTAGCACGAAAATGTAGCAGTTTTCCTGGAAAATGCGATCTATAAAATATTCTTTGTATGTTTTTGTCATGTGGAGTTATCAATAAAGAATAGGTCCCCACGCATGTAGTCATGGAGTAGGGTATACCATCATAGCATATCGCAAAAGTGGGGCAAATACCAGATATTACAATTATAGAATAAATAAATTATAATTTTTTTGATTTTTTACATGGATATTGACCGATTTAAAAAATATTTTTTTTGATAAAATTTCTCATATTTTGGAACCAAAAATCACCACATGAACTTGATTTTTTTGCATACTAAAAAAAGTTTGCTAAAATTTATAGTAGATATTTATATGCTTGATAGGAAGAATAAAAAATATATTTATTTTACAAATAATTTGTATTTTGATATAACAAAGAGTACCTCGTCAGTCTGCGATTTATTTATTTTTTAGTAAAAAACTAATATTGGTAATAAATATTTGTTTTATTATTTTATCAAACCGATATGTTCGCAAGGGTCGACAAGTTTTGGCACTTTTTCTATCAAATTTGTTGAAAATTGAAGATTTTACCATTTTCGCTAAACGGGCCCTTAAACCCATAATTATTATAAAATTCACCTAGCACGAAAATGTAGCAGTTTTCCTGGAAAATGCGATCTATAAAATATTCTTTGTATGTTTTTGTCATGTGGAGTTATCAATAAAGAATAGGTCCCCACGCATGTAGTCATGGAGTAGGGTATACCATCATAGCATATCGCAAAAGTGGGGCAAATACCAGACCAGCTGCGTGCAATAAAAATGCAAACTGTCCTCTGCGTGCCAATAAAAAAATGACATTCAGGATGGGCAGCAAACCTCATCACTGAATTTAAGATGTGAATATCTTTATTTTTGTTAACTCCCTCTGGTTCATTCTTTCTATCATCTTTCCCTCTTGTTTTTTTTTTCTTTCTATTCACACTGTCAAAACTTTATTTAATTTATTTATTATTGTTCTTCACTGAACAATGATTCCAAGTAATTTTACACAAAAACACACATCAATATACAGCGGGAGATTTTAATACAGAGACCCGATTTGTACCAATATCCACATTTCTCTCCGACATAATAATTATATAGAATTGCTTCATATTGTTCATGATTTTACACCGCATATAGATGTCATTATATTTCTATCATATTTTTGTTATTAAGGGTTAAGTATAAAAAAAATATCTTTAAAATTTTACATAAAAGTATTTTATTTTCAATAAATAGGACAATAACAAAACAAGTAATGCATCAGAACCTAAAATTACTAATGGCAACCATTGGCGCACTATATTGATTTTGGAGTTAGTTTTTAATAAAAAATAAATTATAATACTAGGGATATTAAGAACATATTATTTTTGAAGTTATTTTTTTCTTTGTTTTATTCTTCTTCTAAGATCACATTGGCTAAGAGATGTAATGCTTCCACCAAGATTTGAATTGTTTTTGATATAACAACCCAAATATATGTAAATGATTACCAGATAGTTTACCTAAGTTTGGGAAATACCTTTCATTGTGATTATTTGATAATAAACTGAATTAACTAACGCCTATCAACAAGTCAATTAAAAATGGTAGAAACAAAGGATGGCTTTGCTCCAAGATTAGCCAAACCGTATAGAGGAACACCGTTTGTCCTCAAGTAATAGACTCCTCTGGTTGTATTAGGAGTAGCGTATCCCATAAATGACCTATTATTGTCATGACAGTGTCCTTTTTTAAATGATTCCCAGGAATCACACTCAGCACCAACAAAACCTTCGGGTCTCAATACAGATTCTTCATACAACTGCCACACTCTATTGTGACTGCAAATTGATTCATAACATCCAGGCTGTTGGAGACCTCCTCCATTTGGATAGAAGTCCACGTGACCAACTGGATACTCTATGCCATACCCTCCAATATTAGTGTGAATCACATCCACAAATCTTGCATCATTCTTATTCAGTCTGTGATCGGGTGTGACATCGCTAAAGCAGGGACCTGCTGGATCTAATCCTGTAACTCTCGGAAGAATATTTCCTGGTTTAAGTTTCTGGTACGAATGCCCAGCAAAACCAGCAATGTGCGCTCCTAAACTGTGTCCAACAAGATGAATATTTTCCACATCCATTCCAAGTTCTACTAGATCATTAATAACATGTGCCAGAGCAGATCCTATGTACTTCACTAATATAGAAGATTTCAAATAAAACTTTCCAATAAGTTTCTGTGAGTCCAGTGCCAAAATGTTGTAATGTCCGTGAGCTTTGTATGCTGCAGCGTAGGATTGTCCAGAGAAAAGTAGAGGGTTATCGATGAACCCATGAATGAATATGACAGTTTTTCTGCGCATATCAAAGTCAACGGATTCTGTTAAAGAATTAGCGGCGGATGGATGCAGCTGGTGTCTGCGGATGAGGAGGGGCCTATATTCAATTATACTCAATTGTTTGTATATTTCACTTTTTGGAATAATGTTTTCTACAATATCGGATACTTTCACACCTAAAACATAAATAACAAAACATAAAAAATGATTCAGATAATAGGTATAAAACAGTTAAGAAAATATTTATGTGGTAAGTAAATGTGTACATACAAGTGTTATCGATATTACTCCAAAACCCTTTCTCCAGTAAGTCTCCAATTTTTGATGTATCTCCCACATCAGCTAACAGCACACAGCTGCAGCATAGTAACAGTGATATGGTAATAGAATTCATGGTTATTATGCTACCAGGAGATGAAGCAAATACTTCAATCCGACTACACTCTTCTTAATGTACTGACTGCAACCGATCTTGATGCATCTTTTATGGACATTATATGCTAGCATCAGCTAAATCTTAATATTATCATCGGCAATAATATTATCAGAAACACGTTGAACTCTAACATCTGTAGAAACAAACCAACAACATCATTGATATAAGTTATTGCAAAAAAATCTTAATAGATATTTAAGTAAGTAGGTACTCATTAATTCATAATATCTTAGATTTAATCAAGGGTGGCCAACCCGCGGCCCGTTGGGTGTCTATGTAAGTGCGGCCCGCGAATCATATGCGCACACTTTTTTTAATAGTACCTAGTCGGTACAAGTACTCGTTACTTTTTTAAAAGAAGAAAACCGAGGAGTTTTGAAACATTCCAAATTCCTATATCATTTTGAAAATTTGGCGATGAGGGGATAGAAATTTTAAGGTGAAGTAAAGTTCCATATATGGAGTATATTGTTGTGCGGCCCGGTAAGAAATCTCATTCTGAAATTTGGCAAGGCTGTTGAAAAGGTTGGCCAACCATGGATTAAATTGTTAATTACGTAAATCAAATTGAATCATGCTACTAATCTATTTACGTAGCTTAATTTTTTGTTCTCAATTGGTATCTATTTATAGATGAGAATAAATATTTTGTAAAATAAATTGATGAGATTAATGAACGTAATAATAATAATAATACTAATAAACTTTACCAGGGGTAAACCAGCCTAAGTCATTTTGTAAGCATCGAGACATCTTTCCTGTTTCATACTAAAGAGAATTTGCACAATCTACTGGTTATGCAGATGAGATATCTGTCGAATAGTGTTCTTAAAATCTTTACTTACGCAGGTGTGAAAAATCCATTTAAATTCTAAAATTACGCTCAACGAGAATGAGTAACAATATATTCTGACTGAATTGAAGGAAAAGGAAAAAGCAGTTGCAAGGGGACAACTTTCAGGTGGACAGAAGTGGAGATACAGTGGGGTGATATTTTATTTTTATTTTATTTAACATAACAATTTATACAGATATAACGATACATAGATTATTTGATAAAAACTTAAATCTAAACATCCTCATATAAACATCCTCATATAAACATCCTCATATAAACATCCTCATATAAACATCCTCATATAAACATCCTCATATAAACATCCTCATATAAACATCCTCATATAAACATCCTCATATAAACATCCTCATATAAACATCCTCATATAAACATCCTCATATAAACATCCTCATATAAACATCCTCATATAAACATCCTCATATAAACATCCTCATATAAACATCCTCATATAAACATCCTCATATAAACATCCTCATATAAACATCCTCATATAAACATCCTCATATAAACATCCTCATATAAACATCCTCATATAAACATCCTCATATAAACATCCTCATATAAACATCCTCATATAAAATTCAATTATAATTTTGACCGTTGCACTTATTAGCAGCGAGAAACTGAAAAGATTCACGTCGTATTTTTTTAAAGTTTAAGTTCCGAGAAGTGGTCGTTGGGACTATGGGGACCTTAAAAATGCTTATTACCTAAGAATATTACTCAATTACTGCTGAGTAATATTCTTAATATCTTCACTCTCGCAGGTGTGAAAATCCAGCTAAATGCGAAAACTTCGTTTAACGCTTATTACCTATTTCAAAGCATTATGTCCTTCCTCAGAACCCCTCAGTATGGCGCTTATTTATTTATTTATTTACACAGTGAACGGCTATTTATTATAAGCCTTTAACTTTTATTTTTTATTATGAGCTATTGGCGAATTTTTTAAATGTACCAACCTGTTTGTGAATTTCACCTAATCTAAATTTATCGTTATTTTTCTTAAATATATTCTCACAATAATTTATTCTAGATCAGGGGTTGCCAATCTTTTTGTCGCTCAGAGCAATAATCAAGAGTAGGTATAGAAAATAATGAAAATTATAAAATATTACTAAGGAAATTTTACTAAAAGGAGGTACAATACTAAGTATATTTTTTTTACAAAAAAAAGGTAGACATTTTTAGGTCTGAATTTTCAAAATTTGTTGATTTTACGTGCAGTTTTAATTTACAACCCCCCCCCCCCCTCAAGTGAATAATCAATCGTGGTAGAGCATGTGGACGATTAATGGACGCCGTATTGTATATGAAGAAGCATCAATTATTGCTGCCACGAAGGCTTAGATCATTAGAGATACATCAACATAAGAATATAGTTTCAAAAAAAAGAAGAAGGTATACAAATGTGGCACTCCTCCCTGTAACCACAGGGCACCTGCGATCCAGCTCCCTCTTAGTCTCCTCCCCCCCCCCCCCAGCTACAGCATTGTTATATATTACGTAGGTACAGAAAATAATAATTATTAATAAATAAATGGATAGAAGTTGCTCGTGCTGCATTTAATAAAATGAGACCCTTCTTCTGTGACGATAATTTGAATCTTAAACTTCGACAAAGAATGATAAAAGCTTACATATGGTCAACTCAATTATACGGATGTGAAACATGGACTCTGAAAGTAAACGTAATGAATCAGTTAGAAGCATTCGAAATGTGAATACACTGAAGAATGCTTCGTATACCTTGGACCGAAAGGGTCAGTAACATCGAAGTGCTTAGGAGAGCCGGAGCCAAGAGAGAGCTATTGTCGATTGTTAAAGTGAGGAAGGTCTCATATTTGGGTCACGTGCTGCGTGGAGAGAAGTACCGTCTCCTCCGCCTTATATTGGAGGGCAAGATAGAAGGAAGACGGGGAGTTGGCAGAAAGCAGATGTCCTGGCTGCGCAATATTAGAGAATGGACCGGAATGAGGACAGTGGATGACCTGTTCAGAGCAGCACAGGACAGGGAGGTTTTCGCCGGAGTGATCGCCAACGTCGGGGGGACCTGACATGGCACAAAAAGAAGAATAATAAATAAATCTAAATTCTGAGTATGTTTAGGGTTATCCTTATATTATTCTTATACTTATGTAACTTATTCTTTTTTATTCTTTCTACGACTTTACTATAAATATTTCTTCACATTCAACTTGACGATTACATATTACATTCCATATATCTCCCTAGA
Organism: Athripsodes cinereus; assembly: GCA_947579605.1. Classification (NCBI taxonomy): domain Eukaryota; kingdom Metazoa; phylum Arthropoda; class Insecta; order Trichoptera; family Leptoceridae; genus Athripsodes; species Athripsodes cinereus. The sequence goes on from OX388322.1 coordinate 11,056,246, forward strand.
TATCACTATACTTTAAGCTATTATTTTAATGTCTAATTCTTCCCTATTTCATTAATATCGTGCCTTTTCATATTTTACTCATTCGCCTTTTCAGGGTGGTTCAGTACAACTCTACCGGATAATATTTTTTCGAGATTTATTTGCATTTAACTGTACCTGCCTACTTATATTTTTTTATTCAGGATGTGTTGCCATAACCCGTCAACTCATGAAGGTACCTACCTGCCATTTACACGACACTTGCAAAATTATAAAAAATATAATAGGAGATTAGTTCTTAGCCAGGGAGTAGGGGATTCGATCCCGGTCGTATTTTAGTCCCGAAATTTTCGGGATTAAATTTAAGAAATCCCGGGATTTTCGGGATTAATACAATTATACAATAAGTCAAATATTTGGGACTCAAGCACATCAATGAATCACTGACAGCCGAAGCTTGTGTTAGTATCTTAAAAGAGCGCTATTCTGAGTTCGATATCTCACTAGATACGATATTGTGGCATTAGTTACTGATGGTCCAAATTACAGTTGGAAAACTTGTTAATGCAAAGCACCTAGTTTGTTTTGCACACGGTATTCACTTAGCCGTTTGTGATTTATTGTATAGAAAAATACCTGCAAATGAACCTATCAGTGATGATATTTTATTTATTTATTTATTTAATACATAAACGGTTATCGCCTTTTATTGATGATTTGGATGGTGATAATGAGGAACTGGACTCAGGATTAGTCATTAAAATCGGTAATGGTGAGTTTGACCAATGACCGGAATATTAAATAAATAAATAAATAAATAAAGCTTTATTGGCATCAATATATAATGTGTACATGTTTTTTGTTCCAATAAACTACCAAAAGGCGGGCTTATCGCATATGCGATTTCTTCCAGCCAACCCGAAAAAATAAAATAATAAATAAATAAAAATAAAACAATAGAAAAAACATATAGATAAAAGTAAATAAAAACAAGATGCTAAAAAAAACTACAAATGAGATATATAATAAAAATATTAATGAAGTCGTAAAGAAAGTTCGTAGTGGTTCTTATTTTTAAAAGAGCATCTTTGAAGAATGATACTATGCTTCAAAACTATATTGAAAAGGAACATGGAAGAGAGCTTAATTTATTGTTTAACTGCAAATCGCGTTGGAATAGTCTTTTAACAATGTTTGAGCGATTTGATATTTTAAAAAATAGCATCAAAAAATCACTCATCGACCTAATTCGAATAAATAATTCATAAAGTCTCTGGTCAATTTGATTTAAAAGTACGAGTTTAAACATTGATCCCTGTAGTGTGTATTTTTTTGATATGGGTTAAGCTAAAAAAGTCGATTTTTTAATTAAAATATTCCAAAATAGTACATACAAACAAACATAAATAACAACATTATAGAATGTTGTATTGTAATTATTTTCTTATTAATATTTTCCAAAAAAAATTGTTTTAAATTATTGAATTGCTTCTATGGAATTTTTTTATCTGACATACCTATTCTATCTATCTGCGTTGACTACCTGTTTACTATGGTTTGTTACATTATTTCTATTTTATATGATTTAAATTTCGTTATTATTGCCTTAGATTCATTATTCATTGATTTTGCTGAGTCCTTCTGAATTAATTATTTATTTGTAATGTTGACATAATGTTTTTTTTATTTTTTTATTGCTTCTATTTGATTTTATTATACTAATTATATTTATTAAATTTTATTTAATGATCTATTCATATTATGTATGTATTAATTTATTTATATTGTTTTCGATTATGCATTATTATTTTTTGTCTATCTGTCTTCTTTGAATTTACTTTTATGTGCTTTTTATGTCTGTCATATATTTTATACATGTAAAAGGCTAACGCCGTATGTTGAAATAAATAAATAAATATTGCCCCACTAACCTAAAACTGTTCTGGGTTAAAACCAGAGATGTGCAAAATACTTTCAAAAAAGTATTTAAATACAATATACAAATACTTTTGAATTTTTGTATTTCAAATACAAAATACTAAATACTTTTTCAAAATGGTATTTAAGTACAAAATACGTATTTTAAAATACTTATTTAAAATACCTTTTACAAATAGTCGAACAAGGTGTAAGACAGGGGTATTCAATATTTCCAGCACTCTCTAACTATTATATACAGCGAGCCATTGATGAATAGATAGAAGAAATGAATAACTGGACAAGAGTATAGATAAATGGAGAAAGGGTTGACATGATTCGATATAGCATTGCTTGCAGATAATGAAGATGAGTTGAATAAAGTCTTAGGAAGAACTATCAAAATACAACATAAAAAATAAATAAAGACAATACAAAATGTATGGTCGTTCGAAGAGATGAGGCGCCTGCGAAAATAGTCATAAATGGAGTGAGTATCAAGCAGGTTAGAGAATTCCTGAACTTGGGCTGCAGAATAAATCAGGATGGATACTCCGAATCTGAAATCGTACGGACTACTGTAACATCATATTATATACAGGACTGCTCCAGACCTTTCTTGATCGTTTTCAGATGGTTTTTAATGTTGCCTCCGAATCATTTACAGAGAGAATCAGAGCTGCCACATCACTTCACTACTAAGAATTCTACGCTAGCTGAGAGTCTCAGAGAGAGTGGAGTTTAAACTGTGTCTCACTGTCCACAAGGTAGCACACCATCCACTGACCTATTCCGCTGACAAAAATTCGAGTCGAAAACTGTGCTCAGCTTCTAATGCCGTGAACAAACTCGTAGAGTTCAATATTGCAAATACCTCTAAATTTACAGAAAGGAGAACCAAAGTCTCAGCGTCAATTGCCTGGAACAGATTGCCTACAGACAGAGTTGAAAACGCTGCAGTTCAGAAGAAATCACAGCGCCCTTGGAATGGTCATGGATCATTCAACGGCGTCGTGTATAATTAGTTCAATCATCATTATTATGTGTGTATATCTCAAATATGGAGTACTCTAATGGAAACGTTGTATTCATAATTCAACAAATTGACAAAAAAAGCTTGCATACGCGCATATCAATTAATGGCAGAATTTTGTTTCAAACAAATAAAAAGGTATTTTATAAAAGTATTTTGTGTAAAATACAAAATACTCAAAAAAAGTATTTCAAATAAAATACAAAATACTTTTATTTATTTATTTATTTATTTATTTTATTCTTCTTGCACATCATCATTCATATAACAAATAAAATAAAGCAATATACACAGGAAAAAGTGTGATGATGTGCAGTGGCGAGATTATCACTATATAGTGATTTCTTCCATCTAACCACGAAAAGGTATTTGAAATACAAAATACCTACGTATTTTGTATTTTGTACTTGTGTTTTAAGTAAGTACTTTAATTTCAAATACGTCACATCTCTGGTTAAAACTATGAAATAAATACAAATACAAGAATTCAATTTAAAAAAAAAAAAAAGTTAAATTGTTACTTTTATAAATCATAAACAGAAGTGCTTTGTTTGTTTATTTTAGAAGAAGTTTGAAGTGTAATTTTGTTTAACCGACTTTTTGCAGATTCAAAGCTTAAATTTATTGCCAGATAAGTAAAAAAAGTGATTTTGACATGTCCTACTGACTTTTTGTTACCACTTTACATTACCAATACAATCCCGGGACTAGTCCCGGGATCCCGGGATCAACTACCTATAGATAATCCCGAAATCCCGGGATTAGAAAAAAGGGTCGGGATCGAATCCCCTACCAGGGAGTCTACTGGACTTATACTCTCTCGTTAGGGGGTTATTCCATCCAGATGATCTTATAGTCCGAAATCTCAGAAACTTCATTTTAGTATTCTTGGCTATTTAATGTATTAATTGCTTAGGTATTTTATTATATTGCATATTTCATTATTGCTTTCGTGGCTTGACCGTCAATTAAAAACTTTGCAATTTCTTACATGTATGTATGATGATATGCATAACTTATATCAATCAATACGGCATCTTCTATAGTGTGGTATTCAGGAATCCAGATGACATAATTATGTAGGTATGTACCTACATACATATAACCAGGGCCCAATCTAGTAATATAGCCGTCCTAGGCAAATATATAATTTTCCGCACCCTTTACAATGACATCTTAATAATATAAGTCTTACACTTGTTATTCTAATTTTCCAGATTTGGTGTTGTTGATCAACTTTCCAAGTGCTTTTAAGGGGCCTAAAAAAACTTCGAAAAATTTATATACATATTTTATTTTGAATAAATAAGACAAAAACAAAATTAATATTGCAGCAGTACATAAATTACTAATGGCACCCAATGACAACTCATTAGTTGCTCCATATAAAAATCATTTAATTTTTAATCAGATTCAGACCATGTTCCCATACTCGGTGATTGTTTTTCTGTTGTCTTTATAGAAATTCTTAACTAATATCCTAATAATATTGTAATAACACAACATAATAATGTAAATTATTACCAGTGATTAAATATTTAGGATACACCCAGTATCATGATTTTTGGGTGCTTAACCAAATTAACTAAAGACATTAATAATTCTATTCATCATGGTGGGACCAAAGGCTGGCTTTGCTCCAAGATTAGCCAAACCGTATAGAGGAATACCATTTGTCCTCAAGTAATAGACTCCTCTGGTTGTATTAGGAGTAGCGTATCCCATAAATGACCTATTGTTGTCATGACAGTGTCCTTTTTTAAATGATTCCCAGGAATCACACTCAGCACCAACAAAACCTTTGGGTCTCACTACAGATTCTTCATACAGCTTCCACACTCTATTGTGACTGCAAATTGATTCAAAACATCCAGGCTGTTGAAGACCTCCTCCATTTGGATAGAAGTCCACGTGACCAACTGGATACTCTATGCCATACCCTCCAATATTAGTGTGAATCACATCCACAAATCTTGCATCATTCTTATTCAGTCTGTGATCGGGTGTGACATCGCTAAAGCAGGGACCTGCTGGATCTAATCCTGTAACTCTCGGAAGAATATTTCCTGGTTTAAGTTCCTGGTACGTATACCCAGCAAAACCAGCAATGTGCGCTCCTAAACTGTGTCCAACAAGATGAATATTTTCCACATCCATTCCAAGTTCTACTAGATCATTAATAACATGTGCCAGAGCAGATCCTATGTACTTCACTAATATAGAAGATTTCAAATAAAACATTCCAATAAGTTTCTGTGAGTCCAGTGCCAAAATGTTGTAATGTCCGTGAGCTTTGTATGCTGCAGCGTAGGTTTGTCCAGAGAAAAGTAGAGGGTTATCGATGAACCCATGAATGAATATGACAGTTTTTCTGCGTAAATCAAAGTCAATGGATTCTGTTAGAGAATTAGCGGCTGATGGATGCAGCTGGTGTCTGCGGATGAGGAGGGACCTATATTCAATTATACTCAATTTTTTGTGTATTTCACTTTTTGGAATAATGTTTTCTACAATATCGGATACTTTCACACCTAAAACATAAATAACAAAACATAAAAAATAATTCAGATAATAGGTATAACACCGTAAAAAAATATTTATGTGGTTAGTAAATGTGTACATACAAGTGTTATCGATATTACTCCAAAACCCTTTCTCCAGTAAGTCTCCAATCTTTGATGTATCTCCCACATCAGCTAACAGCACACAGCTGCAGCATAGTAACAGTGATATGGTAATAGAATTCATGGTTATTATGCTACCAGGAGATGAAGCAAATACTTCAATCCGACTACACTCTTCTTAATGTACTGACTGCAACCGATCTTGATGCATCTTTTATGGACATTATATGCTAGCATCAGCGAAATCTTAATATTATCATCGACTATAATATTATCAGAAATACTTTGAACTCTAGCATGTGTAGAAACAAACCAACAACATCATTGAGATAAGTTATTGCAAAAAATCATATGAAAGTAGGTATTCATTGATACTAAATATCTTAGATTAAATTGTTGATTACGTAAATCAAATTGAATCATGGTACTAATCTATTTACGTAGCTTAATTTTTTGTTCTCAATTGGTATTTATAGATGAGAATAAATATTTTGTAAAATAAATTGATGAGATTGATGAACGTAATAATAATAATAATAAACTTTACCGGGGGTAAACCAGCCTAAGTCAATTTGTAAGCATCGAGACATCTTTTCTGTTTCCTTCTAAAGAGAATTTGCACAATCTCCTGATTGTGCAAAAATAAATAAAAAATAGTTTGTTGAAATACTTTATTTGGAATAAATAGGACAAAAACAAAATAAATATTGCAGCACTATATTGCCCCAGAACAGATTTTAATCTAGTGGGGCAATATATTCCATTATATTGTTTTTTATGTTAATTTTGTATGCTCTATTTGGAATAATAAATAAATAAATATATATATATATATATAAATTGTTTATGCCACCCAATGACAACTCATTAAATGCACCATACAAATGTTTCACCTAGAAAGGAGACAACAAACACATTAACTTTATGATCCTTGATACAAAATCTTGATGCTTCAGAATCAACAGAAGGACGATGAAATTACTTCTTTAAAAAATAAAGATTTACAATTAGTGATGAAAATAATATTGACTTACAAACTGTATCGATGTTTTTCCAAAATCCTCTATCAAAAATATCTCCCAAATATGATGTCTCTCCCATATTAGCTAACAGCACACAACTGCAGCAGCATAGTGCATAGTAATAATAACTAGAGTACATATTGTGGTATCAGAAGATAACGCAAATACTCCAGACTCCATATACATAAATCAATGCATGATTGATATCTCTGTGTCTTTTATACAAATCTGATTTCTAATCATCAGCTAAATCTATAATTGTAGCAGCAGCTAGAACAGAACCCATTATGTTATTTTGTTAGGATTTCAATTTCAATCATAGTTACAAATGTTTTTACTCTGTAACTTTTAAAGAATATAAACGTTCGACTATCTGGTCACATTATAATGTAAATTATAATTGAAGACATCGTCCGAACAATGCTGTATGGCACATTTTTTTCAAATGTTACTAAATACGGAATAATGATGTATAGTATGTCTTAATACCATGCTTGTCTAAAGTGCGGCCCAAAACACTTTGAGATGCGGCCCAAACGCAAATTATGAAAATATTTAAATTTGCTTATTTCTACTAAAAAAATTAATGTTTGCAATATTTTTCATTTTTGCAACAGACTTGCAACTTAATCAATTGAACCCAATATCGATTTGCTTGTTCAACAAAAGCTAATCCGCATCCATCACATTAATTTTACATAGGTATATATGTATAATATATACATTTTTATACATATGTTCATTTATAATTTTATACATATATATCTAATTCAAATAAAATAAATATAATAAAAAGAAGTTATTTTATTTTAATAGAACTACATATAGGTACCTATATAGTTAATTTTATTTCCATTTGTTGAAAAAATATTTATGTGCGGCCCAGCATATATATTTTTTTTTGTAATGTGGCCCTCATATGGTCAAAGTTTAGACACCCATGTCTTATACTGTACGCGGTAAAGTTATTTTGTAGCTACATATTATTATTATATTCATTGCGGTTATGCATAAAAAATATATTGCCGCCATTAATTAGGGATACAGTTGAACAGCGTTGCCAGACGTACGGTAATTTCAGGTAATTTCATTCCCCGTACGGCAATAATTTTAACAAATTACCGTACGACTAACATATTGACATAAACAATCATCGGTACAAATACCCGTTACATTGTAAAAAAAGGTACTGTGTATGAAAATATATTCATTAAGAAAAACCGAGGAGTTTTTTAAATATTCCAAATTCCTATACCATTTCCAAAATTTGGCGACGGGGGGGTAGAAATACCCGTTACATTTTAAAAAGGTACTGTTGTATTTCCGATGTGTACGGTAATTGTATGGTATTTTTCACCAAAGTAAGGTAATTTTGGCAACACAATCTGGCAACCCTGCAGTTGAATAATGGTGGAATTGGTGGATGTCATTCATATTTCTAAAGATGGCGGCGCGTGATGGTGTTTTGCTGAGAGCTCTCAAGATAAACTGAATAAAGTGCGCAAACGACGGATAAATATGGAAGAATGAAAGGATATCAAAAGCAAGAGATAGTGGAAAATGATGTCAGACGTTTTTCGTTTCAAAAAACAATTAATTTTGTTAATATATGGTTATTTTATTCAATGTTTAGAAAAAAAAATATGACAAATTATAACATTGAAAAAGATGCACCTCAAATTAAATTAATTAAATGAAAAATATTGTTTTTTTTTCGTCTCCTGTAAAATTGTCGAAATGTACCATACAGCGTTGTACGGGCGGTGTCCTCAATTATTGAAAGAAGGTATTGAAAAGCCGTATCTCAAAACGCCATTTTGGCTTATGAACCCTTGTTCGACCTACATCGTCAAATGTTATCTTGAATCAACAAAGTATTGAGCTCAAACATGTGCATTACATTCAAAGAACCTCTACACACTCGGATATCTCAGGAGTCGGAGACTCCTATTTATCCGAATTATTTATCAAACATGTGCAGCAAAATAATACATAAATACAGCAGGGTTCTTGTCTTGATCTCAATCATACTCCGCGCGAAGTGACTAGTACAAAATACGGGCAAACTAATTTCGCGATAACGGTAGTGCGGTATTTTTGACCATAGTCCCTTTGCAGTTCGTATGATTGAAATTAAGATCATATTTATATTGTGTCAAGAGACGTTATCCGCCACAACGAATCTGTGGATGGACTGGCTAAAACTGCAGCTCGCATCCTTGGAACAGCTGTGGAAGATATTATCCTTCCAGATGATGACATAAAACGAATCATAGAAAGTTATGTTCGTAAGGAATGGAGTGACTTGTGGATGGACGTATCACTCATAAAAGAAAGAAGGTATAGGTCGATCCAGGTCCAAATCCCAAGAAAATCTTGGTTCCGTGAATCAAAATTTAACACTGAAATTACTGCCATACTACATCGGATGCGATTTGGACACTGGACGCTCGACTTTTTAAAATTCAATTTGTTGAAAGACCATAATTATTGCGAGTGCGGCCTGGACGACGAGACGCTTGACCATGTTTTCCTGAGGTGCCCTATCACTCCTATCAGGGACACCTATGATATTTTCGTTGATGCTCTTCAAAACGATTGCCAATTCCCCCTGAATACTGAATCGTTACTGAGTATGACATCCGATTCAATCCATCTGTCCCTCATCAATAAAGGCAAATTTTATTATTCTCTAATAACTATCTTCTACCTAACGATTTATTTATTTATTTATTTGATCAATAAACGGCAATTTGCCTTTTACAATAGGTTTAATACATATGTATGACAAATCAATAATACAACAGTCTATAAATAGGTATATATAAAAAATGCACTAATACATTCAAATAGAAAAGAAACAAAACCAATAACAGAAATTTAGTCGCATGGGTAACAATAATCATGCTCTGCTGCAAATACCAGCAGCATACAAATTTATTGAGACTGTTTTTGACCCAAATCATCCTTGTAGGATGCTATGCCAAAAGTGATAATCTCGCCACTGCACATCATCACATTTTTTCTTGTGTATATTGCTTTATTTTATTTGTTATGTGAATGATGATGTGCAAGAAGAATAAAATAAATAAATAAAAAAATAACAGCTACACCCCAGGAACTGCTATTCTACGTGATTTACGTTCCACGTGGAAACAATGGCTGTATACTCTCTCCCTGGTTACTATTCATTTGGTTGTGACATTTGTCTTCCATGCCCCTTCGTGTCCCCAGGGCTATATGGGACCCGGGGGCCTGCACAATGGCTCCTCAGCATCCAACTGCACTGGTGGAGTAGCTGGATATAATTATAGACAGGTAAGTTTTGATACATTTCAATAAATTTATGTTTTCTTTATATTAATTGATTTACATTGAAAATCATCTCTCATCTTCCTTACATAAACTTATTTATAGTCCTGAAAACGAAAAATTGGTAAATTTTAAACAAATTGCTTGAAATTTCTTCTCAGAGTCATCCAGAATCATTATGATTATTTACATTAAATGTCTTCCTCACCAAACCGTAAACTTCAAAATAAATCTCTCAGCCCATTCATTCCGGAATGATAACCTTCTCCTTTTTTCTCTGTTGTCTTATCTTATACCTTATACAACAATTAACAAAATGCTCTTATAACTGAATATAATCCAATATAGAAATGGGAGAACTCTGAAGATCTTATCCCGTGGAGCACCCGGTAAAGAATTGGTCTCCCACTCTTCTGCGTAAGTTTTCGAGTGTCCTGTAAAAGGCAGGTGTTCGAAAAAATTAAGACATTTTACTTCTTAAATTCAGCGATGAGGCTTGCCACCCATCCTGAATGTCTTGATTTTATATTGGCACGAAGAGGACAGTTTGCATGTTTCTTACATGCAGCTGATCTGCTGGCTACCCCACTTGTGGGATATGCCGTGATGGTATAGTAGTGTAGTAGTTGTAGGAATATTTATCGCAAAGGTGCGTTATAATTTATAACTGACGCAGAAATATTATAGGAACAAGGAGAGTGCTCGTTTTAATTATGTTATAATGAAATTTTTCAGACCAATAAAATGTTTTCTCAGTCTTTTCTGGTAACTCGTAAACGAGTGGATGGTCTCTTATAGATCATTTCACTGCTGGAGGTAGACCTCTCCCAAACTTGGTTACGTAGTTTACCTTTGACAATGATTTCTCCCAATCACTCACATGATAGACTATGGTAACTTTATCAGAAACTATATTACAAAAATATTATAATAATAATATATTATGATGTTGTTTTACTCACATTTGATCTCTTTTCTACTCATACTCAATATCACACATACTATATACCTGACAATGATATTATGTACCTATTTATAAATATAATTATATAGGTATGTACCTATATGGACCATTTAATATTTAATATAACCTGAATCAACAGTACCTACCATACTTTTATAAATGCATCTACAACGAGGGACTCGATGAGGGAAATAAATGAAGTATCTTTTTGCGCTCACTTAATTAAAACTGATTGATATGAAATTATATTGGTTATTCGCAATGTAACTCGCGCCGTATCCCAAGTGGGGTAGGCAGAGAAAAAGGAACGCCGCGCCGTACAGATCTGTCCCTACATACTTATTTCGTCTCTTCTAAATTTATTTTATGCAACCTCTCAGTCACGCACGTCGATTTCTCTTAGTCAACACACGGCCGTTCTTGAAAATTTGATCCACATGATCAAGCCACATAGTTCTCGAACGCCCGCGCTTCTTCACACCCCTTCTGTCAGACAAATATAATATCCTCTTTGTCATCCTTTCCCTTTCCATTCGTTCCACATGTCACTATTAGGGGATTCAATCCCGGGATCCCGGTCGTATTTTAGTCCCGAAAATCCCGGGATTTAATTTAAGAAATCCCGGGATTTTCGGGATTAATACAATTATACAATAAGTCAAGAATTTGGGACTCATTCGCATCAATGTGTATCGTCGTGTTAGTACCCATAATACAAGACTTATATCTTAGTTTGGGACTAACTCGGTCTGTGTGAATTGTCTATACATGTTATGTTATGTTATGTTATTCGTCGAAAAATGAATCACTGACAGCCGAAGCTTGTGTTAGTATCTTAAAAGAGCATTATTCTGAGTTCGATATCTCACTAGATACGATATTGTGGCAATAGTTACTGATGGTCCAAATTACAGTTGGAAAACTTGTTAATGCAAAGCACCTAGTTTGTTTTGCACACGGTATTCACTTAGCCGTTTGTGATTTATTGTATAAAAAAATACCTGCAAATGAATCTATCAGTGATGATATTTTATTTATTTAATACATAAACGGCTATCGCCTTTTATTGATGATTTGGATGATGATAATGAAGAACTGGACTCAGGATTAGTCTATGAAACCGGTAATGGTGAGTTTGACCAATGACCGGAAAATTAATGAAGTCGTAAAGAAAGTTCGTAGTTGTTCCTATTTTCAAAAGAGCATCTTTGAAGAATGATACCAAACATGGAAGAGAGCTTAATTTATTGTTTAACTGCAAATCGCGTTGGAATAGTCTCTTAACAATGCTTGAGCGATTTGATATTTTAAAAAATAGCATCAAAAATCACTCACCGACCTAATTCAAATAAATAATTCATAAAGTCTCTGGTCAATTTAATTTAAAAATACGAGTTTAAACATTGATCCTGTAGTATGTATTTTTTTGTTATGGGTTACTAAATAAGTCTAAGTTGATTTAAAAAAAATAGTACATACAAACAAACATAAATAACAACATTATAGAATATATTGCCCCACAAAACTAAAACTGTTCTGGGTTAAAACTATGAAATAAATACAAATACAAGAATACAATTTAAAAATGTAAAAAAGTTAAATTGCTAGTTATATATGTAAATAATAAGTGCCTTGTTTGTTTATTTTCGAAGTTTGAAGTATAATTTTGTTTAACCGACTTTTTGCAGATTCTAAACTTAAATTCATTGCCAGATAAATAAAAAAAAGCTGATTTTGACATGGTTTACTGACTTTTTGTTACCATTTTACATTACCAATACAATCCCGGGACTAGTCCCGCGATCCACTGTAGATAATCCCGAAATCCCGGAATTAGAAAAAAGGGCCGAGATCGAATCCCCTAGTCACTATTACAACTATGTTGTTCCAATTATATTTTATATATTGGTATCATATTACCAATTTTTCCTTAGAATTTCCAGTTTATATTATAAAGGTCATTGCTCCCTATCCAACCCAGATTCGTCTTCAATTAATATTTCGTCAAGGGCGAATTTATACATGTCATTGACACTAGAGTGGAGATAATCAATCCGCAAGTGAGAACTATAAACTGTAGGTATTTATTTTGAACATTATGTTATGAAGCAGAGGTAATAGGTTACTTATGTTGATGTTTACACATTGCATCTGATAATTTTAATTATACAGATAATCATTTTAACCTGTTTTAACCTTAATATTTATAAATATAATTCATTTTAACAACTGTTAAATTCATTTTCAATTCGGTTCAATGTAATATGTTCACATAAAACGTGGTCACGACCATAGAATAATAAATAAAATATACTTAAGTCAAAGTGTCATGACCGCGACCACGTTCTATGTGTGAACTATAAAGTAAATAATAATGCAATTCCTACTTAGTTACGAACACATTATCCAGTACATTTTCATAATATACCTACCCATCTGCCAACGGCGGGTGGTTGGTTGGACTGATGCTAATAATTAAAATAAACTCCTTCATATTCAAGAAAACGACAATATCCCTTCATGATTCTCATTTACAATAATTAAGAATATGATGCAGTTTATTGTTGATATAAGAATAATTTTTATGATTGGAAAAACTTCTGAAAACAGTGGAACACAAATCAAATAAGAGATTAGAGTTTTATTTTTTTTTATTTATCCTTAACTGTACAAGCAAATTATTACAAAATAGATTTAAATCAAATACAACATACAGAGGAAGCGAGTTTATCGCAGAGGCGCCATTTCTTTCAACACTCCACGGTTTCAAGCGGGCGGTCAAGGACCGACTTTATCGCTCGAAATTTGGCATCTGTTTCCTGGTCCCTTTTCATACCTATTCTCCTTTGTACCTCCTTTTTCTTTTATATATATTATTTTATCATGAACCGAGGATACTGTACCTATACCCCGATCGGGAAAAGAAATTCCCACCCCCCAAGCCTTAAAATATTTTTCTTTTTAATACTTTATTAAACCCTAAGGTATTTTCATAAAGGATATTCTTCTTACAATGAACGTGGATGTCTTCATACCTATCCAACCGAGAATATGAAGTCAAATTTAATAACACAACATCCAGAAAACACTCAACGTTATATGGAGTTCCACAGGGTTCTGTTCTTGGACCAATCTTGTTCAACTTATACACGAATCAATTAGAGTATGTTATTCAAAACTAAGGCTTTACAACATATTGTTATGCAGACGATCGCATTTTCTTTAAATCATGCACCCCGGAATCCAAATCTGCTCTTGAGCAAGAAGTCGTTTCGTGCATAACGGACATTTCATCCTGGATGTCTAACAATATGCTTAAAATCAACCCCACCAAAACTGAATTTCTCTGGATAGCGTCTCCACGAAGACAACATCTCATAAACGCTTACCCTATTCGTTTACAAAACGTGGACATAGTCCCATCTAACCACGTTAAGTTCCTCGGAGCGCATCTTGATAACGCCCTTACGATGGAGAAACACATATCATCTACTGTTAGTAGTGGTTTTTATACTTTAAGGCAGCTCAAGAATATAAGGAAAAATATATCAACCGACGGAGCTAAAACCATAATTAACTCATTCGTCGTATCACGATTGGATTACTGCAATGGCATCCTCGCAAATCTTCCACAATATCAACTCCAGAGAATTCAGTCCGTTTTTAATGCGGCTGCACGTTTCATTTATCAACTGAATCGCTCTTCACACATATCCGCCACCCTTCAATCTCTTCACTGGCTCAGATGTCCGGAGAGAGTTGAATTTAAAGTGTGTTTGACAGTATTTAAGGCACTTCATGCTATGGCCCCAGAATATATCATGGAACTCTGTGGTAGACAGGCCTTAAGTCATAGACAGACAACACTTAGGTCTTGTCAAGATATAACAACTAAATTGGAGATGACCAGTACTGTATCGAAACCAGTGTACGTGGAGCGTGCTTTTGCAATATCTGCACCTGTAGTCTGGAACAGGCTTCCACAAAGGATCAGAGAAACGCAGGACATATCTCGTTTCAAGAACCAACTGAAAACTTATCTATTCAAGAAATCTCACGGAATAATTCAAGCACAACCTTAGTTAGCAAAGAGCGCCCTTGAGGTGGATTTTTTTCACAAAACGGTGCTTTACAAATCATCCAAATAATAATAATAATAACAGATTCATTGTCCTCTTCCATCGTTTTAAGGTTCTTTATGACAGGTGTCGTTATTTTATGGATAATTCTGAGAAACAGCAACAATAGGGAAGTGGGAAAACTTAGTAGTAAAAGTATGGAAAATTGGCATCAAAGTTGAGATTGTCCCCTTAAGTCAGATTAATTATAAGATAGTCCTTAAATGATTGTATAAAACCGATATCATGAAATATCTCAAACTCCTATACCAATTTAAGAATCTGGTGACAGAGGGGGATAGACATTTTATGTGCAAACCAAACTGAAAATGAAAAAAAGGTTCATACATTTGATAGTTATCAGCCTAAATACAAGATGGTTCTAAAATCCTTTAACAAAAACAAACTGATTTTGTAACTTTTCAAATTCCTATACAAAACAACACCGACTACTCGCAACAACACAGCGGGTGAAAGGGACAAAAATACTGTTTTGTCTACCACGATGCCTATCTCAGATCTCCGTAAGAAGAAGCTTCTCTATGTGTGCAACGTTTTCTTTGATGTCAACCAAAGTGGAACGCTCGAAAAGAAGGACTTCGAGTTGGCTGTTGAGAAAACCTACACTCTTCGTCATCCCAAGAACGTAGAGATGTAAGACACCACGACCAAGATATGGGATGGCCTGAGGCAGAGAACTGATGCCAATAAAGATAGAGAGTCCTCTGCAGTGGCAGCAGCGTTACATGAACTTCATGTTTGACCTAGAAGATGCTTCCAACTTGACTAAAAAGCCACGGCGCTCTTGAGATGGTCACAGACCATGAAACAGCGCCAAATACAAATCATCTTTTTTATTATTATTAAAATTGAAATTGAATCACTAACTAATTGAACTACATTTGATAGTTGTAAGAATAAAAAAAAATTGCTGCTATCTCCGGCCCTAGAGCAATTTCCGGGTGCGCTCATTTAAGCTTTCTATCAGGTCACCAGAGCATTTGACTTAAAGACAAAGATTTTAAAAAATAGTTAGTACGTAGCAAAAAGAGTGAAGACAATTTCTTTTCTATTGGTTAAAAAAGTAAACACAAAATATTATTTTTTAAGCATAATACTTTATTAGAAACATTTGATGTTAAAAACAGTCTGTACAAAAATTAAATTTGTATTTTATACTCAACATAACAAATGAGTATGAAAGTGTAAAATATATTTCAAACATTCTATCAACAAAACCTATTGTTTTATGTATTTCAAACATCATGGGCAATCTTGCATCATATTTATTCAGGTTCCTACATCTTTCTAGATCACTAAAGCAATATCTTGCTAGATCCAGTGTTGCACAACAATTATCTCAGACGCTTTACTCGCAACAAATAAGCGTACATTGTATGCAGTACCTTGTTAATGTTACTAGTTTACTAATATACATATTATTACTTGTTCAACTGATCAGGCATATTCCATAAACTGGACATCCTGGAACTTTATTACAGGAAAGTTCACCAACTAAAACAGAAAAATCACAATGAGCTTCTAAGTCATAAATCACCTTAGCACCAAATTATAAAGAACACATGCATTAGTACAACTTTCATTCGGCCAATGGGCTATTTTCTGCGGAACTTCCCACAATGCACACCAGATGGCAGCACAGCTAATAAGGGTCTAACACAACTGTCAATCATTAGATTTCGTAGCGTTCGTTTTATCGATATACCAGTTTTTTGTTATCTTCTACCGTGTTTCATACTTATATATATATTAAAAATGAATAAGGATTATGGCACATTTTCTCTAGCCGAACTAAAAGCTGAGCTTAAAAAACGGAATGCCAAATTAAGTGGTAAAAAAGCTACCCTCGTGGCTAGGTTAGTAGATTTTCATCCATAACATTTTGGTTGATTGTTTCTAAATAAATAAGTATATGTGTTATTAAATGTACCAATTATTATATTTGTTGCAGGCTTCAAGATTATGATAAACATTCAAATTTTAATAACTCGCCCGTCGTAGAGGAAGTTTTCGAAATGTTTATTCCAGAGCATAATCTATTTGCAGATATCAATTCCAACTCCTACATCCCATTATTGACACAAGAATGTTTTGATAATTTTGGTATGGGACATACAAAAAATAAAGCCAAATCCCAGAACATGTATGAGGAGAAGTATTTATTAAGCGTAAGAAGTGCAGTTTATTGTGGTGACACATACATATTAGGGAGATGTGCTTCAGAATACAGAAAGAGTGTTGTGTATATTGTTCACGTAAAATATACAAACAATTTAATATTAGAAACACAGTGTGAGTGTGCTGCTGGATCGGGTCCCGATGCACATTGCAAACATGTTTTTGTTGTTTTGAGAGGACTGGTAGCATTTGGAATATCCAAAGTTATTAGAGTAAGGGATACATGTACCAGTCTACTTCAAAATTTTCATGTACCAAAGAAGTATCATGGCATACCAGTTGAGGCAAGAAAATTAAAACTACGTAAAAAACAAGTTTCCCAAGAGTTGCTTGCAAATTTTGACCCACGGCCGGTTACCATGAGGAAGGATGTAGGCTATAAATCCATATTTAATAATGTAGCTATAAGTTACTGTGCACAAAATAGCTCCAGACATATGCCTATTATGGAAATAATTCCACCAGCTGACAAACATGCTGCTCACATTGACCACAATTATTTGAAAGAAAATGTAGAAGATGATTTTCTTTCTGTGTTCCATAAAAGCAGTCAGGAAATCAGCGATATTGAAGTCCAGACCAGGGGACAGGCACAAAGTTCACAATGGTTTGAGGAAAGAACTTTACGCCTCCAAAGCTCCAATTTTGGCAAAATTTGTAAGATAACGGACAGGGCAGACAAGAAGAAAATTGTCGATTCATTTCTGAAGACAACGTCAATAAAAGCATTGCCAATAATGCATGGTGTGAAGTATGAATCTACGGCCATCAATACATTTGAAACTCATACAGGTTTCAAATCTACTCGGTGTGGGATAGTCATACACCCTCTTCATCAATTCTTAGGAAGCTCACCAGATGGATTAATTGGAGATGATGCTGTATTGGAGGTGAAATGCCCATATAGTGCAAAGGACAGATATATATCTGTAGAAACAGTACCATATTTGTACTTGTGTGAAGTCACTGGTCATCTAACGTTGAATAAGCAACATGACTATTACTTCCAAATACAGGGGCAATTGTTGTGTACAGGGAGGACAAAGGCATATTTTGTAATTTTTACATTAAAAGATTTTTTGATTCTAATAATTAACAGAGATAATAATTTCATAAAAACCATGCTTGAAAGGTTGATTGACTTTTACAATAATCATTTTAAACCTGCTCTTGTAAATAAATATGTATACAATAATTATAATAAGTTTATAGATAACAATATATAAAAACAAAATTACAATTTGAAATTTTATTTTATTGATCATATTTCAAAAATACCCTAACAATTATAGCTAGATTTTGCACAGACACAGCTCACCACCATAAGTAAAAGTCAACACTGGGATGACTATGTGTTATCGTTAAAAATTCAACAAAATGATATTATTTACATTCAGTTATTTAGTTCATGATTTCTTAGGTATAATGGATGACCTGAAGTTAACTAACATGCAGCATATGAATATGATGTCACAGGAGAGAATGGTTTCCGTGTAATTCATAGGTGACTTTAAAATTTTGTATGTTTTCAATAACCCTATTATTCTCTCAATATGCACTCGCTTGCTAGCAATTTTTCTGTCACTTTCTAAAGTCTCGGAATTTATTTTATTATTTTTTTTAAAAAACGTCGGTATGTTAATGGTGATTCCATATGGTGCGAATATGTCTTGTACGTTGAATCCCTTATCTGCCATAATGGAGTCCCCAGAATCACACATTTGTGGAAGATTAGATAGCTCAATAATTTGCCTATCACTAGCAGATCCAGCGTAGCTTTGTGACACAAAATTTATCAAGCCACTGGGTGTTGCACCAATCAAAACCTTAATGGTATTCCTATTTTTATAAGAAGAGAATGAAGCTTGTTGTGCTGCTGGTAACGTAGGTCGCTTGATTGGACATTCTGTACCATCGATCATTATCCTTGTGCTTGGGTATTTATTGTAAAAATCTGTCGGGCAAAAGAATTTAACCATATCTTTTGATGTCCAGAGCTCAAGTTCCTTCCACTGAAGAGACATAAACTTTATCCACGTGATAAAGATGTTAGTCACATCTTTTATTGTAATAACATACATTTTGGATACTTCAAAGAAAGTTTTGTGTGTGCGTAGTATTAATAAAGTTAAAAAAAATTGTTCAAATGGATTGATGTTGGCAGGTACATTTCCATAAAAATATTTTAACGATTGTGAAGCACTACCCAATGATTGAAATACAAATACGACTTTTTCAAAACATTCTAACCCAGTGAAAAAATGAATTGACTCGGGATCATTTTTGTAAGTCATTATACTAAATGGACAATGTTTCATAGTTTGACTGTAGGAATGGGCTATCTCTATGTTATAGTTTACATTATTCATGACTGTTTGCACGCTGACATCAACATAGGATGAAGTTGTAGGAAGGTGAATTTCAGCTGCAATGTCAGGACAAGGTGGTGGTGACTCGGGACAAATATTCTCCTTCCCATGTTTTGGAGTTTTATATTTTCTGTTTCCAAATCTTTCCCTTCTGTTGATGACTGTTGTTGACTCCTTTGTTGTCCAGTGAAATATCGTCGGAACTACATCCTTACGAAGCTTTTGAATTAAGGGTTGAGTTCCATCTGAAAAACGTTTACGAATTTTAAAACATGAACATGGTAAACAGATATATAATTTAATTTAACAACTATTTATTTCCACTTACAACGTACACTTTCTCCTAAATAGTCGGTATTTTTAAAGTGATTCTTGCAAACTACGGAACTAGTCGATGGCTTCCATTTATCACGTTTGATGGCATTAATCCACTTTAATTTTAATGCTTTTTCAGACGGAAATCGATGTCCACCTTTATTGGTACACAACGGAACGCAACAATAAGTAGACGGCATATTTTTTTATTGATTTATTAGTAAAAACAAACTGATACTCCAAAATCTTTAACACGAAATATCGACTTCTCTATGGAATAATCTAGTTTTGACATTTCGCTTTAGACCCTGTTTGTCAGTGCTGCCCCCGGTGTCAAAAAAAGGAAAACAAACAACCCATTGTTACAAATTATTTTTTTATAAATAATTAAAAGCTCTGTTTTGTATCAAGCCTTAACTGCCCTGTTGCACCTGAAGTTCTATAAAAGTGGTTGCAGATACTTAGTAATTTCTATACGATTGAGCCCTAAATACGGCCCAAAGTAAGCAGCATGTTTATATCTTGAAGCAGCATCTATTCATATTTAATAAAAAAAATAACAGTCGACAAACTGAGAGTTGTACATCTGCAAAAGTTCATCCATTACATAAAAAATAAATTTCAACCCTTTCAATTACCATATGGACACACAAATAATATGTATTCCACATCTACCTATGACTGATAATTTACTAAATATTTTTATATAGACTGCAGTTACAATCCATGTTCAATGTCTTTATCAATATGTAGCATATTCAACAAAGAGCAGAAACAATCCCGATAGTAAATAAAGTGGGTAAATATCTGTAGTCCATATTTCTCAAATGTAACAGCTTTAAAATAATTTCATCCACTTCTGTTTCATTAAAGAAGTAATTTCTTAAGCAGCACGAATGTTAGGACTGTCTCTGCTAATCCACAAATAAGAAACTACTGTTTCTTCACCATGAAAATATTCCTAGTAACACCATACTGTTAAATTTTATTCAATAATACTTTTCAAAAACACACTACAACAAACGTTTGATACCAATCACAAACTTCCTAAGTCAATGGGTCAAAAGTTACAGAACCTATTTTCTGAAATTTCTAACTAACACATTCTTGTTAGAGGTTTATGACATTCATGTAGAAAAAAAGTTTATCGAAAAAACCGATCTGACATCTCAATCGGAGAAACATATTTACGCAATGGATCATTGTGCAAAATCTAATCAGAAATAGTGAGAAAGCCATCCCAATGCTTACGAATTGGCTCTAGGCTGATGTGTTCACGGACAGTTTATTGGTTAAGTTGACATTTATTTTGTAAAACTCCATATTAATTTATGGAAACAGTTTTAAGTTTTACTGTATTTAATAATAAATACATTTTGCTTGTTTCTATAAGTTCATGGATAAATCGTCATCCGTGTTGTACCCAAATCCAGTTAAAAACAAAAAAAATTAAAATATTCTTAACATATTGGATATCAAGCACATCAGCTCTAGCCGCCTGCTTGATGGCGGCTTTCAATAATAATATTTAAGTATAATTTAATATATGAAAAACAAATTTATTTTCCACAAGTTTAAAAAATAGTTCATTCTTTCATTTGAAATAGTGTAAAAAAGAATTGTTAATATAATGTCCAGCTATCTTGATGAAAGCATTAGTTATTATAAACTTGTTTATTGGGAATTTCAGACAATATCTATAGAGTATATGACTGGTATCCAATGCAAATTGTGCAGCATATAATAAACTTTATTGGGAATTTCAGACAATATCTATAGAGTATATGACTGGTATCCAATGCAAATTGTGCAGCATATAAAAAACTTTTTTGTAATTAAGTAGTAATAAAAAACATCCATTATAACAATTAAAATTTGTGATAAATTTATATATTTTGTCATTAATTCTTATCGTGTATGTAAATTCTATTTTCTTTATAATGATGTAGCAATATTTACAATTATCAATTTTATGGAAGGTATAGATTTTTAAAAGGTAGTATTTTGTCGTAAGAAGTTAGTTTTACTAATTAGGTACATTTACAACATCTGCTAATATGGAAAAGAAATAGTTGCAAAACTTATCAAACTATAACTGACTCGATTTTGAGTGATCCATTTAAGTAAAAGTTTTTTTTTACTTGCACAGAAATAAATCAAATGGCAATACAATGAAATCTCAAACTAAATAATAACTATGTATGCCACCTCTACCACAATACACCCAAGTACATTATTATTATTATTATGATAGCTTCAAGTAAATATATCCTCTTTTAATTTCCACATGTGAACAATATTACAGAAAGACTCAAAGAGTTGAACCATCTTCCACTGCTATAATTTCTGTTTTTTCTTTAGAGATATGTATTTTCAATCCTC
Organism: Athripsodes cinereus; assembly: GCA_947579605.1. Classification (NCBI taxonomy): domain Eukaryota; kingdom Metazoa; phylum Arthropoda; class Insecta; order Trichoptera; family Leptoceridae; genus Athripsodes; species Athripsodes cinereus. The sequence continues at coordinate 11,078,480 of OX388322.1, forward strand.
CCACCACATCATTTCCCATTACAGATCATTTAAAATGGTTCATCTCTCTCAGAATCAGATATAATGCATGTTTTTTGTTGTCACAATCACCTGATATGAAGATACTTACGGTCCTCATCAACACGCTAGACGCACTCATTGCCTCTGGTAATTGGAAGAGCCTTTTTCTTTAGTTTGGTGATTGGTTGGTTTGGTTCACTGTTTAACAGCTCTTTTTTGAAAAAAATAATTGTTTTGATTATACACAATATAATCACAGCAACCAGAAAGACATTCATATATTATATAAATAAAACATATATTCTATCCAACATTTTCGTTTATTTAAAGTAAGACAATAATTATTAATAATCAGCTTTTACAATATGCATTAGTTCAATACTCATCTTGATACTATGTATTCACATCATACCATAAAATAAATGATTCCACAATAAAGCACTGCCAAATATACTCAATGCAGCGCAGTAACAGTACAGCGACATAATTATAATATAATACATCACATTACATTACATGGACAATTCTTTGTAGAAAGGTGAATCTGCCATGTTATCCAATCAACTACACCTGCACCTGTAATGGGACAGGCACCCTCACAGGACTACCAAATTAATCTTGTTAAACAATAATACAGAGTAAACAAACACATTAAAAGTATTAAATAAAATGGACATGAAATAAGTACAATGTTATACAATATTCAAAGACAGTGACGGGGGGCACCATGATATCAAATCAGGGGACATATTACCTAACATAGGTAGTACATGGTAGTATGTATTAGCAATAGTGGTAGTGGCAATATGTTAAACTTACTACACGCGGACTTGACATTCATAATATCACACACACAATCAAACAACACATCTCCCTACACTGACAATGTACGCAAGTAATAAACAGCAATACATTTACACAATAGCTAGTAACAGACATGACTAATAACATTACCCTACAGCAGATGTCACCCGATGTTGAAAATCAGCTGTAACTTTTACAATATGCAACACTGGAACGCAAATTGTTTATTTTAAAAAAAAAACTTATTTACACATTTATACTTAAGATATAAATTGAATAATTTGAAATGTGTTTACTTAAATACTAAATTCCTATGATAATACAACAAAAAGAGATGTTTATTAAATGCAGTAACATGTTAAGTTCTCTCCACAAAATACTTGTAACCAAAACAATCAAACGACAAGAGCCAGGACGGGAGACACTCGCCACATCCCCTGCCTACATAATATAATGTAAGTGGAACAATTATACAAAACAAATTAAATTGAGGCTAGTTTATTAACTAGTATAGAATGAATGACTCGGTCTAGAACATCTTTCCATATATCAACTCAAACTGACGAGCCACACAACACAACACTTAGTTAGTTATAGAAATTATATATTAAACTTAATATACACCACTAACAATATGGATTCATTGATTGATTGATTGACATACAAATAAAGGAGTGTGTGTGTGTGTGTGTTTGTTGTAAAGTTACATATACATATTATGGTTAGGTAGATATTCTTCTCATTGATGTAATATGTTTGTCCTCAGGAATAGTGTTGTTTAGAAGTTAGAAAACCTGCAATCACAAGACAACACAATGCACCATATTTAAACATATAAACAGTTGCAAATATTTATGTATGTATATATCCACATACCTATCTAAAAGTAATAATATATATATATATGTATGTATATATTTATATAATAATATTAATAATGCCACTATAAATAATCCTAGATAATAATAACACATCTATAATGGTAAATAAGAAATCAAAAAAGCTATCATCAAATTAAAATATAGAAAAAATAAGCATACGAGTGTTATAATTTATCAAAAATACACGTTTCATACATTAATATCAATATTAAATACATAATATATAAAAAGGTATACAAAGCATTCAGTGTATATGAGTTCTAAGAAATTAAAAACATAAAACAAAACATATAAGGAAATACAAAATAGTCAAAGTCCAAATAACCCTACAGAGATGTGATTAGGTGAAATGTGGAGATGGTACAACCTAGTCCTATTCCTAGAGGTAGCGCTCACACTTCCCCCCGTGTGCGTCTGTCTGGGTGCACAGTTATACATCTATATAATATATGTACGTATCACAGTAGGTATGTACCTGACTGGAAACAACAAAGGACAGTGGTGTAGCTGTGTAAGGGTACGTGTATGAGAAACACAATTCAACATTGAAACATATTGATCCATATAACATGTTGAATAGTATAGCATATCATATCATAGTCATAGTAATAATCAAATCACAAATGATCAATGGAGGAAGGCACGACAATATACTTACATAATATATCATCATCATTATCATCATAAGTCAATACAACATGAGTATATAGCAAGTACATCATATATTATAGTATATCATAGTATATCACATATCATAATGGCATATTAAATTACATTACATTATTAAATTAATAAAATCATATTACATGAAACAGGTAAAAGGCAGCAGGATATAGTGCCCGCCACACATCCTACCTAACCAGTAAACTCATATATATATCTACTATAGATACCCCCGACATCACAACACATACACAACAAATCAATAAAATATATATACATTATGTAATATAATAACAATGGTCAAAATCCAAAGTCAGATAGAGTCAATCAAATAAAACATATTTCAGATATGAACAACAAATTATTAAGAAATAATAATCATATAGCAATCAAATAATGCAATTAGAACGGATATACAAGATATATTTATATATAGAGAGAGGGGGGATAGAGTACATTGCAACATTGTCACAAATCAGACAAGTGTGTGTTCAGTGTAGTGCAGTGTAACCAACCATACAAATCATATAAAGCCTATACTATAATCAAATATCACATCATCATATATCTATCGTATAAACACATTATACATTCACATATATATAAGGGGATAGGTGTTTCCGTTTGACGTCAGAATCATAATAAATATAAAATAATATAATAATAATAATACACAAATGTAGAGCAAAATATAAAAAATATAAACATGAAAAGCATGTTGCACACCAATGTGGCTTCTTAACTCTAGTGTGTATGGGTCTGAGTATGATATTCTATTCTATTGAATATACCCACATAACATGTTAGGGCTGCAGGCAAGAGGAGGTAAGCGGGGAGGTGAGTAGGGAGGGATTAGAGATGGGACGTGGCCATCTAGTGAGTGACAGGTAATATACTTATACTATATATGTGACTTTATACACATTGTTGTTATGTCATGTGTTATAATAATAATGAGACAGTATTTATGAAATACCTAACTGAATATTATTTAGAAATATGTGAGAATTATCAACAAACCTGCTTCTGGTAGAATATGATACTTGCAATAGCGAGAATACATCAACATCATAAATTATCCCTAAACATTACAGCCCACTGCAACAAACTATTAACTTACCAAGTAAAAATGTGTGTGTAACGACTGTCTGAGATAAATAACTACAGCTCGACAAGTTTTTTACATAATTTAATATTCTATGCTTTTAAGAGTAACTTTGATAAAATTCATTATTAAAAATTAACATAATCAAAACACTGTTATACACTATAAATTTACTTTGATTCAATCAACCGCTGTAAAATTATAGTAAATTTAAACGGTGTTTTAATTATAATATGTATATATTTTTTGTATTGTAAGATAATTTAAAAAGTAATTTTAAAACTATACATTAAATTAGTGCATTGCAATGCTAAGTGTAAAAAGACATACTCAAAAGTCTTATTATTACAGAAACTAATGAATGCTGAAGTACCAGGTGAAAATGAAGTACCGGCAAACTCCCATTTCACGACACAAGTTTTTAGCTTAGTGTGAAAGGTGTATAAGGTTGTATTTGGGTATATAACAAAAACCCGGATTCATCTTTAAAAAAATTGATTTTATTCAAGATATTGCAAGTATTGTTCTAACCACAAGAAAATGTGATCAAAATCAAGACACCAATTATAGAAGAAAATGTTGCATTAAAAGATATAGATAACAGAAAAGATGTATGTTTGAATTACTATTATGTAACATAAAAGTTTGATCACATTTTAAAAATAAGTGTTAAGATGATGTAAAAATAAATACATAAATAAAAACTCTCAGAATATTTATCCTTTAAACTTAAATCAAATACAAACTGAGAGTTTTTGTCTAGTTTTTAGTCAAATATTAAGATCACTAAGATTAACTTTGATACAATATGAGATTAGATAGAGTTGTAACAACAAAAAAACTGTTTACTGCAACGTAAATGAACAATTAACCAGTAATTTTAAAAGATAACATTCCAATAACAGAATCTCATTTATATTGCATCAAAACACAGAGGCTTAAGGTCAAATTGTAATAATCTTCTATACAGATATCTTTAACATAAATTAAGACATTAGCTACATTTACTAAAAACTAACTATAATTGGAGTGTCAAGAATTTATCCTTACTTGCATTTATGATAAAAAAATTGCGAATTTAAACTATAATTATTGTACAAGTTTTTGTTTCATTAACAATACTTGATTGTTTCATTCTTTCATTTTTAAGTACTTGATTTTTCTGTTCTTATTTTTCTTTTTATCATAACTTCTTCATCAAATTATTTTTGCACTTCACTCAATAGAAAAAGTTTCTGTGTCCAATTTTGCAACTTGACAACTTATACATTTGACTATAAACCTCTGCAGTGTGTTTGGGAGTATTGTAGATGCAACTGTGTTGTACCAACCTTATTTACGACTGATCTTGTTGGGGATAGGCGGGCTGTTGTTGATGATACTGTGCGTAATTGGGGTACTGTCCTCCAGGCTGGCCCTGTCCCCCATACCCCTGGGGCGCTCCATAGGGAGGCATGCCAGGGGCCCCATACCCGCTTGGAGCGGGATTACCCGGTGTTACACTGGAGGCACCTCCCATCATTTGCTGTATAAAACATCAATACATACAAACATTAATATTATCTAATTACATAGATGAAAGTTTATTGAATAAGTACCAAGGAAAATAATGTTTATGACAGCTACCTACAAATCACAGTAAACATATCGACTGTGATCAGGACAAAGGGTTTAAACCACATCGGTAAAATTTCATAGGAGAAGCAAAAAAACTGTGGGATAAAGAAAATGACAAAAATTATTGTCATTATTATTTTACCATCTTATTGTAATGTAGTTCTTTTATTATGTCATAAAAATTGAAGAGAAAATATTCAGGAACTATCAAGTTATAAGCAAAAAAAAACAGAAAACGACTTTTGCCTAAATTGTGGTTTAATGCCTTTGTCCTGAGCACAGTCGATATGTAAAGAAAACCACCTACCTACTCATAGGAGTGATTTCCTTTAGTTTATTTATTTGAATTTAGAATTTTTGTTTTGACAGTTGGTAAAGTAATTTTGTTTGTAATTTTGTGTTAGTTTTGAAAGACCTGAAATAAAGACTTTAAATGTTGTTTTTCTTGATATTATTTCAGGTAATTGTTTTATTATTGTTTATTTTATGTTTAGTGTTATTTAGTTTCTTTAGTTTAAATAATGTTTTTAATAAATTCTTGATATTATTTCAGAAAAACACTGATTGCTTTATTTCAAGTATAAACATCCATTATAAAACAACATTTAAAGTCTTTATTTCAGGTCTTTCAAAACTAACACAAAATTACAAACAAAATTACTTTACCAACTGTCAAAACAAAAATTCTAAATTCAAATAAATAAACTAAAGGAAATCACTCCTATGAGTAGGTAGGTGGTTTTCTTTACACATATAAAACAGCTCCAAATATAGTAGGTGTATACTCAATAGTATAGTTTAACAGTAAATATTGACATATTCCATGCCACATATTATGCAGAGTTCATGAGGGAGATAGAATACATTGCACAGAAGTCCCATTATAACAACAACAGTCAGTCTTATTGCATATTACAATAATAATAATAAGGATACCTTTTGTTTCATCTGTGCCTCAATCATCTCTGCTTCTTTAATTTTTCCCATAGACCTATAATACTCAGCCCATTGTGCAGAGTAGTCTGGTTGGCCCCCACCACCCCCTCCTCCTCCACCCATTGCACTGCCTCCACCATTAGCTGCATTAACACCACCTGTAGAATAAGAGATTAATGATATAATGGATAATGGCTTGGCCAGATATCCTGCAAGTTCCTTAATCGGACACTCTCATTTCCAGCCACCATTGTGACTTGTTTAGTTTGACTTATATATGGGTGTTCTTTATCTAGTTATATTTTGCTCAATCAAGAAGTGAGTTTCATTTTATAAAAAATTGTGAAAATTGTTGATTTCATGATTTTTTTTTTAAATTCAGAATTATCTGGTGTTCTGCCAGAAATAAAACTAATACCTTGAGGATGGTGAGGGGCTGGTTGCTGAGAGGGTTGTTGTGGTCCTCCAGGCTGTGGCATGCCTCCCTTGGCCATCTTCACTTGATTCTCAATTGCCTCTGCTTCTTTCATCATACCCATGGCCCTACAAGTAACAAGCAAAAGTCAAATATTAGTGGATAGTTAACTTTATTTTATAATGAAAGATCAAATCAAACTGAAACCAATAAACTATATTAAAAGAAATGTAACATAGGTACATATATAATTGTGTGAACACAACTCTACTATATATCTGTTGGTTGGAGAAAAATGGCTATCATTTAAACGATCAGCATAATATTGATGTTATGTTCAGCAGAAAAATGTATTCTGCCGACAAATATATCATGTTGATATGCTACTTATGCCCAGCGAGAATATTATATTTCTATTGCAAATAATATGATATTGTAAAACTCTAAATTTAATCGACCGGCAAAATTATTATTTGACTGGCATAATGATTATTTGTCCAGCAAAATAAATAAATGAGCAGCAAACCGTGAGCTAATTTTAATTAAACTTGTGACAGCTAAATTTTTAATCTTGTTCAAATAATTGTATGTAGCATCTTTTTATGTGATTTTATATGTAGCATCTGAATGAACGACACCAGCGTTTTTCGACATTTCAGTTAGATATTTCGTTAATATAGCAAAGCGGAAACTGGCATTATTTTCGTAGTCATCATTAATTTGGTAAGAAATCACAAAAACTTCATGTGGATCCGAAGGTAAATCGGTGTGTGAAAAATATTGTTTATCTAATATTTTCTGCCGGTCAAATAATAATTCTGCTGCTCAAATAACAATTCTGCTGGTCAATTATTTTGTTGTGCGAGTATTTATTAAGCTGTTAAATTTTTTTTTATTTGCCAATATAACCATGTTTGTTTGTAAAACAAGTGTTGCGCTTATTTTTTATTTATTGCTGATGAAAACATTGTTTGCTGTGCAAATGACTTAAATGCTGATTTTTTCTTGCCGTACAAATAATTAGCTCCCGAGAAAAACTACATTAGGTTGATATTTATTCAAATTGACTTATGATACACTACACATCATGCTCTTCTTGACGCCATGATATATTTTATAATGTAAATAGATTGTCACAGAAAAACAAAGCTAACTCAACTATGCTGGATATGCAGTGTGACTTTGAAAAGTATTGTTAAAGATAATTGTATACTTGTAGTAGTCTATCCACTGTTGACTGTAATCTGGTTGTCCTGTGACTGGGTTGACTGGCACCTGTGGCTGCTGGTGATCTGGCTGTGTGGGCCCTCCCTGCTGTTGTTGCTGTGAGGGATGCCACTGAGGATTGTAGCCCCACGCTCCTGGATCACCGCCAGGCCCCCCTGGACCCCCTCCATAGCCTCCATACTCATCGCCATTGTTACCACCACCTCCCCCACCACCACTTTCAACAACAAAGTTGAGAGCCTAAAAAGAACAAAGGACATCAATATGAAGGTCATTCTGACAAGACATCAATTTTTTTTATCCAATTCAATATTCAATAAACCTTTTATGGACACTGGATAAGAACTAGCCCCATTGATTCAGAGCGTCTTTGCGACCTAATCTTAAGAATTGAGTCACCTCTTCCCACAATATTCCTGACACTTTATTATTGTTATAGATCAAAGATCCAATGGATCTCAAATCTTGTAGATGAAATAACAGTACTCGTTTTGAATGACTACACATTCACATCCTAACCTAACTTAGCCACAAATTCTCAACATGAATATTTAATAAATTGAAAATAATAACAAGCGATAACCTCACTGTGTCATGTATTGAGATGCGCTGCAATGTGAACAAAATTAATTTAAAACATCTTGCTAACTTACCATGCCCACTTTATCTTGTATGAGCCTTCTAGCAGTCTCCACACAGTCGGGAGATCCTCTGATAATGAAGGTACGGCTGTCGCGAGCATTCTGCGACTTACGATCCAGCTCGCAGTGGGCACCCGACTGGGCATTGATCTGTTTGATCACTTCGCCACCTGCAAATAGAAAAAAGAGTCACAAACAAAGTTCCCCCTCGGTGGAAGTGTGGAGTGAATGTGTTATATAATATTAAGGTTTTATATTAAGTTACAGTTGCATAGAAATATATATATAATATATATGTATATATATTTATATATTGCATGAAATAGTGTGCACAGTATTATCATACTCCCAGTACATTTTCACATATGAACACATAAAACACCGTATAAATATGCATCTTAAAACAACTCCAAAGTCAATGTCTCAATGATTTCATAGGAATTTCAAACAATACAACCTTTATCTATAAACATAAATTATTATTTTTAATTTCTCACAACTGATGATTTGAAACTAATCCAACTGACTGACAAATGCTTAAATAGAAACAACTATGTAGCAGTTGAACATCTGAGGGTAAAAATTACCTTATTCCACGCAAAATTGTATGAAATAACATCGTTTTTATACTCACGTTTTCAATTACCATTCAGATTGTTAGAACTCAATGTTGTCAGCATCATTGCAAAAGACAATCAAACTCAGATCAGAATAGCCATCGAATGGAATGAATAAAAGAAATTAAGTAAAGATGATACTGAATGTAAATTAAAAGGACACAAGGTCATACTGAGAAGTGGGTACATTGAAATGATACCACAAAACCTGATAAAATAATTAAAGATGAAATACTGTGGATTTCCAGCTCTTACCCCACCACAATCTTTTACCACATGACGGGACAAAGTACTACTCATCCAATGACAGCACCATACACAGGGAATGTAGCAAATTCAAAGAGATTTGCAACCTGAAAGAATATGATTAGTAATGATGCAGACCAATATGCCATGGAATCCTCTATTCTGAATTAGAGTTGTGGTGTGGATGATTCTGAAAAAAAGTCTGTTATATTAGGTTGTGTGTGTGTGTTTTCGTAGACTTTGAGTGCGTGTGTAATAATACCCTTTCCAATGATGACTCCACATTTAGCACTGGATATGGAGAAGGAGACTTCTATCTTATCCTGTGCAGGTCCTCCCCATCCACCGTCACTGCCATCCCCACCATTCCTCTGATTGTTGTTCCTCTGTGAGCCGGAGTTACGACCACCACCCTCAGCATTTCTCCTCTGAAAACAAAACGCAATATCAATACTTTCCACCACATACCAATTAATTTATTCATGTCACACCATACTTTTAGATTTCTCCTCTGATAATAAACAGGTATGATATACAAGCTGAAGTGAAGCTATACTGATTGATATACAGATTAGTCATATTACTTACATTGACACTTTCTATAAGACTGATAATGATTTCCTTAGCATCTTCTATTTGTTTAGGTGTTCCCTGAATGAAACATCTGAAAAAGATTTCAAACATTTTTTTAACAAATACAAAATCCAGTCCAGAAATAGTGAACCAAACAAAAGATGGCAAATGTAATGCACAAGAATATTTGAAACATGTTTATAATAGAGTATCACCTCTTGTCTCCGGGTCCCTCATCCCTGGTCTGCTGGAACTGTACCCTGGCACCTGTGTCTGCTTGTATTTTCTTTATCATCTCACCACTCTTCCCAATCACCACACCCACAGCTATGCGAGGCACCAGCACCTAACACAACAACAAATATGACATTACCATCACACAATCAACACACATTAAGGGACATTCAGACTTAATTCAGTTTGAATGATTACTCGGGATGACGGATGAAAGTAATTTAACACCATTACCTGACATAATTTGGATGAAAAGTCCTTTAACTAAAATGATATATGCTTATGAAGTATAGTCATCTGTGTATAGTCTCTAGTGATCTGCTCCACAAACTAAAGTAGCAGTTTCAATATCATAGATATTTGTATGAGTATTTTAATTGTCCAGTAAATTGTATTTAATCACAATAAAGTTTAATATGACATTACAATTAACTATTGTATTCTCTATGAATTTGTATCAAATGCTAGAATCATAAACATACTGAATATGTTGTGTGTTTATGATGATTTCATTAATTTATTTTAATTTTTAAATATCTGTTATTTTTCAATTAATTTTTTCGAAAATACATCAATCCACAGACAGTATGACTGTGAATACAGTAGGGTTACTCTTGACAAAATCAAAGTGATTATTAGTCAAAAATATGTGCATACCAATCTCTTGGTAGCAGTAGCGCAGTATTTTTGACCATAGTCCCTTCGCGCGTTGTATGATTAAGATTAAGAATGTATTTAGATTGTGTCAAGAGTAGCCTTGCAGATATGCAGATAAGTGAAAGTATAAGATGAAAAAGTGCGAATGGACTTTTGTATTTTGGATAAATAGCTTTGATCCTTTAACTTTCAATGATCATCCAATAGACAATAACAATTATTCCATCATGTTACCTCATGTCCATCAGGTCCCCCCATACTCTGTTGGTCGTAGTCGTCCATGCCACCCCCTCCCCACTGTGGACCCCCTCGCCCTCCAGGCTTGCCACCACCTCCTCGTCCTCCTCCTCCCCCTCCAAACTGCATATCTTTTTCACTTATCAGCTCCATTACCAGTTGCTTGGCATACTCCACTTTCTGTGGATCTCCTGTAATACGCAATGGTTTCTCACTCACAAATTCAGGATCGACTTTATCCTGGATGACAACCATCTTAGTTCCAGATTTTTCCTGCAGTTGTTTGATAGTTTCTCCCCCTTTGCCGATGATGAGGCCCACCTTGGGTCCTGGGACCATGATTTCCAAGAAGCCTTGATTATTATTACCCCCTGGAGGTCCACTCATCCTGCCGCCCTGCATGGGGCCATCAGGAGGGCCTCCATCATTGCCTCTTTGATTCACTATGGAATTCACCATTTCTCTGAAACAATACAAACACCATATATCAATATAAACTCTCTACACTTTTACTACACTCCTACTGCCACTATCTAAGCTATTACATTACAAACACTCATTTTACAAAATTACATTCATAGAGCATGCATTAACATTGTTGTTTTTACATTAGTCACATTTATTTATTCATCCTGCCACAGCATTTTTCGTAAGTGGGGTAGCGTAGGCAGTGGACCAACTACTTAATAAGTCCTTCAGGATAGGTGGCTTACCTCATTGTTGAACTCAAGATTTTAAATGTATAAAAATGTGAACCTAGCTCTTAAAACTTAAATCATTCATTAGTCACCCACTTGCTTAACACAACTAAATAGAAAACAAGGATAAGTGCATACAACAAATTATAAAATTAATCAACAGGGATGATTATTGGCAAATCTGAATGTAAACTTAAAATATAAATACACAGATTCCGTGAGTTTATTTATTTAGTCACTTTCTATGGGGTAAATAATTAAATTGTATAACATAGACTTTACTCTAGATTGTATACATGCAGATATGCAATTAATAGATCTATAGTCAGCAAAGCATTAAGTTATCATTTTACACTTTTTTCATGTTGCTGCCATTTAAAAATATCTTGTTTTACAAGTTAGTACATCTAAATAAAAATATAATAATGGATGTTTTGAATAAGATATAAAAAAACCCAAGACCAAAGAAATTTCGTGCAAACATAAAAATTACCAAACCTCATGATATGTTAATTTAACATATTATTATGAAACTAATGCACAAAAATAAATTTGTACTAAAGGCATAGAAATTCATTTTTTACAATTAAGAGTCTATTGTTATTATGAGTACTGTATGCTGGATACTTTCAAGTGTAGGTACATAGAATTGTATTAGAACAATACCTACATGTGAAGTTGTCATTGTGGTTTATAAGAGAGAATTGTGAGGCCTTTGGCATGTCTCCTAGAAGCTTCATTGCACAAAGTACACTTCGCAAAAAGGTTCAAGTCCCCTCCGGGGCACTAGCAAATAATTTGACGTTGTCTTTCCTAAGCCTTATATGATAGTTTTCATGTGTCAAATTTACATTTGTGACCTCATACAATGGTTAATTGTAAAAATATCAATAATTATACCTATAGTAGTAACTATACAATAATGTTGCTTAAGTCTTTGTCAATGCGCTTGACAGATAGTATTTCCATGATGCGTAAAAATACCTTTATTCTTCACTTCACTTAGAGGAATCTATAATTGTATCCATGTCACAATGTTTATGTTTGCACACAAGATTACTATATAGGAAAGATGTTTGAATATAGTAATGTCGTTTGCAAACATAAATGATGATTCCAAAGATACAATAACTAACCATTTGACTATCCACAGTAAAGCACAGTGGACATTACAAAACCATAAACATCCTCATCCATAATGCAAACGGTAGGATGTCGTCACAGACAAACAAAATACAGATTCTTTATATCAACAGATAATAATTACATAACATCTGTAACCATAATGTAATATATATAACATAATGTATAATATAGGAAGCTTACAATAGTTTATTATTCATACATCCATACACAAGTTATCTAATTGTAAACAATGGATCAATTTGTAAACATCCCTACCTACATATATACAAAAATGTTTAAGCCTTTCAACCTCAATACTATAATTTCAGAATATAAAAAGTAAAGAAGACATACAATAAAATACCCACAAATATTTGGTACAAGATAGAAAAGCTTGTAGCAATCATTAGTTATTTCTTGGTTATTAGATAATTAATATTAGCAAATATCATAAATTAAAAATTAAAACATAAATATAAGTAAAGATATATTACAATATAATATAGTGTGCTAATAAATATTTAATTTTCAAATGTAAAATTTTGTAGCAATATTCATATAATGAATTTTCTTACCAATTGTCTTGAGTGAATGAATGTCAGTGACAAACTGTGGCAAAATATCTCAATCAATGTCATTATTATATGAAACTTATGTGCTATCTCTACTGTACACCATGATACAACCATTCCAAGAATATGCAACATAAACATAGGGACACCTGCCACTGATGTTTATTTACTACGTAGTTCTTTAACACCAAACAACTATGCTTGTATTATCAAATTACACAAGTCGACAAATTTAACAAAAACCTTAAGTGAAAATATAAAACACCATTATCCAATACAAAGAACTACAAACACATATACAATAATATTAGATCTACATACACATTGATATACACACACAATTTGCATCAGTTACTAGTTGTATATTCCATAGATAATATTGCAATTCTAAATTAAATAATTTTGTTTATATGGAAACAGAAGAGTTAACGACTGGTATGTGATGCACATTGAGTAATGTGAAAAGTGCTTTAGCGGTTAAATGCGATATTCATTTATTTAAATAGTTAAACGGCTATAATGTTTGATGGTTTGTAACTCACTTGGCCCTTTCCACGGCCTCCCTGGTGCCTGTGAGTGTGCACATTCTCTCAGTCTGTCCACCTGAGTCGGGTGCCATTTGTATCTTGCAACCACTTTCTGCCTGCAATCTGGATATCTGCTCTCCCTTACGCCCAATAACTAAAATATAACCAATTAATTATTGACCCTTCTTTCTATTAGAAACTCATTACAATCGATTAGAGAATTTAAATGAAAAATCAAGCCTGAGCACAAAATTCTGTGTCAAACATTCCACTACTATTAGATTATTTCAAAACAAGTTTACACAGGGTGTGGGTGTACTCACTTAGCCCTACCATCTTGTCTGGTACTCGGATGTATTCATTGACTTGATCCTGTAGCATAGGAGGCCCTGATGGACCACCGGGTCTGTTTCCACTGCAACAAAATTACATAACGACATGTAATTTTATACTAACTAATCTATAAATAAATATCTATTTACCACCCTACTATATACATTCATTAAACTAATATAAATTTACACAATTTGTTAAAACACTCTGGAGCCTTTCCAAGTTTCGTACAAGACAGTATCAACCAAATTAAATATAGATGAAAATTGTTTTCAAATACCTTTAGATTATACTAACCAGGACCAATCTATTTGGAAAAACGTAACTTTATAATCACATGAGCAACAGCGGTTTACATCTTGGTTCTGTATGAGACAGAACATTCCTGTAATTCATAATCTAAATTTTCAACTTCACAGACTTTCAGATTTTTCAGTGGTGCAACAAAAAGACTATTGAATATCTCAGTTTGTTACTCATACTTTTGGCTGTTTATTTTACAGACAAAATGTTCAATTAAAAGTTGTAAAGCACTGAATTAGCTACAACTTTTGTAACACTCATTTTTTTCTTACAACTTTTATATGTGTTACACAATTTCAAACATAAAGAAACAAACAGTTTTTGAGTACTAACTAATTACCAAGGCATTTTATAAAATAAAAATGTATAACAAAAAAGTTGTAAAAAATAAAATATGTTACTAAATTTACTACTATAGGTACTATACTACACCCTCACGCCGTGTCCCAAGTGGGGTAGGCAAAAAAAAAACAGAACGCCAAATAGATCATTCTTTACACACTTCCTTCGCTTCCTCCATATTCACACACTTTCTCATACACACACGTCAGCTCCTTTACTCAAAACACGCGGCCGTCCTTGAGAATTTGATCCATGTGATCAGGCCAGGTGGTTCTCAAGACGCCCGCACTTCCTCACACCCTTTCTTTCAGACAGGTATATTTAATAAATAAAAATAAAAAAATAAAAAAAATACTACTAAATTTCAAGCTGACAATAAAGATTTATGTTTAAAATAATAAAAAACCAAAAAAAAATGGTCAGTGTGAGAAATGTGTCCTTTAAGGTACTAAACAACCAATGGCGCCTATTTTATATTGTGCAGCGGAGCAACCATTCTCATTATAAAATATTTTACGAATTTCTTACGCATTTAATTTTTAATGGAGATATTAACTAGTCAGAACATGTATGATTGATTTGCAGCACGTATGTCAAAAAATAAAAAAAACTAACCAATCTTTGATAATTTAACCACGAACACCTGAGGGAGGGACATTGATTGGGTTACTTGGAAGATATCGCGTCCCTGCGATAAACTCGCCCATTGTGCAAAATTATTAGTTTATACCATGTAACCTTATTATTTGTATTCAAATATTTTATATAATAAATTTTATTATTATTATTGATAGTTAATATTTTAGATAGTTTAGATTTAAGAATTTTAATTTAATTGTATTTAAAAATGCCTTTAAAAGAAAATACAATTATACCAATTAATTCATATAAGTGAGACGAATACACCACAGACAATAAAATGGAAATAATTTAATGTTCCTTGGACAGCCTGGTACTATTTGGCCTACGGACCGGAACAGAGGCCTGAGTCAATAACACATTTTCACGTTACGTTTTCGTTCCGTTAGCGTTCAAATGCAGACAACGTTGCGCCAAAGTGTCAATTTTCGTAACTATTGTGTATCTTAGCAACGAAATTGACACTTGCTTGCAACTTCGTCTATGCTCGAACGTTAACGGAACGAAAACGTAACGTGAAAATGTGTTATTGACTCACTAAAGTCTGTGGCCCGGAGGTTGAGGACCTCTGCCATACAGAACCAAAATTTTAAAATACTGCTAATAACACTAATAATGAACCATTGTGGAATAATAATGATGGTATTTAACTATCTTTTGTAAATTAAGATTGCTGTATTTTTTTTACAATAATTATTGATAATCTAAGTTATTTTTTTTTGTTCCGTAAGACAGTGGTCTCCAACATCCTGTAGCGGAATATTACCGACGGATTATCGCGCATAGATCATTTTTTAATGCTGGCAATATTATCAAGTGGCAACACAGGAGATATACGTCAAAAAAATAGTATTGTCACATGGAATGAAAAGAAATGTTGGCGCAGAGAAGGGTTGTCGTGGCGTGACATTCCAAATTTTACCTCTGTGACAGGCGGGAGACAATGGTCTTGAGTTCTTAAGTGCGATGTGATAGATTGCGATCTCCATCCCGATATTTGCCAGGAAGAAATGTATTGAAACACCATTGTGTTGTGTTTTTTGTTAATTGTAACGAAGTAAACTCATCCGCGAGTACAAATCTACGAGAAGGTTTAGAAGCCGACACCCAGAGAAGTGAATTTGCTCACCCACATGGTATCTCGGACCTGGAGTATTCCAAAGAATATAACCGCAAGAATTGTGGTAAGTTTCTTTATCTGATACCAGTGAAACATTATGTGGAAGCATGGCTTCGACATAATAGAGTGTATATAGTTGAATAATTTATGATAATCATTGCCAACAGAGGCGGTTCCAAGTTGCGGGGTCGAAGGTTGGGGGTTGCAGCCAGCCACGAGGGCGAACAGACACTGGGGATCTTGTGGGAAACGCACCAGTTCACTTACGGGCTGTTTCACCACCTCTGGATAAAGTTCTAGATAACTATCCTTAGGATAAATTTATCTACAAGATAAACTGAAGCGAGCGTTTCACCACCTACAGATTTCTTACGGATTGTTATCCGCCAGATAGCAGTGGCAACGTTGTAATTTCATGCGTTTGTTGCATGAATGTATGCACGTAGGTAGGAATATATCGTGGTTGCCTAGGAATATATCTAGACAACGCACATGTAAACAAATTTTGACAGTTTAACACTATCTAAGACTTATCCGCCGGATTACTTATCTAGACCTTTATCTATAGGATAGCGCTCTCAGGGAGTCGTGAAACGCATTTTTCGTTTTATCCGTTAGATTTGTCATGGATTGGCTATCCGGCACTTTATCCAGAGGTGGTGAAACAGCCCGTTAGTAGTATGTGTCACATCTGCTCCCATGTGTAAGGAGATCTAATAAAGGAAGAGCAATCAGGAATCAGTGTTTAAATAATTTTCTCCCCATATGTCGACCCGAGCAATTGACCCATGGACCCTGGGGTGGTAATAAAACATAGCTGGCCAGGCAAAATAATGCCACAATCCTTCCTTCAAGTAACATGAAATCAGTCCTTTTTTTGTTGTGTACTCAAAAAATATTGGTCCTCATACGTAACTAATCAACGTCTACCCTCAGTGGGCTGTGGTAAAATGATCAGGCGACGACCGTTCTGACAAAGATAAAAAGTTTGGGGGCCACTGCTGGCAAGCATTTTTGTAAACTAGTATAAAATATATTGAATAGTAAATATCGCAAAACTAATATTTAATAGTGTTAGTGAAGGTACTGTCATACAAATATATGAAGATAAAGATATAATCATAGAAAAAATTTAATAGTAATCACCAGTTCCAATATACTATGAAATTACTAACCGCTGGTGTCATGACAATTCAGATGTAAAACCAAAAAACATTTGTATACTAGAAAATATACTCAGCTTACTACCATTCAATGCTTTTTTTTTAATTTTTATCAACATAAAAAATCTCCTGTGGTTCATTTATCCTGGAAAGGCTCTGTCATCTGCATGGTAAATTTACAAGTAATAATAAATGTAATATAATGTGCAAGGAGAGTGCAGGAATAATGGAACGGTATGTTACACTCAACAGTTAATTTGTTAATGCATTGCCTACGCAGATTTTTTTGAAAAATGAAGATGGACAAAAAATACAGAAGTATTAACAAACTGAATATCGACTGTGCTCAGGATAAAGGCTTCAAACCACATTGGTAAAATATTGTAGGTTAAACAAAATGTCATATTATTGTCATTATAATTTATCATCTTAATGTAGTGTAGTTTTTTTTTATTTCATAAAAATTCAGGAATTATCAATTAATAATCTATCTATCTATTTCCTCACGCCATATCCCAAGTGGGGTAGGCAGAGAGAACGGAACGCCAATTAGATCTGTCCTTACTTACTTCTTTCGCCTCCTCCACAGTCATACAATTTCTTATGCACGCACGTCGATTTCTCTTACTGAAAAAACACGGCCGTCCTTGAGAATTTGATCTACATGTTCAAGCCATGTAGTTCTCGGACACCCGCGCTTCCTCACACCCCTCCTTTCAGCCAAGTATATCCTCTGTCATTCTTTCCTCTTCCATTCGTTCCACATGACCAGACCATCTCAATTTATTTACACGCATTCTATCCACAACACTCCTTTTGCATCCACCATTCTTCTAATATCCTCATTCCTCACTCTATCACGCAACGTTTTACAAACCATCCTCGTAGTCAATATTTGCAAGTATGTAAGTCCTAGCTAAAAAAAATCGCTTTTTCTATAAAAACTAGACGTTTGGAGATTGAATGAATACTTTAACCAAAATATATACAGGACACTTAATGATTGATTTCAAAACATAAAGCCATTTTTGCCAAAATTGTTGTTTGAAGCCTTTGTCCTGAGCACAGTCAATATGATGGAAGTTAAGCGAATCAAAAACATTGGAAAATATTAATTTGCCATTAAAATTTCTCATATACTGTATTTGGTTTAATCACAAATGTTGTACCATTAAAATGTCAGTGAGTTATCTGATAATAATCACACATCTCACATAAACGCACTAAACTCCTACAAAAAGCATGTCCAAAAATATTGAGACACCAAAACATCAATTAACAAAAAACCAACAAAATACACAAATACTAAAATATAACAGAAATAAAGTGTTACATGTAACAAAGATAATAACTTGTAACATAAAGCAAATAATCCAAATACAAAATGAAATAACATAATACTGAATAAACAAGCAAACGGAAACAGGAACATGGGGACAACACATACATTGTTATATTACAACACATTTTCCATTGAAATTTTTACAGCTCAAACATAACTGATATTTTAATAATTCTTAAAATGATTATACAATGGTGCATAGTTGGCAAAACTTGGAAACTTGTAAAAGAGTTGAAATTGGTACTACAAACCAAATGTTGCATAGCCAACACACTGATATCAGAGAGTACAATGTATACAGTATATAATAATATGGCAATCAAATAATCTGTTCTGAAGACAGATGATGTTGTTTAAGACCTGTGACCTCATTCTCCATAGATAGAAGGGGCTAAGCGAGACAAACCATTCTTCAGTTCCTTGTAGTAAACAAGTCATGTCACTGATGTTGTAGTTGTATAAGTTGAGGAGATCATCTTCGTATGAATTCATTCCACATTCCGCACAATGTGAAATATATGCACTACCACCATACACCACTTCACTCTACTCGTATGACAATAAACAATATATTGACAATCTCAAATAGGTCACAGTGATAACAACATTGCCAGTGTTGTATTGTGTTGTTAATAAATATATATATATACACACACACACACCCACACTCGCTACAATCAACAAGTACATAAGTACCTATGAACTCTCTCTACTCTTATTATAATTTATTTAAATCATTATTATAAACCTCTGTGTGTTTACATTATTGCAAAATTATCATACTCACTGGATAGGTTTAGATGATTTTTTTTTTTTAAAAAAAGATATATCTGGGTTTTGTTTGTTATAAACCCAAATACAACCTTATACACCTTTAACTGTAATTGTAATATTATTTCTCACAACCTCACAGTAATGATTTTTTTAGGTCCATATTTCATCATGACACCATGGCAATGCAACCAGTCATACAACCGTTGTATCTACGGCAATACCATAGAGATGCAAGATCGACGCAGTATCAAAATGTACATCAACGAATAAGTACTTGCTGTACATATGAAGAAGAAAGTCGTCACTTGTGGGGTCACGCCACCAATAATATTCTGTACATGCATCAATGCTGGTTGCAGTCAAACTGGTACACCAGATGAGGTATCCTCCATAAAGCTAGCTATATAAGTTTCGCTGATTGTGGTGACTGATTGCGCTGCCATGGTGTCCCCATGAAATAAGGGACTTAATTAAAAGAGCTGAAACTCTAAAACCAATAAAGATACTGCCTCCTTGTTTCTCTAAATAACAAAAAAATTAATTCTAAGAAGTGTTTGTTGGGTATTTGTTTTATTGGTTTTGAGCTTCCTCCAATACACATTCAATAATTTAATTTTGAATGAAACATTCTAATTCAGTGTTTCCCAACCTTCTTTATGCCATGCACACCGTAGTCTTTTCAAAAGTCATATGCCCCATCGGCCTCTTTTTTAATTAAACAGTTGGTAAATTTTCAATAATATGTGGAAGCACAGTGCCCCACCTCTGAGGTGTGATGCCCCACCTTGGGAAATACTGTTCTAAATGATACCATCACCAGCAACTGTATTAGGTTTTAACCTAATTTTACATAAAACGGCTGTTTTTTTCGTGTCACAAATATGATCTATTATTTGGTTAATATCTAGAAAAATTAAAATAATTGATTAACAAACTAAATTATTTTTGGATAATCTTTGTTAATCCACGATCCAATCAAAAGTTGAACACAATGATTGCAACCATATTAACAAGTGAAATAAAAAATCTTTACCAGGCTTTAACCTCAAATTGCCGCACTAAATACTTTCAAGTATACATTAGCAGAAAATGATAATTATAAGATTTTTTTGTTATTCAGCACATGACTAACTAGTGGCATATTCACATCCTTTTCCTCAACACGAGGCTGAAACCTAAATTGTACACTGAATTTGTGATTTATCTTCACAAACTAGCGACTAGTCAATTAAAACAAAATATGCTAGCACAAACCTCATTCCTTCTGTGGATTGATAATCTGGATGTCCTGCGAGTTTCTTTGCACTAGGTTCTTGACCGTCTTCTAATGATCTCTTGGTTCCTCCGGCGCACTTAGCGGCAAGCTGAAATAAACAAATATTAACTCAAATACCATGAGTATGTATATTTTTATATTAATTTACAATATATCATGGCCCAGCAGCATGAATGATATAACAATCTATATATCAAACAATGCATTGTGACCTGTGAACAATGAGGTTAAAAGAACCTCAACATGAGCGTTTACCGGTCGAATATGAAATTGTTTACACAAAACATCTATAAAACATGTATTCATTGTCAGCACAGTGCTATTATCGCAAAACAAGTCGGTTAAATTCGGGAAATAAGAATGAAAATAACTGTTGGACTATAGTCAATGTAAACAAACTAATGACTTAAAACTTCCGAAGTTCACGTCAAAACATAAACTACATGTTATTTTAAACAAAACCTAAGAATACGATCAGAACAAACAGCAAACGGAATCGAATATCGAAAAATATATGGGAGTAAATGGTAAGAACGCCATGATACGGGGGTGGAAAAGTGACATGATTGAAAGTAGCAAATACAGTGAGACACATACCAAACGAGCCCTCTCAACAGCCGCGGCGAAAGCCGGACTCTGGGTGTTATTTTGTGGTGGTGCGACCGATGAATAATCACTCATGTTTGTCAATCAACACATTCACGAGTACAAAATGGCAGCCATGGAAGCAAACCAAATTGCAAACGGAAAAGGCGGAAAAACACAGATAAAGTGACGAGTATTCTACAACCGTAGACAAATAACAAGCTCCGTATCGGTGCTGCCATTGTTAGAAAAAATCTATGGAAAAAGTTGGTACTTGCGAGTGGATTCGCGGCACTATATGAGATGGTAGGCCCCACTGTTGTCAAATGTGAGATTTCATAGCAAAAGTAATATTCACGAAATTGTTGCCATATGTAGAATTACTTTTTGATCACCACGTTAAATTATTTTTGGACACACCAAGTTTTTCGACACCGGCAAACTTTACATTCGAGCTAGATTTTATTTTTGCTGGTTTTATTTTATTTTTGCCGGCAAAAATAAAATCTAACTCGAATACGATTTTCTTAAAGTTTATATTCGAATTAGATTTCATTTTTGCCGGTTTTATTTTATTTTTGCCGGCAAAAATAAAATAAAACCGGCTAAAATAAAACCTACCTCGAATATAAGCTTTAGGAAATTTGTATTCGAATTAGATTTTATTTTTGCCGATTTCATTTTATTTTTGTAAATATAAAAATATTTCGCCAAAAAATCCAAATAATATTATTGTAGCAACAATTTTCCTCCATACAAAACTATATTTGACAGATATCTGACATTGGGGCCTACCAACTCAATGAGTTCCGGATTCGCTCTCTCGCAAATTTTTTTTTATTTGAAAATACAAAAAATACGATGCCCTCGCTTGTGAATTCAACACATGAAGTTAAAACAATATTTTTATCTTCTTGTACGACAGACATATACTACCGGCAAAATAATTTAAAAAAAACTACATCCAACATAGTTAAACTGCAGGTTTTGTAGCTTGTAGTAGACCTTCAATAATGGCACACATAATCCAATCTAAGGTTTATGTATAGGCATTTTTGTAATATATTTTCTCTATATATTGTTATTTTTATTGTATAATTTTTTATATCAAAGGCTTTTATAGCCGTTCATTGTATAAATAAATAAATAAAATAAATTATTTTTAGGAGTTGCTTGGATACAAATAATGATAATGAACCAACATCACTGCTTTCCTTCAAGATTAACACTATCACTTCTTTTGCATGCTTTAATATTCTCCTTCAGAAAATAAAAAGAAATATGGCCTTATCCATTTGAGATAATGTTCCATCCATCCCATCACGGTATTTCCCTAAAGTGGAGCAGCCAGTGAACCAAATGCTTGTAATAAACATGCAAGTCGTCCTCTCCGTAACAATAAAAGTTAAAGACATTCAGGATGGGTAGCATACCTTATCGCTGAACTGAAAATATTCAATGTCTTAGTAGGTAGGTACATGATGTTTTATTAATACCTTCTCTCTCCTCTCCTCATCCGGAATGTGCTTATGCCACAGAGAGCGCTTTCCTTATGACTAACATGTGAATCCGCTGATTACCACACTTGCGAGCGATTTCTTTTCCGGCCTCATAAATAACTATCTATTTCTGGTTGCCTGCATTGATTACATTCTATGTAAACTGATTTAATTTCAATCCCCTTCTCATAACAGTATAATCAAATAATCATTTTTATACATAGTTATGTGATATTTTTTCACGGTCCTGAAGTTGGATGTTGAATAAGAAGTTGGCAGATTTGTAGAATATCGGTAATATTGCGCCCTATGAGATCAATAAAATGATACGATGGGCATGCGCCGCTCTCTTACACTGGGGTAGGTTAGCTACCTACTCACTTTTCATCTTCGGCATCTGTGCTGGACCAGCCATCTTCCAACCTTTTCTCGCGAGAATATCTGCCGAGATGGGAATTCTTCGTAACAATAAAAACATGAACCGGAGTATTTGATATATATTTGCCAGTCAGCAGTTCGAATACGAAAGTTTTATTATACCTACATCAGTGAAGTCGCCTTGGTCGCGAGATAAACTTTTCAAAGTTGCAGGTTTCTTTTATCAAAATTACTTGTGTATCTGTACTTTACATAATTATGACAAATATGATATCGTAATAATATTTAATTAAACCGTTTTGTACAAAAAAATATTCTCTAATCCCTCCTCCCATCTCGGTAGACGAAGAGAGGTGCGAATAGAAATGGCCGATTAGATTTAAAAAAAATCGATGTAAAGAAGTCTTCCGATAGTTTTAATAATACCTA
Source organism: Athripsodes cinereus (assembly GCA_947579605.1). Classification (NCBI taxonomy): domain Eukaryota; kingdom Metazoa; phylum Arthropoda; class Insecta; order Trichoptera; family Leptoceridae; genus Athripsodes; species Athripsodes cinereus. The sequence goes on from OX388322.1 coordinate 11,102,438, forward strand.
TCGTAGAAAATAATAATTAGAACTTATTAAACTGTAAAAATATTAGTTATTGGAATATTACGAAGTGCTTCCAATGTTTAAAAACATTATTGTTAATAATAAATCTCATTGTCTTTTTTTCTTAAATATATTGCGATGTAATAATATTAATGTAATAATACATATTATGTAAAAACAAAGTAGATCGTAACATGACGAGAGTTAGATAACAAACTTCTGAATAATAGTTATAATTTTATATTACGCTCATTGAAAAAGTTTCTTGATTAAAATAAGAGAAAGAATACCGAAAACCTAAAATGCAATTTCCTAGAGGAGTAAAGATTCCATCCCCTGGGGCAGTCCTTCAGGTAGCTCTACAGACAGTGCGTCAACAAATTCCTGGTCAACGTGCGCCTGATGATGTCAATGGTCCTGGAAGACAAGGAGTCAGATTTGCTAATCAGAGTAAGTCTCAAAAACTTATAAAATAACATGGTATGCACCTCCTATATAGCTACGCAAGTAAAGCAAACTGTTCAAAAAAGAAAATCGCAATTAATAGGCACAAGTATGGAACGTTTCATGTTTCACGCGAAGTTCAGAAAACCTTCACAATACAATTTTATTTGTGATCGAATTTTCAAGTGTGTATTTTAACCTTTTAACTTAAAAATAGCTCAATATTTTATAATTTGTCCGATTGAGCTCGAATAATATACCGTTGTAATTACCGCCTTTTTTTAAAAGCGTCCGAAAATTAAATGACTTCGATATACTTGGTCAAGTCTAAAAATAATGGTTAAAATATATATTATTTGGATTTATATCGCATATATGAGTTTCCTTCACAAAAAATAGGTACCTAAATTTCTATATTTGATGCTCCTCTTCTTGTAGATGCAGATGAAAGCTGTGAAATGTCAGCCATGTATGATGGAAGCTCCACCAACTATCAGTCAACAAATCCAACCAATCCTTTTCTTCAACACACTCAAGGAGATCCCCAACAGGCAGAGGAATCTTTCACCACAGGAACATATCAACAAGATGGTGGACACAACAGGTATGGTTTTTTTACCTATAGAGCACCATCCTACATATTTTGTATTAATAATTTATATGCTTAATGCAAGGTTCAATTTACTATCATCAGCCAGCCTATAACAAGCCAATTTTTCAGTTGATTGAGAGGTTATTCATTATGAAACAATTTATTTATTTTATAGGCAAGCCAGTATGCAAAGTGTAGACTTCTACGCATCCTCAGAAGAAGGCTGTGAGGGAGAAGGTGGTGGACGTCATGGAGCTAAGATCAATGAGTGGCAGGCAGCATGGAATGTGACTAATGCCATACAGGTTAAAATACAATCATGGCTACTCAGTAGTATTCAATCTGAGACAAAAATATTTAGACATTTAGTTAATAATATTTTTGGTTTAACTTTTTACTATAATCATGTTTCAGGGGATGTTCATAGTGTCATTGCCTTTTGCTGTCCTTCGAGGAGGTTACTGGGCTATAGCAGCTATGATAGGAATCGCACACATCTGCTGTTACACTGGAAAAATATTGGTGGAGTGCCTCTATGAAGATGATCCTATCAGCGGGCAAAAGGTGAGAGTCCGTGATTCATATGTCAGCATCGCCAAGGAGTGCTTCGGACCCAAATATGGTGCTAGAGCCGTTAGTGTAGCACAAATTATAGAACTTCTAATGACATGTATCCTCTATGTGGTGGTATGTGGTGATTTAATGATAGGCACATTCCCTGATGGGTCCATAGATACCCGCTCATGGATGATGCTAATAGGAATATTCCTAATACCCCTCGCTTTTCTCAAGTCCCTGCAATCTGTCAGTGTCCTTTCTTTCTGGTGTACCATGAGCCATTTGTTCATCAATGCTATCATTGTGGGTTACTGCATCCTAGAAATTGGTGACTGGGGGTGGAGCAAAGTGAAGTGGACCATTGACATGGAGAACTTTCCCATAAGCTTAGGTGTAATAGTGTTCTCTTACACTTCCCAAATCTTCTTACCAACACTAGAGGGCAATATGGAAGACAGATCCAAGTTCAATTGGATGCTGGACTGGTCCCATATAGCTGCAGCAGCTTTCAAATCTCTCTTTGGATACATCTGCTTCCTAACATTCCAAAATGATACGCAACAAGTTATCACAAACAATTTGCACTCCTCTGGTTTCAAAGGTTTGGTTAACTTTTGCCTTGTGATCAAAGCTCTCCTCAGCTACCCACTACCTTACTATGCTGCCTGTGAACTGCTAGAAAGGTCCCTGTTTCGAGGGAAACCTCGAACAATCTTCCCTACTATTTGGGCATTAGACGGAGAACTTAAAGTTTGGGGCTTAGCGTGGAAAATAGGAGTAATTGTGTTCACTATTCTTATGGCCATATTTATACCACACTTTTCTATTCTAATGGGTTTCATCGGAAGTTTTACAGGCACCATGCTTAGCTTCATATGGCCATGTTACTTTCATCTAACATTAAAAAAAAATCAATTAACTTCTCAGTCGATGGCTTACGATTACTTCATCATAGGACTGGGTGTTTTGTTTTGTGTGATTGGTGTTTACGATTCCGGTTCTGCGCTCATTAAAGCATTCCAAATTGGTCTTCCATTTTAAATATTTACACTTGAAGTTTCCGATATTAATACTAATAGTATTACAATTATTGATACTATGTACTCTTGTTAAATTATTAGAATAATGTTAATTTATTCCTGAAAATGATAATGAGAAATGGAATAGGAATCTATGTTACATTCATAATATTATTATATGTATAATCATCACCAACACAAATTGTCTTCCATTCATTATAAACTGTTATACTATACAATAATTCTGATATACCTAAGTAAATTATTTTTAAAAGAAATATATTAACTACTTGTTATATTTTATGAATATCATTTTGGGAAATGATGGATGATTTTCACATTGCCCATTGCTTTTTAAAATTATCTAGAAACCAACACAGTGCTTACTTCAACATACCTAATATGTATTTGTCAATTATATTGCTCAAAAATACTAAGCAATGTTTGCAATTAGAGACTAATATATTTACATCCTTAGGATACTGTACTCAAGGTTTATATTCCTAACCGTATTGTGTTTACTTTCATTATTAAGTTGAGCAACGTGTTATATTGATGTTTTGAATGTTAATTATGTAATATAATAAATATATATATATATATATATATATTTAAAAACTCCAATAAAACTTTAATATAACAAGTAACAAGTTTATGAGAATATAAGAGATTTTTCTTCTGTGTTGTTTGTATATATATATACATATCAACGCAATTATTAGAGATTTGCTTGTTAGAGTTATGTACATTTTTGAATAATAATAAAATATAATATATATTATATGTTTATTGAGAATATCTTGTGGGTGTGCAAATGAGAGAAGAGTCATTCCGCTTTAGTTTTGTATTACTGTAAATTATTATCGTTGATGATATAATATCTTACTTCCACACATTATAATGTATATACTTACAATAGTATATTAGAAAATGGCATTATTAGCTAGCTTGGATGCCATCATTACTAGCTGTGGAATTACTCTACTCAACACAATATACAAACGATCTTACTTATAAATGCGGAATATCTGTTATTCTATCAGGTCAAGTAACACAGAATAACAGAAAATGTTCAAATTATGCACTAGAGAATGTTTTAGTATAATCAGGAAAATAACTTGTGTGAATTAATGAATTATGCAATTTTTTATGAGTAAGTTCATTAGAGTTAAACAATATTCTTACAATATAATTTTAGTTTAAAAATAAACTGTGTTATTACGTAAACATGTCTTCCATTGAAATATTTGACAATAAATTGTATTGATAATGTTATATTAAGGTTATATTATATATTAATAGATATATTCCTGTTCATTATTTGTTGGAATTTTATTAATTTATTATTTACTGTATGCGTCATTGTATACAAACAATTATATGCAAAATTATGCATTGAGATAGAGATTAAATGTAAAAAAAATATACAACGGGCAAGTCATTTTCAATGCTGAATTTTTTCCCAGTAACCTGAATACATCTTAACATTTTTAATATGTAACACATTTTTGTTGTATAGGTGTACTGCAGAAATACTTTTCTATGTATTTTGAAAACTTGATCCTGATGAATGCTGGAAAAGTGATCACATTACAACAAATAAAATATTTTTGTACAAATGTTGAAGGAAATTTTTGCGCTACAGCTATTTTTAAAATTTTGGAGGATTTCTGCTGTTTGCCTTTTTTTCACATCATCTAGTCATTTGATTGATGCTCCTCTGCAACTAAGTCACCTCTTACCACGACATTCATAGTGCTCTGATGTTGTTGTCATGGAAACAATGTATTGTGAAAGAGAGGCGTCAGGGCCGTTAGAACCCTTGTGGGCGAAAGAACAGTGCTCTTTTTGGCCAACTCTCAATGAACATGTGTATTTGTCCTGGTGTTATTTTAACCAATTGTTAATAGCTTTTATTTGAATTCTCTTGTGAAGTGCTGAATAATTAATAACACTATTTGCAATGGGGCAGTGAGGATCTAGTCCATAGGTCGGCATATCAGCTCCTCTATTGACCATTTTATCAACCTCTTCATTGTCTTCATAGTTAGTGTCCTGGCAGCCATCTTAAGAAAATTTTATTATTTTCTATAGATTTGTTGAATGCATTGAAACGGAAGTTGTTGTCACCTGAAATATTTTTTAGCATAATACAATTTGTTAAAAAATTAATTATATACATATATATATACCTAATCTGATATTCATATACAATTTATAATGTTTCATTTACCTACAATGTATTGAATAGCATTTTGTGCTAAATTTATTCTAGTTGTATAATAATTAATATTATAAGGTGCACACAACACGAGTGATAATTTTATGTCTTCCAGTTTATTATTTATATTTTCATTGAATATTTAGGTAAAATATTCTCCTATATTCAGAAACTTAATTTTTTAATGGTATATACAACATCACTCCATATCCCACAAGTGGGACAGCCAGCAGATTAACTGCACATATTAACATGTAAGCTGTCCTTTCCGTGCCAACAAAAAATAAGACATTCAGGATGGGTGGCAAACCTTATTGTTGAATTTAGAATGTAATAATATATCATAACCTACTGTATAAATGGTGCATATCAGAAATAATATTGATTATGTTATTTACTTAGTAGCATTATGTAAACTTTTAATATTCCATACAGACTATAAGCATTTTAGTATTTGGGCAAATGGGGAGTTTGAACTCCAGATCTATCTATTGACTAAGATCTTGAGATTTTTATCATACAGCTACCAACTGCTTCATATTATGAAGCAATAATAAAAATCTTTATTTATGAAATAAAAAGCCACATAGTTAAAAATGTAATAGTACATGATTCCTAGTTTGGTAACAGTAAAGCCTACTTCAATTATCTTAGCTTTTTTATTGTTTCTGACGAATTCCTTTTTGACACTATTAAATTTCAATTTTATTTATTTAGGTTAAAAATTTAATGTTCTGATGAGCATGTTTGATCAAAATTGAAACAATTTCCATATAATTTAATTACTGTTGATGTTAAAAATATATTGAGAATATGTTTAAGATACTATAAAATTATCTTAAAAAGTGTTAATATTATTTTTTAAATTTATATGGGCAAGGCTCAAAAAGTTTGTTGGTTGATTTGAAGTTTTGTGTATTTTTGATTTAATAATTCGAAAATATTTATTTTACATCACTTTATAACTAATCAATTTTAATTTTATCTTCACCGCATGCAAAGTTATAGTGTCCACATAACACAAAATTGTAAATTATTTGTTTTTCCTATCGCTAAGTGTTTATTGCTACTGAAATCAATAAAATTTATTTTTATTTGCATGTCCCATTTCATTATAAATATCTATACGCCGGAGCAAAACTACACTCTCAATGGATGCCATTTTTCAGTATGGCCGTAAAAGTTTTTCCAACAAAATTATTTTTGCTTCTCACATGTTAGTTAACACGATATTGTTCTTAAAAATTGTTGTGAAGTGAATGATTGCTATTTATAATAAATATCTCACACATTTTTGAAAAATTTAACAATATTTCATTAAAATGGCGTTGTTTTGCTTTAACAAAAATTTGATATATTTTTTTTAATTATAGATATTTCAAAATATAACTCGTATTCAAGACAGATGAATTTGTCACTTAAAACCCTCCCGAGAACAAATAGAAGGCATAAGGGATTCCTTCATACATCCATCGAATTGTTCAACAGTCTACCTGCATGTTTGAAGGATGCTAGGAGTCTTAATATTTTAAAAAGGATTGAAAGATACGGAAGGACATTAAAACTCAACCCTGACAATAGACACCTGTAACTTGACCAAAAGTAACGATGACCCCACTATATTTTTTTTCTATATATATATTGTTTTCTTATTAAATTTGTTAAGTTTATTTTCATTTTCCTATATGTTTAAAAACTGTTTCTTCTCAAACCAGTGGCTCAACTACTGAGGAAATTAAAAAAAAAAACATCATTGCACTATAATATTTGTCCACCATATAATATTGTTGTATTTTTGTTTTATTATTGAATGAATAAATATAATTCACTCGGTATCTGGTGCCTTGCCTCGAGGAAAAAGAAAGAAAGAAAGAAAAAATTAATAAATAAAATATTGAAATAAAAGAGCATAACAAGGACTACAATGCTATGTTTATAAATCACTTTGGCCTAAATTCTATATGGTGTAGTTTCCCTCCCACGTACAGAATATTTTTGTTAATAATTTCTTTGATTATTTATTAAATAAACCAGAGTTATTATTGTACCCTAGCAACTATTACTTTTTTATTTTAGACAGAAATATCATGTAAGTTAAAATAAGTATCGTGTTTTGCACTCAAAAGGTTATATTACTGGCGAGGTAATTAATATATCACTCACATTTATATAAAAATATAAGATAACACTTTATTTAGACTTGTATTAAATTAAAAAAAAAATACAAAGATATCAAGTGAATTTTCGAGTAAAAACAAAGTGATATTTTGAATTCCACCTCTTACCGTATTTTTTCATTAGTAAATTTTGAATGTAAAATACAGTTCTCATTGTGTATTTCAGTATTAATGCGTATTTATTTATTTCAGTGATTTTATACATTTTTTACAATATTTTATGTATGGACTACATGTAAGATGAAAACATATGTACAATTTCATTTGTTTTACAAGAATCGTTATTCCTGTGGTATTTTCCAAGGGCGATTTTATCCATAAAATTTAATAATAGCAAACATGTGAACTGTATTTTATCATACAGAGTTGTCACATTGTGTCTATGGTTTGTAAGCAAAGTTTTTAAGTCTTGCCAATACATGTTAGTTAATTAAATATTGTTTTTAAAGTTTCTTCTTACTTTGGGTATTTCAAGTCAGTTTGAGATTACAATGAATAATTATGCAATAATTTATCTATTTGGATTGAAGTTCTAAAAATAAATAATGCAATATTAGGATCTCTGCAGATTGTTCATATAAATATATATAGGTACATAATTGTAATACGAAACATATACACATGATTGTTGTTGTTGATATTATTAATGTGACTGTTTTATGACAAATGTTATAACATTTTGCAATATATAATAAGTATATAGATGTGAAATTAATTTAATAAACAGTAAATTACAATATTACAAACTCTTTTATTTCATAATTATTATTCAAAAGGTCCAAGTCAATCATTTATGACCTCATCACACCCCTTATCCAACAGAAAAGTAAAAAATAACACACAACTCCCACACAATAGATTTTTGCAATTCTATTTTGGAAAAGCAAAATAGTTAGGATGATGTCATACTTTACGAGCGTATTAAATATGGGCATGCAAGGTGTCAATCATCATTTTTTGTAATGGGAAAGTGTTTTAAGTACTTTCTTCAAGTAGATATCAACCCATTTAATTAATATTAAATATAGGCATTTTGAAGTTGGGTGATAAAAGCTAGTAGGACAGTAAATTGAAAAGCCAAATGTGATTACAAATGTTTATTAAATGCAAAAACATGTTTTTAACTTATAGACATGATATTTACAAAATCCATATTCACAGCTTTATCAGAATTTTAATAAGAATCTAAAACATTCTCAATACTAGATTACATATTTTTTTACATAAATTGTTAACAAAAACTTTCACATACAATGAATAAGTGTCGTACCTGTATACTGAATTAAAGAAAAAAATATCCGAAATAGCAATAAACGAAATTTGATTGTAAATTTTATCCAATCTGTAAAATATAAATTGAAAAAACATTTACCAGTAAAACTCCTACTAAAAAACTAATTTATTTATTTCCCATCTACCTATATCAGAAAGATAACACTTGATTTATTCAAATAAATGGAAATATTGGTCCAATGAAAGGTGACACTTTATTTCTCTATCCCCTCAGACAACATGCGTCTCGCTGAAGGAACTTCAAAAACGCTCGGCTTCGTTCGGGTTCCCTCGGGTGATAATCTGTGCTCGGATCTATCAATTCGACTGATTTTGACTGTTTGATCTTTGATGACTTCGTTTTGATTTGATTGTTTTGTTGACATAATAAGACAGGGTAGGGCGACAATTTCTAACTATAATGTTCATTTTCCCGATGATAATATGGCGCCATTTCTTGCTTTTCGGGTAAACCATGTGCACGTTTTTTTACATAGTTCGTGTATGAATGCCGACTATAATTTAAAAACATGCGTTTTACCTGAAAAACAAGAATTATTCTCGAGTTTAGTATGGATGATGACGACAAGAGGGTATGGTTTACATGTGTGCAGTTCTGATGTTTTTAATTATAATAATAGATTATAATCATTACACCTATCCATTCCATCCCCACATTACATCTACCTATCTATCTAGTAGTTATACTGTGTTACTAGCTAGACCCGAGCTGAACCGAGGGGATCCGAATGAAGCCGAGCGTTTTTGAAGTTCCTTCAGCGAGACGCATGTCTCAGACAATTCACAACCACATTTCACCTATTCACCTACATACAGTATACACATTCACTCCAATCAATCATTAACCCTTTCGAATCCACAGCTGTGACATCCACGTGTGACATTTCCTTACCTTAGACATCCACACCCGTGATATATCGTTTTTGATTTTTCGACACTCCCAGAGACATCTGTGTTGGATTTTTTAAATTTAAATCTGTACCGATATATACCTACATTCATCCTTTATCCATTCCTGTGAAGTCGGTAAAGATGTACCTACGAATTTCGTCACAATGACGATTTATAAAAGTACTGACAGCATACATGCCGGAAATCAGTCGTCGTTCATTACCATTATAGTACGTTCGCGCGAATTGTATCATACGCGTGGCATTTTTGATACTCAATCAGTTATATTATTTATTTTGTCACTTTTGTTACTGTGGATTGGTTTAATTTAATTATTTAACCTATATTTATGTTCAATTGATGTTATTGCTTATTTTACATTTTATTTTGACCCTTAACAAAATTTTAATACTACTTAGTAGTCAATACACAAGTGTAAACATTTTTTCGATTACGAAATTTATGAACAGTTTTGATTATTTTTATTCTCAGTGAAGTTTTGAAAAATAACTGTGTATAAAACAAAGTAAAAAAAATAAAATAAAATAAAAAACTGTGTGCAGTACACTGAAAAAAAAAATCAATCGACCGTTGTTTTCATGAACAGACTATAAACTATCTTTGTTATGTATGACGCAGGCTAGGCGAGGACACTTGAGGTTCAAATATCCCGTGTTATGGGAGTGCGTTGAGATTTTAATGACTTATTTGTTTACATGATGCTAGTAGAAGGATGAAGGAGCTCAAATAACCCGCCAATGTGACTATGTTATGCAATTTTATATTAAATAAAGTAAATTGAAACTAAAAAAGTGGATTATAAATATCACGCGGTATTGAGGGCACGATTCCAATCGGGAGGGCTCGGAAATCAAAAGGCTAAGCAGTTTTCATCTTATAATTTTAACTTCACTACTTAGATATTATTTGATTTATCAACACAAATAATTACAATAGAAAGAAAAATAAACCATTCAATTGACCACCAGATTCTTAATCCAAATCGCATTCAATCTTCTAAATAAGTTATTCTAATATATTTATAATATGCATAGCTCTTTCACCAACCAATCAGAGTATATTTTCTAAAGCATAAAATAGTGTTGAATCATTCTTTTTAAAAGCAACCAGAAAATTTGAATTTTGGACCTCACTATCTCAGATTTTATTAAACAATCTGTGTATATTGTCGTTGCATATTTAAAGTGGCGTATGTGCACATTTTTAATTAGGCATGTTCTTAAAAAACTGTACATTAGGGCAGTCCTCCGCAACCTTTTCTCATGTACGGCACACCATAATTCTTTCCAGAACTCTGCGGCACACCAAAATTTTTCCTAGAACTCTGTGGCACACCAAAATTCTTCCTAGAAATCTGTGGCACACCAAAAGCTCGAAATTCACATCCGCCATTTTAAATATGGAACGAAAATATGTTTCATTTATGGATATATGGATCTGAGCCTAACAAGCAATTTCAGAATTATGGCCCTTCAAAATTTTGCATAAAAGAATTTTCCTAAAACGGTTATTGCGAGACATTACCTGGTATCAATTAACATTTTTCTTTTGAAATTCATTTCCTATTGAAGAAATGACTTGAAACTTCTCATTTCTGTTCAGAACTCAATATGGAATCATAGAATAGTGTAAAAAAGTGTATATTTTCATCTTGGTTCAAATTTGCCTTAACCTTGAAAAAATATCTATTTCGAAGCTGTGAAATTTCTCTTTGATTCCAAAATTTCTCAATATATCCTGGATATTTATATATTATATTTCTGAAAAGAAGACATAGTAACCTACCTAATAGTGAAATTTAGTGGGATTTGAGGTTATACAAAGGAGAAATCTTCCAAAAACAGATCAAAGTGGAATGGCAGATGCTGTTGACATTAAATAAATTGTTTATAGCATAACCTAACTACCATACACGCTAATGTCTACCTATTCAACTTATGTTGTAACAATACTCAAACCAAATTACTAAATATAAAAGTATTCCAATAATATCCACTGCTAATAGTTCCTTAGAAATGATAACATGCCATTTACAAAATAATATTCAAACTTATTGAAAAATTTAGACATACACAAAAATAAATAACATCTTAGCATATAAAATGCCTTCATGTATCTGCACAGTTTGTATCATGTGTAATATAATAAGTTATTCTTAAAACATGATTAGTCAATTTATATTATAAATTTCATTTATCCTAAAACTCCTCAACTTTGATTTGTATGAGAATTTTACAGCTGCTTGACTATATATATTACATAAATTTACCATGTGTCTCATATTAAGAAATATAACATCACAAATATAATCTTAGTTGCGAGTGTGATACAAAGAATATTGCTTCAATAATACAATGCATTACATTGGCCATATACAACAATTATATTGGTGTGCACAATGGTTCTTATAGAGTTAATGGTAAAGACAGAATAAGTGTGAGTGTTAATTAAATATTCTATTTGTTAGTGTGGAACTCCGCGATGCACAGAGCACACGACCAGGAGCCTTCAGGCGGAGCAGCCAAAGGAGGAGTCAGGCAGTACATGTGATAGCCACGATCACAGTCGTCACAGAACAACAGTTGGTCCTGAAACATCATTCATATAATCAAACAGTTCGTTTACCACAGAGTGTGTTCATTATTGACATTTAATAAAAATAAATTGGTGAGACTTACATCATTATCACTGGTGCCACAGACAGAGCAGCACTTGCACTCGATGCACTGCCACCGGTACTTGCGCACAGATACAATCATGTTGTCAGTGAACTGCAGACAAGTGGGGTGGCCTGGAGAGCACATCACATTACATTAGTCACATTTACACGTTAACTCACATACACATATGATATTTATCCTGACAATTTGAAGTATTACATTATATAAGAACATCACAATTATAATACATAATATTGATGAACAAAACATTATTGTAAGGCACAAATATTGCTTACCGTAGATTGTATTGTATTGATTGAAGTGACAGCTAAGACTGCTTATCTCATACACCGTAATGGACTGAAAGCTTAATGGATTGACATAGACACGGGGTATGTATAGAGGAGAGCCAGGTAGGGATACAATATTTGTGCCGAACAATAGTGAACCACAGTCCAAGTTATAATTTATATGTATTACATTAACATTTAAGAATTAGGTTATATGTAGACATTATGCAGGTGAACTGTAGCAGGTGCATCCTCCCTAGAAGGCGTGTAACGGAACTTCGCTGGTACGATGAGCTGAGCTCTATTCACACTTCTCCCAAACTCCCCACGCACCAGGTGTCATGTACAATATATCAAATCAAATAATCACAAACAACACACAATGGAAGTGCATTTCACTATTCTTCAGCACAAATGAGGAAGGTTGTACAACCGTCATGGTCCACATCTATATTCTATACATTACCATTCTATGGAGACATATGGCACCATAACACTGATCAATTACAAATATAACAACAAATATTTGAAACTCATCATGAATCAAATAATATACATTTTGCAATCTCTTCTTTAGAACCATTCAGTCTGACAACAGTTGAAATAACCTCTTTTCCTGAATTATACAGAGTGAAGACAGCTACCGGATGGAGGATAAGTGTCTAACCACTATGTGCCACATACATAGAAGGGTAATGTATGAACCCCTGATGTGGGGCCACCTCTGACAGAATTGAATAACACTTGATACGTTGCCAGTATAAAATGCAATTTATTGATATCATAATAATCTTATAACATTAGCCGTTGTCGCCTTACTTCGTCTAGTATAGATATATTAATATAATATGTAATACGGCACCATAACATAATAATTATATATAATACATACAGCAAACATTTCTAACAAACAAAACGCAATTTAAATCCTCATAATAATAATAATAATAATATGTAGATATTTATAATTGTATAATTTTAGTACCCATCACTCTGTATTATATTTCATACAACATAAAGTATAAATTGCACTTTTTTTATATTTCTCAGAGTTCTACAATATTGCTGCATGTTATATTGTTCATTCACTCCAGTAAATACAACTCAATCTAATGTAACATTACGTAAGAGATCATATGTATTTACTATTTTTTGACTCCGAACCCAGTAACAATTACATTACCTAACAACACCCACAGCAAACATATATATTTAACATATATCGTGTAACGAGTGGAATATAGAAATTAAAGAAGAAGTTACTTCTATATAAAACAAGGGTGCGGGTGTAAGAATCTAGTGGAATCAATGAAGTTATACAATATTGTACTTAAGTGGAAGATATGTACAGAATTCTCTATCCTGTATCTCTAACATAAGCTCAGTTGTATCAAAGTACACACACGCACAAACAGTTTCACCTCGGACATGAGCACACAATGAAATATAATCTAAAACATTTAGATACCCCACCACTGCATGGACAGTGGCATTAAACATAACAATTATATATTTAAACTAATAAAATAATAAATCTTTATGATACTATTGAAACAACATAGGTATTTCTATGATAATAGTAGTCCCATAAGAGCAGATGTAAAGCTCTAGGAGACAAACCTCATAAACATTGTAATATAACATCTATAACAATCAGATACACTGCACTGCACTACACAACACTACACACAGTAGTTACAGCATACTTATACCCCATTGCATCAGGCACAAATGTACATATGTATATATGTGTTAATGTATATGGAATGATTTGTAATTTTGACTAGACATACGCCTGTATTCACCAAGAAAAACTGAGCGAACGATCAGCTGAGCAAACGATCAGCTTAAATCTCCCTCAGCATTCCTCAACGTAGATAGGTATTCACCAACGAAAATTTACAATGCTTAGCTGAGTCGAATTTGATCGTGCGTATCCATGGATACAATGTAAATATTATGAAATGAAACTGACATTTATTTACGGAAACAGCCATTAAAGTAACTAAAAAGTATATTTTTGATAATTATACCAATAAAAATAATTTTCAGCCATTTAAAAAATATATGCATCATTTAAAAATTATATATATATATTTTTTAAATATTTATAAATGCCTTTATTTATACAAAATCAAGACTTGAACTTAAACAGATATTACTTTGATAGCAGTCAATTTGACAGCTAGCATTTAATTGAATCATGCATTGTTGTCAAAACTGTTTGCCGGTGAGGTTGAAATTAAAAAGATATTATAAACAAGGATAGAAAAATAACTGAAATACTCCGTATATAACTAAAATACACGGTAATTCACCATCAAGAAATAATTTTAATTCCTTGCAATATTGAACTATTACACTATCCGTGGTATTTTATAACATAGCTATGTACAATATGAAAAATTATAAATAAAAATCTTGTTACTATTTTTGTATTTGTTTTTATTTATTTGTAAAAGGCATAAGCTGTTTATAAGATAAATAAATAAAAGATATTCATGTTGTTTAGTAAGTACTCTGTAACATATTTAGTCGAAAGTAGAACTATTATAATTATTATTATTGGACAACATGAAAGTGTCGTTAACGTGCCAAAGCACCTCAATGATACTGAACAATTCATCAATTCTAGGACATTACATCCACATCATTATAGAAACTCGGATACACAACAGCATCCATGTCAGAAGACACATTATGTTGAATTAAATTAAATGTTTTGGATATAATATGTATCCACGTCCATAATATAAAACAGAATACAATATTTAATAGTAATTAGTAATTTATAAGGTTTTTAGATCCTTTCTGAATGTCTTAAGATCTGCAGCTTGCCTACGCTAGCGAGGCATCCATGCCAGAGGTTGGGTCCCGCCACACAAAAGGCTCTATCCCCATAATTAGTAAAAATTCTCCTCTGCGGGCTCATTTCTTGATATTTCAACCTGCACAATTCAGCAATATAAACTAGGGCATTCTCATTCTGTGCCTTATAAACTAACATTCACACTTTGAACTGCACTATAGTCTCCACTGGTAGCCAATGAAGTTCCTTTAAAAGTGGAGTCATACGTGTACACCTTTGTACTCCAAAGATAACACGTGCAGTGGACTTCAAAACTGATTGCAGCCTATAGATCTGACAAGCAGGTAATTCCACTAAAATACTGTTACAATATCCTAGTCTGGATATTACCAGAGCCACAATTAGTGACTTCCTAGCGTCTAATGTGAGACACCTTTTTATCATCCCAATTTGCTGCAGATGAAAGAAACAAGCACTGACAAGAGAACTAATGTGCTTCTCAAAAGTTAGCGAGCTGTCTTTTATGGTTCCCAGAAGTCTGACCTACGTTGAAGGTGCCTTTTATGTGTGATAAGAAAGTGCGACTGCGATTGAAAGGATTGTTGTATTGAATCGAACTATTTGTGATTTTTTTGTATATGTTTAATGGCCTTGTGCCGTATATGTTATTATAAATAAACAAATAAATAAATTAATTAAATAATTTATTTATAAATATACATATATATAAATTATTACATGCCGCCTACAAAAAAATATTCAATAAATTGTAAATAAAACGCCAACATTACGAAACAAGTATGGCGGACATTATAGAATAATTTTGACAGATCGACGCTGAGCAAAAGTTAATCCACCTCAATTGGCCGATCAAATTTGAGGGAAATTTTCACTCAAATCACGCTGAGGGAGCCTAAAATATGTTGGTGAATACCAAATTTGACGTTGATCGTAATTTGAGCTGATCGAACGCTCAGATTTTCTTGGTGAATACGGGCGATAGTGTACTTACTTATAAATATTACATCATAAATGGATAGTACAGTACAGTACAATACAATGGGCTGCTTGTGCAGTCATTGATATCAAAAGACCACTGCATGTACTACACACACTTCTTTGGGAAATGAATTACATATGTAAGCAACTAAAATAAAATAGTGAAACATAGGTTTTTTAAACATAAAATCAAACAAAACAAGAATATATCAAGAATAACGAAATTATAAATTTAGTCGTCTTTAAAACTGCAGGTCAACACTTTAGTAGTTATCAACAATAATGTTCCAATCAAAATAAAATCATTTAGACTAAATCTTTATAGCTAGTATTAGGTATACAATATATTATAACATTACACACTATATTATATATATATACTCAATATAGACGAACACCATTTCTTACAATTATATTATTAAACTTTATAACAAGTTTAAGTTTATTAAATCTAACAAATGAAAATCAACACTTTGGTCAACACAAACACTCAAAACAAAACAAATGACAGTGATATAATATATCTCTAGTAGCGCTCACAAATCTCTCATAAAAAAAGACTGATGTGCCAGAGATATATTTATATACATGTAAATATTTTTATTTGAATGATAAGATATAATCATATTATGTAATAGAATTTGTAAATAACTTCAACATATGTATTATATAAATATAATAGATAATCTTAGTACATTGATTGACACTCAATTCATAAGATTACATGGTCCAGGTTGAATTAATTTTGAATAATCATATTACCTATTATCACATCAATGTGACTTGACATACAAACTATCCAGTAACTTCTACAGGGAAAATACAATACACTGTATTCCCAACAAACCGAGACCAACCTAAACCTTACTTACTGTACAAATTGTTACTATTTATTGTGTTACGTCATTTCAACTTGTCATTATTATTAAAATTATTTGGGTGATTTCATTACTTCATATTTCATTGAACATAAACTTTTCAGAGGAAGTTATAAATGTCAAATAATAAAAAAAGGTCCATTTTTAAAAATAATAAAAAAATTACACAAAAATAAAGTATCCATAAATTTAGGTATACCAAAATGTAAAGACACAAAATATGTATGGCACACCTCTAGCCATACTAATGAATTATCATTTAAATTTTCTATACCTATCATTATTTATATATATTTATTTATTAAAAAACAATAAACTCGTATGTGAACATTACATTGTATATAACAATATATAGGTGTGTGTGTATTTATACCTTATTACAATACTATATGAATGGTCCACTGGAGGACACAAGTCAAAATAACCAGACCAAGATGAAGCACATTACATAAAAAGAACTAAGAGACACTCACCATACTCTATGTACGTATCTCCCTTCCTTATTTGTAATTATTATTATAGATTAATAATACATATATTTGACTACAAGTACCTTATCTTTGTAGACCTAATGTAAGATTTGTACTTTAGATGCAAGGCACATTGCTCTCAAGAAAGGTTGTATGATAACAAGTGAAAAAATATTTATTTAAGTAAAAATCTAATAACGTAGTATTGAGCAAATAAGCTTTAAATTTAATGAAGACTAGAACTAAACACATGTTCAACAATAAATGTGTCCACACTGCTCAACTAACGCAACGAATCAAGGATTTAGCCTCTCTTTTCTTCTGCCAAAAAAAAAGAAAAAATTATTTAATTTCTTTCCTTTATTTGCCATGTGACGAAAAGAGATACGGAGGTTGTTTCGTTAGCTGCATTCACGGAGCGGTGTAGATGTAGTTAATAACTATTCCAATGCTTCGACCCAAATTAATTATTAAAAGCACACGTTTTTGCCAATTGAAACCATTTTACCAAAATTTTAACAAGACTAACCAAACTGTAAAACAATAACAGCTAAATAAAAGTGTAGAACAATAATGATTAATTAATTTTAAATCATATTACATAAGGCTTTGGATAACAAGTGAAATTTATTTGAAATAGTATATTTAAATTAAAAATACCTCCAAATATATAAAATTAAAATAAATATATAAAGAGGTTGTTCTCAACTTGGACTGGTCATGAGACTTGTGAAATTGGATTACAACAATTTAACATTATTAAAAACGAATCCATTATAATTTTTGTTATATCAAATATAGTATTTTATATGACAAAAATAATGTCTATGTTTGAAATAGAATTCGTACAATATGATAGATAAACTCAGTTTCATAAAAAATAAGTAACTTATCTTTAAAGTGAAATTTGAGTTTCATACTCTAATTTTAAATTTAGAGACTTTAACTGCCAGTTCCACAAAGATAAAAGTTCCTTTAAATCAGATATATTATGTCAATCATGCTAAACTGTAACAGTGCCTAAATTTTGACAGTTTTTATCTTTCGTACTGGCAATTTATTAGAGACACAATTACCGCCCGGTCACTATCTCACGTGGCACAATGTCATTTTTACTTAAATTTGGTCAGAATGCACAGTTTTGCTATTATTTGCATTATATTTACACATAAATCAAATATTTATAAGTAGACAATATTTACAATAAAAACTGGCAATTGTTGTTTTTATAAATTATCTTGGTAACTATCACATCGTTCATCAACAGCGTAGTGTAGCAAATAAATTTCCCTGAGAAATTTTGAAAATTATAATTTCAATATTGACATTTCGGAATTGAACATTATTTTTTATGAAATCCGTAGAAGTTAAAGGAACTTTAAAACTTAAAAGAAAAGGACTGGCAGATGATTAGATGAGACAGATCAGTAGAACAATGTATTTAGATTAAGTTACAAAATGTATTTTCACAATACTAATTCTTTTTAACATTACAATGTTACTCAGTCTATGTTTAATTGAAGGCATTATTAAAATGGAGAATATAGCTAAATCTTTGGCAACTTCCACCTTTACTAATGAATAGCATCAACGAAGCTAAACAAATAATAAGTTGGCACTCAAATCAAAGAGGAAAAACAATCATATTATGTTGTACAGGTCTAATCTACACATCTAATTACTCTATGCCATCCCCCATCCCATGTATATTTATATTGGAAATATTACCAATACTTTATCAACAATAACAAACAAAATATATACATCTGTTATACAGATACAATACACTATGCTTGCAAAGGCCACTAAATATATTTCTCTTTACTCCTTGGTGAGTAAGGAAAAATTACATGCAGTATTCTGAACACATAAATTAAACGTATATAATTAGATTTAGGATTTAACTACATATTTGTTCCTAATATTTACATTTTTGGAGATTGATAAAATATTTTATTTCAGTAAATCAATTTGATTTCCATTAATATGTTTAAAATAAACAAATCTACAATTAAATTCCATTGTGCAAAACATAATAATTGAACACTCGAATGTGCATGGCATGTATTTCTGTATGAAATTGTTTGTACAGCAAAGAATGAAATAAATTTTATAAAAGTAAGTAAACAAACTGATTAGAATAAGCCACTGTAAATTTTACATACTCGACCTTATCAATATTAGGTATATATGACAGTCGTTATTTAACCCCAGTCTTAGGACATTTAAACAAAACTTTTTGACATTTGGTTGGTTGTAATACAATGACGTAAAAAAAGGATAACAAATGAAATAACAAGGTAACTTGAGATGACTTAGAAGATACATTGGTAATAGATTATATTTCATATGATAATATTATAATAATAGTCTTGTCAGATATACATCACTCCTAGACATAACAATACACTTATATTACTCTACACGCAGTATGTAACAAGGATCTCACCTGATATTTTAATTAGTGATTATTTTATTCAAATTGTGGCCAAATAGTAGAAAGTTGCTTTAATCAGAATTATTTATCCATGCAAATAAATGAAATTAACTTATCATTAAATTACACGCAAACCACTGTCATTTCTGTCACACACACTTAAAATGGAAACGATTCGAGTCTAGACGCGGTTGGTAAAAAAAACTTAAACTAATTTGTAATATATGTTACAAATATTATAATCCTACATGAATATGGTGGGATATGACAATTGTATACAATGTTGCACTGAATATAAGATATGTTAATAACGATCCACAGTTAGTGAGTGTGTTGTTAAATCTAGGAGTAGTGTTTTCTAGCTCGCCCTTCCCCTCGTCTAGAAGACCTCCTCTGAACCTTAGGAGGGGAAATGGGGACGCTTTTAGGGTATAAAGAGGACTCCAAACAAGGCTCCAAAATCCTTGTTTGCAAAACAAAATTATCAAAGTCTTCTGCGGAATATGTGTGAGACACAGGGTATTCTCTCCCGTTAGGAAGAGCTGCCTTACCTGAGCGTCCACAATCTGAGCAGGAAACGAGTTCTTCAGGGACTCCGCTCTTCTTATTGCAGTTCTGATCTCCGAGGCAGAAGTCACAGTATGGAGAAGCCTTGCCAGCTTCCCCTGGTACTACTTTGGGACTAGACGGGGAAGCGGTGCGTGTGGGGGATGTGGCAGGGGGTGCTGGAGCCACAGCAGGAGCAGGTGCAGGTGAGGGGGCTGCCGGGGTGGGGACAGGAGGAGTTGCAGGTACACTACCACCTCCAACTGTACTTATTGAGGATGTTACCGCACTGCGACCTCCTGTTGACACAATACATATTATTAGTTCATCAAAATTCTTAATGCTCATATAAATCATATTACACATGATGATAATTTCCGACAATAAAATTACAAATGTGCACAATTTGTGAAAGAAGAGCAAATCTAAGCAATGAGCAAAACAACATAACAATACATACACAATTGTATGTATGTGGATACTACTGGGAAACATCAACAACTCTACCAGTGGCTGCGAGGGTCAGGCATTACAAAATCAAAACAATAACTATGAAGTAGCAAAGTGGACAATATCATAGATGAATACATAATCCAATTACTAACCGCACCTTTCTAGTATTTGTCACATGAAATAAACAATGTACAGACACTCTAATTTATATGGACAATACTGTGCATGCTTACATAAAAATCAGTTTGCTATATTGTGATAATCCATGAGTATACTTAATACTATACAATCACACCATATCCCAAGTGGGGATAGGCAGAGAGGATGGAACGTTAAATTGATCTATTTACGTACTTCTTTCACTTCTACATTAATACAATTTCTCATAGACACATATCAATTTCTCTTACTAAACACACAGCAGTCTTTGAGAATTTTTTACTTTAGCAGTCAAAAAAACTTCTTGAGCATCCCAAATCTTACACTCAGTTGTCTTTCGCACTTTATCAATCAAAATTCTACCATGCAGTTCTATTGAACTCAACAAGCTAATAGTCTGATGACTTCCGCATTCTAGTCTAAGGTCTTTTCTCTGGTAGAGAGGACAGATTATTTCCTTTCTTCAATGCTCTGGAGTAATGGCCCCTCTCCAACTAATGTTAAAATACTCCAGGCAACATGCTAAAATCCTCGATCCACGAAGCTCGATGAATTCAATTAAAATTCCATCATGCTCATTTGCATTCAAACAAATCTCCAAAAAATTCTTTCCATCTCTATAACACACATTCATCACTCACTCCCTGAGTCACTATTTTCTTCTATCCCTTCCATAACGTTCATATTCGTTCCTGTACATTTACGTTTCACTTCGTTCCAGAAAATCTTCATACTATCACTCACATACATAGACAATTTCTTGTCTTCTTCATCCTCCATTTTCACTACTTCACGCACTTCCTTCTTGCACATGTTACACTGTTTCACACCCAGCAAGTATTTACAAGCATTCTTCTTCTTATCTACAGCTTCTTTTACATTGTTATCCAGCCAAGCATTGTGCCTTTCTTTCGCGATAGCTTCACCGGATATTTCTTTTTCACATTCTTCTCACTCATTTTTTAAGGCTTCCCACTGTCCATTGATGGTATAATCTTTCTTTACAATTTTTTTATGCTCATTCTTTACACACTTAACTTTCTATACACAATTCATTTATTTGCCTATCATTTACTCTGGTATTTCCATTCATTCCCAATACATTTTCAAGATCATTCCTTTTTATACTCACCCATCCAAGATTACCTGCCAAGATCCATCTTTCACTCTCTTTTCTATCTTCCGCAATCTTTCTCTGCAATTCCAAAACTCTTCCTTTTCCATTTCTACGGCATTGTTTCCAGAACCGTACCCCACCATGAGTAATATCCTAGTCATCCCCACATTGAAACGGATCCGAATTTGCCTGGGTCTTACACATTCATACATTCACTCATTCTGTCCAATAATAAAGCACCCGCACACTGACATGCATGTTGTGAATCTGGGACATCAGACCACCACTCTATCTTTCCAAACTCTTTCATTAATTTCACATCCCTGTCTTACATATACACAAAATATCCAAATCTATTCTTTCTCTCCATTCATCTCTTAATTGGCATTTCGTCCTCCTCTTTGTACCCTTCTACTATAGGTGACAATTCTCATTGTTGCCATAAACAGTTTTGATATAAACAATCATTAATGTTCCTTTGATTTTAACTTGGTTTGTCATTTTCCCAATGATAATTGAACCAAGAATCGCATGACTACCAATGAACCAACAGAGATGGAATGAACAATTTTAATAAATACTGTTGTATAAAATTTTTACCTAATTTCCTATAGAAAACTAAAAGGTTTCATAAAGATGATGGTAAAAATTGAAAATAAAACAAAATATAATACACGTGTCCATGAGAAAGAGTGGCCAGAAAAGTTTCCATTTGAAAATCAAATACAAAGTTTGATCATGTACCTAAATCATATTTTATAAGTAAATAATAATAATAATAAACACAATACATTTGAACAAAAGGCGTACATATACTACATATTGCCTTGAGGCAGTATGCTTGAGAATTTTTGTGTACACAAAATGAACAGAACTGAAATTTGTAGTGTGTAGATATATGAACATGAATTGAATGTTATTTGATCTTTTTTGTGTCTCCCACGAACAAATAATGTAGAAAAATTAATTTATTAACATAATTCATGTAAAAAAATGCACCTTATAATCGAAACTAGTCTAAATGATCTTTGGGCAAAATTCCGTAGAAGTCTTGTCGAATGACATGAGCCGACTGAGATGTTTTGACCAAAGATAATAATTTGAGTTTTTATTTTCTATATAATTTAAAAAGCACAGATTTATATTTTTTTCTATTATGATATTTATGGTGTTCCTGGACCTTCAGTTTACATAATTCAAGCATTATTTTTTCTAAATAACTCACAGTTGCAAGTACTCCAATGGGATTCCAGAAGCAAATGGTTTATATTTAGTGCATCAGACACGGAATACAAGGTATTGTTGGACCTTGCCAAATTCTCGGACATCTTTGAAATATTAAAGTTTACAAAAATATACATTGCAGGTGTCAGTTATATCCAGTGTATTAAAAATATATGCCTCGTTTATACAAGGGCACCTCTTTGGAAAAATGTTAAAATCTTGTGGTGGGGTGATCCAACATTGTTTGTACTGGGAAATCGTATAGACTCCGTAAATACAATGAGATGTGTGTATATATATTACTCATCCATAATTATTTATTGATGAATAGTAGTTAATATCATGTTGTTTGATAATCAAACTGTTTAAAACAAAAACGAGGGTAAAGAGTAAATGAAATATGAACTAGATTAAGCAAATTAATTCCTTTCCCACAATTATAAGTTTGGTCATAAATATGATTTAACTTAAATACTATAACACAAATGCACAGGAAAAAAAATAGAATATTATGTACATAAATTGAACATACAATAATAATGAACATAGGTAAGACACAAAAGATGCACAATAAGAAACAATCAATTTACTTGTTTGTTAGTCACACAGACACATACACACAACACTACCGACAAGGTGCACCATGCTCTGTTATATCATATAGATTATATATATATATCCTAATAGAGAATGCGAGAACACAATCAGGTGGAATATATGTATATGGGTAGATGATGGTGTAATTACCTGCACAATAATATACAATACACTACAATATGATATGAAATATATCACCCACCACACACAACATACTTTCTAGAGGCTGGCTGGTGACACACTGGACGCAACATTGGCACATACCACTACTCTCAAAACAAAACAAAAAACACCCCTAACACAATAACTAACAAGCAACTGTTCTCATCACCTAACTTACTCTAAAACTAACATAAGTCATCTCTACACGGACTGCCCAAAATATCAAGCACACAAACATACAAACAAATATTATTAATGATAACTTATATAGTGATAAATTATTGCGTAAGAGAGATGCTTTGTATAAAGTTTGGCCAGCCCGCGTACTGATGCAAAGAATGATAGGTACATAATAAATAGTAGTACAGTATAGTTTGTTTGTATACTAACTGTTTCCCGTAATGAAGGTAACATAGCTGTCTTGATATTCAGTGGAGGGCTGGTCAGGCGGCACTACTATTGTCGGCACAAGAGGACCCGGAGTAGAGGGTGTGGGACCACGGGCAGGGGAATCCCTCGAGTCCCCATCACTGCCACCCCCACCTTCCTTGTGGGAGTGTGTGTAGTGATATGTCAACCCGGGACGTGTCTTGTAGCGAGCACCACACACTATATGGTATATTACACCAACATGTTATGTTATTACTCTAACTATTGGCCCACACTGCATTACCCACATTATTACACGCCACCCATGTCCCATCAAATACCTTCCTCTATACGGCTCACCATACCCTCAAAGGCCCAGAACTTTTAACTACGTTGTGAGCATTACAAACGATAAGACTCACCTGCAGGTATAAAGGTATTTGGTGGGACAGTGACTGAGGTATGCATTGTGAACATCAAGTGGTATTTACAGAATAGAATGGATGGAAACAAATGTGAATAACAATGCAACATATTCAGATACACTTAGGAATTTACATATCATAATATATAATCACATTATTAATACTAAGTATTTTCAAATATACCATATTTTGCTGATATAATTAAAATATAAATTAAAATTAAAAAATCTAACTTTACCAAGAGAAATGAGAAAATTAATGAAATTGCTTAAAATGTATTAAATAAAAAGAATAATAAAAAGCAATATAAAAAAAGAGATATGGAGACGTGCGTAATTCTTGCACCGTAAGCAAAGTATGTAAAAATAAAATACATATTACTCATTTTATTATATTATTGCTCTACCAGCCCAAATATATATGTCAACAAAATGCAAACAGAGATGCAGCTACAGCACACCACTCTCAGAGAATGCACTTTATTATATGAGGGCTCCAGCAATAATCAAACTCCACTATAACATAACGTTTCTAATAATAATTTAAGGAATATTTCTGCATCCTATCTTCCTCATGTCCTACTTAATGCCCTCCCTACTCTATATCCACCTTGCATTATGTCTCACCATCCCCACCCTCTCGCACCTGTCACACAACACAACATCCCATACACACTCGCACACTGACAGTTTTGGTTTATAATCTAACAGAGCATGGTATTCTGTATTAATCATATTATATTTATAATATATACAAGTTAAAAATTATATATATGTATACTTCAAATATTGTGCATTCTTTGTTATAAATTAAATCAACTATGGAACTTTGTGGCAGTGTTCCCTAAAAAGTATTATTCATATTCCTGCAACCTCCAACTACAACCAAATATGAAACAAATCAATAAAGAAGAAGCAAAACAAGCGGGACAAATGTACAATCATCTAAGTTACTAACTATTATCAACATAGTCAAGTGAAAACTTTACCAAAGCTGGGGAAGCAATAAAACAATATCAACACATTAATATTATCAGATATTCATCATCAGATATCATATCATATCATAGAATAGAATCCTGCTGACACCACAGATGATTGTATAACAATAAATATTATTCATATAGTGTCAGTAGCAGTTGTATATAATTACATATTATATCAATCACATATCACATCTCTAGGTAATACACTAGTACACTGCACTACCATAGAGATGGTACTTTTGTTGAAAACACTGCCAGATACTGTATGAGCATTCACTGTGAGAAAGTGCAAGAGGTTTCTTATGGTAGTGTGGTTGGTTATATACACTGACATCACTGATTTATTATAGTAATAAGTAATATACATAATACATAGGTAGATAAGTATTATCCAATATGCGCACCACGCCATACCACATACCACACTATAACACACACTATGGGTGCTCATTTCAACTGTTGGTTGGTAGGTTGGTGTTACTGATTTATAATAATGGATTGGGTTATATGTTAAGTATACTATACATATTATAGATACACGGATATGGTTAGTACATACAACAAGCGTGTTACATAATAATATTATATCATACAGATACAACCAATATAACAACAGTAGGACACTTGAAGAAGAATAGGAGAAGAAAACAGTGAGACGTTAATTAACATATACATATATATATATATACCAGTGGCTTGTCTTACATACGAGTCAAAAAACTAAACTTTTTCTGAGTTTTTTCGGCTTGAAAAGAATAAAAAATAATATGAAATTTTGAAATAACAATCTTGGAATTTAAAATTTTGCACCCATTAGTAAAATACAGTGTTTGTCTTACTTATTTCTTTTACACTTCTGTGCCTCTCATCTAATACTAAGAAAAGTAACACAGCACCAATATTACACTAGACATAAATGATGCGCTAATGTAGGTGTCTATAGTGTTCTTTCCCAATTTGTATAGGAATATAATCCAGACTTACAATCATAGTTGAATACATCGGTTTTCATCGCATAACCAAAGTTACGCAACATCAGAAGCTATCAGTACTTGGATGGGTGACCACTTTATGTAACCCAATTTTACAAATTTTAATATTTATTTAATAAATATATGAGTTTTATACTATTACTAAATTAAATTTATTATTATTACGTTAAACATAGAATATTTTTTTTACTAAATAATTTTAATGTAATTTTTGAAATATGTATTGAGGGTGAGTTCATCAAGTATGAAAACTCTAGACACAGCTGATATATACATATATGATATGTTATGTATGTACACAGTATATATACAAATGCATTACAAGCATAGGGATAATACTCACGCTCACAGCCATAAGGTTTGTCTGCATCTCCGGGCACTTCGTATGGGAGAGTTTGTTGTATTGCTTTCTTGCGACCTCGCCCCTATGCACATAACACACAATAAAAATATTATATGTATATATGACAAAACAACAATATTAAAGACATAGATCACACGAAAAATGTTACATCTTTTTCATTCCTTCCTGATATTCCTTTTGAAAACACAAAATGAAATTATTTCTTTACTATTGCAATTGATACTATAACAGATTCTCCACATTACCTCTAATTCACATATTGATGTCATAAGAACAATGTACCTTCTGTTGTTGGAACTATTGTTCTTACCCAGTATCACCATGATAATAAATTATGGATGATTTTGTTTTGGCAACATTTTAGACCATTTCAAGGGTGCCAATAGACATATTCACCTTTCAAATATTTACATTTGTATCAAATGCCAAAAACTCATTTATTTCTTTTAATATGAAAGAATTATCAATGAGAGCATAAATGATAAAAAACAGTTAAATAACCTTTACAGAATACAGATCACCAAACCGACTGGCCATGTTATAGTTATAAAATCTTCTCAAATTTAGTAAAATGTATTTATGTATGAATATATATCTCACCCCTCCCCTTCCTCTGCCTTTGGGTGTTGTGGTGACTCCATCAGGATCTATGTTGGATGCCCCTCTGCCCTTCCTACCTCCCCTCCCCCCTCCTGGTGTGCTTTTCTCGCTCCCCTTGTCCCCTGCCTTCTCCTTCTCCGCCCTCCTCCTCCTAGCTGAGTAGCTCTCATCATAGTAGTCCTCATCTGAATCTTGCTCAGGCTCTTCAAATGTGTCTAACTCTTCCATCGCCATTTCGTCATAGTACCAATCCTGTCACAACATAAAGCATGTTAAAAAATGCACCCAATACAGCTCTTACTAAAAATTTACATCTCTTCATCCCAATTTCCTATGATCAGGCTGTTAGGAATCTATTGATAGGATGAATAAATAAGGTTTTTAATCCATGCTATTTCAAGCATACAAATACTGAATAACTATCTAGAACTTTGTATTAATATTTATTAGTTAGCACTAATTAATACAATTTCCTATGATCAGGCTGTTAGGAATCTATTGATAGGATGAATAAATAAGGTTTTTAATCCATGCTATTTCAAGCATACAAATACTGAATAACTATCTAGAACTTTGTATTAATATTTATTAGTTAGCACTAATTAATACATTTTTAGAGAAACAAAAATACTTCCTGAGAAGATTACTAATTATGTTTCCAATGATGCATTTAAATTACCATCATAATAATAATAAAAAAAATGAATTTTAAAAATATATGTTTGATATAGTTATATCGAAACAAATAGAAGAAAAGTTTTATTGCAGTATCCGACCTGTTACTTTCAACAACAAAAAAATACCGTTATAGCAACACTGTTCGGCCATCCCTCTTCCCAATTCTCCCCTCCCCACACACTCTGTGTGTTTCTGGCTCCCTTGAAAAAACACGTGGTATCGGATATCAGATACATAAACAAAATGGATAATTGTTTAGTGTCAGTGTTATCATTGGTCATATCAAGAACTTTTTTAGTGTGAGTGATTTCAATCAAAGATCTTTAAACCAGCGAATAAAACCAATTGATTAGTCCACACATATACGGGAAGAAAACATTTGGTTGGGTATGTCTTTTCCCATCATCCTTCAATCCTACAATTTCTTCCAATCATCCAGGCCCGATGAGCTTATTTTCTACACGGAGAGAATAAACTTATTGAACAATGTATATCAATACAAAAAAAATTAAAAACTTTTTTTGTGTTTTGGTAACAGAGATATTAAACATTATATTTCCAATGCAAACTTTAGAACATATATTTCATACATAGAAATTATCAATAGAAACATAACAAGTAAAAATAGGATTTTTGCCTGAATACTTTTGTTTGGTGAGATTATTATTATTATTCATTTAAGGCATTCCACCCGGTACAAGTGATTTGTGCCACTGACAAAACAAAATAATTAATTTTTATAATCATATACTTAACTAAACACATGATAAAGCAAATTTACACTTTTATATTGAACAGTGCACACAAGAAATGAAAAAGAAAAACAAACAATTATATCAACATTGCAATAATCCTGCCAATCAAACACTATGCGATGAAACATAGTACGCTATAACATAATTTAGCATGGCAAATCATATCCAGCAGGCATATAAAATAAACATTATTCATCAACCAAACAACAACAAACACTATGCGATGAAACATAGTACGCTATAACATAATTTAGCATGGCAAATCATATCCAGCAGGCATATAAAATAAACATTATTCATCAACCAAACAACAACAAACACTATGCGATGAAACATAGTACGCTATAACATAATTTAGCATAGCAAATCATATCCAGCAGGCATATAAAATAAACATTATTCATCAAACAAACAACAACAAACACTATGCGATGAAACATAGTACGCTATAACATAATTTAGCATGGCAAATCATATCCAGCAGGCATATAAAATAAACATTATTCATCAACCAAACAACAACAAAATTGTTTGGTGAAATAAAATGATGAAAAATATAATTTACATACTGAAACATATGTACATACAATATAAAAACAGTAAAACAGGGTTTTACTAGTTTTATTTATTAGCAAAGTATAATAAGATACCATTTAGATAGACTATCATTCATTATATTGTAGAACGGTGGATCCCTTTGATATGGAGGGATTTTATTCATTGTGATGAAAAAATTATCCAGAATATTTTTTAAATAATTTTGTATAATATTAATAATAATAATTAAAAATCTTAAATTTTGTAATTTTGCGCTGTGTTCGGTGACCAGCTACAGTCATTTTTATACACGTGTTCACCATCCTTCAGGAATGTCACGTACGCGTTTACGATCTGCTCGCTATTCACACATAATAATACATCGTATTTAGGGGTGTGTGTCTGTTTGTATGTTCATTATGATTTCGATGTAAACGCTCTTGTAGGTAGGTATAATATCGAGTGGGATATGGAATACCGCCTACACGAGTGTATATACCTACAGACATACACCCTCATTATTATTGTAACTAGTACGTAAGTTATCTTTAGGTATTTTTAGTTTAGATTGTTTTTAGGATAGATTGGTAATCTTTGGGGGTTTTTGTGAATCATTGGCGAACACAAAATAAATATGGTAGTGAAAATGGACACTTTTTTTATTTTAAATATAAACTATGAATATGTGCGCGGAATATATAACCATTGGTAGGCACCGAGCAAAATACCCGGGCATACGAGCTGGTACGCCGTATGCTGGCCGCGGTTATTGTTTTGAAAAACAATAGCGGCCTAACGGGACAATTTTGCCAAGCCGACACTAGGACGCGGGGGTGCAGTATGGTAGTGAGGGGTGAGGTACCATCCCCCTTAGACGAGTGGCCAGCAACAGGCCACGAACACTATCCACCAGACTGTCGTGAAGGCCGGTTCTGTTCCCGCCAGGCACTAGTAGAGGCAAGACGACCCCACCGGGCCGTCCACGGAGTTCCACGTGGGCAGTTTTTCCCGCCACGGCTCTGGATGGTGCAGACATCCTTTGGGGCGGCAGCCGCCGGCCTCGGAGCAACTACACCCTGAAGGCTATATGCCAGGGTGCCTTCGTTGGAAGGACTGTGCCTGCCCGCAATGGCCGCGGGCAGGACGATCTTCAGGCTCAATGGCCGAGATGAAGGAGGATCCAGCGTGAGTGAGGTGTTTATTTTTTTTTGTTCTTCGTAAAGACGATATTAAAATCAATAATTAACAGTGTAATAGACTATTTTGTGATTTTTTTTGTGAAAGACATTTTTATAAAACGGGGAAATTAAATTAGTTAGGTTTAGGATTTATTTTAATCGAATGTTAATTATTTCTTTTTTTTTGATAATATTTTTTTTCACATGTTTTTTTTTTATTAAATAAGAATGTTTAATTAAATAACTGTGTTTTACATCATCCGCCTTCACCTCACTGTAATATGCCAAATATTCTCTTTTCTAGTAAATTCACTTTATAGATTTATCTATTTTAATTGATTGCTGTACACTATCATATATGGTAAGTACCTACATAACAGGATTGAGTAATTTTATTTTATTTAATTGCTCTCTTCTCTTGGTTTTTTCTCTTCGCCTCCGTTCCAGCTGAGGAAGGCCTTGTCAACTTTGGCGCCCAACGTGGGGCGCCAAAATTGACAAGGCCTTCTTTGCTGGAAAGGAGGTAAAGAGTAACCAGCAAACAGCAACAAAGAAAAATATACAAATATTTAAAGCAAAAAGTAAGGTGAGAAGCTTTCTTTGGCATATTACTTGGATGTGAGGCGGATGATGAAAAACACAAAATTTATTTATACATTTATTATTTAAAAAATATAACACATAAATGTAAAAAAATTTCAATAATTAAAGATTAAAATTAAAATCATTTGCCTAATCTAAAATCTAATCCTATATAAAAAAAAATGCACACCTTTATCAATAAATTGTCTTCCCCTTTACACAAATAACAGTCCTTTCACTACTTCATTTTATTATTAATCAATTGTGTATATCACCAAAAAAAAAAATAACCAAGCACACGAGACTCACTCACGTAGACTGCTCCCCGAAGATCGTTCTGCCTGGGGCACTCAGGCAGACGCAATCCATCCCTCAAGGACATCCTGGCATGTAGCCTTCAGGATGAAGCGGTTCCAAGGCCAGCGGCTGCCACCCCAAGGAAGGTCTGCACCATGCGTCCAAGGCCGTTGGCGGGACAGCACGGCGTCCAGTCTCCGCTCACTGCTAGCAGCAGCGAGCCAGCCCGACGTCCTCCCCGGACGTCTGGTGGAGTGGTCGACCTGCTTCTACGGATGCCTGACGGGAAGTGTTCTGGCCTGCATTCGATTTGCAGCATCCCCTCGTGTCCTAGTGTCAGTTGTGTCACATGTGTTGCCAGGCCGTTATTGTTCCACCAAAACAATATCCTTCACCCGGGCCATACCGCTTACTAGCTAGTATGCCCGGGGACTTTACTCGGTGACGCCTGGCAAACTAATTTGTGCAATACACATATCATTGTTTACAATTAATAAAAGTGTCAATTTCACTACACATCGTCGTTCATTTCTAATATCTCTCCATTCATAACCCCCCAATCTATTTTGACAAAAATTCTAGACTAAAAATACCTAACTAAAGATAACTTAAGTACTAGTTACAATTTCAGATGGTGTATGTCTGTAGGCATATACACTCGTGTAGGCAGTATTTCATATCTCACTCGATATGATACCTACCCACAAGAGCGTTCACATCGAAATTATAATGAACATACCAACAGACACACACCCTAAATACAATCTAATATTATGTGTGGATAGCGACTGTCCATGAGATAAGTGAAACACTTGGACTACGTGGAATATTCCATCCTTAACATGTGTTGTCCGGTTTGGGTCTGAAAGCGGATCGGCAGGTACCTGCTATCCCCGTAGACATCGCAAAGATGCGCGATTTTTGAATTTATTATTATTATTATGATTATTTAAAAGTATTAAAAAATTTACAATTTATATTTAAAAATATCTAGGATAATTTTTTTATCAGGAGCAAAATACCTACCCGTAACACCTTTTCCCACTGAGAGGGAAACATTGATTGTTTACAAAGTGAAAACCTTCTTTTTGGGTAAAATTTTCCTTGCACTCTAAATTTCTACCCCTCTCCCATACCCCACATCCGATTTTCAAAAAGGCATAGGAATTTGACTTTAAATATTTTACAAATTTGCTTTTCTTGGTTTTAAATATAAAGTAAGTAAATATCAAAAGTAAGTAAAGTACTTTTGATATTTACTTACTTTATGTAAGTAATGTAAGTAAAGTAAGTAAATATCAAAAGGAAGGCACAACAAAAAATTATTGTCCTTCATGATCCTTCCGCGGACTGATACCGGTCAGTAAGTACCGGGAGTTGAGGACCAATGTGTTGTAGAGGACTGTCCTCTAAATGAATTTACTGGGGATATAGAAAAGATCCACCAGATAATACCAAAGATAAATTGTAACTATGTTACCTAAGAAACTTAGATACAGAGTTACAACTCTTAAGATAACTTTATGCACAGGAGTTGCTTGGTTACAATGACGATGATGAACTAACATCATTAGTAATATTTTCAATGTAATCCGTTACTTACTGTGTATCCTTATTAAATGAATTAAAAAACTTAAACTTTTTTATACACTTATATTTTTATTTTTGTAGACAATATTGTTTAGTCTCTTAATGAGACATTATCAATACTAAAATAAACAATAGAGGTAGGAGAGTATTGTCCCCCCCCGTCTACCACTACCACTGTATTTTCACCTTAATTGATTAAAATTTGTTTTGTTTAGTTTAGTATTGATGTCTCATTAAGAGACAAAACAATATTGTCTACAAAAATAAAAATATAAGTGTGTATAAAAAATGTTTAAGTTTTATAATTCATTTAACATCATTAGTTTTCTTTAAAATTGACACAATCACTTTTATTTCATACTTCAACATTCTCCTTCAGAAAATACAGAGAAAAATAGCCTTATCACCCCATCACAAAATCTCCCACAAGTGGGGTAACCAGCGGACCAACTGTTTGTAATAAACATACAAATCATCCGCTCCGTGATAATAAAACTTAAAGACATTCAGGACGGGTTAATGTTGTGAATGAAAATATCACACTGAGTAAGTGTCCATACCTTCTGATCTTACCTCGCCAACTATCGGAGCAGAAAAAATTTGTCTGGATACAGAAAGTAAATATCCATACCTTAGAAGTATCATCCTTGTGATGGCTATCTTTGCTGTCAGTGTCATGGGGCTCCACTCCCCCCTCAACACCCTCCCTCCCCCCTAGTCCTCCACTGCCTCCTCCTATCCCCACACCTTCTTCCTCTCCTCCTATACCACCTCCCACACCACACCCGAGCTCTCCCCAACCGCCTCTGTGGAGTGACAGGTACTGACGTTTTGCTTTTCGCCATCTGAAAAGTAAGAATGATGAGAAGTTATATTTTTTCATAGAAATAGAGAACTGTACCTACTAGACTGTTGTTACAACATATCCCATAAGTAGGGCAGCCAGCAAACATGTAAATGTTCTTCTCCATGCCAACAAAAAAATAGACATTCAGGATGGGTGGCCAGCTGAATTTACAATGTAAAATGTAATAATTTTATACCAACTATATAAATGGTCATATCAAGTGTTATTTTATGCAAAATTTAGATAGACTATCATTTCTCGGCTAAAAAAGTATAAAGTTAGATGAATGTATGTAAGTAAAACATAATAAATTTAATTTTAATGTGTTCACCATTTCTGAAATTTTACCAACATAATAATTTGATATACCAAACTTGTACGAAAAACAATATAATTATTTGTGCTTAAAAATCAACATAACTCCACTGGATTCTTATTTTCTATAAGAAATACTACATATCTATATAGATATAATCTAAATAAACATTCAAGAGATTTGGAAAAATCCCTGAAGGCATATAAAAGTAAAAAGTTTAAAGGAAATTGATATCAACGATTTGAGTATTCAATTAACAACGGGTTGAATGAAGTTTCATTTTACAATTCTTACCTGGCAGCAGGATATGTATAGAGTTGTCCTTCCCTGAATCCCGGCATGCGCTGTCTGCGATGCATAAACAGGTTGCAGTGTGTCTGCGCAACTCCTGCACAAAAAAGATTACACTAAGTATAATGTTATGAAGAAAGATATCTAATTACTAATATGTTTGATAATCTCTGGTAATGTAATAATGAACTACTCACAAAATTGAGGATAAACATATGATACCAACTTAAATTTGGCACTGTAGTATCAATATGAAAAATAAGGATCATAATGCATCTGAACCATACCAATTCTGAGACAGTGTCTAACATTGCACAAGTACAAACAACCTCCATATTAAAAATGTTCACAGAGCTTTCTAATGCCATGAAGTAATAATAATGATAATACCAAAGCAATAAATGTTGCATACTCCCACTAGTATATATAAAAGCTTTACTACTTTATCAACGTTAATCGTGTTTTCTTATCAGTGAACTGTATACCTCTGTTGAGCAATCTATGGGAAAAGGTAGGTGCAAAGACCATGTAACCAAAATTTTAATTCACCTGTTTGTGGATCCAGGAAAGGCATACGCAGCCGCCGTTCTACACATAGTCTCGTATTGAAGTTAGCAGAATTTTCTATAGCTTCTTTATAGGCTGAATCGTTAAAAAAACTGAAAAACAAAAACAATCTTACCAGCAGCTCTTACAAAAACTATCAATGAACGTACAAATACACCTGTAATATATAAGTTAATCAATAACTTTATTGTTTATCATAGAAAACTAACAAACCTTTCAATTTTCTGCAAATTATTTTGATTTACTACTTGTATCTCGGCGGCCGCCATTTTATCTCGCGTCAAACCGACGCCTTCACGACCAATATTAATGAATTTCAATGAAAAATGAAACTGAAATTCTGAAATTCTTTTATCTATGCATTTCTAACATTTCTACCATAGACTTCGGTAGTTACCATAGATTATTATCATGGACCTAAATAGTATGACGAGTGGTAATCTCTTTCCTCCTGTTCACACCTGTTCATCTTGGAGGATCATCCGGAGTGATCACTGAAAGTGAACAAATGTGAACGACCCTTTATTATTTGTTTTTTTCTCTATAAATTTGTATTGAATGTTAGAATCATGTACAAAATTGTTATGCAGTCGAGAGCTATATTAATTTATTTTAAGTGTTATTTTTCATTTTTGAATTTGTTTAATTATTTTTATACGAAACTACGTCAAACTACATACAACATGAGCGAGAGAGTAGACACGCCAGTGAAAGCATAGGATGAACAAATGTGAACAGACGTGTTCACTTTCGATGAACAGCTGGCCGATCACGTAATTTTTCCATTGTAATTGTAATGTATTGTAACGTATTAATAATTAAGTCATAAAATTGGTATCACGTAAAGCCATAAAAGGCATTACAATTACTATTACAGGACCTTACAATCAATCTCAAGGTTAAAACATTGGTACACTCGCAGCGTAAATTACCGATACCAGCAGTCTTTTGTGCCAAACTGTGCAAAAGTAATATATTTCATGGACAACGCAAGTTGTTTAGCCAATTACCAAAACAGAAATTCTTGATTGTGATATTAGCACATTATTGTGGAATTTGACGCGATTTCAAACTGTTTTTGGTTCACTGTATTCAAATGCGGACAATTTTGTCCCTTGGGGTGTATCGTTATTTTTATTTTTTGTTGTATGTCGGCAGGCAAGCTTTGTGCGTTTGCGCATAGAATGCTTTAGTACGCATTGGCGCCACTTGTTGGCGGGTTGGCGGTCATTGCCGTTGTTGTCGGTTTTTTCTTCCGCAAATTCCAATAATATCACACCAACACAGAAAAAACCTACAACCAAAATTCGGTAATATTAAATATTATGTAATAATTAGCCAAAAAGCAAAATCATCGTCGAATTTCACAAAAAAAAATCTTTATAGAGCTTTCTTACTTTCTTCTTACGTAAGTTTTTACACGATAACACTATACACAATGTGATAACGCGAAGAATACAAAAACAACAAAAACGCAACGCCAATTCGATAATATGAATTATTTAATATTCATTAATTGCCAACACACAAAAATAAACGTCTATCCTATTTTTTCAAGACCATCCACTCATTTGTGAGTGATTTAAGTAAAATAAACGTCGTGTTTCACTGATAGAAGCATCTCTCGAGACGCTCCTATTAGTAATAGTAATTTTATTGCACTTCGACTATTATTAATGGTTACGTGATCGCTACATTCTAGCAAGTCCATACAAAAAAAACCTTGGGGTGCAATAAAATTATCAATAGCGATTTTGAAGTGTCAGATGGGCTTAGGTGATCGCAAAAACACTTTGACAGTTCAAAATCGCTATTATCTACTATAATAGTAACGAAGTTACGTGATCGGCCTGCAGGTTTGACCCTGACACTCTGGATGATCATCCAAAGTGAAGCAATGTGAATGCTACTTAACATTATAGTTGGTGCCGTTCCATAAATCAAATTTTATAGGAGCAAATATTGTATACTGGAAAAATAAATATTTCTTTTATTTATTTACTGTTTCATTGATAAACCTTATTAAGTATTTAAAGAAATGCCTTGAGTCCTGTTTGGAAACACAAACACGACAGAAAGTTCGCAATATATTATTATTTATAAGAAATATTACCCCAGTATTCTATTTTGTTCGCGGCTTGTAAATATTTATAATTTCTAAAACGGCTTAATCTATAGACCATTAAAGGATGACGTCACAGAAAAATCATTGAGGGGCATCAGGCATCCCAACACAACAGACGATTACGGTGTAATATTAGGTGGAACGCCTAAAGAATACCTAATAATCAAAAAAACTATCAGTGTCGATTTTGTTATTATTGTTATCTATGGGGCCCTATTCACCAATCTCGATTGATAAATGTCACTTGTGAGATATGTCGATTAATTATCTCGCACGAAAAGTCGAATGGCAGTCAACGACCCTATTCTTGACGCCACTCGAGATTTAAGCGGTCGACATTCGAGAAGCTACCGGCAACGTCGCACTTTTTGTATGTTTTTGTATGTGGTCATCGAAAAATTACATTTATTTATACACTTTTTCAAGAGATGGCGCTTTCGTGTGGGGAGGCACCACGTGACGTACAAGATGGCGCTTTTATATGAGAAGTCACAATCAATATCAAACTTATCGTTATATTTTTAATTAAACTAAAAAACTTTATTAATCCGGCATCACTTTTATACCGTATGCAAAACGTAAACGACCATTGAGTGACTCACGGCGGTCATTTTTATCAATTTTTGACATGTCGATTGGTGTGACATTCATCTCGAGTGGTAAAACACCACTCGACAAATTCTCGCATGATTTCGTGTGACATTTGTCGTATACGACTTTCAAGAATAGGGTTTTGAAGGAATCGATCGAAAGTAATAAAATCTCGATTGCGACATCCATCAATCGAGATTGGAGAATAGACCCCATGATCTCTAATGTCAAATGTAAAAGGCGCCAAAAAGGGTTAGCTTCACTTGTTGAATGGCCGCCATAAGCTTGTGTTGTACCTCGTGAGTTCTTTCAATAAAACAGTTATAAAGTATACAAACATCTTTAATTAATAGCCCAACAATTATTTTGTCGTCTGACTTTCTTTTTTTTCTCTTATGGCACAACATCTTACAAGGATGATTTGCGCAATCTGACTGTTTGCCCCCCAAGCAAAATCAAATCCATAGACAAGACCACGTGACCTTTAATGGTCTATTTCTTCAATAAAGAGATTCATGTTTTGGTATAACATTTAAATCTAAATAAAAATGTCATATTATAATAAGAATCTCTATTGTCGAACTAGAATAAGTCGTTTTTGATATTATTTAATGAATAAACTACGGTGGTTTGGACACGTTGAACGAATGAACGAGGTAAGAATAACAAAGAGGATATACTTGTCTGAAAGAAAAGGTGTGAGGAAGCGCGGACGTCCGAGAACCACGTGGCTTGATCACGTGGATCAAATTCTCAAGGACGGCCGCGTGTTGAGTAAGAGGAATCGACGTGCATGTATGAGAAACTGTATGAATGTGGAGGAAGCGAAGGAAGTGTGTAAAGATAGATCTGTGTGGCGTTCCGTTCTCTCTGCCTACCCCACTTGGGATACGGCGTGAGGGTATAGTATAGTATAGTATATTATTTATGTTCGCAAGCTGGTACAAATTTGAATATCGTGGGTATACGTGCGTAGCACAACAGGATATCCGGTTAGCTTGGATATGCGCATGCGTGTGGTATTAGTACGTAGAATCGACGCCAAAGACATAGGGAGCGCTGCAAACGCATGTCTAAAAAATTGATAGAGTTGCTACTCTATTTTAATAATAATATTATTATACTCCATGATAACTACTCACTTTTAGACCTATTTGAAACTCTTTGCGTATTAAGACTCTTTTAAAGGTACACTGGTGATCATACTCATACAGCTGCATAATAGCTGTCAGTGATACTTAAACAGGTGAGGCTGTTTAAGAGCTGCATTAAGGCTGATTAAGACCGACAAAAATGACTCTATTCAGTTTTCAACATTTTCTAATGCCTTAATCGTAATAAGGACTGTTTGGTGAATAAAATTACGCCAAATGCTGTATAAGAAGGTATTTGTAGACTCTTATTACACTGACTTATTAAGGGGGCAGGTTGAACTATTATGAAGTGAATAGCTGTATAATAAATGATATGTGGCCCGTATTACAGCTTATAGCTGCATGCAGTTTACGTGTGTAATTTTATTCAGTTTTTTGTTGATTAACAGTACACGAGTGAGAGAGAGTGAACTATTAGACAGCCTTTTGCAGAATATAAGAGTTTTAACTATTCACGTCGCTGTTGAACATGAATCCACCATTTTATTTTATAACCTATAAATATTCTGATTTATTTCTCAACTTTTATGATGTTTTGTGTATGAATTAAGAATTAATTGCATTGGTTTTTACATCCTAATATCATAATAATAATTTATTCTTTTCAAAGCACTAAAAATTATTTTGTCAAGTTTTCATC
This sequence comes from Athripsodes cinereus, assembly GCA_947579605.1. Classification (NCBI taxonomy): domain Eukaryota; kingdom Metazoa; phylum Arthropoda; class Insecta; order Trichoptera; family Leptoceridae; genus Athripsodes; species Athripsodes cinereus. The sequence continues at coordinate 11,142,335 of OX388322.1, forward strand.
ACAGCTTATTTATATCACAAAACTAATTAAAAACAGAATATTGTCGTGGCGCAATAAAATTTTCTTAGATAATATATATGTATAATGTCAGTAAAATTACGTTCCCATTAATTTTTCTTTTATTAATATGTAAAACAAGGTACTTATACCAGGTAATATAAAAATATTATCCACCATTTATATTTTTATACTTAATCAAATTCACTCCACGAAGCATAAAGTGTTTGCAATAAATTGGCAGCTAGAGGTTGCTTAAATAATTTATGTTCACTTGATTTTACACATATCACAAACAGCTTTTCCCGGATTAAAATATGAATTAGAGCGTACATGTGACATATTTTCTGAAAAAAAGAGTAAATTGTGATCTACTTTATGGTCCTTATTCATGTTTTCATCTCCCGTGCTTTGTTTACTAGTCACAATAATCGAATCAAAATTTGCTTGTTCCGTTTGGCCGTTTGGCGGTAAATTGAAATTAACTTCGGTGGATTTAGGTAATGTTTGTTCTTAGATTCTATGGATCCTGTGGTGTTTTTCTGCATTAATGGAAAGCACGCCACTGATATAAACGTACCTAGTATTTGTATGTTATTATCGTAGTAGTTGATCTCCCACTCTTCTTCGTCAATTTTCAAGTGTCCTGCAAGAGACGGAGAAATAAACGTATGCATATCTTAATTCCGGCGATGAGGTTTGCCACCCATCCTGAATGTCTTATTTTTTTGTTGGTACGAAGAGGATATCTCGCATGTTTATTGCATGCGGCTAGACTGCTGAGAACCCCTCTTGTTGGATATGGCGTGATGATGTATTCGAATAATAGGTACATACCTACTATCTTTTATGGAGTTCGCGTCAAAGAACACGTCTTCCCGTTTTTCAAAAAACGGGTTTGTAAAATAACACGAACAAGGCATTTAGTATCATCTGGTACGCGATTAGTTGTGATTAGTGTTGTGGAATTCTCAAGAAATAATTTTTCGAGAAATTAACAGAGAAAATTCTCGGTAAATTTCTCGAAGTAGAGAATTTTCCGAGAATTTTTTTTATTTTTGTATTTAACAGTATAATAATAATAAAAAAATTATTCAATCAATCAATAACAATGTATCTATAAATGTTGAGACAATTTATCACCAATATGGCTACAATTAATTATGGAAACAAAAAATGTTAGGTATCTTCACAGAAAAAAGTGCTAATAACTGATGAAAAAATCTTGATTTTTGACACTCCACATGCCCATATTTAAGTAAAAAAAAAATGCAGGTTCATACATGGAAAAAGTGTTAATAACCTCTGATTTGGGCCTTAATCAGCCCCACAAATTTTTGGATCAACCAGGTTGGCTGCAAAGTGTACCGGGCGAAAGGTCATAATACCACTAAGAAAAATTATGGAGAGAAATTTCTCTTCCATCAGAGGAGAAATTTCTTTGGAGAATTTTCTCTTCTCACATCACTAGTTGTGGCAGTCATTTTAAAAACTTTTATTGGCACGGAGTGTAATAAATACAATCATATGATTTGTCCCCTGGCTACGCTTCCTAAGTCTGGAAAATGCCGTGATGCCATGAAGTTATCATTAGAAGTAAATTTTATACCGCACATTTGTATCATAAATATTATAATTTTAACTTCATTGTTATTTTAGAATTTATTTATTTATAAATTATATTACACACTCCGTGTTTTATTTATTTGTATTAGAGACTGATCCGTGAAATCTTCGACAAAGAATCAATAGGCCACACACTATTAGTGTAAATGTATAAGACAATGTCCTTCAAAAGAAATCTTCAATTCAGTGATGGGTACAGGGTAGCTCTACCCATTCCATTCAGTCCATTCTGGGTGTCTAATTGTGTTTCTGACACGGTGAAGATGGCTTGAATCTCTATTTCTTACTTGTGGGAGACAAATTAATTGTATGTAGGTAAAGATTCCCCAAGACCATTTTATATTTTTTTAATTCTACTACTTACCACCAGAAAACCAACACAGTGAACTAATTTTGGTATTTAATGGGAATGTATAAACAACCAAACATGAGTATTAATATTTATTTGTAAAAATATTTGCCTTACAAAACACAAATTGCTTTAAAATAATATTACTTAAAAAAATATAAAATATTTTTATCATAACAGTAAGTACGTATATAATATTTTTTCGATTTTTAACACAGGTATGAGGAAAAATACTAAATTTATAGGTAGGTATGGTAGGTAAATACAATAAATTTAAGTATAATAAACAATGTAAATTTTCAACCTATTCATAATGTAACCTTAATAAGCTTACAAAAAATAATTTAAAAATTTATGAAAAAGGTTTTAGTTCCTACAAATCCTACAATGCCCAAATAACCCACATAACTTAATAAATAGCTAGTTAAATTTATTTTATAGATGGATAAATTTATATTTGTAGGTAAATATCAGTTTGACACAAAACTTATTAAATATATCTATTTATTTTACATAATTTAATATCTAATCATAACAGTGCACAGGTCCTAAAGTAAAAATTGAAGTAATACGAAAAATTGTCACCCGATTACTATGACGACAATTCGACAAAGTGTTTAGTATGCCGCTAGAGGTGTTTAGTGAAATTCGCTAAAATACCTTTGCCGGCAAAGTGACGTCAGACGTCAAACAAGTATTTCAGTGGAGTTGGCTAAAATACCATTACTAGTAGAGCAACACGCCTTTCTATTATTTAAAATCGAATATGAATAAATAAATAAATATAAAATACCAAGCACAATTTCAAATTTTTAGTTCAAGATTTTTTACGTTCATGACTATGGCTGAACGATCGTGATTTTCAAGGAATCATTTTTGGCGTTTAAACTCTATAGCTGTCAGACCTTAGCGGAAGGGCTCTTCGTTTTCGTATATGCAATTTCTAATTTGATCCTTCTAGATACACCAATATTTTTAGTAGGTTCCTTTTGAATGAGCCAACAAATTTTGTTGCTAGGTCCATCGAAACTATATCTATGTAGGTTGTCATCTCCTTTTTGTATTTTATCTAGGTTGGCATCTTCCTCTTGTATTTTATTTGAGTTGTCTACTTCTATTTTTGAACCATCGGCTAGGTGGTGTACGACAGTGATCTCCAATTTCCGTGAACCGATCAACGCTTGATAATTTTACAGCGGCCCGTCGAGGGAGTGACGTTGAATGTTTACCTTTACATGCCTTTTTTGCCTCAGATGCCTAGAATTGATGATTTTCTTTTGTGAGGCTCCTATTTGCGCCTTTCAGTCAAAAGTCCTAAACTCTACAATCAATCTACAAACTATTAGGTAATTAATAATGCTTACATTTAAAAGACAATTAATTTTCGCTTTAATCTAAATTCGTATGGCACCATCAGAAAATTAAATTAACCACCCACCTGCATCTACTTAGGAAAATCACATTTTTCACAATATTATAAAATAATATAAATCCAAACACCAAATCTAAGAGGACAATAAACCTATCACCTAAACGTGTTTTACTCCACAGAATAATAAATACATAAACCTACCAACATGGAATTAGCGGTCTTTCATTTCGAAGACATGGAGTGTAACATTATACTTTCATTTTAATCTTTATCTAAAACATTCAATGGTATGTCTACGCAAGATATTGTATAAAACCCTTGTAAAAGCATAATTATTTTTAAAGGTAAACATAATTTTCACTGGTAGAAAGAAAACATGATTCACTCAGAAAGTTACAATCATTTCACAGGCAACAATTTACAATTGGATATCTTTATTATCTTAAAATAATCATCAATCTAAAAGGAGCGAATATTTTTACCATGTATCGAACATATTTATTATACTTATACGTAAGTAAAAATTGCATTAAAACTATTTGTAATAACAGATATGGCAGTAATGTTTTTTTTTACTGATTTGTCACTAAATTAATATTTAAACATTCTGCGAATAGCTCGTGTCTTGTTGGTAGCACTGATTACCAGAAGGGAATATTCCAGCCGTCCTGTCGAGCAAGGCTCCTTGCAGACCTCCGTTGCCTGTGTGTAGGAAACTTGCAAGCTGCTGTTGATATTGAGAAGAGAGAATTATTTCCCTGAAACAAAAATAATAATAACGATGTTATATACCTACATAATTCTCTTAAAAATATTTCAGTTCGTATAACGCATAGCATAGCACTCAAGAGGCTACCACTGAAACAAAGAAAAGAAAAAATAACACTTGGGTATATTTACAGGTAGGACGCAACCTGGATGCGTTGTACCTACTGTACTTATGTGTTTTTTTAATACCTATCGATATACCTGCATCACATATACCATAGAATGCCTTTTACGGAAACTCGTATTCATTGAGCGTGTTCATGGATAGAAATAATATTTTTATTCGACATATTAGGTATTTCCAAAATGTGAAAGTAGATTAAGTCTTAAAATATTATTGGACATTCTCATCCAGATACTACACCATGTAGAAGAAGGATCTCGACATAGTATATTTATCTCCAGTAGATGTATATTAAAGTTCATAATTTATTTTGCAAAATAGGCAAGTAGGAATAGAAAATATTTTCGATATAAGTATGACCTTACGCAAGACTTCATATCTAATAGTTCTGTCTCAATTTTATTACATCTCCTAATATAACTAATAATAGTGATGGGTTGATTTTATTTATATAAGGTGTGAGAAAATGTCTTATAATCACTTCACATGATAAGGTGTCTTATTACAATACAATGGCTAGATAGATGTATAATGTTGTACCTACAATACAACAAACTGCAGCGCAGTGAACTGCACACTACACCGATGCAATGTGTCAAATTCACTTCATGACTATATCCCTACTAAGGTCCGACGCCACAAACATTCACCAATATAATTATTATGTAATATGCAATGTAACATAGCTATAAACTAAATATTTTCAGAGAAAACAATAACGATGTAGTCCGAAATCAAACAAACATCCCCATGCACCTGAACAATACGTAACTAGGCAAAGCAAAGTAGCTACTGAAAGGGAATCGATTATTTACTGTGATTTAAACATTGTCACAAAATACTATCGATAAAAAAAAACCGTTTTCCTAAAAATATCATTCGTAGTTGCAAAATGAATTAACTTGATAATGCCCAATAACCTAAATTATTAAATAAAACGAACATATCTTCAATTCAGTGATGAGTTGTGCCACCCATCCTGATTATCTTATATTTTACTGATGGCAGAAGTCTTGCAAGTTTATTGTATGCAGATAGTCTAGCATGTATTAAAATAATATGCAAGTCTTTCTAGCTAATCCATTTCTGGAAAATACCGTAGTGGTATAGATAGATGAGTATATAATGTAATACAAAAAAATGGAGTAGTACAAGTTTAGTATATTATTGCCTTTCAATCTATCTAATAAAACACGAAGTATGTAGGTATAAATAATATGTGTATGAGTGATGACAATAATTCTCCACAGAAGGTACACTACATACCTACTGTAGAGGACAGTAATATTTGGCGTAAGTGTATTGATCTTACTAAAAATCACATCTTAATTGTTATTATTGTTATACCTATGTATGTTTACATTAAATATTAAAACTTGGTTGGTATCTTAATATTGTTGTTATTATTACAGTTATTAATGTTGTGTTGTGTTCCTGGTATAAGTTCGCCTCGACTTACATACATAATATTATAATAGATACTATATATACTACTGTAAATACTATAATATACCCTCACGCCGTGTCCCAACTGGAGTAGGCAGAGAGAACTGAACGCCATAATATAGGCATTATATATTATTTATTTATTTTGTAAGTACCTAAGCTGCTCTCTATAGGTTCCAAGATAAACAATATTGTTGGTAATGATTTCCTATTTCATTTTTTTTCACGCTTCAATAATGACGATTTTTTCAATAATATTATCTTATATGTATAATTTTTTTCTTTTACAAAATCATTTCAAGCTGAGCTTTCAAAGTTCTGAAAGCTTTTAAACTCTGAAAAAAACATGAAAGGCTCTCCTGACAAAATCATCTTATACCTACATATATAGTCTTGTTATCCACATTACACAATGTTTATAATAAGTGACAAATTGAGAATATGAATCATAGAATTATAATTATATTATAGTTATATTCAACCAACAATCACACTAGCGATACTTTTCACTTTTTTTCGTGGATCCGTAACTGTCCCTAAGGCGACACGATGGCGATCATAATGGCGACTATTCATATTTGGCGGAACCTTTGGTACCTCTGATCCAGATCGTTAAAATATTAAAACAAAACTCATTTTACCTACCTACTCGGCGGCAGAGTATTATGTAATAATGTTATGTATATTGTGCACATCAAGGAGGCATTTTAAGTTCACATAACAAACAAAGATATTATTATAAATTTAATTGACTCTGACCATTCTCAAATTGACATGTTAGTTGCCTTGAAAAGAATATTATTTACCAGCATTATTCATCACGAAAAACGTTGTTATATCCAACAAAATATTAATTCTCTCGTGCATGGCATTAACAGTATAAGTCAAATTTCAACATTTTACAGGAGAGCATTTTAAAGTTTTTAAAATAAGCTTCTGAAGTCAAATATTGATATAAAGACGTGAAATTTACAATTTCAATGTAAAATGTGTATTATTTTGTTACTGTGTATACAAAAGTTTAAAAATAACTTGAATAAAAGATTAAATTGACTTGTACTCATAGATTCTGATATAAAAATGACATATACTATTAGATTCTTACATATACTGTTGATGTCAGTTGTGTTGGTATCTGGTTTCAGTGACATATACTGTTAGATTCTTACATATACTGTTGATGTCAGTTGTGTTGGTATTTTGTTTGTGACGTATACTACTAAATGCAACTTTTTCATAGGCTAGCTCTAAAAATAATATTAAAAATCATCCAATTTCATAAAAACAGACACTTCTTTGGAAGACTAAAAAACATAGGTACTTCGCTTTGTGAAAAAATTAAGACATTTTACATCTTAAATTCAGCAATGAGGTTTGCCACCCATCCTGAATGTCTTGTTTTTATATTGGCACGGAGAGGACAGCTTGCATGTTTTATATGCAGCTGGTCTGCTGGCTACCCCACTTGTGGGATATGCCGTGATGGTATAGTAGTAGTAGTAGTACTTCGCTTTGTAATGGTATAGATTGCAAGTTTCCATGGTGGTTTCTCATTATCCACTGTGAGTGTTTAGGAAACTATTTTCATATTTTGTCTCCCAACTGATGGTATCATCTTCCAGGGTTGCAGCTCTCCTAAACTTCATCCATCCTCAGACAAATGGATCCTTAAATTCGCAGACATACTTGCCCCCCTTCAGTGCCAAAACATAATGAAATATCTCAATCCTATTACCACTTAGCTCTTGGAGAAATTGACAAAAAGTTTAATGACAAGGAACTAAAGCTGGTCCTGAACTGCGTTACAGATACATCCCAGGAATCCATGGAATAACGTATAGCCTTATACAAAGAGTTTCTTTAGAATATTTACTTAACATTATTAAAAATATTTTTATCATAGGCAATATACCTACCTTGCTCGAGGAAAACTCAGATCATTATTCCAATCTTGAAAGCAGTGACTGACCCAAACCAGGGCCAATCATATCGACCACTTGCACTCTCCTCAGCAATAGCCAAAAATACAGAACACATGGTGAAAAATGGACTAGATTGATTCATAGAAGGTAACAGGCAGCAGCCATCTTGGTTATCCAATTTCAGGAAGAGAATGGGAGTCCTGGACAGCGTAGCTATTTTGGTCACAGATGTTCACGTATCGTTATCGAGGAGAAAGCTCTTGGGAGGTGTATGCTTGGACATCAATAGTGCTTTCGATAATGTTATTATTTTTATACTATGTGCAAAGCTTGATCAATTGGACATTCCTTCTACCCTATCCGTATGTGAACCGAACCCGCAATAACCCTCCTATTAGAAAGACCATTCACAGGTGATTGCCGCAAGGCTCAGTGTTCTCACCCATTCTATTCAACTTGTACACGCATGATGTCTATCAGTCAGTATCTACGGATGTCCAAATTTTGAAATCTGCGGATGATTTGTTCGTATATTGCTCCGATAAATCCATGGACAACTTCCAGGTTTCCTTGCAATCAGAGTTGTTGTCGGAACATGGCCTTAATGCTTCCTTCCAGAAGTGCAAAAGCATAGTATTCTCCAGAAAACTCCGTCTATTCTACCTGAAATTTTGATTTGACCAACGGTTGATTAATTCTTTTAACGAAATAAGGTTCCTAGAGGTCACATTGGTCACTGGTCTTTGATGGACCTCATTCATTGAACTCATACACCACAAATGTCAGACCGGCCTCAAAATCATGAGAGCCGTCTCCAGGGTCTGATGAGGTTGCAACCCCGCGACTCAGAAAATCTTTTATACAGCATTTATCTGCAGCCATTTGGACTTTGAATCCTTTTTAATAACCCCAACCTCCAAGAAAACTTGTTGAGACCGGATCCGGTCTCAGTCTCTTCCGTTAATTACGGGTAATCCTCCCCTATCAACGCATTACAGGTGGAGGCTGCAGATCCCCCACTTGGACTGTGCAGACATCTTATGTGTAACAGGTTTTTAGTCAAAATCCTGCGTTTTATTGATTACCCTTTATTGATTACCCTCTGTCTCTCAAACTTCATCTCCTCTCATACTTGGTAACTCATTTACCGGTAAGGAGGGGTAAAGATCCACCACCTCTTGTTACCAGCTATAGAAAAATTAAAACTCCCTTGTTGGAGAGCTACACAGTTCTTACTGTATACTCTTTGTCATTTCCCACACTAAGTTTTAAACCGAAAGTTGCTCTCAACCTGGGTGTCAGTAATGGCATATTCGCACCTCATATTTTCAAATCGATTTTTGATTCCAATTGGCACTAGATACTGGCACCTATCTATACAGACAGTTCGAAAAGTGACAAAGAGCGTACAGGGGCTGGCTTCTTTTTTTAATATAACACTAATAAAATGTTCAGGCACAGAAACGAGTCGTCAGTCTTCTCAGCGGAATGTCTTGTTATTAGAGAGGCTATAAGGGCTCTGACCATACGCCATTACAGGGTTAAAACTCTCCTCAGCGACTCTCAAAACGCTTTCCAGTCCGTTCTCCCTCCAGGCCGTTCTCTCTCCAGCATTATCCCGACCAGATGATCTTTTATCTTTAGATATTAGATACCTCCTATATAAACTTCAGATTTTGGGTGGAGAGGTGGTACTGGGTTGGATCCCGTGTGAACTGTGGGATCCCGGGCAATGAGGCGGTATATCTATTGGCCAAATTGGGAACGAACCTCCCTAACCATCGGAAACTGTCTCAGCCTCCGATTACACTTTGATATTCGGCCGAAATCTCATCCAGTGCTGGCAGGCAGAGTGGTCAGAGACCAGCCAACTCAAAGGAAGAAATTATACCTCAATCCAACCCAATGTGTCCACGAAACTTTTATTTTTCGGAAATTTCAATGAGTAAGGCTGACACCTCCACGATCTGTATAATGAAGTTAGCTCATTGCTTTGCCAGATTGCATCTCTACCGAATCCACGTTATTGGTTCTAATCTATGCGACCGCCTGAAGGAGGAGGACCTTGATCATTTTTTTTCGAATGCCCGATCAATAACTTCTACCCAACTTTGATTAACAACCTGGTACATTATAGGGTTCCGTTACCTACAAATACTTCCTTGCTCCTGGGTTCAAGAAACAAAAGTATTTTCAAACTCCTTGTCCTATTCCTTAAGCCCCATTTGATAAAGCTTTGAATGTTGTGTTTTTTGTCCTGAACATTGCCATTTTTCTTGGCAGTTTCTGGCTAGGAAGAAAGCCAACAAAAGAATAAGAGAGACAACACGTGATACCAACAGTATAAGTGAATTAGTAAGAAAAAAAAACATTCACGCGGCTCATAGTACGTGTTGACTTATACTGTTGATGCCACTCACAATGTTGAAAACTAACCATAATGATTGGTCACTAAGAGTATAGGTCGACATATACTTTTAATGCTATACGAGTTTGAATATAAATTTATTTATTTATTTATTTACATATATTCACGGCGTTAGCCTTTAACATGTTTACAATTAAATCAGAATAGAGAACAACAACATGACAAAAAAATTACAATTAATGTGTCGAATCAAAAATAGTAATACTGGTAAAATAAATGTATATAATACAATTCTTATAAATATGTCAAAATAAAACATTCAAACAAGTCATTTTAAGTAGAGGATTCATAAATATAAAGTCATACAAGTAAAAAAATTAGTAATGAGATAATTATTATTTTTGTCAATCAATAATACTTAAAAATTCAATGTCAAAAGAGGATAAATATTTAATGTCAAACAGGTATAAGTGTAAGTGAGATAATTATTATATGTCAATCCAAAATATTCAAATAGTCATTTTAATTAGAGAAATTATAATTGGAACATTGTTTAATAAGATTTTAAGTCAGATTAATTTAGGTCAAAGTGATATAGAAAGTATGATTAAATGATTGACTCAAAATTTACAACACTCGATAAAATATTGAACATAAATGGGTAGATGATCAACGAGTTGCCCAATGTCATTTTAACATTTGGTTATATTGTTTGATTACGTCAGATTTATATTTGAGGAAACCATCGGCAATGATGTCTGCATATCCCTCCACCAGATTACCCAGACGATGGATCCGAACTATAGGAGAATGAAACATATAATTGTTTTTTGCATTATACTCATGGAACAGAGATGTCTGTCTGGTAGATCGGGTCGGGACATGAAACTGAATAAGTCCGAGCAGCTCTGGGGAGTCAACTATGCCATTTATTAATTTATAAAGGAAACTAAGGTCGGCTATTTCTCTACGGTTTTGTAAACTGAGTAAACCGAGCTCACTCATCAAGGCAGGATAGTCAATATTTTCCAGTGGTATACCCATTTTATAATTGATTAATCTCAAAAACTTCCTTTGAACCCTTTCAATACTGTTTATATGTACAGCGTAGTTAGGAGACCATACTAGAGAGTTATACTCTAACAGTGGTCTCACCAGGGATACAAATAATAATCTATACGACTGAATCAACTTCAAATCGACGGCCAATCTGAAAACAAAGCCCAAAACTCTCATTGCTTTGCCGACAATTTCCTCAATATGTATATTAAAAGTCAAGTTTTCAGTTAATGTGATGCCGAGATCTTTTATTTTTGTTACAATTTCAAGTGCAACATTGTTGATGGAATAGTCAAATACAAGGCACGATCTTGTTTTATAAAATCGGATGACCTGACACTTTGAGACATTAAGGTTAAGACTATTTTGAATACACCAGTTGTTTAGATTGTCTAAGTTACTCTGTAGAATTAAACAATCCTCTGTATTGTTGATTGTCTTATATAGTTTCAAATCATCCGCGAAAAGCAAAACTTCTATGTCACCGAAAATCTTGACTATGTCGTTTATAAAAACATTAAACAGTAATGGTCCCAAATGCGATCCCTGTGGCACACCGCTAAATGCTTGAATAGGATCAGAGGTGCAATTCCCAATCTTAACTATCAACGTTCTTTCTTTGAGGTAATTTTCCAACCAACGATGGAAGACTCCGTCGACTCCATATGCTCGCAGTTTATATAATAGCCTGTCATGAGACACCTTGTCAAAAGCTTTTGAAAAGTCAGTGTATATGGAATCGACTTGACCTCGTTTAGAAAGGGTATCCATAATGTAATGTTGGTATGTAAGTAAATTTGTAAGAGTAGACTTTTTATGAATAAAACCGTGCTGTTGAGTTGATATGATTTTACTAATACAATGCTTAATTTTATTAACTATGATCGATTCGAAAAGTTTGGGAATCGCTGACAGTATGCATATCGGTCTATAGTTCTCAATATGACATTTATCGCCTTTTTTAAATATTGGACTTACAAACCCAGATTTCCAAGTATTTGGAAAGATCCCAGAGGTTAATGATCGATTAAAAATTATTTGTAAATGATTCGCCAAAACATCTACACTATTCACAATAAAAACATTTGGGATACCGTCAGGACCAGCTGATTTAGATGCATCAAGAGCAAGGATCGCATTTCGAACGTCGTCAATTGTAATATCAATTTTGGGCAAGTCAATGAACACCTCTGAGGAAAAATCGGAGTCGGTATGTGGTTGTGGAGGATCATAAACATTCTGGAAAAATGTGGCAAAGAGATTTACCGCTTCCTGTAGTGAATTTGAGTACTGGTTATTGTAATAAAGATTAGTAGGTATCTCAACCCGATCTTCCCTCATCCCATTCACAAACTTCCAAAGACCCTGAGAATCCCTGGGCATGTTTTTTTCCATTGAATTTACATGTTGCAGGTAGCATTTTTTTGACAGGGAAGAACATTCGCTGCGCAGTTTAGAGAAAGAATTATAATCATTGATATCGGCTGTTTCTTTGTATTTTTTGTGAGCTAGTTTCTTTTTTAAAACTAGCTTTTTAAGATCAATGCTAAACCACTTGGGATAACTAGATGGTTTTATATTCTTCGTTGGAACATGTTTATCAATGCATATGTTAATAATATTGTAATATTGATCAATTACAGTGTTCAAATCATTTTCATCACACAAGAATGAGAAATCCATGCCCTTCAAAAAAATATTTATGGCGAGATAATCGGCTCCGTGGAAGTTTTGTATGGTAATAGAATCATTTTTTAAGTTAGACAATTCAGACCTCATCACAATATCGAGAGGAGGATGGTAGATGTCAACTGGTAGTAACATTGAGGAAGAACTACTTACAGATGTCATGTCAGGATCGGAGGAGAAGATTAGATCAAGAGTTTTGTCTTGATTATTAGTGATTTTGTTTAGTTGTAGAAGACCAAGAAAATTGGCCATGTCTACCAGTTCATTCGCTTTATCATTGTTTATGTTATGTACTATTTGTAGGTTTAAATGACGTTCATTGTCCTCTCCTCCGTTCCTAGTTTCCCATCTGCAATCAGGTAAATTAAAATCTCCAGCTAATATAAGTTTTTTATCGAAGTGTTTAGATCTGATATGTTCTATTTCTTCGTGATAGTTTTTATATAAAGTGACATCAGAATTTGGAGGGATATATGTACATCCAAAGATGACTGAATAAGATAAATAAGATATACTATTAAATACAAATATTGTTTTTAAGGTCTTATAATTACAATTTGACTTTTGTTATCGATTACACATGTGTAGTTTGAGATATACTACAAGGTTCCATCAAAAAGTAAAAATCGATTTTTTTTGACTTATACTGTTAATGCCATGCACGAGAGAATTATTTTACATGTACCTACCTACACATAATCAAACAAACAACTTAAGTCGAAGAAAATAAACAAATATTAATGTGTAAATCTATAAAGTTAGAGAGAGGTAGAGGATACCTAAGTAGTGAAAAGGCATGTGTAACAACAACAAGTAGGTACTTTGGTAGTTGTATTCTTAAAAAAATATTACAAATACCTATTTCTCATCAAATTACCATCTATATCTAGGTACCTACTTATCAGTTATCATCACTATTGTGGAGGACCTACTACACACTATGATAGAGGCTGACCAAGAAACACCTATATGGACCAAGTGAAGAAGAACATGAACTGTGGTACATACGTAGAATTAAAGAGACTAGCAGAAAATAGTGAAAAATGTAGAAGAAAATCGAAACTCATTGCAGACCAATCCAATGGATTGTAACTCACTATAGGTATACATATAGCAGTGGCGGGATGCTTTCGTCACGAGATTTATAATTATTTGAATCTTTGGTAGAGAAATATAAGAAAATATTAAACTTTTCAAATTTCCGCTCTACGTTGGTATAGGAATTTCAGATATTTCGCGATTTTATCGTTTTTGAACTGGAATTTTTAATTGATATTTTTGGTTATTTTGCAGTAGTAAAAGGACGTCATTGTGGGCATGCTGTGCTTTTTTGCATGTATGGAAGGCACGCCACTGGTATATAGGTGTGTACTATTGTCGTTTCGAAATTTATACTATTGTAGAAGGTAACAAATAACACGATAAATGATTTCAATCAATCAAAATAAATTTGAACACACTCACGATCTATGGTGTGGTAGTATGTGCTGCTGATGAGGCGTTCTATCCCGCTGTCTTCTATTCTTGAACCAATTGGATACTTGTGTTAGTGTCAGTCCTGTGCGGGAAGCCAAATTTTTTTTTTCATCTGGAGTTGGATACCTAAATTAAAAAAGCAACAAAATGTTTAATTACATTAATCATTTATTCATAAGAAACTAATAATTGTCTTCTGTTCCATTTATGTTTTACATATATATGTCTTACCGATTCCTAATGTAACAGTCTTTCAGTGCATTTCTACTTTTTTCTTTAAAGCAGTAAACAGTCTCTTCTCCATCCCATATCGTTTTGGGTAGTGGATATTTCTTTCTGAGGCGATATTTATCTACAGCTCCTGAAAACAGATAATGGCTATAAACGGGCAGACTATGGGCTTTGCTCAGGGCGCAAATATTCAGGGGGCGGTAGAAATTTTGCGTGGAAGTCAAAACACCACAAACTTGCAAAAGTTAAGACCTAAAAAAGGTTCTTACTTTCAAAAACAATTACAATTAATTACACAACAATTACAAATTCGGGATAGTGATGATGATGATGATGGATGATTTCTTCAGCGCCGTTTAATGGAGAATCCATCTCAAGGGCGCAGGAAGCTCTCTTGAATGTTAGTGTCTTTGTTTGTGTTACCCATGTGTACATTGATATACACATTCATATAAAGTTAGTGATAGTTAGTTAGAGTTAGAGTTAGTTAGAGTTAGTTAGTTAGAGTTACTATTTAAAAAAAAAAACGAAAGAATTGTGAAATATTTCAAATTCCTATACTAGATCGAAAATTTGGCGATAGGGGGGAGAGTTGAAAGTTTTTTAGACTGCAAATAAAATTCTCAAAACTGAAGTCTATAGGTATGTTATGTTGCTAAAACAACATACTGTGAAAATCGACGTTAGTAGGTATAGGTCATTTTGCCCAGGGCATCTTTACTCTAGCCCGGGACCTATTTGGAGATCTTGTATAATTTATATTTGTTGAAAGACACATCGATCACCTAGATATTGCAGTAGTCTGAGGACTTCCATTTATCCGGGTAGATATATATTATTTATTTATATTAAAATAATTTATACACAGAAATAACAGAGTTCGTCGATAGCCTGGAAGTAGAGTCTCGGCCTCATGAACAAGGGGTCCGCGGTTCGATCCCAGGTGCCGGCAAACTCCCCTTTCACGACACAAGCTTTTAGCTTACTGTAAAAGATGTATAAAGTTGTATTTGGGTTTATAACAAAACCCAGATACCTATATCTTTTTAAAAATAAAAATTCGCTTACCTAAAAGTCTCCCTCGAACTTTTTCAGCCTCTCTGTAATGTGATTTGAACCATAATGCCTGCAACTCCGCATGATACCTGGGACTGAACTGTGTAGATTCTAGTATTGCATACAACTCCTGGTAGATCCCGCGATGAAACGCAACAAGCGCCCTGGCCCTAAAACAAACATTCTAATTATTATCTTTACTCACTTAAATAATAACAAAACTATGAATTTAGTTCGTGAATATACTTTCACAGTTTTATTAACATTTTTTTGTTGTAAAAAAAGAAGTCTGCAATGGGTTTTGAACTTTTGAATCACCTTGTCCACATAATATGAAAATTCATACCATCATGTCGATCGAATAATTTACAGTGGACAAGGAATGGTTTTTTCCATCACCGAATAAAGCGACGATTTATTTCATAGACAAATGTAAAATCAAATCGCTGTTTCAGTTGAATATTGTTCGCGAGTTTATGCCAATGCAAATAATGATGGTTTATACATCAGATGGAGCCGTGGAGCACCTGGCAAAGAATTGGTATCCCAGTCTTTTCCGTAAGTTTTTGAGGGACATGTTAAAAGCAGTTGTTCGAAAAAATAAAGACATTTTACATCTCAAATTCAGTGACAATGTTTCGAACCATCTTGAATGTCTATAAGGATAATGTCTATAAGGATAATTATGATAACTTTTTAAGGCATTTTTCGGTATCTTGTAGTAAGTACGTGGGTAGGTATCTGTATGTCGCATGTGAATAAAAATTAACGACGACGTATGCCAAACATAATGAATGTCTGAAAGTTTATTGACATGGAGAGAACAGACTTATGTTTATTACATGCAGTTAGGTATACTGTGACTGGGAAAAAGAACTATAGAAAGCAGCTGGTACAAATCGAATAATTTAGATATGTATAAATTCTTCCAGCATCAAAACATCGACGAAATAATTAATGAAAACTATAAAATAAGATGTTTGTATACACACCAAAAGCAAATAGAAACTGTAAACATAATAATATATAGCCGATATTTTATTGTTTTGTTGTTCAAAGAAATACTTTATGTAAACAATCTGCAAAGACATGAGTACAAAATGTAAAATATAAATAAACATTTGGTGAGAATTATGATCACATAGGTACCTACTACTAGTAGTATCATATTACAATACATAAAATATGTAACTGCATTGACAAAATAAGGTTTAATAATATCATAATTATGTTTCAATAACTTCATTTCTTTGATAGAAATTGTTGAAATAGCTTTATTTCTCGGATACTGCAGGAGTCCAAGGACTCCTATTTATCCGTTTAGGTGACGATTTATTAAAATTTTAATTCTCAAATTTTAATTTTAATAGAAAAATTTGCAATCGTATGTCAAAGAAACGGCGTATAGTGAATGAAAGTCCTTTGGATCACTACGAACTTATTTATGTAGATACACATACGCCAACCTAATATTGCATCTTACAAGAATAATATCAGGAAGGCTGAGTTCTGACAGGGTATAAGGAGCACACTGTATCCTTGAATCTAGTTTACCAATATATTTTTGGACATTGTTTTGACATAATTCTATTGTTTTACATATTAGGTACTCTTTTGAATGCACATTTATTTTATTCTTTTCAGTGCATTTGTTTTATATTTGTAAATTGAATTTGAAAGGGAAAAGTTTAGATCAATGTCTTAATTTAAACTATTTTCAATTATTGTAAGTTTAAAAAAAAATAATTTGATTGTAATGTAATTTTTAACTATTTATATTCATATTTTTTGTCACGTTTTTTGTTTTTGTTTTTTAAGGTAAAGTGTATATTATTACTGTTTGCTAGCAACGTGTTCGTCATACGCTTGGGTAATTTGCGGGACATTTGACATTTTCAAGAGAACTCAATTTATTAACATTGACGAAAGCTCTCGAGATTTAAATATATCTTAGTGAAAAGTAAACTGTGTGTTATTTAAAGTATAATATGAATTAATACATAAGCGTTAAAAAAATCTGTACTAGGTACTTCTAGATTATAATTAATTCATCAGCGGAATTCAATCATCGAATCTTCTGGTTAAAAATGAAAGTAATAATAATAGCATAGTTGTGAGTCTTCAAAATATATTATTATTCATTTGCTGATTCTGTATAAATGGCAAATTACCTAATGAAACAAAAATATATAATATCAATTTAACAAATGTCCAATTGAATATAAATTTGAATACCTCAGAACACTTTCATTCCCTCTAAGCAATTCATTTGGTGGTAATGTCCATAAAAACGCAGCCAACTTTTCAATATCTCCTTTCTGCTGTAAAGCCTCACACATACATTGCACTTGTTCAGGACTGAAGTTCATATTCCTTCGCAATGAAGAGTTCACTGAATTTGGTCCTATGAAGAAACCACCTCCAATATTATTCTCTCTGTCTTCCGAATTTACTTCATAATCAAAAGAAATATTTCCGCTAGATTTAATGTCCACACTGGAAGAACTTCCTTGTATCTTTTGTATAAATGTTTGATTCAATCTTTCATCTAAATTATTCATATGATTCTCATCATTCAGTAACGATGTATTGTAAAATTCTTCTTGTGGTTGCAACCTGTTATATTCACCAAGTTTCTTTTCTACTTGCGTCGGTAGCGGGAAATAATCAGAATCGAATGAAGATTTTCTGGACTGATGATGTTTGAAATAATTCGATTCTTGTTGACAGGAAGATAGTTCTTTTTTAGGATCAGTATTATTATTTACAAAATAACTAATATCTTGTCTATTTTCTTCGATATTATTATTATTTGTAAACACTTTCTTGGGAGTCGTTTCTAATGGGCAGTGGTCGTAATATATTTTTGATACAGGGCCATCGAGTTGTTGTTTTTCATTTACGTTCCATGGATAGTTGATTATTGGAGGCAATATATTTGTAGTTTGCGAATTAGAAAGTTCTGATGATGTACTGTTATCTTCTGTAGAAGTAGAGCCTCCTTCGCATGAAGAAGAATCCAAATTTTTACTACTGTCCATCTTTTCCATTTTCACTATCATATAAATAAACTTATCTCAACAACTATTTTCACTACATGAATGTGTCAGGTAACAAATATTTGATTGTACTATAAAATTACATGCGACATAGGTACTATAATATTTTTTACAAGAAGGTTCTAAAAACCTATTTTCGGAATCAGAATTCATCCAAATTAGAATAAACGTATTATCTTATATTTTAAATGCACATTTTTTTATTAATCAAAAAAATCACAATCACAAATTATTTCTTAATTCACACAATAGAAATAAAATTTCATAAATGAAATGGAAATTGTTCGGTTTTGTAAATAATTTGAAATATGAGCAGACACATGCGCGCGCCACTAACACTCCTGTCAAACTAAATAGGTATTATCTATATACAAGAGAATAATATGACAAACACAACTTACTACTCTGAATGATTCGGCTTTGATATACTTTTAACAAAACGATATCGCACAATATGTGACATCAGATAACACACGCACCCCGCACATAGCACACAACCCGGCATACATCAAGTCCAATATCGAGTAGAGCACTATAGAGATAGGTACCATAATACATAATACTGTAGGCATTGCATCTCACCACCTCACCTCACCTCACCTACATTGAACTGTATCACTCATCATTTCATAGTCATTATTTTGTAATGGGAATGTCAATAGTTCCTTGTCCCTTGTCCTGTGAGATATGTGAATGTTCATCAATAAACAATAATGGTGATGGTGTGATTAAAATTTTAATTGTTTACATTAAATTTAATATTACTAGGTGTATAATATGTAGCACTATATAGTTATTTCTTAAGGACCTACCTACCTACATACTCTGCTTTACGAATTGCTTATTAGATATTTTAATCATTTAGATACGGACATATACGTCTGTGTATGTTTTAGCAAATTGATTGATTAATAAATAAATACCTAATAATATTTTTATTGATGTTAATACACAATAATCATCACATATTCATTTTAAACCACTAAGTAAGTTATAAACAGATAGTAAATTGAAATATTGACCTAAGCTACAAAAGACGAGGGTCATACCTAAACTCTTTCATCTCCACTAAATGCTACCGAATTTACAATGGATACTCCTATTTCTTATTAGATATATCTAGATTGATATATAATACTTATTTTATATGTATTCATAATCATAGACATTATAATATTATATAAGTTATTATTAATACATTGTAACACTTAATATTACTTGTATTATTCCCTGAAGGGGAATGTAGAGAGTCAACACTTAAAACTAATTTGGGCGCCAGGTGTACTCCTGAAGGGGTACACCGAGAGAGTTCAAAACACTGTTTAGCAAATTCACAATTTATTACAATCACTTGACAACTGGTACAATACTGTATAAAGAAAGTAACACTATTAGTAAAACAATACGAAGACACCTCCAGGCTAGGTTAGATGGATATTGAGGTAGTCGGAGAGAGACTAGGTAATAAGGGTCGCTACTACTGTATGGCACCAAGAGTAGGCACATCTCGGACAGCCAGGGAGTAGCGGGTAGGTATAAGGAAAGTTACCATATAGCAACAAGAGTAGGCACTTCTTGGACAGCTATAGAGGGTAACGGTAGGTAAGGAGAATCACTTCATAGCAACAAGAGTAGGTACTTCTTAGACAGCTATGGAGTAACGGTAGGTAGGAAACCTTGGCCCTGGAAGAGCCACCGCGATTCTCCCTTTCAGTATGACGGGCTTCGTCTTTTATACCCTTGAGTCAGTACTGAACAGCTGATGGAGACCTTGGAAGTGGACGGTGTGTTGGTGGGAGATGTACTGTGGCCTTGAACTCCGCCTTCCTATTTCCGCTCGGATTGTTCTAGAAGGTTCTAGAACATTCGGGAACATTCTGGAGGCTTCCATCAATGAGACATCTATTGATGAACCCAGCAACTAATCAGGTACTTCCTGTATCTTGACAGCGGCTGTCAGTCATGATGGGCAGGTTATGTTATTGTTATGCTATGTTGAAAATACGTGGTGTTACAATCTCCCCTTCTGGATCTGAAGGCGCCCCGACGATGATCCAGCATCTAAAGTGTTGCTAGATATAACATTGTCGGGTGTCTCCCCTTACAGGCTGTCCTGCTAAAAGCATGGCAGGTTCCCCTGTTTGAAGATTATATGTTGCTTGAAGATCAGGCTGTCCTGTCGAATGCGTGGCAGGTTCCCCTGACAGTTTGGAATCTGTTGGGTGATAGTCAGGCTGTCCTGCCGAAAGCGTGGCGGGTTCCCCTGATAGTTTGTAATCTGATGATAGCAGGTCAGGCTGTCCTGCCAATATAAGGGCTGGTTCCCCTGACCTCTTGGATGCTATTTTCTTCAAACGTCCTCTTGGGTTCATTGACTGGTGGTCCTGCTGGATAAATTGGCAGGTACTCCTGCAGAATGGTTGACATGCATTCCTGCAGAATTGTTGGCAGACAGTCATGCTGATTAAATTGGCAGACACTCCTGCTCGATGAGTTGGCAGATGCTGCTGGGTTTCAGGCGGTCTTACTAAATGAAATGTCAGATACTCCAACAAAACGTTTTGCAGGTGGTCCTGCTGGATGAGTTGGCAGGTGCTCCTGCTTTTATAGTGGCGGCTGTTGCAGCTTGGTTGCTCCCCTTGGACCAAAACTGCTCCAACAGGATGTATACGAATCTCCTCCCCTTGGACAGAACGTGTCCATTGCTGTGTCCATGAGACGTATACCTTGTGGGCCCCACTCCTAGTCTTCTGTGAGATCTTAGAAAGAACATCATCTTCTGCCGGATCTCGAAAAGAGCTCGCCATCACTACCAGTGATGTACGAAACCAAAGAAGGAAAAACATTCTTATCTGAAAACATAGAAAAAGAATAACATCTTCTATCATCTTTGCTACCTCTCCAGGGGAGGTAACAGTAGGTACATCCGTCTTCTGCGGAGGATCTCGCGCTGATTTTGCCATCAGGATATTCCTTGGTGACGTCAGCATCATGGAAGACATGGCAGGAGGGACATCCATCTTCTGCCTAACCATTCGCACTGGGCTCAGCACCAGGTCAGTCCGTGGTGCCACTGGAGGTGGTGTGGTCTTCACTGGGGACAGCAGTGGCGGCACCTCCATCTTGCGAAGGACATTGCGATTGCGCATATTTGTTAAAAGTCGCTACCTGAGGCAGATTGCTGCAAGGGATTGCCCTTATACTCCAGTACATGGCTTATCTCAGGCGACTGTATGAAATGTAAGGCTCAGGATATCCTTGATGAAGCCAGACAAACTAAAAGAAGAAGAACTTAACACAATAACATTAACTAAAAATGTCTTTCACTTTAAGTATTTATATAATACACTGTATTGCTTTTGGTAAATTCATCAAAACACAATAATAAACAATAATAAAGTACATGTTACACAATATGCTATGAAAGAGTAATGATATGCACAGGTTCGCTTTTAGTATAAGTCCTCCAAGTACACACATACAATAATTAAATATGATTTGCTGTGAAACAGTTCATCAACAATAAACACACATAATAACAATGAAATACGAAGAGCTCACAATTAATGTTATGCACAGGTTTGCTTTGAATATAAGTCCACCAAATACACACACATAGTAATGAAATATAACTAGCTGTAAAAGAGTTCACTATAAAGACACGCAATGATAACACACATATTAATGAAATATGATTAGCTGTTTCAACAATATATATGTACATGTAATGATAATGCACAGGTTCGCTTTCATTATAAGTCCACTAAATACATACACATAGTAACGACATATATGTAATATTATATTATCCAAAAGTAGAAGAAATAGAAATAATAATAAACATTTATGCTATGACACTTCGTTGTAAACAAAAACAAAACATGTGTTCATAGAACAAAGATAATAAATTATAGAAAAACTGTCCACAGAATTATAGACACGAAATAGTTCACTCAAATAGTCTGATAGTGAGCCGATTATTTTAGCACAAGTTTACAGATATTGCATTTGCACAACAATGGCCGACAGGTGCACTCTCAATAAAGCACTACGGGGTAATTACTACGGGGTTCACACCGTATGTTTGCTTTACATGTGCAATGCTACACCTTTATATAATTATTCATCACAAAATTTATTTTGTTTGTCAATGCGCAATGCAACACCTTTCTAATATTTTAACAAAATTCAATCGCACACACTGTCCAGCATTTTAGCAAAATACATTTTGCATTACACTTGGTATTTTACAACAACACAATTTTACCGTGCGCCATCATTGTATTCTTTCACAGTCCACCGTACAATACAACTACGATTATTGTCACGCTTAATTATTTTTAACACGTACATATCTACGAATGATTATTAAAGTACAGTGCAACTAGGATTAACACAATATTATTATTAATACTATCATTCACGAATGGTTATTATTTTATCGTAAAGTACAACTGTTTTTAACACTTCATTCATTTACACTTTTATTTACGAATGATTATTACATTGTGGTAGGTACAGTACAACTATGATTAACACTATTATTGAAAATGATTATTAAAGTACCGTACAACTAACACTTCAATGTTTATAAGTACAGTATAACTATGATTATTCGTTATACACATTTTAACACTTTATCTTGGATTACCGAAGATTGATATCTTATAATATTTGATATTTGATAATAGTTCATATTTATTATACATGGAGAACACTGTTCATAGTAACTACAGTCAAACTATTATTATTCACTTAACGCATTTTAACACTCATGACTTTGATACTGGATTGCCGAGAGTATCAAATAGTTCATATTAATTACATATACATTGAGAACACTTTTCGTAGTACATACAGTCAAACTACGATTATTCACAATACACTGATAACAGTTCAGGGTCGTATTCGCGCCACGAGTTGGGCCGCCAATTGTAACACTTAATATTACTTGTATTATTCCCTGAAGGGGAATGTAGAGAGTCAACACTTAAAACTAATTTGGGCGCCAGGTGTACTCCTGAAGGGGTACACCGAGAGAGTTCAAAACACTGTTTAGCAAATTCACAATTTATTACAATCACTTGACAACTGGTACAATACTGTATAAAGAAAGTAACACTATTAGTAAAACAATACGAAGACACCTCCAGGCTAGGTTAGATGGATATTGAGGTAGTCGGAGAGAGACTAGGTAATAAGGGTCGCTACTACTGTATGGCACCAAGAGTAGGCACATCTCGGACAGCCAGGGAGTAGCGGGTAGGTATAAGGAAAGTTACCATATAGCAACAAGAGTAGGCACTTCTTGGACAGCTATAGAGGGTAACGGTAGGTAAGGAGAATCACTTCATAGCAACAAGAGTAGGTACTTCTTAGACAGCTATGGAGTAACGGTAGGTAGGAAACCTTGGCCCTGGAAGAGCCACCGCGATTCTCCCTTTCAGTATGACGGGCTTCGTCTTTTATACCCTTGAGTCAGTACTGAACAGCTGATGGAGACCTTGGAAGTGGACGGTGTGTTGGTGGGAGATGTACTGTGGCCTTGAACTCCGCCTTCCTATTTCCGCTCGGATTGTTCTAGAAGGTTCTAGAACATTCGGGAACATTCTGGAGGCTTCCATCAATGAGACATCTATTGATGAACCCAGCAACTAATCAGGTACTTCCTGTATCTTGACAGCGGCTGTCAGTCATGATGGGCAGGTTATGTTATTGTTATGCTATGTTGAAAATACGTGGTGTTACAACATATAATTTTTTACATTATGAGTAAATTTGTAAACTAGATTACAATAAATAAACAAATGTCAAATGTTTTTTTTTGTGGGCGTTCCACCCAACAACGAGTGATTTTGCACCAAATGTCACATAACATAGAGATTCTCCTTTTGATTCTGTTTCTTTTTGATGATATCTTTTGTTTTTTGACTTGGCATTTCTTTGATTTTTTTCATTTTTCCTGCTGAGACCGCCTTGGCCAAAAGCTGTATGGTCTCAGTGCAGGATGATCTTTTTAGAGTACCTAATAATAATGACACATTAAATAATAGGTGCTGGAAAAAAATGTTCTATCATCCAGACTTTCGTAGAGCACCTATTGATTCGTCTGCTGAGATAGTCTTCGCAGAAGAAATTCTGTTGCTGGCCTACTTCATTTATGCGACACTTTTTTTACCTAATCCATTTACGCCAGTGCACATCGTCTAGTTTTTATTAAATTTTATATTGTTTTGTTAACATTGTTATAAATAATGATGATGTGCAAAAAGAATAAATAAATAAATTAATTAAAATAATATTTCGTGTAGATATCCATAAAAACGGTAATTAAATATTTTTAACTTAGCTAGTTCTGATTGTTTCATCCAATTGAAGATTCATGGTTTTATTGAAAATTTCAAAAAACGAAATAAAAACAAAATAACCATTGACTATCCACGCCCATTAGCGTGAGGGTGAGTTCCCCTAGTATTATTCCACCAATCACAGTGAGTCTAATGTGAGAGCTTTCGTCGCTACGCAACTAACAACCAATAGCAAAGCTAGCTTTCGATCTGTTCTTTGTTTGAATAGAAAACAGGTTTCGTAAAGGTGCTGCAGTACCAAGTTATTGTGTTAGCGTACCTGGGATATTTTTACGACTCAAATGAATTATGGCATATTTTGTATTATAAGAATTTATTATGATTATGACAATCTGTCTAGCCATATAACACTAATAATAATCTTATATAAATTTAGCGCACAAAATGAATATGGAGTAGTAAAAGATGGTAACAACTGAGCCCGTAGACAATTTGTACTTGGCGATCGCCTACAAACGAATTTTCGTCAATAACTGCAACAATAACGCATAATTATACGGTACGTGTAGGTAGATTGTCGAAAAGTTCGCCAGTAGACGATCGCTAAGTACAAATTGTCTACGGGCTCAGAAATGAATCTATACTAGTTACAGTGGTTTAGGCATGTGAAAAGAATGAAAGAAGATAGAATAACCAAAAAGATATACCTACATGGCTTAAAAAAGAAAGGTATTCGGAGAGGTGGTCGTACAAGGACAAAAAAAAATGTCTTAATCACGTAGGTATAGCAGATTCTTGGACACGTGGAACTGTATGAATATTGTAGAAGAAGAAAAAAACGTATGTAAGTACAAAAATAAATGACGCTCGATCCATTCTACCTTCCTCGCAAGGTAAGCGGCGTGATGGAATAAATGGAATAATGAAAATTGAACATATAAAACTACCACAATATGGTATTAAGGATAATAAGGTAATAAGGTATTGGATATAATTTTATTTTAAAGCTAAAAAAATACCAGGTCACCTAATTTGGCAGTTCCCCAGACAGGACATGAACCCACAATCCACCCTTTCCGCGAAGTGTGTTTTGTTACTACTAGGTAAGGCTCCGAAATTCTCTCTTGTATATAAACCCCAATGATAGTTTCATGTGTAGGCATTGTTCTGGTATACGTAGTATAAGTGCCTAATGTTGGATACTTCCAAGTTTCGTCTAGGAAACAACCAAATAAGGTGACTTTGTCTTTTCTAAACCAACATTTGCAGTAATGTGTGTTAAATTTACATATGTAACGTCATACAATGGTTAATTTGGTAATATTACATTCTTTTAAAAGGCATCAAATTGAAAAATATTCTAGCCTAGACATAGGTAGGCAGGTACGTATTGTATATTTAGGATTGATACGTCTCTAAAGACATAACTGATTTACACGTGCTTTTTATTAGTGCTAAGCAGTATGTATAGGTCCTATAATAGGTAGG
Organism: Athripsodes cinereus; assembly: GCA_947579605.1. Classification (NCBI taxonomy): domain Eukaryota; kingdom Metazoa; phylum Arthropoda; class Insecta; order Trichoptera; family Leptoceridae; genus Athripsodes; species Athripsodes cinereus. Next base: position 11,168,673 of record OX388322.1, read on the forward strand.
TATTTTGTAAATGATCCTAGATTTTAAATTAGCCCAAATAGATCCCTAACATCTTCACAAGTAAGTTGCCACCCGTCAGCCTGAGAATTCGACCCCAAGATCTCTGCATTCAATGTCTGATACTCTAATATTAATTGCATACAATCAAATTGTTGGCTATAAATTCCTACCTTATCGGAGATAAGAAAATTACTTGATAAAGTTAAGGATTAATATGTAAGTAAATAAAGTTTTTATATTTTCTATTCTCCAGTAGATAGGTACTCATAAGGCTTCAGACAGTGCAATATTATTCCAAAACTCTAAATAATGCCGACATACATAAGTATACAAATATTTTTAGTGAAATGCTTCAATAGAGTCTCACCTATTGTAAGATGAGATGAATCCGTTCTCCTATTACAGACCCCCTTCCCCTTGCCATCCGGCATCTCTCCCATTCTTACAATTTTACACAACTAAAATATCATCTTCAAAATTTGAGTTCTCTAACTCCAAACATTATTTCATTATTATTACAAATTTAGGTAACAAGAAATAAAAAATTAAACGCTGTATAACTTTCACTAATTAATATATTACTTAGAAGCTTTTCGGACACACGTCCTTCCTCAAGATATTTCTGTACCTGAGAGCCATTAGGACTCAAGTGCATTTTTGACAAAAATGCCACAGTTACGAAAAAAGCGAAAATAACACAACGGTCGTGAGTCTTAAGTACAGAAATGCTTAGGGTCTATACTATAGGGTCTATGTAATAAGCTGTATATATACTATATACAGCTTATTACTAGTAAAACATTGAGATTTTTTCAATTAAAAAATTGAATTTCAAAATGGCATTTTAGTACTTAAGACTAAATGGCTCTCAGGTACAGATTTATTACTGAGGATGGACGTATGTCCGAAAAGCTTCTAAGCAATATATTAATTAGTGAAAGTTATACAGTGTTTCATTTTTTATTTCTTATTACCTAAATTTAAAAAAGAACTCTCATAGTGTTTCCTCTTCAAAAATAGAAAAGTTATTACAAATCAAAAAAATCAAATTAGAAGAGTTTTGACCATATAGGACATTTATGAAATAGAAACTCGAGCAGATAAGGTAAGAACAAAATGTATGCTCAGAACTGCCGAAATGAACGCGATAAAGTCCGTAACACGAAGAGAAGGGAATTGTGTGAAGTGGATGACATTGTGAAATGGGGAAGACAAAAAAAACGTATTGGCGAGCATAAGGTATGGACAAAATATGGAGCCATTCAGACTTCCCCATATCGCTCTACATGACTAACCTACGGGAAGTCACTCGGAAAACCACCAAAGAGATGGAGGGACAGTTAGAAATCCACGACGCAAAGAAGTACCTACCTACGTCTGCAAATACAGACCCTGGGGTCTGGAAAAAATAAAGAAGAAGAAATTGGGAGAATATTTAAACAATAAATATAATATAACTCTTAAAATAATTTCGTATAATTTTGTTTGAACGTACATGATGTAGACTCGCTTAATTGGGGGGTTGGCCTGACCAGATCAATGTGTCTTTTTTTCTTATTTTATGAATGTTTTGTCAACTGTCTGTGTGTGTCTCTGTAGAATAAATAAATAAATAAGTCTACTTTTCTTATCAATTTTAATTTATTTGAAATATTTATAATATGTGTAATATTTTAAGTATTTTTTTAATAATATCAATATTTGAATATACCTATGTATTATAATATAATTTTACAAAAAAGTTCCAAGAGGTAGGTATACCTGTACGTAGAAATTAAATTATCGATTTAAAAAAAAAAAAATTATTCTAACTAAACGAGCAGAGGCATCCACACACTAATCTATGGGACTGTATTAATATTACTATTATTACTACTATGCATGTCATTCCGTCTTCTCCGTGCCATCCAAAAATCAAGGCATTCAGGATGGGTGGCAAACCTCATCACTGAATTTCCTTATTTTTTTAAAAAAATATCATAATATATTTATCAAGATGTCATGAAGCCATCATTTTATTTGTTCAGGAACAATGCGTGTTATTAAAAAACTCATACGTGAAACTCAATAGAAAGCACATTTTCATATTAGACGAACATTAAATTATTTATAAATTTCATCATACCACCACAGGATATTCCACCAGTGAAATAACCAGCGGACTAACTGCATGTAAAAAAACGTGCAAATCATCTTCTCTGTGCCAATAAAATATTTAATACATTCAAGATGGGGGGGCATAACTCATCGCTGAATTGAAGATGTTCACGATTCACGTATTCATAGGTAGGTACCTACCTACATTCAAAAAGACACTCGAAAACTTACCTACAGAAAAGAGTTGGAAACTTTTTGTTGCCGATTATTGTAAAAGTTCAGAATTTCATAGGATTTCTATTCTTTTTCTTAAAATTTCATGCAAAGGGCTTTGATTTTTTTTTGCTAACTTCATATTTGCGAATATTTTGCAAGCATAAACAAGCTTCATCATGTTCTACCTACATCATATTTGTAATGTATCATATTTTATAAAAATATAATCGCCTCATATTATTATTATACATAAGTTACAAGTACCTACCTACCTACTGCTTCAATATCATCGGGTTGTCATATTCATTATAGCCTCATAAAACATAATATTACACTGAGTGACAGTGTTTTGTTGGACATTTGTAATATCACACCTACTCGTATTTATACCTACAGTGGAATGCACAAGTGCGATTGAGTCATTCAACGATTTCAATTTTATGAATAAATAAGTAATTTGAAATAGGTACATTTATCATGTGAAAAATAAAAATGTTATTCTATAGGGTAGAAATTGCCATCATAGCAACAATTACATTTACAGCTTAAAAGCTATAAACCATAAGTATTGAAAATTTACGTTTCGATCATTTCGATACAAATTAATGTCGTATATTCGAGAAATCGTCATTTTTGTGATTTGGATGCATTTATGTTATATGTACTTGAAAAACACAACAGAAAATAAAATATACTATATAATAATCGCACTGTTAAAGACATATACGTTGTCTTTGTTCCGTTCAATAGTTAAATAATTCGGAATATTTATTTGTGAAGCTGTAAAACGGAATCTACATTTTTTCCATAATTATGTATATATTTAATAGGTACATAAAGGAAACTGAGTATTTTTTATAGTTATTCGTTTGTGGAATCGAAAGATTGATGTTGATAGACGGCCAGTGTGGCGCAGAGGTAAGCCTTTGAGTCACAAGGTCCCGGGTTCGATTCCCGGCCAGGGCAAAATGAAGAACAACCTTTTTCAAATTATCCTGGGTCTGGGTGTTACATGTATAATAATTATGTGTTTAGTGCATTATATATGTATGTGTGTCGTCGCGTTGGTACCCATAATTTATTTATTTTTATTTATTTATTCATTTATAAAATTATAAAAGTTAAAATTTCTTTTATAATTTATTTACACATTTTTATTTCAACTTAATTCTATAACTATCTAGTTAACTGTACACATTACAGTCATACTTAAATTACTTTACATTGCTCAAGTAAAACATATATCGATTTCTTTTTTAAACTTCAAAACTTTTTCTTTTCATATACTACATACATATTATTTGAACTTAATTATATAACTATTCAACTAACTGTTCACATTTTATTCTTAAATTACTAACATTTATATATTTTCAAATTTAAAATTTTTGTTTTACGTATAATACAAGATTCATATCTTAATTTGGGACTAGCTCGATTTGTGTGAATTGTCTATGTATGTTATGTTATGATTGTGTAGGTATACCTAGTTACGGAACTGGACACTCACTGAAATTATATTCTAAGAACAGTATGAAAGAGATTTACCCAATCGCTGAATATTGACGAATATTAGATTCTGTTTCACAGTAGACATTAGGGTAGGTGTCGTAAGTACCTACCAGAAACTATTCGGGCACAAACTTTTATTAAAACTTTTTTTACCTATATAAAAAATAATAAAAATGCAGAGTAAATCTTTGTACTTACGTATAGGTACTATATAAATTTTATCTTGATATTTTTAGTAAACAATTATTTTTCAAAATAAATATTGAGTTGACTTCACACTCTTCACAGTCATACTGCATCTCCATTCACACTTAGGACAGCTGGCAGACTCTTGCTATAGCAATGCTTTATGGCAACTATTTCAATACCAATTGCTTTGTAATCAAACACCGTGACAATATCGTAACGGAGTGCTGCCACGCAAACTAATACAATACCTACCTATCTATATATTAAAATAAATATAAAATAAATATAATATATTATATTTCGTTGTAACTACGTATTATGAATTGAACTTATCTATATTTCACATTAAAACTGACGGTATTCACCAAACAAATTCGAGGAACTGAAATTACTATGAATGTAATTAATACTGTCGACCGACGATACTTGGCGGAAGTCCATGTTAAATAAATAAAAACAAAACAATTATATTTAGTGCATCCACAATTAATTTGTTAGTCGTGAACAGGTTTCAAGAAATTCCGCTCTCATCATCAGTCTAACGTAAAGTGAAGAAATTGTGTACAAATATTATAATATACACGTTTTTAATGTGGAAAAAAGAAAAGTTATGATAGTTTTAATACCTATCATCTAATTCATATAGAGGATGGCAACCTCTTTAAAAAATATCACTCATATCTGATATGGTATTTTTGTGGTTTTTCCGATATCGCACGAAAGCAATGCTGGAGATGTTTTTTTTTAATATGTCCACAACAGCATTTAATAATATTCACTGTATCGGTGTTTAGGTAGTAGAATTCCATATCGAAATAAATAAAACAAGCGTTTTATTCTACTAGTGATTTATTCGAATATTAATTTATCCACTGTTCATTAGCACTGACTTACATTACCCCTACTACTTTTATTATTATTATTATTTCCTCATTAACAACATGTACCTACTTATTTGAATTTAATTTCTTTACATAACGTTAGTTTGATGATGAGAACAGAAGCTCTTGAAAGCCAATCAATTAAGAAGTACCTACTAAATATATGTAAGTATTTTATTTTTATTAATCCTACTATCAATGCATCTTTTTCCATTAAAACTGTTTTATTCTTAAAAAAAAACTTGGATTAGTTAAAAGCGATAAATTCACCTCTGTATATTTATTGTAAAAATATTTGTGTGTTTATTTATTTTTTTATTTATTTATTATTCCAAATAGAGCATACAACATTAACATAATAAAACAATATAATGGAATATATTGCCCCACTAGATTAAAATCTGTTCTGGGGCAATACTAGAAAAAAAGTACAAATATCAAAATACAATTTTTCAAATATGATAAATTAAATTGCTAAAAGTGTACAACAAAAATAAAAGCTGCTTATGAACTCGTTTTTAACAAGTATCTACTCATAAAAGTATAAACGGATTCAGATCAAAAATTTGTATACGACATAAAAATATAGTTAATTGGAAAAATATGTGATTGTACATCGCGTATAAATAATTAAGTACTATCTGAATTAAAGCTGCAAAAGATAATAAAGTGACACAAACACCCTCCACTATTATTTTAATTTGTCCATATAATAAACGTTGTTAAATTTTAAGGGTTGTCATATTATATAAATTAATGGTTACAACTACTTGTCATCGTACAAGGGTTATATTCTGTATGTACAGTAGTGTACACTTTAATAATAATGAGCTTCACTAATAGAATATAATTGGCTCCCCTGAGGTTTGATCGCAGCTTGGATAGTAAATCCCAGCACGTCTCGTTACCCCTAAATCACAGGACTCCCTACATGGGGTCATTATAGATTTCACAGGTGATTTCACCACATGTCCTTACCCTACTCTATACATACCTACTACATATAACAATATAAGCAAATTATTACCTAACATTGTTGTTGCCCTTTATAATAAACAAACATACCTACATACATCTCAACATGCTCACTGTGATAATTATTTTGCACTAGTCACTTGACTGTTCTTTTTCACAACATTTTCTATGTTGTCAAAGTTAATAATACTCGACATTACAAGTTCATGCACACAGCATCGTCCGAATAAGAAAATATTTTCCCCCATATTCTGATTACATTCTCTTTACTATCAAAATCACACGTCATCTTGCTTTTTCGCTATATTTATTTTTACTTTCAGTCACTTTGAATTCAATATTTTTTTGTGCTTTGTTCTTTTCCAGTCTTTTGAATTTTAATATCTACCACTATTATGGTCGCTATCAATATCCGAATCTGTTTTAACTCCTAGAATCTTTTGTTTGGTTTCCATACCGTTTGTTATCGCGTTTGAGAATGTAGTCGATTTTTGAACATAACTATCTCTGGGATATTTGCAAGTATATCGATGTCTGTAGTGTTGCTGAAATCATGTATTGGCTACAACCATTTTATTTTTTGCACAAAATTCAATAGGTACTTACTACTTACCTAAAGCAATTTTACTTAAAGCTTATACTTATATGGCGGCCGGTGTGGTGCGGAGATCACGCTCTTGCCTTTGAGTCACTAGGTCCCGGGTTGGATTCCTTGCCAGAGCAAAATGAAGAACGTCGTTTTTTTTAATTGCTTTGGGTCTGGGTGTTACGTGCAGGACATTGTATGTATATCGTAGCGTTAGTACCTATAATGCAAGATTCATATATTAGCTTGGGACTAGCTCGATATGTATTAACTATCTATGCATGTTATGTTACGTGCAACTCTTGTGCCCTTCACAGTGCAGTAAGTATAATATGAATAGATAGGTAGACATCTACTAGATACATGTAGAGGAAGAGGGATGACTAGCAGACACGAGGGTGGGCAATGATTTATTTTATTAAATTGTTATAACATCCCTAAACATCCAATTATATGAATTTGATACCCCCTTTGTGCTGCTTACCCCACTGGCTGAGAAGAACATGTCACATTGTAAGTTACATTCAAAGTGAGTCTGTATTTTTTATTAATCATTCATGGATATAAGCTTTCAAAGTGTAAAAAATAATACCTATGTAGATAATGCCAAAAGTGCAAAAACATACATCAATGATTAGATTTTGGCTATAATAGAATATTTAATATGATTAAAATTATACTACTTGAGTTTGATTCCACACGCTGCTGACACATTCCACCTTTACAACATTTATATGTATTTTATACATCGAATATTCGAATCTTAAATTATTTTACTGAATGCTGTGGAGATGAGATCGCCGAGGAGGATGGTTGGTAAAACGTTGCGTGATAGAGTGAGGAATGACGATATTAGAAGAATGAGTGGATGCAAGAGGAGTGTTGTGGATGGAATGCGTGTAAATAAATTGAGATGGTTTGGTCATGTGGAACGAATGGAAGAGGAAAGAAAGACAAAGAGGATAATTTATACTTGTCTGAAATGAGGGGTGTGAGGAAGCGCGGGCGTCCGAGAACTACATGGCTTGAACATGTAGACCAAACACTCAAGGACGGCCGTGTTTTGAGTAAGAGAAATCGATGTGCGTGCAAGAGAAATTGTATGACTGTGGAGGAGGCGAAAGAAGTATGTAAGGACAGATCTGATTGGCTTTCCGTTCTCTCTGCCTACCCCACTTGGGATACGGCATGAGGGAATAGATAGAATAGATAGACCTTATCTTGCAGGTAATCAATGTGTGCAGGTGTATACAGTAAATAATAAATAAATTAGTACCTAAAGCAAAATCACGTCGAAAATCATTTGTATGAATACTGTATAGGTACCTACAGTACCTACTTTCCTATGTATACCTAAAAAGTTGGTGTAGCAATCTATATTTTCATTACGAGACTCTGAATGTTATAATATCACATGTCACTAACTCTGTTTTTATATCATATTTACTGAAATATTTTCACTTTAATATAAGTTATTTCACTGAAAAAACTTGTAAGATGATGTGTCAATTGTTAAAAAATCTCATTATATTTCTAAAAATTAGTGAACTGGATCTGTTTGTCCTTTTAAAATGCAATAAATATGATGAACATCATGTCAGGGTGTCGCGGTTTAGGATTTATTGCGTAGCGTTAAAACATGCGCTTGTTCCTTTTTTTATACAGATTCACATATGTTTTGTGGAATTAGAAAATTTGCCTGGACTGTAAGGGGTTAAACAGATGCTGTAATCAATTATTATTAGGGTTAGTTAATGTCAAAAATAGTAAAAAAAAAACAGTTTTTATACGAATACACAATATACATACATTTATACCATCACGCCGCTTCACTCGCGGGGTAGGCAGAAAGGATCCAGCGCCACTTTCTTCTATCCTTACATACATCTTTCGCTTCCGTCACTGTCATACAATTCCTCACGCATGCTCTCCTGTTCAATGTGCTCAACACGTGACCTCCTGTAGGATTTGATTTGATACACAATATATGTACCTAGGTACTTATAATTTAATTTAAGTGCTAAACTTAGGTACATTCACTTTCGCTCACTATTTATGTTAAAATTAATTAGTTGATAATAATAACTACCGCTAAAAAAAAATACTGTTATTTTTTAATAGAGCTTTATATCTAGGCACATTCAAAGAGAAAAATAGAAAAGAATTGAAAAATAAGGTATTCCAGTTCTGTCGATACTCCAGATCAGGGATGTTGCGGATGTCGATTTTCACACATCCGCGGATGTGAATGCGGATGCGGATGCGGATGTTTAAGATGTTATAGAAAAAAAGTAGGAACTATCTTAGTTGGTAGGCCCCAGTGTCAAATATGTGACGAAATTGCTGCTACAATAATATTATGGATTTTTTGGCGAAATATTTTTTTTCTTTTTTGTTATTTGCAAAAATAAAATAAATCCGGCAAAAATAAAAACGTGTCGGATCTTGTCACCAATTTTTTCGTTTCGATTGGTTAATGTCAAGTGCGAACGGCACGCGCCATTCGCCGGCCCCGCCCCATTTCTTTCTTGTCGCAAATTGTCTAACATCCGCATCCGCATGAACATCCGCATCGATTATTGCGGATGCGGATGCGGATGCAGATGTCCAAATCAGGGATGTTGCGGATGTCGATTTTTACACATCCGCGGATGTGAATGCGGATGCGGATTTTTGAAGGCTCACATCCGCGGATGCGGATGCGAATGCGGATGCGGATGTTTAAGATGTTATAGAAAAAAAGTAGGAACTATCTTAGTTGGTAGGCCCCACTGTCAAATATGTGACGAAATTGTTGCTACAATAATATTATGGATTTTTTGGCGAAACATTTTTTTTCTTTTTTGTTATTTGCAAAAATAAAAACGCGTCGGATCTTGTCACCAATATTTTCGTTCCCATTGGTTAATGTCAACTGCGAACGGCACGAGCAATTCGCGGCCCTGCCCCATTTCTTTCTTGTCGCAAATTGTCTTATATCCGCATCCGCATGAACATCCGCATCGATTATTGCGGATGCGGATGCGGATGCAGATGTCCAAATACATGCGGAAGCTCCGCATTTGCGGATGCGGATGCGAATATTCGCAACATCCCTGGTCCAAATACATGCGGAAGCTCCGCATTTGCGGATGCGGATGCGGATGCGGATATTCGCAACATCCCTGCTCCAGATTATGATCAGAGTACCTAGTTAGTAAGTATACATTTATACTCATTATCCTAAATCACTCGCAAACGAGTGAATGGCCTTGAGAAGAATAAAATAGAATAGAATAGAATAGAATATACTCATATACAAATTTTTATTTTTGTTACTTGTAGTCTTGACTTTTTATAAATGTATGTAGGTATATGTTTTGACTTGCATATATAAAATCTAATATTTCTCTTACGATTTGACATTTCATTATTATTATTATTATTTATAGTTTTTTACTTATTATTTTGATCTATTGTTTTTTTTATTATTCTGTATTAACTTGTTGTTACTTTTATTCTTGTACTTGTTAACATGTAAAGGGCGAAAGCCGTGAATGTGGTTAAATAAATAAGTAAATAATTATGCAGTGAGTCCACCGGCTATCCCACGTGCGACTATATCCCACTCACAGTGATTATGTTACTATGTACCTACATAAATAGAAATATAAATACGTTAAATGTACAAAAACCGCAAATACACAAAAATTTCTTGAAGATTGTGTATAAGTACCTACCTACCTAGCTAATCTCAAAAATAGATTTATGAAAAAATTACAAGTCGTCGTCCATGGCGAAAACAAAGAATTCCTTCATGGAATGAGTTTGTACATTCATAGTCATAAAAATGATTCCCAAGAATTAATAGGTAATAAATAAGTATTATATAAGTCCCTATACTATACAGTCATGTTCCACAAGGAAGATTATGTGTAGACCTATATACGTACCTACCTATACTATACATAGTCCAAAAGGATGATTACCTACTTTTACGACAATAGGTACAATACCTACTTTTAGATCAATTCAAATCTGATGATTTTTTTGCACAATCGGGTGCCAGAAACTGCATTTCACTTACTCAGAAGTGCAGATATTAATGGATTTAAACCATTCTAGATAAATTACTCACAAGGATTTCTTGACTCCTTGCTAATAAGGCGAATGTGTTAACCACTATGTAAATCTAATGATAAACCTACGAATAAAGTGTTGAAATACTAGAAATGATATGCTTAATTATATCAACGATATCTAGTAACTATTGAAGGAGACTAAAAGACTTACCGTCCTTTCGGATACCGCAGAAGTTTGAGGACTTCCATTTATCCGAAATTCTACACACTTAAACTTTACCTGTGGACGTATTTTATTTTTACACTACCTACCTTGGACGTGAGGTCTCACAGACCGCTATGCTTAAGTCCATATTTTATGACGAACATTAACAAATTTTATCCAAATCGAAACTGCCATGGTGGCACTGAATAACCAGTAGTTAATAATTGATGCGACAATTCCATAATATGGCTAACAATAAGATTAACGCTTGCTTTTTTATTTATTCTAATCATATGTCAACGGGCACAATGTACTTGTAAGAATACCTACTAAAAACATCAACTTATTCCCGTTAAAAAAATCTGTGACATTCTGAATGAATAGCGTATTTTACTGATGAAAAATGTTCAATATGGAGAATGGAATGTTTTCAATATCACAAAAAAATATATTTAATCTCAAAAAGTGTGTTAAGTATTACACATATAACTCCACTATGACAAAAAGTTCACCCCCGCATATTTAACCATTCAACTACATGTTTTTTACAGGAGCCACTTTGTCAATTTTGACACATTTTTTGCTGTTGTTTTAAAACCGCTTCTTTACGTCCCAAATATGTATTCCCGTTTTTTTGTTCTGGTCCATTGCATACCACGCTGTCTCCCGTGCGAGGCAAGATATTATACAGAAAAACTATGAAGCTCTTTCTCACATTTATGTACAACTCTATTCCCACACTATTTAATACTAAATTTGCGTCGCTGCACTGCGACCATTCGAAGATCAACAGAAAGATATATCAAATTAAGTTTTGAACTACTATAGATGACTCGCACACATTGAATTGCTCAGAAAAATGGACATTAATATTTTTGCCCAGACTGAGGATCGAACCCACGACCCCTCGCTTGTTCGATCCTCAGTCTGGGCAAAAATATTAATGTCCATTTTTCTGAGCAATTCAATGTGTGCGAGTCATCTATAGTAGTTCAAAACTTAATTTGATTGACATCCACACTTCTGAGTAAGTGAAAATCCAGTTTTCAACACAACATACTGTGTTACATACAATAATCAGAAAGATATATTATTATATTTAGCTTTCTATAACGTTAGGCGATTCAATTATTAGGTGCCTACTTTAAATTTTTTAACCCATATACAATTATACCTAGCATTGTAGTTCGTAAACGACGAAATATGAAATTTGAAATCCAAAAAATTCTTTTTATTTTGCTTTACATTGAATGTACTAGTATTTTGTAAATCATTATCTATTTTATTTATTGTATGATTCCCTATGATTTGCGAACTCTGGAGAGTGTGGAGGTGTTCAAGACGAGGTTAAAAACCCTATTGTTCAGGAGGTTTTAAGATTCTTGAATGGGCCCTTGCGATGGTTTTTCCACAAAACGGCGCATCATCAATAAGTTGTCCAGTTATTATTATTATTAGATACCTTTAAGTTTACCGGTGACAATCTGAATGACGTTTTTTCAGAGTAAATGCACCATTCCTATAAAAAGATAATGTAACATTAGGAATAATAAATAACATAAAGAGGTAGGTAAACATGAATTTGAACAAAATGTTTATTTTTCCTCCCAACCAACGAGGAAAGAGTAAATAGCTATTTAAAAGCTCTAGCATAGTGCAAGAGAAATTTTAATCTAACTGGTATCCAATGAAAATATTATAATGTGTGAATGGGACCTACCTAGTATGAAAAGTATCAGTATATAATATTATGTAAGTATAAGAAGCATGTAACACTAGTGACGTAGGCAATTAGCGGTGCATTCATAATATTATAGTAAGTTCAGTCCTCAGTATGTCTATATATGTAGCTACGAGTATATAATCCATATTTCATAGTTTGGTGTAGCTGAAGTTGTACAGTTAAAATAAGCTGTAAATGTTAGATAAATAATATGTATAGATAGTACCTACTTACCTACTATGTTACTAATACCTAATAGTAATAAAGCAAAACCAAAATACAAGTTCAGGGTTCACATTATTGTCAGGACGGTGTCACGTGACAAGTAGTCAGGGATGTATAGTACGTCAACAATAACGGAAGATATTTACCAATAACTTTTCTTTTTCTTCATTTTACTATTTAAGTACTTATACCCCTTATCTATATCTATCTACACCCTCACGCGTGCCCCAGGTGGGGTAGGCAGATCTGTCCTTACATGCTTCTTTCGCTTCCTCCACATGCATCCAGTTTCTCGTACATGCATGCCAATTTCTCTTACATACGGCCGTCCTTGAGAATTTGATCCACGTGGTCAGGTAAGCCACTTAGTTTTGGACGTCCAAGGACATTGTGAGCCACATTCACACTCAGGAGTAGAGGACAAATCCCATTTGTGCAGATGTCTTCATATCTGCCATGACTTACTGTTCGTAGTCTATTTAATATGGACCATTTCGTAACAGGAATTCCGTCTTTACCAATAAGGACACATGAAGCCCGTGCTCAAGGGATCTCCGAAATGGCTAGACAAAAAAGGTGGATACCAACTAAAATTATCATTAAAATTATAGTTTTTTTTCCAGAGAGTGAATAATGAACATTTTAATATTAATAAATACTTGCCTATTACTTTCTATTTGGTGAAAGTGACGTCATTTACCAAATTGTATATTCGACGACCGGGGGGGGGGGGAGGGGGACGCATAATTTGAAACGCTCGGGGGCTGAGCCAATACTGTACACAGGAGCCCTGGCATGCATGCCCTAAGACGACCCTGATGGCTGATTGAATCTGGTTTCAGAGGGATTGATGACTAGATGACCATTCATCACCCCTGCCTCAGTCCATTGGGATAATACATAGTCCTCTTTCGTATTTGAATAACGTAGGGATAATGCTACATCTCTCTACAAACATCTTCGAGAGTCTAGGTGGGTTTTGGTGTCATTTAATTTAGACATCCAGGCAACGATAGTGCTTGTTTAAACTTGTCCATCTAATAATTCTGCATTTAAAACAAGATCATAACATAGGTCATAGTCACACAATCATCTTCAAGTCAAATATTTTGACAGTAATTTCTTGTTAACAAATATGTGAGAAATTTACTAAACAAATATCTGATTGCTTGTAAACGATTGTGTGACCATTGAAAGAAATTATGTTGAAAATGTTCTGAAAGGTGATACTGGAAAATTACAATATTTTCTTGACGTCATGTATAGTCTCCCTCCGACCAACAAAATTGTGATAAGTAGGTAGGTACTATGTGGGTACCAACTCTCTTAAATGTTGTACTTTGTAGTAAGTGTGTAGGTAGGTACTCAATATGAATATACTCAGTAGGTACTGTAATGCGAGATAGGACACAAAATGGCGGTGATTTATAGCGACACTGCAGACAGGTAGGTACCAAGTGCTCATAATAATAATAATAGGTATTATCATAATGAGAATTCCCTTCCTCATATTTCACACCCTTTCCTTTCTCTACACCCTCCTGCTCGCCTCTCGAATGTCTTATTTTATTAGTCGTAGATATCCTCTGCAACTACATAAATATTATATAAAAAGATACATACACTACTTCTATACTCAGTAGAGGTATCTACTACTTCCGTTAGTCGCTTCGCGATCCAAGAGATCCTCTCAAAATCACTCCTGTTTTTTTTATACACAGAATCACTGCCATTTTTTAATATTATTTGTTAATTGTTTTATATACTGATGACTTGCATAAATAATTACATAGGAATGTACCAGAAAGTGAAAAAATCTTTAAATAATTGTCTTTTTTGTTAAAGGTGAAATGATTTTTATTATTTTATTACAGACATTTTAATTGGAAAGATAAGAATCTTATAAAATAAATAAAAAAATAATTTGATATTGAACGATTATTGGATTCCAATAATTACTAATCGCTCGCTCCTTCTATACACTTCAAATACTATATTTCAAGTACATCAATGTTTATAACAAGCGTATAAGTCTTGCCTTTAATTCTCAATTCCACTTTTTTATTCTAACCCTTCACAAAGTCGATACACTTGTGCCAATAAAATGTGTATTATGCTGTTAGCTGCTAAATTTATAATCATCTTTTGACGTATAGGTATAGACAAAGATTTTTTTGTGTTAAATTCCTTAAGTATTATGAATTTTAAATCTTTTATAATGATGTCAACAGCCCATAGCTAAAATCACAGATATATAATAGATATGTATGTATTATAATATATTTATTATTTATTATAGAATTAACCCACAAAGGAGCAATGGGACAAATACTAATCTCCGATAATATCTCCATACACTATTATTCCTTAATCCTCCAGAATTTTGTGCAAGATTAAATAGGTTGAGCAATGCATTCAGTGTTCTGATTGTGTAAGCCAGATATCCACGTGGAAGAACCCAGATGTAGGTATCAGAGAATGTGGAATCGAATCGAATCTAATAAAAGAACAGTAGCAAATGAAACTGTGATTGTTTTGTTTTTCAAAGATAAAATTTTCAAACTCCCCTTTCACGGCACAAGCTTAGTGTGAAAGGTGTATAAGGTTGTATTTGGGTTTAAAACAAGAACCCAGATATATCTTTTTATAAAAAAAAATCTGCATAGGAGATCGGCAAACAACATAATGAACCAAGAAAAAATCATGGAGCTCCCTAGACCTATTAAAAACTGTATCCGAGAAAAGTGGAAGTCATGATACAAAGATCTAATGGAAACTATAGAGATTCACCCTAAAACAGAAGACCGATCGAGTCTACCTAGACAGAAAATTAAATCCGTTCTAGTGAGAGGTAAAGATGGGGTTTTAGGTTTTTCACTCCACTTGAATATAAGTCTACGAAAAAAATCTCGTAAAGAGTGAAACTTCTCATTCCTATTTCTTATTTATTAATAATTTTTTTTCGTGTAAACCAGTACATGCTTTAATGAAGACTCGATCGAGGATACACTGATGTAATTCTCTAATCTCCCGTAATAATTTTATATCATACTCATAGCTATTGATACATTGACAGAGATGACAAACTATAACAAAACGATTTTTATAACAAATATTCAAAACATAAAAAATGGCAATGACAACTATACATACCTGTCTCCCGAGCAGAGGACGTTGGTATGCTAGACTAGTGGGTAAACAGAAGAATTATAAAAAAAATACCTTCTTTTATTTTCATTCATCACAACGATAAAAAGCACTATATTTCTAGTAGGTATTTTGAATAAGATAAAAAAAGTATACTTATTGTATTTATAAATGGAGTGCGTCGTATCTACGCTCCTAAAGAGAAACCGCCGCTGCTTCTATCACAGAAGCGAGAGACTTCAGAACCTATGGAAAAGAAATAATTTATTGCAATAAGGAACAAAACTAGATACAAAAAAGGAATACCTATAGGTGACTATCTGGTGACTATTGACTGTCGATCATCTACTTGAATTGATTGTGAATGTGGAGATGTGCAGACAGTGAGACACATAGTGCAGGACTGTCATCTCAAAAATTCAGCGGGGACCTGCAGTGCATCCATGAGGCAAGACCGGAGGAAGTGAACTGGCTGTCAGGGCTGGAGCCAAAATTTTACATAGAGTTTAGATGATGCCGAAAAAAAGACGCGGCCCACATGAGTAAAGATTTACCCACACGCCAAGCCATAGTAAGTATCTACTCGAATTTTCCGTGACAGCTTGGCACAAGTAATAGCTACATTATTAATAGCAAGATCAAAAGATGGAAGAGTATAAGCAAAAGTAACAGGAAACTGCTTACTGAACCTTTTCAATGACTCCTTAAAATATGGAATATTTCCCGCAACATGGAAAACATCCACAATTGTACCAATACCAAAGGTGCCAAATGCGAAAAGATGTGAGGATTTTCGACCTATAAACTGCTTACCTAAATATGAGCAAGTTCTTGAATGTATAGCTAGAGAGCAACTATGTGAATATCTAGAAAAGAATAAATTGTTGGTACCAGAGCAATAATAATAATAATAATCGGACTATTTATATGTGGCGCCGTTTAATGATCCGTGACCATCTCAAGGGCGCCGTGACTTCTCCCGAACAGTAGTGTTTTCAACTTGGTTCTAAACGTGGTTGTGGACTGATTCACCCTCAGATCTGTGGGCAGTCTGTTCCAGACGGATGGCGCGGCGGCTCTGAAGCTCCTTTCTGCAAATTTGGAGGTGTTCGACATATTATTGGGTTTCACGAGTTTGTTGACAGCAGAAGAGGCCGAGCGCAGCGGTCGTCTCGGAGTTTCGTCGACGGAACAGAGTTCGGTTAGACATGTGGGTGCCGTGCCGCATAAGGCCTTGTGGACAGTGAGACACAATTTAAACTCCGCTCTCTCTGGGACCCTCAGCCAATGTAGATCTTTTAGTAGTGGAATGATGTGGCAACGCTTGTTCTCTCTGTAGATAGTCCTGGCGGCAGCATTAAAAGCCATCTGGAGGCGATTGAGAAGAGTCTGGGGCAGTCCTGTGTATATGATGTTGCAGTAATCCAGACGAGAGATGACAAAGGAGGCGATCAGACTTTTTACTGCATCTACAGATAGATTTTTGGATACGAGATGCAGTTGACGAATGTGGAAAAAGGCTGTACTTACTGTCCTGGATACTTGGGCTTCCATGGAGAGTGCTTCGTCCAGTAAGACGCCGAGAACGGATATTGTGCGCGATGGTGTTATGTTGGTGCCAGCGACAGAGATTTGTTTGGTGTCTATGAGATGTTGACGTCCTGGGGAGGCAACCCACATAAATTCGGTTTTGGTTGAATTCAGTTTTAGGCGTCTCTGGGCCATTATGGACGAGAGTTTTTCAACGCACCGGACAGTGGTAGCCACTAGATTGTCCTTTTGATCCGGGCTACAGAAACTAACAAGGACACGATCGTCGGCGTATGCGTAGTTTTGCATGCCACACTCTTCCAGGAGGCGGTCAATGCATCCTATGTACAATATAAACAGTATTGGACCAAGGACTGATCCTTGCGGTACTCCTTGAGTAACGACATCTTCGTTGGTTGACCCGGATTCCACTTTTACGGACCACCTTCTATTGGTTAGATAGCATCGCAGCCATTCCAGAATGGTTCCGTGAATATTGTATTCGGTCTCCAGACATTGAAGGAGCATTGTGTGATCCACGGTGTCGAAGGCGGCGCTCATGTCGAGGACCGTCACTAGGCCGATGTTTCCTGATGCGAATCCGGGTTTAGATCGGGGTTTTCTTGTGAGACTGCAATTAATGATGTAATCGATTCGTGGAAAAGGGCACTTGATCAAAAAGAAATAATAGTTGCAGTTTTCCTGGATCTAAAGAGAGCCTTTGAGACCATAGATAGATCGCTTTTAATAAAAAAAAGCTTAATAAATATGGCATTAAAGAAGCAGAATCGAAATGGTTTACTGACTATTTAGTGTCACGAAAACAAAAAAACAAAAGTTGGGATGATGGAATCTGAAGAATTGGAAGTACCACTCGGTGTCCCTCAAGGATCAGTGTTAGGACCATTACTTTTTATTTTATATATAAATGACATTGTTAAGTGTTAAAAAATGTGTAAAATCCAATTATTTGCAGATGATACATCGATATATATATTGTGAGTGATAACATAAATGAAGTACTACGTAAAATTCAATGTGAAATTAACATATTGGCAGAGTGGTTTAATTGTAATAAACTTAAACTTAATACATCAAAAACAAAAGCAATGATAATGGGTAAAAACATAGAAAATAATGCATCATTAAAAATACATGAAACAGATAATTGAGGCGATTACTGGAAGAACAACGACCTAACCAAACCTTTGGTTTTCAATACAACAGTTTTAAGCTTTTATACCTGGATGAATACGCAGCGAACATCACTGATACGAGTATAGCGGTGTTTGCAACGCCCGCCGTAGCTTCTCAAAATGTTTAGTATTGTAGACGCGTACAAATGATAGTTATATTCCTAAGCTTAACTAAATGTTAATGTTATCAATTATTTTCAAAAACACTAGAAAAAAATTTGCCCATGGCACAAAATTTATTTGTCTAGTTTAAATTGTTTATTTTCGTATATTGTTTTTATTGGGGAATAAAGACTTTTATTATTATTAATATTAGTAAATAGCTCACTGATTTGTATTTAAATACCTAGGATTTCCAAGAAATATACTGAACTGTACTTCCAAAGATATTGCCACACTATGTGTTTATAATAATGTCCATTATCTATGTAAACAAAAGAAACACCTGCGCTTAATCACCTGGATATTCCCCTTATTATGATATGGTGTACATAAGTGTTTAAATTACATTTTTACAATAATAACATTTTTACTTACCTCAATGAACAAAAAGTTGTTACTTGCAAACTTAATTATTTTATTTATAGAGAAAATAGCTGCTATTATATCAAGAGTATTTACCGTTAAAGGCCTTCTTAGTAAATCAAATAACTTTCACAGATATTACAATAGACCCATTATTTTTTTCGGAATAATGATTAGGTACTCTGTATAATTTTAAAACTTGCAGCAAATTATGGATAGACATTAATAAAAGACATTGTTTAATAAAATAAAAATAAATATTATTATTAAATAATGAAAATCACAAAC
Source organism: Athripsodes cinereus (assembly GCA_947579605.1). Taxonomy (NCBI): domain Eukaryota; kingdom Metazoa; phylum Arthropoda; class Insecta; order Trichoptera; family Leptoceridae; genus Athripsodes; species Athripsodes cinereus. The sequence continues at coordinate 11,188,029 of OX388322.1, forward strand.
TCTAAACAAAAGATAAAGAATATAAACAAAATAAATAATACCTACTTACAGAAAATTTAGAAAAATATTTATTAGACCAATATTTAAACTGATTATTCAAATGATTTAAATGATTTAGTTAAAACAACATTAAAAGTATTAAGAAAAAGAAACTAACATTTAACAAATTATGTCTGGTATAAGTAAAACACAAAACTAGTCTAATAAAAAATGCTGCTGGAATATTTTGCTTCGTCTTTTTGGACGTGTATTCTTTCCCTTCATTTCTTTTTTTTTATTAACGTTGATTTCCCAACTTTCTGGTCTGGATATTCTCCGACTAGGGTATCCGGAAATATTTTCCATTATGATTTCTTAAAAACAGAAAAAATAGTGAGTAGTAAATAAATATATCAACACTCGCGGCACCACGGTTTGAGAATGGATGAAACTTCTACTAAGCGTAAACAAGGGTATTAGAAACTAGGGAAGGGGGGAGAGAAGATACTGGGTAGGGACGTTTCGCTAGAAAGAGATAGAACGTATTTATTTGATTATTTTTTTATTTTTTCTATATAATTGATTAATATAAAAATATGAAATATATATCAAAATATTCCTCGTGATAGCGCGCATACATTGCACGAAAAAAAAAAATTTACCTACTTGGCGGGGTCGCCATTCTTCCTCGAATCGACTCATATAGACTTTGTGTGTGAAATAAAGTATCTGGGAATATTCATAGACAATAAGTTAAATTTTAAAAAAATATATTGATTACATTACAAAAAAACTAAGCAAAAAAACAGGTTTCTTTTTAAGAATTAAAAAACACCTAGATGTGAATACACGAAAAATTGTGGCAAATGCCATTATTTTACCACACTTAAATTATTGTTCTACGTTACTATTTCTAAATAATAAATCCCATGTGGGACAGTTGCAAGTAATATTAAATAGAGCGATGAGAGGAATATTAGGTTATAATAGATACGTAAGGATTAGTTTAATGTTAGAAAAATTGGAGTACTTAACTGTTAAACAAAGAATATACCTAAATACCCTGATTTTCATACACAAAATTGTTAAAGGTATTTCACCTTGCAGTTTGGGTCGGAACTTGTCATATAATCGAGATTTTCACAGGTACCCAACGAAAGGCGGAGATGAGTTACGGGCACCAAAAGTGAGGCTAGGGGGGACGTCAAATAGTTTGTTCTGTAAGGGAATAAAAATCAATAATGATGTTCCTCTGGTCATAAAGGAAGCTCGTACCGTTTCCTCGTTTCGCAAGCTGTGTATTCAGTATGTGAAGGACAAGTGTTGACCAAGACGCAACGTAGTTTCTCTATGTATAAGTTACAATAAGTATGTTATGTATAAGTTAAGTATAGATTATAATTACAGTATATTGAATAAGATTGTAGAAAATAGTTAACTAATTGTTGAAGTGGTTGAAGTGAACGCCCATTGAAGTGGGCGAAAACGTTAGAGTTTAAATAAATATAGTGAAAATATAACAGTGTTTTGATTATTTATAAATTGTTAATTATGAATTTTCACAGTGTGAACACAAACACCCTTCAACAATTAACTAATTGTGTTTTTAAATTATAAAATACTGTAAATTTATAATTTTATAAAATTATTTAAAAAAAAATTAAATAAATTAATAAAGATAGGATACCCCTGCTTATTGTACAGTAATAGAAAGCACAGATCACAGGGTGTTGTCATGTTTCTGGTATAGTGTATTGTATTGTATTGTAGCTGTTGAAGTATTGTATTTGAGTTGAACCTTTAGTTTGATGTATTGAATGGGGATTATCTCGTAGCATATAGCTACAAATCCATTTTATATTATCCAATATATTGTTTAGGGTTGCCCAATTTTTATAAAAACAAAATAATACATAAATAAAAATAAATTTAATAAATCAAAAATATATGTACCTAATAGTATCTCTATTTACAGAAATAATAATACATTCAATAATACGTTTAAGCTGTTTAAGCACCTCTTGAATACCTACTTGTCCACCATACGAGAATCTAGTAGGTATTTTTGTGATGGTTTTTTTTGTTTTGATTGTTTCTTTGGTTACAACGCCTTAATTAACTACTTAATTTCATAACAATCATCATCATCATCATCGCCCTCAACGCTCCTCTCGGGAGCACAGGACAGAAACCAGCCTCCTCCATTCAGAGCGTCTCTGTGCCAATTGCGTCACCTCTTCCCACGACATTCCTTGCGCTCTGACGCGCATAACAATACAAATGCCAAAACCAATACGTGAGTCTAAATTTTTTATCAATTAATTAATCTTATACCTATATAAAATTCTCGTGTCAAGGTGAACGAAATATATCATACTCATCCGAAACGGCTGGACCGATTTTGATGAAATTTTGTGTGCTTATCGGGTAGGTCTGAGAATTGGCCAACATCTATTTTTCATACCCCTTAAAGTTAAGGGTGGTCCACCCCGAACTTTTTTTTATTATTTTTTGGACAATTTTTTTTATTTTTATTTTTATGGTGAGCCATTAAAAATTTCATACAGCCTTAAAAAAATTCACCCTTCTACCCCTATTTTTTGATAGCGATATTAGTAATTCAATAATTTTCAACTCCGGTCAATATTATAATGTACCTATATGGTAAAACAACATTTGCCGGGTCAGCTAGTATAAGTATAGATTTTATGAAGTACAACTACATACGCATGCATGCTTTAAGTATGTATCTCCATAATAAATTATATACTTGTATCATGAAGGTTGAGGTTTGAATTTTTGATTAGATAACCATCACTGGAAAAAATACAAACGAATTAATACATAGAAATATTCTTAAATTTATAAGTTTGCTCATCCCTGTTGAGATGTAAAGATGCAGATAGGGAGGATCTAAAGGATGTAGGGGTGACATACTTGACACTTGCTTATTAATAAACTCACACTGAAGTGGTTGCATAGCACACTGCCAAAACTAACCTTTATATAATAATATAATGTCAAATAATACAATACTACATCGATCTAGAAATATTTTACCCCATTTGTGTACATATATGCGTTTCTTAAAAAAATAAAAAGTATACAATTTAAAAAAGATATAAAAAAACTAACTCATTTGACGAAATCGAAACACAATAATTGTATGAAAATTGATTTGTTTGTTTTTTTTGCATTTTTTTAATACTTTTCAGATAGGTCTGAGTCTCTATACTGAGTCATACTTTTGTAGACAAAATAAAACACATAAATTATTATCAGCGTGACAACATTTTAGTTTTTTAATAGAATGAAGGAATTTTCCAAAGGCACTCCGCCTTTTATTATTTTTTTTCATTTATCTTGTACAATTTTGTCAATCTTATAATTATTTCCTGAGCGAAATCGGGCTGAAAGCTAGTATAGTGGTATAATATTATGTTGCAATAACATCGTGTAATGGCGTAACGAGGCGTGTTACTGTTCAGGGATTATCCTACATGTACCTATTATTTCTACATCTCTTTATTGTTGTAGGTACTTTACATACTATGTGTACGTCTCCCTATATCTACACATATAGGTATATTTTATTTATTATTTCAGATCTTATACCTGCATCAGTGAACCATGTCGTTCTATAAAAGATCTTATAATATAGATTATTCTGTGATTGAAAATAAATACTCACTACTGTTAGATACTATACAATCACGGCATATCTCACAAGTCAGATAGCCAGCAGACCAGCTCCATGTAATAAATATGAAAGCCGTCTTTTCCGTGCCAATAGAAAATAAGACATTCAAGATTTTCATCGATGTTATTTTTACAATTAACCATTGTATGAGGTTATATGTACATGTAAAGTCAACACATGAAACTATTATTCGTTTGTGCCCCAGACGGGACATGAACCCGCAACCTATCCTTTTCGCGAAGTGTGCTTTTTCCAATTAAGCTACAGGGCGACATGCCAAGGGCTCCGATTTTCTCTCTTATAAACCTCAATGGCAACTTAATGCGTTACAATACCGAATAAGGTGAGGTTGTCTTTTATAAACCTTTTATTATGGTAGTTTCGTGTATTAAATTCACATATTCAAGATGTGTTAACACATTTTTTTTGTATTGTAGGTATATAATGTCTATATAAAATAAAATACAAAAAAACTAGGTAAATTCTCTGTTGTCATTATCGCACATTTATCATAATGCAGTATACTGTACCTACCCAACACCCGGTGACAAATTATATTGTACAATATTATGTAGATAACTATTATTATATTATGTGCACCCTAAATAATAATAAACTCACCACCATTTCATGCCCCTTGTTAAATCCAGTGAAATGATTTTTATTTTATATATGTATTTAGTTGTAATGTACACAACCCATGATGACAAATAAAATCAATGTTTATTTTTGTTTGTTTCATGCTTGATTACTTGATATTATTTTTTTATAATTATTATTATTTTTATAGTTATTATTTTTATAATATATCGCTATTATAAAAATAATAACTATAAAAAGATATAACTCCATTTCACGAAGGAAAGATTCTTCAATAAATATAATATAATTGTATAATGCAGGGCTGGACAGAAGACAGATGTTATGGCTGCATAGGATAGTACCGGAATACGACTGATGAAGGAGTTATTCCAAGTAGCGCAGGACAGATAGTAGTCCTTCTCTATGGTGATTTTCAAAGTCGGAGAACCTGATACGGCATGAAAAAGAAGAGGTATTATTGATATAACTCAATTTCTTATGTTATTAATACTGCCCTGCTAAGTAAAAACACAGTAATTACCAAAATACATAGGTGTCAGAATCGCAGACCAAGTTTGAGACCTTTTGTGTGTATTTTTTACATTAAGTATTAAAAAATAAAACATAATCATCACAAATATCTCAGATATTCAATATTTTCCTTTTAGTAAACTAATTTAGATATTTGCAACGACTGTGGAAGGTTTGTTTTTTAGTATTTGAAAAAATAAAGACAAAAAGTAGTTTCAAACTTGGTCGCGATTCTGACACCTATGTGTTTTGGTAATTACTGTGTTTTTACTTAGCAGGGCAGAATAGGTATTAAGAATAATTTTAAAATACTCGAATATCTACATTCTTTAACAATCAATATGATTTAATAAATATTTTAATATACAGCTACATAGTGAATTAGTTAATTACTTTGGTAAGATCATTTAAAACTATTCTTAGTAAAATTAAGGTTTATTCTTCTATAAGTCTTGTTTACTTTTTATGTCCAATAAATGAAATATGAGATTGATAAGATTTTGAAAATATTTCCTAATAAGAATTCTTAATTATTTTAGCATATATATTACAGTCTCATTCCTTACCATACACGCTATTGTGTGCCTTGTGAAAATGTAACGGAAATAAAGAAGATATTAAAAAATATCTCCGTTGAATCCGTGTAATTAAATAGGTTTCCCATCATTTTATAAAAAAATATTCGTATTTCATACATTATTGTGTTATAATATCCTCTACTGGCTACTCTTCCGATTTAAATTGTCGGAGGGATGATCATTATTATAATAGTTTGTTGTTAGTTGGAAGATATCGCAATTAAACGATAAACTCACCCCTTAGCTATGCATCAAATTGTATAAGTGATAATTTTATGATATTTTGTAATGATTGATGTTGTAACCAATCTACCTACAGTAAAGAATAAAAATAAATAGTTAAGTGATTTTATTGCATATTTATATATATTTCACGCATATACCTACAAATAGAGTTACCTACGTCTACATAGATTTTAGATTTAAAGTACATACATAATAATTATTTTATAACACCCTTCTTTACACGAGACTTGTCTCTATATTAAACATAAAACATTAACACAATTTATAATACTATCATATTTTTTACATTTTCTAGAAATCATATACTTCTTTTACCACTCCAGAAAGTGTACCAACACTTGTTTAGGAGAGGCAAGCATCAGTGTCTATATCTGGATTTTTTGTGTTGAATAAAATTATCAATTATTATATTGGTCATGATTATATACCTAACTATGTAGACAAGAATACCCTATTCCTGCCACTGATATGTACCTACATATATTTATGATACAATATAATACATATGTATACATATAATGTACCTATATTGATATACAGAATTATTGTAAAAACTTTCTACTGATTTATTAATTAAGCAATTGTTTTGGTTTTGGTATAATATTCAGTATTTTTATTATATATTTATTTTTCCATAATTGGCTTTTCTACAGGTTTTTCCAACAATATAGTATTACACAGAATGCACGTATAGGTACCTTTATTATAACAAATATATTGTATGTATAATTCAGTATGAATACCTAATGTAATACATAATACCGTATGAATACCTATTGAATGTATACAATATGAATACATAGCTACAGATATATAATTTTATGTGAGGGAAATCAATGTATTACAAAATTCAGGGTCCCTTATTTTAATAACTTACAAAAATTTAACATTAATAAGTTACTTAATTAATTTTTAAAATAAAATGTTAAATTTTACAAACTTTTGTAAACTACGGTTTTCTGTAACTAAATGGTTTGGATCCAAGTTACCTACTACATTTAAAAGTCCTTCTAAGAATGCCACTATATAACCTCCCAAAATCTACAAATTTAAACATATTTTCTACTATCAGTCGATTTTTGCTATTGTCCAGTACTAAGAACAAGAAACAATAATAAAATAAATTATGTTGTTTTTAGTATAAAATATAATAAATCATTTTTCAGATGTAAAGTGCCATCTGGCGACAATCCTTGAAAACAATAGCTCCTTGATTTATGCAAACTCTATAACATTTTCTGAAAACATCCTTTTACGAAATTTTCCTCAGAATATTGAACTTAATTTATTAAAAATGTGCAATCAGTTCCTTAAATCTCATTATAAAATGTCATACATTTCAAATTTATACTATCCAAATTTTGTATTTCGCGGGAATGATGAGGCGCGTGCGCGCCAAATGTATTGATTTTAAAATCAGAATGCAATATGGCTTAACAAAGAGATAGCTCTGATCAAACCTCAGAATATACGAGTCTAAACTAAAATAGTCTTTAATAATCGCTAATGTTATAGAATTGAAAAACTATAATCGTTTGCACAGAAAGTGTGATGTGTTTCCCTTTTGTTACGCGACTTTAACCCACATTCAGTGCATATACATCGTATTATGGATTATTTTCCTTCACATACTGACGAAGAAAAACAGTGAAGAATTTTTACATAGACGAAATGTCTGAAAGGTTATCGCGTGGGGTGTTTCATTGTTGAAATTGATTCACAGAAATACACAAGTAGCGGGTGACTAGTACATTGATTATAGCAACAGCGGCAACACCTTGGCTGCCTAGTGACCATACCATACAAATCACATTCCTACCATAACATTAACTCGTCTCATATTCGTCACTTCAACTCTTTATTATATTACCAAGTGTCAATTCGGTGTCAATATTGGACCAAGTGAAATTCCCCGTCAATTCTCAACAATTAATAAATATAATGTGCACTTGGGATAATATTAAAATGTATACCGTTACGAGATTAGTCATCTTTGGTGAGTAAATAACATTTTAATATAATAACTTACAACATCATATTATATATTATACCTACAATATTACTATTGTTAAACTATTACAGTCTTGGAGAATATTTTGATAGGGTATTGATTACATACTTGGTTGATAATTTTATTGTTATTAGTACTACACCTCCTTTTTAAGATTATGCATGTGTTATACTGGCTTGTGTAGAATGTTGATAGTCTTTTTAAATGGCATTATAACACGAATAACATAAATTATTTTTCAACAATAATATAACATCGCAATAATGAGTTCCGTAAACTTTATCAATATTGGTTAGATGTATATTAGGTATGTTATAAACGTAACTACGTTATACGTAGATATAAAATTGTATAAAATTTTAATTTATATATATATATATATATAAATTAAAATTTTAATTTGTAACATTGAAATATCAACAGTGCACATAAATGTGGTAATTATTTTTTTTTACAAAAAAAAATATTATTTAAAAAAAAATTAACATTGTAAAAATAACACATTCACAAATAACTCTGTTGACTTCTGATTTAAAGACCCCAGACAGCAATTATATGCTGGTATAAGGGGTCAAAAACAAACACAGATATTCACCAATATATATAAAGTGTATAGCACTACATTTCAAGCACTTCACAAATTTCTTTTCTCCAGAACACTTTTCTTAAGTTTTTTTTTTGAACGAAATCAAATTATTCATCATCATCGCCCTCAACGCTCCTCTCGGGAGCACAGGGCAGAAACCAGCCTCCTCCATTCAGAGCGTCTCTGTGCCAATTGCGTCACCTCTTCCCACGACATTCCTTGCGCTCTGATATCGTTGTCATAGGAACGGTGTATTGTGAAAGAGGGACGCCCGGGTCTACGGAACCCCTGCGGACGGAAGAACAGTGCTCTTTTTGGCCAACTATCATTGGGCATTCTCAAAACATGTCCCAGCCAGGACCATCGTCTCTCTTGTATTACGGAGATTATTATTAAATTATTAACTTCTTTTAAATCCTTTGGCAAAGCATTGTAACTCAATACCGCCTTATAGTAAAAGCTATTTCTCTGTATATTTGTTCTTGGGTTTGCATTTCTTATGTCGTCTCTACTTTATAATTCAATAATTCTAGCATATTATAATATAGGTACCTATACAGAAAGCATATTAATGCAGTGAGCAATAATTATTAATATTCTCACGGTAGGAGCACATTCCTATGTTATGAAGGTATATCTACATTTAAAACATAAATAAATCGATATTAATAGATAAAATTACCTTTTTTATACAAAATAATATGGCACAAATTGAATGTTATAAGCAGAGGGCTCTACACCCCTTCTTTGAGATTTCATGCAAACGAATTAGCAAAATTACAACCATTTTATTTTTAAAATATTTTAAATTCTGGATCACCTGTATGTTATTTTTTATATTAATATAATATTTTGAACATTTATAAATGCGATTTTATCATTTTAGTTTTATTTTGCTGCGAGGAACATAGTGAAAATAATTTTTGAAGATTACCGTCGCAATGATGATAGGTTGAGTGGTGCTATTTTAAATAAATTATCCTTAATAATACAAGAGTGTTAATAAAATTTTAAAACCAAGATTAATCTTAAAGTATCATGAATTTTATAATACACCTTGAGTTATTTATTTACAACCCTTTGATTTTCTTAATTATTATGACAAACTGCATACACATCAAAAATAAATTTCATTATCAAAAAAAATATAGAAAATGTTTATAATTCAACCATTTGTTTTATTTATCTAATAATATGGTATGTTGTTTACCCTGCATACTACATAATATAACGTTATAATGTGCAATAATCAAGAATATAGTGAGTTTCACAAATTTTAAGATTCAGAAGGCCCACGGCGTGCCTAGTAGCCGGATGTGAGATCGTACTCGCTCTGTTTTTGAATTAAGAAATAAATAAATTCAATTTATAGAATAAATACAACTTAAATTTTATTTATATGTGATAACATACTATTTTTTTATACCTATAAATATTTTTGCATATAAAGTTTTGGCTTATATTTATTAATAAAGATATTTCATTAATTATTTGAATAATTTTCTCTGCGCCTATTAAAAATTGTTACCTGAAACCACTAGAGCTAAATCTAATTTGTACCTTAGGTAAAAAAGACTCTTAAAGCAATTTCTAACAACTAAACAGTTGTATGAAGGACATACAAATTAAAAATAGATATCTAGGTACATACACGAAGTACGTTTTGTAAATAAAATAAATATCTACATATTAAGCGAGAAGTAAACATAATACTGTACATACTTCATAATAAAATGTATAAAAAATATATATTTTAAATCTACTCATTCAACACATAAATAAATACATATATAAGGGGGGGATTAATATACTTGAAGGGCTATTGAGAGCGAGATAATAGTGTTTCAGTCTACACTGAGAAAAGTACTAACGAATCATTGGTACGTACTATCAGATTAGGACCAGAGATAGTACAAGCGATTCATTAGTACGAATCTATAATATTAACTTTTCGCAAACAAATTGTTGGTAAACTTACCAATGATTTGTTTGCGAAAAGTAAATATTATAGATTCGTACTAATGAATCGTTTGTACTATCTCTGGTCCTAATCTGATAGTACGTACCAATGATTGGTTTGAATATTTTTCTCAGTGTACTTTTAAATATGGATATTGCAGGAGCAAGTCTGATCAGTACTTATAGGCAAATTATTTCATAACCGAGCTACATGTATATTATAAACAACAATACAAATTTTGCTGGAATCATTAGAGCTTTAAGCCAATGCGATCCCAGAAAAAACATGTAAAACTTATATTATAAACAACAATACAAATCTTGCTAGAATAATTAGATCTTTAAGCCAATGCGATCGTGTGAAAAGAGACCATCGATGAGCGAGAATAGTCAATACTGTCTTTCTTCTTCTTCTTCAAGTGCCTTGTCGGGTCCCCCCAACGTTGGCGATCACCTCGGCGAACTTGTCCTTGTCTTGCGCTGCTCGGAACAGCTCTTCCACACTTCGGATGCCGGTCCACTCCCTTATGTTTCGCAGCCAGGACATCTGTCTTTAATGTCTTATTTTTATGCCAAAGAGAGGATGACCTGTACGATCATTGATGCAGTTATTCCGCTGGCTACAATACTTGTGAGAAACTTTGTGACGGTATAGATCGTTTGTTAGAGGTTTATAAAGAAATAATTTTCTCTCTTAAGTACGAGTATATTTACTTACTTTGGTATATTGATATTGTCGTGTTATTCCAAAAGAAATAACATTTTCCAAACAATTTATTATAATCACTCATATCGTCTGTCGCCACCAATAACTTATAATAAAACATTATAACGATGCTACTTTTCACCTCCCACCCTTCACATTACAATAACATAATATATTATAGAGGATCTAGATTAATATTATAACATATACGTTATGTCTGTAGGAAGAATAAGGGAGTGTTCTTCATGGGAATGTGTGCGAATAGTCACATACAAAAATGTTGATAAAATATTAATATACCTACATTATGTATGTAACTTCCTTTGTACATTTTATTTTACTTCAAAAAATATATTGGAAAGCACACTTGAGCTCGATTATTTAATCTCCATAGGTTAACCCTTACCAGGAAGTTCATTTTAACTCGATTAATATTACCCTCTTTATCCAATAAATTTAAACCAATGTCAATTATTTTACATCTTAATTTAAGAAATAGACAGAGTAGCTTTCAGTAACACTTACTAGCACATACAAAAAGCTATCATTATTATTTGAATCCTATTTTATGCCAAATATTCCAATCCAAACCCCCATCAGGATAAAAAGTATCTGCATATTTTGAACATTTTCTGTTTTATATATGTATGAATAGTTTTCATGTTTTCTGTATGGTATTTAAAGGTATGTTTACTGAATGCATTAAAATAACATCTACATAACTCGTTTGTTTGGCATTTCTTCTATATTCAGTGTGTTCCAAACTTTTTTACGATCGTTTTCCGTATTATTCACCATCAACTGCCGTTATTATATTCATATTATTACTGCTCGTATTACTTTCAATAAAATTTCTTACTGTAAATATAGAAAGCCACATTTTCCCACAGTCAATTTCTCTACCTCAAAAAGTTTCACGTTCTTTATATAACTACAAATTACATGGTAATAATAATTATGAAAGAAACTAAATTTCAGAATCATTTCCCCTTTTACCAGTTGAACTTATAAAAGTTTCATCGTAGAAAGAAATTTTTGTATTATTTTTTATTCAACATAAATTATTGCAAATTATGGTATTTTATATAATAAAATTTATATAATAATAAATTAATATATTAAATAATTGAGAATATTAATTAACTAATTACCTACCTACTAATACGGACATTCATAATAGTTGATATACCAAATCGAGACTTTTATATTGGATGATTTTTTTTCTGTTCTTGAATCTATTATTTGTTAAATGAAAAAGTTGATTTTATTTTGTACAAACTCCAATATATTCCAAATATCCTCACAGACACCTAATATGTTTGCATCTTAAAGGTGTAAATGATCAGCAGCAGAAGTATTAGAAGCAGGGATCTCTCGAATAAAATTCCAAGACTATTTAGTTTATTTTACAGACTGAGATATTTATCTACAATTCAAGTATAAATAATATTCCTCACTATTAGGTACTCGTGTAGGCGATATAATATAACACATAAAATTAAATGTAAATGGATAAGTCTCTTTGTATTTGATTAATATGAGTAATATAAATAAAAAGCCTTACATAGCTTACAGGCAGACGTGTAATTAATTGAAACCTCCTCACTACGGTATTAAAGGGCAAAGTATACATAAAAGTACTGATAGATGATATCGACTCGATGCGCACCTAATCTATCGAATAGTTTACATAAAAATATATATATTTAAATCTCCCATCCCTCAATATACATTATTTTCACTTTTCATTCTTGGCATTTTGCGTCTGTTTACTTTCACTTTTGGATTTCCATTAATGCTGATATTTTACTTTTTACTGAAATAAACGATCATTTATCTACTCACCTACCCTCTCGCACCATTTCATTTGCAGGGTAGCCATTTATTACTTTACGAATATTCTTTGGTAGTCGAATAATTGCTGCTACTCAACTTCAACCCTCTTTTTAAAACAAATTGTAATTATTTATTTTACTCAGAAAAATAAAAAGTAACCACCGGATAAAACTAAACAAACGAAGATATTATCAGTTCATCATGTTTAAAAATCATCTAAGTTTGATGGTACATATTATTATGCCTTATTTCTAAATTTAAAATTTTGAAAGCTTTTTACACTCGTCCTTATGACATTCAATCACCGTGTGATTTTATTCTATTCTAGTCTATATACTGTAGACGCATTATTCCACTTTTATTTACTAGTTCTCAAATTATTCACAACTACTTTCCATTACACTTCCCTCCAAAACTTTCTCTGACTCCAGTCCACCCTTTTATACATTGTCCAGCTAATTCAGTCGAAGAACTTGAGTCTCAGTTCAGGGATAATTGTAGAGTTCTTAGTTTGGTTTCATAGATCAAAAGAAAACAGAAGTTAAGTTAAATAACAAAACATTTATTCATGGTTCAAATTATTACTGTCCGGTTCAACACAAACAGACACACAGTTACATTTTACACAAGCACTTAATATTATACAACAAATTCTAAGTTAAAATTAATCAAGTCACTTATCACTATGTACAGTTTATTTTGATACAGGTTTCAATTATTGTTTAGCACTTTTAACACAAGTTATTACTTTTCGGTTCAGCCACCGCCCAACGCAAAAGCGTCAGACGGGTGCTACCGAGGCCAGGGGCAGGGGACAAGTGAAGTTAGTTACAGGATGTTCAACATAGAGAAATTTAACGGAAGTCAAAATAGAGTTTTATTTAATATTTGCGGGATTCTTTCCTTCAAAAAAAAAGTCAAATGGTAACTAAGTAAATTTTAATATGGAATACTCTAATAATTATCTATTGTTATTTTTAACTACGACATTCCATCTCAAGTCATTTCACAAAGAAAAAAAATTAAAAAAAAAGAAAAGTCTCATTGTTACGTTACAAAGTGGAAATTACAGTTACAGAGACTATCAACACATCAATGGAAAATTACAGTTGCACAGTGACATTACAGGAATTAATGATGATCAATCATGAGTTACATATATCAATACTTTTTTTTTTTTACAAAGTTTTTGTACTTAATTTCACCTTCTATTACAATCCTCATCAGGAATGTACACGTCATGAGCCAATAATGGGACCAAGAAGATGTACCGACAGGGCAGGTCGCAGATACGGAAATCGTAGACAATACCCTCGACATTCCTCCAAGCACACCATTACGAACTCAAGACAACAATTACAATATTACACATTATTTTCACAATTTCAACAATATAACCCTCAAACAACAACCCAACACCCAAGTAATTTCAGAATACATAGTTTGACAATAAAATAAAGGGGGGTAGTCAATCCGACCTTCAATCTTGCAACAATTATACCTGAATTACCAATCTCATTACCATTATACCTGATCTACCTCTATTCTAAGGGCGGCAATCTATACCCTATTGAATTAAACATGTTATTTCCATGGGGTGTTCGACCCATCTTGCACAGGCTTGACGACATATATCAGGTGTCCAACCTTTCGCGCGGAGCTTTTCCAAGCGAACCTGTACGTAACATTTGAGCGTCCTCAATCTCTTACAATGACAATGGCTTGTCGGGCTAGCTTCGACTGGCGACCACAAGAGGTTCCAGACGAGCAAATACAAATTTAAAAAAAAAACTTAACTAAATTCGAGTTATGCTTGACTTTCTATAGGGTGAGACGATTAGTCACACCTCTAAATCAGCATAACTCCGGAGATGAACAGGGAAGAGTGCGAATCATCCAACTGACTCCGTAACATTCATTCTTGACACTTGAACATTACTGATAGGGTACGCATGCCTATACAGTAATAATGTCGAAATGACCAACAGGTTCACATACCAAGTGAGAACCTTGTCATTAAAATTTTGGTGAACCAGACAATTTGAAACAATCTAAACATTACAAAATTTTCCTTTTACCGATGCAACCTTGACCCTTTAATACAATTGTTACAATTATTATCTACTATCCCAATTAGTGACAACCTTTCACACACTTTTATACTTCAACATTTATGGCTCAATCTGACATACTTCATACTTTTATACCTTCCATCCTTCATCTATCATAAGACGTACAACAGTTACCACATAAGTAGGAGATTGGTAAGAGACCAATTACAAAAGAAAACGACTAAATATTATACTTTCGTATAAGGAAGGGTCGAAATTGCATCCGGTTTTTCTTAACATCCTAACTTAAAATTAAACAAGTATTGTCCCTAGCCTGAGCCAGTGGGGGAGTTCAGATCTTAATGAATAAGTTGCATGTTGAAATGGCTAGCTTAAGAGATGGAAAGGCAACCTCATTCACCCAAAGGCACAAACAAGAGAGAAATTCACAATACAAAAGGTTGAGCGCCACGAAATTCATATTTTAAATTTTTTTACAAAATTCCTTCAGAGTCTGAATTGCGAAGATCCTCTGAGGCATACTTAAAATTAACAAGTTTACACGTACCTGAGCTGTAGTGATTACATACATTATTCTGACATGGTAACAAGATTCATTATATACTATTACAGGTTTTCCAATTTCTAAGTTATTTTACTTTTTCTATTTATCAAAACAATGGAATTTCAATACGTCCTTTGACAGTGACGTCATTACAGTACATACATTTTCATGGCATGGCTACAAGACAAGTTATATATTATTACAAGTTTTCAAATTTTCTAAGTTTTTAATCAACACAAACAATGAAATTTCAATACGTCATTTGACAGTGACGTCATTA
This sequence comes from Athripsodes cinereus, assembly GCA_947579605.1. Taxonomy (NCBI): domain Eukaryota; kingdom Metazoa; phylum Arthropoda; class Insecta; order Trichoptera; family Leptoceridae; genus Athripsodes; species Athripsodes cinereus. The sequence continues at coordinate 11,203,639 of OX388322.1, forward strand.
CAGTACATACAGCTCAAGCAGGGTCAGTGTGATTTAAAACTTCTTAACCTAATACATCAATTGTAAATTAAAAAAAAAACAACTCTTTCGAACTTGTTGCATAGTCAAGTGCAATGTAGAGAAAAATTTGAAGCTATACTTTAATAATGTCTTTAACATGGAAATGAAAAGTTTACATTCACTGGAGCATAAGTAGATCAAGCTCGAGGTGTTACATGAGGATGAGCAACGGAACGGTCGCAACTGGGGACACTTTCCTCAGCAGCGATAGCACAACTAGAATTGGTAACATGCAGCAAAGTAGTATTTTCTAAAAGTTGAGGAACATTTGAAATTTTGTTATTAAATACCTTACATTGTTCACGTAGATCATTAAGTGACTGCGCAGGTTCTACACCTCTTTGGGATAAAGCATGCTTCAATGTTTTTGTGTTTGATTTTTCCACCCGAGGGATAGGCGTAATTAAGTATTCAGACATTTTGAAATTAAAAAAAATCAGTTGTATTTCAATTACTTGACTTCAAGAATTCAACTGCGGTTCGCAGAGGGTTAACAATTTCAATCGTGTTCACTAAGAGTTAAACCAACAAGTTCAAAATTCAATTGCTACAAAACAAAAATTTACATTTATTTTCAATTGTTACTTAACGTCCACAAAGGGTTAAGTGTACTTACATTTTCAAATTCGTAAAAGGTTGTGAAAGGTTAACATTATTTTATTTCAACTTAGTTCAAAAAATTATTTCCACAAAAAAAATTAATTATTAATTTAACTCTTTGTCCCAGCACTATATAAGTATTAATAATTTTATCCCAGCACTAGTTCACTATGCATTAAACCATAGATGATATTGCATTCAAAAGTTCTCTATAGAATCAACATTACAACTCTTATTGTTTCAAAATTCTTTTAACGAATTTAATATTCACAACCAAGGACACAAATCTACCTTTAAGATAAAATCAAAACAAAAATTTATCATCAAAATGAAATTCCCCATCAGAAGCTACCACACATACAAACTTATTATTATGTATAGCTAGGCAGGCACAACAACATTGGTACAATTTTGAGACATTTCAACAATCAATTACTGCTTTGCAAGACTGCAAATTGCACACTGGATCTTGATGAGAAAAGAAAAAGAACTATAACAATACATTACGATTCTCCAGGCGCAATAGATGTTTCCTTCCTTGGTACCTAGCCTTCAATGACGTAACCAAAAAGAACGTTGAACAATTATCGGAATATTAATTTGTTGTATTCACATCTGTAGTGGAACTGCTTACTGTCATCAAAAACGCTGGAACATGGCCTCATCATTCATTCATATCTTGAAAATATCCACCGCTTGGCTCTGTATCAGGGTATCCTCACAGGCAGAACAACTGGAGAAACGCTTCTTGGACATTTGGTCTGAATTATGTTTCATTCAGACATTGAAGTCATTGTTCGAAGGAACTTGAAATCATCTAGCACTGTTTAATATTGTTTTACTTGAGTACCAAACGTACAATTGTACTTATTTATTTGCAAAAAACTGTATTTAATTATTTTATTATTATTATAAAACGTTTAAAACTAGAATTGATATTTATCTTTCACTTATTCTTCGTAACCGTTGTTATTTTTTAAACTTTTGTTGGAGAGACGAAACATGACGTTGCGTGTTCATGTGTTGACCGTGTGAGTTGAGTCGTTTTAGAATTGAGCCGTGTCTTCGGGCGTGGCTCGAGAAAATTACGTTGCAAAACGCAATTGCGTTGGCCATCTTGAATGTTCTAATGCGTCGAAATTTTAATTAGGTTATCACATAACAAAACTAATTGTAACTATTTTTACACTGAATTTATCACTATGAAACCAAATCTGGCCACACGTTGCAGGCGTCATTTATGTAGACGCATTATTCCACTTTTATTTACTAGTTCTCAAATTATTCACAACTACTTTCCATTACACTTCCCTCCAAAACTTTCTCTGACTCCAGTCCACCCTTTTATACATTGTCCAGCTAATTCAGTCGAAGAACTTGAGTCTCAGTTCAGGGATAATTGTAGAGTTCTTAGTTTGGTTTCATAGATCAAAAGAAAACAGAAGTTAAGTTAAATAACAAAACATTTATTCATGGTTCAAATTATTACTGTCCGGTTCAACACAAACAGACACACAGTTACATTTTACACAAGCACTTAATATTATACAACAAATTCTAAGTTAAAATTAATCAAGTCACTTATCACTATGTACAGTTTATTTTGATACAGGTTTCAATTATTGTTTAGCACTTTTAACACAAGTTATTACTTTTCGGTTCAGCCACCGCCCAACGCAAAAGCGTCAGACGGGTGCTACCGAGGCCAGGGGCAGGGGACAAGTGAAGTTAGTTACAGGATGTTCAACATAGAGAAATTTAACGGAAGTCAAAATAGAGTTTTATTTAATATTTGCGGGATTCTTTCCTTCAAAAAAAAAGTCAAATGGTAACTAAGTAAATTTTAATATGGAATACTCTAATAATTATCTATTGTTATTTTTAACTACGACAATACATACGTGAATGTCAAGCTTTCAACTGAGTCGCAAATATCCTTATATGAAAAACCGCAACAGGTACGGTACAAGTGAGTTGGTAATATTCTTATTGTGGATTATTATAGTTAGAAGTTGCCTCGTCAGAATTATTCTGTGTTGATATTCCACAGGTTTGCGTGCATAACACCAATTAGTGCTGAGTGGCAGCCCTGTAGTTTGAGCATGTATACCTACATTATAATAAGCATAGTATATATTATAATGAGCAGTAGATTGTAGTACCTGCCACCTTATGTTGCTTTGAATTACCTACCTTGAGTATTTTACATATTGTTAAAATTACAACCAAGACCTTTGTTACATCGACTACAATCCGATAGCAATCTTTCAAACTGTAAACGTGTTGAATTCCAACTGATGACTACCCATGTTTTCCATGACCAATTTTATACATATCAATACGAGGACTATATCTACAACACTATTTGTATTTTATTGGAATTTATTTTGTAAAACTACATAATTTAAAAAGACATCACATGTCGAAACTCGAGTAACTTTAATAAAGTACATGTATAACCAAATAATCACATTTTGTTTCTTGAACAACACTTATTATCAATATCTATAAATTATTATTATATACTTCATAGTCACTGAATCAAAGCCTTGCTCTGAATAATGTTTTTAAATGACCTTTAAAAAGATTGTCGTAAAATTTTAATTTACATCGAAAAATGTTTTTATTTCGATGTAAATTTAAGTCTTCTTTCCATCTAAATGTCTTATTTTTCAAAGCACAGAGATCACACCTACGTTATAAAATGTGTGTGACTTGACTTCTGCTGATAGTATATTAAAATATATTGACATGTGTCTACCCATATAAATTTTTCTTGTTTTCAACTCTATGATAAACATTTTTTTTTCTATTTTTAGATTGTTTAGGGTGTTTATTTGGGATTATTACGAACCTAAATTAATAAACAAATGATGAAAATTTAATTGTTAGTACTATGATTATAAGTATTAACATATTTTCAATACGATTGATTAAATCATAAGAAATCAAATGAAATCATTAAAGTTATTTCTTTATTGTAGGAATTTCATTAGTTATTAGATTTTCCATGTATTCACAATAAATTTAATTGAAAGATAATCCAGCAATTATTAATTCAATTCTCTCATTTCACACAATATAAATTGTAACTGTTATTTTTTTTGTAAACTTGGCATGGAAACACAAAGATCAATTTCAGTACCATAATACCTATCCATAATAAAATGTACATCAAATTTTCCAGGTACCAAATTTGGTGATTTATCTATGTATATTCACGTGTGTTTATATCGTATAGACATCTTATAAATATCTATTCGCTATGCCTTGAATCAAAGATGAAATTCAAATTGAAATTCAGTCCCAATGGGAACTGTGTAGAATTCACGACTGAAAGAGTAAAAAAATACCCCCATTACATGTACATATTGTCGTAAAGGCAATTTAGATAAGTTAGTAAATGTCACGAATATAATATAGAAACAAAAAATAAATGTGAACTCTACTGAATTCCACCATATCTTATAATATTTTTTTTTGCCTTCTCGTTTCTACTCTATTGACAACATCGCTGTAATATGGAAAATGAGATAGCATTATATTGAGTATCTGGAGAGTGAAAAAGCAAAATGTAGTAGAAGTTTGTTGCAACTAAAGGGAAATAATATAATGTTATCGTAAATATTTTTACTTAAACATTAGGTATGTGTTAGATATTTAAATTTGTACAACAGACTGCAGTCCATTTGAAATTTGGATTAATTGAAGTAGGTCTTGGAAGAATGACAACTTTGCAAAAATCTCGTTTGTTTTATGAAAGTATGTTAGTCGATACCTTATGCTCCAGACAGGAGCGTTTTAGAATGAAAGAAAGAGAGTTTAAATAAAATGTCTCATTGTTTTTTTTTTCGTATCAAACCATAAACTAGGTATTTGTCAAACAACTCAAATTATTTCTACTTCGAGCTTTGCGCCGCAATCTATTAATTACTTTCTGCTAACACATAAGGAATATTTGAATATTTCAAATATTTTTTGTAGGCTTAGGTTTACAGATAACAAATATTTTCAACATTTCTTTATTTACGATTAACTTTAAGTATACGCCTAATGGGGTGTTCACATTTCGTCCCTGTTCTGACTAACTGTCGTATCTGATATTTTTGGCGAAATTGAGTTATGATCACCAATGTGTACTTATATGTTCCCTGCATGTTCTCACTGAAGATCACACCTGTAACTGTGACCGTTATCCTGGAAAAGCTTTCTGATTTGTTGCCGTATTTACGAATTATTCTAAATAAAATGTGTTGTATCTACTAATTTCTCAAAATTTCATCACAAAAATAATTCTGAGATATATAAAAATAGGTACAAATAAAATAATGTTATATATTTACACTGTATCATATAACTAGGAGAGACGAAAATATGCACGACAAAACACTAAAAACGCTCTCCTGAACAATTTACATTTAGGCAGATACGACAGTTAGTCAGAACAGGGACGATTTGGCGAATATCGCCAGGCGAATTTCAAAGTATATCAAAGACAAAGAAAAAACAAAATTCGCCGAACATCCATTGATCGTTACACCTGTTTACACAGTCCACCGATATAGAAACGATCTGTCAGATGCGCTTTGATTTTGACACTGTTTTCAAAATGGCGTCGAGATGGAGATCGCGAAGTGTTTATTTTTAGTCGAAAATGTTATAGTAGAGGTTATAAGGCGCCTTTTAATTAAGGAAACAAACGCCACAAACCAACAACAAAGATAACAGCTGTCACGAAGCGGGAAACATTATAAAATTTATAGGTTATAAAGTTTTTACCATAGATACGAACGCCGCGCACATCTGCGCACGCGCGAATCGTTCAATCGGCCGAAAATGTTGGAAGGTGGTTAACTCGAGACGATATCGTTTCTACTGGTTTTTATCGTTTCAGACTAGCTGTCATTTTGTTCACACAAATCAAATGGCTGGCGATATTTTGGTGCCTGGCGATATTCGCCAAAGTGAGAACACCACATAACGTTGATTGATTCCTCAAGTATGATTCACCCACCTGTCTTAACAATGAGTTGCATGACTCATTGTAGTACATAACTACATAATACACCAACCCTTAACCTTACATTGGTATGTACCTACCTACAACACAAGTGAATGGTCAATGACGTCAAAGTAGCGTGATTACTTTACTTGATATGATATCTACTTTGAGTACCTATATAGTACATAATTTCCTATAACCTATGTATACTTAATATAGTATGTACACTATACAAATAAGACGGATAATCTGCAACTATTCGATATCTGACTGAGATCTGAAAGAAATTAGATATTTTTTATTTGAAACTTTTCTATTTACGTTCATTTCAAGGAAATTTTTGAAATTAGACTTTTTTCTGCGGAATATCAAACATCTATAAGATTAAATTTTTCATTTATCTATATAGAAAGATATCACAAAACACATTTAATTTATACCTACTGGTTGTCTCAAGGTAGACATAGGTTCCTGCTATTTTAATACAATCGTTATTTTTTTCTTTCACAATTTCTAATCAAAACATCATACCAATCATAAAAAAACCTTAAAACCGTGTTAAACATAGTTTCTGCAAGCAGCTGCGAGTTTGCACCAGCTCTTCACCTGTGAAGAGCTTAGAATCCTTCTTGAGACTTGTATCGAGTATTTCGTTATAAACTAAACAAGTCACAATCTCGCCAATAAATTATTGATATCCGGCCAAAACAAATTTTATTTCATCACCAATACCTATACACTATACAGTGACTACATGTATGTATAGTTGATACGTTTGGTACTATAACAGTGTGTATAATAATATAAAGCGTCACTATTGAGGTAAGTGTTGGGTTGAGGGAGTTTCTCAAGTCTTCCTCACCCTCAGCCTCAGCCTCAGCAATGAGGCTGTGTGACCGTGTGACAATGCCACCCGCAACTGCCGTCTGGTGCCGCTAAATAAATAATCATTATTATCACACGTTTATGTACAGTCCCAACTTCATTATTATCTCTCTCACCTTTCTCTTTCAAAACTTTCCTATGTTTTCTCTGATAGAAATAAATTATTTTTCCTATTCTTCTTCATCTCATTTCTTTTATCTTTATATCTACCAATTTGGTAATTTTCAATTGAAAAACTACATTTATACAATGTAACATTGCGGAAAATATAATCTGAAGAAGGGAGAGAATATAATTAAGGCCACATTAAAGAGTCACAAGAAAATAAGTCAGTAAATATATGTTATGAATTTTTTGACACAAATGGATGTCGGGAACTGGATTTTTTACTTACTAGAAGTGTAGATGTCAAACATATTTTAAACTACTCCAGATTAATCATTCCAATTGATCACACTTATCCATAGTCAACCTATTTGAATAGGTATTAACTAGGTAGGTATGTTGTATATGATACACATACATATGTGAACTTCCTTAAGGAATGCACAACACAGAGTTTCGACGCTTATGAATCGGCTTAGGCTTGGTTAAGAGTACTCTTTAAACCTACTAGGTAACATTCCCAATTTCTCTGTGTCATGCTTATCACGTGATTTGAAATTTTTGAAAGTTGTATGTTACAACTCAATATTTTTTCACTCTTGAAATCAAGTTTTATACGATTTCATATAATTTCTGTGCTTTCAAACTGGAAAGACATCTGTTGCAGTTGTTTCCATTGAACCGCATAATAATAATCAGAACTAACACAATTTTCAAGAAAATAGTAATGACAATACATACCATACCATGTATGTCGAATGTATAAATAATTACATTTTAGTTATGAAAATTAAAAAGAAAAAAATGGTTCTACATTCTTATTTGTAGTTTAAAATATATTCTATTTTTAAATCTTATACACGCTTATTCTAAAAATAATTTGATATAATCGATATATTATTTAGATATCACGCAGGTACTTTTTGATAATACCTATCCATACAGATACCTACCTACATCTAAATACACTTTCTATATTGTATTATATACAGGTATTGTATCTTTTTATCTTACAAATATGAATTTATTATATTTTTATAAACATTATAAGCCACTTTTCTTTAAAACGTCGGTACTTTAAATTAGTAGCGAGCCTTCCTTAAAAGTTGAAAAGCCAGGCTTTTCCTGAGTTCTTTTAAGCATTCATATTAAAATATAATGATGATTAATTATGTTTACGCATTAACGATCCGTGACTTTAAAATTTTCCTACCGTCCACCTTGTTCCTATAACTTACCACACTGTTTAGGACTTCCTAATCGGTGAGTAGCACGCCAGCGATAACAGAAAGCCATTCTGGAAGGACTATCTTTCCCCTCAAGACCGCCTTCGACACAGAGCCCACCGAAAGTCAGTGAGACCAAACACGAGTAGCATAACGTGATTTGCGCCACCTACGTTGACTGATATATTACCTATGGCCATGAATCCCCGATCTTATATAGGACCCATATACCACGACTTCGAAGTTCACGTCTGCAGCGAAGAGAGAAAAATAGCACCTTCGCTTTCTCGGCAGCTGCACTCACGTGAAGGAAAAAGGAGAAGCCTCTGTCCAAGATATACAAGAGGTCTTCTTCTCCATTCTATAAGTTTTAAAGTGTCATTTAAGGCCAGTATTCGTAGAACATCACGATAAAGACATTTAACATAATATAGTAGTGATAAGACATACCTACCACCCATCCTGAATTAATTTCACTTTTATGGCTCAGAGAAGACAACTTGTACATGTTGATTACATTTCAAGAACGTATCCAGAATTTTCTTTAGAAAGGGCAATAGGTTGAAAAAAATTTCATATTTTTACTTACCCCCCTAGCCAATATTCTTTTAATTTGGCACCTATAGGAATTTGAACGATTTTCAACTCCAAGGGAGAGCAGCTTTTATTTTGATACCGTATTTCCATATTTTGGTACCTACTATTTTTTCCTACTATTTTCGCTATCTTTGAGGAGGAGACAACAGCTCCCCCCTATCGGAAATGCTCATGTTGCATGCAGTTAATATGTACATATAGCTACCTCACTTGTGGGATTTATGCCGTGATGGTATAGACAGTCAGATAATAAAACTATGCCGGATATTTATCAGACGTACCTACCTACCTGCATTTCGTATCTAGTTCATATAAGTAGGTACATTTTGTATTGAAGTTTTAATCAGACAGACTCATCCACCATTCTACAATATTGTTTCAGTTTCAATATCTCCTGTATTGTGGTCTGACGTCTCTCACTTTACTGTTTAATAAGATGTTATATAATTATGTATCTACCTACAAAATAATAACGATAATACTATGTAGATATGCTGTAAAACTATAATACTAAGTAATACCTAATAGAATATATCACTTGGGTACAAACTGCGAGAATATAGAGTTGAGTTACGATAGGACTTAAATAGGATTACTGATTCATTACTGGTCCAGTGATTAGATATACAAACTATACACACTGATCTGTGACGCAGTTACACATTTGTACCCTCCCTGACCTACGAGTTTTTCAAGATTGTCACTTGTTATGTCGTCTATACTCTCCATACAAATCCTTCCTAAGAGTAGGCTCAAGGTTCGCTTGAATATTTGGCCTCGACAAAAACATCCTTTAAGTTAAATGCGGCTTTTAATGTTTTCCGAATACAGTTTTAATTTACATAATATATACATACCTACTAGTTATTTGTTTAAATTAAAATAAAATTTAACACAGTCAATCGTCAGTTTTCAAAAGCAAGGTGAAAATAAACCACCCTATTCACCGACGCCAAAACGGACTAATATATAAAAATTAAATGGCGCCTTGACAAATCACTCATTAGCATTATTATTATTATTACCTTTTGAGAGAGCGTGAGGGTTATACAGTGGTAAGTTGTTATATAGGGTTAGCCTCGAACCACTAGCACCGATCCATGGAGTTATTCATTCTTAATTAGAAAACTTTTAATCAACGAAAATATTGATTGCAGTTTCTCTGAATACCACTCCGCCCACACCGAGCGAGAGTACAATAATATCACAATACCAAAATAGTACCACATTCCAGCTATATCTATGATTTATTTATTATCTAAAATAAATCCATTATATGTCTTTGGTCTATTACTTAGCCCACTTAAGGGATATAAATGTTCGTATTTTCGTATTTTATTGGAATATTCGCATTTGCTTGAGTGAAGATCTTAAGATATTATGCAACCTCACGTCTGCACAACCGACAAATTATGCAAAGTCCCATTAGTACAAAACAGGGAAGGTGCCCCAATGCTTACGAATCTATTTAGGAGGTTTAGCTCACTTTACCCAAGGTACGTTCAGCGTTTGAGATCTTTTCAGCATTTATGTCTACTAATTCTCACGCAAGCTGAAGTCCCCACGTATAGTGAAAATACTGCGCGGATCAAGTGGCTGCTCACGCCATACTGCACGAGCCACAATCTTCTCCAAGTAAACGACCACACAGAAAAGCTGATGTTTCAAAATAATATTATGTACCATATTATAATAAAAGATAGGTACATAATATTATTTTGGTAACAAATTTCTTTTGTATTTTGTGTTGACTCTCCAACATGCTGCCAAATATAAACTTATAAAATATGTATTCTTGTTTTCAACAAAAGTTTTTTCCATAGTGCCATTTCCTTTGAGAATACATTTATGAACAAAATAATGTACTTTAGATACTATACGAGTATTACAGCGGCGTGCCTTCCATACATGCAAAAAGTACCGCATGTCTAAAATGTCATACTTTTCAGCAAAATACCTTAGCAATTGTAAGCATAACTGAAACATATTTCTCGGATTAACTTAAACTGCGCATATAACGGTATTTCAAATCAACATATACATTGGATATACCTAGCGATATCTCAAATTTCTGCGCCCACCGTCGAAAAATTTCTCGGATCCAACTTATACCTACTGTATAAAATGACATCTTGAATTCCTACCATACCGTTACAAAATTTCTCGGATCCAACTTATACCTACTGGATAAAATGGCATCTTGAATTTCTACCACACCGTTACAAAATTTCTCGGATCAATTTTTCTTTGGACATTGATTATGATGATGTTGGAAGATTTGTTTCTTTTTGACGCGCTTTTACAATTTATCAATAATACGAGATGTCAATAACTATAATATTTATTATGAAAACATGATCAATGGATATAAAAAAGTCTAGTTACGCCATTAAGCTGGGTGGTGATAACATAATATATGGTTGTCATATTATAAGTACCTAGGTATCCATATTTACCTTTTTTTGTTTATCTATAGAAAATAAACTTTTACCTTGCCTTTAATAATAAAAGTCCTCAGTTTAAATGTCAAATAACTTATCCGTAGATATATTTTTATGCAGTGCAAGGAAATAAATAAGTGTTGTTCGTGGTAACATATTTACATACCATTTTGAGTTATTCCGTTTGTGGAAAATGTTGTAGCCAAACTTTACATCAACCGTTCATGAATAATAAACAAAAACATAATAAGTTAACTCATTATTTCTGCACCATACTTTAGAAACGATTAACCCTTTTTACATACGTATTTCATAAAAATGCGTAATTTAATGTAGGTAGGTATGGTATATATTATTAAAAATTGTTTTACTACGCTATAATAGTCTGATATCTCAGTTTCCATCAAACTATTTAAAACTAATCACATCACACACACTAATCACATTCTGTCTAGTCGTGTTTACCTACCAAACTACCCTTAATAACAAACACGTACATACCGCCTAGGTATTTCAAAGTGATAACCATTTCACTAATGGTATTATAAGTATCATTAGGAAAACACGCAGTTCCAAGAGTAGGCAGATACTTTCAATTAGATAAAGAAAAACTAAAGAAATGTGAGATATACTTACTTACACACACACAGTACTATGAAGTAACTTCCTTGAAACTAATTCTAAGAAGGACATTAATATAATGTGAAGGACGTGAACGTATGTAGGATGTTGGCAGGAGGAGTTTTTCTGTTAGTGGTAGGATAATAAAATAACCTAGATTTAGAAACAGAGTGCTTAATGCTGTTGTAAAACGAAGTTTACTTTTATCTACCTGCTTGATACAAAATAATTCGTATCTGGAAATGTATGTGCCTTATTCTTGGCGATATTTTGTAATTATTTGATAACTATGTGGATACATAAGCGGTCAATACGACAGGTGAAACGGGAAAGCGCCCGACGCCCCGCATTTTTTGGTGGTCCCGCGCAGGTAACGATTTTTTAAAGGAGGAAAGAAAAATAAAAATAATGATATTTTTACCATTTACTTTTCAAAATTCCTGTAACAAAATGAGGAGATCGTATTTTTTTAATTGCTTTATCTAACAAATTCAGGTGGGTATATAATATCTGCACATCTGGATATTTTCTAAAATTCCTATATCAAATTTTCTCAGCAATAACTAGGGTCTCCACTGTGTGGATATAAAATACGATATTAGTTCTGGATTCAATGGACTATCTAGCCCTATCTGACTACTGTGATCGTAATCTAAGATCTAAGAATCCTCAAATTAGTAAATTCTTTTGAAAGTAGGCTATCTAAAGTTTAAGCCCCCACAGGTCCACACTAAAGTGTATTGTTGAGCAATTAAAAAAAATCGATAATTATGTTTTTATTTTATTTATTTATTTTCCAAAAATATTACATACAAATATAACATAAAAACATCATTATGGAATATATTGCCCCACTAGACATGTATGTATATTATATTGCTCCACTAGACATGTATATTATATTGCCAATCATGATAACTACATATATTACGAGTACCTATTTAACAATTAAAAACTGTCGATAATTCTTCTTCTTCGATGGCCCTACAGCTCATATCGAGCTTTGGCCTCCATCAGCCCTCGCCTCCATCTCCTTCTGTCTGCCACTGCGGTTTTCCAATTTATGACTTGTAGTAGTTGGTTTGCGTCTTTTCTCACCTCATCCTCCCATCTCAGCTTAGGTCTGCCAACTCTTCTTTTCCCACACGGATGTCCCTCAAGGATCCTTTTGGTTACCCGTGATGACGGCATTCTCTGCACATGTCCAGCCCATCTTAGCCTGTTAAATTTTGCATATACAGAAAGTATATACTGGGAGCCTTGTAGATGTTATAAAGCTCATCGTTGAATCTTATTCTCCAGGTTTCGCCATCATTCACGGGTCCCAGGATTTTCCTTAGCACTCTCCTCTCAAATATTGTGTACAGCAATGCAGTACATTGTATGTATACCTATCTATATAGTAAGTTTACACCATTGTACATTGAATTAGGTTGTATTCCCTTCTCTCTTCCTTCCTTCCTTCCTCTTCTTCTTTCTATATTTATCTTTTATATATTGTGCTTTGTATTAAATTGTTCATAGTTTAGATACTTTAATTGGCGATGTAAATTATTAAATGTATATTATTGTATTATTCCTTGTTAAAGCTGTTGTATTAAAATTAAATCTATTAAAATAAATAAATAAAAAATCTATCCAGCTCTTCGGCGGACTTTGCTATCATTGTCCACGCTTCACACCCATAAGTCACTACTGTCCTAATTATAGTTTTGTACAGGGTAATTTTTGTTTTCCTGTGGACACTTTTGGACTTAAGGACTGGTAGAAGAAAAAAAATGCTTTGTTTCCTGTTGCTATCCTTCGTTTAATTTCTACGTGGTCTTCATTTTCTTTGGTTATGGTAGATTCCAGATAGGTAAATTTATTAACTACTTCAAAATTATAACTTTCGTTAAACTGGGCCACATGTAGAGGGTTATTTCTGAGATTTCTGGACTGTTTCATTATTTTAGTTTTATTTTCATTAATTTCTAGTCCTATCTCCTTGGCTGTTGTTTCCAATGGATCAAATACTTCTTCTATGGCTGTCGGGGATCTTCCTACTATGTTGAGATCATCCGCATATCCAACTATCGGGCTGCTTTGGAAGTATATGTTAGAGCTTGTATTGTTATGATATGTTTGGCGTACAATGTATTCCAGGCTCATGTTGAAAAGTGTGGGAGCTAATCCGTCACCCTGTTTGAGACCCTGGGACACTGTGAATTCTTCTGTAAGGTCTCCTCCAACCTTCACTTTGCACTTTGTGTTACTCATGGTTGATTTGTGGGTATTTTGAATGTAAGTAGTCGATAATTATATTGCCAAAACTGCTTTAGAATAAATGTTTTTGTATAAAAATTTTGGTTATTGTATATTTTTTAAACATAGCATTTACCTACCTTGGACCAAAATAAAATTACCTATGAGAATGACGAAAAATTTGTAATAGCTTCAACTCACAGTGGGAAACTAGCAACAAGTATTATTAATTTAAAAACCAAAATTAAGTAGTACGATTCTCGTGCCTCAGAGTAGTTAAGCTAGTAAGTAATCTATAATTTGTGTCATATTATAAAAAAAAAAATATATATATATATATAAGCGCCAAATGTAACAGGAAGTTTTAGGAAAATAATTACCTACTTATTGTAAATATGTTGATTTCTATCTGCATAAGGAAAGGGCCTAACAAAGTATAATATTTTTTTTAATTCGTTATGTTATATATTAAAATTACGTTCTACTAGGTAGGAGGTGTAAAGATAATTATGAGGTGAACAATAATAATAATAATAATTTCTTTCCTAAAATATTTTTTACAGCACTTAATATAACATTTTTCACAATTTAAATTCACATTTATACACTTAATACTACCTCACTGAATAATTACACAAACAACAAATACTTAGGTTGTAAATATTGATATCGGTTCTGTAACTTGTAATACCGTTGGTTCGTGTGACATTTCATAATTTATACAAAATAATAAGGCGAATAATTCATCGTTATTTTGGGGCGTTAAGCGGGGCAGTAAAGCGTTATAACAACGTAAAGCTTATTTAATCGCATTGTAGCGAAATATGAAAATTATATACATCCATTATTGTTAATAAGTCTGGAATTGTTAAAAAGTTTTTTTTATTTCTCTGATGTTAATCAAACATTCGTAAATTAGAATATTATATTGTTGATGTTCGGTCCTAGATAATAATATAAATATTAAGACTTAGTCTTAGATACTCCCCGCTCTCACACTTCCACTTCCCCTCTCCTGGTTATTTCGACGTGTTTCAACTACTAAAATACGTTTACCTTTCAAGGTATGTTCATAAAAAATTATAATATAGATCAATATTTTATCTACCTAATCATTGAGAAGGCGTTTTGATAAGTAGGTAATACCAGTTTTTCAGAAAAATTTAAGCTTTTAAAATTTAATCTCTGTGAGTTGTTGTCTATGAGTTCATATGAACCGCTTTTCAGAAAATGCGGAAATAACAATATTATTATTTAATTAGCTGTGTATTTTTATTATTTTGATCGCGTGTTTATTATGAATTACCAAAGGAGCCGATATGACGATAAACCGTCACAGTCACAGATTGATATAGGTAGGTACCATAGTAATATGGCGTATCGGCGCCGACATAAAAATTTATATGTGTAGCAAAAAACCTTTCATTACACAAGAAATGCGCTGATCAAAAGCAAAGAGCTAGTCTGAAAAACTAAAATGACTAAATAGAACAATTCACCATACCTAGAATCAATCTATACAATCACAGCATATTCCAAAATTGTGAAAGAAAGCAAACTAACATTATGTACCTCAACATACAAGTTGTATACTCTGTCCCGATAAAAAATAATGGACGGCATGCCTCATCGCTGAGTTTTAGTTGTTCAATACCCTATAATGATGTTTATTCTACGAATACCTACCTCAAAAATAATGGACGGCATGCCTCATCGCTGAGTTTTAGTTGTTCAATACCCTATAATAATGTTACCTACCTCAAAAATAATGGACGGCATGCCTCATCGCTGAATTTTAGTTGTTCAATACCCTATAATAATGTTACCTACCTCAAAAATAATGGACGGCATGCCTCATCGCTGAGTTTTAGTTGTTCAATACCCTATAATGATGTTTATTCTACGAATACCTACCTCAAAAATAATGGACGGCATGCCTCATTGCTGAGTTTTAGTTGTTCAATACCCTATAATAATGTTACCTACCTCAAAAATAATGGACGGCATGCCTCATCGCTGAATTTTAGTTGTTCAATACCCTATAATAATGTTACCTACCTCAAAAATAATGGACGGCATGCCTCATCGCTGAGTTTTAGTTGTTCAATACCCTATAATGATGTTTATTCTACGAATACCTACCTCAAAAATAATGGACGGCATGCCTCATTGCTAAGTTTTAGTTGTTCAATACCCTATAATAATGTTACCTACCTCAAAAATAATGGACGGCATGCCTCATCGCTGAGTTTTAGTTGTTCAATACCCTATAATGATCTTACCTACCTCAAAAACTTTCATAAAATAATGAAAGTCCTATTTTTTGCCGGGGACTCCAAGGAGCACTCGTCACAACAGACTAATTTAAGATAATTTGTGTTATTTAGATGGATTTATAATATCCAATATACCTACATAATATATTTGAAAAGTAGACAGAAGGAATAATTTAATTTAGACTTGGGTAGATACTTATTACCTACCTACCACATTAATAAAAGCAGTGCTCCGCAACCTTTTCTCATCTACGGCACACCAAAACTCTTCCTAGAATTCCGCGGCACACCAAAAGCTTAATTATTTTTTTTTAAAAAGATATATCTGGGTTTTGTTATAAACCCAAATACAACCTTATACACCTTTCACACTAAGCTAAAAGCTTGTGCCGGCACCTGGGATCGAACCACGGACCCCTTGTTCCGGAGGCCGAGACTCTACCTCCAGGCTACCGACGAACTCAAATATATAGGTATTAAACTTATTCACAAATTTTACAATAAATTGTTATACTTATTTTATTTGTAAAGTATACAAATATAAAAAAAAATATTTAGTTATAATAATTATTATTCTATAGGTACATTATTTTGAAAAATAATTTGTCATTGTGTATTAAATACATAATGAAAAATATTGAGTGGGCCCTAATGGACGATTCGCCACTGTATAAAACATGAATAAAAAATGTTCTTGAAGCAACGTTTGAAGAAAAAAAAGCTAAACGGCGGGTCCCAAGATTGGAATTTTTTCCTAGATGGGTCGGAGCCCAGTCAACTTTGGGAACCACTGATCTATAATATTCTATTCACTAGAAATTCAAATGATAAATTATTGTTAGTGCATCAAAACACATTTGTGTTGCTAGGGTTGAAGGACATTAGATTTTTTATTGTAGTGGAACTTTTATGACTTTATAGAGGATTTGCGATTTGAAAAATAACTATAAGTGGGATAAGAACCATTAGCATCTTATTGTTATGGTGTGAAACAGCATAATATTATTTTTTATTAATTTTGAAACATGTTTCCTGATGAAATTAGTACTGCGTTATCAGTTTATAACATACATCAGTTCAACGATTTTTACCCAGATGTTCCTGTGAATTTAACTGAGTAAAGTAGATTGGTAATTTATACGTCTGTGTACTTTTGTAGGTGTTATAATGACAATGAATAATTAGGTATTCAAACTTAATTCAACAAAGTTTTCTCTATTTACATGAACTTTGTAATTATTTAAAATCCCTCCTCATCTCTTATTGTTAAATTTATTGAAGTTTACCTAGTGTTATAGACATTTTGTTTGGTGTAATTACAAGTATGGAAATGTAACTTATTAGGTATGTAGTATGTACTCAATTAAAATTATACCAGTATTTTTTTTTAATCAGTATAGTAAAGAATTACTGTTTGAGTAAATAATCACGGGGTAGGGTTTTGGGAATTCAATCCCCCCCCCCGATTTTTTTTTTTTACATATTTCATACAATATAAAGTTTATTGCATGATCTTTCAGTAGTTTTATTTTCTTGAACCCCCCCCCCCCGAAATTGAAACCTGGCGTTGCCCGTGTAAACAATATTATAGATAAAATAGAGGTCCGTGGTTCGATCCCAGGTGCCGGCAAACTCCCCTTTCACGGCACAAGCTTTTAGCTTAGTGTGAAAGGTGTATAAGGTTGTATTTGGGTTTATGACAAAACCCAGATATATCTTTTTTTAAAAAAAAAAAAAATTTAGATGAACAATATAATATTATTATGAACGTTTTGTTTCAGCCTTTGTCTTGGCGTCCTCCACATGTCTTCAGTTAGAAGGATTATCCACAAAGAAGCCACGAGTGACCAAATATATGAGGACCACCTCCATGCCAGGAGATCCAAATGTAATAAAAATTTCATTTTAGTGTATAATCATATTTATGTAGTCAAATTAATGATAAATAGCCATAATTTATAAAACGCAAAGTGCCATTATTATATTCCCATATTTACAGACATATACATTACATTAAGGGAGGGGTTCCCACCACTTACCCCTAGATGTTTCAAGAACATCAGTTCTCATGTCATCCAGTCAGTCAAGAGCACAAGCTTTTTTTTTATTATCAAAAAGTGGGCTCAATGTTATCCTTATGGGATTCCCTCTGCAAAACCCACTCGACAATGAAAATACTCCCTTCGTGTACCCTTGGTGTAAAATCTCACACCGAGGATGATACACACATTTACACAACATAATAAAGGGTTTTTAAAAAAACTTACGTCTAGAAATATACATAACTTTTCTTAAGTCTATTTTACAGTTACGTACGAATACGTACTAAGGACTTAAACTATTACAAAATGTATGTGTGCCTACAATTTTTTGCCAGAGACAATGATAATGTAAGAAAAAATATCATAAAAATAATGATATCTATTTAGTAAAATAATTTTATACCTCCCACAATTGTTTTGATTAGCGCACATATACTGTGTATAATGTGTTGGTTAAGTTTTATGAATATAATACTAAAAAACGAGATACATATATTTAAATGGACTATCATAAAATAAACTGGTTGACTTACAATAAACTGGCTCTACAACTATTTGTGCAACATATAATGCTCTACAATTACTATTTGTGCAACTAAGTTGGGAATTAATATTGAGTGCCAAAAATTTCATAATATATGTACTAGATGAGCGACTGAAAATACTAAACAGGCAATGAAAATACTTACTGAGCGACTACATACTTCGATTAATTATTGACAGAAATACCAAATACATAAATTCAATTTCTATATTTAACATTTTAAAATTATTTTGAGTTGTGTGTCTTTGTACGTTCTTTTTAGTTGTTTTTTTATGAATTGCCTTTGTATATAAAAGAAAATACATTCACATATAAAACTATAATATATGCTTGTATCGTGGAATCAGCTGCGGGGTTCGAACTCAAAATCTTCTGATCGAAAATACTATCCGACTGCCGATCACCTTTATTTTCACAATATTTTTAGTTTAATAAACACGTCATCTTAAATAAAATTCAGCACATTTTAAATATATTGTTTGGCAATTTCAGATTTATTTGTTCGTCACAATGCTGTTACCCAAATAGTAATAATGGTTGCACCAACTGCATAAGTGATTACTCACTTTAGTTTTTCATCGTCATTCAGTAATTTTGTATGCTAATTTCCGTATTTTTCGCAACTTATAATTTGAATATTCTATCACTTGTTTAAATACTATCCCTAAAAAAACATTACAATTAAAAATTATAGTCACATGAATTAATCTTACGTAAAAATGTATCTTTAGGGCCCTCTAGCAGCCAGCAATTTGGTGGGTCCTCCCCCTACTCCGTCTTCCTCAGCCTTGTATCGGGTGAACAGCACTTCTGGAGCCACCTGTATCCTGCTGAAAACTGATGGCCTCCTCAGCATCAAATACAACAACAAATTGGGGGAAAGAGTAGAAGCGGATCTGTTTGTACCTGATGCAGCGACTGTCTCTGGAAATTGTCGGTATGAAGACACAGAAACAATGACCATGATTTTCAAAGGATTCAAATTATTTTGGAACTTTGCAAAGGTTAGTTGATTAAATAAAAAGTTAGTTTTGGGCATTTTTTTTATCACTTACAACAAGCAATATGCTTTATGTCCACATTTTATATGACTATTTTTTTAGACTCCTGGTGGTGAACGCTGGTATGTCTCTCGAGTTCAGCTTTTCTACAACACAGATAATAAATTGTTTGAGCATGTGGCTAAGAATGGGTTGCCCGTTGAACTAGGGACACCTCCCAAACATCCTGCACTCCTGTTCCCAACTCCAGTCGGAAAATCATACGCCTGCTCCCAAGAAACTGCCATATTGTTAGAAAACCAAAACCCTGAGTAAGTATTTGTCTCTTTTTATTTAATTTTTCAACACCCGATTAGATTGATGAATACTTGACATCTTCCTGGCTGCCTGTATCCAAACAAAATCTCTACAACACAAATCTCTAGTCACTAAGCACACATACAGTCTACAATCAAAGATAATAAATCAATTAATAAAATGTTAATAAAATCACATTTTATTTCTATAGACAAATCAATGAAAATTATGCTAAAATCATGGTTTTAAAAAATTGTGTAGGTACTGAATCAATTGATTATATGTATGATTTTTTTTACAGATCTCCTGTAGACCACGAAGCTACATTACTGCTAAGAGATTTCCAACTTCAAGCCTTTATGTACAAAGCTAAGAATGCTTTTGGACCTCAGTTCCCCTGCTCTGCTCCAGGATATTCGAGAGATGAAACTGCTCCCATCGCGGTGGGTGCTACTTTGAGTATTGCTGTATTGGGAACTGTCACCGGCTATGGGATTTTTAGATATTTGAAAGTTAAGAAAGTTCAATATGATACCATGGAGTAGAAATAAACCATGATCTTTGGTTGAACTAAATAAATCCAGTCCTTATTTTCTATTCAATGTTATCACGGTGTATTTGTTACAAAGCCTTTGGCATATTTCAGAATTAACTGAACATAATCCAAGTATGTTAAAAGTAAATATTTTTACATAGTTTTTGATAGATTACGAGCATACAAATCCTTATTGTGGATTGTTTCTGGCTCATCTCAATATTTCAATGTTGCGAGTTTTAAGAAATTAAATATTTGTCAAAATTCTCAAATTGATTTGATACTAACTTAATGTGGCTGGATATAAGCGAATACAAGTTTGACTATCTATAATCTAACCTTTTCAATGTTAACAGCTTATCCTAATCTTTATTTGAAGTAATATTTATCTCCTTTTAATAATTTATAAATGACTTAGGAAGATATCATTGTCATATTACATAATAATTATGTAATCAATAGATGTCATTGTCATATTACATAATAATTATGCAATCAATAGATGTCATTGTCATTGTCATATTACATAATAATTATGTAATCAATAGATAACTATGCTGTTATTGAACTTTCATTGATATTATTATAGAGTAACCTAGGTAAATAATATATACTTATATACATTATTGTCAATACTCAAGATGACTTGCAAACATATCCATTGTTAAGAATAAAAGTAACAAATTCTTCCAGATAGCCATATCATATTGCGTAGGTGATATTATTTAAAATTTCAGATACTGTTGATACATTTTGGTTAATTGTTGATATACTTTTGTTATGAATATTAATTAAGTAATTAAAAATGTTTTAAGAAACATCTGCTACATAAATAATTATTAACAAAATGTTAAACCTACTTTTAATAATTTCTATAAGTTATAATAGATCCACATTATTGCAAATTTAAATAGACAAATAATACTTGCAAATAAAATTATCAAAAAGAATATTTATTTGTCAATAATTATGGATAGTAGTTAGGTAAAAACATTTTATAATAATTTTAAATTCGTCTAAATTTTATTGACACGAATGGTCGTAAAGGATTAGTTTCCGATAATTTATATTTTCAGTTTATATACCTAAATATTAATATTGTACCTAACCTAATATTTTTTTGTAATTAAACCTCTTAGGTATTTGTATCAATTACATAATTATCTTGTGATTATTGAGAGAATTGAAAATACTGAGCACAATAATTCATTGCGCAGCTATTATATTTTACTTAGGTAATATGGAACCAGCTAAAGCCAAATTTTTTATTAAATATTTTCCAAGAAAGTAGAGAGAAATTAAATGTTAAATCTATTGTGATATAATTTCCTAGAACACGATGACGTTCTCTCAATGCTAAGAATAATTAAAATTGTCAAAATAAAGTGAAAATATTTACCAAGAAGTACCTAAATACCTACATAGGAAATACTTATATCTGAGAAAACCTACAAATTGACTTTACCTCTAATGGCATATAAATTTTTAATATTTGTAAGAAAACTGAAATCACTGATAGCTTATAGATTATCTAGCCGTTTTGTTTTACGATAATGTGCCAAGATCCTCATTTAAGAAACTTGTCGATTTATTTGGCAATGAACATTAGAGAACTCAATAGAGATTATCATATTCTCATTCTAAACGTTAATCTCATAAAGAATATGAATGTCACCTGTAACTAAACTTATAATCACATATCATTATAAGATATTTTCAAATATTTCCTATAGAATATATACCTATAGAATTAAACTGTCTTTTTTGCTTAATAATATTTGTGCAGAAAATAAGAATACTACTAAATATACCACCACGGCATATCCTACGACTAGGGTAGCCAGAGGACCAACTGCAAGTAATAAACCATCATGGCATATCCCATAAATGTGGTAGCTGATGGACTAACTGCAAATAACAAATAATTTTACCTACTAGGATTAAACTGTCTGTTTTGCTAAAAATAAGAAAACCTAAATTTAGAAAATGAGTTTTATTTATTAGCTTGATAAATGTTTAACCAGAGATGTCACATTATCTTATTTGGTAAAATTAATCTATATGTTAAACCCCTACACTTTGTAACGATGAATGATTTTGCTTATTAATGAAACAATTTGAATTGCATAAGATTCTAAAACATAGATATTAAAATAATATATTTTATTGGCATGATAGCTGTTTGATTTTTTTTTTGAATGGTTGAAACATATACATATATATTATAAAAAAATATTATATAATAAATACCTAAGCTGCTTTTAATAATGTAACAAGTTAAATATATATTATTGTAATGTTATTACTATTTAAATATATTATATAATCTTGCATGCATTTTAAGAGTAAATTATTTAAGGCAGATGGTATTGAAATGTTGTTTAAACCAAAGTATGCCTTAAAATTGTCGATCATATCATAACAAATGTTATGATTTAATTTCAAGTGGCGAAAAATAATACATAGACTGCCCACTAGTTAAACTGATTTTTTTTTCAATTTGCTATTCTCACCACATAAGTATCGGATCAATATTAAAACTTCATCGAAAACATGAGAAATCCAAGTTACCTCGCTAGGATCTCGAAAATAATTGGAAGTTAAACAAAATTAGTATAAAAGTATGGAAAAACTATGGGGAAAGCCATCAAAGATGAAAGCTTCCCCACCCTAGAAGTGAGACTCTAAATGGGAGCTTCTAAAAATGTTAAGAAAAAAAGGAGATTGGAAACATTTGAAAAAAAAATCGTTCTATTCCTATACCAAATTAAATTTGGTAACGGGGAGGGTGGTGTATTTTTTTTACATAAATACAAAATTACCAAAGATTGAAAAACGACACAAATAACAAAATCCTGGGTAGGCCCTTGATTAGAATTGTTTTCATTTTTGATCAAGTCTACAAAAAAATGTTGAGGTGGTTGCCTGATAGTAGAGTCTCGGACATTCAGTTGAGAGATTACAGGTTTAATTTTTCTGCTGCTTACCTACTCCACATTCACGACAAATGCATATTGTTTACAGCTAGATATATCATAAAGAAAAGTTGTTTGATTATTTTAAGAAATACTTTGGTTTGAATTTAGTATAGTTATGTTGCATAATGTGCAAAGTGTTAAGTAAGGCCACGAGATTTGTCTTCCATAAAGTAAAAAAATATATATATTTATCATAACAATATTACACTAAGCACCAAACACACGTCAAAGATTAATCTATTATTATGTCCTACAGATATAAGAATGTTTATTAGGGTAATGCTTAGAGACCTCACATTTTTTTGAATTTTGAATGGGTCAACCTCCAATTTTGTTCTACTCCTAAAAATAAGTCTTAGAAGATTTTTGAGCTTGAACTAGGGCTCAAAGTTTTTGGTTTTATATGAAAACTCGTAAATTTTTTAATATAACGAAATTTTACTTTGAAGTTACTAAACTAAAAGATACCTACACAAAATAACTATAACCAAATATAAAGTAACTGAAAACATAACTTATTATGTGCTATAACATTTTGATAAAGAACACCAACTGGAACAGTAAGTTCTATCTCTGTTACCCATCTTACCTATATCCTAATTTAATACATATTTACATTATTTATTGGTTCTGTAACAAGAGTACTCATTAATTTCAAAAATATTGGAAATATATCTTTAAAAATATTTTTTTGATTTTTTCTTTTTAATCAGAAAACATATCGATGTATTATGTTATGTTCAGAGATGTGCAAAATACTTTCAAAAAAGTATTTAAATTCAAAATACAAATACTTTTGAATTTTTGTATTTCAAATACAAAATACTAAATACCAATCAAAATGGTATTTAAGTACAAAATACAAAATACGTATTTTCAAAATACTTTTTAAAATACTTTTTACAAATAGTCGAACAAGGTGTAAGACAAGGGTATTCAATATTTCCAGCACTCTTTAACTGTTATATACAGCGAGCCATTGATGAATTGATAGAAGAAATGAAGAACTGGACAAGAGTATAGATAAATGGAGAAAGGGTTGACATGATTCGATATAGCACTGCTTGCAGATAATGAAGATGAGTTGAATAAAGCCTAAGGAAGAACTGTCACAATACAACATAAAAATAAATAAAGACAAAACAAAATGTATGGTTGTTCGAGGAGATGAGCCGACTGCGAAAATTGTCATAAATAAAGTGAGTATCAAGCAGGTTAGAGAATTCCTGAACTTGGGCTGCAGAATAAATCAGGATGGATACTCCGAATCTGAAATCGTATGGAATACTGTAACATCATATTATATACAGGACTGCTCCAGACCCTTCTTAATCGTCTTCAGATGGTTTTTAATGTTGCCTCCGAATCATTTACAAAGAGAATCAGAGCTGCCACATCACCTCACTGCTAAGAAGTCTACACTAGCTGAGAGTCTCAGAGAGAGTGGTGTTTAAACTGTGTCTCACTGTCCACAAGGTAGCTCACCACCACTGAGCTGTTCCGCTGACAAAAATTTGAGACGAAGACTGTGCTCAGCTTCTAATGCCGTAAACAAACTCGTAGAATTCAATATTGCAAATACCTCTAAATTTGCAGAAAGGAGAACCAGAGTCGCAGCGCCAACTGCCTGGAACAGATTGCCTGGAGACAAAGTTGAAAACGCTACTGTTCAGGAGAAATCACAACGCCGTTGATGAAAATTTCATCATGGATCATTAAACGGCGTCATGTATAATTTGTTCAATCATCATTATTATGTGTGTATATCTCAAATATGGAGTACTGTAATGGAAACGTTGTATTCGTAATTCAACAAATTGACAAAAAAAGCTTGCGTACGCGCATATCAATTAATGGCAGATTTTTTTTTCAAACAGATAAAAAGGTATTTTGTAAAAGTATTTTGTGTAAAATATATACTATACTATATACTATACCATCACGGCATATCCCACAAGTGGGGTAGCCAGCAGATCAGCTGCATGTTAGAAACATGCAAACTGTCCTCTTCGTGCCAATATAAAATCAAGACATTCAGGATGGGTGGCAAACCTCATCGCTGAATTTAAGATGTAAAATGTCTTATAATGTAAAATACAAAATACTCAAAAAAGTATTTCAATAAAATACAAAATACTTTTTACGAAAAGGTATTTGATATACAAAATGAAAATACGTATTTTGTATTTTGTACTTGTATTTTATATACTTTTATTTCAAATACGTCACATCTCTGGTTATAATACAGAAAAAAAGTGAGAGGACGGCTTTTTGAAAATTCGAAGTTGGTATTTTAAGCATCATCTTAATGTTTATATTATTATCTTCTGTCATACCTTTTCTGTGTCTGTATTTTATATCATAGCTGTCTTGAGATTGTTTCTGTTCCTGAGAGCCATTAGGACTCAAGTGCATTTCTGCCAAAAATGGCAAAATTAAAAAAAAGCGAAAATAGCACAACAGTCGTAAGTCAAGTACAGAAATGCTTAGGGTTATAATAATTGAAGTGCGCATCACTATGCTGTATACTATATACAGCTTATTACTAGTAAAATGTTGAGATTTTATCGATTAAAAAAATTGAATTCGAAAATGACATTTTAGTACTTAAGACTAAATGGCTCTCAGGTACAGGTTTCTACATAAGTGTTGTTGTATCTTTAATTTTACATTTATTTATTTTATGTTTTATTACCTATTTATCTTGTAAAGCCTGCAGTTGTGGGTTGGGATACAGTCTATTACTTTATTCTATTTGAAAATATATCTGTTGTACCTATATGATAAAATATTAGCTGTAGCAATATTATATCAATATTCTATTATAATACGCAATACACGAAAGACATATCACATCACTGAGGTCAAGTGAAATTATGTTGATACAATATCTACAATTTGTGTGTGTGTTTGATCTTTGAATATGGCTAATAAATATTATAATGAATAAATCAAGTTTTTTCGTATACTTACCTATACAATACTAAAATGCTTTGGAACTTATGTAATGATAATAATAATAATAAACATTGTACAAAATATTTGTATAAAAATAATAAGATTACAACAAGGTATAAACGAAAAAAATTGTACAATGGCCGAGTTTATCGCAGGGACGCGATATCTTCCAACTACCCCAATAAAATAAAACAAATAACTAATTGAAAAAACTGATAAAAACCAAAATAAAATAAAAAATTAATATGATCTGTATAAGCCTAAAATAATTATTCTAGATCTCACACTCATTTTCATCCATGAAACTCTTTTATTTAAAAAAAAAAACACAAATACATACTTAGGTACTTACTACATAGAAAATACTTGTTATTTTTATATTACTATCTTATTTTTGCCGCATAATAATTATATTACCTGCAATAAAGTTAATTCACGAAATGTATAATAATACTATTGAAATCATTATATATACTTAGATGAGTATCTCGAACCCAGACGAGTCTTACAAATATGAAACCATCTTCCGCCACCGTATTATGCCAATGTACTGTAGCAAGGGCTACATTTCTATGGTCCCAGGCGTGCATCGACCTTTAG
The DNA here is from genome assembly GCA_947579605.1 of Athripsodes cinereus. Lineage (NCBI taxonomy): Eukaryota > Metazoa > Arthropoda > Insecta > Trichoptera > Leptoceridae > Athripsodes > Athripsodes cinereus. Next base: position 11,230,651 of record OX388322.1, read on the forward strand.
ATAATGATAAGCAAAATCCACGAGTCACAATTGGATGATTAGGTAATTGTTACATTATCAGATCAGGCTCGTGGATTGGAGGTTGATTACCATCTGGGACAGGACACTCTTTCGCCGACCACTGGACGATCTTGACCTCGCCTCCCGCGCGTATCGTGTTGCTTGCATATCCATCCACGTGAGTTAAAAAGTATAATATTTTTTTGTAAGAACTCAAATATAATTACTAACCCTTCAGGAATTAATTATTATTATAGTAGAAAAGTAAAAATAATAAACTCGTTTTGTACTTCTAACTAGAAGAAACAATCTTTTATTATATTCATTTTTATATTCACTTTGCAAAACTAGAACATAGCATTATTACTTACAAGCGTATGTAACCCGGCATCGCTCGGGTTTAATTAAATAGAAAACCTTGCAAAAACATGGGTTAAACCAACAAAATCTTATTGAAAAAAAATGAAGCACATGGATAAAAGAAGTAAAAAGCTCTTCCCAATGAGAAAACTTAATTTTTGACTCCCTACATGCCCATATTTAAGCAACAATAAATAGGTAGGTACCTACATCATAAAAAGCATTGCAAATCTCTACTTAATGAAAAATCTTGAAGTTTGATACCTCACATGCCCATATTTAGGTAAAAAAAAATAGGTAGGTACCTACATCGAAAAAAGTGCTAAAAACCTCTTCCCAATGAAAAATCATGAAGTTTGATACCTCACATGCCCATATTTAGGTAAAAAATAGGTAGGTACCTACATCGAAAAAAGTGCTAAAAACTTCTTCCCAATGAAAAATCTTGAAGTTTGACACCTCACATGCCCACATTTATGTAAAAAAATAATAAGTAGGTACCTACATGGAAAAAAGTACTAAAAACCTCGTCGCGATGAAAAAGCTTGAAGTTAAGAAATCCCACATATTGGTAGGTACCTACATGGAAAATTGCTAAAAACCTCTTCCAAATGAAAAATATGTGAGCTCGACACCCCGAACGCTCATATTTTATTTAGAAAAATAGGCGGGTACCTACGTGCAAAAACTACTAAAAACTTCATCTTAATGTAAAAACTCGAAGATTGTCATCCCAAATTTCTATAAGAAAAAAAGGGTAAATATCCCATTTCGCGAAAAAATTGTAGGCACATTAATGTTAAAATATAATTGTCCACATTCGAATTTGTATTTTTGGTTTGCAGTACATAAATGGGTATTTGAGTGATTTTCTATGAAATTAAAAAAAAGTCAAGAATAAATTGTCACAATTGTCTATATTCCCAAATAAACCTTAAAAAATGGATTATCTGCATCCTTCAATATTCAAGAATATTTAACTATCAAATATTTCGTAATGCATGTAAAAAATATTAGGTGAAAATAAATAGGTTCCCACTCATTGAAAAATCATTTAACATTATTTATGGATTTTATAGGTAAAACTATTATTATTCTACAGTATAGTTTTCTATGGTTTCATAATGTCTTCCATTATGAAAATAGCCCAATATGTCAAAAATATGCAATTTTTATTCACGTAATTCAAGAGCTTTTCTCATTAGCAAACACAATATTTTATTACGAAAATAAACCCTAATTATTTAGTTTCAGAATTGTTGTGTTTATTGTTACATCCATTTTGAAATTAATTCAATACAATGAAAAATGTTTGACTGTGAATATTGCTCTTTACTAAACCTTGCATATATTCTTCATACATTTTGTGGCTAATTTTGTGACATAGTCGCATTAAAATTAAAATATCTTTATCAATATGTAAGATATTTTAAATGTTTTTAGCCTTAAACCTGCCCAGAAGATGAGACCTCGTATAGAGTGTATTATTTTACTTCGGTCTTTCCTAATTTCCGAGTCCATTAAGGACATACATACATACATACGAACGGACTCAAATATTTATGTGTGGATTATACATATGTAATTAATTATTTTATATCGCCTGGTGAGATATTCTATATTCCTTGATAGGAGTTGGATTAAACATATTTACATTTATATTTCCATTTTAATTATACCACATCACTTGCGATAAATGGTAACTAGTAACTCTCTAGTGCGATAGTACACTAAAAAAGAAAGAAGAAAAAAAATTAATCTACTGTATGAGAGACAGAATTCGATGAATATAATAATTATACATAGAGAATTGCACTAATAATTCAGGGATCATGGTAGGTAAATAAAACAATTATTGGTCTAAAGTATTTATTTTAATTTCCATATTCTTTCCTTAACCATTATATTTTGATAAAACATTAAATGTTATCAACTTTAACCATGTTCTTACTAATTTTTTTATGGAATTTATGAGAGTAAATAATACTACATCATACAATACAGAAAAAAATACAAATAGAATCATAAGCAAATGCAAGACTTAATTCACTGTAAAACTTGAAGCTTTCGGAGAAAATAGACAATCCGATGACGAATATTAATGCACCTAAATAAAATACTTTATTTTCATCCAATAATAATCTTCGTATGGAGAATCCACGAAGATAATATTATGTTGATCACCCAGTTCCCTAAAATAATAACTAATTTTTTGATTAAAACATGTCTGTACCTGAGAGCCATTTAGTCTTAAGTACTAAAATGCCATTTTCAAATTCAATTTTTTAATCGAAAAAATCTTAACATTTTACTATTAATAAGCTGTATATAGTATATACAGGTTATTACATAGACCCTATAGTATAGACCCTAAGCATTTCTGTAATCAAGACTCACGACTGTTGTGTTATTTCCGCTTTTTTAGTAACTTTGGCATTTTTGTCAAAATTGCACTTAAGTCTTAATGGCTTAAGGTCCCCCAATCGAAAGACGCTTTATGCTAACCTTAGAAGCAACCATCTTTTTGGGATCTCATTTTTCAGATCTCAAATGGATCGCGATCTCCCGTCTAAATGGCGCTGGAACAATATTAAGTTCAAATTGATTGGTTTTGTCATCTGCACCCAAATCCGGTTAAACAATAAAAAAAATAGTAAATATTGTAAACATTTGAAGTGTATAAATCTTTTAGAAAGCAATAATACGATAGTCCCACTTTGTAATATCTAAAATCATTTTACACATCCAAATAGGAGTGTGTTCAACACAAACTACAGTATAGAGTGCATCATTAATGAACTATAAGTGATATTTTTGCCATAGCTCTATTATAGATACCCGAAATATTTTTGCATAATACTCGCAATGTAAATTGATAAGTTTCCCATATACTTTTTATTTTGTTTTTTATTTTATCTAAAAGAAATGAATTTGATTCAATAAATTACAAATACATGTCTATAATGGTAAAAAGTAATACTTCAGAATCGCAATATGGAAATAAGTCAATAAATTTAATGTTATTTAATTATTGGTTAAATCAAAATATTATTCATACTGACATATCTTCAACATGAAGTACAATAATTATATATCTGTAAGTATTTTATACATAACAAGAATAAAGTTAACCAGATATATTATTTATGATAATTAATAACAGTTTATCAGACTAATAATTTTGATTAGATATTCTCTAAAAAAACACCATAGGTGTCCCACTCTGTGGTCAGTTAAGATTTAGGCACCTACCTACTCAGTGTGCCATTATGGTGAACCTTATTCAAAAAGTAACTATAACTCCATAATAAATTCAATCAACTTTAATTTGGCACAATTATTTGACATCAGTATGTGAAGGAGAGATAAAGTGACCTTCAGAAACACCTACCAACTCCCATAGATAATAATAGCTACTTAATAATGATAAAAGTATATAAAGCCATAAGAGCTACTAGGCGCTATTGAGGGTAACTAATTGATCTATTCCTTACACTGTGATGTAAAAAAGTTATGAAATATTAAAGTTTATTGCATAAAAAAAATGAGTTAGGGTGACTCTCAGAATAAGGCTGACTCTAAGGGCACATTGAAAAAATTGGACCTTAATTATTATAATAGAAATATAAACCATTATTAACATTAAGTAGAAATATAAGATAAAGTTTAATAATAATATGTATACTTAATGTATATTGTAATGAAGCTACTCGTGCAGAATTCAGCGGAAACAAGTTTATTAAGTGAAAAGGGAGAGAGTTACATAGGATAAATTTGTAAAATTATTAACTTTTATTGATCAATATTAAAATTGTAATGTAAACATAATATCTTTGTATGAAAGGTAAAAGGGGACGAATCGAAAAACACTATTCCTCAGGAGAGCACAATATTCAAAATATGAGATTTGTTATGCATTGAAATAAATAGTGTCTAATGTGCAAATATTAACTCGTTCTTTTTCCCACGATGCACATTATGACTAATATTTAATGATAAATGTAGTGAACTCTTTTTCCTTTTGCACACAGATATTTTCTGATTAGATAAGTAAATATTAAATTATAATTTGTTGTGCTTTTACCTTTATTAGTTGATAAATTTCATTATGAATTCATACCTACATATGACATGAGAGGCTGAAAAGGTGAGTACGAAAATATGACCTGAAAAAGGAACTATATGATAAACAAACTACATATTAATAATTTGATTTATGTTTGAAAACAGTTAGTAAGTAGGCATAAAAATAAATTTCATTTTATTCTCTAAAGTTATTTTATCCAACATATTGCTGAAGATTTTTTTATCTTCTCTTTTTTTTAAGTCTTCTCCTAGAGCTTATTTTTTATAATACCTCCCACATACCTATTACAAATCCAAAAAATCGCATGAAATATTTTCTCGGTTTATCTGGATGGTCTATTTATTCTTAAATTTCACTTAATCACAATCAAATAGCACAGCTCATCAAGAACAAACATACAGTAATAGATCTTCACATCATAAAATATAATACTCAAAAGAAGTATATGAACATAGCTAAATATAAGGATAATAATTGTGGTTATTCAATTTCCTAATTTATAATTTGTAAGAAAGTTTTTCTTATGGTTGGTATGAATCAATATATCACAAACAATTGATTAATATAGATAAATATTGTTGAATTATTTTTATTTTGGCATGCTCTAAAATATCAATTCATTAGGACATTAAAGTCATCATACATTTTTTGCTGTTAAATATTATTATATAAAAATCAAATTTTAATGTAGTATTTTATCGGTATTGATTTTGTAAAACTCCTATTTATAAACGACAAATAAAAATGTGATTTTGAATCCTGGGTAACTATAATAAAGTTACAAGTACAACTCTAAATGACATTTTTATTAATACTTACAAAGCTTAAGCAAGAAATAGTTCATTATAATAGCTGTTTATTTTAGAAATATCAAAAAAATATTTTCATATACAATGCTGTAAGCGGTAATTTTAACTTTTAAATTCTATTTTCTAAACAATAAATGTCATATTATAGTTGATCAAAACATAAATATATTTTGTGCATTCTCTATTAATGTTCATTTTCATGAATTTGTGCATTGTAAACTTATGTTTGTATAGGAAATGTATACTTCCTACATGCACCCACAAATATAATACCACAAGATAAAATTGAATATTGTATGTTGATAATTATTCTTTGAGCATCTACTTTCCATCACTTTATAAAAATATCAATATTTATATTATAATTTATTATACCTACTCTTATCTAATATTCAGAAGAAGTCACTTAGGTATTTTTTCATTGATTATATATTTCTTAGATGAATTAATTTAAAAAGAAGTATCCTTCATTAAAAGAGCTTTGAAAATATAAATATCTACTTACTTCTGGTTGTAAATCCGAGACGTTACTCTCAACTTTGCAACCATCTAAGTATATTATGCATGTTAATGTCTTCAAATAAGAAGATTAATATTAATCAAATGTTCAAATGTATGTAAACATTTTTTTTTATTCAGTTTCACACATACTCCTCGCATTTAGGATTTGATTTTGTGTCAGCCATTATCTGAGATGGCTCTGATGAGACACAAGCGCCAATGGACCGAGTCTCATACCCTATGCAAAGAGCCAAGTATCCGTCCGGCTGTACGCAGTTGAATCGAGTAATACTTTCACCTCATATACCTTATTTACCTGGGGGTGGGGGCAGTGACGGCTAACATAATAATGTAGCGGAATATAATAATTATTTTTAAAAAATACTAAAATATAATGATTTAAGATAAAAGTGTCTTAAATAATCTTAGATGTAATGAAAAAATGCAACTGATTTAATTAATTAATACCATTTATCTTTTCATCAACTGGCAATACAGTATACATCTACATGTACTATGCAGTGATGTCATGTGATGTTGTAAATTAATACAATATTCTTACCAAAATAAATAAGACTAAAATATGCGGGGTATTTTTGGTTGTATACAAGTTATTCTAACAATTCCAAAATAATTGTATAAGGTCTAAAAATTACATATCCTTTTAAAGATCTTATAATTTACCCTAATACAAATTTAACTACTTGCAAATTTATTACAATTTGAAAAATATTTGTCACTTGGACAGGAATCACTAAACTGTGGACCATAAAACTTAAAAAAAATTACTATTACAGGTCATACAATAAATGTATTACTATCTCCCATACATACTCCATAGGTTCAATCCAAAGACTATTATAGCAATGACTAGTAATGCAGAACTAATTTTCTCAACAACAAAAAAATGCTACAAAATTAACAATAAGGAAACAAACGTTTGCTGTTTCACTCCATAATATTAAGATGTTAATGGTCTCACTATAATACGGAAGTATTGTACATCGTATATAGGTACCTAAAACGGTAAAGTCATAACATGTGGAACGTTTTTGAACCAATGCTTGTTTAAAACTGATTGATATGAAATCATTTTCATCAGAGAAATTAAATATGTCAGTAGGCTTGATAAATTGACTTTTTATATAAGATCCATTGTTTGGTGATCCCTAATCATAGAATTAATAATTTAAAACTGGTAAGGTATAATAATAGGTATATCATACATATATCTACTTTATCTATCTTATGAAGTAGGCTAAAAGGAACATACATACACCTCACTATTTACAATAATTGCCTTCCCTAATACATGTTATCTTACTCAGCACCTAATTAATAATACCTTCCTATAATATTTATCATCAACATAACACCACAAACTTTTTTAAACATATAATCTTTTCTCATTGATTACATTTCCATATCATAATTTATAAAATATAACTGATGTTAGTATGATTTTATTTATTGTTCTAAATAAGGTGTGTAATACTTCAATGTAAAAAATATGTACCTACCTGTTATTATTAAAATGGGGCACCAGATAAAATTCTATTCAATTTATAAGCTTTATGACGATTATTCATATTAACACAAATAAAATTTGTAATCCTCGTTAAATATTTTGGTACTATGACATATACCATTCTTCATCCCCCCAAAGTTTTCCTATACAGATGTAAAGTATGATAAAACATACCAAGGATATGATTGGTCTGAAAACTATCAAAATGGAATCAGCATCTAATGATACAAATTAATGTACATACATAATTCCATATCTGTCTAGTTCTATCCACCCGAACATCTTAAAAGGTAACAGAGACCTTTAATATTCCAGTTCAGAGTACAGTATTACATATACTCAAGAATATTCTCTCAAATGCCATACACATACCTACAATATAATATATAATGTAGGTATTACAACCATTTCATTTACTGTGTGATGGTACTGATAGTATGTGGAGCAGCTGGTGTTGGTGATTCAGTTTTAGTAACCAGCAATGGGATAGTGTCGGTGGATTTATTCTCTTGTCCACCCGCTACTACTGGATCCACTAGGCTTCTTGGAGCAGGAGCAGTTTGTTCTCCATTCCATACTTCTCCTCCAGTAGCATATGGAATGTATGGAAGGACCCGGGAAAATCGATAGAATATGAATAAATGCTAAAAGAAAGTTAATCAATTATAAGCCACACAAAAATAAAAACATTATGTACAGCTAGGTAGGTACTGTTATTTATTATAATAAATTATTATTTACCATTCCAATCCACAAGAATGCAAATGTAAATGGTGGCATTGGTTGGTTAGCATTCTCTATAGCAACAACTCCCATCAGCCAACTGAGACAGAAGAGTGGCTGAAGTATCAAAGCCAAGTTTAGTCCCGCTCTCAATTCCCCCACACCTTCAGGCTCTGCACTCTTCCAAGACAAATTGTCCATAGATAAAGTGCTCATGTCTATTCTCAAACTTCCACTTGCATACAAGGATGCATCTCTGTGATCGGACATGTCGAAAATCTGAAATACAAAATTATGAGCTGTGAATATACCTGCACATTAATTAATAACATTACAACATCTATTCAAATCCACTAGTCAATGGGTGACCAAAAATCTACTACAACTACTACTATACCATCACGGCAAATACAACAAGTGGAGTAGGTACCCGGTAGATCAGCCACATATAATAAACATGCAAGCTACCCTCTCTGTATCAACAAATTAAGACATTCAGGATGAGTGGCACACCTCATAGCTGAATTTTAGATGTTAAATGCTTTTCCAATACCTGCCTTTTATAGTTCACTGGAAAACGTACAAAAAAGAGTGGGAGACCTATTCTTTGCTGTAGGTTATACTTTTAATTAAGTTATGCAATTCAGCATGGTTATGAATAATTTTACACTCGATATAAGTCGCCTATATAGTCTTTTTGTCGCACAAATAGTATTAGTCAGATTATTTGTTAGTCGACCATTTGCTTTTCTAATCAGCCATTAATATTTCCCAATATTACCTACGGTTGATTAACTAACACCATCATAAGATATATCTTTAGGGAATTGTGAAATATCATGATAGTCATAATATACCTAATTTATTGTAGGTATAAAATTTACCTGTGGTACAGAACAACTTAGCATCCAGGAAGTTCCTTCCACAATGTTCCCCTCCTCATACATTTTGCCTTTTAAATTAGTCTCATTATTCAAATTCACATTGGGGTCTGTGCGTCGTGAATCAACGCTCATGAGAGAATTATTGCTGGTATACTTAGCAGCTGAAAAGTATATAAATAAATAATTATTATTAAATTTATACAAAAATGCCACAATACAGTGGAAAACCCAATTTCCGATTGTTAAATAACATGATACTTTTAAGCAACTAACTTAACTTTTATAATCTACAATATAAAATAGTTTAACAAATCTTACATGGAGCATTAGAGTTTTGTCTTGCAACAGCCTGAGCTATTCTTGCCTGGATGTTAGTTGCCAACCCCTTCTGTCGCTTATCAGTTGCAGCTCTTAATCCGATTATCGCTACCAGTGTATTCCCAATGATGAGGGCCGTCCCGGGAAACATCAGTCCGAGAAGCATGCCTCTTTCAAGAGACATCCAACAGTAATCGATTGTCTCATATCTCTCCATTGATATAGCATAGAAAAACTGCAATCAAAATCAGAATGATAAATCACCCGACCGTGTACTAAATGCTAGATTCCTCCACAGCACTATCAATATGATGAAGTATCTTTTAAATGGTCCACATGATAAGTGTTTTTCATCAATAAATATGTTACCAACAACACTATCCTAGCTCAAAGACTTGTTACAATGAATCAATTAATTAATTATAAGAAATACGGGTTAGTTGAAAGAGATTGCACCTTTACAATAAACTCTGTATATTGATGTATAGTGTATTGCTACACTGAATTGCTCAATGTAGGTACATTAAAAAATAAATAAATATATTAACTTATAACCAAGTCTTTCATAGCACCAACTGTCAATCTAAGGATAATATTCTATCTAAAAATCACATGACACCGTGCGGCACTTCATGCGTGAGTTTGCATATAAAAGTAGTTGAGTCATGAAACTATTCACAAAGAATTCTATTCTATTCGGTCTAAAATTTTTATAGACTAATAAAAAACTGCTTTTTAATCATAAGTTCATCAGTTATGCTATTACATTTGTATGGAGAAGTATTGTAAAACTAATTCTTCCTTAAATAGTGAGGTAACTTAAAAGATTATTACCAAAACTAAAGCAGCGGGTAATCCATAAGCAAAGAGATAATTGTATCTGAGGTTTGGTACTTTGCCCTTGGTGACATTATCCATAATGAGGAAGCAATACACTGAGATCCAAGAGGCACACACCAGGTGAAGATAGTGCAGTAACAAGGCAACCACCTCACATCTCAGATGATTGGATGTATCCTACAAGAAAAATATTAATATTCAATTAAAAGTCTATTATCTAGTTAATGTGCTTCCCAAAAAGTTATCGATAACTATTGTCTCTTCTTTCCACTCCCAAAATCTATCGCAAATATAATTGAAAAATTGCTGGGAAAATAATTGATACTTTTTTAAAGCAACTTAGTCGGGAAAGTTGACGCAGTGCATAGACAATCACCTAATACTATAATAGTGGAATTGACGGTATGTGTGTGCTAGCAAGACGAGTGATTGATGTGTGCGTGTGTGTTTGTGTTTTTCATATTATTGAATAAAAATTGAAATAATGTATGTATATTAATTGTGACGCACGGTTTTTGGATGACGACTGAGTGAAATGTTTTATTTTTTTTTTCTACTTTGAATGGAACCAGATGATATTCATTATGTCGAACATGTGCTGTATATTTGATAACTATCCCACTTGACAGAGATTATATGAGTAAATAATTGCGCAGTCGGTTATGCAGTATGGAATAATAGGATGGGGACGAATATATTCTACCAGTTTGAAGCCACTTTACATCATACAGCGAAAAATTATTAAGATTATATTGCATAAGCCGAGTGATTACCCATCTGACCAACTGTTTTCTGACTTTAGAGTATTAAGATTGGACACAATATTATAGGAGACAAGCTGTACTGCGTATTTGTAAGGAATACATAACTGATCCGATCCACCCGGTGGAGTGCATTAGCACATTGCCTCGTCTAGGTGGTCTAATAAATACCAAAAAAAAACACAACGTTTGCGCAAAACCACTACTCCTACCTAGGAGTAAAGTGGTACAATGCTTTGCCGGTGGATTGCAAGGATCTAGCAAATATTGGTATAGCTAAGTTTAAGTTAGCTTTAAAAAAGTTAATGAAGTAGATTTTTCTTTTCTTTGGGTATAGATTATTGATTGAAAATATTGTACCTTATTGTTATTTCATTTATATTAACATGTTTATTTTTGTACGATGTGTTTTTTTTTCTTTTCAAGTTTATGGAAAGTTTCAGGATTTATTCTGGTTATGTTTTTGATAGTGTTTTCTTTTTATTTACTTTTGTATTGTTTTGTAATATTGTAACAATGTAACTCACTTCAAAACACGAGATTTTTCTCTTTTTGAAGTTGAGTCATTGAAAAATAATGTTTTATTTATATGTATTTGTTAACTATGTAAATATGTTTTAAAAAAATTATAAATAAATAAATAAAAAAAAAACGTTATTGATAATATGGTTGTGTTCACTTACCTGTATACCCAGTAACATCGTAGCATTTGTAATAAAGAGACAGGATATCAAATTCATCTCCACAGGAAACATTTTAGTAGTTCTGAATCCCTTCTTCTTCGTAAGCACCCATCCAGTAGTGGTCATAATGACAGAACATATCCCAGTGGCTACAAGGAAGGGGGCATTCCACCTGCCCCTTGCGTAGCTGGCATGGCCTCCCATACCTGCTCCATTAGATCCGTAATAGACATACTCCACACTATCAATCCGGTCTCTTTCTCTAAGATCACTATCTGATAACCAGTTACTGGGAAGCTCTACTTCAGGCAGAATGTCTGGAACAGGAGATTCTGTCTGTCCAGCACCTGCGTAAAATTTAACATATATGAATATTGAGTTAGTTGGAAGAAATAGTGTATTTGCAATAAACTCATCCTCTGTATATTGATATTTAACATAAATGTAATTTTGTTTATGATTGCTTGTAATCAGTATACAATACAAAATAAATAAATAATTTTATTTTGTGAAATCCTCTATTTTATCTTTAATCTCAAAAGGTCCGACCATATCTCCCAGTATCGGCATACTCTGAAATGGCTAACAGTGTGTCAAAGACGTGAACTTCATATTTTATCTCTTGTTCATAAAACACTCTATTCAACGTCTTTTCCTTACTATTTGAAAGAAAAATTCGAGTATCTAGCGAACCATGGTCTACCACTGCGTTCCAACAACGAGCGTCTTCTGGCAATTCCTACACATAACACCAATTTATTTTCTCAATCATTCTCAGTATGTGGTGCTCGTTGCTGGAATAATCTCCCTTCTTCTCATAGAATATCTCAATCTTTTAATGGGTTTAAATACGCTGTCAAGAAGTATTTATTGTCTTCTAACTCAGCATCCGTCCCCTAACCCCTTCCCGATCCCTTTGGAGTGTTAGGTGTGTGAATTGTAGTTTTTTTAAAAAAAAATTTAAACTAATTTGTGTGGCTATTTTTTATAATGTTTGTGTTTTTGTTATTATTATTTCTATTTCTGTTTAGTGTTAATGTGACGTGGTTAGATGGAAGAAATCACTATATAGTGATAATCTCGCCACTGCACATCATCACATTTTTTCTTGTGTATATATTGCTTTATTTTATTTGTTATATGAATGATGATGTGCAAGAAGAATAAAATAAATAAATAAATAAATATATAGAATATAACTCTGACCATTATCTATTGTTTGACTGTTTAATAAGGCATTATAATTATATTCATTCACTAGAACTCCTATCTAACAACTAACAATTATATAAAAAAAAATAAAAAAAATACTACAACTTACCATTTTTTTCAGATTCATACACAATCATTTCAGGATTGGGGAATATTGGAGCGTTCTCTGGATCATTATCATACATCATAGAGGATATGTTGTTATTCCGTTCCTGCTGCATGGAGTAGTCTGCATCGTATGAAGCAAAGTAATCTTCATTGGGAGAGGTAATGTCATCTGGAGGATAGAGATTCTTTATGGTGGATTTATGGGAATGGGACTTCTTTATTTTAAAACCGGCTGCATTTCTTGTTCTGGCTTCAGAGTGCAAACTTCTCATTTGGCCATCTTTACTCAAGGCCACCTCAGTCAGGGGTATGGTTTTATTAAATCCCAATGCTGGAAATTAAAGAAGAAAATTTATTGAACACACTCAGTAGGTACATACTTTTTATAATTCATGTAGATACATTTTCCAACACACAATGTTGGAGAAACCTGATAAGGCACAGAGAGAAGAAGAATCGCTTTATATATTATTTTATTGTTATAAATTAAAATAAGCTTTACTGCACAAAAGTAAAATGGTGTAAATGGTGGACTAATCGCCTTAAGAAACTTTCTTATAACCAACCAAAGTTATATTGTTATATTTATTTCTTGAAAGAAATGCCTTCTGTTATTTTTTGAGATAATATAATAAGGAAGATACAATTAAAAAATCAAAGTCAGTTAGTAAAATAAAACAATACAAGGATACAGAATAGAGATTTTCTAATGATTAAACTTGAGCTTGTTTTCAAGATTTTTTAAAAAATGAACTGGATTGAGATTTCGATGACTCTTTTTAATAAATAATTATAAAACTCCTCGCATTACTTGGTATTACCAACCAACTTGGTACCTTGATTGGCCTTACCAACACAAAATTGTTGCATCAAAACAATTCAGAATAATAATTAAACGATACTTTACCATTTGCACTGATTTGAGGTGGGTGTGATAAGAATAGAAATATCCAACATAAAGTTAATGTCATCCTAAGCTGCTTCCAAATGAATTCTATTAGTTTCTGGTCCATAGTTATGTGATGTTGATTATTGATGTAGAAAACCTGAAAATAGATTGATCAATATATTATCTATCCGCAATTTATGTTGGTCATGAATGAGATTATGAGGGGCTACACTCCGCAAAAACCTGGAAATATTTTCTGTTATACAGAAGTGACTATATGATTACAGCTGGGCTATGTTTTAAGAATGTCTAATGAAAACATAGATTTATATGTACTAAAGTACGAAGTAATATACCTAATTCTATGAATGAAAAGAGTATTGTTTTCATATCCACATGATCTGTGATGGTCTAGTCTAGGTCTAGATATATTATTATCATTCCATATCAAAGTGTATACAAATAATAGTAAAGGAATAACTACCTAATTATACCTATATATTTCTTGAATTAACATTTATATGTACCTACTAAAGTACGAAGTAATATAATTCTATGAATGAAAAGAGTATTGTTTTCATATCCACATGATCTGTGATGGTCTAGTCTAGGTCTAGATATATTATTATCATTCCATATCAAAGTGTATACAAATAATAGTAAAGGAATAACTACCTAATTATACCTATATATTTCTTGAATTAACATTTATTTAGTTAAAATAATATTAATTATTGCATAATGTTAAAAAAATCATCAATTGTACAATTCAACGTACAAAAGACGAGTTTATTGCTATATCTTCCAACTAACCCTATCCGCACCTATACTGTAACAGAACCTAAACATGACCAATGATAGGTATACTTATTTTATTATAGGTACATTAATTTAGTTTAGGTATTTACAATAGTCAATGATATTATACTATTTTACTATTGAACATGACACAAATATTTATTTCTCGGAATACCTACCCATTAGTTTCTAATAAAACTATCTTTAAAACTCAAGGCATCATTAACTTCGACACAAAGGAAAGCACATAATACATGAAGTTTTATCACACCTATTGTTTTAACAAAGCTTTAGAAATATGAGCGGCAAATCCCTGTAAAGTTTTTACGAGTATATTCCCATTATGACTCATCCCATTCCACAAAAACAAAATAATATTAATAGCTATTTAACACTTTTATTATTAAAAATTACAATGTAAGAATTATATATTGTTTACAAAATATTATTTCTCATATTCATAATTAGCATGCGTAATAACTTTCGACGCCAATAGGAAATTGCCGTACTTGAAAACAAAATAATAGCGCATAGTCCAAATTATCTAACTGGTAATAATGTAGGTATTTTAAAAGTAGTGATAATATGCAAAATTATAAATCTTAGTATAGATATTCTCGAAAAAAACATACTACATCCTACAATTGATAAGTTATTTAAATGATTCTGTTGATACATATTATTTATATTAATCACATTATATTATTATCTACACGTTCTTTCTTTCTATAGAATTCCTGTCAAAAAAAGTTGTCTCACTTTTATCTGTCGCTGTTAAAGTGTCCGTTAAAAGGCTGGTATTTATAAAATATCATAAATAAAATAAGACATTTAACATCTGCAATTCAGTGAGGTATGCCACCCATCCAAAATGTCCTTACTTTTGTTGGAACGGATAGGACAAAGTGCATGCAGTTGGTCCACTGGCTACCTCACTAGAGATTAATGAATTAATGAGTATATTACTAGACATACCTATTTATATCCAATTTAATACCGTGATGGTATAGATTATACACAGAGAGAAAAAATCATAGTTTTCACTTTAAAATAAACCTTCGTACAAAAAGGTGATTGGAAGCCTGACGGTAAGTCAGGTAGTAGTAAGTAGTATAAGTAGTAGGTACTTACTCTATCTTTAAAATTCAAGCATTTTGCTTCCAGTGAGTATCTTAAGACTGTTAAGAGGTGTGTTTGGATTTATTACAAACTAATTATCATCTTAAATAAGATTGGCGACGATAATTTAAATCTAAAACTTCGACAAAGAATGATTAAAGCTTACATATGGTCAGCTCTATTATACGGGAGTGAAACATGGACTCTGAAAGTAAACGTGATGAATCGGTTAGAAGCATTCGAAATGTGGATACACCGAAGAATGCTTCGTATACCTTGGACCGAAAAAGTCAGTAACATCGAAGTACTTAGGAGAGCCAGAGCCAGGAGAGAGCTGTTGTCGATTGTCAAAGTGAGGAAGGTCTCATATTTGGGTCACGTGCTGCGTGGGGAGAAGTATCGTCTCATCCGCCTTATATTGGAGGGCAAGATAGAGGGAGGACGGGGAGTTGGCAGAAAGCAGATGTCCTGGCTGCGCAACATTAGGGAGTGGACCGGAATACGGACAGTGGATGACCTGTTCAGAGCAGCACAGGACAGGGAGGTATTCGCCGGAGTGATCGCCAACGTCGGGGGGACCTGACATGGCACAGAAAGAAGAAATAAGATTACTTTGATGGGATGAAAATTATAATTTATATTGTAAATAAATAATAAAAAAAAAAACATCTGCTACCAATATTTTAATAATTGCTTCTGCGTAAGTAAACTAACAAAAGAATTCAAAATCAAAATAAACAAGCTACCTATCAACCAATACCCGCCAATGTACATTGGACATCACATTAATTTCTACTTCATGTTCATTTTTATCATATACGAGAATTTGACAATAAGCAAATTTCTTTACCGCCTCTCCGCGCTGTGAAGTACCTACACTAATTCTCGGAATTCTAACACAAAAACAATAACAGGCAAGTAAATAAATACGTAGATATAATATTTTATTACTTCTGCATAAATCCGTTCTCAACATTGACGAATTAATTATTAGTTCCCAAGTACATTATTGTAGGTGTGTAGTTATTGTAGTAGGTAGGTACATAATATATTTGTTTTTAATTCTTTATAGTAAACAAGTAATAAGACATAATAAGACCATGGAATCGCCGACAAGCAAGTTTTCGAATATTCTGTGAAAGCAAACACTTGTTCGTAAAACATCAATTCCACATTAAAATCTTCAACACCAATCTCGAATGTTATATTGATCCGGAGAGAACAACTTGCATCTTTAACAGATGCAGTTAGTCTCCTGACTACCCCACTTATGCTGATGTTTTAGATGGGTAGTAATAAGGAAACCTATGCACCCTGAATAAAATTTAAATAAATATTTGAACGCGTTATAAAATTAGATACATTATTATGTATTGCATAATAGGTAGGTACTATACAATCACGCCGTATCTTAAATGAGGTAGACAAAAAAAAACACCGTGTATATTTATTTAATATATTCACTTCTGTTGTTTCCTATACATTCATGCAATTTCTCATACAAGCGCGCCAATTTCTCTTACTCAACACGAAGCCATCCTTGAGAATTTGATCTACGTGGTCTAGCCATGTAATTCTCGAACGTCCGCGAACTCTCTCATTCGGATAAATATACCGTCTTATAATAATTACAATTATTATACTAATCCTGAGCATGATACGTAATCAACCCACTATAAGAGATGCCGTGATATTACCTAAATATATAATGTTTAGGTAAATTGAAATAAATAAAATAGCGTTACGTATTGAAATACTTTCATAATACCTGTAAGGGTAGATACTAATAGGTACGTAACTCATCTTTAACCAATGTTATTAACACAATAATAATAATTATATCACGTTTTACGACATTTAGCATCTTCAATTAAGCGATGAGGTGTGCCACCCAACCTGAATATCTTAACTTTCATTGGGATGGAGAGGACGGCTTGCATGTTTATTACAAGCAGTTGGTCCACGTCCACTGGCCACTCCACTAGTGGGAGATGCTGTGATGAAATGGATTGTTTTTACTAATTAAGTAGGTATAGGTATCTATACCTACTGCCTTTTGAATTTTTTAATCAATGATTTTTTTCTCTCTGTCTCTAATCTATAGATACCATCACGGGATTAAATTGGATATAAGCAAGATTGTAATTGCATTCTAATAATAACAATAATATAATTCTTATTATACCATTAAAGAAAGTGATGGAAGGATCGAGTTGTGGTCTGGTGTTCCAGATACACAACACGCATGTCAAGGTGTGGGTGCTTTTTTATCGGAAAAAAAGCACCCACACCTTGACATGCGTTGACTTGACACAATAGCAATGTGTCGAACATGGCTAAAATGCTGGTGCACAATACCATTCTGGTACCGTCACTTACGTATGCAAGCGAGACATGGACGTGGTTGAAGAAGGACGAAAGTGGAATAAATGCAGTAGAGATGCGATCGTTGAGAAGAATGGTTGGTAAAACGCTGCGTGATAGAGTGAAGAATGAGGATATTAGAAGAATGAGCGGATGCAAGAAGACTGTTGTGGACAGAATGCGTGTAAATAAATTGAGATGGTTTGGTCATGTGGAACGAATGAAAGAGGAAAGAATGACAAAGAGGATATACTTATCTGAAAGAGAGGGTGTGAGGAAACGCGGGCGTCCGAGAACCACGTGGCTTGATCACGTGGATCAAATTCTCAAGGACGGCCGCGTGTTGAGTAAGAGGAACCGACGTGCGTGTATGAGGAACTGTATGAATGTGGAGGAAGCGAAGGAAGTGTGTAAAGATAGATCTGTTTGGCGTTCCGTTCTCTCTGCCTACCCCACTTGGGACACGGCGTGAGGGTATAGTATAGTATAGTATAGTATTATACCATCACGGCATATTCCACACAACTGCGATAGCCAGCAGATCAACCGCATTAACATTAACATGAAAACTGTCTTCAATGATTAAAAAAGACATTCAGGATGGCTTGCAACTAGGTATATCTCATCACTAAATTTGTGACATTAATTTATTTATTCAAACACCTACTGCCTTTTATAATTACGACACTCGAAGACTTGTAGAAACTTAAGAAGAGTGGTAGCTAGGAAATTTATTCTTTGCCGGATGCTACACGGTGAAAATTGCATATATGAAAAGATGCCTATTATTTGATTTTATATAAATAACGTATTACATCCGATTTCCACAGTCTGTAGCTCAAGTTCATAATTATTTTAATGATCTTCTCATTAAAAAATTACTAGGAATAAATTCATACTATGATAGTAACAAAAAAACGATGCGAGATGCACAATAGGTAAAATATAATTAGTACCTACCTAGGTAGTTTACATGAAACGCAATCATAATCGAATTTTTGAGACAAAAATGTTGTGACTGCTTTTATAATTAATCATACTTTATAATTAATCATTTAAGTACCTATATTTATTAATATTCACTCTATGCATCAGATATTCTACCAAAAAAGCAAGTAATTCATTAATTAAATAAAATTTATCCTAGAAAATTAAATACAACACGATTCATACCTGAGACGCCTTATTTTAATAAATGTGATAGCTGCATTGCTCACAAAGCATTAATTGCTCACAAATTATGTAAATTCATATATTAATAATATTATCGTTAAATCACAACGAAAATCACTCTTCTCTATATTTTTATTTTTCTCAGACTCAAAATCAATAATACCCAATGAATCCTCAAATAATTTATAGAGCTATGTGTGCTGCGTGTATAGCCAGTACCACAAGATGATTATGTATCTTATATTATTTTTGTATTAATTGCACCGTTGTTTGATTAATATTCATACATCTTGAAATTTGATTATTTTTATAGTCATCAAATATTTAATAAGTTTATTTCATTGATATTCAAAACTTAATTACAAGGATACATTCAATTTTTGTAAATGGCAATATTAAATTAATGGTGTCTGCTCTGTCCATTGTGGGTTCGCGTGTTTGGAGATGAGTTTGTTGTGTTTTGTTATGTTGAGTCGAATATTTTCGTGGTAAATCACTTTAAGATGCCTAAATAAATATTTCTTTAAAAACTTACGTTGTTTTTTTCTCATTAAGTGCTCAGATATGGTTTGAACTTTATCCGAAGTGATTGTTTGACACAATGGTAAAGACATGATGATTGTTTAAAAAATACCTTGTTTTATAAATAGCCCTTCCAAATTATGTGTAAGTATCAATTTTATATTGTTTTATTAAGTATCATAAGCTACTTTCTATATTTCTTGTTGTCAAATTGCTGGATAAATGTAACGTCTATCTTAACGGTTCTCTCTCCATAAAACAAGCCTATGAATGCTTTCCTATAATTATAACGATAATGTTTTATTCTATATTTTCAAGTCTTACTTTGTGGAAGTTCATTATTAAAGATTATTATGATTAAAACACTGTTTAATTCCACTATAAATCTGTTTACTGATAAAACATTTTCGTCTATTTAGTATTTTTTTTTATACTGAAGGTAGTCAAAATGATTCTATTGATGAACAAATTTACAGTGGATTTAAACAGTCTTGAAAATGTTTTGCCTATTGTTTTCATCCGCTTTTTACTCTATATATTTACTTGTTCTGTCAATATAATCAGGTACAAAGTAGATAATTTGGTAATAAATACTAATTTTGGTTTTTCCCAATTCCTGGTAATTGGAAGGGAAGTTGTCAACATAGTCCCACCCCTGTGTGGGTGGAAAGTAAGTGCAAGGATGAAGTGTATAGGGTAGGGGTGGAGGTGGATACCCTAGTCCTGCATATCAACTCACCTGTAGCCTCTAGTACCATCAGTTCCATTTGGAAATTGCTTGAGTGCACATCTCTCCTGAATAGTAGAAAGTTGTCATTATTGAAGTTTTCAATATTTCAAAATAATAATTTTAATATTCACATACTTGTTAGGTATGTTTTTAACTTTTAATATATATTTTTTATTTGAATGTGTAACATAGTTATATATTGTTGTTATTATATATATTTGAATGTGTAAATAGTTTTATATTGGTGTTATTATTTTTATAAAATTCACAATATTTATTTTTTGCTTTTATTTTATTTATAGTGAATCAAGTTGAACCAAGAAAACAGAGCAGCGAAGGTGTTGTTGGTCCATCTGTTTTCCACAACCCACAGCCAATTGATAGGGAGAAAGTGTCACTTTGTATCCATCCAAAGACAGATTGCTTAGCTGTAATAATTGCCTATTAAGTTGAGAAGATATCTCTCACCAGGCACTGCCGTTGTTTATTGTTAATTAGAGAAGAAACGGAAATTGTATTAAGCTGACATCATGTGGCCGACATCAGTCTATTCCCATAGCAATGTCCCCAATAACACTCCAAACAACCAGAACTCCAACCTCAAAACAT
Organism: Athripsodes cinereus; assembly: GCA_947579605.1. NCBI lineage: Eukaryota > Metazoa > Arthropoda > Insecta > Trichoptera > Leptoceridae > Athripsodes > Athripsodes cinereus. The sequence goes on from OX388322.1 coordinate 11,251,669, forward strand.
TGGGCATGACTTCTGCTATATCCACTGCAGGTATAACCACTACACAATAGAAGCATGCACAAATCAAGTTAATATTATTTTATATTAGTCCCGCTGATCAAATTATATTTATATTAAATATTGTTTCAGGTCCAAAACCAATTGATATAGAGAAGACAACTGAATTGGAGGCATGTTTGCAACCATATGGCGTATTTGAATCTGAAGCTGAACTCCATCACCGCATGGAGGTCCTCGGCAAACTTCATTCGCTGGTGAGGAAGTGGATCTACGACTTGTCTATACAAAGAAATATGCCACCCAATGTAGCTGATACTGTTGGAGGAAATATCTACACATTCGGATCTTACAGATTAGGGGTAAGTGTAATGTAACTTTATATAATATTGTGTCAAAATTACTTACGTACTGCTAAAGCATACTACATTTTACTTTAATTTTGGACAAATTTCAAATAGCATTCCAATATAATTTTCCTAGCATAGGCTTACGCCATATAATCCTCAAAAGTAGTTGATTAATATAATTTCAAAGATTATAACACTAACATATATTTGTTTGTCTCTCTTTCATATATAGGTTCATCATCGTGGTGCTGATATAGATGCCCTTTGTGTAGCTCCCCGTCATGTAGATAGATCAGATTACTTTTCATCCTTCATGGAACTCCTCAAACAGCAGGATGAGGTCACAGACCTTAGAGCTGTTGAAGAAGCCTTTGTGCCTGTCATTAAGATGAACTTTGATGGCATTGAAATTGATTTGTTATTCGCCAGACTAGCCCTGAAGGAAATTCCTGGTAAGGATATTAAATGATGTTTCTTCACATTTGAGACAATTACATTGAATATTTCGTTGTACCTAATTGTCATTGTTTCTTCCCCAGATTCATTTGATTTACGTGATGATATGCTCTTGAAAAACTTGGATAAGAAATGTGTGAGGAGTCTCAATGGTTGTCGAGTAACAGATGAGATCCTTCGATTAGTTCCTAACATGGAGCACTTCCGGCTAGCCTTAAGAGCAATAAAATTGTGGGCTAAACGTAAGTAGTTATAAAGTCAGCTTACTTAAGTTGTATTTCAATTCTGATTGATATATTAATTTAAAAAAATTGCCTCCTTTGCTTTAGGACATGGAATTTACTCAAATGCTTTGGGTTACTTGGGAGGTGTGTCCTGGGCAATGCTTGTCGCCAGGACCTGCCAGCTTTATCCGAATGCTCTGCCTGCCACTCTCGTGCATAAGTTCTTTTTGGTCTTCTCCCAGTGGAAGTGGCCACAGCCTGTTTTGTTGAAGCAGCCTGATAATGTCAATTTAGGCTTTCCTGTTTGGGATCCTAGGGTAAGCTCATTTTTATTATATTAATACTTTATTTACTCCTTGTTGCTGTTGTTTTTTATATCAATTATATATTTTATTGTCCTCAGGTTAACTTGGCTGATAGGTTCCATCTGATGCCCATCATTACACCTGCTTACCCTCAACAAAACAGTACCTTCAATGTCTCCATATCAACCAGAGCTGTTATGCAAGATGAATTCAAAAATGGTAATTCAAATATCTCTCGTGCATGGCATTAACAGTATAAGTCAAAAAAAAATCGATTTTTACTTTTTGATGGAACCTTGTAGTATATCTCAAACTACACATGTGTAATCGATAACAAAAGTCAAATTGTAATTATAAGACCTTAAAAACAATATTTGTATTTAATAGTATATCTTATTTATTTTCAAACTCGTATAGCATTAAAAGTATATGTCGACCTATACTCTTAGTGACCAATCATTATGGTTAGTTTTCAACATTGTGAGTGGCATCAACAGTATAAGTCAACATGTACTATGAGCCGCGTGAATGTTTTTTTTTCTTACTAATTCACTTATACTGTTGGTATCACGTGTTGTCTCTCTTATTCTTTTGTTGACTTTCTTCCTAGCCAGAAACTGCCAAGAAAAAATATTAGTACAGGACAAAAAACATAACATTCAAAGCTTTATCAAATGGGGCTTAAGGAATAGGACAAGGAGTTTGAAAATACTTTTGTTTCTTGAACCCAGGAGCAAGGAAGTATTTGTAGGTAACGGAACCCTATAATGTACCAGGTTGTTAATCAAAGTTGGGTAGAAGTTATTGATCGGGCATTCGAAAAAAAATGATCAAGGTCCTCCTCCTTCAGGCGGTCGCATAGAGGAGAACCAATAACGTGGATTCGGTAGAGATGCAATCTGGCAAAGCAATGAGCTAACTTCATTATACAGATCGTGGAAGTGTCAGCCTTACTCATTGAAATTTCCGAAAAATAAAAGTTTCGTGGACACATTGGGTTGGATTGAGGTATACTTTCTTCCTTCGAGTTGGCTGATCTCTGACCACTCTGCCTGCCAGCACTGGATGAGATTTCCGCCGAATATCAAAGTGTAATCGGAGGCTGAGACAGTTTCCGATGGGTTAGGGAGGTTCGTTCCCAATTTGGCCAATAGATATACCGCCTCATTGCCCGGGATCCCACAGTTCACACGGGATCCAACCCAGTACCACCTCTCCACCCAAAATCTGAAGTTTATATAGGAGGTATCTAATATCTAAAGATAAAAGATCATCTGGTCGGGATAATGCTGGAGAGAGAACGGCCTGGAGGGAGAACGGACTGGAGAGCATTTTGAGAGTCGCTGAGGAGAGTTTTAACCCTGTAATGGCGTATGATCAGAGCCCTTATAGCCGCTCTAATAACAAGACATTCCACTGAGAAGACTGACGACTCGTCTCTGTGCCTGAACATTTTATTAGTGTTGTATTAAAAAAACAAGCCAGCCCCTGTACGCTCTTTGTCACTTTTCGAACTGTCTGTATAGATTAGTGCCAGTAGTGCCAATCGGAATCAAAAATGTATTTGAAAATATGAGGTGCGTATATGCCATTACTGACACCCAGGTTGAGAGCAACTTTCGGTTTAAAACTTAGTGTGGGAAATGACAAAGAGTATACAGTAAGAACTGTGTAGCTCTCCAACAAGGGAGTTTTAATTTTTCTATAGCTGGTAACAAGAGGTGGTGGATCTTTACCCCTCCATACCCGTAAATGAGTTACCAAGTATGAGAGGAGATGAAGTTTGAGACACAGAGGGAAATCAATAAAGGGTAATCAATAAAACGCAGGATTTTGACTAAAAACCTGTTACACATAAGATGTCTGCACAGTCCAAGTGGGGGATCTGCAGCCTCCACCTGTAATGCGTTGATAGGGGAGGATTACCCGTAATCAACGGAAGAGACTGAGACCGGATCCGGTCTCAACAAGTTTTCTTGTAGGTTGGGGTTATTAAAAAGGATCCAAAGTCCAAATGGCTACAGATAAATGCTGTATAAAAGATTTTCTGAGTCGCGGGGTGGCAACCTCACCAGATCCTGGAGACGGCTCTCATGATGTTGAGGCCGGTCTGACATTTGTGGTGTATGAGTTCAATGAATGAGGTCCATCAAAGACCAGTGACCAATGTGATTGCGGGTTCGGTTCACGTCCGGATAGGGTAGAAGGAATGTCCAATTGATCAAGCTTTGCACATAGTATAAAAATAATAACATTATCGAAAGCACTATTGATCTCCAAGCATACACCTCCCAAGAGCTTTCTCCTCGATAACGATACGTGAACATCTGTGACCAAAATAGCTACGCTGTCCAGGACTCCCATTCTCTTCCTGAAATTGGATAACCAAGATGGCTGCTTCCTGTTACCTTCTATGAATCAATCTAGTCGATTTTTCACCATGTGTTCTGTATTTTTGGCTATTGCTGAGGAGAGTGCAATTGGTCGATATGATTGGCCCTGGTTTGGGTCAGTCTCTGCTTTCAAGATTGGAATAATGATCTGAGTTTTCCTCGAGCAAGGTATATTGCCTATGATGAAAATATTTTTAATAATGTTAAGTAAATATTCTAGAGAAACTCTTTGTATAAGGCTATACGTTATTCCATCGATTCCTGGGATGTATCTGTAACGCAGTTCAGGACCAGCTTTTGTTCCTTGTCATTAAACTTTTTGTCAATTTCTCCAAGAGCAAAGTGGGAATAGGATTGAGATATTTCATTATGTTTTGGCACTGAAGGGGGGCAAGTCTGTCTGCGAATTTAAGGATCCATTTGTCTGAGGATGGATGAAGTTGAGGAGATCTGCAACCCTGGAAGATGGTACCATCAGTTGGGAGACAAAATATGAAAATAGTTTCCTAAACACTCACAGTGGATAATGAGAAACCATCATGGAAACTTGCAATCTATACCATTACAAAGCGAAGTACTACTACTACTACTATACCATCACGGCATATCCCACAAGTGGGGTAGCCAGCAGACCAGCTGCATATAAAACATGCAAGCTGTCCTCTCCGTGCCAATATAAAAACAAGAAATTCAGGATGGGTGGCAATCCTCATCGCTGAATTTAAGATGTAAAATGTCTTAATTTTTTCACAAAGCGAAGTACCTATGTTTTTAAGTCTTCCAAAGAAGTGTCCGTTTTTATGAAATTGGATGATTTTTAATATTATTTTTAGAGCTAGCCTATGAAAAAGTTGCATTTAGTAGTATACGTCACAAACAAAATACCAACACAACTGACATCAACAGTATATGTAAGAATCTAACAGTATATGTCACTGAAACCAGATACCAACACAACTGACATCAACAGTATATGTAAGAATCTAATAGTATATGTCATTTTTATATCAGAATCTATGAGTACAAGTCAATTTAATCTTTTATTTAAGTTATTTTTAAACTTTTGTATACACAGTAACAAAATAATACACATTTTACATTGAAATTGTAAATTTCACGTCTTTATATCAATATTTGACTTCAGAAGCTTATTTTAAAAACTTTAAAATGCTCTCCTGTAAAATGTTGAAATTTGACTTATACTGTTAATGCCATGCACGAGAGATATATTATTTTTATGTATAAATATAATTATGTAGGGGCCATTTAGTGTTTTAGCTTGACAATCAACGATAGGTTGTCAACCTTGTTATGCTCTTTTAAATTAAATATTCATCTGTCTTGAAAACAAGTTATATTTTGAAATATCCATAAATAAAAAAAATATGTCAAACTTTTGTTAAAGCAAAAAACTCCATTTCAATGCAATATTGTGAATTTTTTCAAAAATGTGTGAGATATTATAAATAGCAATCATTCACTTCACAATAATTTTTAAGAACAATATCGTGTTAACTAACATGTGAGAAGCAAATATAATTTTTTTGAAAAAACTTTGAACGGCCATACTGAAAAATGGCGTCCATTGAGATAGTGTAGTTTCGCTCCGGCATACAGATATATATATATATATATATGTTATTGAATAGTTTTTCGCGACGAGGTATATATGTTTTAGAGTTATGTTTTGCGGTTACATCGCGTACATATATGAATGACTGTGTGATCAAATTTTCATCGGAAATGCATGTGCAACATGCATTCCATTAATGAAAGATCACTTGATTTTACGCAGGAGATAGTAAGAGGTGAAGGTTTTACTCCATTTCACTGCGTACAGTCGGGCAGAGACTTGGCTCTTGCCTTTGCATGTGGGACGAGACACGGCCCGTCACCGGAACATGCAGATTGGATTTGCAGAATAGGTGTTGTGTTTCTGCATTGTGTATATGATGTACACAATGATATACACAATGCAGAAACACAACACCTATTCTGCAAATCCAATCTGCATGTTCCGGTGACGGGCCGTGTCTCGTCCCACATGCAAAGGCAAGAGCCAAGTCTCTGCCCGACTGTACGCAGTGAAATGGAGTAAAGCCTTCACCTCATATATATAATAGCGTATATATAATATGTTATTCAGATGTTATTGATAACCAATTGCATTTATTTTGTATGTCAGGTTTATCCATCACAGATGACATCATGCTCGGGAAGTGTGGATGGGAGAAACTTTTTGAGGTGCCTCCATTTTTTACCCGCTATCGTCACTTTATAGTCCTTCTGGCATGCAGTGCTTCTACTGAAGACCAATTGGAGTGGTGCGGACTAGTTGAGAGCAAACTGAGGCATCTCATAGGTAATACATCACATTATCATGTCAAGTGTGACTGTGAAGTAGTAATTATCATGTTAATAGTAATGCACTAATAACACATGGTGTTGATTATTTTAGGCAAATTGGAAAGGAACCAGCACATAATGGTGGCTCATGTAAATCCTGAATGTTACAACTCTGTACCTCCTGCTCTCAATGGGAATGTCACAGGTATGGTATTGGTACAAACTAAACAATTCTTACAGGATTCATCTGATTGATGAGTTAATATAAAATCATTTTTTTCCCAGGTAATCCTGTAGCCCCTGGAGAGGTGATAGATGTTGATGCGCCCAATAAACCGGCAGGAGATGGCACACCACCTAATGGACAAGATCAGGTAATTATTATGTAATCACTATATATTAACATATATAATAATATACATTATAATATTCATACATATATAATAATTTTTGTGTTGTGGTGCTGAGATCTACTTTCGTTGTTTGTCCATAGGCTGAGTCTCCGAATGTTCCCCCGCCTGGTTGCTGTTCCATGTGGTTCATCGGTCTTAACTTCCAAAAGACTGAGAACCTCAATGTGGACCTGAGGGATGACATTAAGAACTTCACAGAGCTGGTCAACAGGCAGGCCATTCAAATTAAAATGCTCAAAGAGGGGATGACTATAGAGGTATGTAATGTTCTATTTACATTATTACTAAACAAACTATTTACAAAAAACCAACTCAGTGATATCTTTTGATGCAAATAATTAGCCTCATTATAATAATCTTGTAATTCAAAACAATTTCATTATCTTTATATGTGTCGCCGAGTTTTGAAATTGGCTATAACACATTTTTGTGACTTCACTGAAGTGAAACAAGTTTATTGATTTTGAAATTGTAACAATTCAATCTTCAAATAATTTTCACTATTAAAATAAAAATGCGCATGTTGGCTTATAATAGAATCACACACATGGTGATATAGGAGATTTTGTTAGGAATTATTCCAGATGATAAAATTCTGATATTTTTAATTAACAATTATTTATTTATAAAGACAAAAACATGAGCTTATATAAATTAACGTAATAGGTTTTATTAAGTAGAAATAATTGCAATAATGATTGCTTTAATATTGACTGTGTTCAGGACAAAGGCATCAAACCACAATTTTGGCAAAAGTTGTTTTATGTTTTAAAGTCAATCATTTGTGTCTTTTAGTTAGGACTTAATTGCAAATAGGATAAAAGACTTAAACAGCATGAGTTTCATTATTAACCCCAAAAAAATTCATCCAGACATAATTTTACGGCGAGGTAAAAGGCATGAAACCACATAACCCCAAACATGCGTCATACATATCTCTGTAACATATTGTTAGTTTGTCAGGACAAAGGATTTAATCAACATTTTTTAAATTTTTTGCTTATAAATTGATAATTCCTGAATATTTTCTCTTAAATTTTTATGACATAATAAAAAAACTTCATTACAAAAAGATGGTGAAATAATAATGACAATAATTTGTAATTTTTTTACCCTACAGTTTTTTGCTTCTCCTATAAATTTTTACCAATTTGGTTTAAAGCCTTTGTCCTGAGCATAGTCGATATGTACATAAATATATTTGAAGTGTTTTTTGTTTTGAAATACTTGTAACCCTTATTGTTCTCTCCTCAGGCAAGACATGTAAAGAGGAAACAACTTCAACAATATCTCCCTGCTGGACTGCTGAAGAGAGAACGCAAAACATCCACAACTAACAACAGCGGAACAACACAAAATCTGGCTGGACCAGCAACTAAACGAAAATCATCTGACGCCGGACAGAATGCCAACAAGAGAATAAAGTCAGTCTCTGAGTGTGTAAGTGTAGTCATGATGTGTATTATTTATATAATATATTATCATAATCGCACTGTTTCCCTTTCAATAATATTGATGATACCTCAAGTGATTAGTATACCTGTGTTGTCAAAAATTGTCATGTGAAAATCATACAAGTAAACGTTTCCCCCTTTACTACTCCGTTTAATCAATTGACATGTGTATATCATTGTCATATATGCGATTAAAATCTAATTAAAATCTCTGCCAACAGACTGACGAACCAGCATTGAATGATGACTCAAATTCTTCAATGCACATTGACGTCACAACCTCATCGGTGAATGCTAAAGAGGAGATTCACATGAACATGGACACCCCACCTGAAGAGAAACCACTTGCTCACCCTCCCAAGGCACAAAGAGGTAGTCCTATACCAGTTATTTCTGCATAATTTCATTTTTATTGATGAAGACTGAATTCTAACATAACAAGACCACGGTATTCTCAAATTTGTTGCTGTACAAATCTGTTGAAACTGTAAATTAATATAAAATATAATGTAACACTGTTTTATGTTTCACTATAATGTATACAAAGTATACTACAGTTACACCTAGCGCTTTCACCAATAAATCGCCATCATCAGGGTGGATTATAAATAGTGTTATACTACATATATATTAAATTATTTAAATGTTGTTTCACAATGTCAAAACTGAAACATTAACTTCAATTGTAAATTAAATTTAATTATTATCATTTATCTAACATCACCCAACCTTAGTTTAGTATTATAATGAAACTGTCTTGTCTTTCTCATTATATGGTGTATACACCATGGTCCTAATGGTTTAAGTAACTTGTTTTAATATAATGAATTGTTGGAAAACAGATTGTTAGCGATGGTAGTTGTGAGATGGTACGTAACATCTCTAACTTTTCACCTAAGTATATTGTTGTACAAAGATTGCTTATATGCTAAGCCAAGCATGTCAAACTTGCGGCCCACAACATATGACTTTGCGGCCCACTAGCAGTACAAAACATAACGGTACAAAAAAATACTCTTTATTAATTTTACCTTTTTTATACTTTTCAAAATAAACCTAGTTTACAGTATAAACATTTTTTTTTGTGGCCCACATAAACTTTTTATTTTTTATTTGGCCCGTGTTAGGATTTGAGTTTGACATGCTTGTGCTAAGCTAATCGGTCCTGGTATCAATTAATTGAAAATCATATTGGATACCTTCTGATATTTCACACTATTTTAGTTTACATTTGTGAACTATTTCAAGTGACGTAGGTGTATATTCCATTGCATTCAGTCGTATATTCCTTAAAAAATCTGAATGTAATAAGATTGCATAACGCCACTGATTGGAGATAGTATTCCCATTTTAAGAGTCTTGAATTGAGAGTGCTTAAGGCGCAGTACTTGCATTAATTTAGTTGTGTCTCTTGGACAGACAGATAAGCTAGAAATTTATTTTAATTGAGATGTAATTTGAACTCCTCGTTACTCTGTTTGTTCACTATAGAATTAGATTATGAAAATCAAAATATATTTTGTATATCACCTATTATATATATAAATATACTTTGTCAACGATATTCCCTCAGACTCAAATAGTTGATTGTACTATGTATGTTGAGTTCGTTTTCAAATGATTGGTACTGTATCGTCGGTGGGTCTATGAAACCTCGTATATGTCAATTTTTTTCGAAAATAAGATATTGGTACCAAATTGTTCGGCCTGAAGAGACGAATCGTTTGATACCAATATCTCATCTTTGAAAAAATTGACACATAAGAGGTTTCATAGATCCACCGATGGTATATTATATAGCACTCATAGGTTTTTTAAAGTAAGTTTAAAGGAAAATAAACATATGTTACAATTAATTAATATTAACTTAAGTTTATTCAATGTCTTTGTCATGTCAGGAGCTGAGTGCATGTGTTAGTAAGGTATGTGAGATATTATCAATATAATTTTCATTATTTTAAATAGCCAGTTGCATTCTTCACAACTAGGCATTGTAAATATACTTTCATCTTGTGATACAATATTATGAAAAATTACAAAAAAAATATTAATGTAAGAGCAGATCTTACTGAATCTGTTACTGTAAACATTATTTGGTCGAGTTGAGTTTGTTGTCTATTTGATTAAAGTAGCGTATTCAACTTCTTTTATTTGTAATTGAAACTCATCCCAAGTACAACACACACAAAAGATTCAGTGAGATATGTATGTAAAATATATTATTTTAAGTAAAGTTAGATAAGAATATTGTGTAAATACTACATTTGGGTCGAGTATTAAATTCTAATTCATGTCTATGTGAAAAACTATTATGGCACGTGGCAATTATTATCCTTTTATGATGTTTAATACTGTTCTCATCTCACGGTAGGTTCATTGTATTGTCTTTATCTTCAGAATTTAGACTAGAAGTATACATATGTAATGTCCACTCTCCAATAACAATATCCCAACGAATTTGTTATTGTGGATGATATGATTTGACCTTTGTCCACTTTCCATATTTCTATACATTGTATGTTATAATTGAATAGGGCAATAATAGGTAATAGTTCTATTTTATTTATATTGCAATATGGATGTACTGATGTGACCCACCCTGTTATTTGTTGTCAGAATAATAATTTCAATTTTAAAACCTCAAAGTTCAGCAATGGTCATAAAATATTGTATCTTAATTAAAAAAAAATGTTGGCACGGAGAGGGTAGCTTGCATGTTTATCACATGCATCTGCTCTGCTAGCTAGCCCACTTGTGGGATATACCGTGATAGTATAGTAGTAAAATTATTATATTCCATTTATGTACTCAACCAAAATCAATAATATATTGTATACAGAATTATGAAATAGAAATGACGAATTACACTTTTGTTATTTTAAATCAGACATGTTAATGGATATTCTATTTAATTTGATTTTACTTATGTTTTCTCATATATTTTTGTGAGCGCTGTGTCATTTATACAGAAAATATTCTGCAATAAGTATGACCACATATTATGTAGAATTTTGAGTTTAAGGGTATCTGTCTATATTTTTGTGTTTCAGACATTAAATTATATTTTTGTAAATAAATATGTAGTATATTATCATGTTAAGTAACTGTATTAGCAAATTTTTTGACATATTATCTATTGCCCATTCTTACAAAATAAACATAAAATACCAATTTACCTCTTTTATTTTCAAAACTCCCATACCTCAATCTATCTTTATTCTTCTATTGCAAATACTTGCTTTAAATTAAAGATTGCTCAGTAATACACTAAATTCATGTCATCCAAGGGCATCTCTAGGAAGACCAAATATGTCTATAACAATTTTTTTAAAAGAAAAACAACCCAACCAATTAATTATAGGTTTTCAATTCTCAACTAACTTGTATTTTAATAAGATTTGTGATGTTTGGTCACAACCAATAACTAGGAGTTTTCATGACCTACAATGCTAATCTCTAAAACAACAGAAATCTCTTCAGTAATAAGTAACACTTTTATTTTAATTTTTTTTTATCACATTACAATATATATTCAAGACGTAACAAAATAAATAAATTTACAATAATTAATAGAAATGGTCAATTCATTAAACAAGGTATATTGCAATATTTATAAATATATCAATCACACACAAAACTCGAAATCAGAACAATAATAACATCATTAATGTCAAATTAACCTTTAAGTCTGTTGATTGTATTCTTCACTTTTTCAATGTCACCTCCGCTGAATTTTTTAATAAGTTCGTGATCCTTAATGAATGCGAATGTTGGCATAGACCTCACCTTGAATTGGTCTGCTAGAGACTCACACTTATCCACATCCACCTTCAGCACCAGTACTTCAGACTTCATATCTTTGGCCAACTTTTCAATCTTGGGAGCAATACTCTGACATGGTCCACACCATTTTGCATGAAAATCTACAACTATTAGCTTATCTCCTGCATCTTCAACATATTTATCAAATCTTTGTTTACTGCTGATACTCTTTGCCATTGTATATAAATGTTTTGCAAATAATCTAACTGCAACAAAATTAATGAAGCAAATCAGTAGGTGTAGGTAGAAAAGATAAAATCTTATAACTAAGACGCTGTCTGGTTTTTCTAGTGGACTAAACAAAAAAAAACAAACAGCTTACAATGCATCCTTGTCCCATATGAATTAATCTACAAGTAGGTAGAATTTTATTTGAGAAAGTAAAATCAAAGAGAACATTAACATTAAAAATGTGTTTAAATTATTTTTGGCATTTTTGTAATTTATAACACCTTAATAAGCTTAAGTAAATAAAACAAAAACTTAGTAGAGGTATACAATGTACTTTTATTTCAGTGACCAGGTTTCAATATGTTATGTCTTATAGTTAATTTAGAATCACTAAAATAAAAGTACATCATAAAACTCTACTAAGTTTTTGTTTTATGTACATTAACTTATGAACGTTAACAAAATTAACAGTAAAATATTTCAAAACTTACCTAATTTTTTACAAGGCGCTGAATAAATAATATAAATCAAAAGATAAAATATTTTTTTTAACTAGCTGATGTGTCCAGCACCACAATTTATATGCAAATGATTTTTTGCTCAGTATTTGACTGTTAACAATTTTACGATAATTGTTGCATATTCTAAGAAATTGTAACTTTATATATGAGGGTACCAATATTTGAATATCCTGAGGGTGGATTTATATGTTCAAACTTAGGCAGACTTCATTACTTGCATTTATTTTGCGCCGATCCAAACAAGATTGAGGAGACCTATAGCATGCAATAAACATGCAAGTTGTTCTCTCTGTGCCAACTAAACACTCAGGATGTGTTGCAAGCCATAGATTTTGGTTCAATTCATTTTTTTTTAAATATGGGTATTTACCTGATTATCGCCTCTGTTTTGGTTTCTTTCTATGTTTGTACTTTTATTGCTATAGCTATTATTTTATTGTTATGAGCATTAATTTATCGTCACACCCAAAATGTAACGTCGGATCTACAGTTTTACAAAAATCTTATTTCTACATATTTATTTGTAACGTTTTGTTTATATTGTTATACTAGCTGTCCCAGCGAACTTCGTACCGCCTAAGAATCAATGAATGATTACATACATACATCTTCTTCTCCCTGTCCTAGTTCAGTCGGAGTCCCATTGCCCCTAGGTATCTCCTCCAGAGAACCTCTGCCATCGCTGCTTCCAGGACCTCTGGCCACCCCAAACTAAGCCTTTTAACACACAGGTTCGACACCTGCCCTTGCCAGCTTCTTCTAGGGCGACCCACCGGTCTTCTGCCCTCTCCCACTGACTTTATGAATGATTAATATTATTAATCTCTTTACAAACTCCCGTAATTGTCCAAGTGTGTCGTTGTAGGTATAGTGTAAAATAATAAAATTCATTTGGAACTTTCGCAGTTTAGCGGCCCCATCCGTTGTCTAGTACTTTTTTCCATAGAAAAAGTAATATTTTCGAAACATGAGGAAATTGTTGCCATATGTAGAATTAATTCATAAGTTCCATTAATTTTTTTTACATAGGTAGACAATTCACACACATCGAGCTAGTCCCAAACTAAGATATGAATCTTGTATTATGGGTACTATGGGTAGGATTTTGGATGTCAAATGGTATGAACATGTTACAAATGATGCTGTGCGCCGGCGCACCCAGCAGAGACCTGTAATCTCCGTAATACAGGAGAGACGATGGTCCTGGCTGGGACATATTTTGAGAATGCCTAATGATAGTTGGCCAAAAAGAGCACTGTTCTTCCGTCCACAGGGGTTCCGTCGGCCCGGGCATCCCTCTTTCACAATAGACCGTTCCTATGACAACGATATCAGAGCGCAAGGAATGTCGTGGAAAGAGGTGACGCAATTGGCACAGAGACGCTCTGAATGGAGGAGGCTGGTTTCTGCCCTGTGCTCCCGAGAGGAGCGTTGAGGGCGATGATGATGATTATGGGTACTTACACGACGATGCGCGGGCGCACCCAGCAGAGACCTGTAATCTCCGTAATACAGGAGAGACGATGGTCATGGCTGGGACATGTTTTGAGAATGCCTAATGATAGTTGGCCAAAAAGAGACACACATATACAATGCACTATACACACTATGTAACACCCAGACCCAGGACAATTTGAAAAAGGTCATTCTTCACTTTGCCCTGGCCGGGAATCGAACCCGGGACCTCGTGACTCAAAGGCAAGAAAGTTACCTCCGCGCCCCACCGACCGACATGAACAATTAACTTAACTCAGATTTGTTTATAAATTTTTTTTCATAATCGAAATATCAGAACCACAGATGTTAAATTGTATGGATTACGATTCTAATTTGAAAATGTATAGAAAAATTCTGTGGCGACAAGGTAAAGGGACGTGAGTCAGTTTTGCAGTATTGAGTTATTCCCTCCACAGAAATGTAGGTATATGTCATACCTCACAAATATTGGCATCAAGGGTTACCTAGTACCATAGGCTACCCTTGATGCCATTACTTTGTGAGGTATGACATATACCTAAATTTCTGTGGAGGGAATAACTCAATACTGCAAAACTGACTTATGCCCCTTTACCTTGTCGCCACAGAATTATTCTTTAACCTCGTCAGACCTGAATTAATTGTGAGTCGAAAAAATTCTTTTGTTTTAAAATCTTGTTATTTGGCTTCTAAATAACAAGTTTCAGATAATTTGAAATTTTTTTTGATTTCTAGATTTGCGAAAATAAATATATTCATTAGAATGGACATAAAATAAAAATGAGGTTTCTGAAATGTTAATTTAAATTTATTTGGTGTATATTAATTGATTAACATAAAATAAAGAATAAATTTACCTTTGCAAAAAAATTCCAGTAAAATTAAACACAAACTATGTAAATATATCTTTAATTTTCTCAACCTAAAACCTGGCAGTGACACTTTGCGTAGACTCGTTGACAAATAAGTAAAAAATATAGTTAACTTTGACAAATGGCGCAAAAAAAATATGTCGTAAAATAGACTTCATACCAATAATTTTCAATATTAATATTAGAAAAAAGCAATAGACGGGAGCGTAAAAAATGTTACTAAAATCTATGTCCATTGGAATGGACACCAGGTCTGAAGAGGTTAAATAGGTCTATCTATAAAAAAACTTCATCGGTGATTTTGTATATTCTCCATATTGCATTATTTATTGAAATGTAAGATCTTCAGAGATCCAGAAGATAAGTGGTCAAAGAGGGTCTTAACCTGGAAACCAAGAACAACTACCAGGAGTGTAGGAAGACCACCACTACGATGGAGGGATGACCTGGTCAAGTACGTCGGTGTCAACTGGATGCAGAGAGCCCAAGATAGAGCGGCGTGGAAGGCGATGGAGGAGGCCTTCGTCCAGGAGTGGACGGGAGTAGGCTAGGAAGAAGAAGAAGAAGAAGAAAATGTATGGCGTAAATAATTTTCTTCGTATTTTTCTTACCGTGAATTTGTAAGATGTTTTAATAGCCTATAGTTTATTCTGGGCGGAGAAGAATCCAACAAATCAGAGATCATTCAAATCGGTACAGCCATTCTTGAGTTATAAGTGTTGTAACACACACCACTTCCTTTTATATATAAGAAGATATATAACTTACTTCATAAAAACATTATTTCACTGTATATTCTAATGTAAAAAGTTGAAAGTTTTGTAATTCTGTTAATAGGGATAACAATATTATACATTTATTCCACTTTATTTGGCTCTTCTATAAAAATACTATTTTGCAGATTGCAGATGGGCGTGACAATATTTACTTTTATTGTTAAAGATATTGCAGACGTATATTGCATAAATAAAAAATAAATAATATATTCAAATGTCCATTTTTTTTTATTTTTTTTTTTATTTATTTATTATTCCAATAGAGCATACAAAATTAACATGAAAAACAATATAATGGAATATATTGCCCCACTAGATTAAAATCTGTTCTGGGGCAATACTAGAAAAAAAAATACATATATCAAAATAATAAAATTTGGAGCTGAATATCTGCTTACAGGAATTTAAAATAGTAATATTTTCAGAATTTAGGTGATGCACTTATGTTGAAGGCAAAGTAACAGTAATAGTACAATTAGTAGTATGTTTAGTCATTTTGAAGCACACCCACTTTTGAATTACAAGCTCTCAATTATAATGTGACATGTAACTGTCTCCATTATACTTATAATACATATATGTTGTTTGTAAGTTTTTTGCGACGAGGTTTGTCTTTGATTATTGTCTTTGTTGCTCCAGTGTCCAACAAAAGTTTCAAATTCTTTCCATTTACTTTGCCATTTATAAACATGCTGCTGACTTGTCCGCTGAACGACGCAACAACTGCATATCTCTTCGAGGCATTGGCAATGCGGGTCGACAGTTGCCCCTTTCCATCAACCCTTTTTTGGTTTTCCTGAATCTGCTGTTCGTTTTTCCTTGGACACCGATTACGCAGGTGTCCAATTTGTCCACAGTCCCAGCAACGTAGTTGTCTCTTCTTTCCTTTCAAGGCCTCCAAAACCTTCTTAACTATGTCTTCTATTGAAAGTGGTTGATTTTATTGTACAGCTTCCATCACACGGGCTTGAGCGTGACCTCGTACGGATTGTCTTACAGCTTCAAATTCGAGTGCTTGGGTTAAAGCATCACTAAAGAGTTTGTGGTCTAGCCAGTTTTATAGCTTGTTGTGTCTCACTTGCTCGTAGTCCATCCAAAAACTTGTCTACTGCAAGACTTTCACATACATCATCAGAAACTGTAGGGTATGCACATCTCACTAGACGCGCTACATCCGCCTCGAATTCCTGTAGAGTTTCATTGGGCCTCTGCACACGATTCTTTAACTGTAACCTATAAACTTGTTCCATATGCTTATGTCCAAATCGCATCTCCAGTCTCTCAACCAAAGATTTAAAGTTTTGTCTGTCCGCAAGCGGAATCATCTGAAGGACTCTTAAAGCATCTCCTCGTAAAGATATACTCAATACTGATGCTTTTCTTGTCATCGACCAGCCATTTATCATAGCTACTGTTTCGAACAAAGATAAGTACTCTTCCCAAGAGTTCTTTCCATCAAAAGTTGGCATATCACTACGCACATGCTCCACCATTGAAGTTGCACCACACACGTTCTTGCTGTTGAAGAAAGCGCCTGATTCTCCAAAACTTTCACCTGCTTTGTTAACTCGCTAATCCTTTCATCAAAGGACACAGAATATTCTTGAAACTTCCTTTCAATTTCTTCTTTCGTTCCTCTAGAATCTTCTCGAAGCCTTTCTATTTCTTCTTTCATAGCTGTAGCATTTTCTTGAAGCTTCCTTTCGATTTCTTCTTTTGTTCCTTTAGAATCTTCTCGAAGCCTTTCTATATCTTCTTTCATAGCTTTATAAAGCTCACTGGTGGTTATAGGCAACTCGAAGATATATGTTTCCAGATCTTCACCTGCTTCTTCCATCACCTTTCTCAGTCGAAGTTGGAGCACACCCTTTGTTCCAGATGTATCCGCGTCTCTTTCTTCTAGTTCGCGCTTCAGATCCACCACTTTCAAGTCAAGTAGAGTTAATTTTTTTGATGACATATTTTACAGTCTTTATTTCCACTAAGCACTTAAATATCTGATTCACAACCCCACACCTGACACCAATGTAACGTAAATCGTTTTTCTATAACTTGTGTCACGGAAAATAAAGTCTGAATTCAAATAAAAGGATGACATCTTGAAAATTAACAATTTATTTAAACGTTTTTATTTCTTTACAATTATTATTTATTTAAAATACATTTTAAAACAACAACTATTTATATATACGTCACATATTATTACAGTTCACACAGATTTCTTATATATCCATTATATAACATCTTTCTTCAAACCTATCTAGATCTTTCTTCCTCATCAAAACCAAAACAACAACCTGTCATTATTTTCCAAACATTCCTTGACCAAAAATAATATAAAAATTCAAATTTATTAAACTTCCAAACTCAAGTACCCTCCTAATGGTGATTACGTAACATTGCCTCCCTCTTAATTCAGTTCGTCCCGAACGAATTCTCTGGATGAAGATAGGAGCATCCTGAATCCTCTCTGCAATGTGAAGTCTTGAAGAAATAACAAGGTACAGACTTCTTGATGTTCTCACTATACCCTGGATTAAAACAACAAACTAAAACATTAATTCCAGTATTACAGAAGATCTCTTCTATCATATTTCGAACAACTTTCCAATCCATACTGCCACTTATCCTTGGTATGCCGAGCTTTCTTAAGATTCATTTGTAACAATACACCGTTCCTATGACAACAATATCAGAGCGCAAGGAATGTCATGGGAAGAGGTGACGCAATTGGCACAGAGACACTCTGAATGGAGGAGGCTGGTTTCTGCCCTGTGCTCCCGAGAGGAGCGTTGAGGGCGATGATGATGATATAATGAATCTATCGATTTTGCATTTATGTCACGTGTTGAATTTTGGTGGTGAGCTTTCGACTGTGCGCGGCCGGTCGTGTGTGGAGGTGGAAGAAGTTGTATTTGTCGTGCATCATGTATTGCAGGTGTGATCAAGTTAGATGAGGCAGGATCAGTTACCATTATTCTATTGTCCTTGCGTTTACCTGTATTATGTGTGTCGTCATATTTTTACGTATTTTTTTTAGGTAATTTAGCAGTGTTGTCAATTCTCTGTATGAGGTGATGGTAGGTATATGGTAATTTTTTCGTCTCGTCTCGTTGGCTTAGGGCAAAATCTCTTTTAGCTATATTAGTTGATTCATAGATGATTCTATGAAACTCATTGTCGCTTTTTTGGATTGTATGTGCATTGTCAAAATTTATCCTATGTCCTTCCATCATTGTATGCCTAGTCAGAATCGACGCAAGCTTTTTATTTTTCACGTCCACTCCGTGTTCAGCTATACGATGGGTTATTTGGCAGTTGGTTCTACCTATGTACCTACCTCATTTTTATAAAAAAAAATGTAGACCTTGTCTTAATTGTTGATTGTGAATGAAATTTGAAAATGTAGACCTTGTCTTAATTGTTGGGATTGTGAATGAAATTTGAAAATGTAGACCTTGTCTTAATTGTTGGGATTGTGAATGAAATTTGAAAATATAGACCTTGTCTTAATTGTTGGGATTGTGAATGAAATTTGAAAATGTAGACCTTGTCTTAATTGTTAGGATTGTGAATGAAATTTGAAAATGTAGACCTTGTCTTAATTGTTGGGATTGTGAATGAAATTTGAAAATGTAGACATTGTCTTAATTGTTGGGATTGTGAATGAAATTTGAAAATGTAGACCTTGTCTTAATTGTTAGGATTGTGAATGAAATTTGAAAATGTAGACCTTGTCTTAATTGTTGGGATTGTGAATGAAATTTGAAAATGTAGACCTTGTCTTAATTGTTGGGATTGTGAATGAAATTTGAAAATGTAGACCTTGTCTTAATTGTTAGGATTGTGAATAAAATTTGAAAATGACAGCCCGCATGCAGACGAAAGCTCACTACCAAAATTAAACTCGTGACGTAACCGCAGAATCGATACATTCCTGGGTAGGAGTCAATAGAAAAATAAACAAGATGTAATATTTCATAGAATGTATTCAAACAGACAAAATACATATCAAGGAAAAATAAAAAAATAATCACAATTATTTAAACACGCTACAAATACACAGAAATTGTGTGGCAAATAAAAAAATGAATACATGAAGGTGCATTCATTATACAGCTCCTGCCCTGTCCCATTGAAATCATATTTCTAGTCTGTTTCAGACACAGGCCAGTAAATTACCCTGTTGACTGCAGAGGTCTTACAATGTAATTGATTCTGTGCAGCAGTACTTAGTGTGGAGAAAGGGGACTTTGGATCACAAATCATGCCATAAAAACCCAGACAACGTGTGGTATATTCATAAGGAATGTATACAAAATATGTTTGTTCATAGAATACTTGATAGCAATATATCATACAATATAAGATCCTACATAGATATTTATTAAGGCATAA
This sequence comes from Athripsodes cinereus, assembly GCA_947579605.1. Classification (NCBI taxonomy): domain Eukaryota; kingdom Metazoa; phylum Arthropoda; class Insecta; order Trichoptera; family Leptoceridae; genus Athripsodes; species Athripsodes cinereus. The sequence continues at coordinate 11,271,643 of OX388322.1, forward strand.
TTATAATATTATAGACTCAGATTCACTTGTTTGTGTGCACCTTTATTTTATTATCAATCAATTTACATTAATATACCTAATAACATCATGTCACGACAATAATGCAAAAAATATACTACACTTAAGTTACATAAGGTTAGGACTGTATTCTGACTGACAATCTCACACAGTCATAGTAGAAGCAATAATTCCATTCCTGCTCTCCATACAGTAAGGGCTGTGTATAGTGTAGTAATTAGATACCTGTTATTCAGATCAATGGGGAACATGCATGTGTGAGGAATATGAATAAATGTTATCAATTCATATTAATAAATATACGCTGATCACGATTATCCTAATAAGAAACGATAAAATAAAACTTTTCATTCATTATTTTTATTTTAAAAATCCATATTTTCTGTTATTGAATTAGTCCGGTGTGACGTCGCTAGGCGCTATTTTGTATTGCCACACATTTCGCTCTTAGTACTGTTTGTAGCGCCTAATATTGTCAAACACTGCTCCGCCACGAGTGGACCTTTTTGCGGCGAAGTGCGAAAATTGCTTTTTTAAATGGTGATAAAAACCTTAAAAATGCACATTTAAAAATATAAAAAGCACCATAATTTTTCTAATTTTCTGTACTATTTTTTGGGTTGAAAATTTTTTTTTGTGAAAGTTCCCCATTATATTGTGTGGGATAAACTCGTGTTATACTACCTGCATAATGTATAGATATGTAGGTATGTAAATGAGATAAAGTAAATCATTAAATAAATAAATATTTTGTCTGATAAGGTCTGTTTTTAGATTGACAAGTAAATATATCCTTATGGTTTGTATCAACCACACATACAAATTCATTATATCACAAACAATATTGATTCTGAATATTATACTAGTTATCGTACTTATCACTGACATGGATTGGGGACTGAGGTGACACGACGCTAACACAACGCTGTAACAATTATTCATATACATAAATATATAAAATGATAATATGAGTGATAAAGGACGTAACACTGCCGTAGATACATACAATAAAAATGTATTATTAATATTTAACATAGGTATATTATTATGACATTATATTTGTGTGAATACATGCTTGTATTGTTCTTCCCTTATTTAAGTGATTCGATAACAGTCTTGAGACGTTCGTAGTTGGCTCCGCTAAATTCTTCCAATTTTTTGCCACTCTTCTGAAAGACGAATGTAGGCATAGAAGATATTTCAAATTGAACGGCCAATTCCTCACATTCATCAACATCAATCTGAAAAATATGTGCAAAACATTGATAAAAAAAGTAATTTCAACATGGTGATATGATATGCTACTGTACTGTATTGAGAAGGATTGTATAACTCTTATAAAAAGTAAAATTTATTGGCACAACATACTTTAAGAACAACAATTTCTCCGTCATATTGATTAGCCAACTCCTCTAGTTTGGGAGCAATCATCTTACAGGGTCCACACCACTGAGCATGAAAATCAATTACGACCAATTTGTCACCAGCCGCTGACACTACGGAATCAAAGTTATCCTTGGAGTGAATATGTTCAATCATCTTTATTTAGATGCCTCTGTAAATTTAAAAAAAATTAACTATTTACTTCCACTATTATTTACAATACAAATTTAGATTCAAGTTAATGCTTACAATTCATATACCTTAATATTATGTTCTAAAAGACACCTAAAATTAGGTTGCAGAAGACAAATATAATTCTACAGTAATAATGGTGACTACAAGAATTTATACACAGCTATGGTTTAATATAGCCTTATCTATTTAAAGAAAATAAACTGCTTTATCATTAACATAATCTCTACAAAACGACAAGCATTTTTCCACACCTTATTTATCCACCCATTCTGAGAAATATGCACGTGATATTGGAAACAACATTGATAAATTGAGACATGACTAATAGAGAATAACCAATCATAGCTAAATTAATACTGTGACAAATCAGATGCAGTGGGATTGGTAAATATATGTATATTACCATATAGGTGAATGATTTACACACACTACACTGAGTGCTATTTATTAACTTATTAATTACGCAATAAAAACCATAACGAAAGAAGCCTTAACACAAGTACTTTTAAAAATGGAATAAGCAGGTAATGGAATGTCGCAAGAAAAAAGCAAATTCTATCGCTGTAAGAAAACTGTGGCTTGCGGGGGCTGCGAGAAAATAGAAGGTCGAGCAACATAACATAATCATTAGCGTAAAATCATTGAAATTACAGAAAAGCAATAAAAAAATATCAAGGTCATTATGACAATTCTGACAGCCTACAAAGGGTGTCGTGAATATTTCGAAATTTACAATAATTGCATATAATCTTTATATGCCTTTAAAACTAATGCATCGACTATATTAATTTCAATACACTTACCAATCTTTCAGAGAACGAAACAAGAAATTTAGCGGCACTAAAATGACGCAAACTCGACACACCAAACCCAAAACTAGCAGCAAACCGGAAATACTACGGAAGAACGAAAGACGGTGACAAAAACGACAAAATATAATGTAGACAAAATAACCTTGGCTGGTAAAATAAGTGATAGCAATACTTTTTCCGTAGTACAAAATGAGACAAAGAAAAACCTCAAAGGAAATACGATGTTGGGCTACTATCGGTTTGAAAGGTAGAGAGGTTTTAAATGAGATAGAAATAAAAAGGTTTGTTTTATTAATTTTTCGATATTGTTCTAATAACACTTTCTATAAAGGGTCGTTCACATTTGTTCACTTTCAGTGATCACTCCGGATGATCCTCCAAGATGAATAGATGTGAACGGGCGTTTCATCAATAGTGATCACTAGTGATGACGGAGGAAAGAGATTACCGCTCGTCATAATTTTGATGAAAGGTCCTTTCACTGAAACGACCATAAACAAGTTTTATCTATGAATTTGTATTGAAAGTCGGAATCATTTACAAAATGATCATGCTGTTGAGAATTATATTATCTTGTTTTAATTTTTAATGAAGGTTATTTTTCATGTTTTTATTTATTTATTATTTTTTTTTAAGTAAATACGTCAAACTACATACAACATGACCGTGGGTGTTGACTTGACAGTGAAAGCATAGGATGAACAAGTGTGAACAGCCGTGTTCACTTTCGATGAACAGGTTTGACCCTGACACTCTGGATGATCATCCAAAGTGAAGCAATGTGAATGCTACTTAAAGTGTTATTCGAACAATATCATTTGCGCTCCAGCACTATTAAGTTTTGTCCATACAGTTCTTCTTCTTCTCGATGGATTGGCTTTTCACCCGGTAATCAGAGTGATTCCGCCAAGAAAGCGCATTAGATACTTTCCAATTATTCTTGAAGTTAGAAAAACTGAATGTTAGGACACTAAAACAAAAACACAACACAATTAAGTATATAATAATTCACTTATTTTTATAAGTTTATTCCATTCTGCGCTAGAAATCTTGTCATCAATTTGAACACTGGTTTACAATTAAGGGACAGGAGGTATGGGACGCTGACAGGAAATTGAATATCCAACTTACCAAGATCCCGGAGGAAGCTAGGGTATTGGTCATTTATTGGACATTCGAAGAAAATATGGTTCAGATCTTCCTCCGCCATTTCGCAATCGCATATCGGACTCGCCACCGTGTGGATTTTATACAGATGGGATCTGAGACAGACATGCCCAATACGCATCCGACAAATTGATGAAGTTTCAAACTTGTTTAGTCTCAAGCTTGAGAACCATGGTTTCCTCAAGAGATTGGGTTGGATAACTGCAAAAAATTTACCCTTAGTGGCCGAAGAGCTCTCCCAATGTTGGGTCCACTCTCTCCAAAGCCTGTCCTGAGCCACCGTTACCAAATCGGAGACGGGGACTGTAGAATGAGCCCTACTACCACCCTCCAGAGCCATTTTTGCGAATTGGTCAGCAAGTTCGTTGCCCCGGATGCCACAGTGGCTGGGAATCCAGGCCAGAGTGACATCCAGATCCCTATCCCTACAGTCGCTCAATAGCTTTACAATTTCGATAGCGATACCGTCACCGGGGAAATTAAATGGATCAGACTTGAGTTTTTCTAGTGCGCTCAAACAATCGCTGAGAATGAGATATTTGATACCAGAAGAAGACCCCAGGATATACCGAAGCGCCTCCAGGATTGCAATGCATTCAGCCGTAAAGACAGATACCTCTCCAGGCAATTGAAGCAATTTGAAGAAATTGTTGGTCTCGGAAAAAGGCTGCACCAACAAACGGGACATTCGGAGCTTTTGAACCATCTGTATAGATTAAGTGGTACCCTTTCCATTCAGAGTCAATCAAGGAATGAAATTCATTCGCTGCAAAAGGATTTTTTTGGATGCCCAAAGACAGAAGAATATTTGGTCGGCCCGAAAGAGTCCGATACTCCACCCGGTAAATAGGTAACTCCCTTGCACTGGGAGCTTTAGTGACAACCGTTCGATAATGACGTTGACTATTGACAAGCAGTGGGGCAGGTTTGTTCCTCCAGAATTGGGAAGAATCATACAACGAATCTAGTACCTGTAACCCTCTATGTAACGGGTGGTTACTGAACCTACAACGACCCAGATAAAACTTGTCGGCAAGGAGCTGTCTACGCAATGCGAGTAGCGGCTCACCGGCCTCCACTTGCATAGCGTTAATGGGTGAAGATCTCATTGTACCCAAAATAATACGAAGGCCCTGAGCATGAATTCTATACAACTTCAAGAGATTATTTTTGGATGTCGGCTCAATAAGAAAACTAGCCATGTCCAGATGACTCCTAACGTAAGCATTATAAAAGATTCTTTGGACAAATGGGTGGCAGCCCCACCAGACTCGTGACACTGATCTCATCGCATTAAGCCCTCCCAAGGCTTTGCTACAAATATAATCAATGAAGGTGTTCCAGGATAACTTGGAATCCGAGATCACCCCCAGCACTCTGACAGAAGACTTAACAGGTAACGGAATATCGCAACACAATATATTTATTCTCGGCATACTAGTTTTCTTTGAAAAGACGACTACCTCACACTTATCAGCAGAGATTTCCAATTCATTAGTGTCAAACCATACCGAAAACCGCTGTAAATTAGCGTTCAATATTGATTCTGCCTGTGATACATCCTGACATTGCACATATATAAAAAAGTCATCTGCGTACTGAAGAATTTTACATGGCTCCCTAATTGAGTGATCCAAGTCGTATGTATAAAGACTATAAAGAATAGGGCTGATCACAGAGCCTTGAGGAAGGCCCCTGTGGACCTGACGAGACTCCGACCCCACAAGAATAGTCCTATCTACCACTAGATTAACAATGAAACTGCTTAACATCAGGGGAACCCCTGTTTCCAATAATTTTCGCTCCAGTATGTCGATCTTTACTCTGTCATACGCAGATTTGACGTCCAGGAATACCGCCACCAAAGAATGCTTCTCTGAGAAAGCCACATCAATGTCAGTGACCAAAACCGATAGAACGTCCACAATGCTTTGCATCCTACGGAAACCAAACTGAGAATTCGAGAGGATATTGTTGTGGTCAAAAAACCATTCTAATCTCCTCTTGATTAGACGCTCCACTACCTTAACCAATGATGAGGAGATTGCTATAGGTCTATACGAGGACGCAGAACTAGGATCACAATTTTTCTTGGGTACCTATAGGAATAACCAATTGGGTTTTCCAATCAGAAGGGATTCGACCACACTGAAGAGCGCAATTTATCAAGGAGAGTAAGTACTCCTTTGTCCCTGTATCACACCTCTTAACAAAACTATACGGGATATCGTCTACCCCCAGGGATTTGTCGTGAACTGTTGACAGTACCCAGTACAGTTCGTCCATGCTGAATGGTGAATCCATCCAATTGCGTTCACTGAATGCATACACAAACGGTACCTCGTTCTCGTTAGGCACAGATGGAGGAGCCAATCTATTAACGAACTCTTGTCTCCACTCTCCATCTGCTCTATGCTGGTTATGAGAATATTTAGGGTTATAGAACAGTTTGATTGTTTTCCATACTGAGGACATAGGTACCTCTGGCGATAGAGAGGAGCAAAAACGTCTCCATCCCGCACGCTTCTTGTTTTTAAGAGTTCTTTTGGCGCTTGCGGCCACATTTAGATAATTCATGTAACTTTCCATGCTCATATTAGTTTTGTAAATTTTGCAGGCGGCTTTACGCTTGTCAACCACTTCTTGACAATCTTTATCCCACCATGGGGGCTGTGGAATTGCTTTTTTTGACTGTTTTTTTTTTATCTGAGGTACGTGGGACTTTCCAGTTTCTATCAACGCCTCTGAGAATTTGGAGTAGCAGAGTGAGAGGTTATCATGAGACGGAGAGGGTAACGACTGAACTCGTGTTTCTAGGTTTTTGGAGTAATGCGGCCAGTCGGCCTGGGAGGTATTGAAGCGAATTCGTTTTCATCGGTCCCCAAAAGCTCTCGGTTCCTCTACATAGGAACCTATAGAACCATTGATTAGAACAGGGAAGTGGTCACTTCCACAAGGGCACTCCAGAACCTGCCAGTCAAACCTGGTGGCTAATTCCGCAGAGGCCAGACTGAGGTCCACTGCATTATGTCTGTGGAGTGGAGTATCAATTCTCGTGGGAGATCCATCGTTCAGGACACATACATTAAACTCTTCCATCAAATCGACGAGGTCCCTTCCGCGGCGATCGCCGAGTTCGGAGCCCCAAAGTTGATGGTGAGCGTTAAAGTCGCCTAGCACTAAGTAGGGAGGTGATAAACTTAAAAACAACGAGCGAAGAGTTGAACTATTGACTCTGCTACTAGGAGGGATGTAAATAGAGAGGATAGACAATTTATTAATCTTAATTCCGACTACATTAAATTCATCGAAGGAATTTAGCGATAAAGGGACGAAAGGCAACGACAAGTTGACCAGAAGGGCCACACCGCCCCTACCACCCGCCCTGTCCTCCCGGAGACACTTGTAACTCCCAATCTCAAAACGAAACTCGGGCCTCAACCACGTCTCCGAGAGGGCCACAATGTAGGGCTTGAATTTGTTAATGAGATATATAATGTCTGTTTTCTTTGGAAGAACACTACGGCAATTCCATTGCAGCATTGGGGTTAGCGAAGCCATTGTTCAGAGCTTGAGTGAGCAGGGTAATAGTGGAGGCAACGTTGGACGGTATATTTGGGATTAAAGAAATTAAAGACATAAGTAAAGATGTGATGGTAGCTATGATATTATTAGGGTCCGTAGACAACGACTCTTCAGAGTAAGAAGGCCCGTTGAGTGCACAACCATTACGAGGATTCATCGGTTGACCATTGGTGTACGATAGTAGGGGGGTTATATTTTCCCTGTCTACTGAGAGAGCAGGATGGGGTCTTTTATCAGGGATTAGACGAGTTTTGTATAGGATCGACCGTTGGGACTGGGTGACATTAGCAGAGGTATGTTCCACATTAGTTACATTAGCGAAGGATTTTGTAGCTGGGGGTACTCTTTTTAAAGCCTCAAAATAAGAGATGTTGTCCTTTGCCATTGTTATTTTGGTTAATCAATACTTCAACACCCCAGAATGCTTTGCCTATTCAGCTTGTGGTGGCGCTAGTAAAGTTTTTGCTTTGTCTATTCAGCGTGTGGTGGCGCTAGTAAAGCTTTGAAAATCGTCGACGGGATGGCGGTAGTGTATAGCAGAGAATAATATTACTTCAGTCTTAACTGAACGAGGGTGTAGAGGAGACTCATTTTTATTTACAATGTGCACAATGTAGGGAGCAGCAGAAAATTCCGAATACAGGGAGCGTTGAGGACTCTCCGGATGGTCGACATGAACAAGGTTGGCAGAAGTGGCCGAGAGCCCGCCACCAGAAGAGGAGGAATAGGGAACCGAGGAATTAGTAGGCGCGATAGCGTTTGGTGGGGTTTGAACCTTTCTCGGGTTGGACTGACTAGGCGGTATTGCTGTTGTTAGAGAGTCCTCGTCAGACGAATTTACTGCCTTCTTGCGTTTTCGTCTATGCGACTTCACGGTTATGAATTCCGCAGGTGACGTAGGCAACTCTACGTCAGACACTGAAAGCATAGATCCATCTGTCTCAGCTTCGGACCCATCTGGAGGCCGGGACGGCCCATCTGGGGGTTTGTCCCCCATATTCTACACAACTCACCAGACAAAGTACACGTGTGTACCCTAACCTATAACAATATTAATATAATGAGGAATATGTATATACTAATAAAATTTTACCAGCTCCACCTCCCCCGCGTCAATATATCGATTGAAAGAAACAAATGAATGTAAATGGCAACAAAAAAAACACTCAATCTACTGAGAATTGATAGAGCACGACTACCGACTGTCAAAATTGTGCAGTAACGACCTGTCCATACAGTTACTTAAAGCAAAATTTTATTAAGTATTATTATACTAAATGTCATTATATTTCAAAGAAAAAAGGCATCAAGTTTAATAAAATTATAATTGATTTCGTTATTTTTCCTTTTATTACACTTTTTATTACCACTAAAACAAAAAAGCTTATATTTGCGTGTTCCTGCGCTGCGCTACGCACGATCGTTTTCTTTTTATTGCAATTTTTCTGTATATTTCGTTAAGTAGCATTCACATTGCTTCACTTTGTATGATCATCCAGAGTGTCACGGTCAAACCTGTTCATCGAAAGTGAACACGTCTGTTCACATTATTGTTCATCCTATGCTTTCACTGCCATATCAACACTCTCACTCATGTTGTATGTAGTTTGACGTATTTTCGTATAAAAATAATTAAACAAATTCAAAAATGAAAAATAACACTTAAAATAAATTAATATAGCTCTCGACTGCATAATAATTTTGTACATGATTCTGACATTCGTTTTTTGACGTTTGAATTGGAGTTGAGAGGTGATCGGTGACAGTGATAGCGGTGTGATATAATCATATTAAAAGTTGATAGTGCTTAAATATTAGCTTGAATTTAGTCAATAAGTGCGCATTCTTGTAATATTAGTAAGTTTGACATATTCGATTGCTTAAGTGACAGCGGACACTAGGTGGCCTCGAATTCGTACGCAATAACGCAATGTCGGAGGGAGTGTCTCCAGACCCGTGGCCACCGGATGGCTCGGAGACGGACGGATCATTGATTTCAGTCCCAGATGTGGACATGCCCACCTCACCGTCACAGTTTGTGACGGTAAAATCCAAAGTATCTCGCAGGTCAAAGAGGAAGAAGGAGACTCATACATCTAGCGATGATGAAGATAAAATATCTTCTCCCTCCCCCCATACAATACCTCCTCCATCTGCAACCATAATCGAGATGCCCCCTCCTCCCAAAGTAACCCCACCCGTCAATGGAGTCCCAGCAGCCCGGTATACGGAGCATTCGTTGGCTCCATTCATTGTTCTCGTATCAAACATTGATAACACTCCATTACACCCAATTAATTTTGGAAAGAAGATGAGCAATCACAAAATACAAAATTTAGTCATGGGCGGAGTAATGAAGTTAGGTAGGAACAGAATTCAGCTCACATTCTCCTCTGGAAATGCAGCAAATGCGTTTCTAGAAAGTAATTTTGTCTCTCAGTCCAACATAAAAGCCTATATTCCCACTTTTAAAACGATCAAGATGGGACTCGTTAGAGGCATCGAAGTTGACGTAACAGAGGAGGAAATTATTAAGTTTGCCGAAATTCCGGATGGGTGTGGAAAAATTGTCAAAGCCAGAAGGCTTAATAGAAAGGTGGTCAATCAGGGCCTTGTGACATGGGTACCATCTCAAACCGTTGTCCTCTCGTTTGAGGGACAAATTCTACCTAAAAATATATACCTTTTCCATAATTCCCTGGTCACCGAACTTTACACATATCCTACCACTCTATGCCACAAATGCTGCAGATTTGGTCACCTAATGAAGGATTGTCGTTCCCTGCCCAGATGCTATAAATGTGGAAAAGACCACATGGGCTCGCAATGCGAAGCAGTGGAGCCATTTGCTTGCGTTAATTGCTCAGGCCCTCACATCGCAACGAGTCCATCCTGCCCAATCCTGAGTCGTGAAAAAGAAATTAAATGGACCATGGCTAGAGACAATATTTCTTATTTTGAGGCCACAAAAAAGACACCTCTCGTGGCACACAAATCGTTTGCAGAAGCAACATCCTCATCTCACCCTTCTATCAGCCAACCGACTCAATCAATTAGAGTATCGCGTCCTATAGTCCCCAAAGCCCACAAACCTAGACCCACAACATCTTGGGATAGGACAGAGATTAACTCTCTTCTGTCATATCCTAATGGCCAAGCTACCCAACCTCAAAATGGCTGTGCCCTTAAAAGGGACGAGGCCTCAACGGAGTCACGAGCCCTGGCCGGCCCTGTTGACCCAATTGTAACAAATATATCAACCCTCTTAGTGTCTATCTTGTCCCTGCTCCCAAATATACCGTCCAACGTCGCCACAGCTATATCACTTCTAATAGAATCAATTCAGGATGTATCCACTGCGCTCAATCCTGCAGTGGAACTGTCGTAGTCTTTTGTCCAAAAAAACGGACGTCTTATACCTAATCAATAAGTTCCGTACATGCATAGTGGCCCTCTCGGAGACGTGGATGGTCCCTGAATTCCACTTTGGAGTGGGGGGGTATTCATGTTTCCGGGAGGACAGGCCGGATGGTAGAGGCGGAGTGGCCCTGCTGGTCAACTCGTCGCTGCCATCTGTTCCTTTATCGCTGGATGCATGTGAGGAGCTGAACGTGATTGGTGTTATGATTGGTAAAATCTCAATCCTCTCCATATACATCCCGCCCAACAGCAGAGTAGGTTACTCTACATTCAGATCCTTGTTTTCAGCACTGACTCCTCCCTTCTTGGTGTTGGGAGATTTTAATGCACACCATACCCTCTGGGGCTCCGAAAGCAATGATCGCAGAGGTAGGGACCTAGCCGAAATCCTGGAGGAGTTTAATGTGTGTGTTCTGAACGATGGCTCCCCTACAAGGGTCGACACGCCCAATCACAGACAGAGCTCAGTGGATCTCAGCCTCGCCTCCGCGGATATAGCCGCAGGATTCGACTGGCAAGTCATGGACTTTTCATGTGGTAGTGACCACCTCCCCATTCACATATCTGGCCACCTTGAATCCTATACAGAGGACCAAAGGTCAACCCGTAACCCAATAGATCGACACAAGCGTATCCGTTTTAACACAACTGCTGCTGATTGGAGGAGGTTCTCCGACGATCTGGAGCGGCGTGTTGGGTCGCTTCCTACTCCTTCTCAGGGTAACCTAGCCCTATGTAACACCGAGTTTTCGGAGGCCATGGTTGAGGCGGGAAAAAGGTGCGTGCCTATTGTTAGACCCGGAAAATCCAAGAAGCTATTGGCTATGCCCCCTTGGTGGGACAAAGATTGCCAAGAGGTGGTAAACAAACGAAAGGCATCCTGCAAAGCATACATTAATAACATGAGTATGGAGAATTATCTAATATATCAAAACTCCGCGGCTATCGCCAGGCGTACCTTAAAAAACAAGAAACGGGCTGGCTGGAAGAAATTCTGTTCATCCCTGTCCCCAGACGTACCTCCATCCATTGTCTGGAGGACTATTAAACAATTCCACAATCCTAAGTACTCCGGCCGCAGAAAAACTGTATCAGGGGAATGGAAACTCGAATTTGTAAACAAACTGGCGCCTCCTTCTGCACCCAACATAAACGAGATTCCCTTTAGATACACGTTCAGCGCACGGAGTTGGATGGACATGCCATTCAATATGGACGAACTAGAGTGGGTCCTGGCCTCAGTCCAGGATAAGACGCCTGGGGTAGACAATATCCCATATAGTTTTTTGGGGAAAAGTGATACGGAATCGAAGGAATACTTATTATCCATAATTAATGTAGCATTTGAAGGAGGAGAAATTCCCCCAAATTGGAAGTCCCAAATTGTAGTACCTATATTAAAAAAAAATTGTGTGGTTAATTGTGCTTCTTCTTACAGACCGATCGCAGTTTCTACCTCTATAATTAAGGTGGTAGAACACCTTATTAAGAGGCGACTGGAGTGGTTCCTGGAGCACAATGACATCCTCTCGGGGTCACAGTTTGGGTTCCGGAAGAAGAGGGGTACATTGGACGTATTGTCAATATTTGTTACCGATGTTAACATTGCATTCTCTGCGAGAAACTCTCTGGTTGCGGTCTTCATGGATGTCAAGTCGGCATATGACAACGTTAGAATTGATATTTTGGAGAGAAAGCTGCTCGAAACGGGGGTTCCGCTTAGGTTTTGTAGCTTTATTACCAACCTTCTGCTCGATAGGAACATTCTTGTAGAGACTGAATCACGTCAGGTACATGCGGGTCTTCCACAGGGGTCTGTTATCAGCCCTATCCTATACAATCTTTACACCTATGATCTAGACCGTGCTGTTGGGGATCCTTGCAGGGTATTGCAGTATGCTGACGATTTCTTCATATATATGGAATGTAGGGATGTTTTGGATTCGGAGGGGATCCTTAATTCTAATATGGACCGTCTCTCTACTTGGTTTGATAATACATACATACATACATACATCTTCTTCCCCTTGTCCTAGTTGGGTCGGGGGCCCATTGCGCCTAGGTACTTCCTCCAGAGATCCCTGTCCACTGCTGCTTCCAGGACCTCTGGCCACTCCAAACCAAACCTTTCAACTTAATATAATAATGGTTTGATAATAATGGATTGGAAATCTCCGTCCATAAGTGTGAGGTTGTCATATTCTCAAAAAAAAAGGTGGTCCCTAGAATCGATATCCGATGTGGTGGAAATTCCATCCCTACAAAGAATTCTGTCAGAGTACTGGGGGTAATATTGGACGCTAAACTCTCTTGGAATTTGTATGTTGATCACATTTGCAGTAGAAGCTTGATTGGTCTCAACGCTATGAGAGCTGTGTCACGCGTTTGGTGGGGGTGCCACCCTTCGGTCCAAAGGCTGTTTTATAATGCTTATGTTAGAAGTCAGTTAGACTTAGCTAGCTTTCTTATCGAACCGACCTCCAAAAATAATCTTCTGAAGCTGGAGCGTGTACAGTCACAGGGACTTAGAATTATTTTGGGTGCGATGAGGTCCTCCCCTGTAAATGCTCTGCAAGTGGAGGCGGGGGAGCCACCCTTGCCTCTACGTAGAAAGCTTCTCGCAGATAAATTCTACCTGGGTCGCTGGAGGACTCACAATCATCCACTCATTCCAAAATTACAAAAGTTGGATGCGCTGTGTGAGTCTTCGGTCTTCTGGAGGAATAAACATCCCCCACACCTTGTCGTGAGTGCCCGCTCGTACCACTCTTTGGTCGCAAGGACTCCCAGCCACAATAAGTTACCCATATATTTGGCCGACCATCAGGTCCTTTCACTGCGACCAAATATTCTCTTGTCTTTGGGAGTTGAGAATGGCCCTTTTGCCCCGATGGAGTTTTGTTCGGCAATTGAGAGTCGCTGGAGGGGTTATCACTTGATTTTCACTGACGGTTCTAAACATCCTGATTACCCGCACGTTGGTGCGGCTTTTTACTCAGATTCTGAAAAGATATTCAGACTATTCCAGTTGCCGAGAGAAGTATCAGTCTTCACAGCCGAATGTATCGCTATATTAGAGGCGCTTGGTTTTATATTGGAGACCCATGCTCCTTCCTCGAGGATCTTAATTCTGAGTGATAGTCAGAGCGCCCTGGAGAGTCTCAAGTCCTCACCATTTAATCACCCTGATGACACCATATGCCTACAAATTAGGGAACGTTTGGTCAGGTGTAGGGATAGAGGAGTTGATGTCACAATGGCTTGGATTCCGAGCCATTGTGGCATACCTGGAAACGAATTAGCAGATAGGTTTGCAAAGATGGCCTTGGAGTCGGGAAGCAAAGTCCATTCGACCATCCCGGTTAACGATTTGCTGCCACTTGCTCAGGAGGGATTGTATCAGGAATGGCAGCTGCTGTGGGAGACCTCTTCTAGGTCTAAAGGCAGATTTTATGCTGCAATCCAGCCCCAAATATTCAAAAAGCCTTGGTTCTCCAGTATTAAACTGAACAAATTTGAGACCTCGTCCATTTGCCGTATGCGTATTGGACATGTCTGTTTGAGAGCACACCTATTTAAAATCAATGTGGTGGAAAGCCCATTATGCGACTGTGAATGGGCGGAGGAAGACCTAGATCATGTTTTTTTGCAGTGTCCAATCAATGACCGATATCCAGACTTTCTCAAGGACCTCCGTGGGTTGGGGGTTCAGCTACCTGTAAGCGTCCCATATCTTCTGGCCCTGAATTGCAGACCTATATTCAAGCTGCTCACTAGGTTTTTGGAGCTGAATGAGATTAAACTATGATTAACTGGTTTCTCTAGATAATATATATTTGCGTAAGTAGGTCTAAGCAAATGGAGTTTTGGGTTACTCTATGTGAAGAGTTCATACTGTTTCCTGGCGAAAACACTCTAAATGGGTGAAAAGCCAAACAAAATAAGAAGAAGAAGAAGAAGAAGATTCTGACATTCAATACAAATTCATAGAGAATTAAACAAATAATAAGATAAAACTTGTTTATGGTCGTTTCAGTGAAAGGACCTTTCATCAAAATTATGACGAGTGGAAATCGTATGTGAATGCCCCTAAAGGGTCGTTCACATACGTTCACTTTCAGTGATCACTCCGGATGATCCTCCAAGATGAACAGGTGTAAACGGGCGTTTCATCGCTAGTGATCACTAGCGATGACGGAGGAAAGAGATTACCACTCGTCATAATTTTGATGAAAGGTCCTTTCACTGAAACGACCATAAACAAGTTTCATCTTATTATTTGTTTTATTCTCTATGAATTTGTATTGAATGTCAGAATTATGTACAAAATTATTATGCAGTCGAGAGCTATATTAATTTATTTTAAGTGTTATTTTTCATTTTTGAATTTGTTTAATTATTTTTATACGTAAATACGTCAAACTACATACAACATGAGTGAGAAAGTGGACATGGCAGTGAAAACATAGGATGAACAAATGTGAACAAACGTGTTCACTTTCGATGAACAGGTTTGACCCTGACACTCTGGATGATCATCCAAAGAGAAGCAATGTGAATGCTACTTAAGCTTTGAAATCTCACATTTGACAACAGTGGGGCCTACCATCTCATATAGTGCCGCAATGTGAATGCTACTTTATATAAAAATCTATGGTTTTGCCGATAGCATAGATATAATATGGCCGATAGATGCTTCTCCTTCTAACACAGTTATCTCCTGTTCACACAGTAGTGGAAGATGACGTCACACATTCACGAGGTTTGGACATCCTTATTCTATGTAATTCTCGATCTTAACTATAGGATTTCATTCGGAACAAACTAATCATTCCGGATATTAGATGTCGTGGATGTTGCCGTACACCTATATTTTTTAGTGTGGCCATAAATTTGAAATCTTTTTTCACGATTTTACACCTATAATAAATTCAAACTAAAATAACGTTCCAAAATTTTATAAGTAAGTTCACTTGAACTAACATTCGTATTCTATTATGATACAAGTTGTATATAATTCTAATAAGGAACAATTTTAGAATTTCTAGAACCCCAGTGTAGACTGGAGACCATTAAAGGATGACGTCACAGAAAAATGTTTGGAGGAGAACAACGGAACAAAAACAAAACAAATAAAAAGGTGAAAAGAATACCTAATACAGTAATAATAAAAAAAACTGTCAATGTCGTTTTTGTTATTATTTTGTCGTCTGACTTTCTTTTTTCTCTTATAGCATAACATCCTACAAGGATGATTTGCGCAATCTGACGGTTTGCCCTCCAAGCAAAAGCAAATCCATAGACAAGACCACGTGACCTTTAATGGTCTATTTTAGTTAGTGCACACTAAAAATGAAATAGAATCGGGCGTAATAGGTATTAGTGGATTTTACTTTTAAAAAAAATGGGATTTGATGGCACTAAATATATTTGATTAAATCCATCTTATAAAACTCCTCTCCGTAGTACAACGTAAAAACAGGTTTCCTTTATATATAAAGTATTTTTTTAGAAATCATAATTTTGCTCTATTGCGGATGGATTGTCATGAAATAAAACTAGAAGTGATTTAGAAGATTGACCCATAAAAAAAATATAATTGGCATATTATTACCTCCTTCAAAGTGGATTGTTGACCATGTTTAAAATCTTACTAAGATATGTTTATAATTTCTTATCTATTATAATACTGTATGTATAAATTTATTAAAGTAACAAAAAAAAATATCTTGTATGACTTATTACTACTACCACCTATTATAGGTGGCATTGTTAATAAATCATACAAGAATAAAAATGGTATTATAGATGGCAGTGTTTATTATTCCAAACCATTAATACCCACCCTTTAGATCAGGGGATGAGGAGGTATATAACCTTTTTAAGTCCTTGAGATATCGCCCTAAGCTGGTAGGCACAGGGTTCCAGATCCAGATCTTAGGCAACATCACGTCATCAATCCTTCAACACCGCATTAACTCATGTTTTTTTTTTATTATGTGAGATTGATTTTACTTAAAAACTCAACAAATGTGCTTATTCTTATCTCACCTCCAATATCACTCATAAACAAGTGAATGACTTCACAAAAAATACAATAAAAAAACTACCTTGTCTTTGCTTCGCTTGGTTGCAGAAAAATCTAAAAAATCAAGCAGTCTATTGATCTATTTTTATCTTCCCTTAGATAAAACAATCAATGCTTTTCAATCTACTGATGTCTATCTGTTATATACTTACAACCAAAGATATACTAGATCTGTAATTCAAATAAAAAATTGGTCATGCAGTCAATATAATTTTGCATCCAGTTTTAAACTGACGTTAGTTGTAAGACAATACATTGCTAATACTTGGAGGTCATCGATGTTGGAACACAAAAAAGCCATCTAGTATACCTTACAACAATGAAAATACACTTTATCCTAAAGAAATTAATCTTCACACTTTATCAAAATTTAAGTCTTCATAGAAAGTGTGGTATGTGGTAAAATTTTCCATGAAAAATTGAAGATACTCTACAACAGTGCTCCGCAACCTTTTCTCATTTACGGCACCCCAAAATTCTTCCTCGAACTCCGCGGCACACAAAAAGCTCAAATATATAGGTATTAAATTGATACACACATTTTAAAATATTTTTTATGTAATAATTATTTAATAACAATAATTATTTAAAACAATAATTATTATATACAATATTTTTAAAAATAATTTGTCATTGTGTATACATAATGAAAAATTTCAAATACATTACATTTTACTGCGGCACACCTGTATTCAGTTCACGGCACACCTAAGCTGATATTAGCTACTAGTCCTTGCTGCTTGACAATAAATAAACACTCAGCATTTCCAACATTCATATCAGAACATAAGGACAGAATCCAGGAACCAACTTACTCTACCGTTATTTACTCTGTCTACTCTAAGAATAATGAAATGTACACTCACACAGTAAAACTTAAAAATATTTCATATACCTAAATAAAATATTTATCTAATATGTTGTTCCCACTCTAGAGACTCTGATTTGGCGATTGGCTGGCCACTGACATCTTCCTGTTCAGGTTCTCTGAAAAAAAAAATTGACTCAACTAACACTCTAAAAAAGATAATATTTATTTATAAATCTATTCATTGCGACACTAACTCACACAAAGCGAGTGTACGGTTTTTCTTAAAAGTTGTAGAGGGGGGCAAAAATCAATGAACTGGCCCAGAATAAGCTAAATATGATAATATAATATAGTGATTATGCTACTTAAGATGCTGCTGGGTAACCAGAACTCCAAGATAAAACCATGGGTAAGATTCTAGAAAGGAAGTATCTGGATGCAATGGGTCACCGACCTAACAAAAATAGGTGGTTGAGGATATATGTATGTATGTAAAACGCAATCGTGCATGTTTTACAAGACACTAGAATAGGAAGATTATTATAATTAATTACTCAATTATGGTTATTATGAAATACATAGGTAATTTCATACTTCTAAAATTTTTTAACAAGCTGTAGAAACAACCTAACAAAATATGTCAAGATCTTAATAAAAATATACATCCGAAAGTCGTAAATATCTGATAAAAAAAATTGAGATTATCTAGGTTAAATCCTGTACAGATACAAGAGATACATATCTCCAGATATATAACATGAGGCACATCTGCACATCTTAAGTCCATTTACATATCAGAAACTGCACGTTTTATATAGTGATTAGTTTTTTAGGGTTACTCTGTAGTTCATTTGGTAAATTTAGTCCTTTGAATTTATTTATTCCTAAGATAATCTAATTCAACTAACGGACAAAATTACATGTACATCAAAAATTATTAAATTATAGAAAAATTACGTTTGCTCCATTTTAATTTGATACAGATTGTTGGAATCTGCAGATTGCTGCTCAGTATCTGAAATCAAGTTTCAATAGATAAGCTTATGAAGAATGTAACATAATATGGTTCTATAAAATGAGTTTATTTAAATATGTGAGAATGAAACCTGGAAATGGCTCAGCATCCTCGTAGTTTGTGATATTTGTGTCTGTGAAGTTAGTCTCAGGTTCACACTCGGGAAAATAAAATGTAGTCATGTTGTTGGCTTTGGCTTGTAATATTTTATACATTTCTCTATAGGGAGCCAATGCATCTTCTAATTCTTTGTTAAAATTAATACTTCGTTCCATAAATGGATCTTCAATAAAAAATAAGTCTCCCAGTTGCTTAGCCAGTAAGAAACCTTTCTCCAAAGTCTCGAGCATCTGTTGTGACTTGAGACAAGCATTAGTCTCATTGCTCTTATCATCCATGGCAGTGGCCTGAACAAGTTCCTTATACTCTTCATCAGAGATATCTAAATTATGTGAATCTAACAACTCTTCTATATCATTTACTTGCAAATCTTCAAAACCATCACCTTTGACAAGACGACCCAATTTAGCAATTTTCTTTGCCTCATTCTTAACGGTGGGTAACAATGAGTTGGAGGAGACTCCTTTCCTCCATAATACTCTCCAACATACATTAATAAGAGCAGGTTTCATTTCATTCAGTGACTCCTTTATATTCCTAATGCAGTCCGATATAGAATAAGCATCCCACGTACGGTTTAAGTGACTAGGTTTTATGTCCGTTACATCAATCAAATGCTGAAGTACTCTCCGTGTGTACAGAGCCTTGAACGTAAAATTAATGCCCTGTTCCATGGGCTGAAGATAACAACTAGTGTTTGTAGGGAAAAACATTACTTCTATGTTTGGGTGTGCAAACTGTAATTCTTCTGGATGGCACAAAGCATCATCTAGAACTAAAAGTACTTTAAACTCCAAGTTTTTAGAAACTAGGTAGCGTTGAACATCGTGGACAAAACAATTGTGAAACCATTCATTGAATAATTTAGCAGTAATGCCAGCTCGCTTTTGGGTTTTCCAAAAAACTGGCAAATGGAATTTATTCTTGTCTTTCAGACCACTAGGATTTTGCACTCTATAAATGACCATAGGCTTCACCATGAAATCTCCTGATGTATTAGCACAGAGTAGTACGGTCATCCTGTCATTACCTGCTTTATATCCCGGGTTAATGTTATCACGCTTTGCCAGGCAAGTTTTGGAAGGCATCCTCTTCCAAAATAATTTTGATTCATCTGCATTGAACACCTGTTCAGGTTTGTAATTTCTATTTTTGATGAGAGTAGCAAAATCCTTAGTGAACCTATCGGCAGATTCATAATCCACATTATTAGAAGAGTCTAAGAAGCTAGAATCCTGTTTATATTTTTTATTTCCTTCACAAGTATCCACATCTACAGAGGCAGCATTATGTAGAGAAGAAGTTCCTACCATATCAACATCTACAAGTAGAGCCTGCTTAGAGTCAGTACCTCCTGACCGCTTGTATTGCTCATATCTCTTCTTGAAATTCATGAACCATCCCTTGGAGGCTAGAAATGGAGTATCTTTATTTGACTGAGTGGGTGTAGTATCTAATACCTGATCATGTAACTGTTTGGCTTTTTCTTGTATGGCTGCCATATCTACCACTTGTCCCCGGCTTTCTTCTTCACTTAGCCAAGCCATCAAAGATCTCTCCATCTTCCTCAATGTGTAATTAAATAAAGTCACCTTTGCACACTTGGATACTCCCGCTGCAAGACTTGCCCTTATCCGTGCCTCCATTTTCTTGATAGATCTTACTGTAGACTCATTTATTTTCAGCGCTTTTGCAACTGCTGTTGAACCCTCTCCATTCTTTAACAAATCCAATATTTCTGCCTTTTGTCCCAGAGTTAGGGATATTTTCCTCCTTTTCTTTCCATGTTTATATTTCGTTTTAGGGCTTTTAACATCTTCATCAATTTCGTCCAGTGGATCCATCGGATATCTTTCTCCAACTTCAAAATTTAAAGAAATAAGAAATCAAAAAGCATTAATAATAAAAAGAACGATATATGTTAAGTATTCAGAATGTTTTCAATTTGTTCAATATAAACATAATATTATGATAGATCAAACCGGCTGATTACGAAGCGAAACACGACAATCGTAGAATAATAAATTTACCGATTATAGAAAAATAATACTGCATAACATTTAATCGGTGAAATATATTTAAGTACAAGTACAATATTATGGAGTATATCAATAGCCAAAGTCATAAAAAGTATAAAAGTTTTATAAAGTAGAAAATAAGATTACAACTCTCAATTTTTTATTGCCATTTCTGATTCTGACCATAGAACAATAATACATTATTTGCCATAGAAATGTTTGTGCGCATCCTTACAGTACCTTTTTCTACCATGTAAAGGGTATTTGTACCGACTATTGTTTACTTTAAAAATATTACACGTTTAATTTCTAACTCCCCCTCCCCCCCGTCACCAAATTTTCATAATGATAAATTTGAAATATTTCAAAAACTCTTTTTTTCCGGTTTTAATTTAACTCCGGTTTTCTTAAAGAATGTTCACAATGTAGCGGGTATTTGTACAGACTAATGTTTATGTCAATATCTGGTGCTTTTACCGAATATCCGATACTTTAACTATGGATTCGTGTACACCCCACTTACGACTCGTGCACTCACTTTTTTTAGTCACGCCATCGTAGACCCCCGTCGAGCCTCCCGAAGACCCCTGGGGGTCCACCTGGACCACTTTGGGAATCACTGATCCAGAGTGATAGGTAATAAGTACCAACATTTTTTTTTATGGAAAATTTTGTGTGTATGGCAGCACACAAATTTTATGTCACTGTCAAAAGTCATGCTATTGTGGTCTTGTTTTTGTGACGAAAAATAATCATAAAATCATAACATATTAGATGCTTTCGCGGCTATCATTGTATTTGTCATGAAAATATTTTATTAAAAACCGTTCACCAACAAATTTATTGTGTTCTCCATCGATTTACTTCGTTATATAGCCGTGAAATCTGTTTGATTTTTTTTCAGTGTTGTGTTGTTTCAATCACGCTTGTAGAAAAAATATTTTAATTTTTTTTTGAGTTGGCTCGATTTCAAAAACTCGTCTGTGTTTTTATTATATTTAAAAATTTCCATTTTTAGATTTGTGTAGAATACGATAAAATTTGTACTGTCGATATGTGATGTATATATCAACAGAGTGTATCATTAACATTTGCATATATTAAAATGAGTATTTTTTATAATTTTATTTGTAGACGGCATATTTTGTCCATTATAGAAGATGCCAAAGATAAAAAGTCTGCAAGTATTAACTTATCAACATTTGATATTGAAGATTTGCCAGAGGAGTTATTTGAGTGTGAGAACATAGAACGAGTATATCTCCATTGTAACAAATTGACGTACATAAGCAGCAATATTATCCATCTCTCTCTGATCACCACTCTCACTCTAGACTACAATGCATTGACTAGTCTTCCTGCCGAGATAAGCAACTTGACCAACTTACAGAATCTAAACATAAGTCACAATCCTTTGAAGAAAATACCACAAGTGTGTATGTATCTGCTACTTATAGAGATATTTGCCGTTCATCAATTTTGTTTGATTTATTTTGAAATATTCTCTTCCACTATGAGGTATTTTTATTCCAAATGTTTGAAATCTTTCATAAATATTTAGAATTTATCTTGTTTAACATTCAGGTGGACTGAAGAAATTAGAGGTATTATGGTGTAACAGCATTGACATAGAGTGTCTCCCAGAAGAGATTGGATGTCTCAAGGAACTAGATACATTTGGTGCTAGAGGGAATAAAATTAGGGAATTGCCTAAGTCATTTACGCAACTTACTAAGTTAAGGTAGTGCAGCTTTACTGATAGTCTCTTGTGTGTATTGTGTATGTAGTAGTAGTAGTAGGTAAATACATTATTATACATGTTGTATAATTAGGGAATTGCCTAAGTCATTTACGCAACTTACTAAGTTAAGGTAGTGCAGCTTTACTGATAGTCTCTTGTGTGTATTGTGTATGTAGTAGTAGTAGTAGTAGTAGGTAAATACATTATTATACATGTTGTATAATTAGGGAATTGCCTAAGTCATTTACGCAACTTACTAAGTTAAGGTAGTGCAGCTTTACTGATAGTCTCTTGTGTGTATTGTGTATGTAGTAGTAGTAGTAGTAGTAGGTAAATACATTATTATACATGTTGTATAATTATGGAATTGCCTAAGTCATTTACGCAACTTACTAAGTTAAGGTAGTGCAGCTTTACTGATAGTCTCTTGTGTATGTAGTAGTAGTAGTAATAGTAGGTAAATACATTATTATACATGTTGTATAATTAGGGAATTGCCTAAGTCATTTACGCAACTTACTAAGTTAAGGTAGTGCAGCTTTACTGATAGTCTCTTGTGTGTATTGTGTATGTAGTAGTAGTAGTAATAGTAGTAGGTAAATACATTATTATACATGTTGTATAATTAGGGAATTGCCTAAGTCATTTACGCAACTTACTAAGTTAAGGTAGTGCAGCTTTACTGATAGTCTCTTGTGTGTATTGTGTATGTAGTAGTAGTAGTAATAGTAGTAGGTAAATACATTATTATACATGTTGTATAATTAGGGAATTGCCTAAGTCATTTACGCAACTTACTAAGTTAAGGTAGTGCAGCTTTACTGATAGTCTCTTGTGTGTATTGTGTATGTAGTAGTAGTAGGTAAATACATTATTATACATGTTGTATAATTATTTTTCAGTTGGTTGACATTAGAGAACAATTTATTAAATAAATTACCCCAAGATGTACACAAACTGAAATCTCTAGTGCATCTCAATTTAAAGAACAATCAATTGAAAAGTCTTCCAATGAATCTGCGTAAATGTAAAAACATGCAATTCATATTTGTTGGGAACAATCAGGTGAGATATAAAACTTTTAAAGTTATTAATATTGTGAATTAAATACAAATATTATTACTAACTGCAAGGGAAACATTATTCTAGCTATATGAAAAGCATAATCTAGTTCAATATGTAGGCTAATTTATCAATATTTTCATTCAACGGCACAATGTAATAATACAATAAGTTTTAATCAATTGAGATACAAAGTAGGGTTGCAGGCCTTTGATTATAGTGACAAATCAAATACAATTAAATTATTATGGGTCAATTACGTTATGATTAAATATTTATTGAAAGTCAGATGTAGATACATAAATCAGTACCAAAAGAAGTAGAAGAATCAAAATCAAATAGAGTATTTTAGGTCATTTGATGTGTACATGTTGTTGGATTTTGTTGCAGATTGATTTATTGAATTTCCATTATATATTGAACATCAGCTACATGAAACATCTCATATACATAGATGCCAGGGATAATCCATTCACTAAATGTACCAATCTCAAGGATAAGTTATTGGTATGTACATACATACATAATTATTTATTATTACAAACAAAATAAAACAACTAGAACCAAAAAATTGACAATGTATATTTATTTTAGTGATACTACTTTTGTTTTTTTAGAAATAATATCTTAAAATTAAGGTGAGTTTTTTTCAAAAAAATTGAGGTGGTTGGAAGCCTGTTTAGTGTTAATTTGGTAAAACATTCAAAAGGTATGTGGTTCAGATTCCACTGCAATTTTTTTCCACCTTTGCCTAGTTGCATTGAGATATCGATACCTTAATTCGCAGATTGGGTAACTCCATTTTTTGACAAAATGACTTAATGATGCCATAATGTTGACTGTATTCCAACACACATGCTAGGTAAATTTGAAGAATCCAACGTTATTACAAATGCCCTAAAAAACACCTCAAGAAAATTGGGTAACTCCAATGTTAGTATTTACAACGCTGCAAATTGGGTAACTCCACCATTCTGTATGGAGACTTGCGAGAGATAGGTTGTGTATTAGGAATATTTTACAAAAAAGTGGTTTTGGATATCTTATCCTGTAAAAAAATGTTAGATAACTGTAACCATAAGTATCAGCTTTATTTTCTTAAATTTTTTAAAGTTTTTTTTATCATTTGCTCCTTATGTGATGTAGTTAATATGTAAGGTACCTACTCACATTTTAAATAATGCAACTTTTGCAAGAGTTACTACGTGGAATTTAATTATTACTGGATATGTTTGCGCACAAATTTTGAAGCTGATTTACTAATATTGTATTGTTTTTTAACACATATTATGTTATTATTTTATAGTCAAATAAAAAATCTAGGTTTTAATACTTAAATAAACGACTTTATTTTTTGATATATTAGGATTTGTTGAATCATGATTATTTTTAAATAAGCTCAAAATCCGAAGAACTGAACGTGTATCTACATACATTACCTACTTATCATAAGTTTGATTTCTCGACCGACGATTCTTGGTGGAAGTTCATATTAATAATTTTTAAAATGAAACACGATATATAGTTATTCCACTATTGACATTATTTATTTGGCGAGCCGGCTTTCAAGAGCTTCCGCTCTCATCGTCAGGCAAAAGTGAAATGTTTACTCATCATTTTATAGATGAATAGCAGACTAAAGACTATGGTTAAATTAGTAACTGAAAATTGAAGGAGTGAAGAAAATCGTATGAGTGAAACAAATCCCAGAAATCATGATTTTCTACAAATTTATCAAAGACAATTCGAATTTTTATAATGGAATTGGCCCATCATATTACTTGATAGTGGTAATCTTGCAGAAATCCAAAATATAAATACCTACTGATGATAATAATGCGACACAAGGGATATTGTTAGATGCACAGGCTAATGCTATTGATCATAATATTGCAACAGAGAAGGGCAGCACAAGAGTCAACATCTCGTTAGTCCCATATTCAGAACATTCAGATTCTGATGAAAACTCTGAGACTTCTCTTGGAAAAAGGATGAATCATGGAGTAATAAAAATTTAAAATTCAAATTTACAAAATCAAAAAGAGATGTGATAAACTCGCCCTCTGTATATTATTATTATTATTTATAAGATTACGGCAACCCGTCCCTTGTGGGACGATTTGTGCCAAGAACAATATTTTTAGAATATAACACGTAATATTAAGGCATTTACTTATAAAATAATAAAATTTCTTTTGGCGGATTTTAAAATCTTGAGATATACAGAGAGGGCATCAGTGTGCAAGAGGCAGACACTTTGATCGGATACTGGACTTCAGCTATCTCATAATACAAGTCGTAAGAGTCTCTTATTGGGCAACCGACCTCTGTATATTGATCACACCTAATTTGAATGCATTTTTTTTATAAAATTGTATATATTGTGATCAATGTATAGTAAAGAATGAATGAATAAATAAATAAATTGCCTCAAAGGAAGAAAAGCCTTGGCCCAAAAAATATTGTCTGCTTAAATAATCTAAACGAGACTGAAAATATCTTCACGAAAATGGACTACCACGATATCTAAAATAATGCTCCACACGAATTATTATTTTCACATTTTGTCACTCTTCATTATTTCTGTCTAGCTATCAACGAGCATATCTCTAAAGGTGCAACTTTTTTGTTCAACTATGTTCAACTCCGTGATACAGGATAGACGATGTTCCAGGCTGGGTAATATCCTGAAAAGGCTATTTGGCAAAAAGAGCACCGGTCTTCCGTCCGCAAGGATTCGTCAGCCCGTGATTTCCCTCTTTCACAATACACCGTTCTTATAACGACAACAGCAGAGCGCAGGAAATATCGTAGAAAGAGGTGACGCAATTGGCACAGAGTCGCTCTGAATGGAGGAGGCTGGTTTCTGCCCTGTCCGCCCGAGAGGAGCGTTGATGATGATGATGATGATGTTGAAGTATTTATCCTATATCCTATACTTCAATTTAATTTGATTTTCATATAAAACACTTTAAAAATAACATTATTATGAGACCAAACAGTATACAATACTTATAGGCAAATTGGGTAACTCCATCAATTATAGCATTTATTTTAGAAAATCTATCACAGAAAATTAGGTAACTCCAAAAAAAGGCTACAAAACCATTATAAACATAATTATGTCATGGTTATTGTGTTACGAACATGTATCTACATCATGTAGATATTTTAGAATAAGGAAAATAATAATAATAATATGCATAACAAAAATATTTAGTTTTTTGTCCGCCCTG
Organism: Athripsodes cinereus; assembly: GCA_947579605.1. Lineage (NCBI taxonomy): Eukaryota > Metazoa > Arthropoda > Insecta > Trichoptera > Leptoceridae > Athripsodes > Athripsodes cinereus. The sequence goes on from OX388322.1 coordinate 11,298,314, forward strand.
TAAAGTAGCTATTTTGGAGTTACCCAATCTGCGAATTAAGGTATCGATATGTGCCTTTGTGAGTCCAGAATTTGAAAAAATATGTAAACAATACAGACATTAAGCACTTGCATCAGCATTAAACGTATTTAGGAATGTATCTGATTTATTTCAGACCTGAATGGTTTTTCTAATGCATATAAATATTAAAATAGTCAATCATTATCAGATCAGGATTGCTTTGTATTTTATATGTTTATATCTGTTTGCAGAAATATCCTAAAGTGAAAGTGGATGATGATTGGGCACCTGCCTCAGTCGAGAGCGCTGACTCAGGATCAGTGGAAGAAGTCAGATTGGAACAAAATACAGGCAGCACTTCTCATGAGACTCCCGTACCATCAGGAAATGATGGTAACTTAACTACTTTTTATACCTCTTGTACAAATAATTATATCATGTACAGCTTATTTTATGGAAGAATTTTTTTTCAGTAGTATTTTTTAAATATTTTATTTATTCAATATGGCTTATTTTTGTTTTAGCCGGCATTACAGTATCCACCTATGCGACGACTGATAATAGCAATAATCGGGTAAATAGAAGTCCTTGGACTCCTAAAATATCCAGGAAATAAAGTTATTTCAATAAGGTTATACCTATATAATGATTAATAACCTCTGAAAATACTAAAGGACATTTTTTAAAGTTTAAATTATGGGTATGCATTTGAAATTAGTCCAAATACGTCCTGGACATTTCCATTTTCATATTTATTTATTCCCTCGTGTCAGACCATAGACCTAAGATATTTTTCCAGTACTGTGCCAGTCACAGAGTAACCAGATGAAGGTAAAAAATATCACCCATTGCATTGAATGTTTGAATACATATATAACTACAGTCATGAAAACCTTGTATTGAATAGTTATTACTATATAATAGTTATATAACAGTTTTCTGGTGTCGTGTAATTGTAGCTTATAATAACAATACACAAAAGCTACCCACACACCTCTGTAGCCTAATGGTTAGAGTACTTGACTCGAACACGGAGGTCCTGAGTTTGATTCTTAGTAGGTGCTGTTAGTTAAACAAAATCAATATACAGCAATGAGTACAGTCACCCGCTCTGAAAGGATTAATGTGAAAAAGGACATAAGAATAGGTGGAATTGGTGAATATTGCCATGGTATAAAGTACTTTAACCGGTTTGACCCGATTTGTAATCATCAGAAATAATACTTTCTCCTTTGTCCTGCAATATACATATAAGTATATATAGGTACCTCACTAAGTGGGGCTTTTCGATACTAACCTCTCAACTAGACCCAAGTACTCATCTTTAAGTACCTATTAGTAGTAGTAGCAGCAGCACCGTGACACTTAGTACCGACTTGTACATAGGCTGTTTGCGTAAATAAAAGATTGTTGATGTATCACCACATCTTTTCATTCGCAAAAAACTGATTTCAAATTGTGGTTGTACAGGAATACATCACATACGGGAAGGAGATAGTTATAACAAAAACATTCATATGCAGAACATTAAGATATTTTATCTGTTATTGAATTAAATTTACCAGTATGTCTGAGGAGTATTTATTTTTTCAGAAGACTTAGTGTATGAGTCTGAAATGAGTGTAGATGATGAAAATTCAGAATCATCTAGCATTGGTTCAGGTGATGATTGGGAGAACAGCTACCCCAGTAGCCAGTTGGACTCTACCGATCATGATGAAGGGGCAGAGGATAATGAGGTAGCTATTTATACACTAATTTTTGGATAAATAAGGTCCCAGGTTCAATTCTTAAATGGATTACATTTTTTTTCACAAATATGTAACTTCCACAATAAACCATTGATTGGTTAACAATAATATCAGGATGTTAGGAACATCATATGAAGAAGTGTTTAATTGGTTAACAATAATATCAGGATGTTAGGAACATCATATGAAGAAGTGTTTAATTGGTTAACAATAATATCAGGATGTTAGGAACATCATATGAAGAAGTGTTTAATTGGTTAACAATAATATCAGGATGTTAGAAACATCATATGAAGAAGTGTTTAATTGGTTAACAATAATATCAGGATGTTAGGAACATCATATGAAGAAGTGTTTAATTGAAGCAAAACAGTTCTGAGTGGAAACTTGTTTTCATAGTAGAAATATTAAAGGATGGATGATAATTTATAATATTTAATGTTAAGGAACATACTCAAAGTTATTTTAAAAACCATCAATTAATTAGAAACAATGATATACTATTGTGGCCTGTGTTGATATTGAATACAAAAGGTAACATAGATATTAATCTTTTTATTCATCAAATATTGAGCTTTCACCTTTTACAGTATGTGAACAATAAACATCATCTATACAGTCTTGATTAAGTCAATAATACAATTTACGGACATTCGAAAAACGCCCTATGATTTGAAATAGGTAAAACAAAATTACAAATAAAATCCATTGCTAAAATATAACAATTAAGCCCAACACAATTCATTATATTACTATGCACTCATATCAATACAATGTTATACATACAGTTACCTATAATGAGTTATATCCGCCAATCGATCAATGGATATGTCAGTTTATAAATAGTCAATAGTTGAGTTGGGAATAACGGCTCTTTGAAAATAATGGAATGTAAGCGACTGTTATTTATTTATATTCTGTTATTAGAAAAGCTACCGTTATCACCACCCCCCCCCATAAAAAAATTGACCTGGTTTTGTTCAAAAATATTTTTTATCTGGCGACTAACAATAATAAGATACGCAAGATTAAACGCGCAAATAAAAAAGGCAAGTTCGAAAAAATAAAGACATTTTAGATCTTTAACTCAGCGATGAGGTTTGTCCCCCATCCTGACTGTCTTATTTTTTTGTCTGTCAACCTTTCTAATAATAATATAAATAGTTATAATTAAAAGATTAAAATAATCTCTTTGACCACTCAGGTGATAAAAGGGTTATGAATAATATTATCTACCTGTATCTCGAACTCATAATACTTTTGTGTCAATCAACAGATGTCCGTATTAGTACTGTTTTGAGGCAAAAAAAAAGAACGCATTCCTTTTCAAATAATACCTAAATATTATTTTCCATACTAAATTGTATCGCCGTGTGATTTGTAACGTCATCGGGAATACCTAAATGGTCGTCCATAGTAAAATGTATGGCGGTGTGATAAGTAACAATATTAGTAATACCTAAATGATTTTCCATAGAAAATTTGATATCTGTGATAATTCACGTCACGTCGTTCGGAACGAAGTAGCGGGTCGTCGTAAAAAATTACTCGATAATAGTGTGACGTGATGTATCGATATTCTGCTACCATGCTCCGTAAAAATAATTTGATTTATCACGTGTTCCTCGTTATAACGACCAACTCTAGTCAAGTATGTGCTTTCAAATACATATAATATTTCAGATGTATTAGAATAATTAAAAATGATATCACACATTATTAAAGATAAATAAAATGTGTCTATACTGTAATGGCATTTCCCACAAATGGGATAGTCAGTGGACTGACTGCGTATAATGAATATGAAGATAATCCATTCTGTGCTATAAAAAATAAGACATTCAGAATGGGTAGAATACTTCATGGCTAAATTGAAGATATTAAATTATCTTACACTTGATGTTTAAAGAATGTCTGCATTTTAAAATATATTGGTTGCTTTGTTCACAGGTGATAGGAATGTATATCCCGGAGCTCTCTCGGTTTATTGGAACTGGCAGTTGATTGGAAGACAATATTACAATTATATTTTTATTAAGTTTCACAAATTGAATCAATTGTTATGTTTAACGTATGTTATTTATGATTCTAATATTATTATCTTATCTAGTCATATGTTTAATTAATTTTTATTGTACATTTTCAACTGTCAAACAAATATTCTGTCTATTTTTCACTGTGATCATCATTCATTTCTGGTACATACTGATGTAATAGATAAAGTTAAAAGTTACTTACAGATTTAAAAATCTGTAGGTATTAGAGGTGTATTTTTTCTGTCACATTTGAATTGCCATATTGCTAAATCCGTTCCAGATTTTTTGGCGTACATACACACCCAATCGACAATACATATCCCATTTTGTGAAAAACCTTTACATATTTCCGAGGTTAGTGTCATGTCAAAGATAAATCATACCATATACAAAATCTTTTACAGCAGTAGTCTTTATCATCAGACCCTCAGTTTTTTTTATTTATTCATCAATTTTTTTACAGTTAGCAAATACATATAAATAAAACATTAAATTTCAATGACTCAACTTCAAAAAAAGATAATCTCGTGTTCTGAAAATTGTGGCCCTCATGCCCTATTAGAATGGTTAGTGGACTAACCATCTCTCTCCATAACGACTGGTCCTCAGAGCCCCGTGTAATGTCTTCTGAATGGACTCCTTAATTTTGTTATTCTTGTTCACTTCCCACCACCTCAATTTGGTGATTATCTGTACAATAATATTGTAGTGTTGTGAATCTAGTGCATAACAATGGTTAAATATTTAATATCACTGAGTTGACACAATGCCAGGAAATACTTGAAATGTATAATGAAACAATTGGAAGAAATCACACTAGAGAATAGTTTTCCTAGGCAGTGACTGTAATATGACATTACATGTAACATAAACGCAGTTTTTTTCTGCCAAAAATATTTAATTGTTCGAGGGTTTGTGAATTTACATTGTGAAAAAACATGTTTAAGTATTTTAAAAATATATCAAAACAACATTGTTTATATGTATTTGACACTATTGATTATTATTCTCGAGTACTTTCATAGAGTATAATATAGTTTGACATTATCAAAGGAACTGACAACTCTCAGCACTCGAGTATGTAGGGGAGAAGTGGCATGAAAGAGCCACTTTTTTTCTTTTCATCATATTTTTTTTTCTAACGCACATTTCAAAAAAAATATTATACCAACAAGAAGTATGTTTATTTACCTAAAGATTTCAGAACATTGTTTTTCTTTAATCTTTTCAAATCATATTTTTTTTTAACTTACAAAAAACATCCAAATTTGGCTCTTTCATAAACAGTGTGTATTGAAAGAGCCACAGCAAGTATTGAAGGAGCCAGGTAGGTGGATAATTTAAATGATACACAAAATCATCGCTTAAATGGAACAAATAAATATAATTATTTGTTTGATAAAACTTTTTGTAATTTTGATAGAATAAAAAACAAAGAAACAAAACAGTTTTCTTAGTAAAAAATAAGTGAAAAATGAAAGAAACATAACATCGTTCAATTTTTAAGAACTTAATAAAAAAGGAATCATTTTAAAACTTCAAAATCTTAGCTTAAAATATAATGTAATTTTCTTAAAGTTAGAGACATTTCTTGCAAAAGTAATTCAAACTCCCCTTAATGCCACATGATTCATGAGCCCAACCAGAACAAATTTTGCACTGAAACCAATCTTGATCACTGGTTTCATATGTTTTGCTGCAAACTACGCAATTATAACTGTTTTTATTGGTTTTGTCTTCGAACAACCTTTCTTTTTCTTCAGATAATAAGACAGAGTCAGACGAATCAGTCATCTTGCAGTACGGAATTGTCTTGATTTAATATCAGTTATTTTAGAAGGATTAACTATGTAACAGTTACGAGACATTTTGAATGTTTTTTAAATATTCTACAATGCACATCCGTTACTTGATTTTTTAAAATCGCGATCGATTTCGGTAAACCTTTACCATTGACGAGCGAGATAATACTGACTAATATTTTTGTTAAAACATCTACAAAAACAAAATAATTGAAAACAATAGCTGCACCTGTTAAGGATTAGGCATTGTAAACATTGTGAGAAGAGGTGATTTATAATGATTTATTACTTTATTTACAATATTTACGTTTGAATTCAAAGCTTTATTAATTTCTAATGTTTCCAAAGAACATAGTTTAAAATAATTATTAATATTTGTATATTTAAAGGAACTATTTGTTTTTACGAAATTGTGATCAAATTCAATTATATGATTCGCGAACTCGGAATAATTACTATTTTTAAGGCAAAGTTCGTGCTCTCTAAGTCTAGTTTTAAAATTTCTTTTGGTCATACCTATATATGTAGCATCGCAGTCATCACACTTAAGTGTGTACACTCCATTTTTTTGCAAGGGTTCTGTGGGATCTTTATTATTTAACAAATTAGATAATTTATTATTAGTGTAATATGCTGGAGTAATAGTGTCCGGTAACGAGCCAGTAATCTTAGAAGTTAACCCCCCCACAAAAAGAATTTTTCTGTATGGTTTGTCATTAATGCTTTCATTTATTTTATTATTTTCACCGCAATAAATGTATTTTTTATACATGATATTATTTTGTTTTTTATGAACTAGTCTGTCTATGAGATCTGAGCTGTACTTATTGTTGACCGCAATTTGTTTAATTAAATCAATTTCTTTTTTAAAGTTTGAAGGAGAAAGAGGAACTTTTATTGCACGATTTATCATCGAGTGAAAAGAAGCTAGTTTATGAGAAATCGGATGATCTGAGTCTGCCGGAATTACACAATCTGTATGACTAGGTTTTCTATAAACGTTGAATTGACATTTAGAATCAGATATAGATAGATTCAAATCTAAGAAACTTAGTTCATTATTATCGTTATGTTCCAATGTGAATTTAATATTGTGGTGTAAATTATTGAGCACGTTTAAAAAAGAATTTAACTGTCTATTACTGCCATTCCAAATAACTATTACGTCATCCACATAACGATGCCAGGCAATAATATTTGAAAGAAGTGGATGTCCATTGTTAAAAAGTTTATTTTCTAAATGATTTAAAAATATTTCTGAGAAAAGTGGAGAAGCGGGACTGCCGATAGCTAATCCGGAATTTTGACTATAAATGGTTCCATTGAATTGAAAATAATTTTGACTCAGACAAACTTCCAAAAGGGTAGACATTTCTTTAACAATTTTTGAATCCAAATTTGAATTATTAAGTAAATCAAGTATAATATTTTTACATTCATCAGTAGGTATACTAGGGAAAAGATTTACTATATCAAACGATACAAGTTTGCTATTGGAAGGAAGACTAACATCATTAATTTTATCTATTAATTCTAAACTATTTTTGATGGATTTAATTGGGTGGAATATATTTAATGAATTAAACATTGATACAAATTTCGCACAAACATTGTAATTGGGAACTGAATATGAAGGAGATACGGGACGAATGGGAATATGATCTTTATGGATTTTCGCTAAACCATATAGTTTAGGAGGCTGTGGATTATTGACAATTAGCCTATTATACTTTGAATTTCCACATATAGTTGGACAATCTTTAATTGCTTTTTTCACTTTATCTTGAAACTTGTTAGTCGGATCTGTATTTAATTTTACGAAGGAATCGTTATTAAGGAAATCATTAACTTTATCAACATATTGAGATTTATGCATTATTACAACCGTGTTACCCTTATCCGCCCTTGTTATGGTTAAGTTATTATCAGCTACAGCTGAGGTAACTTGCCCAATTTGCTTTGAACCTCTTTCAGCTATGACCTTAGGAGGATTGGTGACGGTGCTGCAGCCTGTTTCGTCGGCGTTAAAAATCATATGGGGAGGAAAATTGAATTTTCCTAAAACACTGTTTAGGTTCTCAAAAAATGTATTTACATTAGTTCTGTTGAAACTTGTTGCACGGGATAGAGAAGTGCTTTCTGGCTTTCTCACAGCTAAATCTTTGTGTCTGCTCATAAACCCTTTAAGCCAATCATAACTTGCAGTTTCAATTTCTTTCCATTTAGCTGGGCAGATATCATTGGCCATGGCATAATTAAATGCCAGCTTCTTAGTTTGATTTCTTGTTAGGCCATAGCACATTTTAGAAGCTGTCTTCAAATAGTCCGCAAGCATACTCTCTTGCTCTGTTGTAAAAATACGCTTATTTCCTATATTAGGACAGTGTTTATACGATGATTCACCAGAAGCCTTTACTTTTTTAACTATTTTAGCTAAGTAAGCCCTCGATATATTTAAGGCAAGTGCAGTTTCGTTTATGGACTGATCTTTTTCTAAAACTTCACTGACTGCTTCTTCAATTACCGATTTTTCGGGTCTTTTTCGTTTTTTTGGACCAGGCTTCTCCATAATGCAATATCTGAAACAAGTAATTTATAAATATATAAAAAAGAATGCATATTTATTATTATTGCATTTTATTTACAAATTTCAAATGCAAGGTTATGAAAGAGCCATCTCTTTCAAGGCCTATTAACATGGCCAAAGAGAATATAATACTACGTAATAAGAGACGCAACTCCATACAAACAAAATTGACAGAAAAAATGTATGGAAGATCCGACTTAAAGGTACCAATATTGGGATTCGAAATTCATTATGATTATATTGGTATTCTGGGGGAACTATACACTGCCATCTATTGAGACTGCAGTGTAATAGTTTGTAATAAAAGCTTTCCAGAATAACCACAGATGGCACATAATATGTGTATATTATAGGTAGGTACTACTTTTAAAATCATAATTTTTTTTTCTTGATAAAATGAAACAATACTTTTTGAAAATTGATTTATTACAGTATAAGAAACATATATTAAGTATAACATTTAAGAACAAATTGCATTATTATAGTTATAATACTGAACATAATTTAATACAGGCAAACAGGCACAAATCACTTGTCAAGCGGAATGCCTTAATAAAAATATATTACAACTTTAGTAAAAGGCAAGAGTTATATTACAACTGTCAATATTAAATAAATTAAGAGTTCTTTGAATATAGCAGAATATGAATTCATTTTTATATTTGGCAGCTGACTCTCATCTTAAATTGTTCATACAAGGATATTATATCCAATTCTGAATCTTAGTCGCACTAACTAAACCAACTTTTACAGCTCAAATGCTGTCAAAATGAACTATTTCCTTATACAAAGTTAGTGCAACTGTTGAATCAACAATAATTATATTTTTATTTATAGTATTTTTATGGTGGCAACACCTCATACATTTGCAGTGTAGTACTGTATGTTGTATTTCCTCTTCCCTATAAATCGTCGAATAAAGAAGTACTGTTCAAAATCACTCCCAGAGTTCTAAATTAAATAAAAGATAATTTTTTCCCCATCCCCACATCTGGAGTTCAACAGAAACTAAGATTCAGAATTGGCATACTGTATTAAAAATATACAAAAACACAAGTAACATAGGCGACACGCCGCATTAGGACAGTAACATTTTGAAACGTGTTCCTACAACTCGACAAAGCAACATAATCTTCAAATTTGATGAAGAATAATATACAAATCAGGATCAATAAGGATGGCAGTTATTCCTCATATCTAAACAAATACACATAGATGAATGGCGCATCAGAGTATTGAGATGCAATTTCTTAGAGTATTATCGGACAGATGTTCACAGTGGCTGACGATCTGAAAACAAAAAAATACAATGAAAATCTACACACAAAACAAACTACTTTTGTGAAATTACAATGACTTTAGATGTTAAATATTCACCATTTTGAAACGTGTTCCTACGACTCTACAAAGCAACATAATCTTCAAATTTGATGAAGAATAATATACAAATCAGGATCAATAAGGATGGCAGTTATTCCTCATATCTAAACACATACACATAGATGAATGGCGCATCAGAGTATTGAGATGCAATTTCTTAGAGTATTATCGGACAGATGTTCACAGTGGCTGACGATCTGAAAACAAAAAAATACAATGAAAATCTACACACAAAACAAACTACTTTTGTGAAATTACAATGACTTTAGATGTTAAATATTCACCATTTTGAAACGTGTTACTACGACTCTATAAAGCAACATAATCTTCAAATTTGATGATGAATAATATACAAATCAGGATCAATAAGGATGGCAGTTATTCCTCATATCTAAACACATACACATAGATGAATGGCGCATCAGAGTATTGAGATGCAATATCAGTTATTTTAGAAGGATTAACTATGTAACAGTTACGAGATATTTTGAATGTTTTTTACGTATTCTACAATGCACATCCGTTACTTGATTATTAAAATCGCGATCGATTTCGGTAAACCTTTACCATTGACGAGCGAGATAATACTATTATCTCGCTCGTCAATGGTAAAGGTTTACCGAAATCGATCGCGATTTTAATCATCAAGTAACGGATGTGCATTGTAGAATACGTAAAAAACATTCAAAATATTGAGATGCAATTTCTTAGAGTATTATCGGACAGATGTTCACAGTGGCTGACGATCTGAAAACAAAAAAATACAATGAAAATCTACACACAAAACAAACTACTTTTGTGAAATTACAATGACTTTAGATGTTAAATATTCACCATTTTTAAACGTGTTCCTACGACTCGACAAAGCAACATAATATTCAAATTTGATGAAGAATAATATACAAATCAGGATCAATAAGGATGGCAGTTATTCCTCATATCTAAACACATACACATAGATGAATGGCGCATCAGAGTATTGAGATGCAATTTCTTAGAGTATTATCGGACAGATGTTCACAGTGGCTGACGATCTGAAAACAAAAAAATACAATGAAAATCTACACACACAACAAACTACTTTTGTGAAATTACAATGACTTTAGATGTTAAATATTCACCATTTTGAAACGTGTTCCTACGACTCGACAAAGCAACATAATATTCAAATTTGATGAAGAATAATATACAAATCAGGATCAATAAGGATGGCAGTTATTCCTCATATCTAAACACATACACATAGATGAATGGCGCATCAGAGTATTGAGATGCAATTTCTTAGAGTATTATCGGACAGATGTTCACAGTGGCTGACGATCTGAAAACAAAAAAATACAATGAAAATCTACACACAAAACAAACTACTTTTGTGAAATTACAATGACTTTAGATGTTAAATATTCACCATTTTGAAACGTGTTCCTACGACTCACTACAAAATATTTTATAGTATATCTACTCACATAGAAGAATTACCGTGGTTATCCAGTACCCAGATCTTCCTCGATCATAATCAGGTATGTTGGATAAAATAATTGCTGCAATTTATCTATCCTTTGTAGTTTTACCATGTCGAGTTCCTACAATTGACTTGAACTGGACCAGCCACATGAATCAGCATGCAAACTGTCCTTTCGGTGTATATATATAGTAAGAAAAATAAAAATAAAATAAATAAAAATAAGACAATAAACAGCCTCCACCTTTTACATTGACAATTGACTTGGAAATATATAATTTTACTCAAGCAAGGCAAGTCTAACATTACAAAGTAGTATTTAGATACTCTTTGATTACAAACGCCTTAAGAACATTTCATCATTATGGGAGAATCAGCCAGTGACCACATTCAGAAGCAGGTTGAAGACATTACCGTTTGCCGGCGCCCTTGAGACGACCTGAGTGCTGTTAAACGGCGCAGAAGAAGTTGGGTGGTGGTTTGGTTTGGTGCTTCTTCCAGATCATAACTTGTTGGGTTGATTCGGTTGCTTCCAGTAAAACTATATAGAGTCTTCAATTATTTATTTGTCACACAGGTTATAATATGTACAATGCAGGATAGTTGATTGCAAGTAGAGTTGATTTGAAATACGATTGTATAAGAGATAGAAATGTAAAAGACAACTGCTTATATTAGCAACAAACAAAGATAATGTTTCCTACACTACAAAAACGAAAACCTTAATAAGCTGACAAAACTTCGCCATATTATAATATTATTTTGTTCTACAATTTAGCCAATTTTCGCCACTTATGTCGCTATATTCTCAAACCTGTCACACTGAACTATAAATATAAGGTAATGCTGTAATTGGTGGAATCAAGTTGTTAGCGCCACACGGCGGCAAACATCCTAACTATTTTGCATTGGCGTGAAATTTAAACCCCTGATTTGAAAACTGAACATACCGCCCCCTAAAAACGCGTTTTTACAAATAAATAAACGTTTTTATAACATGAGTTTGAAAATTTAATTATCTACTATAAATGTCTTGGTACCTGTGTAAATGTCATGCGTAAAATTGAGATAGTGGACTGTAACATAACATTGAAAAAACATGACATGAAAAACAAAACATTTTCTGAAAACTAAACCCCTTGTACTACATGAATGAAAATTTTGTCAGCCAAGAAAGAAAGAAAGAAACATAAAACCTATGTAAAACAAAACAGATGATCTAAAAATATTTTTAAATATTTGAAAAACATGATGAGCAAATAAAATACAACACTTCTTGAGATATTGTTCCTCTGATAAACACAAGCAAATAAAGCAAAACTTTTCTTGAGATTTTCATCCCTTTGATGAACATGATAAGTAAACAAAGTATAACATTCATTGAGATATTGTTCCTCTGATAAACATGATGAGTAAAAAAGTATAACATTTCTTGAGATCATCATCCCTTTGATGAACATGATAAGTGAACAAAGTATAACATTTACTGAGACATCTTAGAAATTTTGTAAATTGATTCACCATCTTGAAGTAAAATTAATTTGCCTCGATTTATTGCATAGAATTTTCTTCAATCGGTAACACAGCCAAATTGACGACACTGCGTTTGAAGATACCTCTTGTAGTCTTGACTGAAACGACTCTGACGAGCCCATCTCTCCCTGGATGTAGTTCCGTTACTCGTCCAAGTTTCCATACCATAGGCTTTCTTCTTTAATCAGCACCAAGTCCTCCAGCTGCAACTGCCTCTCAGCTCCCTTACGCCATTTGCTCCGACGTTGCAGCTCGTGAAAGTACTCGGCATTCCATCGTACCCAGAAAGATTGAAATATCATCATTAGTTTTTGATAATGGTTAAGCCTATTGTTAGGAATTTCCAAAACACTACGTTCTGGAAGAGCAAACAAGCTTTCTCCAATCAGGAAGTGAGTAGGAGTTAAGGCGTTTGGTCACTTCGGTCAGAGGAGAGTGGAGTGTGGAGTTGACGCAAGGTTGAACTTGCAATAGAATGGTGTACATACTAACAAAGTCTAACAATCGATAATGCAGTGCCTTTAAGTGAGTATTTCAAATATACAAGAAAACATAACATGAATTTAAATTGAATGAAAATGAGTGAAAGCTTTTGAATTTCACTGCCTGATCCAGCAAAGTTTGCTACATTGTCCTAGTAAACCAATAAGTTTACATTGTCCTAAAATGAACATTGAAAATAAATCGAAATGCTTCCCTAGAAAGTGAAAGATGTTATCCCCTGCAATGAAAACAAATCAACATACCTACCTGCGCACATATCATTTTATCATTATTGTAATATTTGTACCTGAAACATAAATACATTGGTTAAAAAACATTCTTGATAATTAGGTACAAATCGATAACTCCTTGAGGTTTGCAAACTCTTGTGCATTCATGATTAGAACATTGTGTGCATTTCAGTTACATTTTGTTCTTCTTTAAAACGTGGTTTTCTACCGCTTGCGTTGAGTAAGTAGCGTATCAAATATGCTGCGATTCTTTATAACTTAGTAAATGATGAATACCAAATAAATGTCTCCCAATCTTCCCTTTGAGTGACAACTACTAAAGTTGTCTGTATCTTGTAATGTGTCCATAATGTTGTGATTGTATCTTGCACTCTTGAAAATGTTCCTATAATCAATCTTGTTAACAATAATGCACCACACAATTCTATACTAGTTGATGACAATTGTTTAATAGGTGCAACTTTATATTTTGCACATATTAAATTACATTCGTATCTTCCAAATCTACTATAAGATCTCAAATATATGGAACAGCCATAAGCTTTCTGCGAGGCGTCTGAAGAACTTATTAATTGAATATGAATTGAAATTTCACATTTGATATTTCTACATATTTTAAAATCATTGATTGTCAATAAATCAGCCCTGTAGTCATTCCATTGTTGCAATAGACTTTCTTGAAGAAGTTCGTCCCATGCTATTCCTTGCTGCCATAATTCTTGCATAAGAATTTTTGCTCTAATTACTATTGGTCCCAATAAACCAAGAGGATCAAAAGTTCTTGAAATGTCTGACAATACCATTCTTTTGGTAGCCGCTTGGTTATCATGTAAAATTTCTACCTTGTAAGAAAGACAATCTTCCCTGCTATCCCAATAAAGTCCTAAGATTTTAGATGTATCTTTGTCTTCAACAAATAATGACTTTTTACTAGATAATATATCATCAGACATACCTGACACATTTGATTTCCATTTTGTAAGATGAAAACCTCCTGATTGAAGTATAGTGGTTAATTCCTGTTTCAATTGTGAACATTCCTGTTTCAATTGTGAACATTCCTGCAAGTTTTCACCTCCTGTTAACAGATCGTCCATGTAGAAATCTTCTGCTATAACTTCACATGGTTTTGGATATTTATCTTTGAACTTCATACTTAATTGTTTTAGACATCTTGTGGCGACAAAGGCAGAAGGTGTTAATCCATATGTTACTGTATTTAACTGAAAATGAGATAATTGTTTGTCATCTGAATCCCTCCATACAATCCTCTGAAATCTTTTATCCTCGGAATGAATTTCTACCTGTCTGTACATCTTTTCTATGTCGGCAGTAATCACGAATGAGTGTTTCCTGAAATTTACTAGCAAGGTAAATAAATCATTTTGTATTAAAGGACCTGTCATGAGTGTATCATTTAAAGAAACACCTGAACTTGTTTTTGCTGATCCATCAAAGACAACTCTTATTTTATCCCCCTTGAATACTGCATGATGTGGGAGATAACACATATCATGTTGATCTGATGGTTCACATGGTGACATGTGACCTAAAGTTTCATATTCTTTCATAAAATTAACATTGATTTTTTAGATTTGTATCATTGGCAAAGCGCTTTTCCATACTTAACATACGCCTGCTTGCAACTTGTAAAGAGTCACCTAACTCTTTATGCTTCGGTTTGAATGGTAGTCTGGCCACAAACCGACCTGTATTACTTCTTTGATGGGTTGAAACGAAATGCGTTTCACATAAAATCTCCTCTTGAGATTGAATTGGCATAGAAAGAATTTCCTCTATTTTCCAAAACCTTTCTATGTCTTTATGCAATTGATTTAATGAAACATAACAATGTAAGACTTGCCTGGAATTTTTGACTTGCCTGTCTTGTAATACCTGTCCAGCGATGATCCAACCTAGCAACGTCTGCTGTATCACTGGTTGTGAAGGTTCGATTTGAAGTCTTTCTGCTTGTAAAATTTCCCAAAAAACTTGTGCCCCTAGAAGCATGTCCACTGGAGCGCTCTTATGAAAATCGGGATCAGCCAACCTTAGTCCATGAGGTAGTTTCACATATTTCTTGTCGAAAGTTTGCTGTGGTAGTGGCTGCGTGATCTTTGGTAACACCAAACATGACAGTTTGCATGTGTAACTTGAGTGTAGAGATTGGATCTCCACATCGGCTCCTTTGCTTATTTTCGTAACCTGGTTATGGATTCCTGCTACTGGAATCGCTGCATCGTATTGTGAAATACCCAACCTAGAACATAAGGATTTCGTCATAAAATTAGATTGAGCACCACAATCTAAAAGTGCGCGCACCTTGTGTGACACGCCATTATGTGTGATACCTACTATCACTGTAGACAACAATATTTGACTACCACCTTGTGACATGTGGGTAGTGATGGTAGCATCTTGTTCATGTAGTATTGTTGTCCCATTTTCTTGAATACCTACTTGAGGTTGCCTTGTAACATTTGAATATCTGTGTAACATTGTATGGTGTCTTTTCCTACACATTCTGCATGTGTTTTTTGAACTACATTTGAAGGAATTGTGCCTTGTACCTAGACAATTAAAACAGAGTCTAAACCTTTTTGTTGTCTCATACCTCTGCTCCATAGTCTGGGCATGAAACTGACCACATTGGTGCAGCCTGTGTTCCCCTTTGCACAGCGGACATAAACTTGAAACATTGTTTCTAGAACCAGCATGGAGTGTGATCCTAGGGCTTGGTTTCCGCTGGTGTGTTAGACATGTTTCTAACACCCTTGCTCTTTCATTTAGACATAAAATCAACTCACCTAATGTGGGTAACTTTCCTGCGATCGAATAAGTCTCCCAATGTTGCTTGCTACTTACTGGAAGCTTGCTTGTTATAACATGAATTACCAATGCATCCCACTGCTTGGTAGGTAGTCCCATGCTTTGTAGAGCCCTCAGATGAAGCTGTACTTCATCTACTAATTTCCTTAACCCTGTGTGACTTTCATCCCTTAGTACTGCCATGTTGAGAAGACTGTGAAGGTGCTTATCTGAAATTATACGAACATTATGATACCTTGAATTAAGTATTTCCCATGCTACACTGTAATTCTCTCCTGAAACTTCCAGCGAAGAAATTAACTGCAATGCTTCTCCCTTAAGACTTGAGAGAAGATAATGGAACTTTTGAAGATTATTTAATGATGGATTGCTATCCACCAATGAACTGAAGGTGTCTCTGAAGTGAAGCCAGTTTTTGTAATCCCCACAGAAATTCGGTACCTCTAAAGCCCTCAATTTAACTTCTGAAACAACTGTAGGAATTTGTTTCATAATCGATCTCGCTTTTCCCACTGTTTCGTAGAATAAAACTTCGAATTGTTCCCTATATTCAGCCTCAATTTCACTATATTCTTCTATTTCCTGCTGGATTGTCTCAAATTTGTCTAGAATAGCTTCTATTCTAGATATTCTCACTTCTAATTCACACATATCGATTGATTTGCTATTGAGGTAGTCTTGAAAACGTGTCAATTGTCCTTTGAGAGCACCTCTTTTAGAAACAAGCATCTTCACTCTCTCGTTCGGCATCTCGATTATTGATAAATATTGTTATATTTAATCCCAATGCAGCACCCTTTAACCAAACCAAACAAAGCACATGAATCAAACAAGAAAAGAAAAACGTGTTTTACATGTAACAATAATAATTATTCGACTTGATTTTATAACTACCCTTAACCTCACTTAAATGCCGCAAAATCAACTGTATGAAATTACTAGCAAACCACAATGGAAGGATTATGATATTAATTGAAATAATAACACTTTGAAATGGATAATAAGGATGATTGGAAATTTAAACCTGTCCGTCTTTCCTTTACGATGTCTGGAATTCCTGTTCAAACTGGTATGTTCTTCCTTCTACGAATCCGGTTCGAGGTCCAAAACTTGGTGGTGGTTTGGTTTGGTGCTTCTTCCAGATCATAACTTGTTGGGTTGATTCGGTTGCTTCCAGTAAAACTATATAGAGTCTTCAATTATTTATTTGTCACACAGGTTATAATATGTACAATGCAGGATAGTTGATTGCAAGTAGAGTTGATTTGAAATACGATTGTATAAGAGATAGAAATGTAAAAGACAACTGCTTATATTAGCAACAAACAAAGATAATGTTTCCTACACTACAAAAACGAAAACCTTAATAAGCTGACAAAACTTCGCCATATTATAATATTATTTTGTTCTACAATTTAGCCAATTTTCGCCACTTATGTCGCTATATTCTCAAACCTGTCACACTGAACTATAAATATAAGGTAATGCTGTAATTGGTGGAATCAAGTTGTTAGCGCCACACGGCGGCAAACATCCTAACTATTTTGCATTGGCGTGAAATTTAAACCCCTGATTTGAAAACTGAACAGAAGTCATCCATCATCATCATCAAAGTTTTTGTCCACCACACATTTTGAAACAAGTTTTTATTTGGCAGCACTATGAAGTAAACATTTTGGAGTAAACGATTTACGTATGAATGAGTAAGAAATGATAAAAAAAGTACTTACCGATTTTCATCCAGTGGGAACCGTGAAAAAAAGTCAGTTACGCTATATTTTTTACATATAAAACATCTTCTTCCACCAGCCATTTTAAATATATATTATTCCTTTGATATATACTGGTCTACAAATAAATAAATGGTAAAGGTGTACTCAATTTACGAATAAACAGAGTTTTAACCGTTTTAACGATTTGCTTACAAACAAAGAGAATATAATACTACGTAATACTTACAAAAATATGCTCTCAGAGAACGGCAAACATCGAACAAACGAATGAAAGTAAATGACGCGTATGACGCATGGTTTCTTAAGTTGGCTACACCGTTTCCGTTAAATTTTTGATATTGTAATGTTGTTCATTCTAGTCGGATAACCCCATATAAAAATTCTTGAATGGTAGTTGCGCCCCACTGAACATGGCTCTTTCATAACTTATTCTTTACGCATCGGCTATTCGTCAGTAACAGAAATTACTGTCACTGTCAAAATAATAATGACAGTTGTGACCTTGAAGTATTTTACAGTAAATTATGTAAACAAAATGGCATGACTTTGACGTCTGTCAATTCAGTAGCTATTCGTAAGGAATTTTATGTAAAGATAAACAAAGCCACGCTGTTTTGACGTCTGTCAATATTGGCAGCAGTGTGACCAGATTTGGTAGTTTCCTACTTTTTTGGTAGTTTTTGAG
Organism: Athripsodes cinereus; assembly: GCA_947579605.1. Taxonomy (NCBI): domain Eukaryota; kingdom Metazoa; phylum Arthropoda; class Insecta; order Trichoptera; family Leptoceridae; genus Athripsodes; species Athripsodes cinereus. The sequence continues at coordinate 11,316,846 of OX388322.1, forward strand.
GCATTTGCAAGAATGTTTAGTAGTTTTTAATAGTTTTTTGTCAGTTTTTGTATTTAGTCGGCAAATTATCGGGTACTTGGGAAAAGTACCCGATACTTACTGATCGAAAATAATTGTCGGTACAAATACGGGATACATTTTAGAAAAAGGTACTGCGAGAAAATATTGTTGAAGAAAACCGAGGAGTTTTTAAAATACTTCAAATTCCTATACCATTTTGAAAATTCGGCGACGGAGGGGGGGGGGGGTAAAAATTTAAGCGAGTAACTTTTTTTCAATAGTCGGTATGAAAGTATCCGAAAAGTAACAACAGTCGGTACAAATACCCGGTAAAAAGGTACTATGTTAAAATATTGTTTAACTAAACCGAGGAGTTCTTGAAATACTTCAAATTCCTATATCATTTTAAGAATTTAGTAGTTTTTGACTTCCCCATTTAGTAGTTTTTGAAAATAAAATCTGGTCACACTGATTGGCAGTCGTAATGTGAGCCCGGCCGCACAACAATATACTCCAAATATGGAACATTTGATAACTTAACTTCACCTTAAAACTTCTACCCCCCCCCCCCTCGTCGCTAAATTTTCAAAATGGTATAGGAATTTGAAATGTTTCAAAACTCCTCGGTTTTCTTTTAGAGTTTTTTCTCAAATACCTCTTTCAAAAAAGTATCGGATACTTATACCGACTTTTATTAAAAAAAGTGTGTAATAGTTAACCATAAACATATTTTACAATTTCTCTATGGAAAAGTTCACCATAGATAAATTTTATAATCTTTCTTTTTTCTATGTAATTACGGACAAATAGCCTTTGCCTATTCTTTAAAAAAATATAACCTTCAAAATAACAATATCAAATTTTTTTCGGTTTAGTTTTTACGTATCTACGAGGCCAAATATATGCACAAACTCAATTTATAATCCGTGTACCTATATTTGTTTACAATAAAATACCAAAAAACAACTTAAATGAAGCAAAATACTTACTTTTTAGTGCCAAAAACTTTGACTCGATGTGCCGGCGAACTGTCAAAATATGTTTGTGGGTGACAGGAAATCAGTGCTGCCACTTAAATAAAAAATTCTAGCCAGATTCGTTCCTACACTACCAAAATAATGCAAGTGGCTCTTTCAAAACTTGGCTCCTTCATGCCACTTCTCCCCTAATCAGTAGTATGAAAAATAAACAGTGTTGTTTTGGTACATTGCTAAAATTGGAAAATATTTATTTAAAATTCACAAAGTACTTTAGTGTCACTGTCTGTTATTCTTTGTTATTATTTTTTTTTATCATCATCGAAAATCTTCTTTAAGACAGGAGATACCTATATTTTTTTTAAATTTTAAATAGAATATAAAAGTGTGTTTTTTTACATCCAATATTTGATTCCACTACTTGCATACTAAATAATATGACATATCGTCCCTCTTCTGACTAACTGTCGTATCTGCCTAAATGTAAATTGTTCAGGAGAGCATTTTTAGTGTTTTGCCGTGCATATTTTCGTCTCTCTTAGTTATATGATACAGTGTAAATATTTATGTAACATTATTTTATTTGTTCCTATTCTTATATATCTAAGAATTATTTTTGTGATGAAATTTTGAGGAATTAGTAGATACAACACATTTTATTTAGAATGATTTGTAAATATGACAACAAATCAAAAGGCTATTCCAGGATAACGGTAACGGTTACAGATGTGATCTTCAGTGAGAACATGCAGGGCACATATAAATACACATTGGTGATCATAACTCGATTTCGCCAAAAATGTCAGATACGACAGTTAGTCAGAAGAGGGACGATATCTGACATCTGTTGATAGTGTTGTTAAATTTTGTTCACTGTGTCGGTGTTTAGGTAGTAGAATTCCATATCGAAATAAATAAAACAAGTGTTTTATTCTACTATTGATTTATTCGATGAGAGAGACGTCTTTCGTCTTATGAGGACATTGTCCATGGATTGACAATGTCCTCATAAGACGAAAGACGTCTCTCTCATCGAATAAATCAATAGTAGAATAAAACACTTGTTTTATTTATTTCGTTAAATTTTGTGTTTGTTGCAGTGTGACCAGATTTGGTAGTTTCCTACTTTTTTGGTAGTTTTTGATGCATTTGCAAATATGTTTAGTAGTTTTTGTACTTGGTCGGTAATTGGTAGATAAATTATCGGGTATTTGGGAAAAGTACCCGATACTTACTAATTCGAAAATAATTGTCGGTACAAATACCGGGTACATTTTAGAAAAAGGTACTGCGAGAAAATAGTGTTGAAGAAAACCGAGGAGTTTTTGAAATACTTCAAATTCCTATACCATTTTGAAAATTCGGCGACGGGGGGGTAGAAATTTTCGTGAAAAGAAAAGTATCCGATATTGACTCGGTACAAATACCCGGTACATTTTAGAAAAAGGTACTGCGAGAAAATATTGTTGAAGAAAACCGAGGAGGTTTTCGAAATACTTCAAATTCCTATACCATTTTGAAAATTCGGCGACGGGGGGGTAGAAATTTTCGTGATAAGAAAAGTATCCGATATTGACCATCGTCGGTACAAATACCCGGTAGGTTGTAAAAAAGGTACTGTGATAAAATATTGTTTAAGAAAACCGAGGAGTTCTTGAAATACTTCAAATTCCTATACCATTTTAAGAATTTAGTAGTTTTTGATTTCCCCATTTAGTAGTTTTTGAAAATAAAATCTGGTCACACTGGTTTGTTGTTAAGAAGTTCATTATGAGTTGTTATTTTTAATATTTTTTTTTTTTTTTTAAAAAGATATATCTGGGTTTTGTTATAAACCCAAATACAACCTTATACACCTTTCACAGTAAGCTAAAAGCTTGTGTCGTGAAAGGGGAGTTTGCCGGCACCTGGGATCGTACCCCGGACCCCTTGATCACAAGGCCGCGACTCTACCTCCAGACTACCGACGAACTCAATTATTTATTTGATTGACCGACGAACTCAAATATTTGATTGTGTTATTGTGTCATTAATAAATTATTTTGATTTACATACGGTCATTATATATATTAATCACCCATTTCCTTAGGCCAATGACTCAAAATTGAATATTTGGCTTATCATGTGTTAAAGTGAAATTTCATCAATTTCACAAACAATAACATTTTTTTTTATTTTAGAAGCACATTTTGATTTGGTTTGGTTTATGGTTGACAATTATTATAGTACCTCACAACTTTAAGATGTATATTCTCAGAACAATAGAATTTCAATTTAGTAGTTATGTAACTGTATTTTATTTTGTATTTTGGGGTATGCAAATGCAAGGCTAGCAAAATACTGTAATTCACATTGTGTTACTACGAAAAGCTTTCTTTTTTCTTTCTTCAATATTTATGTAGGGATAACAGATATCTATTCAATTCTATGAAAACAATGTTGTCCCAAATTTTATTGATTAAAATTTTTGGTCAATTTCTATAAAAGTTATCCAGTAGGAAGCTATATATTGATGGTTATAATTGTATAGGTATATTATTATTATCTTTTCACTGTATACCGTTACAAGATATCTTAAACACACGAAGCCAGCCAACTATATTATGGTATTAAAGCACTAAGCCAGCGAAACACCATTCTGTCTTTGCGTAATCATTTTATGCATAAAAAATCATTGACAAGAGGCGTGGAGGAGCATGGCCTTTACAGCTACAGGCTGTACAATGGGCACATTTCCCTAGACAAATTTCTCCAAATCCTGTCGAACAAAACCCATCCAGGCTTTGAAAAATGTGTTCATTACTGAAAAAGAAAAGTGAATCACGATGGGAATGTGAAAAATGCTTGGTGGCTCTCCACATGTTAGAATGTTTCAAAAAATACCATACCTTTCCAAAACTGCCTGGAGTAGGAGATTGAACAAATATCCAAATAACAAAAAAAAATATAGTTCTATATTGTACCGTTTTAATTTTATGTGAAGTTTAGTGTTAGGTTTTTTTGAAATCTTTTATTTCAATTAGTATTAAGTAAATAGTGTTGGACTGAACATGTTAATAAAGTAACACAAAAAGCTACAAAGGCTTTATGGACCTGCCGAAGATTGGTAGGAAATAATTGGGGAATAAAACCCAAACTTATGCTCTGGTTATATACTGCGGTAGTAAGACCAATTGTATCATATGCATCAATAGTTTGGAATAACAAACTAGAACAAAAGGGATGTATTGAAAAGCTAAACAGACTACAAAGAATGGCCTGTTTATTAGTAACAGGAGCACTACATACAACTCCTACAGCTTCATTAGAAGCAATGCTCAATCTACCGCCGCTACACCTTTACTTAGAAAAGGTAGTAAAAGAGGGAATAATAAGATTGACAATTGGAGAAGCACATAAAATAAGCATGCTCTCTGAATCAAAACTAAATATAGAAATAGAAAAAGATGATATAATTAGTTTACCAAAAGATAAAATGAAAAATATCTACCACTTTGCCAAACCATACAAAGTAGAAATCCAATCCAGATCAGATATCAAAGAAAATTGGTATCAGGAACCTAATGGTGCCTTGATTTGGTATACAGATGGATCTAAAAAGATAAACGGCACGGGCTCAGGTGTATATGGTATATCACCAAAAGCAAAAATATGCAAACACCTAGGCCAAAATGCAACTATCTTTCAAGCAGAAATAACTGCGATAACAATATGCGCCTATGAAAATATAAATAGGAGATACAGAAATAAAAAAATATACATTTACTCAGACAGTCAAGCTGCACTTAAAGCACTAGACTCCTGTAAAGTAAACTCTGTTACAGTTCAAAACTGTATCAATGCATTGAACAAACTATCAATAGAAAATAACAATAAAATTGTATTAAGATGGGTGCCAGGACACTCTAACTATGAGGGTAATGAAGAGGCGGATAAAATGGCCAACAAGGGGGCTGACATGCTGACCTATGGACCAGAGCCTCACTGCCCCATTACAAATAGCACTTTAAAAATGGCACTCTATGGGAGAATGCAAGAAAAAGCTATTAATAACTGGTTAACAATACCAGGACAGAAACATGCGAAAACCCTGATTAAAGGTTTCTCATCAAAGAAAAGTAGAGATTTTCTCGAACTTAATAAAGAGAACCTAAGAATTCTCACCAGAGTACTAACGGGACACTGTAGACTCAATAAACACTTATGTATAATGAAACTAACAGACATGTATCTGTGCAGATTCTGCATGAACGAACATGAAACTCCTTTGCATCTACTCACAGAATGTGAACCTATAATGCAAACAAGAGCCAAAATAATTGGCTCACACTTTCCTGATCAAGAACAGATCAAAGGAACTAACCCACACAAAATTTTGAATTTCTTTCAGGTTTTAGGTCTGTGGGAAGACATCTAAGGACTAAATCCCACAATGGACTACATCTGGAAGTCGAGGTGGGCAAGGTCTTTGGATGGAGGAAAAAAAAAAAAAAAAAAATAGTGTTTTTAATTTGGAGCATATAACTGACCACTGTCCTATATTTGCATTCATCGGAGGTATACAAGGCCTCCATACTGTAACAGACAACGCACATACATGGCTTCGGACCCTCGAGATCCAAGTCTAGCGGGCCATAAGAAGAAGAAGAAGAATTAACAAATTATGTATCTATCTATTCCCTCACGCCGTATCCCAAGTGGGGTAGTCAGAGAGAACAGAATGCCACATAGATCTGTCCTTACGTACTTCTTTCGTTTCTGCTACAGTCATAGAAATTTTCATGCACGCATGTCAATTTCTCTTACTCAAAACATGGCCGTCCTTGAGGATTTGATCTACATGATCAAGCCATGTAGTTCTCAGATGCCCTCGCTTTCTCACACGTATATCCTCTTTGTCATTCTTTCCTCTTCCATTCGTTCCACATGACCAAACCATCTCAATTTATTTGGTAGGTATGGTAATTCTATCCACAACACTCCTCTTGCGTCCACTCATTCTTCTAATATCCTCATTCCTCACTCTATCACACAACGTTTTTCCAACCATCCTCCTCAGCGATCTCATCTCCACAGCATTTATTCCATTTTCATCCCTCTTCAACCATGTCCACGTTTCGCTTGCATACTTAGGTGTCGGTACCAGGATGGTATTGTGCAGTAACAATTTTGCCATGTTTGATACATTGTCATTACTGACAATAGGTCAAAGTGCACCGTTAATCCTAGCACCGGCCACTTTTCTTCTTTCAATATCCTTGTCACACCTTCCATCCCTTGCAAACAAACTTCCTAAATATACATATTCGTCCTCTTAATTTTCAATCTTTATTTCACATATTGTTCTATCAATCTCTCTTTCAAACACCAGCACTTTTGTCTTTGTCACATTCATTTTCATCCCATTCATACTACAATTATCATATCGACGGCTTAATCCGCGAACAAGATAACTCCTTTTTTTGTCAAATTGATTTTATTGCGCTAACAGGTTTTATTAGATTTACACATAATCCTGTAAAATGATAACTCCCAAATATTTTTTAAAACTAACAAAAAATGCTACACAAAAATAAGATAACTCCATGCAAACATCTGGCAATTTGGTAAAAACGCTAACTCCGTCATTTTACCGCCATTTGTATGACGGCTGTCAGTGTGCGGTGACGTTTTTGTTAGAAAACATGCACCCATGAAACTGAAATAACGCTAACTCCATTGAAATTGTATGAAAATATGGTTATCAAAAATGCTAACTCCTTTTTTAGAAGAAATTTTGAAAAATTACGTCATTAATACTACATTATTATTATTTATTAATGATTTTGAACTTAAAAACAATAAAAAACAGCAATGAAAAATCATTTTAATGTATTTATTGATATATGATAAGGTTTTATGTTGCTCCTGTAAAGTTTGGTTTAAGGGAGTTATCTTGTTTGCGGATTAAGCCGTCGATATACAACTGACAACACAATCTTTTGTAAATCACTTTTTTTTAAAAAAGATATATCTAGGTTTTGTTATAAACCCAAATACAACCTTATACACCTTTCACACTTTCTCATGAGTATCCGATTATGGCTGAACTACTGTATATTTCATCACTAATTATGATTCATATTGTAACCAATCTATAACGAGTAATAAAATACATTTCATTAAATCAATTGTAGGGTATGTAATCATAAGAAATGAATCCTGTATTAACAACATTTTTAATTTACAAACTTAACATAAATAAAAAAAGGAATAAAAATTATGAACTTATAACAAAATATAAATAATAATATGAACATCAAAATATATTTGCATGCCCAACATAAATCATTTGAGCTAAGCATAATAAGGTACAAGAGTAAAGCAAATGTAAGGAAGAAGAGTTATGTTAATAAGATATTGTTAGTACCACGTTACCTTCCAGAAGAATATTTTATTTACTGGAATCACAAGAATAATCTATGAATATTATCAACAACAAATCCTCGTTGCCTATTCAAAAAGGGGTATGTGAATTTATAAATGTTTTGACATTTCTAGAATAAACTACTTATAGTGACATCATAATCATTTTATAAAACGATTCTAAGTATCAAATATTATAATTCAATACTTAAAGAATAATATCACATGCCAATAAAAAGTCCAAACAATTTTAATGCCCTAATGAACAGTTTTTAAAGAGTATGCCTAAATTAAAATATTGGCACATACCACTTTTTGAATATGCATCTACAAAATGGTAATGATTCACTTATATATTTTATAAATAAATATATAATAGTGATCTTCCTAAATATAGGCACATTATTATACATATTGGTCATTTGTTCATAATAATTCATGCACATGTACCTACTAGTTATAATATAATGTAGTTTATATTATACAATTACAATACTACAACAAATACACTCTAATCACCAAGAGAGATCATAATCTTTAGATAAGCAATTAATGTAATATTATATTAGTACATTGTATCACAATTAGTTATGTTGAAATAGACTGCTTTATGCCTGACTTTCTAGTTCTTTCTTGATTGACAATGTATGTGCACTTGCACCAGTTAAGGGATCATCAAATAAACTTGTTGAACTTTTATCAGAACTTGTATCTGTAACAAAAGACTATATAATAGATAGAGTGATCATTTACATGTTATTCAAAATAAATCATAATATTATTTGTAAGCGTACCAAAATCATTTTTATCTTCTTTAATACTCAACGATTGTTGAAATTCATCTAAATCAAATAAGAATTTATCATCACATGGTTTATCAACATCTTCATTTAGACTTCCTTGTAATATCTCTTTGTCTTCTGCTCCCAACTGTAAGTGGTACCAGCTCAATGCACATACAAATGCCACAAACAGTAAATTTGTTGAAATACCTTTAAAAAGGAAGACATTTATATGACAACTACATATATGAAATTAGAATTTATAAAGATTATGTATTGTATTATTATGTAAGGTAGGTATTATTGCCTTACCTACAACAGCTGAAAGCATCGGCCAATGAAACATGATGTATCTAAGTCCTGTAAAGTGAGCTTCAATAACAAGCATAGCGGAGTAGATCTGTACATGACGAGACTGTATTTCAATATAAACATCTGTTGCTGGAGTATCTTGGTCATCTTCATAATCAAAAAACAATTCTAACTCTACTGTCCTTCTCTCTTCTCTGATCCCACTGACGAGTAATGGTGAATAGAACATTGTCATCATAAATGTCAGTAGATGCGATCTGTACGGAAGCATAGCCGATCTACACGACTCAGAGACCAAATGACCCCCTCTGGTACGTAATTCCATACAACACAAGAACATGCCCACTTCTTTATTGACTTCTGATTCTGGCATTTCTAATAATAATTTTATCCTATATGGTTGTCCAACCATCAACAGATTATGTCGCCTTGTTAGCTCTACATGGGATGATGGGAAGGAACAAATGCCCTTGTCTGCATCACATGATCTGGAAGCCAATTGCTTAAGTTAAATCTAACAGCACTTAACAATGCATATACATATGAGATTATTTTTTATACTCCATTTTACTAGGTGCAGTCCGGCAAGACGTGTATTTACATTTCTGAAGCTTAAGTCATTTACTACAACAATGTGGTAGGATCAATTTAATATGAGTAGGTGGATAGGAAACCAAATTGGTCTCTAAATAATTCATTGAGTTGACAAGCAGGAGCAATGTGATGTGTGTGGAGATATTTCTATATAGCTCCTATCGTCTCTTTAGATTCCTTCTGGCATCATGTCCTGAGTAGGTAGCTTAAATGTTTTATCTTTGTACTGCCGAACTAAATAATTTTTATTAGGTAACATCTTTAACTTACTTATATTTCAAATGCACTGGCCTGGAATGTGTAATATTAGGCATGTAACTATAATAGAAAGCTACATATAAAAACACGGAAACCCAAACAACACATGATGTTATCAGAGCAATAACACCCGCCTTAAACAATATCTCCTTTAGACTTAACACACTATCACTGGTTTTTCTCAGAGATGATTCGTATACCTGACTTAAAAACAAGCGCATTGGCATCCTAATATATGAATGTATAAATGTAATAGGATGCCGCATCTCCCATATTAACGGTATCAATTTCATTATAAACTATTTTTTAAATAATTTAAAATTGTAATGTTGACACGACGTAAAAATTCGGGGGCTTAGGATCACAAAGGCGTAACTACAAAATTCACGTTTTTGAGTTATGAACGCCATTTTGTTCCCGGTATCGACATCTATAAGTGACACAAAGATGAATCTCATCAAAATAGTAATAACTGAGATAGCATGTAACTTTTTTATAAATTGAGACATAAATTTAGTGACACATCGACGTATCTCCCTTACGTTCTTTTGACACTAAACAATGTGTAATGAATTAGGGTTACAAAGATGAAAGTGTAGTTTCATCTATGTGTCTCAAAGAAAGTTGATATCTATGGTTAGCAATTTGACAGTTTGGCTACTGGTTGAAAAATACGCGTGTTTTTTGTGTGATAATATTTGCATTTAAAAATGAGTTCAAGAGGAAAACGGATGATTGAGATGGTAAATCTTAATGTAATGAAGAAAAAAGCAGGTAAGTGTTGAATAAAATAATGGTTACATCGTTAGTTGAATAGTAATTTCCCTTAAATATTTATGTCAACCTGTAGAGGTTAGAAAATGGCATGTGTCTATTTACTTATCATTTAGCTTCATGTTCAAGTATTTTGTAGTAGAAATTAGTAAATTTATTTACATTATTATATAAAATATGTACACATTTAATAATCAGGGCATGGTTTATCTAAATGTTTTACAGAAATGGTATCTGTGAGAAACACTTCACAATGTGATGTGTATGAATGTACAACGGCAGAGAAAAGAGGTGAGATTGATGCAACAAGTGGACAAGATAAAGCTGATGTTTCAACAGAGTGTCCAATTAATGAAACACACATGGTCGAAATGGTTGATCTCAATTCAGCCGAGAACGGAGATACAAGTAAGTGTATCATATTTTAATTACCAACCCATATTTCATATTAACCCGAGGCCGGCCACGCTTCCTAAGTTTTCCAAAATTTCCCCACAGGCAACATGCTTAGATCACACCGACCAAATCATGAAAAATGGTGATGTCAGAAGTAGGAGAAATAAAAGGGCATATATGAGGAACTGTATGAATGTGATATAAGCGAGAGAAATATTTCAAGACCGGCTAATTTGGCGATCTATCCCTTCTGCCTACCCTGCAGGAGACATGACGTGATGGGATAGAAAGATAGATAGATATTTCATTGTATAAATTCATTTAATGTGTTGTAGTTAATTATAAAAAATGTTTTATTTTAATAACTTCAATGTAATTACTTTAATGGTTTGTTGAAATGCTTACAGATTCAACTTTGGACGTAGAAATTACAATATTGGAAGAAGACGATGAGAATAATGTTATTGATTCTGATAATGATCCTGAATATGTACCACCTTCAGAAAGATCAGTCTCTCCAATTAATGACAATGACACTCAATCACAGCATGACACTTCAGGGCTTTTTGAATCTTCCCACAAACGCAAACGCAGACGCATTGCTGTTCCCGGAGAGTGGATTAAAAACAAACGCAAGCATTTGAAACAATCAGGACAGGCGTACACCTCGATTCGAGGTAAACGTGTTGAGCATAAATCAATTAAGCCAAAAGACTGTTCAAAGTGTCCTAGGAAATGCAACATCAATTTCACGGAAAACGATAGGCAAACAATATTCGATGCTTATTGGAACATGGCTAACATTGATAAACAGCGAATATATTTACTTTCTCTAGTTGAATATGGTAAAAAAGAATGTCGGAGAACAAACAACACTGCTTCTAGACGGGTGAATACTAATAAGTATTATTTATTCAACAAAGGAATAAAATTGCAAGTATGCTTTGGGTTTTTCTTAGCAACATTAAATATATCAGATAAGTTTGTTCGGTCAATAATAGAGGCAAAAAAAAATGATAAATTACCCCATGATAATCGTGGTCATCATCCACCTGCTTTAAAGATTCCGGATGAGGCAAAAAAAATCATTTTTGATCACATTGACTCATTTCCGAAGATGCCATCCCACTACGCAAGAAAAGATTCAACCAAAGATTATTTGGCCAGTGATTTGAATGTAAATATTATGTATAATTTATATGTAGACATGTGCAAGGAAAGGGGGATCAAATTTGAAAAACTGTGGCTGTATAGGGATGTTTTTAACAAGCAGTTCAATTTATCTTTCCATGTACCAAAGAATGATATGTGTGATACCTGTTACAAGTTTTCACATCTTAGTGATGAGGAAAAGGTGGAACAAAAACAAGTACAAGATGCACACATACGGAGAAAAGAGATGGCAAGGAACAAAAAAAATGCAATCAAAGCCGAAGCTGCAGAACAGAAATGTCATCTCGCCGAGTTTGATTTGCAAGCTGTATGTTATTGCCCGAAAACAAATGCCAAAGCGCTGTTTTACAAAAGACGGCTCGCAGTATATGACTTTACTGTCTATGATACCACTACAAAAGCAGCATCGTGCTATATGTGGCATGAAGGAACTGCGAAAAGAGGATCCATCGAAGTTGCCTCTTGCATTTTTAATTATATTAAAAGTCGTGCAGATGGCAAGGAATGGAACTTTTTTAGTGACACTTGCGGCGGTCAGAACCGTAATTTGAATGTCGCTACAATGTTCTTATACGCTGTGCGTTCCTTGGAAATTCCGACAATAAATCAAATGTTTTTCGAGTCCGGCCATTCACAGATGGAATGCGATTCTGTCCATGCGACAATAGAAAAAAAGACTAAACATTTGGACATTTACCATCCATCTGGGTGGTATTCTGCTGTGCAGATGGCAAGTTCCAAATACAAAGTAATTGAAATGGAACAACAAGAATTCCTTGATTTTGGAGAAGTCCAAAAAAAAATAATTAAAAATCGAAAAATTGATTCGGAAGGCCAACAAGTATGTTGGCTCAAAATAAAATGGCTACAATATCGCAAGGAGTTTCCCAACGAAATTCTCTTTAAGTATGAATTTGATGAGGACTTTAGAAAGTTTAATGTCATCAGAAGACCAGCCCGAAATCAGCAACATGGTGACAATAACATGGAGTTGAATCCGAAATACCATGTCTCCCTTCCTATTACAGAAGAAAAGCTTAATGACCTGAAGGATTTGTGCAAGACGGGCATAATTAGGCAGCAATACCACTCCTTTTACAATCAACTGCTGTCTGGTTCTACAGCTGATTTGCCCATTAATGAAGAGGAATTTTAATTGTTAAATAAGTTTTATGTTCTATATAATTTTATTTTTTTATTAAACTAGATAGTGTACAATTGTTGAGTTATTATTTCATTCATTCCAATTCCCTCTTGTAGGATAATTTTACAAATAAACATTAATGCTAATGACGTGGTGAAAGAATGAAAGAACAATGTGCAAAGTTAAAGTCAATGATGAATGCCTTGAACAGGTAGACGAGTATACATTTGCCGAGGAAAGTTTTTTTATGAGCGATGGTGAGTGAAGAAGTGCTCAAGCCCATCATTGTTAGTAAGAATATCTCAACGGCAGCAAAGGGGATGGTGTATGGCAGCGGGAAACGGGTGGTTGAAGAAGGATGAACGTGAAATTAATGCAGTTGAAATTCGTTCTCTGTGAAGAATGTGTGAAAGAAACTAATTAGGAGTTAGGAATGAAAAGATAAGAGATGAATGTAACTTTAAAGTGGACGCTGTGAGAAGAATGAAAGAGAATAAGTTGAGATGGTTTGGGCACATTGAAAGAATTAATGAGGAACGAATGATGAAAAAATTTACATGGCTAAAAGGAAGGGTGATAGAAAGCGTGTCCGTCCTTGGGCTACATGGCTGGATCGCACTGACCAGATCCTGAAGGATAGTGACGTCACAAGTAGGAGAAACGGAAGGGAATGTATGAAGAAGTGTATGAATGTGATGGAAGCGAGACAAGTATGTCAAGACCGGCTTGCTTGTTGGTCTATTCTCCCTGCCTATCCCTCAGGGGACATGGCGTGATGGGACAGACAGATAATAATCATTGCAAATTTCTATTTTGCTTAAAGAAACAAAATCCTATCTCCATTACCTATAGCAGAAGTATGGATTTTCAGTGCAATTTTTTACATTTGCTTAGAGACACAAAGATGTATCTCCATCACTATAACAAAAGTATGGAAGTTTATAGCAAATTTTTACATTTGCTTAGAGATACAAAGATGAATCTCCTGCACTATGACAAAAATATGGCATTTTGATGTGCAAGTTATTCTAAAAATGTCTTGAAAAATATTTAATGATCATCTTAACACTCCTAGCTAAGTAACTGCATCGTTATTTTTGTAAAAAAATAATATTTATATGTTGTTACAGTCCTAGATAATAAACATTTGCCATTTTCTCAAAACGTCAATTTTGTAGTTACATCTTTGTGATCCTAAGCCCCCGAAATGTACTAACTATATCGTTTACTTATCACAATCACATATTTTTAGGCTATGTTCACATGGCAAAATTTTAACGCGCGTTTTTGAATCGTGCGTCTAGAGATCCATACAACCGTTCACATGAACGCGCGTTAACGCAGCGCTTAGAGAGATATTCTCAAGACGCGCGCTTTGATACTAATGTAAAGTCCGTTGTAGCTGTTCACATGAGCGCGCGATTTCATCACGATTTGGCATATTATTTTTGCATTTTTGTTGATTTTCGTAATTTTAAAATTCCCAACATGTGTGTTGCTTTATATTTCGCATTTATAATTATATTTTTTGTTAGTTTATTTATTTATTTTTCCCGTAAGTATGTATTTTGGTATCTTTTTATATGTATGTATTATATTTACAGTATGTATTTTTATATCTATTTCTATGTATATATTATTTATTCATAGTTCATAATTATTATTATTTATTAACTACTTAAAAGAGTATGTATTATATATTTATGGTTTAGATTTTAGTTTCTATGCATCATCTTAAAAACTTCATATTTTTTTTATATTGAAGTTTTTATCAGTGTTTTCAATTAGTTATTTATAGGTATTAGGTTAATCTGATTTTTGTAAATTATTTATTCAATATTTCGGAGTAACCCCTGTAGCTAACATGACATATTATTATTATTCATATCTCATTTATTTAACAAAACAATATTATATTCTACTAACATTAAATAACAAAAACCATAAAATATTAAATAATAATAATATTTTATTATTATTATTATAAATTGTTTTTGCAGTGAAATGACTGAATCTGAAGATATTGACATCGACCTACTAACTGATAAACCAGTTGTGATGGTACTCTCGCAACGCGCGTTACATGTGAACACACGTTCACATGTAACGCGCGTTAACGCGCGCTAATGCGCGTTACATGTGAACTTAGCCTTATACTGTTAATCCTTATTCTCTAGTTCAAATTCCGCCACTTCTGTGATGCACGCGAGATAACAAAGCGATAATGAAATCAAATGAAATAACTTGTGCAGTTGTGCACTATGTTCATCCGAAAATAATGAATCTAAAAAATGTACAACATAAATGTAAATGAGTGAAAAACATAGACATCGTAAAACCCACTCGTATGAACAAAACAAGTTTTATACATCGCACATTGAAAACAAAAGTGGCAGTATACAAAAAATGACAATTTTGAGTTTAAACGATGTTTAAAACGCTCAAATTAAAACGCATCCAATACAAAAACACCTATTCCAATAGCTTGTTTAGTTTTCCATAGAGGTCACTGGTATCGGTTTGTACATAAGCTTCAAGCATGGATGTATATAGGTAGGGGATGGAACGTTTATAGTAATTTGTATGAATGACAGCGAAGCCAAAAAGTGAGGAAGGGAAATCGACGGTGGCCATTTTGTATGGAACACTTTATTTCACATTTGTATGGGCAATGTATGGAGATTATTCACACAGTATCAGAAAACATTATATTTACTTCTTAAAATAATTACAATGCCACATAACTTAATATTTTCATATACATGATAATATAGGGAATAGGATGAGTTAATAAAATAGAGTATTTCATTTCAAAATCATTATTTATTTTTAAACTTTGTTTTCATAAACACACAATATGGAGAGAATGAATGACAATTGAAGGAAAATATAAAAAAATGTACAGAAATTATAGCTGGAAATAAAAACAAATTTTGATAGTTTTATTGAATATATAAAAATAAACAGGAGAAACTGAGTGATTTATAATAATAACAAAATGCATTGTAATTAACATACAACAAACTCAAAGCCCTCTGAAGAGCACTAACTTGTTGAGTGACTGGATGTATGCTATGGTAGGTTAAAGACATGTTGCACAGGTGGATTGATGTAAGAATTCACATCTATCCTGTCAACTGCTGGTATTATATTGTCAACTGGAGGTATTGAATATTCAGCTACTGGCACTGAACTCTCAATTGCTGATGTTTTACTCTCAATCGCAGACAATATTCTGCGATCTTTCTCTGAAACATAAAAAAAATACCATATAAGTACTTGTATACACTGATCCACAATAGTAATCCACACTGAGCGACAATAATCAACCACCATTTAAAATTAATTCTACACAATTCTAATCATAATGTACATAATATTATTTAGAATACCTTCACAAAACTCTTGAAAATATTGTGCTATGCAGGTTGTATTGTGAGTGTGGCAAGAGTTATTATTTTACACATGTATTATATAATTAGAGAAAAATAACTCCAAGATGACATGGTCCAGATTTGCAAGCACAGGTGCATGTTATTTCACACCGTATCTATGATGATCAAGTGTGGCTTTATGTCATCTCTACACACTTTCTTTATCTCTAACCACAAGAGAAGCTATGTTACGGAGTAAAAATTAGATATATCTAAATGAATAATATAAAACATACTAACTTGCAAATGAACGGGAAACTCAGGATATTTCGTAAGAATGACGTTTTTCTCCAACCTCGCAGAAAAACGAGATGTTTTTGAACACAAAACACTATGTTTACTTGGTGTCAATAATATTGGATAATGTCCAGTTTCTCCTTTCTGGATCCTTTGGAAAACTACAAAAAATGATTTTGTTTATAAACATGCTATAATATCATTAACCTGATCAGATTTGTATGCATGAAACATTTCATTCTAACGGGTAAAAAAACCAAACATCAGATTGTAGGTTCTTTGTATTGTCAGATGACAGAATGGAAAACAAGTTACATGTGTAGATATAGGAGAATAAGGACAGATAATTATATAGAACGTTTATAACATTATTATGATCATTTATAAGTATACGAATTATAATATAAACGACTTTAAAATCGCATAATTATATTAAGATAAAAACTACAATACAAAACAACTTACCGAAAATATGACAATCTTGTTTCCTGCGAAAGATGGATTGGATACATTTATTGGATTTATAACCACAACCATTTATAGCGCACATCACCATGTTAATCATAAGTCCTATTCTTCTAGATATAAAAACAGATATGAAAAATTCAACTGATGTGCAAAAACTTGATACATTTTTAAAACAAATCAACATACAAGGGTTGGTTCACGGGAGCATAAATGTCACTCGATGTCGAGTGACCTGAACGACCATGAAGTTGCAGTGAGTGGTGAATGTAACCCCGGATAATCGTGAATAACTTAGAGCGTTTTATGACCCAATGTCATCGTAATGGTGCCATTATTTTTTACGTCTTGTTTTTATTATTATTTTTTATTGTTTTTATAACTTTTAAAATTATTTTTGTTATTTTGGATTTACTTTTTGTTATAATTTCTTAAATTTGTCAACGTCTAAAAGACGTAAATTATAAATAAATTTAAATAAATAAATATTTTTATTATTATTTGACTGGCGCCTTTTTATAGTAGCATTCAAGTACTTTTGTGTTTCTTTTAAATGATAAAAATATTTTTGTCTCTAACGAAGGAATAAATTATTTTAATAGGTATCTTTAAAATTAACAGTTAAAGTAATAACTACTTGATTAGTTTATAACTAATTGCTTTATACTTTTTTTTTTAAATTATGCCATTATCTAACTTTCTGAGCTTGTATACATCCCAAATACTTGTTACAAGTTTATATCCTAAATCTATCCAAACGAATTCACTGAATCAGCGTCAGAAAGTATACATGACAATTACACAGAAATCGAGTATATTTTCTGAGACTATATAATATTTTGTTACACATTTTGAAAACATAGTAACATACAGTGCAAGAACACTATGAATGCGTACTGGCATTAGGTATATAGGTACTTTCAAAATACGCGTCGTCGAGTGATCACTCGGTGACTGTCTGAACGCAGCCCAAATGCGACGAACCGAACAAAATTTGTTTCATATAAAATGGTCGTCATTCCCCTCCCCGCGCAGCTTCAAAATGTTTGCCAAAGTGTCTGTCCACTACTCTATTTAGGTCCATGGCTTCAAGTTGCTAATAAAGTGACACTATACCAGTTGGAGTCAAACGGCCGCAGTGGTTGTACCATAGAGTAAGTAATAATAGGTTGTACATTAATTTAAAGTAGCATTCAACTTGATTCACTTTGGATGATCATCCAGAGTGTCAGGGTCAAACCTGTTCATCGAAAGTGAACACATCTGTTCACATTTGTTCATCCTATGCTTTCACTGCCATGTCTACACTCTCACTCATGTTGTATGTAGTTTGACGTATTTCCATATAAAAATAATTTAAAAAATTCAAAAATGAAAAATAACACTTAAAATAAATTAATATAGCTCTTGACTGCATAATAATTTTGTACATGATTCTGACATTCAATACAAATTCATAGAGAATAAAACAAATAATAAGATGAAATTTGTTTATGGTCGTTTCAGTGAAAGGTCCTTTCATCGAAATTATGACGAGTGGTAATCTCTTTCCTCCGTCATCGCTAGTGATCACTATTGATGAAACGCCTGTTCACACTTGTTCATCATGGAGGATCATCCGGAGTGATCACTGAAAGTGAACGTATGTGAACGACCCTTAAGGAAAGACTAAATGCATAAATGACATTTTAAGTATAGTGTCATTTTTATGTATTACTTTGTATAAATAATGTATTCAAGAAACAAGTAGCGGTGTAAACTATAGAACTATACCAAAAACTTTAAACGGCCATACTGAAAAATCATGTTTTTTGTATTGCCACTTTTGTTTACAATGTGCGACATGATGCGAAATTTTAAAATGTAAAAAAAAACGGATTGTACTCCAAGTTCAAAAATTGGACACTCGTAGCGTTAGTAGTTCTCTCATTCCCAGGTAGCACAAAGAAGCTGCTTATCAGCCGAATAACGGATTCCCATTACGCTCAAAGCTGAACAAAAAAGCTGCATAAGGGCTGTATAGGGCCCTATACAGCTCTTAAATGGGCACAAATTATTCAGCCTTAAGTTCACAAAGTTGCTTAAGAGCTGTGTAGCAGCAATATAACAGTGTTGTAAAGGGTAACGACAGTATTTTATTTTTAATATTTTATGACCTTCACCAATGATGGTGTTCCCGGTCAGTCTCAAGTATACGGTACTATGCGCTGAATATCGACTGACTAAGAGATCACAATTTACTCTTTTTTTTCAGAAAATATGTCACATGTACGCTCTAATTCATATTTTAATCCGGGAAAAGCTGTTTTTGTGATATGTGTAAAATCAAGTGAACATATTATTTAAGCAACCTCTAGCTGCCAATTTATTGCAAACACTTATGCTTCGTGGAGTGAATTTGATTAAGTATAAAATATAAATGGTGGATAATATTTTTATATTACCTGGTATAAGTACGTTGTTTTACATATTAATAAAAGAAAAATTAATGGGAACGTAATTTTACTGATATTATACATATATATTATCTAAGAAAATTTATTGCGCCACGAAAATATTCTGTTTTTAATTAGTTTTATGATATCTTGACTGGCTGTGATGAAAACTTGACAAAATAATTTTTAGTGCTTTGAAAAGAATTATAAGATCAAAAAATATTATTATGATATTAGGAAGTAAAAACCAATGCGATTAATTCCTAATTCATACACAAAACATCATAAAAGTTGAGAAATAAATCAGAATATTTATAGGTTATATAATAAAATGGTGGATTCATGTAAAACAGCGACGTGAATAGTTAATAAAACTCTTATATTCTGCAAAAAACTGTTTAATAGTTCACTCTCTCTTACTCGTGTACTGTTAATCAACAAAAAACTGAATAAAATTATACATGTAAACTGCATGCAGCTATAAGCTGTAATACGGGCCACATATTATTCATTAAACAGCTATTCACTTCATAATAGTTCACACCTGCCCCCTTAATAAGTCAGTGTAATAGGAGTTCACAAATACCTTCTTATACATTTGGCGTAATTTTATTCACCAAACAGTCCTTATTACGATTAAGGCATTAGAAAATGTTGAATGCTGAATAGAGTCATTTTTGTCGGTCTTAGTCAGCCTTAATGCAGCTCTTAAACAGCCTAACCTGTTTAAGTATCACTGACAGCTATTATGCAGCTGTATGAGTATGATCACCAGTGTACCTTTAAAAGAGTCTTAATACGCAAAGAGTTTCAAATAGGTCTAAAAGTGAGTAGTTATATAGCTATCTGTGCTACCTGGGTTTCTATGACCAAATACGCCACAATCTCCTTAGCTTGGAGACATATGATACTAGTATTGGTAAATCCAGTTCTTTCTCAGGAATCGGTACTTGAGACATCGTTCTTCAAAACAATTCGTTCTTAACATTCGTTCTCGTTCGTGGAATTTGTCACGCGATTTTAAACCTTAGTCTCTTTGAAAATAGAGTATTCTAATGGTATTTTTACCAAAACAACTTCACAAAGATTTAAATCTTTGAATCATGTTTGTTACATTTGACACGCGATATAAAACCTTAATTCCTTTGAAAATAGAATACTCCAATGGCGTTTTTTCCAAAATAATAACACGTAGATTTAAATCCAAGAATCTCGTTCTCAACGTTTGACACGCAATATGAAACCTTAGTATCTTTGAAAATAGAGTATCTTAAGGTTTTTTTTCCAAAAAAAAAACACACACGAAGATTTAAATCTCGTTCGTGTTTATTTGCCACGCGATGTTAAACCTTAGTTTCTTTGAAAATATAGTACTTTAATGTAATTTTTCCCAAAAGAACGAAAAAGACCGAACAGATTTGGCATTGAGGATTTAGTTCTTCGAGTTAAGTTGAAGAACGAATACATAAGAACGAATAGTCAGATTCTGAACAATACTATATGATACCTATGTGAAAGTAAACATCAAATCAAATTTTTATGTATTATAATATTTTGTATGGAAAAAAAGAAAGGGTTAGTTAAATGAGTTAATTTTCATCCCGTGGAGCACCCAGTAAAGAATTCGTCTCCCACTCTTCTCCGTAAGTTTTCGAGTGTCCTGTAAAGGTGTTCGAAAATATAAAGACATTTATTTCTTAAATTCAACGATAAGGTTTGCCACCCATCTATAACATATCTCTTAAAGTCTCACTCAGTTAATAATAATCAATCCGGTGTTATATGCAATAAGAGTTCGTTGACCGGTGTTATTCTAATGTAAAATTATCTAGTTTACAACGCTTTAAACCCGACTTAAAGGCATAACGGTTGTCGTGAGAAAACTACGAACTGTAAAGACGTCCTGAGCATTTATCATCTCGCCTCCATTCTGTGCGTGAACTATTGGTAGAAACCTTCTACTGGAAGACCCCAGATCTTCGGAGCATTCGCCACCTTCGCTTAAAGGTTTCGTCCCTAGGCTTTGTGGTGGAAAGACTCTCCGAAATTCACCCTCAAGGAGTGGAGATTTCTCAGCCGATTCCAAAAGACCAGTAAGATCTTTCCATTTACTCATCAGTGTTCCCCGCCTCGAAAATAGATTCAAAATTACAATTCCTACTATTTTGATATTCATATTACTGTAATATTTGTAAGTCATTGAGTATGCTTGCTGTGTGAAAGAGTATCATTTGGATAATATTACTTACCATATATATTGATAATCTCTCATTGTTCGTTCTGCTTATGTGATCTGAATAAATCCAACATATTATATACCTAACAATTGTTTTTCCTCCGCCCTAGTGTGAACTTACCTCTGGATAAACTTGCCCAAGGCTCATAGTGTTGTGAGCCATAAGATTTAAAATAAACTAGTAACAGCCGAGTAAGTATTTTGTAACTTCCCTTTTATTTTTATATATTCCAATCACGCTGCTATATAACCTAACCTCGGGGTGGCCGTTTTATCATCCCGGGTGTCGGGGAATGTAGGGGCGTGATAGGGTGTACCACTGTACCTGGTAGCCAATACTCTTTCAAAAAGCTTGTAGACAACCGACAAAAGTGAAATTGGTCTATAACTCTTCGGGTCTTCAGCTGGTTTACCTGGTTTCAGGATAGCGATAACTTTGGCATCCTTCCAAGTTTTTGGTATTTTTCCTGTATCTATAACCAGTGAGAAGAATCTAGCAATCCATTCCAATGCTCTGTCACCCAAGTGGATCAGAAAATCTGGAAGGATATTATCACTTCCCGCCGCCTTGCCTTTTTTCATGAGTTTGATTCCTGACTTTACCTCATCGATGGTCACTTCATTCGCCCACGGGGTATGCGAAGGGCACTTCATGATTTCATCTTTTATCTGGTTGCGTGTAGAGAGTTTATGTTTTGTGTTAGGCTTGATGTTACTTGTTTTGAATATGTTCTTCGCCACTTGATTCACATTAACAGCTCTCTCTCTCTTAGTTTGTGGTGCTGACCCCAGTTTGCGAAGCACAGTCCAGCTCTTTCGGCTAGAATGAGTGAAATCCATCTGTTCAACGGTTTCGACCCATCTCTTATGTCTCTCATCATTCAGGAGATCTATAAGGTCATTAGCCGATTCTTCCGCTCCAGTGCTCTTGTAATCTGCATAAGCCTCTTCGCACTCCTTATTCCATCCCGGGATATAATTCTTACGAAATCCTCTAGGTATCGTTTTTCTTGCAGCATTCATTATCAGATTTTCAAATCTCGAATAGTTACTTAATTCAGGCTTTATTCTGTTCACTATACTCTCTACGTATGCAGTATATCCCTCCCAATTTGCTTTTCTCAAGTTCCATCTATAAAGCTTTGGTTGGTTGATTACGGGGATTTGCAGGCCTATCGTAACTATAACAGGTGAGTGTCTACTTCTAGGAAATCGCTTAAGTATTTCCTTGCTTGCCATCATAGGGTTTCCCGTCCTGGTGGTCGTGACAAAACATAGATCTGGAGATGTTACGGTATCCCATCGTGCAGACAAGAAAGTTCCTCCCTGCTTCGAATCATATAGGAGATAATAAGATAAAACTTGTTTATGGTCATTTCAGTGAAAGGACCTTTCATCAAAATTATGACGAGTGGTAATCTCTTTCCTCCATCATTGCTAGTGATCACTATTGATGAAACGCCTGTTCACACTTGTTCATCTTGGAGGATCATCCGGAGTGATCACTGAAAGTGAACAAATGTGAACGCCCCTTAAGAAAACCGAGGAGATTTGAAATATTTTAAATTCCTATACCATTTTGTAAATTTGGCGACGGGGGGGTAGAAATTTTAATGATTGAGCAATATTGTAGAAATCTAAGCAAGTCAGTATTCGGCATTCGCGAATGTCGGCAACAAATATTCGCATTCGCGAATATCCAAAATCACACATTCGTTACATCACTAATCAGATGCAGTGATGCATGGCTGGGTTCACGATAGCATAAATATCGCTCAACGTCGAGTGACCTGAGCGACCGAAGTTGCAGTGAGTGGCGAATGTCACCCCGGATATCGTGAACAACTTTGAGCGTTTTATGACCCAAATGTCATCGTAATGGCGCCATTTTCGTAAGATTCATTCGCGATCTGAAAAATCTGCACTAACTATTTTAATTTATCTTCCATTTCACTTCTCGAACTAAAAAAATATGATTTTCTCTGGATGAACGCTGCCCATGGTGATCTCGAACAGTGTGACCAGATTTGGTAGTTTCCTACTTTTTTGGTAGTTTTTGAGGCATTTGCAAATATGTTTAGTAGTTTTTGGTAGTTTTTGTACTTGGTCGGTAATTGGTAGATAAATTATCGGGTATTTGGGAAAAGTACCCGATACTTACTAATTCGAAAATAATTGTCGGTACAAATACCGGGTACATTTTAGAAAAAGGTACTGCGAGAAAATAGTGTTGAAGAAAACCGAGGAGTTTTTGAAATACTTCAAATTCCTATACCATTTTGAAAATTCGGCGACGGGGGGGGTAGAAATTTTCGTGAAAAGAAAAGTATCCGATATCGACTATCGTCGGTACAAATACCCGGTACATTTTAGAAAAAGGTACTGCGAGAAAATATTGTTGAAGAAAACCGAGGAGTTTTCGAAATACTTCAAATTCCTATACCATTTTGAAAATTCGGCGACGGGGGGGTAGAAATTTTCGTGATAAGAAAAGTATCCGATATTGACCATCGTCGGTACAAATACCCGGTAGGTTGTAAAAAAGGTACTGTGATAAAATATTGTTTAAGAAAACCGAGGAGTTCTTGAAATACTTCAAATTCCTATACCATTTTAAGAATTTAGTAGTTTTTGATTTCCCCATTTAGTAGTTTTTGAAAATAAAATCTGGTCACACTGATCTCGAACGTCATTCATTATACAAAATCGGTACTACCCACAAAAATCGGTATACGAGTTTATTGTATTTGTACCCAAATTCGGTTTATATCAACAAAAATACAATCTTCACTCCAACATAATATAAATCTTACTTTTCATCATTCTGTTTCTTATTAAAATTTCACAAGAAACAGAAGATAGAATTCCTCATGTGTCAAGGTATTTTTTGGTAAAATGCAGGTAATTTTGGCCACAATCTGGTAACCCTGGATCTACATGACAGATAATGCCGTTGGACGTATTTTATTGTGATTTACAATATTTTGAATCAAAATTTCATTTTATCATTAAGTATTAAATAATGTAATAGACGTGGATTAAAAAAAAATAGCAATGCCTATATCGAAGGTTTGTATAGGGTACTACGAACACTTATATAAATACTTTATTATAATTATTTATAATGTGTTTTTACAATTGTTAATTTTCCAGATCGATGACCGTTCTGCGGCGAAATCCTTTACAACTCCTATATCTTCAAGAAAAAGTGAGTAAACATAATTATTTTTTAGAGTTTGGAACACAAATATAAAAATGTTACTTAGAACATAGACATACTAGAGGGTAATATTTAAATTAAAACACTGTTTATTTCCACTATGAGATTGCTTTAATTAAAACGTTTTCGACTACAATGTAGTCATCATCAGTAATAACACAATACTAGATATCATTGAGATGATAATGGTTATGCGCTGTCTCACAAACCGTCTCAACGGACGCTAGTTTAAAACTGGCTGTATCGGTTTCACGACAGATTTTTTCTTTGAATTGCATATCTAGTATATCTTTGACTTAAAACCGTTTTATATCATCAACTTATATTGTATAGACTAGAGATGCAAAGGAAAAATAAGTTATGCTATCAAACATACAGATGTTGCAAGGCTTTAATTGATTTTTATTGTAAGGTCATTTTATGGGTTTGAAAGCTATATAGGGTTAATTACACATAAGTAGGAGAAAGATCATTAGCATCTTATCGTTCTGGAATGAAACAGTGATGAGGTTTGCCTCATCCCGAATGTCTTAATTTTTTGTTGGCATGAAAGAAACAGCTTGTATTTATTGATAATAGCAACCTGATTTCGACTTACAAAGTCATTGCCAAACTAAATCTACTACATGCCGTGTTATTACTTAAATTTCAAACCATGTGTTCTTAAAGTTAAGATTCTATACAATATGAATTCTTGTTGGGAAAGACTGAGAAAAACGTGATTCTATACAATATAAATTTTTATTGGGAAAGATTGAGAAAAAAGTGATAATCTCCCCACTGCACATCATCAATTTTTTTCTATTGTAAACTGATTTGTTGATTTTGTTATGTGAATAATGATGTGCAAGAAGAATAAAATAAATAAGCTAAATAAAAACAGTTGGTTGTGTTATATAATATGATTTAAGCTAAATGGATAGAATCAATTGATACAGAGTTAAATAAAATTCATATGGAGTTTTACAAAATAAACATCAACTGAATCAATAACAGCTTGTATGTTTATCACATGCTTCCGGGTCTGCTGGTTGCCCCACTTGCAAAATATGTAGTTTAGTAGTGAAACAGCAAAACAGTAAATTATTAATTTTGAAACATGTTTTCTGAGAAAATCGGTAGTGTGTTACTAGTCTCTACCATGTAGGTAAATGTTTATGTTACATATTACTTGTTTTAGAATATCAAAAACTTAGTTTGAAAAAACATCCCACTAGCAGTTGTACACGTTTAGGAGTTGAGGAAGTCACAATATCTGCAGAGCAAAGTGAAAAGAATAGAAATTATCAACAGGAAGCTGACAAATCTTCATTGTTCTTTTTTGATGATGAAAACTTTAATACGCCTCCATTTGTAGTAAGAATTAATTCATTAATTCTATTATATGGCAATGTGTAATACAGCTGGTTAACATTATAATAGTGCTCATTCTTTCTATTTGCAGACAAAATTAAGACCAAAATATGAAAATAATTGCTCAACGCCTCGTCTAAGTAGTGACTTTATTGGCAATACTCCCGAAGTGGAAGCTGTTGATAGTCAGTTGTCCTTAAAATATGATGATGGGCTTGTTGAGAGCACACCTGTTGATTGCAGAAATATAGAGGAATATAAAATATTTGATTCTGTTTATCAAAATGATATAATATGCAGTCCCAAACAGGAACAATTAAACACATCTAATATAAATAATGACAGTCACTTACTAGATATACTTGATTCAAATCAATTAAGGAATTCTTTAGATTTTAGATTGGATAAATCCAATGTTTCGCATATTGATCAACATTATTTTGTGAACAAAGTTAATGAAGAAAATAACACTCCAGATAACCGTTTAATCCGACTTAGCCCCAAAAGTGCAAATATAATGACCAGTATATACGGAGATGTGTGGAAGAAAACACCCGGTCTATTTAAGAAAACTCAGCCTAGATTTGGAAGTCAATTGGTTAACAAGGAACACAATCCACTTGCAGAAAAATTGGATTCTCTAAAAATGTATTTGGAAACATTATCTAATAATAAAAATAAAGAGAGTAGTGACCTAATCACAAATATGGAGGATATAAATGAATGTTTCCATTTAAAACCAAAAATGTTGTCATTTGATATAGATAATGATAATTGCTGTTCTCAAAACAAACAACCAATAGAAACCAATATGAAGAGTGACAATTCCAAAGCATTGCCATTAATAACTGCGAATTTGGATGCATTAGACGACTCTCTCTTTTCATTTAAAAGAGTGAGGAAAAAACAAGTCTTTTCATCAACATCATCGAGTGATTTGGATGATGAAATTTCTAAAATCAAAGACTGTAAATTTTTATCTGATTATGAGAAAGAACAGAATCAGTCAGGGAATGAGAGAATTAACCGAGAAATTTTAAAATCTAATAGAAAAAGTTTTTTTAGAATAGAAAATGATTTAGAATGCAGTGTTATTCTTATTGAAAGTGATATGGAACCAAATGAAGGTGCTGTGAGTAAAGGCAAGGGGACAGAAAGAAAAAACAGAAAGTTGTTTAGCAAACACAACAATATCTTTGATGATGTGAAATTTGTGGCAGAAATCCATCCAGATGAAAAAATTAAACACAATAGAGTGTATGAAGTAATCGATGACAATATTGAAGGTATATTTGTGATGAAACAAAAAGATAAGGAAAACTTTGATGTTTTAAGTGACAATATTCAAAAAATATCTTTGAAAGAAGTAGAAGTTAAACCTAAAAAAGATATAAAGAAAGTAAACAGAAAACCAAGAGAAAAGATAAATAATAAAAAGAATGGCCCAGAATTAAAAGCTTGTGACGTAAATGTGGATGATATAAAAGTGTATAGTTTCATGGCTTCTCTATCAGGTAACTTTACTTATACATTGTTTAAAGCATTTCATATTTTACACAAACATTTATTTGACTGTTTTAGTGCTAAACCATTTACCTATATTACGCAAAAAGTGCAAATGCTTTTTTGTGTATGAAAAAAATAACTAATGTTAATATATTCATAAAACTGTTTAACTGTCCCTGTAAAAGGCAGGTATTTGTTAAACATCACATACAAGACATTTAACTTCTTCAATTTATTGATGAGGTATTCCACCCATCCCAAATGTCTACTTCTCATTACCATGTAGAGAACGTCTTGCATATTTATACCATACAGCTATCCGATGGCTACCCCACTTGTGGAAAATATTGCGATGGTATGAATGAATGATAAAAAATAGATTTGTTTTTAAAAACATATTATTACACGTATTGAAATGCACTCCTTTCATTTTATGTTGTGTAAATTAAGACTGAAAGTTGTGGCCCTTTAGGGTTCCTTCACATTTTCTTGTTACTGTATGTCTAAGCACAATTGAACTCCGTAGCACCATAACGGTTAATGACTCAAGGTGAGAACTGGAAAGTTCACCAAGAACAATTCACTAATGGGAAAGTTCACCGACAAATACTTGACTACATATCACTTTGGGATTGTTTCATCTGGTGTATACAGGGCTTTAAGAATATTTTGTGGATTCTCGTATCATGGGTAGTAGTAATTGAGTTGTAAATCTTAATTAATTTCTACAATTATTGTAACAAATCCTAGCACAGTTTTTTTGTGATAGGCCTGTTTAGATATAAAGATATTTCTCATGTTTCTAGACACAGTGCCATCTTGGCGCTGCGATAAGGAAGCAAAATATTACAAAGACAAATTCAAAAGTAAAAAGGTGGAACTAACGCACAAGCTATTTGCAATGTATAATGAAAAAGTTTACTCTGGACAATTGGATGCTGATTTACCCATAACATGGAGTTCATCTCTTCAGACTACTGCAGGGTGTGTATCAAGACCTTAATATTTTATTTTAATAATTATATAATATTATTATTATTTTATTTTAATAATTTTATTTTAATAAGTATGAAAGGTGTATAAGGTTGTATTTGGGTTTATAACAAAACCCAGATATATCTTTTAAAAAAAAAAAAAAAAATTTTCATACTCACAATACCAGTACCGGAATAACTGTCATTCTATTAAGTCTGATTACTTTGTAGTGATGTAACAAATGTGCGATTTTGGATATTCGCGACATTCTTAAATGGATTTTGTTATTTAAAAAGTTCAAAAATTGGATTATGGAATAAAATTTATATTGAAGACAAATTTTAATTTTCGATATATCCAGTTGATGCATCATAATTTTTTTTCTATCCCTAGTTAAACCAAAACCTTATTTTTATTTTACTAGGGACTACTCTATTCCCAAACTAGTCAGGACTAAAATATGCATCTTTTTAGTATGTATTGTGATGAAATGAATATATACAAGATTGTAAATTTAATATTATTATTTTCGTATACCTAGATGGAATATTTGTAGTAGGTAATTAATATGGGAATGAAACTTAGTTTGATTTCAAGTGGATGATGATGATCTATCTATCTATGTAGGAGACAGAGACAGGTATATTTTGGTGTGTGTCATAAAGAGATGGAAGTTGTTTTTTTGTGTGTTGCTAGGGCATTTTTCAGGATCTGAAGAGGTAGGATAGATGACTCGAGGCAGTTCGTTTTGAATTCTTAAGAAATTAGGTTGTGCCCATATTAGTTTTAAAAGCAGTGTTGGAATTTATTGATTAAAGAATAATTAATTGTTGGACACAACCAAAGTATTATTTATGATTTTGGAGTGATATTCACGTACAGAGTGGATATAATATTTTACATCCTAAATAATAATTGTATTAAATAACAGATTCAGTTACCTGCCAGCCGCAAAGCTAAGTGTTTTAATATTATTTTATTATTTATATATATAGGTGCTAGGATACTCTCAGGATGTCTGTTGTCTACAAGGCAATATTTGTACTCAAGGATTTATTATTTTACAGATTTTGAAAACAAAGGAATTATGTGTTATATATATATGTTATTTTCAGTATTATTGTATGTATTTATGTATGTACTTGTGACCGATTTTATATAGCGCCTTCCGACACACCTACAACTAGACCAGTGGCGTACCGATCTACCCAATAGTATATTTATTTAATTTATTTTACCAAAACGAAGGATTGTGCAGTTTGGAGTGGAGTTTTATGTTGAGCAGGATATTATTTGATTTATTTATTTAATTACATATTTTATCATCGATGTCATTTGTCTTCTATAAATTTACTGGATTTTTCTACTTATATTGCTGTGACATTCTAGAATGTATTAATTAACATTTTTGCAAGGCATGGTTATATCGTATTGTTTATGTATTATTATATTAATATATTTATATTAATACCATTTATCCAAAAATCCCTACATAAACCCTTTTCCTTCTAGGGAATGCAGTTTTGTCCAGTCGTTTGTTTGGCCCCAGACGATTTGGGTACGACGTTCTTCCTTTCTTAACAAAATATATGATATTGTAGTATATAATTATGCATGATAATTATTTAAATCAAATTTTGTAAATATAAGTACATAGTTCAACTAACAAAATTCTCTCCTTTCCCTATATGCTGGAGGACCCACAATCCATTATAAGGTCTTTGGGCATTTGTAAATGGATATTATGTTTAATTAACTTTAATTATTATTAACTGGTTGGTAAATCACTGTTCGTGATATTGCTAACTATATTAGTAGTCTATCTTATCAGTTCTGTAAGAACACACCTTGCAATCATTAACATGGTTGGATGTGCGTAGAGATTGGTGGTGCTTTCTCTGCGTATAAATCAACTTAACCAATGAAAAAGTATTTATTTCAAATGTTCTCCGACTGAAGCAGGTACAGCTCCATTCCTCGAATTTCTGCTAGAGTATAGCTTGAAGGGGTTATCTGCGCCCTTTGGCTGAAGCTCAATGATCAGGAATCTTTAGGACTAATATTATTATATGTTTGCATGTCCGCATGTTTGCAACAGATTGCATGTCCTAGTGATAATATATCTTATATATTATTTTATATATATTCGGCTGTAGAATAGTGCACTCGGGCTCAAAGTACGGCATGGCGAGTTTTGAGACGTGAGGGAGCGAAGGTGGCGCTCCTTTAGCATGGACACAGCATGCTTTCCATGCACTAACATGGTAGTTAGTCTCTGAAAATGATGTCATAGCAATTGTGTTGAAATTTAATTAATATTCAAAAGTAATAAAGTTATGTTTTTGGGTGCGCCACTGTCCTTTTTCTACGCAACGAATTATTAGTTATGTTGAGGAACATAGGTACATGTCTTGGCTATAGATACTATGAAACGGTTATATTATGTAGGGACATGGATCGGCAACCAGTTACCGTACAACATTCTCGTGATGATATGGAATAATATTATTTGAATTTATTTTATAATGATTGTTAAGTTGTATTTTATGTTTTACTGTGCACTACTTTTATTATGTTATTTTACAGTATCTCAAGGTAAGTGATCTGACGTCAAAGTTGATCTCAGAGTTAATATGTATCATAATTCATGTTTAAATTGTTTTATTGATTTTGTGATTTTGTTGTTCTTTTTGATTATTGAAATGTATATTTCAGGTGACTTATTTTGCGTTTTTTTAAAAATACACAACGTAGGTAAAATTATCGTCAAAACACAACGTATTGGGTCCAAATCTATGAAAATAGTTAATAGATAAATCTAGACGATCACGAAAGGCCAAAATTCGTTAATTAATTCAATTAGGAATGCGATATTTCGTACGTATATTTGCAACAATGCGAAAATTCATACAATTCTTAGCTAGCTGAATAGGGTTGTCACTTCTAGTTTGGGAATCAATTATTACAGTAGGTATAGTTTAGAAGCTAGGATGTTGCAAATTCGGAGCTTAGAATGGTTTAAAATAGGTAGGGTCATCACAGTATGTAAGTCATGTTGTGTTGCGACTTGGTTCTTTTTATAAATCTATGTGAATTATGTGTATC
Source organism: Athripsodes cinereus (assembly GCA_947579605.1). NCBI lineage: Eukaryota > Metazoa > Arthropoda > Insecta > Trichoptera > Leptoceridae > Athripsodes > Athripsodes cinereus. The sequence goes on from OX388322.1 coordinate 11,348,627, forward strand.
TATGTGAATATATGTTTAATTCTTATTTTTTGTAGTTGTGGTGTGTGATGAAAAATTTTACATTTGATTTTAGCCGTGCTTACAATAAGATCAAAAAATCTAAAAACAGTGCTAGTAATTTAAAAACATCTAGCGTTGAACTCTCTCTGAAGGTATTAGACAGTGCACAACGTCTTAGAGACACTCTCGCACATGAGCTATGTCATGTAGCTGCCTGGATGATTGATGGCCAGCTGAGGGACGGACATGGACCATATTGGAAGAAATGGTAAGGATTAAATATTGAATACATCCTGTTTTCACCTTTTATTATTTTGTAGGAATAAACTTGCCATTCAATTTTGAAAGATTAACTTTTTTATATTGTGTTTTAAGATATATGAATTTTAAAAAGGTTAAAATATGTGTTAAAAATGCCGTGATTTGGACACATATTTACTGCAACATTTTATGTGGTGTTCACATTTGGCGAATATCACCAGGACACCAAAATATCGTCAGCCATTTGAACCGTGTGAACAAAATGACAGCTAGTCTGAAATGATAAAAACCAGTAAAAACGATATTGTTTTCTTTCAACTTTTTCTCTGGTTGAACGATTTGCGCACTTTATTCTAAACTTTATAAATGTTTTCTGCTTCGTGACAGTTGTTATCTTTGTTGTTGGTTTGTGGCGTTTGTTTCCTTGATTAAAAGACGCCTTATAACCTTTACTATAACATTTTCAACTAATAATAAACACATCTCGGTCTCGACGTCCGTCATTTTGAAAACAACGTCAAAATCAAAGCGCATCTGATAGATCGTATCTATATCGGTGGACTGTGTGAACAGGTGTGATGATCAATGGGCGTCCGGCGATTTTTGTTTTTTATGTAAGCGAAATTTGCCAAACGTGAGCTTGGGGTTTGCAACTGAGTTTGTATCCAAATATATGCGACTGCTAATATTTAAGCTAATAAAATATTTAAAACTTACTACTACCTATATAGATATTTGTTTATACCAGTTGTAGACTTATAATTTTTATCTAAATATTTTGTACAATAAAGTTCATTATTATTACTACTATATCATCACGGCAAATCCCACAAGTGGGGTAGCCAGCAGACCAGCTCCATCTAACAAACATGCAGGCTCTGTGCCAATTTTTTTTAATTTAAAACTGCAACGATTAATCCCCATTTTTTTAAGTGAGCCTGAAATATTATATATGTTGCTATTGTGTAAATTAATACCAGTCATAATGAATTGTAGTTTTGTACACTATCAATGATTTTTGCAACTGTAATTTTTTAGCGATAAGTTCTGTCTGCTGATTTTTTGTAAAAGGCGGATCTTCATTAAACCTCGCATAAAAAACAATATTTACAATTCAGCGATGACACATGCCAACCATCCTGAATGTCTTATTTTTATATTGACAGAGAGAACAATCCGCATATTTATTATATGCAGTTAGTTCACTGACTATGCCACTTGTGGGAGGAGCTGTGATGGTATAGTATTTTTTTTTTTTCATAAAATGCATCCAACTCACCCAATAATAGATTGTGTATCGTTTGTAGGGTATCTAGAACATTGGAAGTATTTCCAGAATTGGGTTCTATTCCAATTTGCCATTCTTTGAGCATTCACTATAAATACACATTCAAATGTACCAGATGTGGTTATGGGTAAGTACAACCAATATTGTTGTTCTCTGTTGTAATTTTTTATGATGAATGTCATAGGAAAGTTATTGTCATGTTTAATAATTTGTTTTTATAGTGTTAATCGTCAGTCAAAGTCTATAGATGTAACAAGAAAAGCTTGTGGATATTGTGGAGGCCGATTTGAATGTATTCTCAATAAAAAGAATAAAGATGGACTAGTGGTATCAACACCTGTGAAAAGAGCTTCCAGAGAATTGAAGGGTTTTGCTTTGTATGTTAAGGAAAACTATGGAAATGTTCGAGGTGGCAACACTCCCCACAAGCAAGCCATGCAGTACCTGGGGAAACAGTATGCTAAGACAAAAGCTGCACAGAGCAGTGATGATGATGGGGGGAAAGGACACTGATATTATTATTGATCTCAACTTTACTTTTTTAACTTTAAGAATAATATTATTTTTGACTTTTATGTTTAATTTAGTTAAGTCATAAAAATATAAATCATTAAAAGACCATTCCATTAATTAGGTACTTTAAGTGATCATCTAGGATAAATATTTGAGAGTTAAAATTGTGAATGGATGTTTCATCCTCAATGATTACATAAAGAGAAATATGTATTATAATACAGCTACGGTTAGTGATCGCCACCCAACATATTTTTGATGAAAGTTCCTTTTACTGAAACAACCATTAACAAGTTTTTTGTGATTTATATGCATACATACCATCATCATTTTCGGGGTAGGTACAGAGGATTCAACACTTAAAGTGTCTTAACTTTTTTTCTCGTCTGCACTTTTTGACGTGAAGCCTTTACTCGACGCTTGAGTGTTTTGAATATGGATGCACTTATAATTGTTTGTGCATTTTTTAAGTTGCTTTGAAGTTCAGCATTTTTAGGTAGACAAATACTTGAATGAAGCAGTTCATTACAATTGATAGGGATGACAAAAATAATCTACTAAAATATGAACCTGTGTTTATGAATATTTAACCATATAAATTATGAATATTGTTTGTGATCTTTGGTGGTTGGTAGTATGTCAAAAATACAGAAGGAATAGCATCTGGTTTTAATAATTAATGCTGGCCATGACGTAACTTTCAAGAAAATTATCACTACACTGAATTAGAATTTGCATTGCCACTAAAACCTTTCCTTTTTACTGCAATTATCCATTTTTTTACAAGATCAGCGCAGTGGTAGAAAAACAGGTAATGTGCATAATTTAACAAAATAATATGTGAGTGGTAATATAATATAACTACTTATTAGTATTACTATTAACAGAAATAGGTACTCTATAAAGATTTTTAGACATTTAGAAGATTAATTTTTGATTATGATAATAGAAGATTAAAATTTGATAAATAACAAAAATTAAATTTAAAAAAAACTGAAAATGCGCCCTTGCGGTGGTTTGTACCACAAAACGGCGCTCAATAAATTGTCCAGATTATTATTATTAATAAAATATTATTATTTTTACTTGTGGATGAAACGTCTATTCACAACTTTCAGGATCATCCAGAGTGATTACTGAGAGTTGTAAGTGAACAAGTGTAAATATCTCTTTAGTGTTAAATATATTATTGAAGTAATATATTTTTTCCCGAACGTGTAACTTTTTGGTACAGAAACAAATGTCTTATTTTTACTACCAATTGTTATTATAAGTTTCTGCAGTGTCTTATTTCAACTTGCATGATATTTCTATCTACCTATATAAAGGATCAATAGTTGCAAAAAAAAAAAGATAAAAAAGCAATATTTTCTAATTTTGGTTATAATAAAAGGTAAAAAATGAAATTTTATTTTATTAAAATAGATACTTTTTTTCTTAAAAACCAACAAAATCTTTATATTTTCTTTAAATAAGATTCAACAGTGTTGTGGAGACAATGTAACTTTGTACGGAGTGGATAGAAAAGCTTATTCTTAAAATTCAAATTTAATAGTTATAAAGCAATGTAATGTATCTTTTAATAATATTTTTTAATGTAGGCTTAAGTGAGGAGACACTTGTTTTTTCTTAGAATTAGCAGTAATTTTTTTTTTTTTTTTTTTTTTTTTTTTTTTTTTTTTTTTTTTATTTAATTTTTTAATAAAGTTACAAATTATAGATTATTTATAACTTAAAATTACCTTATTACCTACTATTTGAAAATAACTTTCTGACGTCACTATCATCCACTCATTCTTTCATTCAGGGTGTCACGCTATCATCCTAAAGTTTTTACTTGATTTTAAATGTTTAAGACATTTCCCACGAAAGATCGCAAGCGTAGCCGCATCCTTGAGGCCGGCCGGAAGATCGTTGAACAGCCTGAGTCCTTTATAGAAAAGACTGCTCTCCGTACCCGCAAGCCTGGCCCCTCGGAGCCTAAACGCATCGCGACCCCTCGTGGGATAGTCGTGTACTTCATAATTATATTTTATATTCTTGGTTAGATAGCGCGGCACCATCCCTTTCTTGATCTTATATATAAAAACAAAAGTGTTGAAATATATTAGCTGCTTAATATCCAAGTAATTTAATTTCTCCAACATTTTCTTGATTCGGCTGTACCTATTCCATCCCAGTATCGCTCTCATCGCCCTGTTCTGCAGAGTTTGCAGTCTCTTCAATTCACCTTCCGTGGCCATAAATAATATCGTTGAACAATAATTTATGTGGGGCAGGACCACTGAGTTGTACACCAATTTTCTACTATTTATATCCAGTTTTCGACTTATGCGACCCAATAGACCAATTTTTTTACTTATTTTTTTCAAGTTGTAACCAAAATTATCATTAAACTTTAATTTTTTATCTATTACTATCCCCAAATATTTAATTTTATCAACCACTTCTATACATTCATTGTCCAATTTTATTTCACATACACCGTTTATGGGTATCTTCCCCATAATCATGCACTTGGTTTTATTAACATTTAATTTCAACATATTATAATTTAACCAATTTGATACAGAATTTAACTCGTCTTGGATGTTTTTCACTCCTTCGTTGAATTCGTCACATTCTATATATATAAGGGTATCGTCCGCAAACAGTTTGATATCACATTTTTTAAGACAGTGCACTATATCGTTCATATATATAATAAACAAAATTGGGCCCAACACCGATCCCTGAGGCACACCTCTAGTGACCTCAACCTCCCCAGAGCATACGCCTTCAAATTTAGTTTTTTGTTTCCTGTCCTTCAAATAATTCGCAAACCAAAGTTTGGCTGTTCCATCAACGCCGATTTCTTCCATTTTTTTAATGAGTCTTTCTCTATCAATTGTTTCGAATGCCCGCTTCAGATCCAAAAACACTGCAATCACGATCTTCTTCCTATCCATGCATTCCTTCCATTCCTTAATAATAAAATTTATTGCCGTTTCACACGAGTAATTTGTTCTAAATCCCGACTGCTGGGGAACCAAAATGTTGTTCTTTTCTATGTACTCCGATAGCTGCTCTTTGGCAACGTGTTCCAGAATCTGTTCATACTTCGGCAAACAATTTATTGGCCTATATTCATCAAACGACTTGGCATGCAAAATCTTCGGAACAGGAACAACAGTAGAAGTCTTCCAGGACCTAGGAAACGAACCCTCTCTCAAAGATTGATTTATAAGACCAACCAGAAGAAAACCCGTAACATCCAGAGAATCCAATATAACCTTAACCGTAATTCCGTCTTCAGACTGTTTTTGTTTTAAACCCTGTAAAGTTTTTTTCAATGATTCCAGGCTTATGCTCGTAAATTCAAATCTTTCAACTCGAAGATGCTCATCATCTTTCTGAATTTCTGTACTCACCGGTATACTTCTATGTATATCATCGATACTAGACAAAAAGTACTTATTAAACTTGTGTGCAATCCTGGCATTATCGTCTTCCACCGCGTCCGGAAATTCAACAGTATTCACTTTATTTTTTTGTTTACCCTTAACAACATCCTTAATATTATTCCACAGTTTCTTAGGATCATGTTTACTTTTCTCTATATTATCCTTAATATATTGATATTTATGATTTTTTATACTTTTATTATAATGATTTCTAACTTGCTTATAGTGCTCCCATATCAAACCATCATCAGTCAATCTAAATGCCTTATACAACTTATCTCTTTCTCTGCGTAAATTCTGTAAATCTTTGGTATACCACCTACAGGTATTTTTGAACACTCTCTGTGTTAATGGTGTCAATTCATCTATTGATACTATCAAGTTATCTACAAACTTTTCTGCTTTTTCATCTACATCTTCACTGAGAACAGACCAATCCAGTGCTTGCAAACATTCACACAATTTAGACTTTGAATAACTTTTCATATCTCTCATTGTTACTATTTTTACTACATCCGTAACCTCTTCTTTCTTCCCCAATTGTGTTACCAGTGTTTCGTGGTCCGACACTTTAAAATCATCAGCGATGCCAACAGGAAGATATATATCATTCGAGAGTATCAAGTCAATCAATGTTTTCGAATTCAAACTAATCCTTGTGTAATCATTCACCAATTGTTTCAAACAGTTTTCATTTATTATGTTTTGTAGTCTATTTCTATATGTACTATTCACTTTCATGTCAATATTAAAGTCACCAAATATATAAATAAATTCATTTTCACTTACATACTTTCTGCAATATTTTTCAAAGAAGTCCAAGAATTTCGAATGGCTTTGATTTGGTGAATGGTACAACACTGTGTAAGTACCCTTCGTATTTCCTTTTTTTATCTTTACAGTCAAAAACCAAGCGTTATTTTCGTTCAGCACCTCTCTTGACACAACAGTGTACGGGACATCCTCTTTAAGAACAATAATAACACCACCCGTATGACGACTAAATGAGTCGCATCTTATAGTTTTATAACCTTTAAAACTTACTTCAAAATTATCAATGTCATCAGTTACGCAAGTCTCACACAACATCAACATGTATGGTTTCAATTTAATTAATTTTTCTTCTATTTCATCATAATGAGCCAATAGACTAGATACATTCATGTTATAAATTCTTATGTTACTTATCCTAAAAAATCAACTTTTCTCTTCGTGTTGTCTAATTTTCTTTTATAAACCGGACATTGCTTGTCAAATGTCGCATGATTTACATTGAGGTTGAGCCCCAGGGTTTTATTACTAGTCAGGCAATTAATGCACTGAAACTTATCACTGCTTACTTTGCATTCCTTTTCTTCATGTTTTTCCGCACACCTCGGACAAGCAATTTCGTTTCTACATTCCTTAGCCTTATGTTGGTAGCCATTGCATTTGAAGCATCTTCTCACCCCAATGTTGTCGTACACACGACATCTACTCCATCCAATATTTACTCTTTCATTAATTAATAACTCATTATACATTTTTGAGTTTACTTCAGCCACGGCAGTGTATGACGTCATACTACCCCCACGTTTAACCTCTCTAATAAAGGGAGGCCAAGGCCTAATAAAATTGGGCCTTGGCGATATATTATATCCATTATAATAATTATTATACACCCACCCACTCATTAGCAATGTTACTGAAGATGAAATTAAGGCAACCTAATGAAAGCCTGATTGCAAATAGAGAGTAGGTGGGAAGTGAGCACTTTCATTAACGGATGAACAAACTTTTTTTAAGGGTGACTGCTCTGTTCCAAGGTTTTTTCAGTTAGGTGTGTGAAGTATAATATATGTACAACAAATATTGTTAAATACATTTTATTGTCAAGAATATATATATCATTAACTATATTATAATTTGAAATTATCTTAAAGATAGATGTAACTGACAAAATATTGGGACGTTTTACGGAAACTTTCCGGAATGCTTTTGGAATTGTCTACTAAATATGATAACAAAGCCACCAACATTTTTTTAGAAACTTTAACTAGTTGTACATTGGATGTATTCCACTCATCAGAGTCGAGGATACAAGTATCATCTGAAGCCATGTACAGCACTTTAGCTGCTTTGACAGAAGCCAGCTTCATCTCCTTTGTTTCACTATTGGAAGGTACATGTGTTGCAGACTTCACTAAGTCTAAATGCCTATCTAATATCCACAGAAACAGATATTGCTTTTTTTGTTCTTCCACCTCCAATATAATTTTACATGTTGCAGGGATTTGGAAACCAATAGATGAATCTTTAATGGAATGTTTCACCACATTTATTGCATCTTGTAGTACTAGATCTGCATTTCCTTCATCTTTTTGTTTATATGTAAATATGTTAAATGTTTTATCCTCAGACTCTCCAGGAGCTCTAACAAATTTAATATTTGCATTCCAAAATTTCAATACATTATTGTTAGCACTTTTTGCACCTAAACATGAAAGGCATCTGTTGCAATATACGAGGTTACGCTTAGCATTAAACTTAATAATGTTTTCACTCATTATCGATGAATTCATTAGAAAATAGCTGACTCCATAAAAAACATCCATTTCAGATGGTTCAAACTGACTGTAATTTGAATTCTTGTTGGACTCTTTCTTAGCCTGATGACCACACTGCTTTCCAGGAGCGTGACAAAACCACTCTGACATGTCCATACACTCAGATGGTAATTCCAATACTCTGTTGAATGTTAAACCAGTCTTATCTTGCACAGTATTTACGGATATTTCATTCAAGCAATTAGAGCAATGTATTGTTACTGGAATATTTTTTTCTAAATTCAAAATGCACAAGTTCTTTTCCACATGATTGTCGTCGAGTAAAACATTACCATTTACAATTTCTGAGTGAAAATCACCAGAGCAGTTAGGGCCGGTGGGTTCTGTTAAAACTCTAAAAGATACAGAGTTATTTTCAATCTTCAAATTGGTCACAGAGCCAGGTACCAGTTTACAGAATTGTTTAATATTCATGAACTTTGAGTAGTTGAATGATTCATCTTCACTTTCAGATAAACTCTCACAGCTGGATGTGGACCACTTTCTACCTAATGGCTTAGTGTTTGTTGGTTGAGTATATTGACTGTAGTTGAAAATTATACAATCAGGCCTAATTGTGATGGTGAAATGATCTTGAGACAATAAATGGGCTGTGGTTAAAAAAATGTTACAGCACCTGAGGCGAGGTCGTAGTTCAATTACAACTCCCTTGACTATTTCCATGTTTCAGTTAATTTCATCCACTATAGATTTTCTTTAGGTGAATCAGAGAAAACTTATTAAATTATCGAAGTACTTACTAAAACAATATTATTTAAAGCTATCAAAAATAAATAACTTAAATGGTAAATAAGTATCAGTACAAAAATATGACTATTTTTGATTGAGTAATGGGAGTGCTTTATTTGACCTTTGCCTCACGGATGAGACAATATAGTTTATCTTCCTCCCCGAGAATACAGGGCAATGTAGCGCGTTGATAATAATCACCAAACATCTCGATATTATTTATAACAGTATCCAACAGATGTGACTTCTCCGTTTCAATACCTGATGAAAATAAATACATTAAACATTACACAAATAATTCATATAGCTTCATAAATTATCTTGAAATAGGGATACATAATTAATCCATTTGCAGTATAATATTAGAGTCATTACGGATTGATTAAATTGGTATTGCATATTATTTATATTCTTGAGTACAAGTCCACTCCACTATCAGCTAGCACTAGATTCCCCTTATAAATAATATTAGTGATATTTTCAACCGACGGTACTTGGTGGAAATTCATGTTGAATTAATTAAAATAAAACACTTATTTGTAGTATATCCACGGTGACTTTTTATTGGACGCGAGCCGGCTTTCAAGAGCTTCCGCTCTCATCATCAGGCTGGCGAAAAGAGCCTGATAATGAGAGCGGAAGCTCTTGAAAGCCGGCTCGCGTCCAATAAAAAGTCACCGTGGATATACTACAAATAAGTGTTTTATTTTAATTAATTATAATATTATTATTTATGTTCAGAAGCTTTTTTACTCAACTTCCATCGTTTTGTCTCGCTTTTGATGCCTTGCTGCTTTGTATTCTTTCATGTATTCTTTTTATGTTGTTCTTTTTATCCTGTATAATTATGATGAACCCAAGTGTCCCGTAAGGGGCCTATGGGGAATGATTTACAATAAAGAATGAAGCTTAAAAAAATAATTAAATTACGGAATACATACCTGGCGCTTTGTAGTCCAATGATGTGAAGTGAACGTGTAAATGATAATAAGATGGTTGATAGTGGATATATGCACGCAGTCTGTCTCCAGAAAGATTGTAACGCTTTAGTATGGTCTCCTGTAAATAAAAATATATATTTACATTTCTTTGTTTAGGTTTAGTTTCGTCAGTTAACTATTTTTGAAATTGCACATATAAACATTTCAATTAATAAAGAATATTCTTGTGGATAAAGAAGCAATAAATTATATGTGATACCCCAAACATTAATTTAAGAACATAAAAATACTAGTGATGAATATCAATATAGTTATTGAGAAAGTTGTTAATTTACTTCATCAATGACAGCAATAGCATAATACTAGTGATGAATATCAATATAGTTATTGAGAAAGTTGTTAATTTACTTCATCAATGACAGCAATAGCATAATTTGGGCAACGTACCTCTGCCTTTTCCTTGATATGTTTCAGTAAAGATAGATGCTGATCTGAAAGTTCCCTTAGAGACAATATGTTAAGTCGAGTTATAGCACACAAGTAAAGAGTCTCTAGTGTAGTACCGTCCCACTTGAGATCAGGTAACAGAACAAATCCAAGATTGGGATCTGGGTCATTATATATCACACGATCAGCTTCATTTTTACCATCCAAAATATTATGTAGCCACTGAAACATCATGTCAAGTAATAAATCAACACTCTTTTTAACAAAGTGTCTTCAGAATATTATGTAGAAAGTAACAACTTACCCCCAGATCAAATTGTTCCTTTACAATATATGGTTTAGTAATGGTTTTGTATATTTCAGGTGTTTCAAGTACCACATGAAGTATCTTTTCACTAAATTTAGCAATATGCTTTTCTGTGGCTGGATGAATCAAAGACAATTTTACACCTAAAAGTTGTGTGATCAATATGAAAATTTAAAAGGACAGCTGTGTGTTTAGTAAGAGAAATTATATTAATGTAGAGGAAGTGAAAGAAGTATGTCGGGTTAGAGCTGTGTGGAATTTCATTTTCTCTGCCTACTATGCTTGGGATATGGCGTAAAAGTATAATATAGTGCATGTAAGTCGAGAAGTCGCCGTTTGATTATTATTTATTTATAGATACCATATAGTGAACAGACTGGGATATGCAGTGATAGTACAGTTAGTAGTAAAATGAACATAAGAATAATGAATATTTGAATCCGTTTGAACGCATATATCTGTTTATAAATGTAATTTATTCATTAGCCGCTTTTAACAGTTAGACAAAACGTCCTTTTACAAATTTGTGTCTTGAGCATGTTAATCATAAAATGACTTCGTAGTCATCAAATTTGTATGGAGAGTAAATACCTTAAGGTCAACATCTTACTCTTTTTTTACGAATATCTTCATTTTTCAGAATCAACATTATTTATGTCCTTTCACTACGAAAGATCAGATACAACCAATGTGTTAAGGTATGTATCAATTGCTAAATGCTATTCTACTTGCTCCTTTCTACATCAACATACGTTACTGATATATGTGTGGTGTCACTATTGCATGTGTGTTTTCGTTTTGTAATAATTTTCGGTCTATTTAACAGAAATGCGATGCATGCAAATTTACTGTTGCTTTGTTCCTAGTATTATAAAGCTACTTGTGGCTTTCTATACACTTCCTAAAATAACATTTTTAAAAAAAGAAATAAACTCTCAGACTTCTCAAAAAGTTCTCAGACTTCAGTGACATCCGAGTGGTTGGTCTTGTTGAATGTTTATTGATTAGTAAACCATATTTTGACTCATATTAGTTTGCTGGTTGATGAAACTGTGTGATCCACATAACATATAGGTACTTATTATATAAGATTTAGTGTATGGCGCACAAGCTAAATTATAAGTCACTGTAAGGTGATCAATTTGAAAAGTGACCCTATTTGATATTAGCAGACTTGCTTGGATGTACATGACATGATTCCTCAGCGCTCAGGCATCCTGGAAGGTGTAAATTTCTGCCCCCCTCTCTGATCACTCACATTTATATATTTGGATAATCATTTTAATCAAAATACAAACAATGAACAATCATCCTCCATGAACTGAGGCACTAACATAATAACAATGACTCACCGTTAAGACAAGGCTTTGGGAAACAATCGAAATTTCTATATATATCGTTGTGAAAATGTTGGTTCACTGTGTTTTCATCACTGAAATATCCACGTTGATTCAAATCCGACTCGGAAAAAGCTTTCTTTTCTAGTGTCAATATGGCATCGCCATGTTTTCTTTTGAGACTTCCAAGTAAGAATATTGATTTTCTCTCACTGTTGCTACGTAGTACACGTTTGAACTCAAAATCTCCGAGATTGAAATCTTCATTATCTTTTTTTATTTGAGCACCATCTCCATTTTTTTCCGCTCTATTTTCAGCCTCTGCCATAACCTAATTCGACAGACAAAGTCGGAAAGTGCAAAACATAGTATTATATTCTCTTTGGTGCAAAATGCTGAAGTTTTGTCCATAGAAAATAAATATACTAGATATTAGTGATGTAAATTCAGTACACATCCGTTATTAAAAACCCGCTACTTTTGATTACCAGTACACAGGTTTGGTAAAATCCTAAGAGTACATATGTTAGTAAAATCATAGACATGTACATTAATTGAATTAATGAATTTGGTAAGAGTTGTTGTCCAATAATTGCCTAAACTAGCATTCACATTGCTTCACTTTGGATGATCATCCGGAGTGTCAGGGTCAAACCCGTTCATCGAAAGTGAACACGTCTGTTCACACTTGTTCATCCTATGCTTTCACTGCCATGTCAACACTCTCAGTCATGCTGTATGTAGTTTAACATATTTTCGTACAAAAATAATTAAACTAATTCAAAAATGAAAAATAACACATAAAATAAATTAATATAGCTCTCGACTGCATAATAATTTTGTACATGATTCTGACATTTAATACAAATTCATAGAGAATAAAACAAATAATAAGATAAAACTTGTTTATGGTCGTTTCAGTGAAAGGACCTTTCATCAAAATTATGACGAGTAGTAATCTCTTTCCTCCGTCATCGCTAGTGATCACTATTGATGAAACGCCCGTTCACACCTGTTCATCTTGGAGGATCATCCGGAGTGATCACTGAAAGTGAACAAATGTGAACGACCCTTAGAAACAGAATTATTGACTACAAAATGTAAACAAACATCAAAATATTTAGATAATAAATATTTAAATAAAAAACACTGTTGACTTTCATTTAAAATTGTTATAATATTAAAAGCTTTTCGGACATACGTCCATCTTCAGTAATAATTACTTATAACTAAAGTATTTACAAGCCATTGCTTTAACGAGCAAAGTGATATGATCCTCAGTTGGCGGTTGATCTCAAATATGAAATAGGTACATAACACTTTACCAAAAAATATTTTGATTCGAAGACAGCATCACTTGCTGAATATTTCATAGACATTGTAAAAAATACATAATAATATAAAGAAAACTGTGCTAAGTTCATGTCGTTTTTGACGTCTACTACGTTCTATCTTTTTCCTACTCATAAATTTTAAACATGCTTAGAAGACAATAACAGGAATAGGATGTATCAGATGTGAAAAAATTGTGAATGATCATATGTTTATGATAATACTACGTTCTATCTATTTCCTACTCATAAATTTTAAACATGCTTAGAAGACAACAGGAATAGAATGTATCAGATGTGAAAAAAATGTGAATGATCATATGTTTATGATAATAATTAACTTATGAATTTTAACTAATTGACTTTTTACTATATTTGACATTTTTATATTTATTTATTTTATTCTTCACTGTACATTGTTTACAATAATACAAATTAACAAAGAAAATATCATTTATACAATTCAATGCACAGAGGGCGAGTTTATCGCTAAAATGCGATGTCTTCCAACTAACCCGGTTATTAAAATCAAAAAACAAAAACAGACATAAATATACATATCTACAGTAATATTATAAATATAAAAAAAACAAAAATACAATAAAAAGCAAACAAATGAAAAAGGCACATGCAGGCAACAATGTACTCATGGACACATAATAATAAAAAAAGTAGAACATACACACACCACTTTGATTTCTCTTTATAATGTCTTGACCATTTTTTTTAACAATTTTGTATCTTATTTTATAAATATAACATGATTAATGTTATATTGTCTGTTGAACTCTCGTTTCTTTAGTCTAATTGTTTTGTGTCTTTTTGTAACAGATCTTTCCTTTGTTTACATGTTTTGTATGTATACAGAGGTTTAACATGTAAAAGGCTTTGGCCGTAAATATTTGTAAATAAAATAAAAATTAATAAATAAAATAAAATATTTGTAAATAAAATAAAAATAAATAAATAAAATAAAATAACGTCTTTGGGTATACCGATAATAAAATAACGTATTTAATAACAGATAGGTACCGGATTAGCATCACTACTGTCAACCAATCATATCATTGTTGTCGTTTGGTTCGCCTGTCAAACTTAATGCAACTCAAATATTTTGGATAATGTAAAATTATTTCTTGGATTGAATTCTTAATTGAATTTCAATTCAATTATCTATAGTATCTCTTCTGCAGTATCAGGTATTTTCATAGTACACAATAAACTGTTCCTATATTCTTCTTCTTTCTGTGCCATGTCAGGTCCCCCCGACGTTGGCGATCACTCCGGCGAAAACCTCCCTGTCCTGTGCTGCTCTGAACAGGTCATCCACTGTCCTCATTCCGGTCCATTCTCTAATATTGTGCAGCCAGGACATCTGTTTTTCCTATGTTTTTGTTAAATTCAAAGATTACTTACTGTAAGTATTTAGCTTAATTTTGGGACATGTCTTCTCCCCGTGCCTTATCAGATTCCTCCAAACTTGGCAATCACCTCTGCAAAGGCCTCTACATCCTGTGCCAGTTGAAAGAGTTCCTCCACACGCCACACTGCAGTCCAGTATCTTATATTGGACAGCAATGAGACCTATGTTCTGCCAGGACCACGTCGTCCTTGAAGCTTTCCCATTAATGAGTTGGAGGGTTTCATATTTATTCTCTCGCAGAATATGACCTAGGTTTACAATATTACGGACCTTAATGTTGATCAACAATTGCCTGTGCCAATACCGTCCATGGTATATTGTGAAGCCATAGCTCGAATGCTTCTAGACGGTTCATGGTCTATACTCTCAAGAGTTCAGGTTTCTGAGCTACACAACAGCGCTGAACATAATATGTAACATTTCAACATTCTCTGCCTTATTGTCATTTTGTTGAATATACTACATTATTTTAATCTCCACATTCGGGTTTACAGACTCTCGTTAGGGCCACAGGCTTTCCTGTTTTTGGATGACGCAATTGCATGAAGTATCACAGTTTGTAAAATGCATAGACCTTCCTATGTTTGTTCATGATTGGTATCAGGTCTCTGATTGTCAAAAAGTTTCTTAACATAGTCTTGCTATTCCCTAAGGACGTCTTTCTCATCCAACAAAAGTTTGATATATTGTCTTTGATTAAACAGCTTATCGATTGTATCTATGACAGTGCTATACTATACCCTCACGCCGTGTCCCAAGTGGGGGTAGGCAAAGAGAACGGAACGCCAAACAGATCTATGACAGTGATTTATGTCAATCCTTTTTAGTGACTTTAGGTTATTCAATGTATGTTCAAAAGATGTGTAGATTCCATTGATCTAACATGTTAACATGTTAGATCAATGGTAGATTCTCTCAACATCTCCATGGTATCTGTGCTCAGTTGTTGGTGCATATACTTGTACTGTAATATTAAGTGGCTGTTCCGACAGTTGTAGAACCATAATTCTGTCTGATATAGGTATAAAGTTTTTAATGTATTTGATAAATTTCTTTTTTACAAAGACAGTGACAACATTTTTAGGTGATCGACATTGGGACATATAGATAAATTATTTTATGCGAAATGAGTGAAGAATGTAAAGTTCTTGAAAGATGTAGATCCTGTTTAGGGAATATGGGATCAGTGAGAATCAGTGGTGAGGACTCAACCTTATCAGATATGTTATTTGCCTGTACATCAATAAGAGTAAGTATTTGCGTATTATGTTCTGATTGTTTCCGTAAATTTAGTGAATGTAAATTATATGATAGTATTACAACTTGTAGGTGATTCCAGAACAAGGGGGTCCCCAGACAATGTGTGCTACATGTGTGGAGAGACTGTACAATGCTTTTTCATTCCGAGAACAATGCCTTCAGAGTGAAGCTAAACTACAGAGCCATACCAAACAAGAAGGTAGCCACCTATACCTTATTACTTTTATTTAAAACTTAATATTAATGAAATAAAATAAGTAATACTTAAGGCAATCACTATTCTTTAAATAGATAACAAATGGTTTGCATCCTTAACATTATTTATTTGTTAATTATTCATATTGCCATATTAGAGTGATCACTAAGTATTTGATTATCTGTTGTGTCGTCCAAAAATAGTAAACAAGCCAAACCCCTTCGGTTTAAGAATCCAAAATAGAAATCCAATAAGTAATATAACTGCTGCCAATGTTCCAATAGATATATCTTTCTCATCAATGTTTCTCGTTGTTACATTTTTAGAAACTGTATCATTTTTTCGTACTGAAAATTTATTTGTTGTTTTTGGTTGGTATGGATTTATTTTATTTTGACTTTGACTCGTTGATTGTACTATAGTTGTAAAGAATGATATATTTCCTTTATTGATGTGTGATATTGTATTTGACTTTTGATTTGCAATATTTTTTGTTGCGCTGGTATATTGTTCATTTTTCTTTCTATGTGATTCATTGGTACCAGTTTTTTTCTTTAATACAGGAAATACTTCAACTTTATTTATATAGTTTGATGATAATTTTGTTTTGAATTTGAGTGTTTTTAACTCTGATTTGTTACCTTTCACATGATTAACTTCTGTTTTGTTTTCATTTGATAAAATAAAGCTTGTTAGATTATTTTCATACATATTTGGGGTTTCAGGTCTATTATTTTCATTGTTATAGTATATTTGATAATTCTCTATGACATTCTTGTTTAATTCATCTTCATGTACATCAATATTATTTAAAGATTTAAATACTGATTCATTTAAAAACTTTTTATTTATTTCACTGTTATCTACTTTTGTTTGTGATGTTATTTTATTTTGATGTTGATAATATTCCGTATTTATATCCTTTGTCAATAATAATTTTTTAATTTTCTTTTTGTTAAGTATCTGAGAAGTATCCAGTTCTTCAACATATTCATTACTCGGTTGATATCCGTCACTTTCTTTAAACAAATTTTTGCTTCTATTTTTATTTTTTATTATACCACCATACAATTGTGATTTAGAATATATTGGTTTATAAGAAATATCATCTTTGAAATAATTTCTTTCCACAAATGTGATTTTGTTGTTGAAAGCTTTTGATTGTCTATGTTTGTCACTTATTACTTTAAAATATTGTATTAAGTTAGTTAGCTTTATGAGTGGAAGACCCGTTGACTTTTTAACCAAAGCATACTTTTCTGGTTTAAGAATATTTTCTTCAACATTGAAATTGCTTTTTAAATTATCTTTATATTGAAATGGCAAATATTGAAAAGATTTTGGAAAATCTTGATAGTCTTTAATTTTATTAGATGGTAATCTGAAAGTTAAATTGTTATTATTCTTTAACACATTGATTGATTTTGAACAGTATCAACATTTTCCCGATTACCCGCACCGCTTAAACCACTACCAAATGTTACACACTCACCCATTCCTTTGAAGTGGAACTTCAACTCTGTTGTTTTCTAGAATGTGAAATGTGTTTTCATCATTAATTTCTGAAATTTCATCTTTATATAATGATGTAGACATTTTTGAGTCTTTAATTGACAAATGATAATCTGTTGAATCAGTATTGAAATAATGAATGAAAAACTAAGTTCATATTTTCGAATTAGTATTTAACTAGTAATATTATGATGTTTCCAGTAGGTACCTTTGAATTACATAATCTATATTGATATAAATTTATTCACCAATTTTTTACAATGTTTTCTTTATGTTTTTATTTATAAATATAAAAATAATTACAACGACACACAACAATACTAGCAAAACAATTCATATCATTAACAGATCAATAGTAAACAGAGAATAGTTATAAAGAGGATATACTTGTCTGAAAGAAGGGGTGTGAGGAAGCACAGTCGTCTGAGAACCACGTGGCTTGATCACGTGGGTTAAATTCTCAAGGACAGCTGTGTGTTGAGTAAGAGATACCTACGTTCGTATATGAGAAATTGTATGAATGTAGAAGAAGCGAAAGAAATATCTGAAGATAGATCTATATGGCGTTCCATTCTCTCTGCCTACCCCATTTGGGACACAGCATGAGGGTATAATAGTGATAATATGTAGAAATAATCGTATTAAATATCATTATGAATGACTTTAATTACTATATTGCAATAGCTTCAAGCATTGTAAATAAACTAACCCAATTGATAGTAAGTGTTCATCTTAAGGATGTCTTTCCAAATTTATATACAATATGTACTCAGATCTAAATGTAATATATTACCTGTAAAATTACTCAATTTTGAGTATAAATATTTTTTGATGTCTTTTTTATGAGATGGGTTGTTATGAGAATTTTTAATATCCAAATCATATTCGTAAAGGTTGTTGCTTAATGTTTCCATATTAGTTTTATCCTGGTAAAAAATGTCTTTCTGAATATTTTCTTCTATTCTTTGGTTGTACTTATTTTGATTACTCGTTTTTATGTTTTCTGGACCGTTTTTATTCAGCCTTAGTTCAGCATTAAAGAGTAAATGTCTGTTTTGGAGATATCTAGTTGTTTGAAATTTATTGATTCTTTTACTATGACGTGGATATTTGAGTTTTATTGGTGTTTGTTCTACATTTTTAATTTTGTTTACCGAGTCATCACTGAAATCATTGTTTTACTGAAATTAAATATTGTTTGGTAAGCGCAGATCAGATTTAAGAGTAGATATAATATTTTGTTACTGTCTACGTTAATTTCAAGATATTGTACAATTATTCTACTGCACCTGGTATTTGAAATGTTTATTGTATGAGCTGTTAAGCTGTAAAGAATGATAATTCCAGTTGCAGCCAGAAGATTATTGAATTTCATTACAAATTTTGACATTTAGTTTGACAGTCATATTGACATGAACTTGTTTTTTTCAAATTAAATTATATTCATAAACAATATTGTGTGATATGGCCGATTTGATAAAAAAGAAAGTCTCTTTAAATTTTCGTGGAAAAAACTTGTAGTAGTAACCATATCAACTCGTAGTGACAAATATATTTTTTTACACAAGGTGTATTGCTCTTATGACAAAGATATATGAAATAATTTTTTTTGTGCTTCCCATCAAAAATAATACTGGCATAGCTGAAAAATTGCACAATATGAATCATCATGGACCTAAATAGAGTAATGGACAGACACTTTGGTAAATATTTTGTAGCTGCGCGGGGAGGGGAATGACGACCATTTTGTAAGAAATAAATTTTGTTCGGTGCGTCGCATTTGGGCTGCGTTCAGACAGTCACCGAGTGATCAGTCGACGACGCATATTTTGAAAGTACCTATACAATGCCAGTACGCATTCATAGTGTTCATGTACTGTATGTTACTATGTTTTCAAAATGTGTAACAAAATAAGAATTATAGTCTCAGAAAATATACTCGATTTCTGCGTAATTGTCATTTATAATTTCTGACGCTGATTCAGTGAATTCGTTTGGATAAATTTAGGATATAAACCTGTAACAAGTATTTGGGAAGTATACAAGCTCAGAAAGTTAGATAATGGAATAATTTAAAAAAAAAAGTATAAAGCAATTAGTTATAAACTAATCGAGTAATTATTACTTTAACTGTTAATTTTAAAGATACCTATTAAAATAATTTATTCCTTCGTTAGAGACAAAAATATTTTTATCATTTAAAAGAAACACAAAAGTACTTGAATGCTACTATAAAAAGGCGCCAGTCAAATAATAATAAAAATATTAATTATTTAAATATATTCATAATTTACGTCTTTTACACGTCGGCGAATTTAAGAAATTATAACAAAAAGTAAATCCAAAAAAAAAAAATTTATAAGTTATAAAAGCAATAAAAAAAAATAATAAAAAGACGTAAAAAATAATGGCGCCATTACGATAACATTGGGTCATAAAACGCTCTAAGTTATTCACGATTATCCGGATTACATTCACCACTCACTGCAACTTCATGGTCGTTCAGGTCAAACGACGCCGAGTGACATTTATGCTCCCGTGAACCAACCCTTGTATGTTTAGTTGTTTTAAAAATGTTTCAAGTTTTTCAGTCGAATCAGTTGAATTTTTCATATCGGTTTTTGTTTTTATATCTAGAAGAATAGGAATCATCTTATGATTAACATGGTGATGTGCGCTATAAATGGTTGTGGTTATAAATCCAATCCAACTTTCGCAGGAAACAGGATTGTCATATTTTCGGTAAGTTGTTTTGTATTGTAGTTTTTATCTTAATATATTGCGATTTTAAAGTCGTTTATATTATAATTCGTATACTTATAAATGATCATAATAATGTTATAAACGTTCTATATAATTATCTGTCCTTATTCTCCTATATCTACACATGTAACTTGTTTTCCATTCTGTCATCTGACAATACAAAGAACCTACAATCTGATGTTTGGTTTGTTTACCCGTTAGAATGAAATGTTTCATGCATACAAATCTGATCAGGTTAATGATATTATCGCATGTTTATAAACAAAATCATTTTTTGTAGTTTTCCAAAGGATCCAGAAAGGAGAAACTGGACATTATCCAATATTTGACACCAAGTAAACGTAGTGTTTTGTGTTCAAAAACATCTCGTTTTTCTGCGAGGTTGGAGAAAAACGTCATTCTTACGAAATATCCTGAGTTTCCCGCTCATTTGCAAGTTCGCGTGTTTTATATTATTCATTTAGATATATCCTTCAATTGTCATTCATTCTCTCCATATTGTGTGTATATGAAAACAAAGTTTAAAAATAAATAATGATTTTGAAATGAAATACTCAATTTTATTAACTCATCCTATTCCCTATTTCATCATGTATATGAAAATATTAAGTTATGTGGCATTGTAATTATTTTAAGAAGTAAATATGACGTTTTCTGATACTGTATGAATAATCTCCATACATTGTCCATACAAATGTTAAATAAAGTATTTCTTACAAAATGGCCACCGTCGATTTCCCTTCCTCACTTTTTGGCTTCGCTGTCATGCATACAAATTACTATAAACGTTCCATCCCCTACCTATATACATCCATGTGAATCATGTATGGGGTTTGTTTTGATGTGTATTTAGGTCATACTAACAAATAAGCTATAACATCAATATTACTTTCCTCCCTTTTTAGATCGGTTAAGGGATGTGCTATTTATGGGTTGTTTAGAAAATTGTGGTACAGTAATAAAATTGACCTCTATACATTGAGTTGTAAATATTCTCTTATTTATTATTTTTAATGTATTATCCTGTAGATTTTCTAAGCTTTTTTAAATGGTATAGAGTGCACTGATGTCTTCTGTCTTTTCTCTATGAATGATCATAGAAAAGTTTTTTAGTAAACACCAGAAGCTTTCTACGTGTTCGTGAACTTGGAGAAGGCATATGATTAGGGGATTCGATCCCGGGATCCCGAATCCCGGGATCCCGGGATCCTGGTCGTATTTTAGTCCCGAAATTTACGGGATTAAATTTCAGAAATCCCGGGATTTTCGGGATTAATACAATTATACAATAAGTCAAATATTTGGTACTCAAGCACATCAATGAATCACTGACAGCCGAAGCTTGTGTTAGTATCTTAAAAGAGCGTTATTCTGAGTTCGATATCTCACTAGATACGATATTGTGGCAATAGTTACTGATGGTCCAAATTACAGTTGGAAAACTTGTTAATGCAAAGCACCTAGTTTGTTTTGCACACGGTATTCACTTAGCCGTTTGTGATTTATTGTATAGAAAAATACCTGCAAATGAACCTATCAGTGATGATATTTTATTTATTTATTTATTTAATACATAAACGGCTATCGCCTTTTATTGATGATTTGGATGGTGATAATGAAGAACTGGACTCAGGATTAGTCATTAAAATCGGTAATGGTGAGTTTGACCTATGACCGGAATATTAATGAAGTCGTAAAGAAAGTTCGTAGTGGTTCTTATTTTTAAAAGAGCATCTTTGAAGAATGATACTATGCTTCAAAACTTTATTGAAAAGGAACATGGAAGAGAGCTTAATTTATTGTTTAGCTGCAAATCGCGTTGGAATAGTCTTTTAACAATGCTTGAGTGATTTGATATTTTAAAAAATAGCATCAAAAAATCACTCATCGACCTAATTCGAATAAATAATTCATAAAGTCTCTGGTCAATTTGATTTAAAAATACGAGTTTAAACATTGATCCCTGTAGTTTGTATTTTTTTGTTATGGGTTAAGCTAAATAAGTTAAGTTGATTTTTAAAAAAAAAGATTCCAAAATAGTACATACAAACAAACATAAATAACAACATTATAGAATATATTGCCCCACTAAACTAAAACTGTTCTGGGTTGAAACCAGAGATGTGCAAAATACTTTCAAAAAAGTATTTAAATACAAAATACAAATACTTTTGAATTTTTGTATTTCATATACAAAATACTTTTTCAAAATGATATTTAAGTACAAAATACGTATTTTAAAATACTTATTTAAAATACCTTTTACAAATAGTCGAACAAGGTGTAAGACAGGGGTATTCAATATTTCCAGCACTCATTAACTATTATATACAGCGAGCCATTGATGAATAGATAGAAGAAATGAATAACTGGACAAGAGTATAGATAAATGGAGAAAGGGTTGACATGATTCGATATAGCATTGCTTGCAGACAATGAAGATGAGTTGAATAAAGTCTTAGGAAGAACTATCAAAATACAACATAAAAATATATAAAGACAATACAAAATGTATGGTAATTCGAAGAGATGAGGCGACTGCGAAAATAGTCATAAATGTGAGTATAAAGCAGGTTAGAGAATTCCTGAACTTGGGCTGCAGAATAAATCAGGATGGATACTCCGAATCTGAAATCGTATGGACTACTGTAACATCATATTATATACAAGACTGCTCCAGACCTTTCTCGATTGTTTTCAGATGGTTTTTAATGTTGCCTCCGAATCATTTACAGAGAGAATCAGAGCTGCCACATCACTTCACTTCTAAGAAGTCTACGCTAGCTGAGAGTCTCAGAGAGAGTGGAGTTTAAACTGTGTCTCACTGTCCACAAGGTAGCACACCACCCACTGACCTATTCCGCTGACAAAAATTTGAGTCGAAGACTGTGCTCAGCTCCTAATGCCGTGAACAAACTCGTAGAGTTCAATATTGCAAAAACCTCTAAATTTACAGAAAGGAGAACCAGAGTCTCAGCGTCAATTGCCTGGAACAGATTGCCTGCAGACAAAGTTGAAAACGCTGCAGTTCAGAAGAAATCACAGCGCCCTTGGAATGGTCATGGATCATTCAACGGCGTCATGTATAATTAGTTCAATCATCATTATTATTATGTGTGTATATCTCAAATATGGAGTACTCTAATGGAAACGTTGTATTCGTAATTCAACAAATTGACAAAAAAAAGCTTGCATATGCGCATATCAATTAATGGCAGAATTTTGTTTCAAACAAATAAGAAGGTATTTTGTAAGAGTATTTTGTGTAAAATACAAAATACTCAAAAAAGTATTTCAAATAAAATACAAAATACTTTTTACGAAAACGAATTTGAAATACATAATGAAAATACGTACTTTGTATTTTGTACTTGTGTTTTAAGTACTTTAATTTCAAATACGTCACATCTCTGGTTAAAACTATGAAATAAATACAAATACAAGAATTCAATTCAATTATAAAAAAGTTAAATTGTTACTTTTATAAATCATAAACAGAAGTGCCTTGTTTGTCTATTTTAGAATAAGTTTGAAGTGTAATTTTGTTTAACCGACTTTTTACAGATTCAAAACTTAAATTCATTGCCAGATAAGTAAAAAAAAGTGATTTTGACATGGCCTACTGACTTTTTGTTACCACTTTACATTACCAATACAATCCCGGGACTAGTCCCGGGATCCCGGGATCAACTATAGATAATCCCGAAATCCCGGGATTAGAAAAAAGGGTCGGGATCGAATCCCCTACATATGATCTCGTGGTCGGGGTAAGATAATGGAGCGGCCGTATCTGAAGTGGCGTAGGTAGAGGGAATGGAACGCTATACAGATCTATCCTTACATAATTCTTTCGCTTCTTCCACATTCATACAATTTCTCATACACGCACGCCAATTTCTCTTACTTAACACACGGCCGTCCTTGAGAATTTAATCAGATGCCCGCGCTTCCTCACAACCCTTCTTTCAGATTTTATATTTATACATATTTATTATTTGACCCTTTAATGTATATTTGATTATTTTCCCCTATTTGTGCTATTAAATTTATTTATTATTCTAATATCATCTTTAACCTACTGTATATTATCTATTTTTTATACATATGTTTTGATGTTTTTTTTACTATATCATTATAAATTGTAATGAATAATTAATGTAAAAGGCTTGTGTGCCGTAAATATAAAATGAAATAATGTACTATTTTTTCTTATTTAGTTGCAGATGTTAATGTGGATGTGCAGTTAATGAAGGTAGATGAAGAGAATGATGATTGGTTTGATTTTGATGACAATGATCTTTATGGAGATGGTGCTTTATTGAAATTTAATAAAAAAATCAAATATGATGAAACTAAATTGGAACAAAAGGAGCAAAGCAAAAGAAAAAATAATGAATCTCAAAATAAACGTTCAAAAAGGAAAATGGTTGATTTAGAAACTTTGAATAAAAAAATAAACAATATTAAAAATGAGTTTGAGACAAAAAAACTAATAGATGAAGTTCAAAAGAGTGAAGCGAATTTTGAAGAGGGGAACTATAAAACTGTGGACAATGTTCAATCTTATAAGACAGAAACAGAATTAGAAAATAAACATAACAAGGATGATCAATATGTAAGGTTTAAACTTTTATTTATAGCCACTCCCTTTGAAAATCATTGTAATTTGAAAAATAAATATATTGTCTACCTAAAAAAGTATATAATTTGTTAAAAGTATAAAAAAGTATATACCGATATAAAATAAATTCAGTGAAAGAAAACAGTTTGTGTTTTATAATTTATATATAGTTTTTGGGTTGTACACTATTGCAATTACTTAAATGCTTTTGTTTAATATTTCAGTTTGTACCCAAGAATATCAAGCAAAGAAAAAAGGTAATAAAGTACATATTTAATTAAAATAATATAACATTGGACATTTTTATTTGGTTGACTGTTTTTAAAGCTGTGTTTTATAATAATATTTGTGTGCTTTGGTAATTCTAGACAGTGCACATATGTGATTTGTGTGGACATTCTGTACAGAAGAAATGGGATCTGATAACTCACATGAGAAAACATACGGGAGAAAAGCCCTACCAATGCAATCACTGTGACAAGAGGCATAGTATTATATTTTCACTTTTTACTTATGTTTTATTTTACCATATATAAACTAGGCAGATGACTTCCAATCAAGGCAAATATCTTACTATATTACTGCTACTACTACTATACCATCACGGCATATCCCACAAGTGGGGTAACCAGAAGACCAGCTGCATGTAAGAAACATGCAAGCTGTCCTCTTCGTGCCAATATAAAATCAAGATTATTACTATATTACTGGGCTGGTAGAAATTGAAAATCAGCAATAAACCTGGTTTTTTGTACAAAATTTATTTAGATTTGCATACTTGGGTGGATTACGGAGTCATCAACGTCAGCACAGTGAGGCCAAGTGTTTTGTTTGCGAAGAGTGTGGAGCTGGATTGAGCACCAAGGAGACTCTACAGGCTCATATGAGACTTCATAGTGGTGAGATGCCCTTTTCCTGTGACATCTGTGGGCGAAGGTTCAGAGCTGCTACCAATTTACGTACACACACTAAGATACACACTCAGGATAAACGACACCCATGTCCTGTGAGTAATCAATTACCATATTATTACACCTGTAGATTATTAAAAAATATTATATGGAATTTGAGAATATGTTTGTTGCTAAAAGATGTGAAAGTAACGTACAGTGTGAAATGAAAATTAAAATATCTAAGTAGCAAAACACTGGATGAAGATAATATGAAACCACATTTTAGGCTTTTGATTTCAATTTATTTCCAACTCAGGAGTTTCAGTCCCGTATTCATCTAAATGTTTATCTCATCACAAATATTGTGTGAAATGAAGTGACGGGTGTTTACAATTTGTTATGCAGGTATGTGACAAAATGTTTTACACAAAGTCGGATATGCGTGATCATGCTCGGCGTCACAGTGGAGACCGTCCCTTCTCATGTCCGCTGTGTCCCCGCAGATTCACTGGTAGGAATAACCAGCGTTTACATATCAAGATACATACTGGACAGAAGGACTTCCACTGTCCTCACTGCACTAAAACATTTGTGAGCAAGGTGACAAAATAACATAAAAAAATATATTTACTGAATGTCTTCATCTTTTTTGTTGGCACGGAGAGCTTGCATGTTTTTTGAGAACACAAATTACATTTTGGTTTCATAAATTTCCTAAGTGTTTGTTATGTGGACATTATAACTTAGTATAGAATGAAGAGTGAAAGTTATTTTGAAAATTCAAATTGAATAGTTGTATATAAATAATATAGAATGAATATCTTTTAAAAATTGTTTTTAAAATACATAAAACCTAACATTAAATCGTAAAATATGCCAAAATGATATTCATATTTATCTTTTAATCCAGGTTAAGTAAGAGGACTCTGATTTTTCTCAGAAACAGTAAACTTTTTGAGCCTTACCTATATGATAAATATCACCAAAGTTCTCAGGAACTGTGTACAGAATATGACGTTTGTTGAAATGATGCAGATATTACACATTGCATTTGTACTATACGTACTGCAAAAGTACAATGTTACTAATAATTAAATTATGTGAATGCTACCTTAGCGTCTCCTGGTCAACAGAGTGTTTATTACATTTATATTTTGTTTGAACAGGATGCAATGGTGCGGCACTGTCGCGTCCACAATTCAGAGCGCGCATATACCTGTAATGAATGTGGTAGAAAGTTCACCCATAAATCTTCTCTTATTACTCACAAAGTCACTCATACTAATACCAAGGATCATGTGTGTAACATATGCAATCAGCGGTATGATCTTTTATTTATTTTGTTTTTATTTGTAATTTGCATCCTGGAAATTGATTTACAACTTTTTTGTAATAATAAATAAAAGAATAATATATTTTTAAGTTTAAGAGTATTCATTCTGTGGGAGACATGTGATTGTAAAAATTGATATTCAATATACCTACATGTACATATATACATATATATATATTTTAGAAGTGAGCATACCAACCACTCCACTCCACTCCACTCCACTCCACTCCACTCAACACGTTTATTTTTGGAACAGAAGTGGTTCTGTGTATTTGAGCAATTTCCTATTAATATTTTTATGAATAACAATTTGCACAATAACCTATATTCAAATTAAAATGGACACTTAATCAATCATTAGTAGAGACCTGAATTTATCGGTGTTATTTTTTAAGAAAAGCGGTGTTATTTTTTAAGAAAAGTGGTGTTATTTTTTTAAGAAAGCGGTGTTATTTTTAAGAAATCGGTGTTATTTTTTTGTGAAAGCGGTGTTATTTTTTTTAAGTAAAGTGATGTTATTTTAAGGAAACCGATGTTATTTTCTAAAAAGAAATGCAAATTAAAAGAAATCAACACAGAATTTAGAATTGCAAGTTCTATTTGCATTATAAAAGATAATATACTTAAATAATTTATATAATTAAATTAAATTGTTTGAATAATTACAAACAAATAGAACGTTGTCATCCTCAATCCTTTATATTTCAAACACATTTATTTATTTATATATATAAAAACAATACAATTTATTGCATCAAATTTAAATTTTTTTCAAAATTAAAAATAGCCATTGTAGCCAAATTGTTTTCTTTAAGGTTTGTCCTTCGGTCCGATAAAACACTATTATATGAAGATAAAAATCTTTCTGAGTCCACATTAGAACAAGGCATCCATATTGCTTTATTTTTTTTTTTTACAAATTCTAAATTCTCCAATTTAACTATATCCAATGCCTTGGCTATGTTGACTTCACCCGCAGAAATTTGCATGTCAATGTTTTTTTTTAACTCCGTGTATCCGGTGGAGAGTTGCTGTGAGCTGAGAGATTGTAACTCTGGAATATTTTGCAGCTTCAATATAGTGTCTGCTGTCACGGGGAGCAGTGATATATATTTAGGATCCAAAATCCTTAAATGTTGGTAAGTGGACTGGACAATAGTGTCAATTAAAATTTGTTTTTGGGAGCCTCTTTTTTCCAAGTACTTGGCCGTTCTCTCAAAGAATATGCCCAAAGTTATATTATCATATTCTACAATTATGTCATCCAACATACCCAACAATGTGTGGGATGTTGGATATTTTGACCCTTCTAAATATTTGATTGCATCCATTAATTTTTTGGAGTGCTCCGAGCTTTTTATTTAATCACAACTTATTTTTTGTAAAAACGACAAAAATCGGTGTTATTTTCCAAAAACGTCAAAATTCGCGTTATTCGCGAAAAAAGAGCGAAATTCGCGAATAAAGTCGGGTTTATTGCAAATGCGAAAAATTCAGGTCTCTAATCATTAGTAATTATCTGCGTATTTCCACATACAAATTAACTGGTTTAATTCTTGTTGGAAACAGTGATGGGATAAACAGATACCTACTTCATATCAAACTATATAAAGTTTATAAATGGATATTTTTGACTCATTTTTCAGGTTTGGGTATGCTTCTGGATTACATGCACACAAAAAGAGAAAGCACAACATACAGTCGAGTAGTCATTGTGATTATGGCAAATAGTGACACAGTTAAAGTGATGTAGATAAAAGTATGCATTAAGATAAAACTATTTTATAAATATATTGTTACATATTTCAATTTAAAAGCTGTGATATTACAAATATATAACTCAATGATAATTAAAATAAAATAAGCGATATTGTGTTCAAAATACAGTGCAAAAACTGGTTTCTGCATAATTTCACTTTAAATGTGAGTTTTTTTAATGGTGAGTGTAAAAGACTATTTGATTAATATTTTGAATAAAAAACTGCATTGATTTATTTTTAAAATAGTTTTTTATTCTTATAGTGTCGCCTATTTAAAATTTGTTAATGGCCGGTTTCAATAATTTTTGAAGATTTGTCATTTGTACAAATTAAAAAATTAAAACTTTTAGTATTAATTATCTTGTTGCGGCCCGTCCTTGGCCTATAATCTTCCCGAGTGGCCCCTGTTCCCTATAAGTCTCTGTATCCCTGGTATAATGTATGTTGCACAATAGATTTTAACTGATAGTAATGGATAGATAGATTATTGAAACCGACCATTAGTCAACATAAGGTAAGAGGGATTAGAAAAAAAACATAAAAATATATATACCTATTTTTATTATCTGTTCACGTTACATATTTTAAAAATGTATAAAATAGCAATGGTTTATTTACACTGACGATTATATATTCGAGTGCTTTCAACAACATAGCTTGACATCATCAAGAGAAATGAGTGAAAAATTAATGTCAAAATAATAACAACAAGTAATGGATATGAGTCAAATTTTTCCAAAACCGTCTATAACTGAAATTTGCATAAATTGAGTTTTTTATACCACTTTGTAGAGAAATCAATTCTGGATCTAAAGAATTTAGAAAACTGCATCATAACCCACGGTGCATGAGAGAAAATATAAGTAATATATTAACATTCTTTCCAAATCCTTATATAATCGCGAATGTCATTCCGAAATCCTCTATATTGAACTGACCAATGAGAAGTGAACATTGAATCACGTGACAGTACATTTAGTATGCAGTTTGACGTCTTGGAAAGCATGCATAATTACAGTGTGTTTTTTTGCTATTATTTGAATAAAAATGGAGGATTTTGAAAGATTTGTTGAAAAATGTGATCCTAATGATGTAAGGAAGTGACTTGGCGATAAAACAATGTTGAAAAAGAATGTAGTGAAGCTTAATAGGTAAGTAAATTATAACTATTTTATGCTGCTGGAAAGTGAACTAATTCATCATGGGCGTAATACGGTCTAAAGTATTTATTTGGAATAATATTTTACTAATTTTCTAAAAAAGCTGAGTTTATTCTCATTTTCTTGAACAATTAATATGTAATATTATCACCCTCTTTTTCTACAGATATCTTGCTAAGTAATTGAAGGAATTTCTGGAATGCGAACACCATACAAAATCGTTTTGTGTGTAAAACTGTGATGGGGAGAGATATGAAACAGTTTCATTCCATATTTTATTCGAAACCAGGATAAATAACCCAGGATAATGTTTTATTAAAGCACTGCAAAATAACATCTGCGAAAAATAGAAAACCAACATCCAAGAGAAATATCACTGTTAAATACTACGTGAGAAGAGCTAGTGATGGAGTACATATTCTGGTTGGTCAAAGGGCGTTTTGCAATGTTTCGGACACTAAAAAAGATAAGATTCAGGGTCTTGCAACTTAGATCATATGCCAATAATGGAAAAGAAGCATCGGAGAATAGACGAGGAAGCAAAAAGAAAGAAATGTTTATTTTGAAAGAAAAAGCTATAGAGTAATTTATTGAAACTTTTAAAGGAAATGAGTCTCATTACTGTCAAGGAAGGCCAAATAGAACGTCTCTCCCAGCAGAGTTAAATATAAATAAACTATTAACCATGTACAATATCCAGGCTGAAAGCAACTTTAAAGTAAAAAAAAAAATTTAGAAAAAATTTCTGCACCAAGTATAATGTAGGTTTTGGAAGTCCAAGAACTGATGTGTGTTGACATGCTATCAAAATGGTTTACCAATAAAGCGCCCTTTTCTTGGACATTTGTTCACGTGCCTCCGGATAGTGTTTGCACTAACTGGAAAAGAAATACAAACTGTGCAAATGAATCTACATATTTAAATGTTTCAACTGACATCATACAGCTAATAGCCTGCAATGTCCGACTTATATATTTTACGAGCCTACCTCTGGCTAAGTATTTATTGCAGAAGAGAGTGACAATTGTAGTTACAATGAAAGGTAACAGGCCAAAAGTTCCAGAAGAATGCAAAACGTCTAAGTCAAGATCCCTTAAAAGTTCTATTTTTGGATTTCAAAAGGATGTAATTCTTGTTTCATATGTGCCTAGAAGAAGCAAAACCGTAAACTTACTTTCTGAAATGCATTATGATGCAACTATTGGTCCAGACACAAAGGAGGAACGTATCCCAAAAATCATCACATTTTAGAACCACACTAAATGTGGTGTGGACATAGTTGATAAAATGTGTAGCAGTAGTGTTAACAGAAACAGCCGTCAATGGCCACTTACAGTGTTTTTTAACCTCAGGAATATCACGGTTCTCAAAGCTTTGGTAATCTATCAAATAGATGTTAACTGAGAAACAATTTTGAGATGTACCTACCTTTTTAAAAGAATTGTCATTCAATTTAATAAAGCACATTCAAATTCAGCGACCCAGTACTAAGAATAGATACCTCATCAGCACACAGAAAAACTTCAGTATTCATCTGTAGGTATGTTGTGTTGGTCGGTTGCTATTCAGTTTTTTCTATTACAGTTTTGTTGTGGTGAGTTTACACATATCATTTATACATTCAATACAACTTCAGAGATCGCGCTTCTTCACCAATATGGCGCAGAAACAGCAATAAGAAGGTCGAAAACCTTGCATATACTTGGCATAAACGCGGTAACGAGTGACAAAGAGGTCAAAGAGGCAATCATGGGTACCGAGAAAGTCGAACATGCTGACCAGTTGACGATAAAGCCACTGAGACCGGCGAGATACGGAACCCAAGTTGCAACAGTGCTCATAGATGAAGAGGATGCGAAGAAAATTCTTGCTGAAAACCATCTCCGCATCGGACTAAGTATGTGTCCAGTTAGAGAAAGAATAGATCTCATTAAGTGCTACAGATGTTGGGCATACGGCCACAGAGCCGAGAAATGCAAGGAAGAGGACCGAGGAGGATGCTGCCGTAACTGCTCTAAGGAGGGACATAAGGCTTGGCCTCAAAAATTATAGTTTATAGTATAACGCTGACACAGAATAGGTGGCAAGGGTCATATAAATAAAGTTGTCCATAAGTTTATGGACGGTAAAGTTGAGATTAATCACAGCTTTTACATGGACAACTTTTACAACAGTGTACCATTTGTGGAATCCCTTTAAAAAAAAACATGTACGTTACTGGGACCCTCAGAATAAATAGGAAGAACAATCCTAAACAAACTAAAGGTAAAAACAGGAGAAGCAGTTGCCAGTATATTGATAATGGAGTTTGTGTTACCATGTAAAAAGATCGCAAAGAAGTCATCACTGTATTGTCGGAATTTGATGCACAGCTTACAAAAACCAACAACCGCCATGGCAAAGAGGTATTTAAACCAAGTATGGTGATAAATTATAATGAATTAATGAGCGGCATTGATTACCATAATCAAATGCTTGCCTATTATTCCTGTCGATGGAAGACTTTAAGGTGGTATGAGAAATCAGGCATTCATTTGTTCCATACCATTCTTTTGAATGCATTTTAATAGCGACAGAAGAATGAGTTTATATGACTTCAGACTAGCAGTAATTGAATAATTCATTGGTCCCCTTCCATCTCGTCCTAATTACCGATCATCAAAAAAAATGCACTTGGCGTCATTTGGAGACAAAGATAATATGGGCAAGATTGAGAGGAAACATTTTGAAGTCTGCTGGGATGCAAGGAGCAAAAGAAAAAAACTCTATTTTTTGTTGTAGGGAGTATACTGATAGCCCTGGATTTTGTTTAGAGGGAGAACCTTATTTTTGTGGATCGAAAATCTTGAGAGAGCTAAGAAGTAAATTTTCTTTCACAAACCCGGGTCATGTGACATCAATGGGTCTGCGGCACCACGTAGCAACCATGAGCCAAATCGCTGGGAAAAAAAATCTTTTGTAAATGCTTTATCTCATTTCTTAGGACACACACCAGGAACTCATAAAGGAAACTACATGCTACCTCAATTGGCTCTGGAAAAGGGTAAAGTTGGTTTGAATTTACTTTACTTAGCAGAAGGAAAAATAGAGCATCAGAAAAAAGTAAATGAAAAGTGTTCCTCTGCTACTTCACTCAATGCAATGTAATGTAATAGAAAATTGTCTTTCTACCACTTCAACCAATGAAACAGCAATAGAAAATTGTCTCTCTACCATTTCAACCAATGAAAAAAATTCAGATAATTTTGATAAAAGTGATAGTGAAGGATCTTTGTCGGCTTATTCGAGCAATCCACAGAAAGTTAACAGAAAGACTACTATAGTTAGAAGAAGGTGGCTTCCTCGAGAAAAGAAGGATGTTTACAAGAATTATGAAATATATTTTATTGAAGGTGCAGCCAAAATAAATGAAGTGAAAAGACAAACCAGAATATTGCCAATGAGAACATGGAAGCCGATTAATACATTCATTAATAATCACCACTCAAAGAAATTACATTTACCTCAAGACTTACAAAGAAAAAAAGAAGCTTACATGAAGGGCAGATGAATGAATACAACATACTTGTTGTAGGTAAATATTTATAAAATACGCTAATAAATAAAAAAATCAAAACACCCTTATTCTAAAAACATACTATAATTGATACATTTCTATTAGCATACCTATGTACCTATTGGTTTTTTATTTTATTTTTTTAAGCATTTTACTTCATTAACTTTGTTATTAATATAATATTACCATTTTTACGTAGTTATAAACTTTCGGATATTATTTTAATTGTTTTACTCGTTTTATTTTATTTAGTTTGTTACTGATATAATATTGATATTTTAAAGTACCTATGTAGTATTGTTTTTGTATTTTTTACTCATTTTATTTCATTGATTTTGTTATTAATATAATGTTACCATTTTTACGTAGCTATAAACATCTTGATATTATTCAATTTTTTTAACTCATTTTATTTCATTGAGTTTGTTATTGAATTTATTTTTAATAGAATGTTGCCATTTTATATTTAATGTGTAGTGATTTTTGTAACTTGTATTACTGATTTTATTTTAACTTTTAAATGGTAAAAATTCTTCATACCGTTTAATTTATGAATCAATAAATAAAAGGGTTTTAAAAAACAAATATAGATATTTTCTATTTTTGTGTTTGCATCTTTATATTTACCTAGACCAGTTATATTGTAAGTAGACCGCAAGGGTGCTGCTGCGAAACCAGACAATTTCAAAAGGGTAGCGACTTTTGGACCAAAAAAAAAAGTCTCACTTTTGGCTGACGACCGTAAAAAAGGGTTGCGACTGAAAACCAAATATAGTGTGCCACGACTCTTCATTAATGCATTTAGTATGTGCCGCCGGCCAGAAAAGTTTGAGAAACACTGACCTAGACTCTAATATGAAAAATGTAAGAGCTTGTAACTATGAGGTGGTAGAACTAGAACTTGAACGGGATGAACCACTCAGAAGAAAGAGGTGAGTCATACAGAGCTGGTCTCTCTGCCTACTTCGAAGAGGTGGTGGTAATGGTAGTATATCGACGGTCCCTGCGTATACTATCGAATCTGCATTTTGCTATGTTTTCAGGAGAGCAGAATGAATATTTGTAATATTTTTTTTATTTAACGAAGTTAAAATTGTTTTCATCTGTTTCCATGTTAACCCTTCATTTCATTATGTAGCAAATCTGCTACAAACCCAAAAATACTCCTGTTGTGGGAGAGAAATTAACTCATAGAAACATTTTGTGGTCTAAAAAAATTTGAGAATAGACCAAGAAAGTATGAAATTTAAAGGTTCTTCAGTTCTTCCTAATAACATTGTTGAGCGTAACTCACCATACGAATTTTTCCAATATTTCACCGATGATTTTATAAAATTTATAGTTGAACACACTAATCTCTATGGAACACAAAAAATCCAAATACAAATTGTAATTTTGACGCCATCGCTATAAGAATTTTTTTTGGTATTTGTCAGTACATGTCTATTGCTACATTACCTAGAACACAGTGTTATTGGAGGTCAGATGTTGGAATTGAAGATGTGAGAGCAGCAATGCCAATAAATAAATTTGAAAAGTACTTTACATTTCAATGACAACAATAAAATGTTAGATGTAAGTCATCCAGAACATGAGAAATTACATAAATTGAGATCAGTCATTGAGGAGCTCAGTAAAAAGTTTTCCTCTGTACCATGTGAATCTCGCATGGCAGTGGATGAGCAAATATGCACCACAAAAGTTCGTCGTCATCTGAAACAGTACATACCCTTAAAAGCTAATAAATGGGGCTTCAAACTTTGTGTTCTATGTGGGTCTACAGGATTTGCATATAATTACTTCACTAATAGGATAGACAATGAACCCAATCTCCGAGCAAGTGGGAATGCGGTTGTTAGACTAGCAGGAGCAATTACAAAGTTTCAAAATTATACACTATATTGTGACAATTATTACATGTCCTTGCCACTTGTAGTGTATATGGAGGGAATATATATTTTAGAAACTGTACGCAGAAATTGCATTCCAAACTGCAAATTGAAGAAAGAACAGGAAATAAAAATGGAACCTCGGGGCTTTTCCAAAGAATACATTAAATATATGTTGAAGTAGAAGTAAGCAATGTAATGTGGTTTGATAATAAATCAGTAACAATGCTATCAACTTGTACCGGAGAACTTCCGAAAATAAAAGTGTTGAGGTTTGATAGGAAGACAGAAGAAATTATATATGAGACTGTCCATATATCATAACGGAATACAATAACCACGTGGGTGGAGTTGATTTATTAGAAATTACCCTTTCTACTTTGTGTAATATTTTTGTTAAAAATTATTTACCAACACATTCAAAATACCTTGCTAAAAAATACATATTTGAAATAGCGACGACATGGAAAAATCACCTTAATTTTTGTTGTACATTAAAGATATTTTTTTGTACTTTTTTTCGAACAGATACGTCTTTTATTATTTGACAGTGAATATTAGACACTAGCCGTGTAAATTATAGAGCCCTATGTGAACTGTGAATACTATTCATTTCAAAGTCTTCGTTGATACATTGTTTTTATAGATATTTTATGTTCGAGTATACAATGTCGAATACCGAGAGCGATTGCGAACAGCAGTTTATTCAATCTTCGTCTGGAGTTCCTCCATTGAAAAAACGGAAGAAGCAATATGTGTCGAGTGAAGAAAAAAAAATATTTTGAACATTTACAAAACGTTAAAAAACGAAAATCCAATGATTTTTTTTAAAAGATATTGCTCACAAAACGGCTGAAGTTACTGGAAGAGGTGTGAGGACGATATTTATAATGTCATCAAAATGCACAAGCAATGTGGCCAAGTAAATTCACCAAAAAGAACAAAAGCCAGAACACGAACAACAGAGAAATTGGATGACTTCACGCTGACTGGCATTCGTCAGAAAATCCACGATGTTTATTTTAGGCGAAAAATTCCCACCGTAAACAAAATACTATCTGTGATTAATGCTGATAATGAGCTGCCTGACTTCAAATGTACCTATGACATTTTTTTTAAATTCTCAAACGGCTAAATTTTAAATTTGTAAAAAGAAGTAGATCCAGCATATTAATTGACAGAAGCGTTTTCTATAATTTGCAAAACACCTCATAGAAAACAATCACACCGTCACACCATAAGACAAACTAACAGTACTACACTGCCACAAGAAAGGCCAAAAACTAAACATCTTAGAACAGCTAGAAATCACACATTAATAAACGAACAAATACATCTAATCCACTCTCCCATCCTAGACATCTTTAAATATCAAAAAAACACAAACACCACAACACATGGACACCCTACACTTTCATAACACATAATCACCCTATAAAACAAACCAGATCAATTCCTAGAAACATGCATACATCTTATACCTGTACACAAAGTTATAACATACCAACCAGATAACAAATCAGTATGAATATGGGCCTGTAACCCAAAACATATGTCACTATTTCAATAAACAAATTTAAAACTCCAAAGTGTTTTTACTTATAAATATTTAAGAAAATAATTTGTCATTGTATTAAGAATTCATCACCAAATTTAATATAATTTTGGAGAAAAGTTACATTTGATAGTATACATTGGCAATTATTATGTGGAATTTATCAAAACTACCACATTCGACAGTTTACATCGGAGCATACTCTAGATACTACAAGAAAATTATCCAGTTCAGCCCCTCTGTATACACGAGTGCCAGAAGAAGCATTCCAGAGGTTCGAATTGATACAAACATAATCTATCAAACATCTCTCACACCCATGAAAATAAATGTCTATAAGGAACATTTTTCATTAGCCGTCAAGTAGTTCACGATTAGGTACTTAGAAGGTTTTATCGGCACATGCGAAAGAGGTGGTGGACCACCTCCTTCTGATCCACCAGGGAGTTTAATGCTCTTTTTCCATTTGGTAATTATTAAAAATAGGAAAAATGACATCTAGTTACAGTGCGTACTATTATCAGACTAGTACCTACACAAGAATATAAACCAGGAGTCGACAACCTTTTTTGGCTGCGAGTCAAAATCAACTAATATGTGAGTATT
Source organism: Athripsodes cinereus (assembly GCA_947579605.1). Classification (NCBI taxonomy): domain Eukaryota; kingdom Metazoa; phylum Arthropoda; class Insecta; order Trichoptera; family Leptoceridae; genus Athripsodes; species Athripsodes cinereus. The sequence continues at coordinate 11,386,357 of OX388322.1, forward strand.
AAAGAGACGTTTGGGTCAGTGGTATTTTCATTTTAAAACAGTCTTTTAGTGAATAATAAGATACATTTTATTAATAAAATAATTACAAAATGCTTTTAAACAAAAATTCAAAAATTATAATTCTTATTTTCTTCTTTTTAAACTTTATTTTCATAACTAAAGTGGGTCACTTGAAATTATCAAATGGGTCACTTGGTGACCTGCAAGTAGTAGGTTACCGACCCCTGGTATAAACGCACAATACGACGCAAACACTGCAAATATTCAAATACCTTCTCCACTCCTTTGACGAAATCCATTGCTCGTCCCCAATTGTATTAACTCCTACTATCTTTTGTCCTATATTTCCTTACACCCTCTTTTCTACATACCTGTTGTTTTTGGTTTCACTTAATTTTTTTACTAGTTCTCTTAATAATATCAAGATATATTGACGAAAGCACTTGGGTATATAATTATATGAAAATCAGTGTTGCTATTCTATACATTTTTAAATACTTCAACATGTTTTTTTAGATGTAAATTCACAAACTCTTGATTTATTATATATGAATACTGTTGATAGTTTCTAAATTATTTAAATGGAAGCTTTCAGTATTTCCTTGCTATTTATGATGGGTTCCTCGTGTGATTGTATGTAGTCCTGGAAACAAAATGTTATTAGAATCCTCAGAATAGGCGGCCTAAATTTTTTTTTACAATAGCTTTTGAGTGTTTTATAAAAGACAGGTATTTGTGAAACATGATTTAAGATGATGATATAACTAAAATAACTAATTTACCTTATATTCATTGACAAGAAGAAGTCTTTCATATGGAGGAATGAACCTTTTTGTAACACTAAGTAAATCCACATCCTAAAATAAATATGAATTTAATCACTTAGTTAGTCATCTATGTACAAATGATTTATTTTTATATTCAGATATATATAGTAATAAAACACTTCTGTCTATTTAGCTGTAAAACATTCTCAAAAATAGTCAAGTGTTAAAAAGTTGTGTAATGAATATTGTTAATGAATGGCCACCATAAGTTTGTGTTGTACCTTGTATGGGTTAGCTGGAAGATATCGCTTGTGCGATAAACTCACCCATTGCACAATATAATTTATTTGTATCACATTGTTTTATAACTTGGTAATTATGTATGCTTCTTATTGTGCAATAAAGTTTATTATTATTATTACCTTGTTATTATTCTTTACAATAAAACAGTTATAAACTATACTAAGATCTTAAAGCCCAACAAATGTGATTTAAGCAAATAGGTTAAATAAAATCTGTATTTGTTGAAACATAATAATTATAATTTAACTGCATGTAATTTATTGAAAATTAATGCAAAATAGTATTTGAAAATCTTCTTAAGGACTTACATTTATAATAGGTGGAGGAGTTTCTAAAGACCAGGGTTTCCTGTTGTACTTTTTCTTTTGTCTCCTTATTGGACCACCTCCAGGTTTAGGTAATGATGGCAACTCTTCTCTGTAAAATGAGTAAATAACAAAATGACAACTACATTAATTTTTTAAATTCATATTAATATATTTATTTATTTATGAAATATACGGCTTGCGCCTTTTTACAAATAACATGATCAAAAAATAATACAGTCTTCACTTACAAACGACAAATCAATCAACAAAAACAAAAAAAATACAAGTTAACACAACTAGGTAACACTAGTGCTCTATTAATAAATACATAGATATAGGCATATATTCATAGTTTGCTCGGGCACATGGTACTTACCAACCAAACATAGGCATGCAAGTATATAGTTGGGTATCTCTATACATCTTACACTATATCGACCACTGCAAATTCATGTTTTATATACATAGCAAATAGATACATAGGTATGCATAGATATAAATACTATTTAAAAGATTTTGTGTAACTGTTGCCCTGCAGAATAATAATTAATATTATTTGATACCCAACCAGGTGACAACAATTATATATGAACAATATTTTAATATTATTCCTGATACCCAACCAGGTGACAATAATACCTCGCACAATCAAGTAGGTACAGTCGGCGCACCATTTACCCGAACCTAAAATTAACAATAAAGTAATGAAAAAAGTATAATAAAAAAAATAAAAAATATTCCCAAATATAGTCTCCTCAAAAGTCTATCCTATAATTATATACATAAAAAAATCACATAATCCAAGCATACAGCTTTTTACTTCCCTTGCATACAATATCCAAAACAATACTCACACTCCACACTTTATTCATTCAACAAAACAATTTCAAACACCAGAATATAACACATAGGTATCATACAATTATAAAGTTTTGGGGCAAACAAACCTTTCAGAAGAGTTTTAAAGGCAATCAGATTTATATTAAACATATCAATACCTGTTAGATATTTGTTTCTCATGATGTGCAAGCGGGGCACCACTGTATGTCTTATATAGTTAGTACTATAATTATCTATATAAAATGTATCACTACTTCTAGTACAATGATTGGGTATCCGAAATTTAATAAAATGCAGTAAGTCAGGGTTGTCAAAAAAGTCATTAATTATTTTAAATAATAAAATTAAATCGTTGACTATTCTCCTATCTTCTAGGGTTTCCAAATTCAGTTTAAACAACAATAAATTATAATCCAATTCTTCTCGTGGGATACCCAGTTTATAATTTATAAATCTTAAGAACTTGTGCTGGATACGCTCTATGTTATGAATATGTACATTATATGTGGGTGACCATATTGATGAATTAAACTCGAGCTGATTCTTTGATGAATTAAATTGATGATTCGACCATATTGATGAATTAAACTCGAGCTGATTCTTTGATGAATTAAATTGATGATTCGACCATATTGATGAATTAAACTCGAGCTGATGCTGAGGTCTTTACTACAATATCGACGAGCTGATATTGTAGTAAAGACCTGTGTACAAAGTTTATTCACAAGACTTTATACTGAGACATCTTTAAAAAGTTTTCAGGTGTCCTATAAAAGGCAGATATTCCTAAATATCCCCTATAAAACATTAAACATCTTAAATTTGTTATGAAGATAACTTGCGTATTTATATATGGGTTACTTGAAAGATATCGCGCTTCTGCGATAAACTCGCCCATTGCACAAATTTATTTGTATGGCTTAAATTCTGCAATGTTTGTTTAATAATGTTGATTTTTTTGTGCAATAAAGATTTTTTATTATTATTATTATTATAGGTATGCAGTTATTATTTATGTTTCGTACTGACCTGTCATCATCATCAGGTTTGTCGTGGACATACATTAAAACAGATGGTAAGGAAGTAACTGTAGGATGCATAGTCACATTGTTTACGGAGCTTCTAATATCATTTTCCATCTTTGTTTCCCGGGCCTGAAAATATTAAAACAATATTTTTGTAACAGCCGATGGTTAAATTAGCTATTTCACTATATGGGTCGTCAATTAGTCAAATGGAGGTATTTAACTGAATGCCTAGGGATCAAACCAAAATAAAAAAATATATATAGGTATATATTGTATTTCTAATTTCACGCCAGAAATCCTATTTTAAAAATTTAATGTTACCCTTAAAATAATTTGATGCACTGGAATAAGATGTCTTTTAAGTAATGGCGGAACAGGATTACAACATGCCAGCAATCCTTGGATTTCACGTGGTAATGTCTCAGCTATTTGTAACAGCATGTGATTTGGTAAAACATAACTAAAAAGAAAATAATATATTTATGATTTATATCATTCAATTCAGAAGATGTATCAACACTTCAAAGATATTTAATGTAATGAAATAAAATGAAACTTATCTTACTTGATACTTTCGTCTTCTATTCTCGCAATATCATCTCTCCATTGGTAAAGTGTTTTCAAAGCTTTCAGTTGCCTGGGGTTAAACATTTTCTTTGATTTTAGATATATATTCATGTAATCATCTTCGCTGCATACTGGCTTAACGTAAGTCTAAAAATAAATACCTTTAATAAGTAAACAAAACAACCTCTCTCTTTGGACATAGTGAAAAAAATAAATTTAATTTGATGGACTTATTAAAAATTTGAATTGGAATCAATTTGTACCTGTAAGCAAATGACTTTGCTTTGTAAGAATGTAGCTTCTATGAGATTAGTTTTTCCAGCAGAAGCCTTCAATAAGTCTAACCGCATCTTTCTCCATAGGCAAATAAGATAATGGGTGTCACTGCGGGCATACTCGCACAGCTCTGCAGGAAGAGGACGTATACGCCAGTCTGCTAACTGGTAACTGGAAAATCAAATAAACTTTGCGCTCATACATCAAATGACATCAAAATACTAGCACCACGGCTCACGTGTTGGCTGTTAACCAATGATTATAACACCCATTGTTTTGTGCCATATGGTATTCATCAATGTGAAAATTTTAAAATATTGTTTTTCTTCATAAATAAATTTATCTATCTTGTGGCCATTTCCAAAAAAAAAGATAAAACCTAAAATATAAGAATTATGAAATAAAAAACATTAATTGTTTTAGACCTACTGATATTATGCCGTTTTTATAACAATTAGTCAAAAAACATAGTTTTCTTGCAAATTTATATATTAGCAGATTAATTTATAAAAAATGTTGTAGAATGAAAGTGGACTTACGTTTTATCTAGTTGAACATCACAGTATGTATAAAGCAAAGCTTTCAAAGAGCGCTGCGGTAGTTCTAATAGTATACTAGCTTGATAAGTATCAAACAGACCTACTATATAAATTCCTAGATCACGCTGTAACCAAATTATATCCATAGCTCCCCCGTGTAAAATCTACAATGCAACATTAAATTACTCTTCATTATAAAATACTAATAATGTGATATTATTAGTATTCAATGTGTAGTGACATTTGTACCTTGAGTATCTTAGAATTTGTGAAACATTCATTAAGAATTTGCAGATGTTCCCTCAGTGTGAGAGTATCTATTATAAAATCTCCTCCCTCCTCTGTTGTAATTTGTAGCAAACATGTTATACCTGGAATCAATGTATCATATCATCAAAATTACTTGGTATAATATATTATAAACACAAAAACATCCAAACAATAACTATTATTCTTGTGATGAAGGTATAGTCTATTGCTAATTGACAAATTGTGTATACCTTGATACGTTCTATAGGAATGGTGTTCCACGTCTACTCCAACTTCAGACACAGTTCTGAGATGAGCCACTAAGTCATTGAGTTGCTCTTTAGTTTCCACAAGAGTCATTTTAGTTTCAGAAATTTTCTTTATTGGCAACATACCCAAACCATTTTTGGAAATCCATTGGGACTGGGGAGTAAACGCTTCTATTTCTACTTCATAAGGATGTACATATCTGGAAATTTGTATAAGAATTTAATATAATCATTTTATTCTATTACAATTGTTGTTTGGTTCAACTTACTACTAATTTTGTTACATCTTAATGTTTATTTCTATAAATTTGTACCAATTCAGATTTTATTATTTATGTCTGTCTGTTTTTTACCTTGTTATATGTTCAACGTGTAAAAGGCTCACGCCGTGTACAAGTGATAAATAAATAAATAAGAATACAATATTAAAATAACTATCAGACATAACAATTCACCTTGTGAGTAATATTTATTTATTGAATTTTATTAAGAATATTGCAAACTCTTTCAGATCATGTGGGCTTTATAATTCTATATGTCGGAACAAAACTATACTGTACCAAGTGTTGCAATCCTCGTTATGATCTTTTTGATGACATACCTATCTAACTTGAAAACGCATTATATTTTGCGATTCTCATAATAAAAAAAAAAATTGAATTTTTGTTACAGCAAAACAACACCATTTTAACATGATATTGGGTATATTTAAAATAAAGTAAGAGATATGGTTAACAGTAATCATTCACAGTTACTTTTGATAGTAATTAAATGTATGTGGGAAGCCAATGTAATTTTATTGACTGTGTCGATGTCTTATTAAAACATTGTCAATCTGATTTAGAAATATAAATATATTCAGAGGAAAGATTTCTCTCTAGTTAATAAATCCAATAGTAGAATGAAACATTTGTTTTATTTATTTCAAAATGTAATTATGAAGAAAAAAATTCAAACGCCCGTCTGTGCTGAAAAATTAGGGTTTTGTGACTTGGCTAGTTTCACCCTGGCGTAAAGAATTCTATTGTATTAAAAATGTAAGAAACTTGAATATTTACCCAATAGAATCAAAATCAAAATGTTTAATAGGATTATGATACTGTTATATTATGTTAATGTTACTCTACTACTACTACTACTCACCCCACTGCATCATTATCTGCATTGTATATCAAAGATAAAGCGAGGGGTTTTAGATTGTTTGGCTTTTCAGTTAATTTAGGAATCCATAGAGTCTTGGTCGAATTATCTACTTTATCTTTAAAAGATAACTGTGGTCTTTCAACATTTTTTGCTGCTAACATTCTTGTTTTTCCCATCTAAAACAAATAATTATCTTGATGAATAGTATAAAGGAGTTAAGAAATTAAAATAACTTGAATAATTTTACGGCAAAAGAAAGCGCTTTACCTGCAATGGGCAGACAACAGGTGATGTATTCCATGAGCCTTGGTGTTTGGGAGCTAATGTTTTAGGTTTATGTACAATTGTTGGGATCTCTGGTTCTTTGGGTACTCCATCTAACTCAGTCAGATCTTTATTGATTGAATCCACTAGAACGTCATTTAAATCTGGCAGGTGTTCAAAATCTTTTCCAATTTTATCACTGAAATTGCAAACACATAAGAAAATTAATATATGCATATTATAAATCAATCATGTACAGCAAGATCTGTTAGGCATTCTAAACTAACCCATGAAAATTTTGTTTGGATAATATTCCTTTGAATACTTGGATCGCATTATGTCTCAAACTTGAACTGGCAGATCTATATCCCGAAGTAGGATTATCATATCCATACAGGGTGTGTTCAGCAGGGAGAGCATTGGACCATCTTGTAGCTGTGGTCAATAAACCAAAACCGCTCTGAAACAAAATCAATATAATTTAAAATATATTCAAGTAAAGCCAAGACTTTAAATTATATTTGAGATCAAAAAAACATTCATCTTGCATTTTTTTTAAAACTGGTATTATCAATATACCAGTGTAAAGTTAATTTAAATAATAAAATTAATTAACGTTGTATATTCTTATGATTAAAATACAATTCAGTTTAATAATTGTAAAAAAAAATAAGCACATAACCTCCTTGATCCATTTCAAATATTATTAACGTACCTTAACATAATCGGCCACATTTTTGAATCCAGGTACAAATTCAGATTTTTCAGACATGTTGCTAATTATTTAATATCATTTAATATTGAGGTTCTGAAACAATAATAATGTTAAAAAAAATCGACATAAACAAACGCATGCCCGAAAATGTCTTGCATATATGGCCGTTAGTATTGTTCAGAATCTGAATATTCGTTCTTATGTATTCGTTCTTCAACTTAACTCGAAGAACTAAATCCTCAATGCCAAATCTGTTCGGTCTTTTTCGTTCTTTTGGGAAAAATTACATTAAAGTACTATATTTTCAAAGAAACTAAGGTTTAACATCGCGTGGCAAATAAAGTCACGAACGAGATTTAAATCTTCGTGTGTGTTTTTTTTTGGAAAAAAAAACCTTAAGATACTCTATTTTCAAAGATACTAAGGTTTCATATTGCGTGTCAAACGTTGAGAACGAGATTCTTGGATTTAAATCTACGTGTTATTATTTTGGAAAAAACGCCATTGGAGTATTCTATTTTCAAAGGAATTAAGGTTTTATATCGCGTGTCAAATGTAACAAACATGATTCAAAGATTTAAATCTTCGTGTCGTCTTTTGGGAAAAAGGCCTTTAAAATACTTTATTTTCAAAGAGACTAAGGTGAAAATCGCGTGACAAATTCCACGAACGAGAACGAATGTTAAGAACGAATTGTTTTGAAGAACGATGTCTCAAGTACCGATTCCTGAGAAAGAACTGGATTTACCAATACTAATGGCCGTGGCCATCCGTGGCTATTCCTACCAATTTACTGTCAAATATTTTTTTTTTTTTTTTTTTTTACCATAAACAACCCGAGGTAAATAAATACTAAAGTAGCATTCACATTGCTTCACTTTGGATGATCATCCAGAGTGTCAGGGTCAAACCTGTTCATCGAAAGTGAACACGTCTGTTCACACTTGTTCATCCTATGCTTTCACTGCCATGTCTACTTTCTCACTCATGTTGTATGTAGTTTGACGTATTTTCGTATAAAAATAATTAAACTAATTCAAAAATGAAAAATAACACTTAAAATAAATTAAAATAACTCTCGACTGCATAATAATTTTGTACATGGTTCTGACAATCAATACAAATTCATAGAGAACAAAACAAATAATAAGATAAAACTTGTTTATGGTCGTTTCAGTGGAAGGGCCTTTCATCAAAATTATGACGAGTGGTAATCTCTTTCCTCCGTCATCGCTTGTGATCACAATTGATGAAACGCCCGTTCACACCTATTCATCTTGGAGGATCATCCGGAGTGATCACTGAAAGTGAACGACCCTTAATCTCTTTCCTCCGTCATCGCTAGTGATCACTATTGATGAAACGCCCGTTCACACCTATTCATCTTGGAGGATCATCCGGAGTGATCACAGTGAACAAATGTGAACGACCCTTTGTTATTTTATACGTACTCAAGCAAAGTTTTTGGGCCTTGCCGATGCCTATGTGAAAATAAAAAAAAAAGTAGTATGGCAACATCAACCAGCTGTCACCTGACAAATCTGTCATGGATATAATGGAGTTGGCTTGTGTTGTGTTTGTAAAATATTATTGCAGGCAATAAATTATCAGGATCAAAAATCTTTCATGTATCAACAACTAATATGCATTAAATCATTTTTTTCATGAAGTTAATTAGTATAAACCATGTTTTCCAACAGAAAGAAAATAAGTAAATAGTATGTAGTTTACTAGTGGTAACCTCCCACATATGCACAACAATCCAGGGCAAAAGATTGTCCATGTGCAGGTAACTAAAACTATTGAAATAATATTTCCATTTTCTATCGTCCAGATATATACCTATATTCTATAGTTAAGCTATACTTATATACTAGTTGAACATTAGCACTAGTCCACAGATTGAACTGACACCTGATCTAATATTACCAGAAAAACGTGCAGCTTATTTGTACAATTGAAAATTACAGTTTTAATGCAGATGTATTATTAAGGACCACTTTGCTCCTCTACCATTACATTCCAAATGGTTTTCTTATTTTGTTTAAATTGAACATTAATATATGTTTACTTATTCTTGTTTTTAGGTGGGGGTTATATTAAAGTGTTTACTTACTCAATACATGAAAAATGGCAGAAATAATTAACACTTTCAATCCGATAATTCAAACTTTAGGAGGTTTGAGTATATATCCAACCAGTAACACTAATGATTTTACGAGCAAAGTAAATGAAGGTGCAAATGGAAGGAGACATATTCTGGAACCACCTAAGATGGATATTACTATCATCGATAAATCACAAGGAACAGATCCATCTAACAGAACGCATTTGAGGGTAAAATCTCAGTGTTTATCTATACAAGAGTTTCTTAATGCCAATTTAAATTACCAGCGATTACACAAAAAGTTTAATCCAGATAACTGTGATGATGAATGGATTACAAATATATTCAATGGAGAGTTAACCATCACAGAAGTGTTTGGAAACAGAACTATCACTAATGAGGAAACTAATACAGGCCAAAATCTGGATAAGTATAACTCTGTACTAGGGAACTACAACAACATAGGTGGGTACTTGGGGGGGGAGGAGGGAGATGGGGAGTATGTGGGGGACTATCTAGAGATGTGTGAAGTAGTGTATGAGGGTGGGCAGGTAGATCAGGAGGAGGAGGAAGGAGTGTTGCAATGTGGAGTATGCGACTACAAGAGCAAGTATCCCAGCAAAGTGAAGGTGCACATGCGCAGACACACAGGGGAGAAGCCATTTGCATGTGACTTATGTGACTACAGAAGCAGCAAGTCCTACAGTGTCAAGGCACACCGCAGGACACACACGGGGGAGCGACCTTATGCCTGTCCTGAGTGCTCCTTTGCATGCAATGACCCCAGCACTCTACGAAGACACAAGTATACTCACTCTGGAATTAAGCCCTTCTCTTGCCCACACTGTCAATATAAGTGCACTCGCTCTACACATCTCAAAAGACATTTACTCACACATCAAACTGATGGACATTTTGCTTGTACATTGTGTGGATTTCAAAGTGATGTGAAAGGTGCTCTCAAAGTACACATGTTAGAGCATGCTGGTAAACCCGTCCACACATGCAAGGAATGTATTTTCAGCACGGAGGATAAGAGCACTCTAAGGAGACACTCTCTGATCCACAGTGGTGAGAAGCCATACTCATGTTCCTTATGTGACTATCGCTGTCGGAGAGGAGCTCATCTGCGGCGACACATTAAGTCTCATGAAAGAAGGGACAAACCCAAAGACATTATTGCAAAACTGGAGCAGGAAATAAGACCTCTCATATGTCCCGAGTGTGGTTGGGCTGGAACCGATGACAAGAGTGTGGAGACTCATGTATGTAATGTAGCAGGACAGGAGTCTTTTCATTGTAACAGATGTGATTTTGTATCCCAAAGCCTTTCTTCCCTGAAAATTCACAAAACAACACACTCGGGAAAAATTTATCCATGTGCTCTCTGTTCTAGGAAATTCCAAAATATGGAAACATTAAATGATCATATTGTGCAACATTCTAGAAAGAAGAAACACAGTTGTAAGGAATGTAATTATTCAACAGACTTTTCATCTTCTATACGAAAGCATAGGTTAAATCACACTGGAGACTTCCCCTTCAAATGTGACCAGTGTTCTTACACTGCCAAGAGAGAACCCAATCTGGAGAGACACAAGGAGATCCATAAGAGTGATACTCTTTATATGACTGTGGAAAAACAGGAGGAGAATGTAGGGGAACGGGAGAAGGCTGAAGATAGTGGAGGAGACATAGAACATGAAATGTGCCATCCCACTAACCAGCAAGCTGACGTAGACCCATTATCTCTCACTTCCCCAATTGATAGTGCCAAAGTTTAATACCTAATTATAAACTAGTTATGCCCTCGTCGACTCATTCTCTCTGCAGTATCGAACATCTCATAGTCCATTCAACATTTCCCTTCTAGCTCAGTGGGTTTAAAATTACAATTAAAGTAGGCATTTTAACATTTCTTTACCTTAATGCAGAACTATCCTAAGATTATCCTAAGTTTAAATTTTGGTCAAACTGAGTTAAGTATTAAGAAATAAGAAATGATAATAACAGATACGAGATGATTAAAATGAATCTTAGTAATATTCATATATAATAAGGTATGTCAAAATTTGTTATAGATATTTTTAATATTTTTATTACAAAAACAAAATTTTAAACTGCTCTTTTGAAAAATCACCCTAAACCATTTAGGATATTTCTGCATTAAGGTAGTGATTTGCAATATTGCTGTCATTATGTAGTAGTGATGTAATGAATATTCGTATTCGCATTCGCGGATATTCGCATATTTCAAAGTATTCGTAAAAAAATATGCGAATATTATTTCGGTAATAAAGTATCGGATATTCGGTAAAAGTACCGGGTACTTACCCGGTATATTGTACTGCAAGAAAATATTCTTTAAGAAAACCGAGGAGTTTTGAAATATTTTAAATTCCTGTACCATTTTAAAAATTCGGCGACGGGGGGGTAGAAATTTTAATGATTGAGCAATATTGTAGAAATCTAAGCAAGCCAATATTCGCATTTGCGAATGTCGGCAACAAATATTCGCATTCGCGAATATCCAAAATCACACATTCGTTACATCACTATTATGTAGTTTTAAATTTTATTTTAACGACAGATTCCAGTTTGACCAAGATATTGTTACTAGTCCATTTCCCATTTTTTATTTGTGAAAATTAAGCAAAGCACAAATCAATTATTGTCTAATATGTACTTAATTTTTCACATCACATTACCAAAGTAAATTATTATGAGTTCTTTTTATAAGTATTTAATGTTATATTTATATAATACTTTATTTATTTTATCTGACTGTACAAAGTATACTAATATTAAGGATTGGAATGATAGCTGTATGTGATTGAGTGGTTTAATAGCGTACTACTTATATGTAGAAGTATACTAAAATAATATATCGGAGATTGTATTCCCTAGTGTTTGATTTCTTTTAAAATTATTTATTTGTAGATTTAATATTATTTTTATTTTTATTAGATTTAATATTTTTAGTAGATTTAATATTATGTAAGTGACATTTATTTCATACCAAATTAATTTTTGTGAACATTGTATGTGATGTATTTTATTTTGTAAGATAGACCTATGGCTTAATCTTTACTGTAGTTCTTATTATTTGTAATAGGTAATGTAAGAATATTAACTTTTCCAAAGTATTTTGTAGTCATTTTATTAGATCTTATCACTGTAATTACTTCTGACATTCAATTTATTTACTTATATGTGTGTTTGATTTTATTTATTATATAATCCAAGATCTTGTCAAAAATATTAATATATTCAATAATTATGTAGAAACCAAAGTAGTATAGTTGCACAAATATATTATATTAACAGAAATTAGTAAATTAAAAAAAATAATCTTACTGTGGGCACCAAAAAATATTGAAGAGGTTTAAAATCATCACTTCAGAGATGAGGTATGCCACCCATCCTGAATGTCTTAACTTTTAATGACATGGAGAAGACGACTTGTATTTAAAAACAAGTTGGTCAACTGGCTTCCTTACTTGTGGGATATACTATGATGGGATGGATTGAAATCCTTGCCATGTGGCAGTATCTTTTAATCAACCAAAAAAAATGTTAAGAATATCAAATATTTTCTAATTTGTAATGTAGGTATCTGTTGCCGACAAGATAAAATCATCATTTGGTCGCTCCATCTTGCTGGTATTCGGCCCCTTCCACAACTCTAGTTATTATTATTTCCAGGTTCACAGGCTCCCTTTTTGCAATGTGCCTGAAATATCGCAAGACGCGCTCTCTGCATGTAGTTGAGAATTGTGTATAAATGTTAAGCTCCCTGAGGGTGGACTCATTGGTCCTTGTTCAGTCCAATGCACTTAGACCAATCTCCTCCAGCACCACATTTCAAATGCATTGATTTTTGCACGCTCGCTAGCTTGCAGCATTGAGGTTTCAGCTCCTTACAAAAATATTCTGAACACCAAGGTCTGACCACTCCTTTCTTTGTATTTCTCATGATTTCACGACCTTTCCTAATTTTATCAAGACGGCCCATTACGTTCTTTGCCATCTGTATGGGCGGTTCACTTCTTGGTTGCTTGTGCCTCAATCATTTATAAGACAACCCAGATATACAAATTCATTGACAAAGTTAATTCCCGGGATATGATGCTCCATGTCTGTGAGCCTGCCTGTTCGATCAACAATCATCGCCTTCATTTTACTGCTGTTAATCTTAAGCACCATCTTTTCACTTTCGATCTCAGCACCACGAAACAGTACTGTTAACTCCTGCATACTTGATGCGACTAATGCAGTGTCATCAGCAAATCTGAGATTACATACTTTCTGTCTTTCTATTGTAACACCGCCATTCCAGTCATCTAGGTGTCTTCTCATGGTGATCTCTCCTTAGATTGAAGAACTTGGCTGAAAGTATGCATCCTTGTCGTACTCCCTTTTCGGCTTTAAATGATTCCGAAATGGAATCCTCTTTACTATTTAGTTTTGTTTGTGAGGATCATTTTAATATAATTATTTACCATAATAATTTCTCTTGCTGTTGTGTATCTTATTGAATCCATGGCATGTAACTTGTATTTTTTGTACTAACATTGTACTTGTATTTTTTACAGTTGGAACAGAACTTGGAGAATTACATGCGCTCCAAGATCATGGGTGGCTATGCCATTCTGAAAAAGGGATTGTATTGTTTAATAATGTAATGAATATCACATTTTGTTTATTTGAAGCTTTCTTTCTTCAAACTTTGCATATTTTAGCACTGACATATTTTGTATTCTTTCTAAAATAAATATTTGATTGAGAAATGTATGTAAACTCTGTATAGTGATTGTATTGATTTTGTCATATTTTTGGGTAAAATTGCTTGTAATCAATGTACAGATATAAGTAACAATTTTATTATATTTCTGTATTTTGCAGATAAGGCGCTCAACCCAAACTACAACAGTTAACCCTTATAACTCCAGAGGCGACAATAGGTCGCCACGGTAATTATTTTAATAACTCTGGAGGCGACTACATATATGTCGCCATTGTTATGTATGTATTGTTTATGTAAACAAACATTCCAGGACATGCAGCGACAAGTATAAGCATGTTTTATTAGTTTCACAACAACCGCGCTATTTTTTAGAGGTGTTTTTGTTGACAATTTTTTTTAACCCATTCTTGTACATAGTTAAGAAATAGCAAGTTTTTTTATACGCCCTAAATAATGGAAAATTTTGAAGTAAGTGAAAGTGAAGATGACTTTATTTTCAACGTGTAATGTGATGAAAGGACGGTGTGGTCTGTTCATATATGGGCAAAACAGGGAAAAGGCATGAAACATATGAATTTTGCGACACCTGTCCAGGAAAACCTAGGATGCATTTAGGGGATTATTTCCTTAGATATCATACTTTGAAAGATTATAAAATTAAAAAATAATGTCCAAATGTCTTGTTTTTCACTAAATAAACTAATTTGAACATTTACCTAATAGTTTGAATAAAAAAAATTCTATGAAACCTTATCTCATTTTTTGTAATAATTTATTTCTAAAACCTACCATTCATTATATTGTTAATTTACAAAAATATAAGTACGATGGAGTTGCTGGTTGCTGGTATGTCATACAGAAAATAGTCTGGAGTTCAAAGGGTTAATATTCAATTGTAACTATCCCAAAGATAACTTTACATGTATGTATGTGAGCTACGTATATCAGTTTACGTTATTTTATTTGAATATGGTAATGCAGAAATTTTATCATGATCATTGTTGTTTAATTTTTGTAACATTTTACATTTTGTACACAAATTTTTGTAAACACTTGTTTAGCTGGTTTAATATTCTCAATATAATCTCGCATCCTTCCACCAAGGATCATCACAATGTAATAAAATTGCACATGCATTTATGTAATAAAAGATTCAGGAATATTCTTGTGCTATTCATAATGAATAGAAATAGAAATTCTTTTATTGCGCATAAATACAAAATATCAACATACATTTTTTCTTAACATGGTTACAATTAAGTTGCAGCAGCCTCACTAGGTTAACCTGTATCGAGGCGTGCTGCGAATAAAAATAATAAACAATATACAATCAACAAACTATCATTATATCCAAAAAAAAAATCACAATGAACAAATAAACCAATAATAAATTAATTAATGCTTGTATAAATTGGTAAAATGAGTGTGTGCTTTTAATTTGTTTTAAAAATATCTATTAATTTTTTATAGGTAATTTGAAACAAAATTTTAGTACATGAAGTAGAAGTAACTCCATTGCAATATATAAAATAATTGTAAATTTACTTAACTCCCCTAGAGCCACATAATATACTAAGCATAATATGTTTTAGAAAATCTTATTTATTTGTTGCGTGTTATAATTATGTGTTTTGCTTGTTCTATTACAACAATATTTTTAACTATTTATTTTAACGTACCTTTGTATTAAATAATAAATATATTTTTTACATATTTTTGTTTTTGTTATATATATCAATTTCTCTACTAAATAGGTATATAATTATAAAATAAAAACCCAATCAAATTTCTTCTAGACCAGTGATTCCCAAAGTGGTCCACGGGAGACTTGACAGGGGCCTAGCGATGACGGAGGAAAGCGATTACCACTCGTCATAATTTTGATGAAAGGTCCTTTCACTGAAACGACCATAAACAAGTTTCATCTTATTATTTGTTTTATTCTCTATGAATTTGTATTGAATGTCAGAATCATATACAAAATTATTATGCAATCGAGAGCTATATTAATTTATTTTAAGTGTTATTTTTCGTTTTTGAATTTGTTTAATTATTTTTATACGAAAATACGTCAAACTACATACAACATGTCTGAGAGTGTTGACATGGCAGTGAAAGCATAGGATGAACAAGTGTGAACAGACGTGTTCACTTTCGATGAACAGGTTTGACCCTGACACTCTGGATGATCATCCAAAGTGAAGCAATGTGAATGCTAGGTACTTAACATATTGACATAAACAATCATCGGTACAAATACCCGTTATATTGTAAAAAAAGGTACTGAGTGAGAAAATATTCATTAAGAAAACCGAGGAGTTTTTGAAATATTCCAAATTCCTATACCATTTCAAAAATTTGGCAACGGGGGGGGGGGGGGGTAGAAATACCCGTTACATTTTGAAAAGGTACTGTTGTTTTTCCGATGTGTAAGGTACGGTATTTTTTTCACCAAAGTAAGGTAATTTTGGCAACCCTGGCACTGTTTGACCCATGGCTTGACCATATGCAAATAAATGCACTCTGTCCTTGATTTTCTGCAGCGAGCATAGGGGGAGCGTTCCTATGGCGTTCCTTTTTATAGTAGGGTGAGGAACAAAATAAATTGTGGAAGATTTTTTTTATTACTACTTTACCATCACGGCATATCCCACAAGTGAGATAAAAAGTAGAAGATCTATTCTTTACTGGGGACTCCAGTCTATATTTACAATATTATATTATAAATAAATTTTAACAATTTTTTCGATACATTTGTTAACTAGCAATTTATTAGAAAGGGACACAATCCCCCTTTATCGGTATCTCACGTAGTTTGATTTTTTCAATAGGAAAATAAACCTTAATGCAACGGGAGAGGGCATATTTTTGTTTGAATTTGGTCGAAGAGTGCGCAATATCGTAAACGCATGTCGCTGAATAGGCCATCCTAAATTCAAACAGCTGATTGTGTCAATATTATTGATTTTATAAATGGCTTGGAGGTGGTGAATTAAGTTTACTTGTTTACTATTCATTTCAATTCTTCTTTACAATGTAACCTTACGACATCGTAAGTATCATTAACTTTTTTTCAAAGTACCTATTTGGCAATCAATTATTTTTTTTTAATAAAAAGTAGATGGTTTTGTGAATCATTCCAGCTGATGAAAAGTCTTCTCCTCACACAAAATTCTATAAATGATAAATAAATGCGGAACCTCTCGTGGAATTAAATAAACTGTATTATATGTAGATATCCAAGGTATGTATTAGGTGTATTTTAATAAATATATTAATTAAATATTGTAGAAAACATTTGCAGATTCACCTTGATAGTATTTGGTTTCTGTTGTAGATGGAGACACACAATAAAATAATATCCGATGAATACCAGGATGCTATGTCCCCCAATGCTTGGCTACATTCCCAGTATCAGCAGCAGTTTGGTGGAGGGGGTGAGGAGGAGACTTATGCTAACCTAGATGACTTTGATGTGTTTGATCATGATCTTTTTATCGAACAAATCAACAGAGATGCCAATGAGAACATTACAAATGTTAAACACTCTTGCAGATGTGGAAGAGAATTCCATACAAAGATAGCAGCCATTACATGTCTAGCATCACACCAAGACACTACCATTAGAGACTCCATGATCCTAGATGGGGAGAAAATATATCCTTGTTTCAAATGCAGCTACAATACTAATAACCTGACCAATCTGGAAAAGCACCGAGCCATACATGCTAACAGCAAAGCGTATATGTGTGATGCCTGCCCCTACTCCACTCAGTTTATACATGTGTTAGAGCATCACAAGACTGGTCATAGAGCCAATAGAAAGTTTAAATGTGATAAGTGCACCTATACTTGCAATCTAATGGAAGCTCTCAGAAGACACAGAGCCATACATCAGTTGACGGAACCATTCTCCTGTGATCAGTGTAACTTCAAAAGTGTGCTTAAGGACGTAGTTGCCAGACACAAGGTGACACATCAACGTTTCAGGGGCTACACTTGTGAAGAGTGTGGTTTTCATTGTAAAAACCTTGCTACTTATAAAAAACACACAATTTCTCACTTACCCTCCCCTGTTGACTTGGCCATCTCAGAGGTAAAATATCCGAGGCCGTACCGTTGTCAACATTGTTCCATGACATTTGCTCGTGCAGACAGTTTATCTGTGCACAAGAGAACTCACACAGGGGCCAGTCCCTACTGCTGCGAGGAGTGCTCGTACACGTGCAGGGATAGATATTCTTTAAAGAAACACATCAAACTCATCCACAAGGGAGCCACCCCCATCAGATGTGAACTTTGCTCATACAGTACCCTCTATACAGGAGATCTTAATAAACATATGTTAATTCACAATGGTAGTCGCAAATTCAAGTGTGATCAATGCCCTTTTACTGGATTGCTGTTAGGAGATCTACGTAGACATCAGTTAACCCATGGCGGTGAAAGGAAATATAAATGTGATTATTGTGAATATACTTGCACACGTACAGACTACCTTAAAGTTCATACTCAGATGCACACCAAACCATTCGCTTGTTCTCAGTGTGAGTATCGTACGACCCAGGCAAGACATTTGAAGGGGCACATGCTCTCACATACGGGGGAAAAACCTTTCTCTTGTAATGATTGTGATTATAAGACGCGCACAGCTAAACATTTGCAAAGGCACAACAAGTATAACTGTCGAGTAAAGAAAGCTGCACAGAAGTTAATCGAAGAAGACAGGGAGAGGGAGATCAATAGACAGATTGTCAATGAAGAACTTAACAAAACAGCAGAAGTAAATAATAATGAGGAGGAATTATGTGAACAACTATTTGACGATAACTTCATGTATGATGATAATGAAAATGAAATCAACAATCACATTGTAGTGGAAGCTCTCACAAAACTGATGGATGAAGGGCAAGAAGGAGAAATCAGTAGGCAAATAGTTAATGAAGAACTCTCCAAGTTACTAGCTGAAGATGCTGAGAGACAAGATAACCAACTCGAATGTCCAGATATTATCAATGAGAGTGATATAAATAGAGAGTTTATAGATTTTATTGAGAATGATGCAGAAAGCAGGCAGATAGTTGTGCAAGAATTTATGAAACTTATTTCTGGAGGAAGAGACTATGATGCAGCCAGGCACTGGATGAATGAAGAGCTCATGGGGCTCATAGCGGATGAGGGACTGCGAGAGTGCAACAGAATTATGGTTAACGAAGAAATGGCCTCGCTCATGACTGCAGAATTTGCTATAGATTCCAAAATGATGCAAATACATAATATACCTCTTGTCATGTAAGTACTAAAAAATTACCAATATTACATGAATTAGAAAATTTAAGAGTCTGTCACGGTCTTGTGCATAAAAAAATACCCAATTTTAAATAGCAGGTAGAATAAGATTATGCTAGTGAATCATTTCGGTTTTCCAGCGATAATTTCAGCCAAAAATTTGTTTTCATAAATAATATAAAATATTTATATGGTATTTGTATGAAATATGTACTTAGGTACCTATACTTATTAAATATATGCAAATTTAAAATCTGTTACAGATGCTTTCTCCTGTTTATTAAATATATTTCAATATTTATATGTAGGTATACCTTAGATATTTCAAGTAAGCCAGGTTCAGTTAGTATAGTTTATATATTTAGTGTATTGTCACGTACATCTACTTTAAAATATCTAATGCCATGTCACGAGTTATTCTTATTTTATTCACCTGAATTTATTCCGATAAATGGATGTCCCCAGTCTTGTGCAGTATTCAGGTGGATGGTGGGTCTCCTTCAATGTTTTATTCAGCTGAATTGTTGTGATATTATTCATTTTTACGGTGTGAAAAAATATATTTTTATTTCTTATTAAGGGAATGATTTTTATGGGATATTTATGTTTAATGTATAGCAAACACATTGAATGTTTTTAATTTTATGTAGGTATAGAGAATATTTACAATAGTTTATAGGACTATTGCACAGTTATTGTACTGTATAGATAAAAATATATTTGGTAAATTTATAAATGGTATAATATATATCCAAAATAAAAGTATGCAACTTAGTAAATAATGTCTTGACATGAAATACCAAGGATTTGCCACAATTGATTTGGATGATTAAATAAATAATATTGAATCTAGTCTGAATTACTAGCACAATATGAATTATAATCTTTAAGAAATACTTTTAAATTTGTTAGTAATATAAAAAATATTATATTGGTTACAAACCTTTTGTGTTTATCTGAATGTGATATTTTATTAATATTAATCATTATGTATTTTGGTTGTGCAAATTAATAAAACTAAATATTTGTAAAAACTATGGTAGAAAGAAAAGAATAAAAAAAGAAATATTACTTACATGTAATTATTGTGCTGCAATATTTATTACAAAGACATTTACTTATTACTCAATTATTGATGTGATTCTGTCTACCCTCCTAATAATATAAAATACAATTAATTATATCAATGTATTTAATACAAACCAATATCTTTTTTAATTCTGAAATGCCTTTTATCCTGAAAATATTATTTGGACATCTGGAATATAAATTCTTATTAAAAACCATTGACCTAATATAGTGGTTTCCAACCTCCTTATCTCTGCGGACCGGTTAACGTTTGATCACTTTACAGCGGTCCACTGAGGGGCAGACGTTGATTGTTTACTGTGGTGGATTTTTTTTTTAGGTTGATGTATGGGTATGATTTCCCTTACACTCAAAATTTCTAGGATATGTAAATAGGAAACGTTAAATAAAAAAGGATAATTTGGATTTATGGAGCAAAGGAATTGTGAAAAGAAACTAAGAAATTTCATTTTTCTGAAAGAAATGATATAAGAAAGTGCAGGCGTCTTAAAAGTGTATGGAATAAATTCTCAAGAATGTCCACATATTGAGGATAAATTTGCAAATAATCATGAGTAACTAATTAGTCTTCTATTTATTCTATACACAGGGAGGGCTCTGTTATGGAGAAAAATATATAGAAGAGGTATGTTTCAATCTAGGTTGTGTATTTTATCTCAATCCGGTTACACCATCACAAGTAATTATATATTTAATACTCTCTGTACTAGCGAGTTCTGGTGATGACACAATTGTCATTTCTCTTATCTGCACCAAACTATCATTTGTATTAGTATGTGGGCTATGTATTACAGCACTGGGTCGGCAATATCTATCAGTTTTCTCCACTTTAATCCTCGATGTTAGGAGATTTGACCATGTGAGACCCAGGCAAGGAATAACATCATTTTCACCGGAATCTAATGTTGACAAAACCTACAAAGCCAGAAAAAATAAACACAAACTCTAAAATCACAGCAACTTATTGATTATGTGCATTCCTACTATACCATATTATTCTCATACCTGGTTTATACATAGCACCAATAAATTGTATTTTGTAGCAAGATTCATCAGTGCTACACCAATTTCTTTGAGATGTCGAGCTCGTGATTTCATATCTAAAATAACACACAAGAAAGAAGTCACTTTGTTCTGAAGATTTAAAAAATTATTAAGGGCATGTCTTATGCTCACTGTTATACTGAAAAAAGTTACCATTTTGAAATTCTGATCTGAATGGAGCGGCGATGGAATCTATTACAATTAACTTTATTTCTTCGTTAGTTTTCAATAAACGTGGTAGTTGGACTTTTATACAATGTTTTAACTCTTCCTTAAATGTAACTATAATTATATATGACAACTATATTTTATAAGTATATAAATTTAAAATCGCTTATCGAAAATTGCCTCACCCATTCAATTAACTCCAAAATAAACAGTTTCTCTCCGTATTTTGTAATTTCTTGTTTAACATCTTGGATATTATTTATGTAAGAAAATATTTGTTGTAAACGTTTGGAAGGAAACACATCTTCAGTAGAAATATAAACAGCCCCTGTAACAATCATAAATATCACATTCATTTATTTGTTTAATGAATTACTTTTACTCAATATACTTTATATTTAAACTTGAGAAGCAGAATAATTTGAAGGTATATAAATATATCTCTTGAGATACCTTTTTTCCAGCAGTGACTAGCGATTTGTAATGCAATTTGTGTTTTTCCACATCCACTTTCACCAAATATTTCTACAATTGTACATGGTCTAAGCCCTCCTTGTAGATACTCATCTATAACACTACATCCTGTTGACAATTTCCCCAGAAAATTTTCTTTTTCATAAATTTGATGAGCTACAAACATTAAGTACAAATGAATACTATAATGTGATGCCTACACTAAAATAAAAAGAGGGATTAAATGAATTGCAAAAACAAATACTTTTAAAAAGTCATTATAATACCATCTACAAAACTTTCAGGAAGTATCAAAGATGCAGCTGCTCTTTTTAGTATAAATACGCAATCCATGGGTAGATTTAGAAACCGAAGATAATGCTCATCTGAAGTTGTTATTGCTTGTTCTGGGGTTTTTATATTATCTGAAACAGAATCAATAAGTTAATATAGATATGAAATGCTGGCGTGTCTATTATAAAAAAAAGGCAAAAAAAGAGAAATGCTATACTTTTCTCAAGATAATTAGCCAACCACTTTGGTAAACTTTCTAAAAAACTCATTTTTTAAGTGAACCGTCAGAACCGTTAAAACAACTAGTTTTAATATACTATTTAGTCATGTGTAACACAGATCCGACCCGAGTCAAATGTTCGGGTCCTTCCAAATTGACCCGCGGGTCTACAGATCACCTACGGATCTTACGGGTCCTAATGATCTGTTTGAGCGGAGACCCGTTGGATCTGTGAGGACCCGATGACCCGAAAGATCTGTTTGAGACGATGACATGTAGGATCCGTTTAAGCGGATGACACGTAAGTTCTGTATGTTTTGTTCACAAATTGAATAGAATGACCGTTTGTACTTACCCATACATACATACCATCACGCCGCTTCCCATACATACAAATCCGTATTCTAATAATATATTGTGTTTTATTGCTGGAAAGTATCGCAAAGTTTTGCTAGTCTCTAAAAACATTTTTCACAAAATAATACTACAATACACAAACACAAAATATTTCACAAAAAAATATCATGGCGAAACATTTTATGAAACCAATACTTTTTCATATAAAATGTTTACCTTTAATCAATAGCTTATCCACTATTTATTTCAACTAAACCTTTGCACAGTTCACAATAAAAAGTATTTTCCTAATTGAAATTAATTGGTAGTATGTTGTTTTTTTTCCTTTATTTATATTGTTTTTCTTTGTTTATGCATTATTTCTCTTGACTGTTTTTTTTTTAATTTGTATTATTTGTAAAGGCTGATACAGCTGTTTGTTATGTAAATAAATAAATATTTTATGGCCAATAAATGTCATTATTATTATTCTTATAATTATTGAGTACTCCGTTCAGATATTAAGTGTAAAAATCTCCATACCGTATGAAAGACATAGTGGATCATAGACAATAAGCTATCAACACCGGAAACAGCTCCGACCCGTAGACACAGGTATATGCTGCAACCGGAAAGACCCGTGACCCGTGTATGTACCTACAGCGGAAACGGGTCCGAGCTAAAGACAAAGATCTGGGTTGTAACCGGAAAGACCCGTGACCCGAATCATATGTTCGGCTCACTGCTATCAGTGGACCCGAACGGGTCGGGTCGCCTCAAAGTGATCTGTTACCCATGACTAAATTACTATTACAGTATTATACTCTATGACTACTAGGTAAAAAAAACTTGTTCAAATGAAACTTTTCGCGCCCATTTGAAGTTGTCAATTTCATTGCCATAGATAAAAAAAATCGTAGAGGAATTATTTTGGATTTCTTAAGTAGCATTCACATTGCTTCACTTTGGATGATCATCCAGAGTGTCAGGGTCAAACCTGTTCATCGAAAGTGAACACGTCTGTTCACATTTGTTCATCCTATGCTTTCACTGCCGTGTCAACACTCACTATCATGTTGTATGTAGTTTGACGTATTTACGTAAAAAAATAATAAAATAAATAAAAAAATTTAAATATCATTTATCAAAAATTAAAACAAGTAAATACAATTCTCGACAGCATGATAATTTTGTACATGATTCTGACTTTCAATACAAATTCATAGATAAAACTTGTTTATGGTCGTTTCAGTGAAAGGTCCTTTCATCGAAATTATGTCGGGTAGCAATCGCTTTCATCCGTCATCGCTAGTGATCACTATTGATGAAACGCCCGTTCACACTCATTCATCTTGGAGGATCATCCGGAGTGATCACTGAAAGTGAACAAATGTGAACGACCCTTTAGACAATAACACAAATAAACAAGTGAGTCAGTTTGTCAGTCTGTGCAAATAGTTAAAATGAGTTATGTATGTCGTGAGTGAATGAGTCAGTGACTGAGCTCGCAATCAAGTCATAGAAAGTGAGTCAGTGGGCGAGCTCGCAATTGAGCCAACGAAGGAAAGGAAGTGAAAATAAAGCCTATTTTATTATTAATTTTATACGCGGAAGTAAAATTTAGTAATCTGTATTCAAAAAGCTATGATTGAAGTAAATATTATATCAGATTTTTCGTTATGGAGGATCATCCATAGTGATACTGAAAGAAAGTGAAGAAGTGTGAATCCGCCATAAGTCTACGTACTTTTATGTCTGAACTACGTTTTTTCAAAATTCGTGTTGGCAACACTGGTGGTGGTTGTCAAAATGTCAACTTGCTGATTCTGTGGATTTGTTGAGTTTTGTTTTGGTGGTTTTGATACGATTTCCTAAAAAGTTATTGTATCGCTTATTAATTTATAATAAGAATAATCACTTTAAAAATGGTATGTGAAAAATGTGAGAAGAAACTAGGAAAAGTAATTACACCAGATCCTTGGAAGAGTGGCGCTAGAAATACTGTTGAATCAGGGGGGCGAAAAGTTGGTGAAAATAAAGCCATCACAGGAAATAAAGCTAGATTTAGCCCATATACGGCAAAGTTTGAGGGATGCAGGTAATCAAAAGATTATCCATAACATTCTCCTCTCGTAAAAACTATAAAAACATAAACTTCTGTATTCCAGTGGTTTTTCTCCTATATAGTGCACATCACATTTAAAGCTATTCAGCCTATTTATAGTCCAGCTTCTGTAGCAAAAACGTATGAACTAACTTATTTGAGCGGCCCCACCCGTTCTCGAGTATTTTTTTCCATAGAAAGAGCCTATTAGCATTATTATTAAGTACATTCAAATTGGTTTTATTGCAAATTAAAATGTTTGCATTAAATATAGACCATTAAAGGATGACGTCACAGAAAAATCATTGAGGGGCATCAGGCATCCCAACACAACACATTCACAGTGTTTACGGTGTAATATTAGGTGGGGCGCCTAAAGAATAGATACCTAATAATAAAAAAAACTGTCAGTGTCGATTTTGTTATTATTTTGTCGTCTGACTTTCTTTTTTTTCTCTTATGGCATAACATCCTACAAGGATGATTTGCGCAATCTGATTGCTTGCCCCCCAAGCAAAAGCAAATCCATAGACAAGACCACGTGACCTTTAATGGTCTATTGTTCTGATATCATTGTCAGAGATCAATCATTTATAAGTATGTATTGAAGAATGTAATTTTAACGTATAGTATTTTAGCGAGTGACAAAAAATTTAACTAAATGTGAGCGACGACAAGCTACTTTTAAGCCAGCGACCACTTATACAGTTTGTGCAACTTCATAACTATTTAGGTAACAGCATTGTGGCAACCATATAAATCAAAAATTTTCAGATATATTTGATATGAGCTGCATTTTATTTCAGATGACATGCTAATTTAAATATAAATTTTGTGATATGTGTTAAGTCATTGGTGGTCAGATAGTACTTTCGATTAAGAGATCACGGGTCTGAACCGGGCTGCCGACTTATTCTATTTTCACG
This sequence comes from Athripsodes cinereus, assembly GCA_947579605.1. Taxonomy (NCBI): domain Eukaryota; kingdom Metazoa; phylum Arthropoda; class Insecta; order Trichoptera; family Leptoceridae; genus Athripsodes; species Athripsodes cinereus. Next base: position 11,412,402 of record OX388322.1, read on the forward strand.
ATACAAGTGTATAGTTTAATTTAAGGATGTATTTAGGTTTATAATTATTACAAGCAATTCATCTTAATCATTAAAAAAACTACACAATTCAAAATAATCAGGAATGGTTTTGAATTAAGTATTTTTCGTCACTCATTTAATATATTCTGTCACTCACTTAGTATAACTTTGGTTCATTATTAGTCGGCAACTCAGTTTTTTGTCTTACAAATAGTATTAGAGTCTGTTCATTGTTTGTCAACCATTTGTTTTTGGGGTCGCCATTTAAACATTTCGCATTTTTAATCATCTGATAATATAATATATTACATTAGAGATTACATTTTAAAATTATTACTAAAATACTTGCTTTTTTATTTCTAGGATATGCAGAACAAAAGTGCATCAAGTAGGATCCCATTACTGCCAAACATGTGCTTACAAGAAGGGAATATGTGCTATGTGTGGAAAGAAAATGATAGACACCAAAAACTATAGACAGAGTTCAACGTGAAACACTGACACATGTCAGTGAGCATATTAATTAAAATCAATGTACATAAATATGAGAATGCTGTCATATTCAACAATGTGGTACAAATTTAATGTTCTAGTTTAAGGAATATTTGGGTATAAGAGAGATTTCTCTGTTATTAGAGACACAAACAGTTTACATAGTAAGTGTTAGCAATATGAACTTAATAATAATATTGAGTAATAAGTAAAATAATAATAATATAATGAAGTATGATAATAATGAAGCAACTGTTCGCAATATAAACTTAATGATAGCATGAATTTTATATTTTAATTCATAAGTATAATAACAATAATGAAGTATGAATCCATTTGTAAACAACCAAAAGATTGAAAAATTGTTGTTCAACGTTTTTTTATACATACTTTGCTTGTTAATATCCTGATATGTTGAGATTTTCAAATATGTATTATTATTTTTTACTCTCTGGATTTTTTTTTGGCGGCCATTTTTGTATCGTGCTGCAGGTGATTTTTAATGAAAATAGATCTTTAGAAAAACTATTGTATCTTTTTTGTTTGTTAATTAAAAGAGATAATTAAAAAGTGTATTTTACTGTCACTGAGATATCACAATAGTCTATTAATAATAAAAGAGTGTTGAATATCCAAGGTGCGGGAACAGACTAAAGTCTCAAAGTATGTGCGTGCCAACATTTACATAATATTATACAAAAATGTGCCAGACATTGGTGTATACATTAATGTTGTTGTGATATTTAACAATTTTTAAGAAATATATTTTCTTACTTCCTAAAAGAATATTTTTTTATCAGATGTCCTCTCGCCCGACAAATCCTTTAATTCATATTGCCGCCATTCAATATTGGCCCTACCATTGTTAGTATGTGAATTGTGTATTGAAACCTCCGCGTACTCATAACCCGATAGTACTAATCAGAGATGTGCAAAATACTTCCAAAAAAGTATTTAAATACAAAATACAAATACTTTTGAATTTTTGTATTTCAAATACAAAATACTAAATACTTTTTCAAAATGGTATTTAAATACAAAATACAAAATACGTATTTTCAAAATACTTTTTTAAAATACCTTTTTAAAATACTTTTTACAAATAGTCGAACAAGGTGTAAGACAAAAGTATTTAATATTTAAACCATTGATGAATGAAAAAGAAATTAAAAACTGGACAAAAGTATACATAAGTGGAGAAAGGGTTGACATGATTAGAAACAGTTGCCTTGTCGCTACCATCTATATGCGGACGATTTGCAAATCTATACACATGCTAAACTTCACAATATCTCCTCTGCCATTTATTCTACCAATGAGTGTTTGCAACAGATCTCAAACTGGGCTAGTGCTCATGGATTACTCCTCAATGCCTCAAAAACCCAGACAATATTCATTGGTAGCCTTCACTCTATATCCAGGTTGAAAAATATGAATTTACCTCCCACTACTATGAATTCAGTAGCAATACCCTCTTCGGCGACAGTAAAGAATTTGGGCATAATCATGGACCAGAGACTCTCTTGGCAGCATCAATTTAACACTCTAAAGAAAAAGTTTTTTTACAAGTTCCACACTCTTAAGATGCTGCAAAAATTCTTGCCCACTAAAGTAAAAATTTTATTGGTCCAATCCTTGCTGTTGCCCATTATCGACTATGCTGATATCGTGTATGTGGACATGAATCAGGATCTAATTGACAAACTTGATCCACTTCAGAATGTTGGCATAAGGTTTATTTTTAATCTAAAAATAAAACTGACCACATTTCTGAATATCGTAATACCCTGAAATGGCTTTCTGTACGACAAAGACGTGAGCTCCATCTACTCACATTTGTCCACAATGCTCTGTACGCAGGATCAACCCCGTACTATATTAAGGAGGCTTTTGAATACTTGGCGAGTCACGGTTTACCTCTGAGGTAGCATAACCAGCGCATCCTGTCAATCCCGGCTCATGGTACAACTTTCATCTCAAAATCTTTTGCAGTTCAGGGTGATCGTTGCTGGAATAATCTCCCTTCAAAATTTAGGCTGACTCAAAGTCTGACGTCTTTCAAGCGAGCCGTTAAGGAGAAAATGATTTCCACAAATACAAACACAGCCTCTAAAACCTGAAACCCATGACTCCTAACCGCCCCTCCTTTTTCCCCCCTTTTCCTTTCCATGTATGTATGTTTGTATCTTTTTTTTTGCACTCTCTCCCTTTTTATATATATGTGTGTGTATGTATGTATGTTTTGTATATATGTTCACTTTGTGAATGTATTTTTTTTCTCTTTTATTTCCAAAATCCTTTAGATCATTGATTTTATTTTTATCGTATGTTTTCTTTTTTCTTTTTAAGTTAATACTTTTGGGTTAGTTGGAAGAGATCGCGCCTTTGCGATAAACTCGCCCTCTGTATATTGATTGTATTTAATTTGAATGTATACCTTTTATGTAATTGTTTTTTATCAATGTATAGTAAAGAATGAATAAATAAATAAATAAATTAGATATAGCATTGCTTGCAGACAATTGATGAATACCATTGATGAATGAAAAACTGGACAAGAGTATACATAAATGGAGAAAGGGTTGTCATGATTTGATATATCATTGCTTGCAGACAATGAGGATGAGCCTTAGGAAGAACTGTCAAAATAGAAAAAAAATATAATTAAGTCATGACAAAATGTACCGTTGTTAGAAGAGATAAGCCGAAAATTGTCATAAATGGATTGAGTATCATCAAGCAGGTAAGAGAATTCCTGACTTGGGCTGCAAAATAAATCAGAATGGATAATCCAAATCTGAAATCGTATGGACTACTGTAACATCATATTATAACAAGGACTGCTCCAAACTCTTCCTTATCGTCTTCAGATGGTTTTTAATGTTGCCTCTGGATCATTTACAGAGAGAATAAGAGCTGCCACATAACTTCACTACTAAGAAGTCTACACCAACTGTGAGTCCTAGAGATAGTGGTATTTAAACTGTGTCTCACTGTCCACAAGGCAGCACACCACCCACTGAGCTGTTCCGCTGACGAAAATGTGTGGCGAAGGCTGTGATCAGCTTCTTAAACTCGTTGAACTCAAAAGGGCAAATACCTCTAAATTTGCAGAAAGAAGAAACAGAGTCGCAGCGTCATCTGCCTGGAACAGATTGCCTCCAGACAAAATTAAAAATGCTACCATTCAGGAGAAATCACAGCGCCCTTGAGATGGCCATGAAACATTAAACGGCGTCATGTATAATTTGTTCAATCATCATTATTATGTGTGTATATCTCTAATGGAAACGTTGTATTTGTAATTCAACAAATTGGCAAAAAAAGCTTGCGTACGCGCATATCAATTAATGGTAGAATTTTGTTTCAAACAATAAAAAGGTATTTTGTAAAAGTATTTTGTGTAAAATACAAAATACTCAAAAAAAGTATTTCAAATAAAATACAAAATACTTTTTACAAAAAGGTATTTGAAATACAAAATACAAATACGTATTTTGTATTTTGTATTTGTATTTTAAATACTTTTATTTCAAATACGTCACATCTCTGGTACTAATTCAGCGATGAAGTTTGCCACCCATCCTGAATGTCTTGATTTTATATTGGCACGAAGAGGAAAGTTTGCATGTTTCTTACATGCAGCTGATCTGCTGGCTACCCCACTTGTGGGATATGCCGTGATGGTATAGTAGTAGTAGTAAATGTAAAATGTACCAGTTCCGACTGAATCCTAATATTATTAACAAATAGATCAATTTGAGGTGCCTGACTGTATCATTTGATATGTTTATTTTAAGGATGAGATGTGTTTCCTGTCTTGAATTTGAGGTGCCTGACTGTATAATTTGATATGTTTATTTTAGGGATGAGATGTGTTTCCTGTCTTGAATTTGAGGTGCCTGACTGTATCATTTGATATGTTTATTTTAGGGATGAGATGTGTTTCCTGTCTTGAATTTGAGGTGCCTGACTGTATCATTTGATATGTTTATTTTAGGGATGAGATGTGTTTCCTGTCTTGAATTTGAGGTGCCTGACTGTATCATTTGATATGTTTATTTTAGGGATGAGATGTGTTTCCTGTCTTGAATCTCTTATTTTTTTTATAATAAGGAAAGCCCAACATGCGTGTTCATTGTGAGTGGTTACCCCATTAGAATTTTATTGCGGAAAATGGCATAATTCATATTTCTTATTCATAGAAACATTTATTATACATATTTGATAATTTACATAATTATATTGTAATTTACAATGTGTTACTGTTACTGCCATACTGCATTGGCGCTAACTACAGATACATTAGAAAAATATAATAACACATTGAAATATTAAAACAACAACACTACAGCCACAAAGAAAGCATTCCCGTGCTTGACAACATCTATGTGAATTATGTACTACTTACCCCAACCCTAAATCCAATTAAAACATAAGATGTGTACAGCTGTCAAATCTTAAAAATTCTCAATTTCTCGAATAAAGGTTCTATTGTTCATAGAAAAGGCGTGTCCGTGAATTACTCTTGTAACTGCCTTTTGAGCAATAAAAGTATGATTTAAGTAGACTTCGGATGCTGCACCCTAACACTTTATGCCATATGTCAATGGTAACTGGCACAGTGCATCATACATCCTAATCAATTTACATTTAGTCAGTAAATTATGATTCACAAGAATCTGAAGTTGTATCACATGAGCAGATGCCGATTTTTATCATCATGGGGCTGGCCTCTCCTTTTTAATGAAAAGGTTATATCCTTTGTCCTTCCAAAAAAATAAAAAATACTGCATATTTATTTGTTTGAAGTATAATAATTATAAAAAAAAGATATAATATTGTCAAAATATTTTATTTAATCCATTAATACATCATATTAAGGCACCACAAAGACTTTATTCTTAACAACTAGAGCGAAATTATTTTTTAAATCAATAAAACATATTCTCTGTAAGTAATATATATATATATGTATAATAATTATAATACAAAACTATAAAAAAATAATATATTACTAACAACGTAACAAATATAATATTATACGATTATATAACATTCAAATTAATATCATTTATATATACGTATATACGTAACTATCTTCATAAATTCACAGGTAATTGTGCAAATAAATTCAACATTTGTGCTCTAAAAGGAAGAAATTCATTTAATATGAGCTACTTCAGAAGATAAACATTATATTATAATAAACATATGTTATACATTGCCCACTTATAAACCTGGTTCCTAATTATAGTAAGTTTATTGCATATTTAAAAAGTATTTATCTTTTTCGTTTAGTATTGCATATTGTTTAAATATGAAGAAACCTTAATTATAACTAAATACAATCCCTTCACATGTATATTCACATTTTATTGCCATTTGAAAATGTTGCTGCGATCACATAAATGATTTTACTAGTAGACTAGTCATGCAGATACATTAATAAAATAAATATAAAAAGATAAAGAAGATTGCAATAGGAATACACATTTTGATAAAAATATGAAATGAATACTCTAATTAAATGGATAGTATTTATATGAGTGACAGAAAATTCAAATTTTAGGTTGCAATAAATACAGAAATGAGCATTTATGGAATTACTGATTAAAGGTGAGCGACGACACAATATTAAAATGAGTGACCACTACAATACATTTTGTGTGAACATATAACTACTTAGGTGACAATATTATAACAAACAAATAAATCAAAAATTGTCAGACAATATATTTGAAAGGAGCTGCATTTTATGGTGTGTTTATGAAACCAAAAAATATTGTGAAAACAAAGGTGGTTGACAGCCAGATGGTAGGTATTTTCGATTAGATCACAGGTTTGAACCCCGCTGCCAACTTATTCCATCTTCGCGATACAAGTGAATAGTTTAATGTGAGAATGTATTTAGGTTTATTATAACAAGCAATTCCTCTTCAGAAGAAGATTAAAAAGAGCGTATAAATACCTACTCACAATTTAAAATAAATAACATTTAAGATTTTAAGAATATTTTTTTGCCTTCATCTGTAATTTATTCAATATAGGTATTTAGTCCCTCAGTTAGAATTTTTCGTGGCTCATTTAGTTTTTTCAGGTGCTCACTTAGTATAATGAGGGGCCATTTTTTAAGCTCGGTTATGAATTATTTGTCACTCGATATTAGTCGCCCATTTAGTTATTTGTTGCACAAATAGTATTAGAGCTATTTCAAATTTAGTTGACAATTTGTGTTTTTTGTTGCCCGTTGTTTCCCTAACTAAATTGATCCCATCAGACCTTGCTTAGTATCTTTTATATTCTTTAATGCATGCATCATTCACATTTTACCTTGTTACAATTATTTTTGTCTTACAGTTCGTAATTATAATTTGATATGGATAAAGTACCTACTTATGCATATATACATACAAATATTTTGTGTTGTTTTTTAATACACAAAATTTATCGATAGAACATAAAGATTCATAATAAATTTTCAGTATCTCTTACTGAGAAATATACATCAAAATAATTTAATAATATTTGTCCTCACTCCATACATATAAACAATCATAATAATCCATAGGCTTACACAGATATACAAATTGATTAAAATACTAGAATAATAGATGTGTAATATATTCACATAAAATAATTTGTTATAATAATACTTGACTGGAGTCTAATACCTAATTATAATACCTTAAATACATAATAATCACATCTACATTCTTACAATACATCATTATACACATAACAATATAAATTCTACTTTTTGTTTGTTCCTGCACTGCACTTTTACATTTCTCAGTAATGTAATCATCAATATAATTATTGTTATTCAAAGACAATTACTGTAGTAATAAAGAATGTGATGATTCCGTGACAACATACATAAGAATACAATAATATGAGCAAACATTGCTGTTATTTGTGATATTAACAAAAAAAAAGAAACAATTAACAAATCCAAATGTATTTCAATTTGCTTGAGGTAATATCATATCAATAATTAAATAATCCAAGAGATTATTGCTGCTTAATGCTAACTAAGTACATAAATAAAGAGCCGCTATACACATACAGAACATTGCAGTATTTTCGTTGTATTATTACACTTTGTCAATAAGATTAAAAAAACATTCAAAGTCAAAAATAACATTAATTATAAGTAAATATTTCACAAAATATGACATTTTTCCATATAAATTTACATACCTAAGTAAAAAATAAATCAATTTAATTTAATATAAAAAATAATAATGGTACATAATTTATTATGTAAACAAACTGGTATGGATGAAGATTGATCCTTGTATATGTATGTATCTACATATTTCACTATAAGTCTCACTTTCCACTGGGGTTCCTAGAACTCTTGATGGATGTCACTGTGATATTTCCAGCTGTTACAGAATGCTTATTGTGTGGTGATGTCCTCTTTTCGGAAGTATTCTCCTGGGTGCCTGCCTTAGGACTGGAGCTGTGTAGGACAGGTATTTTAGAAGGACTTGTCACTGGAGTCTTCTGAGGCAAATTTGTTTTGTCAGGTAATTTAATTGGAATATTACTAGGTTTTGTAGAAACTAATGGTTTTGGACTGGTTAAACTCTCTGTACTTCCTTTTTCAAAATTAGATTTTAATATTTCAATTTGTGATAGTCTTTTTTCTGAGGATGTTAACTTGTTGGGTGTAGTTGCTTGTGGTTCGTACGTTGCTGTTCTAAACTTGATATGTGTATTTCTTGGTAGGTCGAAATCACTATGTCTCTTGGATTTGTCATCAGTAGTTGGTTTATTTTGAACCCCATTTTGAGAGGAAGAGGTACTATCTGTGTAGGACTTCCTTCGTTCAAACTTTTCAGAATCTGATTTTTCTTTTTCAGAGAATTTCCTTTCATTGTTGAGGAAATCTCCCATAAAAGAAACATCAATTGCATTGAATATATGTGCATGAGTCTGTGGAGTATGTGTAAGTTTTTCCCTCTTCTCTTCAACAGCGGTTTGCTTCACTAAAATATCTGGCTTGGGTGTGCGAACCTCAATTTCAGTTATGTAGTCTGTAGTTGGAGTTTCAGTGACCGCCATTCTGCTCACAACAGTATTCTCTTCTTTATCATCGATGTCAGTAGTTGAAGACTTGTGGAATATGTTTTCAGAAATTATAGTTGGTGTTACATTTGAATCATTGATTTTTTCAACAATACGATTAATCTCCTCTGTTGTCAATTGCTCTTCTGAGTTTTTTTCACTTTCCACATGAACTTTTCTATCGTGTTCATCCATTTTTATAATTTTCATTGGATGTGTGTTCCCATCTTCTTTAAATTTATATGATGCTTGTGTCATTTTAATCATCTTGTGTGAATCTCCAATATCACCCTTTTCTTCAACTACAACTGCAGTTTCTTTAATTGTTATGCCTGGTGTATTGTCTGGTCTATTTGCCATCATAATACCCGGGTTAGCCTTTAATTTTTCAATAAACAATTTCGCATCTTCTTCTGACATGTTCGCATTTATTGTCATTGTTTGCGAATCTGTGTAAGCTGGATCAGATGAAAGTATTGTAAGGTTTGGATTTTGCTTTTCTATATCTGTTAAAATTTTCATATCTATATTTTGCGCTTCCATTTCTTCTAAGCGCTTGTAATCTGCTTCAGTGGGGTTTTTAATAATACCAAATGTATATTCTTCTACTTCTATGGGTGCTGCAGTAACTGTCACAACTCGTGTAACGGTTTCTTCCACATTTTGTGTAATTATTTTGTTACCCATATCATCTTCAGACACATTTACAGTTACAGTCTTTTGACTTGGTATATCCAATGTTTTAGTATCTATCAGGTACTGAGGTTTACCAGAAACATTATTTTCAATTAAGTAAGTTTTGGTATTAGTCGAGACAATAGGTAGATTTTCAGAACTCTTAATAAGATTTTCTTTTTCTAATTCAGACATTATTTCATTGTATAATGTTTGCTGACTTTCATTATCACAAGGAGTTACTTGTGCTTCCATAGATTTGTCAAAATCTGTTTTGATTTCAATTGAATTTTTATAATTGTCTACAACAGTTTGCACCCCAGATGCATCACCTTCAATAGTAATGATTGAAGATGGCTGACTTCCATCAGTAGTGATTGTAACTACATTGTCATTAGAAGAGAAAAAGTTTCTTGCAACAGCTTTTTCTGGAACTACCGCTGGATATTGGGATTTGAAATCAAAGTTGATTTTTGAGGGTTCATTTTTAGTTGTGCTCCCAACTATGTTTATATTGCTCACATAGTCAGCTTCATGCACTGCTGGAACATCATCGCTATTTTGTTTAATTCTAAGGTTCACAATATCAGGTTGATTTAGTAATGTAAATGATGTGGCATTAGCCTTGTTGTCACCTGGTTTTTCATGAAAAATTTGATGATCAACCCCAATGTCATCTGCATGTTCATTTTTTTCTGTGTCAGTCTTTGATATATTTTGTTCAGCAGGTTTGTCAACACCAACATTTAATGTGGGATTCTGGGCTAACAGTTTTTTCATAAGATCTGATTTAGGTCTTTCTAAACTACTGACTAATGTGTGCCTAGATACTTTGATATCATCTGGAATATTTGTATCATAAATCATTGTTAATTTATCTTCAAGTTTTGGGGAGAATCGACTAGATGTTAATGTTGCTGTTTCTGTCTTGTATTTATTTAAATTACTCGAGTCAGAGACGTATGTTCCTATCTCAAAGTTTGGCCTGGAATCAAACTCTGGTGATTTTACCCTTGGTTGTATATCTGGTTTGACTACTGACACTTTGTGATATTCCACTGTATTACCCAGAGGATCTGATGATTGATGTATATTGTCTGATGACGTCACAGATATACCTGTATCATCTAGTCCTTCAGTTTTATTATTGACAAATATTTCAGTTGTCTCTTTAGCTTTTTGTGTTACGGTTTTAATTGGCACCTCTATAATTTCACCTGTTAATTGCTTATTTAATTTAGCAATCTCATCATTCAATTTGTCTGTTTCTTCTTCTAAAGCCATAGTAACAGAAGTGTTGGCGAGAGTTAAATTAGAATTATTCAAATGTTCTTCTGAGTTACCTAATTCAGATGATCCTGAATGACTTGAATCTTTCTTTATCAAGATAGCATCTTCCAGATTACCCCATTCTGAGGCTTTCTTTAATCTATTCCTTTGGAATGTACTGAGACCTTCCATAGAAATGTTGTTGATATTTAAACTTAATCGAGGTTCTTTCAGCTGGCAAAGTATTTGATTGACATTTTCATTAGAATTAGCTGGTAATTCATCACTGTTATCGTGTCTGTAATTTCCATCAAATACTGAATTAGATTTCCTTTTCTTAGGAGTAATGTGTTTTTCATTGGCATTTAGTTTTGCATCTTCAGACGTAATGTCTAAACTTTGAGCTCTTTCTAATGTTCCTGGTGATGGTTTTCTATTATTTTTATCAACTGGTTCTAATCTGGAGAGATCTCCTAAGCTAGCAGCTTTTCTTTCATTGTCATCCAATTCTTCAGTTGGAGTTTCCAATTCATTTGTTGGTGAACTATGAATTGTAATATCACTTGAATTAAGTTCGATTGTTGTGGATGCATTAGCGATTTTATCCAGTTCTTTATTTAAATTTGACGCAAAACTGTCTTGGCTGAGAGATATAACAGAGTGGCCATCCATATTTGAAGAGATGTTAGATTTTGAGTCATCAAAATAATTGTTAAGTGAATCCGAAGCTTCCTTCTTTTGGAATGACTTAATATCATATATTTCAATATCCTCTTGTTCGATTTGTGGTATTGGTATAGGCTTTTGAGCTGGAATATCTGGTCTCATTCTTTTAGTCACCTTTTCTACTTTTGGAGTAGACGTGTTTACTTTGTTAAGAATCATATCATCCGATTTATTAGTCGGTGTGCTGGTTACTTTTTGAATATTAGAAATGCTGTGATCATTGAAATTATCTGTGAAATTCATATTTTTAGTATTTGTAATATTAATGATAGTTTCTTGTGTCATATTCATGTTATTCTCGTTGTCACTAGAAACATCATGATCATCTCTAGATTTGAGTTGCAGTGCTTCAGGCGGCGATGGAGCCTTTCCTTTTGATTTTTTGTTGTTTTTGCTTGTTTCCTTTTCATTTTTTATCTCAAATTTTACAGGTTCCTTTTTACTTATGTCAGCACTATTTCTATCCATGGATAATTCTGAAGACGATTTTCTATTATTTCTAGCATACATTGCCGCTTCCATCATATGCTTAGGTATTTCCTGTGGTATGCCCTGGGCATCACGTTTAATACCACTAGAATTCAAATCATCCGATCTATTGAATGACATATTTTCATATTCTGCAGATTTATCTGGGCTTGGTACATCCATTTTTATTTCTATGTGTGCTGGACTAGTTTGAACATTATTTTGAGGTAAAGTTCTTGCATTTGGTATCGGGGCCAATGGTTTTTCTCTTCTTTTAGCAACAACTGGAGCGGCTGATTTTGTTTTAGGTGTTTCATCTGAATCTTTATTATTAGTGAAATTCTTGTCAACTTCGTCTATACTACGAATTTCTGCCACAATGTTACCATTTTCTGAGCCAATTATCCCACCATCGTACTTGGAGCTCCTATTATTAATTATTGTTCCATCATCTGGTACATTTGGTGGCAAAACTCTTATACCGAATTTCATTCCTTTCTTACCTTCCGGTTCCTTCTTTTGAGTTTCAACTTTCTCTACCTTTGCACTGTATTTATCTCCTCCATCTCTTATAATTACAACGTCTGGTGGAGTGGAAACTTGGCCAACGTTTCCAATTGTGATTTCAGTAGAATTCCTTTGTTTATTATTTCTTTCTGGTTTTAAAACATGTACATCGTGTGGTTTCATTTTCTCAAATTTGGGGCTTAATTCCATATGCTTATTCTTTGCGTTTTTTTCGTTTTCTCTTTCTAGTGTGGTCATGTGATGGGCATCCTTTTTATCTTTATGTCCATGTTGTTTCATTCTTTCCAATGAGGAAGTGTGGATTTTTTCTGAAATGATTTTCTTGATGGCGCTACTAGCTGATGTGTTTTTATGTTCCAGGGTAGAGTTTGGAGACTTTTGAGATTTTGGACTGTGATGATTTCTTGTTACTTTTTCCAGCTAAAATAAAAATATTAATTAATATTAACAGATGAGTATAATTTCAAATTTGACTTCAAGATATTTGATAAAAAAAATAACTTACATAGGAGGCATCTGCATGAGAGGCAACCCTCCTTAGTTTAGGATGAGCCAGGATATGTCTCACTTGATCTGAATCCTTACTGGGCATCGTACCATCACAACTTTCTACTTCCAGCCTCAGTTCATAAGGACTGGCATAAGATAGGATAGCTACAGCATCTTCATAAACCATGTGACGGAATGATATGGTAATACTGTTAATTCTATCACCTGAAAATATCATAATATTTATATTGGTTATACATTTGCCTGGATCATTTAAAAAAAATCTACTTTCATATGGTGTATAGCACTAAAAAGGTGTCAAATGGTCTTTAAATTATATGTGCAATACATCATTTTCAAATCTAATAACTCTCTCTGACTCCAGAGTGAAGTTTTGATAATGCCCGAATTTCGAGGTCACACATTTGTTTAAATATTATTTTTTACATAAAACTGGTGCAGAATGAAATCTTTTTATAGAGTTGACAAAGAACTTAAGTATTATACAAGCATTTTACAGGCACAGAAAGCATAACCCACATGTTTAGTATAATTTGCAGTTAGTTCGCTAGCTACCCCACTTAAGGGGTATGTCGCGATGGTAGGTACCTATAGTATATTTATTTATTTATTTATTTTCTCGAAGGGAACAAACAGTCAACACAACAAGTATTACAACAATCAAAATTAAATGCAATATAGACCACAAGAGTCCCCCTATTTTACCACAGTTTAAAAAATTCAAAGCAACTAAGACAAACACACAAAACCAACAACAAAAACAAAGAAATATAATAGTACGATAGGATAAGATAAGATAAGAGAAAAGTTAAATAGAATGATCAATCATATTATAATACAATTGATAAAATAAAACACATCAATGAACAGTAAAACCATCAATTCAAGCAATGTATAAAATGGTGAGTATAATTTTTTTATAATAAAATAATAGTTAAAAAAATATTAATGAAATAATAAGATTTAAAAATATAATAATATAACAATAAATAATAAATTAATAAATAATGAAATCAATAAGTCAGTAATTCAAATTAAATATAATATAATAATAATTTAAAAAAAATACATAAAGTAAAAAATAAAATTAAATTAAAAATAATGAATATAATAATGAGATAACGGCAGATAACCAATTATATACAAGCATTTTAATATAGTATACAAGCATTTTCCAGAATGTATTTTTTTCTCAAAATACCGATTCATTCGAGCCAATCACCAGAGCAGGGTTACTCTTGACACAATCTAAATACGATCTTCTTGATCATACAACGCGCAAAGTGACTATAGTCAAAAATACATCTACTCTACCTCTACCGCGAGATTGGTATGCGTGTATTTTTGACTATTATCCCTTCATGCGTAATAGGATAGTAAAATCAATATAAGATTAAGATCGTATTTAGATTGTGTAAAGCATGGGTGGCTAACCTTTTTGGCAGCCGGGCCAAATTTCAGAATGAAATTTCCTACCGGGCCGCACAACAATATACCTACTCCTTATATGGAAAATTTGATAATTTTACTTCGCCTAAAAATTTGTACCCCCCCCTTCCGTCGTCAAATTTTCAAAATGGTATAGCAGTTTGAAATGTTTCAAAACTCCAAGAATATTTTCGAAAAATACCTCTATCAAAAAAGTAACAGGTACTTGTACCGACTATTATTAGAAAAAGTGTGCATATGCTTCGCGGGCCACACGTAGACACCCAACGGGCCGCATGTGGCCCGCGGGCCGCGGGTTGGCCACCCTTGGTGTAAAGAGTAATCTTGCTGGAGGCAGCGGACTATATCCTATCATAATCGAATTATACGTCATTTGGCACCTTTCCCAAAGAAAGCTTTAATTTTCTCCATGTATTCGTTATCCAGAATATACCTACATTTACCTACATATTACAAAAATGATAGTTTTTTTATTGTTCTGAGTTGGCAAGAATTAATTCTTATAAAAATGTACATACTACATAGGTACCTATATCTGCAGGGTTACTCTTGACAAAACTAAACAATCTAGTCTTGATCTTGATCATACGACGCACGAAGGGACTATGGTCAAAAACAACGCGCTACCGCTAACGCGCGATCGGTTTGCGTGTATTTTTGGCCAATAGTCACTTCGTGCATCGTATGATCAAGATCAAGACTAGATTAAGATCGTATTTAGATTGTGTCAAGAGTAGCCCTGCTGTAGTTACACATTAAGGGTTGCACCCTCCCTCACCCATGAATGTTACAGGAATGGCAGTTCCTATGTCATCCATACTCTTCAAGCAAATTCTTTCTAAGGAAGGGCTCAAGGTTCGCCTGAAGGACTCCCCCTGACAAAACCCTTCCTGAAATTAAATACAACCGTTAATGTCCACCGACTCTCTATTTTACAATATGACTTAGAATTAGCTTACAGTTACGTATTATCTACGTACTAGTTGTTTGCTTAGTTAGCTACCTGGATGAATTCTGCCGCTCTCGGCTGCGGGTCCTCCTCTGAGAACACTGCTGACATGGATGCCATCTCTCATTCCTCCGCTGACTTCAAATCCAAGACCTGTGAAGTCTCTGGACCACAAAGGAACCATTGAACGGCCGCGTGTGTTCTGAAAAGATAAAAAATGTTTTATATGTTACTTCATCATGAATATGGAATATTCGAATCAGAACATCCTCACAGTGAAAAATCGCATTTAGGACTGGCGGCTTATTTATTTAATTTAATACAAATCAAACGAATAAGCATGCCGCCGACGCACCCGGCAGAGATCTGCAATTTCCGTGATACAGGAGAGACAATGGTCCTGGCTGGGTCATGTTCTGAGAATGCCCAATGATAGTTGACCAAAACGAGCACTGTTTTTCCGTCCGCAAGGGTTCCATCGACTCAGGCGTCCCTCTTTCATAATACACCATTCCTATGACAACGACATCAGAGAGCAGGGAATGTCGTGAGAAGATGTGACGCAATTGGCACAAAGTAGCTCTAATGGAGGAGGCTGGTTTCTGCCCTGTGCTCCCGAGAGGAGCGTTGAGAGCGATGATGATGATGACTTGTGTATAATAATAACTTTTGAATTTTTTCCTATGCCACCTCTAAATTCTTAGGATATGATATTTTAAAGAATAAAAAACAATTGTCAAGTTAAAATATTGTAGGTAAATGTGAGAGTTGTCAGGAAGGTAATAGGTACTGTTACGTAGGTAATGTAATAAATAAGTGACATATTAATATGTTTATTGTATGAATGATAATATGGTACTGACTGCGACAATATGCAGACAACCAGAGAGCAAGTAAGTTATAATTATTTATGCATACAGCACTTAGTATTAATTCTTAGTCGAATGTGAAGGAGTGGTACTAGACAATGACAATCACCTTAGATGAAATTATATATAGTGGAAGAAAAAAATTATACCTATTTAAATTTCATTATGGAACCTAAACACCGACACAGTAAATACATAAGTACATAACCTTAGATACATATTAAATATTAATATATTCATACATACCTATATATCTACTAGGTGCAATCTGAGGTATTGTATATTTAATTAGGAACCTACTCAAATGTGGATTATTTACATAAACAAAAACATTCTATGTACCTATACCTTGACGCTGTATCCTAGGCGTTTGTTGGGAGATAATAATAAATATCCTGTACACTGAGAAAAATACTAACGAAATTTCACAGCGAATCATTGGTACGTATTATCAGATTAGGACCAGAGATTGTACGAACGATTCATTAGTACGAATCTATAAAATTAACTTTTCGCAAACAAATCGTTGGTAAATTTACCAATTTTGATTCGCTGTGAAATTTCGTTAGTATTTTTCTCAGTGTATCTAGGTATGTAGTATTAAGATTTGTTTTAAACGTCGCGTCGATCTACATACAAATATGTATCTACCTATGTATTCGTAACATTTTTCTATAACAGACTAGTGTATTAGTGGACGAGTGTTTAAAGAAAGTTGTTTATGATTTACCTGATAAACGCGAAACTTTATTGCACTCGTAGAATATGAACCAAAATATTTGACTCACACATTCTGATCAAAGAAATCGTAGGTACCTAGTACCTACTTACTGCATTTTTTATTCGGAAAATAGGTTCTTGAAAAGGTTGAATCTCACAACGGGCTATCTACTTCTATGAGAAATCACTTAAAAATGCGAATAAGTTTGAATGCCGTATTTTATTTTGCGATTTGAAGTTATTTGGTAAAATAAAATGCAATTATTTATCAATAATATTATGATTTAAAGGGTTATGATTATTAGAACAGAATTTATAGACAAAATATCGTTGAGTTGCATATTCAATTGGTTTGCCCACAGTAACGTGCGTTCATGGCATAATCAGGTATAACACATACAGATATTTTTTTACATACAGATATCTTTGTATTTATTATATTAAATTAATATATAAGAGGTGGTGCATTGTTATTGGCGAGCTGAAAAGCCAACGGAACATTATAGACTGTTGAGACGCGATGCTGATAAAGTAAGCAGCCAGTCACTTTTTTTTAAATTTAGTTTTGTACACACCCTTTGGATTTCAAATGTACACAACAATCTCACCATGTAATAAATTTCATTTTTTAAAGTAAAGAAGAGAAACTAGTCCGTTGATAGTCCATATACTTTTAGCTCGTTGACTCGTTAAACGATTTACTGATAAAAACCGCCGAGAAGAGTCGGTTGTTACAGATTTAATATCGAATCTCCTCTGTGCGAAGTTTAATTCATATTCAGTAACCTTCAAATGAAAGATTTAACATATTTAATGTAAATATTAGTAATGCATGTTCATTCTAATACTAGTAGGTGCAATAAACTGTATATTTATGTACATTCAAAAGTATGTATGTATATAAGTAGTAGACATAAACATACGTATGTATCGCCTATACTTGTAGGCATCTTCAGGGAAACTTCAGTTTCCCTGAAGATGCCTACAAGTATAGTCGTACGTATGTATATAAGTAGTAGACATAAACATACGTATGTATCGCCTATACTTGTAGGCATCTTCAGGGAAACTTCAGTTTCCCTGAAGATGCCTACAAGTATAGTCGTACGTATGTATATAAGTAGTAGACATAAACATACGTATGTATCGCCTATACTTGTAGGCATCTTCAGGGAAACTTCAGTTTCCCTGAAGATGCCTACAAGTATAGTCGTACGTATGTATATAAGTAGTAGACATAAACATACGTATGTATCGCCTATACTTGTAGGCATCTTCAGGGAAACTTCAGTTTCCCTGAAGATGCCTACAAGTATAGTCGTACGTATGTATATAAGTAGTAGACATAAACATACGTATGTATCGCCTATACTTGTAGGCATCTTCAGGGAAACTTCAGTTTCCCTGAAGATGCCTACAAGTATAGTCGTACGTATGTATATAAGTAGTAGACATAAACAGTACGCGTGCTTCGAACCATCGTTTAACATTTTGATTAGACTTTGTTGTATCAATTTAATTTCTATGTGATATCAATCATTCATCGAAATTACCTGCAGACTTTATACGTACTTACGAGTTGGTAGTAATCTATTTTATTCTTGACTAAAACCGAATATTGAACGAACGAAAAAGAACACCATGCAATAAATATTCAAGATGATTTTAATTCGATAAAGTAAAGAATGTTAAATAATATGTAACGATAGACTATTTTTATGAATACTTGAGCTCCTTCCAAAAATTGTATGTAGAAAAGAGGGGCAATCTCATTATTTTCCGAAACATCAGAGGTTACAAAATAATGAGCAAACAACAAATAAAAAAGTAAGTCAAATAAAAATTATTTCACCTCAAGGTATGTGTCATCCTTGAATTGACCCGGCCTGTTAGGAGTAAGAACTGGATTGGGTCCCAAAGATGTTGGATGATGAGCAGAATTGGCTGTAGAGTTGTCCTTGCCGTCTGTCTTTGTAAGAGCTGGAGGGACCTGAGAACGGAGCCACCCCCCTCCTCCGTCTGTCTTGAAGCCAGGATTGTCAAAAGCAAATTCATCTTTGACATTCTCAGGGTCGTTCACCAATACCAGATTCTTATCTGAAATAGAAATTAAAAAAAAAAAATTAAATTAAGGTATATGCATTTATTAAAGAAATCTACTTAATAATACAATTGTTTTGTACCTAGATGATTTTATAAAATATCAACTGCAATATCTCATACTTCTGATATAAGCAAATACAATCCATAAAATGTATATAGGTAAGATGCAAATGTAGATGTGGTTGTTTTTCAGTGGCGAAAAGAAAAGAAATAACAAAGCTCATGCTTATGATTTGATTACATTGTGCATTAAGACCGCATACCTATCTATCTACATATATTATAAAATACAACTGTCTATGCATGTATAATATTAAGTTCACCAGTCAGTTGGCTGTAAAATGTAGAGAAATTGTTTTGCGACATTAAGAATTAGGTTCGTTGCCATATATGGTACAGTCGCTCGCAGACATACGGTATCGAGAACGGGACGCCGAGTAGCTCTACAACTACAACCTATTGAAGTTACCTGGTGATGAAGTTTCGTGTCTCTTTTGAGTCAATGGGTCACCAAACCGGGCGCCATGCCCCAATGTTGAATTAATATCAACGCATTGCGAATGCGCATTGTAGGAAAGTCGATGTACCAGTACCTTGAGACAGTCACTTTATAAATTATGGATATTGCAGATTGGTGACAAAGATAACGTGCAATAACTTTTTAGGCTTTCAATGAATATGGTCAGTAATGTATTGTATAGTGTACACCAGCAGTGTTACTCTGGATACTCGATCCCAATCACAAAATCGTAAAATTTCAAAATGGTACTCTTGAAATTCGACGCTAGCGCCGGATCGTATTGGAATCGAGTGTTGATTTGAAGAAGATGTGAAATCGTGTAAAATTTGAAAATTGGTACTCTTGACGTCGTTTTGACAGTAACTCGATTTCGTGGGATTGTGTTGAAATCGACTAACTGTCATTACATACACGATCGCAAGATAGTAACTATTTTGGAATCGAGAAGAAGTAATTTATTAAATTACTTTAAAAAATGGCTCGTTTGGCATTATTTTTTTATAAATTTGGAAAACCGGCATCAAGTTAATATTCGTCAGCGAAAGAATTTGCGTAGAATAGCAAGATATTCGCAAAATGTGTCTAGCATGAGTGGTGGGGAATTTGTAGTAAATCATAGAATATCAAAAGAAATGTTTCAGGAGTTGTGTTTCAGAATATCAAAAAATATGTTTCAAGAGTAAATTATTTAGAATTCTTTGTAAGTTGTTTATGCAGCTCATGACTTACATAGGTATACAAGCCAGACATGCATGGAAGCTGTGGAATTCACATCATAGACGAATTGAAAGTACACGTTTCATGTATTCATCATTTGTGACATGTTCATACCATTTTACACCCAAAATCCTCCTAAGACATTAGTTTACAAAACTTAGTATCTATATATTATATGTATATATATTATCTATGTATATATTATAGAATATGTAAACTCTCAAGGTTTGTAAAAATAACAAAATTGTAATTGTGTATTACATAATAATTTTATTGATTATTATACTTGATAAAAAAAATACTATGTACAAAATAAAAACCATTAAGACATCATGCTTAATAAACAAGTATTTTTCTATTCTAAAACTATTTTCTACTGCATATTGTCTTTGCAATCTTCCTCAAGGCTGATGATACTTGAACAGACTCTGTACGAATGGCAGCACTCCTTTCATTTAAAGATTCGGCACACTGCCCCAATTTTTCAGCAGCTATTTTAAACGCAATCACCGCTAAGCACTCTGCTTTCACCCGTTTTTCTTCGATTAATACGAGTTGCTCTCGTTGTTCCAACCCCTGTGTTCTGGCGAGATGAGAATGTCTTGTTTGGTTGCGGAGACTTCTAACAGCTTGTACCTACAAGTGGGCTCCTACCGGCTTGTAGATGTGGGCTCTGCCTGCTTTGAATGCGTGGACTCCGTCCAGGCGCTGATGGAAAGAAAAAATAAATATAACACTAGTTTTTTTTTTTATCAAAAACAACATTTTGAATTTAAAAAAGGACGCTAGGAGATTAATTGCTACAATTAAGATTAGTTAAAATATTAGTGTAACATGCAGTTGACTTGTTTTTTAATTTCAACACTAGTTCTACCTTTATTTACAAATCACCCTCGTGGAGTTCACATATAACTTTGTTTATAAGTTAACAAATTAAAAAAATATACATATAGATTCATTTTTATATTAAAATTAATCAGCAACTAAAATAATACTTACGTTTTTGATAATTATAACCAAATATATTCAAACAAACAACGCAACACTGAAATGCATAAACGTCAGAATTGATATTTGAAATGAATGTTCCATTTACAGAAAAAAAATAATCCTAAAATATTATCGCTACGTCAAATTATTATATTTGTTAAGTAGGACAATTATTAGTAAATGTATTTGACTTTTTTATGTTTCAAAAATAAATATATATACCACTCTCGGATCTCAAGTTTACTTCCTTACAGTTTCTTGTAGTCTACATACAAACGCGACATATAAACAATTATTTATTCCTTATTTGCAGCGAAAATATTTTTGAAATTGCAATAACAAACTCGATACGAACACGATCCCGCGCTTTGGAACGCCAATCTCAATACGATTTCGATCGCGCGGGATTGGGTTCAAGAGTACGGTTTTGAAGTTGAAATTGAGATTGAGATTGGAATCGTGTTGGCATTGGATTAGGATCGAATCGAGTGTCAAGAGTAGCACTGCAGGGCTTCTTAAACTGTGGGTCGCAACCCCCAGGGGGGTCGCGAGACTACTGAAAGGGGGTAAATAGTTTTATGTCATTCTATTTATTGTGTTTTATTACGACCGATATCCCGTCAACGTTTCCAATTATATATATGTGAAATGAATGGGTACGTATTCTTTAATCCTTATTTTATTTACATTGTAAAATAGTGCGATATTACATCTACATCTACGGTTAATATATATTTCATTATATGGAGGAGGGGGTCGTTTAAAATTTCCTAAGCTTGAAGGGGGTCGCTATATAAAAAAGTTTAAGAAGCCCTGGTGTACACCCTAAAAACTACAAACTAAAATAGGAGGAGGAATAATGAAAAGACACATATACCTATCACATAGGTATCACTGGTAGATTGCCAAAATAAAAACAAAATTTCATCACTCTAGAAAAGAAAACGGAATTTTTATGAAAAAAAAATAAAAATCCTGTACTTATTTATTTTAGAATAAATCTAAGAATGTTAAAGATATTATAGATTTTTGATGATCAATTTAACTATTCAACATATACTTCATTAGTTTCTCTTTTTTACATACTTAGTAAAAATAGCATGTTATATTTGTACAATGTATTTGAGGATAACATGGATTTTGCAAATCAACAATATTGTCATTAATTTTTAAGTTTTGTTACGCTTTTGGAAAATTGTTATTTCAAGTAATTATGAGTAATAATCGACGGTTAAATAGTAATTTAGTTGTACTTGGGCAAATTAATTAAATAGATTGTTATTAACAAGTGATTAATAATTCACTTGGATATTGAGGCGAGTGCGTGTATGAAGGAATAATGAGATACAATGTGTAAACAAATATGGTAAACACACTAATTATTATATTATGTGCAATTGTTTTGGATACTAATTTGGATGATATAACAGTTATTAAATTATAAAACAATAGCTCGTGTCAATGATATCATATTTTAATGATGTCCACTATAGTTTGTTATTGAGCCATTCGTCTGTCGTCCATTTTCGCCGATTCGCGGTCAAGGATTGTATGGTAAATCATTTTAGTGTACATAAGTACCTACACCTTGAAATGTGGAATGAATATTTTTTACAAAGGTGGAATAAGTGTGTCACATTATAATAATATACAATTCAATCAATACTATGTCGGTACATAGACTATCATACAATAATACATTCAATTCCTACTTAGTGAGTGTTCTGCAAATATATATAAATCATAGTAAATAATTTCAGTTGTCTGAATATATGTACACTGTATCAATCTATTTACTACATGCAAGTGTAAAGTACCTATAAGTATTATTATTTTATTGTGATAGTAGAAAATAAAAATTATGGAAATGTTCCCTCCATTCTCACACCGTGAAGTCCCCAGAATAGAAAAGGCCCCTCGCTCTTTTCTTCATAAGTTTTCGCATTATATTAAATACCTACATAAGTCAGATATTATCAATGCTTTATAACTAAGATTTTTAAAGTTTTATCGATGAGGAATGGCATTTGTTTTGAATGTTCTAATATTTGAATGATGAGGACAACTTGTAACTATGTTCATATGGAGTGGATTCAATGAATACTTCGTTTCTGTGAGATGTCATGGACAAAGAAAGACAAGTATACTTTACATAAAAAATAATTTTACTTCTAAATAGGCATATTATAAATAGAGCAATTAGTTATTCAGTCTTGTTTGATAATTTCGTAAATCGGACTTATAAAAAAGGAAGGTAATATAATAGTTAAAGAAAACGTCTGAAAAGGAAAATAATGTCAGCTGTACGAATGAAGTAAGAAAATATCTGTAGGTACGTTAGTATGTATGTATCAGTATTAAGAAAACATTATTAATAAATCGTGTAACTTATATCTAAACCGTGAATGATGAGTATAAGTAATGTATGTAGTGCGTGTATATATACTGTATAGGTAGGTATTATGACAATATTATAGAGTTCTAATGAAATGAGTATAGTAGTTTATCTATTGCAGATGTCTGCTACATTTAATTCTACCTTTATGGAAACTTCCTGCACATTACTTTACCAAAAGGTCACATTTCCTTTGAAACCATAACACAATGTAATAATAAGTACCTAGTGTGGCAATACTATGTAGTAAATGTCTTGTCTACTTTCCTTCAGAATACATATACTGGTTTTCTGTTTTCACACTACGCTCAGTTTATAATAATTTCCTACAATCAGTTTCACACCGCATGTTATTGATATTTTAGTTAATATGTTTTACGCAAGTGAAGATTTTGTTTTGTTTGAAATAAAAATATAATTTGTTGTTAATTGGAAACTATACGCAGTTGTTGGTATAGTGGCAACCAAATACAAAGAAGTGTTGGAAGGTATCAATAAAGATCGCTAGAGGGAAGTGGATGCGGCACGCTATATCCAAAGATAGATCCAATATGGATGAAAAAGTATTTGACATAGGGGAAACTAAGGAAAGTTATGAAATTACTGACAGGGCGAATATATATGAGTAACGACATAATAGTAAAGTGAGCGACCACTTATACAGTTTGTGCGACCATAATTTATAACTATTTATGTGAAAGCATTGTGGCGAATGAACAAAATGAAAATTATGTTAGGCAGAATTTTATTAAATAGCAAAAAGACAGAATCACGGGTATAGGAAATATGAACTGTATGTTTATTACTGTGCTATGTATGCTGCTATGGTTTAGAGAGATAGGAAATACTAGTACTATTGAGTTGGAAAATCGCTGAATAATATCACTGATGGTTGAGGAAAATAATCGAAGGCGTGTTGTGCTTACAGCATATTATATTGACATTCGTTTTACCTATTGTATTATTATATAGATAGGTTTATATGGCATGAATTCTTGGCTAATGGTTTGTATGGTGAAGGTAATACAATAACTTTTAATGGCAAATGAAATAGGTTGCACTTGTTGACACCTTTCAGTCTGAAAATCGATTCCAGTGACCCATTTATATAACACCAACAGTTAATAATAAAAAATACTACGAGTTATTGTTAACAAACAAAATTACGATGGAGAAGAAAGTTTTAATTAAAGATGAAATATTATCATCTTCTCATTAACACATTTATTCTGAATGATTTCTCTAAAACCACAAATACAATCAATAATAATATATTTTACATTATACATATCATAATTTATTGATGATATATAATATATATATGAGGTGAAGGTTTTACTCCATTTCACTGCGTACAGTCGGGCAGAGACTTGGCTCTTGCCTTTGCATGTGGGACGAGACACGGCCCGTCACCGGAACATGCAGATTGGATTTGCAGAATAGGTGTTGTGTTTCTGCATCTCCTGCGTAAAATCAAGTGATCTTTCATTAATGGAATGCATGTTGCACATGCATTTCCGATGAAAATTTGATCACACAGTCATTCATAATATATATATATATATACAATTATTCATCTGTTGCAGGCAGTTAACGAAAACAATTATCAGATTTAATTCATAGATTAGAATAGAAAATCAATAAATAAAGGGTTTTTCAACAAGGACTTTGTTTTTTAAAACGAAATAAAACAAAAAAAAATTGATGAAGATGATTAAAATTTTTATTGAATTACAAAGAGAAAAGTTTGGCAATTATGCATGAAAAATGATATCTGACAAATGTCCACCACGAGCACGCTGACAGATGTCGATTCTTTCATCAAAGTTTTTAATCACTTTTTGGCAAAATGGCGGGACTATTTCGCTAATCACATCACGGATTTTGAGTTTTAAGGCTGCAATCGATTCGATTGGCTCCGTATAGACTCTGTCCTTAACATAGCCCCACAAAAAATAATCCAGTGGCGTTAAATCACACGATCTGGCTGGCCACTTAACAGCTGAGTTTCGTGAAATCATGCGATCGGGAAATTTGGTTTGCAATAAATTGATCGTTTCATTGGCTGTGTGACATGTGGCACCGTCCTGTTGAAACCACATGTCAGTGATATCCACGTCATCAATAATAGGCCAAAATTGAGTTGTCAACATCTTGCGATAGCGTGATCCATTGACCGTTACCGCATTTCCAGTCTCATCTTCGAAAAAAAACGGCCCAATCACGCCTCCAGACCACATAGCGCACCATACAGTGACACGCTGAGCATGCAACGGCTTCTCAATAATTGCTCTAGGATTTTCAGAAGCCCAAATGCGGCAATTTTGCTTGTTGACGTACCCTGACAAGTGAAAATGGGCTTCGTCTGAAAAAATGATTTTTTCAGAAAAACCAGCGGGTTGTTCCTGAATGAATTGAGCGAATCTACGGCGATTTGAATGGTCGTTCGGCTTCAATTCCTGCACCAGTTGAACCTTGTAAGGCTTCAAAGCCAAATCCTTACGCAAAATTCGCCATGTGGTGGTTTTGGATAACCCCAATTGTCGAGAACGTCGAGGAATTGACAAATTTGGATCTGCTTCAACACTGTGGCTCACGGCTGCGATGTTTTCAGTTGAACGAGCCGGTCGTACACGCGTTGGTGTTAACACATTTTGTATCGAGCCTGTCGACTCAAATTTAGCGACCAAATTCTTAATAGCGGTCTCAGAAGGACGATTATGTTGTCCGAAAATATCACGAATTTGACGAAATGTCACTTTAGCAGAACCACCATTTTCATAATGGATTTTAATTATTTTAATGCGATTTTCAAGCGAAATTGAATTCATTGCAACAATTGCCAATGCATCCACTACGAATACGTCAAAAAATTAAATGTCAAAACTATCATGTTGCTGGTGTTGCCACAATTAAAAAACAAAGTTCTTGTTGAACAACCCTATATTTTCGTCACTAATAAACTATGAATAAGATGTATGTCATACATATAGACCGGGCTCCAGAGGGAGTTGAGTGTGCAAAATATGAGGACCGAGTTCCATAAATGCAGTTTGGTGGAGAATAGCTCAGATAATAATAATATGGATCTTGCCGGATCATTTTATGGTCCAATTTTTTTTAGCCCCCCCCCCCCCCCCCTTCAAATTTGTATGAAAATCGATGGAGTACATACTATAAAATAATTTTATTGACAATACTGCTATCCCATCACGGCATATTCCACAAGTGAGGTAGCCAGCTGACTAACCAAATGCAATAAACATGCAAGCTGCCCTCTTCGTGCCAAAAAAATTGAAAAACATTGATCCATATAAGTGTTTGTACTAAGTGCTCATAACAAATGTAAGGTATCTGATGTGCAGATCATTTCTCCAGGATATACTTTATCCATGTATGCACAACTGTTAGAGGGGACATGGAGAATACAGATAATGCCCACAGAGTGGAATGAAGGAAATATATGCCCCCTCCATAAGAAAGGGGATCAACTACTTGGTGGTAATTATAGAGCATAACTCTCTTAAACACATCATATAAGGTGCTCTCATCCATTTTATTCAGAACATTGGAACCTTTGATGGAAAAAAGTCTTGAACTACATCATGGAGGCTTCCAACGTTGAAGATCATGTATTTATCAGATAAACACACTGCGTTAGATCCTGCAGAACACAGTTGAAGCAAGGTATCTGACGTACAGGTCACTTCTTCAAGTAATATTTCATCCATTTATGTAACTATTAGAAGAGATTGAAGGAGACCCACCGTCCACCCGGATAGCTCAGAAGTCTGAGGACATCCATTTACATTAATTTGTTTTATTACCCACATTTTTTCTATTTTATAATAATTGAGGAGTGCAGTCATAGGTGGATCACTCAACTGATTCTTCTGGTGTACTGATAACCAGGACACTTAATGGTTTTTTCATTTATAAATAAGTATAATTATACTGTTTATTCATAATGTCACAGAGTATTTGTGCAAATATTTCACAGAGATTAGTGATTAGCCACACTCACCTCGTAACATATTACCAACAATGACAACCGCAACTATGCACAACTAATCACATCAAAGAAAATGATTGTGCAAAAATGGGTAAGTAACTGAATTCCACAAATGGTACCTTACATTATAATATATAACATGTATGCATTTTTTACATTAAAAATGGTATAATTTTTTTAGTTTCTTTGTTCGAGTGTGTATTCTAGCTCGAGGTGATCTGTGGTTCGGGCTTACAATCGAGATATCCCGTGATCCATTTCATCCGCCGTTAACATATTCCACATATCCAGATTAATCTTTAACTAAAATAAGTAAACTTTTTTTGTAAATAAGATCCAGATCACGATTAGCGTATAGGTGTGTTTGAATTGCGTTCCACCCTCATTGCATCCAGCAAAGATAAAAATGTTACAATATAATGTTTTATCAAGGAATATAATTTGGATGGATTCTTGGGAATGATTTTTACTTCATAGGTTATCAAAGTCTCGGCCTCGTGAACAAGGGGTCCGTGGTTCGATACCAGGTGCCGGTACTCCCTTTTCACGACACAAGCTTCTAGTAGCTTACTGTGAAAGGTGTATAAGGTTGTATTTGGGTTTATAACAAAACCCAGATACCTATATGTTTTTTTTTTTAAATTAATAATATAATTAAAATGAATTTAAAAACACTGTATAATTTCCAAATTAAATTTATTCACCTCAAACGTTTTCGCCAAGGCTTCTACTTGGCATCATCAGGAGGACTAATTAGTTTAAGTTCATATGTAGTGAGTCTGTTTTCTATTACTAACTTATACTAGTGGTGGGGGGGAGTTTGAAGGTGGGGGAGAAAGGGCGGAGTTGAGGGTGTTTGATAAGAGGGAAGGAGATGGGTATATCAACAAAGGAGATGCATATGGTATTTGGATATTCACCAAATTGTTCTTGTTTTTATGGATTTCAAGAATCTCCAAGGCATTTAATTTGAGTTTGAGGTGAATAAATTTAATTTGGAAATTATACAGTGTTTTTAAATTCATTTTAATTATAATGAATTTCCAAAGTGTTAACACAAAAACATTTGATTTATTAATAATATAACTAGGTACTCTCAAAATATTGATGTATAACTTTTCCCATTATAATATGGTGTTGTTTGCAAGAATGTTTCTGACAACACCGAGTGAACAACCAAAATGTAAATATGTTTTAATGGCATTCCAATACCTGTCATTTAGAATTCATAAATAAAAAATATTGAACAATAAATTCATGAAGCATTATATTGACTTATTGAGTACCTACATATACTACATCGCTAAACATTCTTATTCAACTATGTTAATGTCAACATCTCGCTAAAATATCGTAAAATTTATTGACATGTACACACAGATAGGTATATCCATTGCAGATTATAGACTCCAAAGTTATTTCTGCGATAGAAATATTTCTTCAAGACAGAGGACATACTAATTAATCTCTTTACTTATCTGTCATACCGTGTGAATAATTATTAATATCTGATTATTATTATTATTAGTAGACCTTTGAATTTATTTTCTTTAGTTAGTTGTTCTATACCATCACGACATTTCCCGCACATCTAGGATAGACAGTAAGTTAACAAACTCCGTGTAATAAACATATAAGTTATCCTCTTCGAGACAATCGAATACGTACATAAATTTGTGAGAAACCTATTCTTTTTGCTGGGAACTCAATGGTCCCAAATGTTATTTCCAGTCGTTGAATAAGGCTTTTCTAGATAATTTATTTCTAAGATGATATGATTAGATAATAATATGTGACCCTAGGTGTTGCGTCAATGTCATTCCTGTTATAAATATTAGATCACTATAAGAATTATTATGTAGGTACCTAATTTGTTGAGACAATCATAGTGCGGTTATGCACAATGGATTGATCTTACACTTATATTAATACTAATGTAAATCACCAAGTTAATATTGCACAGCTCGTAATATTAAACACCATATTGCGTCACGTGTAACTAACATGCAGATAAACAATATAAATATACTTTACAATAGCTACATAAGCCTTATTCGAGCGGAACTAAATTAATTAATAAACATTATATTTGTACTCCTACATAATTTGTATTATTGTTAGATTATGTGTGTTACTCAGTCTATATTGTGTGGTATTTACATATTACCTATATGTAATTATTTTTATTACGCGTGCATTTTTGTAGGTAATGCAAATATGTAAGAACGTATTGGTTAAAATGCGTATCAGTGGCTCTTACTGTTTGTAGCTCAAATTTAGAAAATTAGCAGATCAAATGTTTTGGAAACTAAAGTTCTACAAGAACTGTTTGATTTTCGTCGGAAGTATGTGAGTGGACGATATAGAGAGAATGTATTTGATGAATAACTCCCTGTATATCATTAAAATTAAGATTAAAAAGAATTAAAGCGAGTTTTTGCCAACGCTTGAGGACATGGCTGACAGAAAATATAAATAAAGGTAAATTAAAATTCCTAAATAAATATACCTAAAGTAAAAATCACTATAGAAGTTTGAATTGTGTGCAAGTGGTGAAAACTACGTAGGTAGGTATATTGTGAGATCTATTTAACTGGAACTTTTCACTTAATAAAAGTAATTATATCTTCAAATGAATAATAAAGTCCATGGATAAGAAATATTTAGCATATAATAATATAATGAATAAGTATAATTAGGAGAATGTAGGTAAATACATAATATTATTATTTTCTATTGATATTATTAAATGATTTGACCCCAAATTGCAGTATTAATGGTGAATATTATTAGGCACTTCACTTTCTTTCCCACGGTAAACTTGAAAACATATGTAGCTTATTAGATACCTATACTATGTAGGTACGTATCATGTCGACACATCACGCCATTTACTTCATATTCTATCTAGTTATATATTATTATCTATCTATCTATCTTTTTCAACCCGTGTAAGCACCGCACCGTGTGAGTTGGAATAATCACACTATTTTTCATGATTTTACCAGTGAAATTCATAAAGTATACCTAAATCTTATTGACTTTTGCAATATTCTATTTGTACCTACTAGTGCTATGCCATTACTGTATATTCCATCACAGTGGGACAGCCAGTAGACTAACTGTGTGTAATAATCATACATGTTATTCCCTGCGTGCCAATGAAAAAAATTAAACATTAGTTTCAAAAATATTTGTATTAACAAGGCACATCGATTATTAATGTATATAATTATGTATGTCAACTGTAGTATTTGTTTTGTGTTCTTCATATCATTGTCACCTATTGGGTAGGATAATCCTTACTTTTTAGCAACTTCAATAGATTTACTATATCGGCAACGGTAAATATAAGTGCATAGTGATATTATTGTATGTATACCTACATATTATATGTATGTTGTATGAAATACAGTTGATGTTACATGTATATTTTTTATAACTAGATTTTTTTTTTGTAGAAAGGCATTGGCCGTTTGCTTAATAAATAAATATATATGTATGATGATTTATCCGGCACCGTTTATTGAAACATCCATCTCAAGGGCGCGAGAAACTATAGAGAAAGAGCGATGACTTTAGCTCCAGCAGGGTTACTCTTGACAAAACTAAACACGATCTTAATCTAGTCTTGATCTTGATCATACGACCCACGAAGGGACTATGGTCAAAAATACCGCGTTACCGCTAAAGCGCGACTGGTTTGCGTGTATTTTTGGCCGATAGTCACTTCGTGCGTCGTATGATCAAGATCAAGAGTAGATTAAGATCGTGTTTAGTTTTTTTAAGAGTAGCCCCGCTGGTCGTTGTTATTTTCACAAAGGTATATTAACTTAAAATTATGAATTTTCATTTCTATTCTATTCTATTTTTCTCAAGGCCATCCACTCGTTTGCGAGTGATTTAGGCCAATATGAAACAACGGGTTTTTAACAATGATATTTGTATTAAAAAACAAAAAAAACAAAAAACAATAATGAGGTGTTTCACAGCAAAATGAACCTTAATACAAAGACGGGGTAGTAAATAATAATGACAATACTAGAACAATATTGTAATGGCGTCGTGTTATGTCGACTTGAAAATATTTTGATTTTGTTTTTACTCGTTTAATTAGTCAGTATTCTCCCGTCCTTTAGTTACATTACAGCCGGCCTTGAATGACCTTGAAGTACTTGAGAGTACTGAGAAATGCCAACTGGTCTCAGACTCTGTGAAAGGAAATTCCTGTTCTACTCCTCTATACAAAAGGAGGGGGTCGATGCCATTGAATATGACATAGTAGACAGGGACCGACTGTCAGCCGGTATAAGCTAACAACCAACTCTTCTTAACTGAAGATGCTGGAAGGGGCACTCTCTTGCCCGGAGAAGCTAAAATCTTCTCAAAGGCGGATGAACCTTCGAGGTCAACGGCATGAGGATGTGGAATGCAAGGGAAGCTACCACATTAAAGGCTCTCGTAGCATCCCAAAGTAACAACGAGTTATGAAAATGACCAGATCTTTAGTAAAATTTTCCGGAGTCAAAATCGTCCCCCAATCGGATCTCCGGGTGGGGACTGCTCGAGATCTTGTCATTAAGCAGAATACACACAAGAGAGAGGAGGTGAGAAGAAATCGAAACAGCACACAAGGAAGATACGCAACCTGGAACGTCAGAACTTTGCTGCAAAATGGTAAGTTAGACAATCTTAAAGTAGAGATGACGAAAATGAAACTTAGCGCGCTAGGAATCTCTGAAATGAGATGGCCTAACCCGGGAGATATGTGGACAGGTAATTTTCGTCTTATCCATAGCGGTAGTATAGAGGGTAAACCGGGGCAGGGAGGGGTAGGAATAATGTTATGTAAAGACTTGGGTAGGAGAGTAAAGGGATACGTACACTATGGAGGTAGGATTATTTTAGTCAAGCTAGATACCAAACCCGTAGACACAATTTTGATCCAAGTCTACATGCCAACATCTAGCCATAGCGACCAAGAAATTGAAATTTTACACGAAAACATCCAAAAATTGCTAGATGACACAAAAGCTGAGGAAAATGTTATTGTAATGGGAGACTGGAACGCTGTAGTAGGGGAAGAAAGGGAGGGATCAGTCGTAGGAGCATATGGGTTGGGCACTAGAAATGATAGAGGTAGCCGTCTCATTGAATTCTGCGCCAAAAATAAAATGTTTATAGCCAACACGTGGTTTCAACACCACTATAGACATCGCTATACATGGAAATCTCCCGGAGACAGATTTCGATCACAGATTGATTACATTCTTACACGTCAAAGATACAGGAATCAAATTAAAGATTGCAGGAGCTTTGCAGGTCCGGACATTGATAGTGATCATAATATGGTTGTGGCGGAAACCATACTGAAATTCAAAAGGCTCGAGAAGAGAACCACAAAAAGATGGGACCTAAAACAGCTAAAAATAAAAGAAGTTAAAGAGAAATACGACGAAAAAACTAAGATATGCGATTTTGAGAGTAATGAAAGTATAGATAAAGTATGGGGTAAAATTAAAGAGAAAATAACCGCAGCGGCAGATGAGGTATTAGAGAAAAAAAAGCCGCAAGCTAGGAAAGAATGGATCACGGACGATATTTTAGAAATGATTGAAAAAAGAAGGAACTTAAAGAACTCTAAAACAGAAGAAGGGAAAAAGGAATATAAAGCCCTTAGAAATAAAATTAACAGAGAATCCAAGCTGAGAAAGGAATGTTATTTGCAAGAAAAATGCAAAAATATTAACAGGAATATAAAACAAAGGAAATTTGAAACCGCATACTCTGAAGTAAAGAATTTCTTCAATGACAAAACACAACCACGATGTGCTATACAAGATAAAAACGGCAAACTGCTGTTTGAGGATGAATTGATCGTAAAAAGATGGAAAGAATACCTAGAACAATTATACAAAGGAAAGAACATAATCAAGGAAAGCAAAGCACTAGAAGCAGAATATGACGTAGAAAATAATGGAGATGACATCTTAAGAAGTGAATTTGATATTGCATTAGCAAAGTTGAAAGACGGCAAAGCACCAGGTATTGACCTGATTCCATCAGAGCTGCTTAAATGCGCAGGAAAAGGCATGCTTGATACATTGTATAAGCTTGTCTGCAAAATATACAACACAGGAGAGATACCTGAGGACTTTGCCAAATGTCTGATACGAGCGCTTCCTAAGAAAGCAGGCACGACAAAGTGTGAACAACACAGAACCTTAAGCATGATATCACACGCTTCTAAGATACTCACCAACATTATAATGAAAAGGGCGGAAAATAAAATCAACGAAACACTTTCAGAAGATCAATTTGGATTCCGCAAAGAGACAGGCACAAGAGATGCAATCCTGAGTCTCAGACTTACTCTAGAAAAGAGAATAACAATTAATAAAAACACATATATAGCATTCATCGACCTTGAAAAAGCATTCGATAAAGTAGAATGGGAACAACTTTTTAACACCCTCAACCAGATAGGAATGAGTTATAAGGATAGAAGAGCAATCTGGAGCTTATACAAGAACGAAATGGCTGTGATTAAAAGCGGAGAGAGCTGTGCAGAAGCAAGGGTCGAACAAGGCGTAAGACAAGGATGCTCAATGTCGCCAGCTCTCTTTAACTGCTATATACAGCGAGCCATTGATGAACTGAGAGAAGAAATGAGAACTGGACAGGAGTAAAAATAAATGGGAAAAAGGTCGACATGATAAGATATGCTGACGACATAGCACTGCTCGCAGACTCCGAGATGGAGCTGAACGAAGCTTTAGGAAAATTGGAAAGTATACTGTTGTCAAAGTACAACATGAAAATAAATAAAGAAAAAACAAAATGTATGGTCGTTGGAAGAGAGGAAGCGACTGCGAACATTGCATTAAATGGAATGAGCATCAAACAAGTAAGTGAATTCGTGTACCTGGGCAGCAGAATAAACCAGGATGGACGCTCCAAAGCAGAAATTGTAAGCAGAATAAACCAGGCAAGGATTGCCTTCAACAAAAAATCGAAGATATTGGAATCCCCAAATATCGACTTAAGCGTAAGGAAGAACCTTACTAAAGCCTTTGTATGGAGCATTCTGCTCTATGGTTGTGAGACATGGACCATCAGCAAGAGTGAAAGCGGACGGTTGGCGGCCTTTGAGATGTGGTGCTACAGACGCATGCTTAAGATCCATTGGTCGGAGCAAGTCGAAAACGAAGAAGTCTTAACCAGGGTAGGCGAAAAAAGGCAACTCCTTAAGAGAATCAGCCAACAACGAGCTAACTGGATTGGCCACAACATCAGGCACCCAGGACTACTCATCGCCATCGCGGAGGGTAAGACCGAGGGAACAAATGGCATAGGCCGACCAAGAGACGCATATATGGACCAACTGAAGAGGGACATGAACTGTGGCTCATACGTAGAGCTTAAAAGACTGGCTGAGAATAGGGAGGAATGGAGAAGAAAAACCAAACTCGTTGCAGACCAATCCAATGGATTGTAACTAAATATATATATATACTTCATTCGATGCATCGCACAGCTGTTGTTTACACTAACACACAGCTACCTATTATAACTAATTATACCTATTCTAATTCAATAACAAGGTGACTCGAAAAGTTAAATATTTTTATTATTTACTTTGAGGAATTTTGTCATACATTTATACACCTCTATTGAGTTCAATGATAGTAAAAATTGCACATTGAGGGGGTATGTAATGCATTCCTCCACGAGATTATCCATGAATTCTGATCTGTCATATTTGGGGCACTCGAAAAATACATGGTCCAGAGATTCCTCATTGGTACCACATTCGCACTCAGGGGAGGGGAAAACTCCGATCCTTGCTAAGTGGGTGGCAACCAAACAATGTCCGATTCGCATTCTGGAAATGAGGGAAATGTCCAATTTTGATTGTCTTTCAATTTCAAACCACGGACGACATGGAATCTTTTTTTGTATGTTTTTATAGAACATTCCGGTTGCTGATATTTGCCAATAACTGTGCCACTCCGACCTTATGAGATTCATGATGGTGGGTAAGAAATCGTCCGTGGGTTGGGAAAATGCGTTAGGCAAGCACCCGCCTGTGCAGGCCAATTTTGCCAGGCGGTCAACGGCTTCGTTTCCGGATATTCCAATATGAGACGGGATCCAACAGAAAACAATATCATATCCCATGCATGAGGCATAGAATGCAAGATGTCGGATTTCAAATACTATACTGTTGCTACACTTTTTCGCATTAGATTTAAGGTTTTGAAGAAGTGAAAGTGAGTCAGTGTATATTACTGAAAATCTTATTTTTAGATGGATGATTTTTAGCAGTGCCTCTTTCATTGCTATGCATTCTGCGGTAAATATTGAAGAGAGTATGGGGATTTTGAAAATTCCTTCCAAATGAAGTGATGGAATATAAAAAGCAGAGCCACAACCTTGGGAACACTTGGATCCGTCAGTGAATATAGCCACGTGATTTGGCCATCTCTCTTCAGTAGTCGACATGAATATTTGGTTATTACTATTATGGTTTTGAGATGAATATGATTTGAAAATACCTATTGACTCCTCAATCTGAAGAGGAAAAGATAGAGCTTTGAAAGGGGTCGTGAATAGAGGTAATTTTTCTCTGGGGTATATTGGAATATCTGACATAAGTGAATGAAAACAAGAGGCAAGCAACGGTGGAACCTTTCTGTAAGTAGTTTCCTCACCGCAGACCTTATTGGCCAAAGCACTTAAACTCAGAATAAGTGGGTTATCCACGTATTCGATTCTCTTCATAATGAACTTACATGCCAGGAATTTTCGTCGTAGGAATAATGGCATCTCGCCCACTTCTACCTGCAGAGAGACTATTGGAGACGATCTCATTGCCCCCAATATAAGGCGCAAACACTGTGACTGAATCTTATCTAATTTGTAAGCTTGATATTTTGGTAAAGGATCCAAAAGATAGCTGCCATAGTCCAAATGACTTCGAATCAGAGAGGAGTATAACATCTTCAGCGTTGAGGGGTGTGCGCCCCACCAAACCCGCGAAACCGCACGAAGAATATTCAAGTTTTTTTCACATTTGCTCACAATAAGGTCTATGTGGATGTTCCATGACAACTTTCTCTGTAAATTCATCCCCAAGAATTTAACAGAATCCACACTAGGAATCTGAGTTCCCTCAAACAAAACATCAACGTTGGGAGGATTTCGTTTTTTGGAGAAAACAACTACCTTACTTTTATCCGGAGCGAGATTAAGACTATTGTCAAAAAGCCATGTGCTCAAGCCCTTCATTACCTGACTCAACTGATCAGCTCCGACTTTAATATCTTTATGATGCACATATATAACCAAGTCATCGGCATATTGCAATAATTTACAATCATTTGGGAGGAGGTCATGAATGTCATATGAATATATATTAAACAATAAAGGGCTCAGTACTGAACCCTGGGGCAAGCCTTTGAAAACCGTTCTACGTACCTGACCGTCTGGAGTGTCGATCACAATCTCTCTTTGAGTTAGCATGTCGAATATCAAGCTAGTAAGAGAATTTGGGACTCCTATATTGCTCAATTTTCGTTTTAAAGTATTAATATGGACATTATCATAGGCGCTGGATATATCTGCAAAGCACGCAACTGTGCTCTTCTGTTCCAATTGAGCAAGCTGAATATCAGTCACCAAGATACTTACGTTGTCGAGACAAGATTTTTCTTTCCTAAATCCGAGTTGATGAGGGGGGAGGAGACATCTATTTTCCACAAACCACTCCAGACGCACCTTTACCATGAGCTCAAGGATTTTGAGCAAACAACATGACAATGCTATGGGTCTATATGAAGATGCTAGAGAAGGGTTCTTGCCATTTTTCAAAATAGGGACGACCAATTGTTTTTTCCATGCCAGAGGAATTATCGATAAATTAAGGGCCAAATTGTAGATGGATAAAATTGTGGATAAAACTGGGGCAGGACAGTGTTTTATCATGGAGTAGTTAATAAAATCCACTCCAGGGGCAGAGTCAGAGATGCAACTTTTTACCGCTGATAGAAGTTCATTGAATGTAAATTTTTCTGCCAACCAACTTGC
Source organism: Athripsodes cinereus (assembly GCA_947579605.1). Taxonomy (NCBI): domain Eukaryota; kingdom Metazoa; phylum Arthropoda; class Insecta; order Trichoptera; family Leptoceridae; genus Athripsodes; species Athripsodes cinereus. The sequence continues at coordinate 11,449,959 of OX388322.1, forward strand.
CGTTGGATCCTCTGTATGTAATGAAAGAGACTCTATTTGGTTAGCAACAAAAGGTGGAGCAAGTCGATCCAGGAAATCTTCTATGCATTCCCCTATTTGGGACGATTTATTTGGCTGAGAGAATGAGCCCCTAAATCGGCGAATCATGCTCCAAACCTCCGAGGCAGCAGTTTCTGGTGACAATGAGGAACAAAAATTTCGCCATCCCTGTCTCTTTTTACGTTGCAAGATTCGCTTTGCCAAAGCTTGCAATCTCTTAACCTCCAAGTAATTTCCAAGCGACATATCCTTTCTATACTTTCGCATTGCGTTTTTTCGATCTTGCACTGCGGCACTACACTCTGGGTCCCACCATGGGGGAGACTCTTTTAGATTGCGATATGATGATGCACGCGGGATTGACGAATTAGCCGCAGATATTATATGTTCGGTTAAGGTTGATGTCATAGTATCAATATCCGAAGGAACTTGTTCAAGCAGAAAAGATGCCTCAAGAGAGGTTTTAAAGCTGTCCCAATCAGCCCGCCCAGTGTTAAAACAATTTCGACGATTTTTCTTAATATTAATATTAAACTTAACGTTTACTGCTACTTTAATTGGGAAATGATCACTGGAGTAAGGATCTTCCAGAACATGCCATACTGTAGATGGAGCTAGGTCAGCAGTGCAAATGGTGAGATCCACGGCACTAGAATTTTGTGTGGGAGGAGAAAAGCGAGTAGGGGATCCGTCGTTGAGGATACAAAGCGTATTACTATCTATAAAATCAAGAATAGCTTTCCCACACGAATCTGTAGAGTGGCAACCCCATGAAGTGGAATGTGCATTAAAGTCTCCCAAGAGTATAAAAGATTTTGAGATTTTGTGAAGCAAATGATTGAAATATGTAAGGTCAAATGGAGTCTTAGGGGGTAGATAAACAGAGACAAAAGATGTTCCAGAAATGTCCACAGCAACAATTTGGAAATCTGCACGTTTGGGCAATGGGATTCGGATATAGGGGATATCTTCTTCTTCTTCTCGTGCCGTATCAGGTCCCCCCGACGTTGGCAATCACTCTGGCGAAGGCTTCCCTATCCTGCGCGACCCGGAACAGTTCTCCCACATGTCTCATCCCGGTCCAGTCTCTTATATTGCGCAGCCAAGACGTTTGCCTTCTACCAGGACCACGCTGCCCCTCAATCTTCCCCATCAGTATCAGCTGGAGCAGACTATACTTATCGCCCCGCAGAACGTGACCCAGATATGAAATCTTACGGACCTTAACGTCCTTCAGCAGCTGTCTACTGCAATTGGCTCTCCTCAAAACCTCCGAGTTGCTGACCAAATCTGTCCATGGTATGCGAAGCATTCTCCTGTGCAACCACATCTCGAATGCCTCCAACCGGTTCATAGTGTGCACTTTCAGGGTCCAAGTTTCTGAGCCATACAGCAGCACAGACCACACATAGCACTTCAACATTCTCTGCCTGAGTTTCAAATTTATATTGTCATTGCAGAATATTGATCTCATTTTGTTGAATGAGCTACGGGCTGCTTCAATCCTGCACTTCACTTCCACATCTGGGTCCACAGACGACGTAATCATACTACCCAGGTACTTAAATCGATCCACCCTCTCCAGCAGCTCACCATTGAGTTGCAATGTTATAGCGGAGTAATCTGCTCTGCTAAATGCCATCCACTTCGTCTTCTTTTTGTTGATATTAAGGCCTAATTCTTCTCCTGCGTTATTAATGTTTATAAGGAGCTTCTGGAGATCTGCGATGCTATCGGCCAGGATGACAGTGTCATCGGCGTATCTTATATTATTGATGCATTCGCCATTGACCTTTACTCCCATTGTCGAGTTTTCTAGAGCCTTCTTAAAAACATAATTGGAGTACATGTTGAAGAGCAGCGGTGACAATATGCAACCCTGACGTACGCCTCTTTTAATGTCAATTTCTTCTGAGGAGGCATCACCGACTTTAATTTTGGCAGTTTGGAACCAGTAAAGATTTCGGATAAAGTTCCTATCTTTGTCATCTACGTTGCATTCCTCCAACATTTGCATTAACTCGGTGTGTTTGACTCTATCAAAAGCCTTCTCGTAATCAATGAAACAAGCAAACACATCTTTCCGCTGGTCTCGACATTTCTGCAGTAGGATGTTTACTGCCATTAATGCTTCTCTTGTTCCAAAGGCATTCCTGAAACCAAACTGGGATTTGTCGAGATCTTGTTCGCATTTGTTCCTTATTCGAGCGTGAATGATTTTAAGAAACAGTTTCAGCACGTGACTCATAAGGCTTATCAATCGATAGTCGCTGCATTTCTTAGGGTGTTGTTTTTTGGGTAGAGTTATGAAAGTCGATTTCAACCAGTCGTGGGGGATTACCCCCGTGTCGTAAATTTTATTGAAAAGCCTCAGTAGACGATCCACATTATCCTCATCAATGAGCTTTAGTACCTCCACAGGAATTTCGTCTGGGCCGCAGGCCTTTCTATTTTTGGATGTTGCGATTGCATGAAGTAACTCAGACCGTAAAATTGGTGGTCCTTCCTGAGATTCACTATTTCTGGTATCAGTAGGTCTCTGATCTTCAAAAAGGTTTCGAATATAATCTTCCCAAGTCTTAAGGATGTCTTTTTCATCTAATATAAGTTTATTATTGTCATCAAACAAGCAACTGGGTGCTATTTTCTGTGTTCTGTTGGACATTTCCTTAAGTTTCTTGTGCATTTCGAAAGGGTTATGCTGTCGATCAAGAGCCTCTAGTTCTTCACATTCTCGTTTCATCCACTCCTCTTTAGCCTTTTTAACTTCCCTCTTGACGGTGCGTTGTAATGTTTTATACGCTGTAGGATTATTTTTAAGTAGTCTCCGCTCCTCCATGAGTTTTAGAATGTGTTCCGTCATCCAGATTTGTCTTCTTGGTGTATTGTTAGACTCCAACTTGTTTTTACACACAGTGTTTATTTGCTCTTTCAGACAATTCCACTGATCTTCTACAGTCATGTCATCATAATTTTGTGCTACTTGACTCAATTTGCTGTTAAGATTCCTTGTAAACTCATTTTTAACAGAAGGACAATTCAATTTACCAACGTCAATCCTCCTTGAGTTCTTCTGTTTCACTAAGGTTTTAAGTCTTAGAATAGGGGATATCAGACTTTATAAACAAAGCTGCACCCCCTTTTCCATCCAAACGATCATCACGAACAGACATGTATCCGGGCAGATTAAAAAGGGATTCTGGATGTAACCATGTTTCAGAAATGGCTGCGACGGAAATGTCAAATTTTTTTATGAGTGATATTGCTTCGCTTCTATTTGAAACGATACTTCGGCTGTTCCATTGGATAATATTGAGCTTTGAAAAACTAGCTTTTGTCTTGTTGGTCACCATTATGATTTTTATGAATAGAAGTGAGTATTGAAGGAAGAGAGGCAGCGATGGACGGTAAAGAATTGGGTTGTGACATTAGTTGAAAGAATAATTGCATAAAACAATTCAAAATAGTTTGGAGGTCAGAAGTTGAGGGTTTTGGATTGTCTGGGGTGGAATTGCCATTTAAGGCACATCCGTCTACAGGATTCGAAGCTTGGCCATTTTTGTAGAATAGGAGGTTTTCGTGTTCAGTGTTAATTGGTTTGTTGTGAATGGGTGGGTGGTGATTTTTCGTTGTTTTTGAAATTTTAGTGACAGTAGATGATTGAGTAGGGGAAGATTGAGGAGCAGATGCAACTTTTTCTGCAAAACTGGATATTGCAGGAAGATGACGAGTAGATGCTTCTTTGTAGGAAATATTGTCCATAGACATTGAGTGCTTAATATTTTTTTGGCGGGTGAGTTCTGGGCAGGATAGACTAGATGCATTATGTGAACCATTGCAATTGACACATTTAGCCAACGTAGAAGTGCATTCCTCTCCGAAATGGGCTTCTCCACATTTGAAACAACGAGGATTTGATCTACATTGTGTCTTTTGGTGACCAAATCGGCAGCACCCAAAACACAAGACGGTTGGAAATACATATTGCTCTGTTTTCATTGAGACATGATACAGGTATACGTGTGGGGGTAACTTCTGACCCTCAAAGCTCAGTACGACCGACCTTGAAGGACGCCACTCTACTGTCCCTGAAGAAGAATCCTTGAAATTAAGGCGACGCGCCTTTATTACTTTACCATAGCCGTAAGGCACCTCCGTAGCTTCCACTATCTCTTCAATTGAGATGTCGATAGAAACACCTCTTACTATACCCATTTTGTGGAGCTTAAAAGATGGGATGTAACACTTCAGGTTATTTGCTGACAGGAAATTAGATGTTAAGAAGTCATTTGCTGCAAGAGCCGATTTGAATGTTAGAGAAATTTTATTTCTCGCCTCTACCTTAACTCCACCTGTCGCTATGTTTTTTATTCCCGAATTGCATAACAATTTCCCGAATGCCATTGGATCCATATGTTTACTTGGATCCTGATTTTGTACGAATATTAAATATGGGCCAGGGGCCTCCAAACTATACAACTCCAATGGCCTTTCCGTAACACCACTTGGAGAAAAAGGCATCTTCGAAGGGTGAACGCTCGTAAGCTCGTTAGGTGATCTTGATCTTTTTCTTAAATCAGGAGGCTCCGAAGGAGCCTCCATCTTGATATGTAAAGACGCTAATATGTGAAGAACTTATACAGTATTTTAAAAAGAAAAATAAATGGTAAGAAAAATAATAAAAGAAAAAAAAAAAACTTATCGACCGCCCCTCTCCGCTCCCTAGAAGCAGCAACAACAACAAAAAATAATTATGAACAAAAATAACAGCACTGTAAGCACGCTATAACAAAAAACACGACTGCCCGCAACAAGAAGCCAGCAACGAATCCGAATTTTCATTTATATGTATGTCAACAAGAGAAAACAATACGAAATTAATATTTATTTCTATTTTCTGCGTAGATGCATTCGTAACCTATAGACATAGAAATTAAATAAATAACATCAGTACTGTCATTACATTACAATCTGTTATTAAATTATTATAAAGATATTAATCAAATTATGTACTATAGTAATTAGTGACACGACAAGGCACAGAATACAAGGAATATTGAATGTAGGTTTAAACCAGAATCGTCATCTTTTTTCTTGATATTATTCTTTCATAGCAAATAAAATGTAAAAACGAAGAATTCGCATGGTGCGAGGGATAGAATAGGATAATTTATGATAGTACAGTGTAATATGATGCACTTACTACTAGTTATATCTGAACAGTATTATGTAGTTGTACCTAATAGAGTAGTTTTTATAAAGAAGAACATAATTTATACATATTATGTACTTCTGAAAATTAATTGCGGTTGAAGTAATATCTTTAGAAATATGAAATAGTAACGTGTTAATTGATTTCTAAGAATAAAAGTTCAATTGTGAAATAATGTAAGTATATCCATTTCCCGTTTCCATGGAAACACCATCACCGAATTCGCTACAAACGTGATATCTTTTGCCTTTTAATTTAAGTTCTCTACGATAAAATAATACCTATTTGTAAAATTATTTACCTACCAGTAAGAAAATGTAAATAATTGTGTGTCTATAACTAATACTTTAGCAGAGAGTACGGGTAAATATTTCTTCTGGCAATGAAAAATAATATTATTATGTACCTACCTACTACAGTCTCTCTTCAAACAATAGTGGAAATGTCTGCATACTTTATACTATTCCCTCTACAGCAATATAAATAAAGTGATGCTTCTCTATTGCATTCTTGGTTTCCGTATGAAATGGCATTAACACCGTAAATAACAATAGAAAACATTGCAAACAAAACCGCGACCTTTATACGAGTACAAACTCCAACAAATATATTTCTATCTACTGGAGATATTATATATTGACATTGTAAACTACATATTATATTATATTGCCTCTACTCTACTCCTGTGAAAATCAATTCAATGGAACGATAGTATTGAGGAAGTCTAAGTTTGTTTATGAAATGGTGCTTCTTTTCTAGTTCACTTTCATTGAAATTAAGATCTGAATATATTAATTTATAATTTATATTATTGTCTATAATTAATAAGAAGCGGAGGAATAATCAATCCATTATTGTCAAATGTTACAAGGGAAACGAAACGCTTTCAATAATCTTTAAAGAAACCATAAAACAGAAGTGTAATAGAAGGTATTTAGGTTTTATTATTCACTTTGAATTACTAAGAAACATTGCGAGTAAGAAATGAGGATATTAGAAGAATGAGTGGATGCAAGAAGAGTGTTGTGGATAGAATGCGTGTAAATAAATTGAGATGGTTTGGTCATGTGGAGCGAATGGATGGTGTAAGATTGACGAAGAGGGTATATTTATCTGAAAGAGAGGATGTGAGAAAGCGCGGACGTCCAAGAACTACGTGGCTTGACCACGTGGATCAAATTCTCAAGGACGGTCGCGTGTTAAGTAGGAGGAATCGGCGTGCATGTATGAGAAACTGGATGAATGTAGAGGAAGCGAAAGAAGTATGTAAGGATAGATCGACATGGCGTTCCGTTCTCTCTGTCTACCCCACCTGGTACACGGCGTGAGGGTATAGTATAGTATAGTATAGTAATTACTAAGAATCGGCAAGTGTATGTCTAAGAATCGGCAAGTGTATGTCTTACGACATTGGTAATGAAATTATATTGTCAGGAATTTAGGACTTTGTAAAAACATATTTATTTATTAAGACGATTAATAGATATTCTTGTTTAAATTAACACATAATCTTAATATACATAATATGTACCTATCAATAGTTTTGAAGGAAATACCTGCACAACAATGTACAGATTCAGGTGGGTGGGTATAGCACTTGGTAGCATCTTTGCAAATTAATAACTAATAAAGGTAGGTGGGTATACTTACTTAGTTAGGGTAACGAGTTTTTTTTACGTTTTAAATTTCATTACTCAGAGGTCTGATTATGTGGTTATTTAATTAATAGACCTCTTATAATATTTCCTAGAACTTAAACAAGGAAAATAGTTAAAACAAGTAAGTTATAGTTATCTAGGAATGCGCTCAAACTTGATACGAGTACAGTTATCGGTTATTGCTGTTTACATATTATAATATATTTTGTTCCTACATATTCCTAAATACTAATACTACTTGGTTACAACGGCTAATAACTTGGGCGACTGAGTATCTACAACAATCTTCTATACCTTATATTGTGAACGTTTGCATTATAACATTGCGTGTATTGCAAGAAGGTTTCTGTGGATTCCTATAAGATTTCTGATTGAACGATCACCTATGGATACTTGGTAATCGTTATAATTTAACGTGGAAAACAGTTTCCATGAGTACCTCCAATACTTACTCTAAATAGTTCAAGTTGTAACCATAGTGAAAACATGAATATTTGCACGGGAATATAAGGTATTATAATTATACATGTTATATAGATATATAATATAATATATATTACTGTAATGCCATAACTCACCCTCTGTACATTGAATTGTATAACAGATATTTTCTATGATAAATGTTTTAATTTGTATTATTGTAAACAATGTACAGTGAAGAATAAAATAAATAAATATTATGTAGCATTTTTATTTGTTTTTCTAATTTCGTAACTTCTTTGTGAAAATATTATAGATCGAATTGAAAAATAATTGATCCATGTCATGACATTCATGACCGTTTTTTGTATAAAACATGTAGCTCTACGGTGCACATACTGAAAAGATTATAGCAAATGTTTAAACATACTAACAAAAAAACAAAATAGGCCAATAACAATATTGACAGTGTGGAATAATTTTAGTCTGGCATATTAATGTCGGAATAACGCTAATCTCTGTTTGTGAGTAATATGTTATTTTTTTTTTTTTTAAAAAAGATATATCTGGGTTTTTGTTATAAACCCAAATACAACCTTATACACCTTTCACAGTAAGCTACTAAAAGCTTGTGTCGTGAAAGGGGAGTTTGCCGGCACCTGGTATCGAACCACGGACCCCATGTTCACGAGGCCGAGACTCTACCTCCAGGCTATCGACGAACGAACATTTAGTCATAGATATAATATATTATAATGCAATTTGAAACAAGTCTTCCTTTCTACTACCTTAACTTTACCTCCAGGCTGCTGACAAACTCAACATAAAAGTTTCAATTAAATAGCTCTGTTTTATTATCTGTTTTATAGCTATGTTTTATTGCTATCTATTTTATTAATTTTTTAATTTATTTTTGGCATAAGCCTTTTACATACTAAAATATTATCATAGTACATAATTGAATGTATACAATAAAAAATACATACCACAATTTGATCAAATACAAAAGAAAAATAGAAGAAACAGTACAAAAACAATAAATTGCAGTGGTAAAGATGTCAATATTTTAAAATTTTGGTCAATAACAATAAATGTTCTGGAGACGACCAAAAATAAATAATAATAAGCGTGACATTTGAATAAAAAATATTTATTTATTTCATTTTTAACATCTCCCGTGGGTCCTTTAGTAAGTAACACCTACAAACAAATTAATTTTACAAATTGTAGTAAAGTAAGATCATCTAAACGTCTCGCATTCAATCTTATTCTATTCGCTAAATATGCGAATCAGGTTGAAATTGTTTGTGTAAAACACCACATATTATCTACTTATAGAGTTATGTAGGTAGTAGGTACCTACCTAAAACATACACGCACAGGCTAATGCACTTTGCATAGTGTTGGTATCAAGACATTCTACATGTTAATGTATTTCTCCCATTAATAACAATAATAATACCTAAGACATATACTATATCCGTTATTCACTAAATCTATATAGATAATGATGGAGTCATTTAAATAATATATTATTTAGCTTTTATCTAAAACAATGACTAGATGTTAGTAATGTGGTTGACGAAAATGTTACATCTTTCCATGACAAATCAATGCGAATGCTCAATATAAAGAAAAAATAATGTAATTTTAATAACAGCCATGAACTTGACATTAGCGTGCCGTGTATTTCATTGTCTTGTCTGTTTTCTACATAGCACATAGCACAATACATACCACTATTTACAGTCATGCTTATAATCTTGGAAACATTTTGTTTGCACTTATCAATGGTAAATATTATAAATTCACACTTTACCAACATTATGTACCTACATTGTATAAGAAACTCATAGTTTCATTTTAATTTCAGATCATTTTTAAAATTTTAATTCTTATTTCTTCTTTATAGATTTGTTATTTCCACTTACTGTGTTTAGATGCGTGTTCACCGATAACGATTGAATTAATTTTGATGAATAATTGACGATGCCACAAATCACTTGTTTCGAATGGATTGCCAGAATTAATAAAAATTGCCACTAGATCAAATTAATATTAATTACATGCATAGTTTTAGTAAGAAAGAACAAACTATTAGTTTAATGGTAAAATCGCAAGATTACACAGGTACCTACTATTTATTCATTCCATTACTTTATATTCGTAAATCGTATTAAGAACACAAACTTGTTCATAATTATATTAATGGCATGCTGTGCACAGCTCCCGAAATCGAGTGAATTGAAATAAATTTCTTCATCTTTACCTTCATGGTACAGCTCCCGAAATCGAGTGAATTGAAATAAATTTCTTCATCTTTACCTTCATGGTACAGCTCCCGAAATCGAGTGAATTGAAATAAATTTCTTCATCTTTACCTTCATGGTACAGCTCCCGAAATCGAGTGAATTGAAATAAATTTCTTCATCTTTACCTTCATGGTACAGCTCCCGAAATCGAGTGAATTGAAATAAATTTCTTCATCTTTACCTTCATGGTACAGCTCCCGAAATCGAGTGAATTGAAATAAATTTCTTCATCTTTACCTTCATGGTACAGCTCCCGAAATCGAGTGAATTGAAATAAATTTCTTCATCTTTACCTTCATGGTACAGCTCCCGAAATCGAGTGAATTGAAATAAATTTCTTCATCTTTACCTTCATGGTACAGCTCCCGAAATCGAGTGAATTGAAATAAATTTCTTCATCTTTACCTTCATGGTACAGCTCCCGAAATCGAGTGAATTGAAATAAATTTCTTCATCTTTACCTTCATGGTACAGCTCCCGAAATCGAGTGAATTGAAATAAATTTCTTCATCTTTACCTTCATGGTACAGCACCCGAAATTGGGTGAAATATGAACAAGCTTCTTCCATTCCAAACAATTTCGTGTCAACATACTTGTACAACATTTGATTGTCATGTATAATTATGTAGAAACAAACAATAAACGTCACTAACGTAAAAATACTCATAGATAATATATGTATCCCACAAGATGTGTAAAAAGTTGAAATATTATTGTCTAATTTATGTATCATTAGGTTACCGCCAAAGGTTTCTAATCGACAGAAGATAATTAAACTTCTTCTAGTCGCCATAAGAATCCGTACTAGGTACCTATATCTTCCAATAATTCTACTCCATCCTATGTATTATTCATTATATTATATTATATTGTGAGACCTTGTGTAAGATATTCCATATATTTCATGAAATTGAATGCCGTATCAAACATCATTATTGATTTTTTTTACAATCTCAATACAAAAAAAATGTTTTTATTTTACCCCCGGGCTGCATCGAAAAACCAATAAACTTTGTATTAAATCATTATTATATTATTACCTACAGATAATATTCGAAAAGATAAAACTTTCCTATCTTATTTTATAATGCCATCTTAAATAAAATTTAACAACTTCACATTGTGTTTTTAGTTTATGATAACTTTTGTTGAACGCAAATATCTCTATTTCATATCGGCAATTTTCAAAATTATATTCCTCACTGCATCAATAAACTTGGCAATATGTTGATAAACAATTTTGCATGATCATCCGTGGGTACTCAGAACCAAAATAGTTTATCTAAGTTTTTCAGAGTTCTGTAAAATTCTAATATTGGTAAAATATCATTGTTGGTAGATATTCAACATTTTCAATTTGACATGCTACCTACCCTGAATGTCTTATTTTTTCCTGTTACATGCTGGTAAATTCATCACATGCAGTGAGTTCGCTGGCTATCTCACTTGTGGGAGATACTATGATAGCAAAGATGAATATAATTATGTAGATAAGATCCGATTAAGGAGGTGATTTCATTTGTATCTCAAATTCCTTGTAGGTAATAATATTGTTTTAGTTATGTGAATTTTCCCTGGTCCAAGAATTAAGAATGAACCGTGATTTTGGTTATAAATAATATCTTTTTTTTGGTCCCAACCCTTTAGGGGTAATCGCGGGTCATCGCCAGTCCAGGCCAGGCCAAAAATAGTGAGAGCCACGCAGCCCATTCGGGAATGCAATGCTTTTAGTATTTTCTTGCATACCCAAATATATTCAGGTAGACAACAATTAACTGGAGTGTCTACCTCACACGATGATCATTAGTTCAAAATAATCTTTATCCGTGGATTTATATAGATCTTGAAAACCATACAAAGTATCAAAAATCTAAACGTAAGAAAAAAACCTAATAATTCAACATAAAATATAATTTAGAGAATCAGAAATGTCGTGGGAAAAGGTGACTCATATTCCTCAAATACGATCTGAATGGAAGGGAGTGTGCTCACGAGAGCGACATAGAAGGGCGGTTGATGATGATAGTTTGTTAAAGAAAAAATACCTTTTGTAAAAGAAAAAAATAGTAGCTGAAAATACTGTATTCAAGTTAATAATAATAAAATTTTATACGCAAAACAAATTAACGGTAGCCGAATTTTATGGCATAAGTTTTTGAATAAATCTGGCTCTATTGAAAACTTTGTTCAGATAAAAGTAAATTTGAAGCATATTATTGAATCAAGTAAATATTATTTTGAGATGTAACTAGGATTGTGATGAAAAATCAGAGGAGCTAAAAGTTTAAAAAAAAAGTGTGTATAAAAATGTTGCATTTATACTTATTATTCCATTCCGGTCACCTCGATTATCCTTCACACAAAGTAATCCTTAAAACAGATTATGCGGGAACATAAAAAAAATCAATGCAACGAACCAACCATCATACCCAGTATATTATACAATAACAAACTTACAGGTGATTACGGTGGAATTTGGGAACAGGTAAACAGGATATTGTATTATTATACCTAGTACCTAGTATATATGTAGATACCTGCCTACTAGGATCCGTCCATGTTGTATTATGCATACATATCAAGTATAAAGAGTGTGAGGGCATGCAGATGATAACAATATGTAGACACATACATTTTGGGGTCCGTGGTTCGATCCCAGGTGCCGGCAAACTCCCTTTTCACGACACAAGCTTTTAGTAGCTTACTGTGAAAGGTGTATAAGGTTGTATTTGGGTTTATAACAAAAACCCAGATATATCTTTTTAAAAAAAAAAAATATGATGTTTTATAGTTACATTATTCTACTCCGTGGGGACCTCAGGAAATAATAGGTATCCCATTACTTTATGTAAGTTTTCGAGTGTCCTGTAAAAGGCGAGTTTTCGAAAAAGATCAAATATTAAGACATTTAACAGCTTCAATTCAGTGATGAGGTATACAACCTACTCTCAATATATTTATTTTTTAAGGCATAGAGAGGACGACCAGTGGGAAGTACCGTGATAAAGTATTTTGATATACCTACCTAGATAGATTCCGTCATTCTCCGTCAGAGAATGATTAAGTGTTATATCTGGTCTATGCTGTTATATGGTTGCGAAACTTGGACACTTAAGGTTAACACAATGAATCGGTTGGAGGCATTCGAGATGTAGATTCATCGAAGAATGCTTCGAATACCGTGGACAGACTAAGGCCCGAAATTACAATCAGTAGCTTATCGTGGAGCTTTTGTGAGGAGGCTTAAAAGTTAAGTCGAGCTTACTGCTGACACGAGAATTTCAATCAATATTCGACCGCGACTTGACTAAGCCGCAAATATGGTTAAGTTGGTAGCCCTACTAGTTGTTTTATCGTGATTTTGTCTATGCATTAACCTCACATCTGTCATGTTAACGGGGACGCGCGCCATTTTTCGTGTTGTAGTTTTGGTTTCGTGAATGTTCTTGGATTTTTTCGTTACCGACGAAACAGTGTCAGTAACGAAAAAATCCAAATAGAAGCGCAAATGAAACAACCTTAGCAACAACAAACAAAAAACGTAATGAAAACGCGAACATATGACATTAATGTCAGTTTGTTGTTATTGTTACTAGTGGCGCCTCCTGGTGATGAAAAAATTAACTGAGTTTAAGCAAGCTTAACGTTGTTGAGGACACCCCCGGGTATTCCTTAATTTAAGGAGTAGGCTAAGCCGCAAATTCGTGCTAAGGAGACATTGTAATTCGCGTAATTTTGGAAAGCGAAGCTTTATGTGTTCCTTAAGGTTAAGGAGGATCTTAAGCCTGCATTGTAATTTTGGGCCTTAGTGCCCAATGCATAAGTACTACGCAGAGCACATACAAATAGAGAGCTCCTGACAAATATTAAGGTTCGTAAAGTCTCATATTTGGGCCACATCCTGCGAGGCGATAAATATCGGCTTCTGCAGTTGATAATAGAAGGCAAGATTGAGGGACGTCGTGGAGTAGGAAGGAGGCAGATGTCGTGGCTGCGGAATATACGGCAATGGACCGGAATAACACGGATGGGAGAGCTGGTCCGCACAGCGCGAGACAAGGAGGCATTCTCCAGAGTGATCGCCAACGTCGGGGGGACCTGATACGGCACTGATAGAAGAAGAAGAAGATAGATATATTATATTATATTATCCTTATGAAGGAAATCGAGTAGGTGCCTAAGATATGAAATGAATTTGTTATTAAGATTTTCAAACAATCTCAATCTTCATAACGTCAGTGAAAAAATATATATATGATTAACACGTGATAGTGACAATGACATAAATGTAATGGAAAACGAACAACAATATTAATATTTGCCAAATAATATCATCGAATGTTTGAAACAATTATATGAACAGCAAATTCGCTAATACATGAACGTCATCTGTTCTATAGGTTTGGTTTTGGTTAATCATTTGAAGGGCAACATAATTCAGAAACCAGTAGGCAATAACATTATTATGTACTATTTTCAATTGCTACAAGCCACGTGAGTCTTGAATTGAAATGTTTTCCAGTTGCACTGATAATACGATTGAATGAATTTATTACGATTCAAATATCTATTGTACTGCCGACAATAACAGATATTTAATGAAAATGTGACTCGATGAGCGGTGATCAAACATAGGTGTACCCACTACCTACTCACTTTAAAATTTTGGAATAAATAAACGACAATGTGAAACGTATAATTAATTGTTTCTATGGTAAAATTCTCGGAAATCTATGTAGTCCTTAATCAGGCCTTAAGGAAATTCGTACCAAGCATTATATATATTTGAAATAAAGGTGCATTACTTATTTGTTTCGTGAATAAATAGTTGAATTTGAACACATTCAAAAGCTTATTTTCGGAATAAAAAAACATTAATTCAAATGGACAGTTAGGCCTTAGCATCAATCTAAAGATTTTTTAAATTTTCAATCGGTGAAGTATTTTAAAACCCAGTAAAAATGAAAATGCGCAGTCATGTCTTGCGACGTTTTCAAGTTAATTTTTTTAATTATTTTTTCATTTTAGTACTGGGACATCAGACTTAATATAATATTCTCCACTTAAGAGTTATTGTAGTCGTTTTTATTTCAATTTAACACCTATTATACCTATTTTCTTATAATATGCATGTATTCCATTTTTCAATATTTCACACCAACGAAAGTGAAGATTTTATTCACATCCACTAACTGTTTGCTGGTAAGTTTGATTATGTAAGAATATAAGAGATGACAAAGTTAAAGAGACGAGTAACAATAATACGAAAGAGATTTGTATACAAAACATAACATGCAAAAACTATTTTAATGTGAGAGTCACGTCCAGATATCCACGAACAGTTTGAAAATAATGCGAATAGTATATAACTAACTATAACTATCAATATAAATACTAGCAATACAATATTATTCTGAACGTTACTTCAACGTTACACTTTCATTTTTCACATAAATTTACTTGACGATACAAATTATATTAGGTATATCTACAATACGTGAACCGACTAATTATTTCAGATCTGTAAAGAGTTCTACTGAATACATAAATAAAATCATAATGTATTACGTAAAATAATGGATGAAGATATAATATTTCCTAAATAAAAAACAAAATGACTTGTTGAATAAACATTATGACTTAGTACAAATATAAAAACACATATTTTTTTATATCATAGATACAGAAAGATTCTGACATTGAGTTAATTATATAAGCCCCGGGAACACCACCACTGGTGAAGCTCATAAAAAAAAATATATATAAGCCCTTGGTCTAAAAAGTGTTTGAGAGTTTACAGGTAATGTCGTTTTTTTTCACACATCGTGAAAATTTTTAACACCTTTAGTAATTTAGTATCCTCTTTTGAAAGTGTTTTTTTTGTATTGTCTGAGATGGAAATGTTTGCTTCGGGATCCGAACTCAAGTCACTTCTGAAGCTATGTGTATTTTTATATCGTTACACTAAAATGTAGGTAGGTTATAACAAAATAATTATCATATAAAATAAACATTAATACTTGGTAAACATAATTAATACGAGAATAACCACATTCAAATATACACGAGAAATCTTGTAAAAAATGTCTGTAAACAGCTGTACTCGTATAGTATGTAGGTAGGTATTCTGTATTACACAGATGTAAATTATACAACTTATTTGTAAGCCATTGATGTAATTTACCTATAGGTAATAATAATTAATATTCTGTAGAAATAATAATAAAACATTTGTTATGAATATTATTATATTATAGTTGAATAAACATTATAAATAGTACCAATGATTATTTTGCATAGTGAATCAACATTAAACCATCAATATCAATGCTATGTAGTTACCTAGAATAGAAATATGTCTGAATGCAAATAAACACTATGTAGGTATTGCGCATAATTTTCTTAAGACATCATAATGCATGATTAAGTAGATGATGTTGGATC
This sequence comes from Athripsodes cinereus, assembly GCA_947579605.1. Classification (NCBI taxonomy): domain Eukaryota; kingdom Metazoa; phylum Arthropoda; class Insecta; order Trichoptera; family Leptoceridae; genus Athripsodes; species Athripsodes cinereus. Next base: position 11,466,045 of record OX388322.1, read on the forward strand.
ACAATGTTTACACGCATATTACAGGCAGATACTTATTATGTAAATGAAACAATGTGTACATATTATCAGAGATGTACAAAATACTTTCAAAAAAGTATTTAAATACAAAATACAAATACTTTTGAATTTTTGTATTTCAAATACAAAATACTAAATACTTCTACAAAATGGTATTTAAATACAAAATACAAAAAACGTATTTTCAAAATACTTTTTTAAAATACTTATTTAAAATACTTTTTACAAATAGTTGAACAAGGTGTAAGACAGGGGTATTCAATATTTACCGCACTCTTTAACTGTTATATACAGCGAGCCATTGATGAATTGATAGAAGAAATGAAGAACTGGACAAGAGTATAGATTCGATATAGTACAGCTTGCAGATAATGAAGATGAGTTGAATAAAGCCTAAGGAAGAACTGTCAAAATACAACATAAAAACAAATAAAGACAAACCAAAATGTATGGTTGTTCGAAGAGATGAGGCGACTGCGAAAATTGTCATAAATGGAGTGAGTATGAGTATCAAGCAGGAAGCTCAGATATCCTGAACTTGGGCTGCAGAATAAATAAGGATGGATACCCCGAATCTGAAATCGTATGGACTACTGTAACATCATACAGGACAGCTCCAGACCCTTCTTGATCGTCTTCAGATGGATTTTAATGTTACCTTCGAATCATTTACAAAGAGAATCAGAGCTGCCACATCACTTCACTACTAAGAAGTCTACATGAGCTGAGAGTCTCAGAGAGAATAGTGTTTAAACTGTGTCTCACTGTTCACAAGGTAGCACACCACCCACTGAGCTGTTCCGCTGACAAAAATTTGAGGCGAAGACTGTGTTCAGCTTCTAATGCAGTGAACAAACTCGTACAATTCAATATTGCAAATACCTCTAAATTTGCAGAAAGGAGAACCAGAATCGCAGCGTCAACTGCCTGGAACAGATTGCCTGCAGACAAAGTTGGAAACGCTACCGTTCAGGAGAAATCACAGCGCCGTTGATGAAAATTTCATCATGGATTATTAAACGGCGTCATGTATAATTTGTTCAATCATCATTATTATGTGTGTATATCTCAGGTATAGAGTACTCTAATGGAAATGTTGTAATCGTAATTCAACAAATTGACAAAAAAAGCTTGCGTACGCGCATATGAATTTTTTTCAAATTTTTTTTTTTTTTTTTTCAAATATATTTATTCAGTAAAAAATATACACTTAAAACAATAATCAATCAATACAAAATAATAATAAAAACATATATTTTTCTTTTATTTGTTCCTTCAAAATTGAGCAAAGCTCGTGCTTTGAAGGATAAAGGGTAATTCTTAAATCTTAAATTCAGCAACAAAACATACACAACTAGGTATATAATATCCAACCTAAAGTTAATAACAATAGAGTTACATGTAAAAAAAAACAAAACAAAAAATAAAAATCAATAAAACGAGAATACACTCAGTTATTTTCACCTAAATACCTTTTTCAGATTATACCTAAAATTCGAAAGCTTATCTGCTGTTTTAAACTTATATTCTCCTTTCAAATTGTTATACAATCCAACCCCAAGATAAGTATAGTGGTGCTGTCCGGAAGTAGTTTTTTTTGCAGGAACTTTTATTCGTCTTCCTGACCTCGAACATGGCAGAATTTTGTTTCAAACAAATAAAAAGGTATTTTGTAAAATTATTTTGTGTAAAATACAAAATACTCAAAAAAAGTATTTCAAATAAAATACAAAATACTTTTTACGAAAAGGTATTTGAAATACAAAATGAAAATACGTATTTTGTATTTTGTACTTGTATTTTAAGTACTTTTATTTCAAATACGTCACATCTCTGCATATTATACACCGATCAGACTTACATATACCTACAATGTAATATAAAGGACTAGAATAAGACGTGTGAGAGAATAAATTCCGACTTGAGCAAGACAGGGAGACATTGGCAAAAGTGACCGCTAAAGTTGGGGAAACCTAGCATGGCAGAAATAAAAATAGTGCTGATAAATTTTAATTGCTAATCATTTGTAAGCTGTGGGCGATATTACATAGTTTATTTTATTTATCGTGTCGAAACCTAGAAAAACCAATCAAACTGATCTCCAGTACTGCGCAAAACGCACAGCACGTGGAGATGAGTCAAAAATATCCTCCATAGTGCATGCGACAAGGCACAACAACGGACATCCAACAAGTGTGGCAAGGTATAATTACATAATTATTGTAACAGACATACGAGTATTGATGACTTATTCTAGCAATTGTACAATAATTTAAAATAACTATTTTACTTTACATTCGGGTCAGGTGTATACGTGTATGTAATAATATTTGGTATATTCATTAAACCTTGCATAATAAAAAGATGTCACCATTCATGTCGGAATACTAAATGAGAATGATTACGCTACATTATTTTACAAATTGACTATCACTTTAGTATTGTACAATTCTCACACATACCTACTACATTCCCAACTTATGGCAATCTCTTTGTGAGAACTACCGCCTCGCAGGTGAATGATCTCGGAAATGTAAATATATCTATCATAATAACTACTTTGACATTTCTACATAATGTAATAGATCTGCGCCTCTTTCATTGACATTACTTATAAATACAATCCACACATAAATATTCTAATGCGTTCGTATGTATGTTCGTATGTCCTTAATGGACTCTGAAATAAGGAAAGACAGAAGTAAAATAATACACTCTATACGAGGTCTCATATCCTGGGCACGTTCAAGGCCAAAAACATTTAAAATATCTTATGTATTGATAAAGAAATTATAATAACAAAATTTGTATGGAAAAATCTATAAAAGTTTTTGTAAGTAGCAATATTCATGGTCGAACATTTTTCAGTGTATTGAATTAATTTCCCAATGGATGTGACGCGAAATACATCAGTACTGAAACTAAACATTTGGGGATTATTTTGGTTATAAATTGTTGTGTTTGGTTATGATAAAAACTCCTGAATTATGCGAGTTAAAATTGCATATTTTTGACATCTTGGGCTAATTTCATAATGGCCGACATGAATGACATAGAATCCAATACATTAATATTTTGGTTGGTACTTAAGTTCATTTGTTTGTTTGTTTTGTGATTTGTATGTCCTCTGTACGATATGTCTCATCCAGTAGGCGAGCTGAAAACATTTAATATGTATACTTTTATAAAGATTTAATTTATAAATGATGATGTATCAACGATCTTTTGTCGATGTTTGGTAAACTTGAAAATCACTAAAAATCTCATATATCTACGACCATGCTATTAATATGTGTTCTTATTTTATTGTTGATATTCATAGTTTCTTTTTATTTCAAAATATGGTTACCAATAATATCAAAAACACAGAACTAATTCAATGATGCTTCAATGTTCTTTTGTCAAAGTAAGGTAAACGTCAAAATAAAATAAAAAAAACTCATATCTACAACAATACTATTGATATGTGTTCTTATTTTATTGAAGGATATTCTGAGTTTCTTTTAATTTCTAAATAAAGTTATCTGTTATAACAAACACAGAAAAGGGTGTGAAAATATCATTCTTAATTATTATGGCTTGGTATAGTTATATTATATTATGTTATAGTTATATTATATCTATAGATAACATTTCTAAAACTTGCATTTAACATAATGGTAGTTAGGCACTTTTGTAAAGGATATCATTTCAATATTATACTTGCATCAATCTGTTTCATTAGAAGTATTTCATTTATTCAAAACATGCATCTAAAAACATAAGATTTTTAAAATTTAGAAATTAAGATACTGTCTATTGATAAAGATAATTATTAGAATTGCATACCAACTTTATAATTCCGCGTATGATTTGCAGTATTTAACTGTATTTTTTAAATTTCATTAAGGTATTCTAAATTCAAAATAGTTATAGAATTTATTTATATTAAACGCAAACATTTCAAAACTGTCATTACTAAGTGTCAAAATCAGGGCTGCCAGATTGCGTGACCAAAATTACCTGCATTTTGCCAAATAAATACCGTACAATTATTACCAAAATACAATTTTCACTCGAACATGATATAAATCTTACTGTTCAGAATTCTGTTTCATAATTAAATTTCGACCCCTTCCCATCGCTATTTTTTGAAAATGGTAAAGGAATAAATATCCTTGGTTTTCTTTAACAATATTTTCTCACGGTAGGTACCTTTTTTTACAATGCAATAGGTATTTGTACTGATGATTGTTTATGGCAATATCAAATTAATTACCGTTCATTTTGTATAAATATTATTTTTGATTTTAAAATTCCGTATGTTTGTCGTACGTTAATTTGCTACGGGGAATGAAATTACCATATAAATACGATATTTACCGTACGTCTGGCAACGTTGGTCAAAATCCGAGCCTTTTTCTGGGTTGCTAGAATAATAGTCGTATTAATCGTTACTTTATTATGGTTTGATGAGTATTCGTTACTTTCAAATCAGTACCTGAGAAAATACATAATTGGTATTGATAAACATACCACAAAAAAATGTATTTTTTTGTAGATTAAATTGTAGATTCTATTTAAAATGAGTTTTTTGACATTTATCCTACATTGAATCCGTTTGTTGAGCTGCTGATCACAGGTAAAACGAAAAACACAAATTATTTACACTGGCAACACTGACAGATCTGTCAATCATATAATGTTTGGTAGCAAGGTTTATTGGTCTGATAAATTTTGTTTTTGCAACTTTGTTTTGATTTTAAAAGACTTTAAAAATATAAAAATTAACTAAACAATACGTAGTGGATCTAAAAAAATAGTAATCCCGGTATTATGCGGAGTTGGAAGCTAAGAATCTGTCCTGGGACATTACCAATGTTATCGAACCAATGTCTGATTTAACTGGTAAGTACCTACTGTTTTAATTGTATTTTATACTGGTATTTTCATGATTAATTTAACCATATTTATGTTCATTAGACTAGATTTGAGTACATTTAATTTGTTTTTTATGTTTGACGACACCAAATTGTATTTCTATTATAAGATAACTATTCAATTCTGTGCCTTCTTAAAACATATTTAATGTACTGAATTTACTTAAAGTGGCAAATTATTTTACTGAATACTAGAATTAGCTAAATAAAAAGCTCAAGTGAATGTCTCAGATGCTTAATAATAATGAATTATTAAATGATTGTGTATGGAATGTCTAGATGACTCACTTATACGAGGATCCTGTGTATCTAGGAAGTTAAATGACTATTGCTGATGAATTTCAATGTTTTTTTTTTCAGGATTATCTGTTAGTTCTATAAGAAGAGTTGTAAAAGAAAGAAATACAAACGGAAGCAAATTTACAACGCTGGATAAACACAGGAAAGGCCGTTTGAAAAGAATTGGATGATTTCAGAATCTGCTCCATTCGCCAAAAATACATATTTCTTATATTTATTTTACTGTTTTTATTAAATAGTTTTATATTATAATTCCGAATCTGTTTTATTTTCCCTTTAATGTAAAATATTACAGTAAACAACATATTTTCGATCTAGATATGGTTCTTTTTAAAATAGTTAAACTTTTTTTTTTTTTTTTATTTATTTATTTAAAAAAAAACTTAACAAAAACAAAGCATTATAATTTATACATATGCTTAAGAAACACATTTCTTCGTGCCACATGTTTTATGCATCCACTCTATATAATATATTATATATTCAAATCTCAATCACATACATATAAATTATTTCGGTAAACTGTAAATAAAATACTGTTCTCCCGTTTTTTTCAGTTTACCTTTAAAAGTTTTATAGCTTTTTATCATATTTATATTTTTTGGAAGTCCATTGAAGTACTTTGTGCCAAGATATGTATAATTGTGCTGTGTCACTGTCTTTTTACATCTAGGTATAATTATATTGCCAATAATTTGAAACCTCTGGCTACGAAAGACACTGAGTGTCTCTTCGCCAAATATCTTTTTGTGGACCTGTAGTATTGCAATATTCCTGTATATATCATTTATTGTTGGGACCTCGAAAATTTTAAAAAGCTCTTCTGTGGGGAATGTCCTTTTTTTCTCAAAATAATTTTAATAATTTATTTCTGTGCCACATTCAACGATCTCAAATTAGTTGCATAAGTACCACCCCAAGCGATGATTCCGTACAATAAAATTGACTGTATAAAAGTATAGTATATCACCTTCAGAGAATTTGATGTTTTAAACCAAGGGTGGACCACATGCGGCCCGTTTGGTGTCTACATGCGGTACGCGAAGCATATGATTTTTTTTTATAAAAGTCGGTACAAGTACCCGTTGCATTTTTAGAAAGAAGTTTTTTGAAAAAAATATTCTTAAAGAAAACCTGGGAGTTTTGAAACATCAAATTTCTGTACCATTTTGGAAATTTGGCGACGGGGGGGGTAGAAATTTTAAGGTGAAGCAAAATTTCAAATGTTCCGTATATGGAGTATATTGTAGTGCGGCCCGGTAGAAAATCTCATTCTGAAATTTGGCCCGCCTTCTGAAAAGGTTAGCCACCTATGTTTTAAAAATTGTGTTTTAATATTGGGAAGAGGATTAAGTACTTTTTTTCATGCAGGTACCTACCTATTTTTTTTACTTAAGCGTGGGCATGTTGGGTATCAAACTTTTTTTTATTATTATTTTAATTTTTTTACTTAAATATGGGCATGTGGGTTTTAAACATTGAGTTTTTAAATTGGAAAGATATTTTAAGTATTTTTTTACGTAGGTTTTGCAAGCATTTTTTACTTAATCACTTTTGAAAACAGTTTTAACAGAACAGTATAAAATCATGAATCTTAAAACAATCTAGGTTTTTCGTCGGGAAGAGGTTTTCGATACTTTTTCATCCTTAGTGCTAACTTCATTTTTTCAATAAGATTGTTGTTTTAACTCACGTATTTGGATGAATATCTGTTTTTAAACCCGAGCGATGCCGGGTTATAAAAGCTAGTATAAATAATAATTGCAAACAAATACATTACAATTCGACATATTGATGCACATTAATGTAGTTATAGATCTTTTCTATTTGAGGTGATCTGTCTATAAAGTTCAATTCGATAGATTTGTGATTGAAAATATTATAAAGTATGAAGATAAATTTTACTAGGCCTGTCGACGTAGGTAATTGTGTTTATTATTTACATTTCCAAATTTGATAAAACAGTTATTTGACGGTAGGTACATATATTTCTACTAATTGGATAAACAATAACATAATTTGATATTTATGAGGTAATAAAAAAACATAAGGCAAACTTTTTGTCATTATTATTATAGGTTAAAAGCTTATACTCTTACAATCTACCTATAATGATAAAAGCACCCAATCATAATCGTGTTTATGATGTGTAATGGATATAAAAATCTCGCAATGGCGTCAGTTAAAAATCATAAATATATATTTTATGATACAATTCCATTTTAAGATGATCCGGTATCTTTGATGCATAAACATTTATTTAAAGAGCGCATGGGCGGTCATTCTGTATCTGTATATAGTTTTTATGCTACAATTTGGCAAGGTCGCGATAAAATCAAACAAAACCTTGATAGGCATCATAATTATTTTTACTAATATCAATATCTTCAAATAGATCTTATAATGTTATATATTTGTAAAAAATATTATAAATCTCATTTATTTATTTCCTCAAGTATGTAAATTATAAGACCTCGGATACGATGGACACTGAGGATAGAAGTATTTAGCCAAAGTAGGTATATGTAGGTACATTCAGTAGGTAGATAGATACCTGCCGTTTATTCGTCAAGTCCTCGTCCCCAATTCATTGAAACATGAAAATTGAAGATGTTCACGATTATTCACATTACATTTGATAAATATTACCTAGTTTTTTAGTTTCCTCGTAAACAAAAAACGCTAGATTATAAATGTAATGAACGTAATTTAATTCATTAGCGGAGAGAATGGCAAGGTAATAAATCATATGTAAATAAAATACTTCCCTATGATATTCATAAGGTATGTATCCACTAGCTTCAAATTAAAAGCATTTGACTTCATGTGGAGAAGACACAATCAGTAAGATTAATATTTAGATGTTAAATGATCTTTGAATATTATACTTGAAAATGATCTTAGAATACTTAGAATATTCTATACCTACTTCACGATAACGTAAGAGTATGAACCATATTCATATTGATCATAGACAATCATTATTCATGTCGTTACATTTATCATATTATATAAATAGTTTAGCAACAGCATAAATACTTACCGATCATTGATTTATAATGACAGAGCAATTTCTAATAAGATTTGCAATAATGATCTAATTTATTGGTAGTAATATAGTATAGCATAATCATATTGGCGGATGTGAGGTAGGTAGTAGAGTTGTATGTATGTAGGTAGTTAATACTGATCACCACCGCTGATAAAACATTAACGTTCATCTTAGTATTAACACTCAACGAACATTTCAACAATTTTATACGCTTTATTAAGTGTTTGCTGTGCTAATAATGCACCTGTCTGTTTTGTTGTAATGTTTCGTAATTGAGCCGTTATATGCTAGTAAATAATTTAAAGACATGCTTAAGATGACTTGCTTTAATGTTTCTCACAACATAATACTGTCAATGTTTTCCACGTATAATTATTCTGTACAAAGCAGCAATGTTATTATTGATTCCTGATTGTTATGGTGTTTTTTTAAAACTTTGTGATCTCTTTTTGATATTATATCATATATTATAATCAGTTGTGACGAAATTATATTACGAATCTATTTTCAGAGAACGTTTCTCAATAAAACTGCACTAAAATACTCATTCACATGCATGTTAATATCATTTGACAGTTCGTTACAAGTTGGCCACATATCAAAAAGATTATAAGAATAATAATTGATGGTATTGATATTGACTTGATTAAATTTGTCAACATGTCATATAATTATAAATGATAATGAAGTACGTAGGTAATAAATATAAACAATTCAGTGTATCAAATGGAAAAAGTTCTTATCCTAGACGTGTTGACGTAATGTTGGTATTATTGGAGGGGAGGGGGAGGTGGATATTCCTAATTATTTACTTATAGTCTCTCTAGCATGAAGATAATAGCAATAAAGTTTAAATTAAAAAAACTTACCTCAGTTAGCTGAACATCAAAAAGTCATTAGAATTAAAACGTCAGTGTATTAAGCATGTTACAGACAGCAAACGCCTTTCTACTCATATGATAACGTAGGAAAATAATATTTTTTACTATATAAAAAAATATGTAATCCTCAAAATTTTGATTTATTAGGTATTGCGGAAAAATCATGTGTGAAAAAAAAAATAATTAGTTTTACGAACGAATAAGTAGTTCAGTAATGTATTTACTATTTTATTTTAATTTAGAAATGTTTTGGAAACAGACAGTTTTACAATACGTATATGTGACAACAGATAACAAAATTACTTAAGCCAAAACCAGTAAAGTAATATGTCCATATCTTCAAAGAGATCTTATACAAGTATTTGTCTCGTAGATATTTGTTATTCAAGAGCGATGAGTCATAAAAATGATAAAAACATGTCCATCAAATTAATTATTATCTCTAAAATTTATGTAAATTTATAAACACGAAGCACCTTATACGATGTGTTTTTCGATATACCTACCTAAATAAAAAAAATTCAATTTAGATTTGCATAAAAACGCACACTGAGAAAAGGTACATCTCCAAATTCAATTGATCTATAACAATAAATTATTTTGCTCGCCTTACTATTGATATAATAAGACACAAACAATGATTCAATTTTGCGTAACTGTAAATTTCTCGGCGCTTACCAACATCTTTTGTGTGTACCTACTAATAGATTTTGAAATTATTCGGCTCCTTTACCAACGTTTTAGTTAACTAAACATCCGTACGGCGCTAGTGGATTTAAAGAGTAGTACTCTATTTAAAAAGCGATCTTATCATATAAGACAATAAAGTAAAAAATGCGTTGGCACGTCCGTTTACTTACGTTGTTAGTTCGTTTCCGTTTTTTCTGTCATTTTTCGGTATGTACTTATACAAACATGAAACAACAAAAGGTGTTCGATCATAAGAAAATATTGCGTTGCAAGTTCTAATCTTTTGTTATTGAGAAAGTGTGAATTTATTATTTTCCTGACCGTGAAGTTAGTGTGTTGTGTCAATGAAACAAAGCTATGTATCTTTTTGAGTTGTTAAAGTCCTGGGGATTTGAGGATAAAATAGAATTATTCAGTAGTAAGTACAATCACTTATTTGTTGTTTGTCATATTGTTTTAATTTAATGTGCAATATTTATTTATTTCTACTTAATATATTCTCGTAATTATATACATAGTTTCCACTCAAGAAATGTTATGTTAATGAAATGATTGCCAATGAATGTGCTTTTGCACAAAAAACATCAGACTACATAACTAACCTAACCTACAAATCAGTGTATAAATAATTTTGTGCTTAATAAAACCACAATATTACACCGCATTGTTATTCCCAGATATAATGCTACATTAAAATAATTCTAAATTATTGAAGTTTTGATGCATTGACCTATACTTAATAATTATATTCCTTATGTTTTCCCACAGAAAATATAATCGACTTTGATATTGAATGAACAAGATGTAACAGAGCTGAGACAAAGATACCACTATCATCTAAACGATATGGAGTGAGGCAGCACAATATTATTATTGTTATTAATGCGTATTATGTTGGAAGAGTTGGAACAGGAATATTAAAAAAAAATGTACTGCACTACAAGTATAGTATGTCTATGGCTGTTTTATTTGGTTTCCTATAATATGGTATATATTTTTATGTATGTTTTAATGTGTGTCTTTATTAACTGTCTTTATTTTTATTTTTTTTCCTTTGTAATTTTTAATAAACTATTATTTTACGCAAGTAACTACTTAAAAGATTTTTTTTATTTTAATTTCCTACCTACTTTTTCTACTTATATTAATCACAATGTTTATTTGTAAAGTGTGAATAATTATTCTAATAATATTATTTTTGTTGGTATGTTTCAAATAATTATACCGTTATTAGAAAAATAGATCACATTTTACAACTAAACGCGATTAATATTATTGGACTTTTGACAGCTAAATTTTGAGGTTATGTATAGGTACCTACATACGTAAGTATGACAAGTAATTCAATTGATTCTTACTAACGATTCGTTCTGCAGCGAACTTCAAGTTGATGACGTCACTGTGAAGAAGTTGTTGGTAAATGTACCAATGAATTGGTTGCGAAGTCAATAGATCTGTACCAATGAATCGTTGTTACGATCTCTGGTCCTAATTTGATAGTACGTACCAATGATTCGTTGTGAAATTTCGTTAGTATTTTTCTCAGTGCATGTTTTAAAAAAAAATGATAATCAACGTTCAATAACAAATTATTTATTATTTTCGTAGCAATAAAATAATATGGAAGTTAATACGCTGCCGCAGAAATGCCGTCCACACTTCTCTGCATTATACAACCAGATTATGTCTCCATATGATTGATCATGATTACAAAAAAACTTAATAATCTAATGCCGGGAAAAAATTAATGTGTAAATTTTATATATTAAGGAACAATTAAGTCCCATTTGATGTAATCAATTGAAGGCACGATATTAAAGATTGGTAGGTACTTTATTATATGGTACAGGGGTAGTAGATGTATCATGTTTCAGCGGAATGCCTCCTTTGTAGTCCTATCTTAACACACGTATGGTCCAGTGATTGCATGCTATAGAGAACAGCATATAACATCCGCATAATATTATCATATCGTTTTGTATCGTGTTATTTACCTCACTGATACGAGCGGCACAGCACAGCAAGTATTATAATATAATGCACAAGGGACAAGTAGGTATATTGTATGTATTATAAGACAGATGATATTATATTAAAATAATATTACAAGAAACTGCATACATAATTCATTTATTTATTCATTTATTTATTCATTTATATACATACATACAGTTTACACAACATAAGAAGTCAATTAATACATACATTATTACTAAAAATACATATAAATAAGTATTATACCTCATGATAATAATCAATATGATATGATATTGTTCTGCCAGACGGTAATTTGAACCGATCATGGGAGGCGACAGAGCGAACCAATCAAGAGTTACCCAGACCAAATGATTCATACTTTTAATCCTGAGGTTATATTATATACGACAAAAGTTGATGTGTCCGGAGAAGCAAAATTTACAGGAGCACATTTCAAAGAGCATATAATCACTGTCATCATACAAAATCATTGGCTCATCATATAAATGTTTAATATTTGTTAATTATGATATGGTTTTAGTATTTCTAGGGCAATTCAAGGGACATTATCTAATTAAAAAACTGATTTTCATAAAAATCGGACGCATCAACTTTTGTCCAATTACCACAGAATCTATAAAATACAAACCCTGTACTGTGTATATGTTTAGATAAGATTTTAAATTTCCACAATGATGTTAGTACACTATTGGATGAAGATATAAAAATACTATTAAGTATTATCTACTAAAAAAACTGAAAATGTTGTATATGCAGCTCATTGGTGAATACACTATGAACATTATGAATGAGTTACCTACTACTATACCTATCTTGAACACCTTATAAATGAATTTTGAATATCTATTCGTAGAAATGAGTTTCGAATAGAACGAGAACTTAGCACAGAGGACATATCAAAATGGAAAAAAGGTGCAAAACTTTGCTACAAACCAATCCACATGATAACTGAAACCAGAATGAGATACCTTATCTCGAGAAAAAGTGTGCATTGATTTACTTGAAAATTAATTTATTTTGAGGTACTGTAGTTAGGTACTAAAATAACATTTTCATAAAAATGAAAGCAGGTGTCAAACATTTGAAATGAGAGACATATTGGTTTAGAGCAGCAATAAACAGACATCTCTGGAACTATAATTAATAATTTCTTATTTTTAATTTGAGTACCTACCTATGTATATATAGGGATTGAGTATGATCGTCTGACAAAGAAATGACATCTCTTGAATATCATTACTCGTGTGTCTAAATTACGCAAAGCTATTTGCAACATTCATATATAATGTTGTGTATAGGTATATATAAGAAAGTAGAAAAACAATTGGTTAATAAAACATCTCACGTATAGGTACGTATAATCGTACTTATACGATTACTTCGTGGCTACTTTATATTATTATGTACCTTGTTATTTAAATCAATCGATTATGACCAAGCAACACATTATTTATGTCGTTGTGAGATTAGAGATAAATACTTATAGAGGAAGGGTGTACTCTTATGATTGTAGGTATGTACCTACTATAAAAATAAATCTAAATGTATTGGTAAGATAATGTGAATATGTAATTATTTATGTGTTTTATTATCTTCCATATTATAATCCACTGTCTCCGTAATACATGTGTTATGTAGGTATTATGTATCTACCTGCCGTTGTAAGTAATCTCATTCGGATTCGGAACGCACTCAGAGTCACCGATGCGTGGCTGGACTGATGGCGGACAGTGCAACGAAATTGAAAGTAACGGGTACCTAACTATATAATAATGTAAATATTCATAATAATCTCAACACAATACACTTTGATAATAAACTTAAATGATTATTAAATTAATACTTGTTATTAATTTAATGCCGATCCTATTTTATAATCTATCGGTATGGCATTTCCACTAGTGGGGTAGCGAGTGGACATTCGATGAACATGTAGGCCGTTCGTTCTTCAAAATATCCATAAATTTATTGATTTACCTATTTTGCAAAGACCAATAGTTTAGTAACTTCGAAATTCTAGCGAGAGTTCGTGTTTTATTTGAAACCCTGGCATGATCAAACTGTTCCATTTTGACAAATTAATGATGTATATAGATCGTGTATGATCATTATTTGCAGTTATGATATGGATATTTTAATCATATTATCATAACTTAATTTTATTTAAACAACTTAATGTTGAATATTTCATAATTACCTACTGATTGATAGTTTGCGATGTTTAATAATGAGAGATAAAACATCCAAAGGTCAGTGGCCAAATTCCATAAAATTGCGTATGCGTATCAAATTCACATTTTATTAGCGAAATAAGCTTATGTATGACTTATTACTTACTCTTCACCACTGAAATACACATTTATCTACATAATTCCGATACCTTATAATATATATTAGCAAATCTCTGGATTACCTACCTATCATAAATTTCATACCAAATACTTAACTTTATAAATATACCAAATAGTTTTACTTAACTTTATAAATATACAAATTATTTCAACTGTGGGAAGTTAATACAAGGTATATTAAGAAGATAAATTTATATATGATAAGGAAATTATACAATGTTATAAATATAATGATTATTATTAAAATTTTACATATAAAGTATAATGTTACTCAAAATCAACTATGTACCAACATACTTGCCAAGAATTAATTTCTCGAGAACAAAGATTAACAGCTAATCATAACTTAATTATCCAGAGTTTTCATAAAATAAAATTTTACATATAAAGTATAATGTTACTCAAAATCAACTATGTACTAACATACTTGCCAAGAATTAATTTCTCGAGAACAAAGATTAACAGCTAATCATAACTTTATTATCCAGAGTTTTCATGTGAAATTACAATCAAAAAAGAAATCTTAAATAAATATACAATCCATAGACAAAAACAGTTAATGATTAGGACAATTATGATTTAGAAAAATAATCAGTATCTACGCAGATACATACTTTTAGCATGAAAAAGTGAACAAAAGTCGATAAGTGCAGATTTTTTCTGAATGGCGGAGCAGAAAGGACAGCTATTTTCTATACCCTCAAGAAAGAGGTATTATTTTTTTCAATCACAGCTACCTATCTACCGAAATCATCACGGCATCTTCCACTTATACTTTAAATTTAAGTAAATAAATAGGTATATAATGGGGAGACCTGTTATACATACAGGGAGTCTTCTCACTCAAGATAAGTGACATACTTGATCGCTAAATTAAAGCTGTTAATTATCTTCTAATTATGTTTTACGAATACTGTACGTGTACATGCTTTTACAGACACCAAAATCATAAAAAGTAAATAAATAGGTATATAATGGGGAGACCTGTTATACATACAGGGAGTCTTCTCACTCAAGATAAGTGACATACTTGATCGCTAAATTAAAGCTGTTAATTATCTTCTAATTATGTTTTACGAATACTGTACGTGTACATGCTTTTACAGACACCAAAATCATAAAAAGTAAATAAATAGGTATATAATGGGGAGACCTGTTATACATACAGGGAGTCTTCTCACTCAAGATAAGTGACATACTTGATCGCTAAATTAAAGCTGTTAATTATCTTCTAATTATGTTTTACGAATACTGTACGTGTACATGCTTTTACAGACACCAAAATCATAAAAAGTAAATAAATAGGTATATAATGGGGAGACCTGTTATACATACAGGGAGTCTTCTCACTCAAGATAAGTGACATACTTGATCGCTAAATTAAAGCTGTTAATTATCTTCTAATTATGTTTTACGAATACTGTACGTGTACATGCTTTTACAGACACCAAAATCATAAAAAGTAAATAAATAGGTATATAATGGGGAGACCTGTTATACATACAGGGAGTCTTCTCACTCAAGATAAGTGACATACTTGATCGCTAAATTAAAGCTGTTAATTATCTTCTAATTATGTTTTACGAATACTGTACATGTACATGCTTTTACAGACACCAAAATCATAAAAAGACCTATTCTTTGCCGGGAATTTCACGTAGCAAATTGAATGACAACTATGCACTTTGGAATATTATGTATGTTATTACTGTCTAAAGAAACACAAAATAGAAAATGACAACTTTATAGCAGAACAATTTGAAAGTTCCAAATGTGAATATCAACGGTGAAACTGTTCATATGAATGTTATTTTTTACACATTAATAATAACTTGTTAGTTATATTTATTTATAAGACTAAATGAAATGTAATATTATGTTTACATTTGCATCTATTATTACTTACTCTATGTTTGCATCACTATGTCCAAAACAGTAAATTTTGAGTTAGCATAATTCTCATTTTAATACACATACCTAATATAATTTTTTTTTATGAATTTTTATTTTTTTTAGTTTATGTCAAATCTGTAAATGACAGATGAAAATAGCGAGTATTATATTTTAAATATTTTAATAAGGATAGTACCTATTTACATGAGTGCCAGAAAAATCAAATTATAGATCGCAAATAAACAGAAATGAACATAACGAATTTCCGTGAGCGACTATTTATACAAATTGTGCGACTTCGCGATACAAACTTAAAGTTTAATGTAAGGATGTAGGACCTGTATTTAGTTTTATAAACATGCAATTTCTTATAAAAAAAATAAAATGAAATAGAGCATTAAAATGAATACCACTTAAAATATATAGGTAGGTAAATTTAAAAATAAAAAGTGTATTGATGGATTACTCTCGGTATTTTCTGTCATTCGATCGATAGGTATAGGTGTAAAATCGCTCAGTCAGTATTTTTCGTCGCTTATTTAGTATTTTCAGTCCCTCACCTACATAATATAACTGAAGCTCAATTTCAGCAGTTAGGTTTCACGGCACAAGCTTTTAGCTTAGTGTGAAAGGTGTATAAAGTTGTATTTGGGTTTATAACAAACCCAGATATATCTTTTTTAAAAAAAAAAAAAAAAAAGGTCATCAATTTTTTGTTACTCGATATGTGGTGTTCTCACTTTGGCGAATATCGCCAGGCACCAAAATATCGCCAGCCATTTGAACCGTGTGAACAAAATGACAGCTAGTCTGAAACGATAAAAACCAGTAGAAACGATATCGTCTCGAGTTGACCACCTTCCAACTTTTTTCGGCCGATTGAACGATTCGCGCATGCGCAGATGTGCGCGGCGTTTGTATCTATGGTAAAAACTTTATAACCTATAATTTTTTTTAATGTTTCCCGCTTCGTGACAGCTGTTGTCTTTGTTGTTGGTTTGTGGCGTTTGTTTCCTTAATTAAAAGTCGCCTTATAACCTCTACTATACCATTTTCAACTAAAAATAAACACTTCGCGATCTCCATCTCGACGTCCGCCATTTTGAAAACAGTGTCAAAATCAAAGCGCATCTGACAGATCGTTTCTATATCGGTGGACTGTGTGAACACGTGTGACGATCAATGGATGTCCGGCGAATTTTGTTTTTTCGCTTGGCGATATATTTTGAACTTCGCCTGACGATATTCGCCAAATGTGAACATCCCATTAAACATTGTTAGTCGATATTTGACGTTTGTTTTTTCCGCTTTAATATTTCCCTCAGTGCATATTCAAATATGTTTACTAAATATTTCGCTAATTTATACTTGTAAGCCAGCCACTCCCATATAAAACTCTTCAATGGCTAATTTTGGAAACTCGTCTTCTAAGTATAAGTTTTTACATAATAAATTAAATTGACGTAGATGTTAACATTTTATTATATTTTACATGAGATCTGTAAATTAATAATTAAACAAAATATATGAATAAAGAATATTGAATGTTGAAAGATCTAAATGGTGAAGATATGTCATTGAACTTACTACATTGACATGTTAAAGACAGAAAAGAATAAACAGCACTTCTTATATAAAAATGAGTAAGTATAAGGATTATTTTCTATTGTTTAAATTGGTACGTAAAAAATTAATAAGATATAAATTTTTGACTTATTTCACACAATTTCAAAGATTGTTACAGTTTGTTATTGTGATTTTAACTACGTATATAAAAATTTGTATATATAAAAATATATACAAGTTTGAAAGCACAGAAATTGTATGAAATCGTATAAAACTTGATTTCAAGAGTGGAAAAATATTAAGTTGTAACATAAATATACAACTTTCAAAAATTTCAAGTCATGTGATAAGCATGACACAGAGGAATTGGGAATGTTACCTAGGTTTAAAGAGTTTACTCTTAACCAAACCTAAAGTCGATTCATAAGCGTCGAAACTCTGTGTTGTGCACTCCATAAGGAAGTTCACATATGTATGTGTAACGTATACAACATACCTACCTAGTTAATACCTATTCAAATAGGTTGACTATGGATGAGTGTGATCAGTTGGAATGATTAATCTGTAGTAGTTCAAATATGTTTAATTTAATAATTATTTTTATATTGGTGCCTTATGTTGTTTTAAATTCGATTTTATGTATAACAGAGACTTAAAAATAACGAATCGCTTTCAAAATGACACAAAACCCTAATTATTATTATATATATTAAAATTATATATACCTAAGTACCTATGAATGACTTATTATCAAATTTTCCCCACATATAAATATTTCATAATATGCACAATAAGATTTTTATAATTATTTTTTATCTATCTTTAGTCGTCTGCTCACTTCAACTTACATATTATATCTACATAACATACGTAGGTAATTATTCATGTTAGTATCGATTACATACAAAGTGATAGATACATACCATTTTGTACTAAGCCAGTAGAAGGCACAGAATGTTTGGAATGACGTAAGACATCCGTTCAATCAGTTGTGGCACATTGTAATATCATTAATAATATTGATTGCTGATATATGTACATGTGTTTCTACCTACTATACAATGCAAAGAAGTCTGTAACTACAGGTAATATAGACATACACTACAACCCTCAGTAAAAATTAAATGTACACCATCTCCATATTTTTTTTCACACGATGTCTCAATCAAATCATCACAAGCTAGTTGTGTTTCAATTTTGTTATCATCGACTTGTAATAATTCAACCAATTTACAAGATATGTACATACTTATTAATACGTACATAATATTTAGTGTAACCGGTTTGTATAGAGATAATCATAATGATAATAATATAATATTATAAGATGTGCATGAGAGAGATCACAGGGCTGGAAGATGCATCAGATAATCCGAATATTCAAATAATATTTGAGTATATGTATTATATTATGATATAATGTTTAAACATAAATAAACCTGATTAAATCTAAGCCCATCGTATGTTCTAAAAATATAATGCATTTATTAAAAATAAAACAATCTATTTTAGTTGTATGTATCTCTACTAATATCAACAAGACACGTTGCAAATTCAACAGAATGATCAAAGGAATCAAAAATGTTGAAGATATACGATATTCTTTGATAACCAATAAAGATATTGAAAAACGAAACGTCTTTTATAAGAAACGTGTTTTATTGAAGAAACGAAAAATTTTGAATTCATAGAATATATTTTGTTGTCAATCATCCTTTTTGTTTTAGTAATATGATGATGGTATACGTTAAAATAAAGAGAATAATCTAATTAGCTTTGTTCACTATTTAAAGAAATTGGACGATACATTACAGGGTCATAAGTTTTATAAATATCTGTCAGCCCTTACTGTAGTTATACTACCACGGGGAGTTGTAGACTGGAACAACTTGAATTAAAAGTGCTCATGTCAATTTTGATGAACGCTTTACGTGTACATACTTGATACACCACACATCGCTGTGTTAGAATATTTACCGCAATTGTACAAGTGGTAATTTTGTTACAAGTATTGAATACTTTACAGAATTCATGATTTGCTTATTATTAGATGCATTGCACAAAATCAATTGAGATTAAGTACCTATATAGTATATAACGAATATACCGATTATTAGATAACGACATCGGAATGCCGTGAAAAGATGTAGGTTCCAAAAACCGCTCCGAACGAAAAAGCCTTTTTTCCAACTTACATGGCTTTTGAAAGGGTGATTCATAAGAAAGAAAAAATAGAATTTTGTTAAATTTTATACCAAAAATATTTCTGGTTTATTTAATAATGTTTAATTTTTGACAATTTTCTCTAAAAAATATGTGTCAGTATGGTTGGCGGGTTTCGTGCTTTAAATGTCTTCTTGTTGGTGAAATCTGCATTGAGCGTGGAATTCTTATGTCTATGTATCATCTCATAAGCTTACTTTTATTCAAATTTTATCGAACATAATTTGGATAGTCATGAATAAAATAAGAAAAAATTGAAATGTGATCATTGTTTTATAACGTATAATATTCTTCCACAATTCAAAGAATGCATTGGAAAATGTGTAGATATAGCTAATTCATCAATATTCAGATATTTTAACAGTAAACTTGACATTCTCAGCCAAACACAGATGGCATGAGACGGTTCTGAAGACTCGCACACATATCGTAAGTAAAACAGTGCCTATTCAAACATTTGCATTTTGATACTTTGGAATGACATTAGTTAAATTCATTCCGTACCGAAATTCCAGTTTAGTACTGATTGAATTTTTGTCGAAATATGATTAAATATTGAATTTACACGAAGTGAACATAAATTTTAAATAATTCCAGATATTTTATTAATTTGGCATTTAAATGTTTATTTCATACACATTGTCAAATTCTTTTTTTTAGTATAGCTTCATTTAGTATCACTATAATGTGATTTCTTCCATCTAACCATGATGCCATTCCAATAGTATTCAGTACATTATGATTTCAATATTGTGCTTGATGATTAAGTGTATATTTGATGATTGATTGTGACTTACCAAATAACTTTATATTCAATACCTTGAGGTACACTGAAGTAATAATAATACATCCAGCTTACCTGAAAACAAAATAGAAACATAAAATTAACAATAGTGTTTCTAATAGTGTAATATGTAAATATAATATTTCATCACTGTGTTTAAATATGATGATAATATCATATGACACTCATTCAATATTATATACTATTATGATAGATATACAAATTGTACCTAGATCTATTTAGTTTAGTTACGCCCTATGTTAATCAACACAACATGCTCTTACGGTGAATCTTAATATCAAGTTCCACTTTTCTAGATTAATTTTGTCTTTTTCACTCTATATAATTCAAGCTAGTACCCACAACTGTTTTACACCAAAATGTAAGAGATAGATGCATGTCCCTCATAGACACCTACTATAGCCCTTATCGATGCGCATTATTACTATTTTATTAATTGTTATCAAAATTAGATATTGAGGAATCTATTTTGGATAATTTTGGGTTAGTTGGAAGAGATCGCGCCTTTGCGATAAACTCGCCCTCTGTATATTGATTGTATTTAATTTGAATGTATACCTTTTATGTAATTGTTTTTTATCAATGTACAGTAAAGAATGAATAAATAAATAATATTTCATTATCATAATACATATTAGGATACATACCTATATTATGTAAGTGATGGTAGATGCTATTGAGGGTCACAATCTGCTCTTTACATTTCGGTGTAAAATGAGTGTGATAGATTGAAATTAACAGAATAAAAAAGACAAAATAAAACTAGTTCAGGTGGGCTTCATAATAAGAGCCCACCATTAGGGCACATTGAAATATCGGACTTAAATCCGACGCAAAATAATACTATAGTTATAAGATACTTTTAGTTAGAATATCATAAGATGATAATATGATCACAGGTATGTAGTTACTTAGTTATACGAGGTGTTATTGTGATTGTGTTGTTATATTGCGTTCTCCGTGTTACGTTATTCTACTCGTATCTATGAGACAAACCGCTCAGACAAGTTTTAGGATAATACATACGACGAACCTGTATTTATTTACTACATCACATTGTAGCATGAAACTCTCATATACAAAATGCTGAGATTCTCATAACAAATTTTACTCCTACGTACAAAATTGAAATGGTGACTGCATATAATTATAACCAAAACACTGTTGAAAACGAAAACTCTATACTGGACGTATTGCTTAGAATAACGAATAAATGGCAGTCCCCCAACTTCTGAAATATCCAGACATAAGAGGGAGCCTTCATTATATAGAAAAGAATTGCTTTTAGATTAAGATTTATATTCATCCTAATCCTAAAACGAAGGCTCCTGAGGTTCGGATATAAAGAACGTTTTTTTTCAGGTCTCTTTCTTTCAATAAATTAATAAACGATTTTGGTAGATACTAACGCAACTGTCAGAGCACTATCAATGATATTTTACCGCTTTGTCAATCACATTACAACTCCCAAATATAAGCATTTTTTCAGGACCTAAGTGAAATTGCATTTTCATACCGCACTTCATACTAATAGAATGGATACGTACAAAAAAGTAAGGAAAGAATAATAATCTTTGCACTTTTCTCAAAAAATTTACATAGTTTTTTCATTACTCTCTGCTTGACACAATTTGTCCTCGTTATTCATAAATTCTCATAAATATCCGTTAAATACATCCATAACGTGGACCGTTATCGTGAAAACATATAATGAAATTTAATATTTAGGTACATAGTATGTTAGTGTTTATTTGCTTATATCATTTTGAGTTTATAAAAACATTCAACAGTTTTTTACAAGAGTGCAGACAAGAAGGAAAATTATTTGAATATATGACCGTAAAGTAGGTGACATAAAGAGAAAGTAGATAATAGTATAGTTAAAATTATGAGAGAGACATGTTGTTACTGACGAAGGGATTTTAATTTTAGCCTTAACGTTATTTAAGTCGTAATTAATTTGATATTTTAAAAATTATTATGACATGACTTACTAAAGTCGTTAGTTCAAAACTAGAAAAAAATATTATGTTGAAATCTTTTATGTCGCAATAAATTTCCAAGAAGGGACATTGAACTTGAACTGTGACAAAAAATTAATACTTTGGCTGTCATAGGTGAACCACCAAGTAGGTAACAAACTAAATAAATGCCTATATTATCGATAGTACTAATCTACCAATAACAGTAACACAAGTGTAGTATCCAACAGAATAACCTGTTATAAGTATCAAAATGTCACAACAGCAACGTACATCTCAAGAGACAACAACTCTCAAATGGTAATGAGATGAAGAACCGATTATGGAGGTATTGATGATATCTATACAGTCCCTTTTGTATTTGTTCTTCAATGCGAAGTATATGTAGGCTAATTTATTAGAGCTATTTTTCAAAAAAAGCAATAAATTTGCAATAAGATATTTATGAGACAATCAAAATATAGAACTCAGCGACGAGGCATGCACCCATCCTGAATATCTATTTATTGGCATGAAAAGAAAGAAGTTAGTCGTCGCTGACTACGCCACCTGTGTAGTAGTAATACGATAAATCCAAGACGATAATAATAAATATTGAGAGAGATATGTTGTCACTGACGAAGGGATAACACATTTATGGCTGTAAAGGTACAATTTATTTATTTATTTATTTATTTATTTATTTTACAACACACGGCGTGAGCCTTTTACATGTTAATGTTAATCAAGCAGTATAACAAACAACAAACACAAACAGATACAATAGTCAAGAATACATTATTACATAGATTGGAAGTGAAAAATTAATGAAGCAACAGTCAATAATAAAAAAAGGACAAAGCAAAACATAAGAAGTCAATAGGAAACAAAATGTCAACGATGAAAAAAATTGCATTAATTATATCAATTCAAACAAGCATGAATATGTCAAAATAATAAAAAAAAAAAATCCGATCAGAAAGATAATAAGTTGATAATATGCAATTAGGATGATTAGAATGTCAATAAATACAGTACAAAACAAATTATATTAATTAGATTATTAAAAAATAGAATGGTTTGGTATATTTGGTATAAAAACAAAGAAAAATGAAGTTTTTGAAAAAATTATTGATCATGTCTTATAAGATGTATATGTTAGCATATTATTTATTGTGAATAAATAAATAAATAATATGAATATAGTTTCCAAATACAGGTAGGTGTATTGATGTAATAGCACTCTTTACAGCGCCTTGCACGTCTACGAAAATTATGTCGATTGTAACACTCGAAATAAGGCAAATTGAAAAATAACTCTAACAATTAATTATTTTGTTCCGTAGAAATGCGCATGAATAACGATCTACTAAATCAAGCAAATGCAAATCAATACACATCATAAACATTTAAAATAAGATTTTTCATTCAAAACCATATTTAAAACTTGTCCACATAATATTATTATTCTGTTTGGAGTATTATTATAAAGTGTGGAAAACCTTAGCTCGATATTTTCTGAGACATCATAATTATATCTAACTGCATTGAGTAGGTTTACTTACACTTTAAAGGAGGTATATACATACATACATACACCACACAATTACACCTATATCTTCTACGGTTAAACAGAACGACGCACTCATAACAATATGAGTACATATTGTTTTGTATAATAATATAACCTTATCTCGGTGGTATGTAGAACCTATAATATTATATTTAAATGTAAACACTTGGTTAGATCTTATAGGTACTTATCTGAAATACATACAATATTATTACAGGTACTCGACCTCAACAACCGAATTACAGCATTACTTCGCCTTTTCAACAATAGTCAGCCATTCTAATGTTTGCTACTTAACCCATTTAAAATATAATAACAAATAACAATAAAGTCTTAGGTAAACAATGTGACACCACTTCAAATAGAGATTATCCATTATCACCTTATTACGAGGTGTTGTAGATTAACCGAAAATAAATAAAAGTAGGTGCCTATCGAAATAATCATATACACCAAAAAATAACTAAAACTAAAAAGGGGAGTGTTGAAATAGGTTAAGATCATAGATAGTTGCTCTTTGGTTAAGACATAGATATAGTAGTAATAAGAGTGGATACAACAATACTGCAACAATACTAGGCTCAATGTAGGTATGTATTGATATGGTAACGGAACGGAACCGATAGTCTTCTGTTTTGGGAATGACATGAAACGTCAGTCGGAATTACTGAAACAAGTGTTTTATTCTCCTATTTGATTCATTAACGAGAGAGACGTCTTTCTTCTTGTTACGACATTGGCAATCCTCGGAATCACTCATTACTATTTTATGAAATTAATTCATTAAATTGCTGTTCTCTCATGTTTTGGATACAATAAATATTAAATATTCAGTCCTGGTAAGGTTTAGTAAATATCTTTTTGATGTTCTATTGTTTAGGTGAGTTTGGTACATGATAAAGATTGGTGATAATGTGTCATAGAATTTATGTGTGGATTAAGACGACATATTTTTATCAAATTTTAACTGTCAACATGAACAACACTACGTCATTACTTCTTGTAGCAAATAAAAAAAAACTATAATCAATAAATAACAGCATTGTAAATCTTTTTTTTTTAATATTAGGAAGATAACTCTTACTGTGGGAATGTCTGTATGTAAGTCTTATGAGAATAGGAATACCCTTATGAGAAGATAATGAAACTTGTTAAGTGCTAAATTCCATGATTTTTACTTTCATGGCAGTTTTTTTAGTTGAAGCTCTTGTTTAAAGTATTCATATAACGAGTTCATTATGTTAGCCAAGGCGTAGGTAATCACTTTGTCAAATATTTGTTATAGAAACAAAGGCTCTAATCATAGGATATCAACTAAGTCAATAGTGATAACATTTTACAACGATAATACCATAGCATAATATACCTAACATTAGTTTAGTGTAATATCTTACATTCATACTAAACACAAAGAATTCTCCATTATCTAGTCTTGGATGACGCAATCAAAACAACTTTATAAGCCAACAATGGATGATTCTACATAATACAGTATACATCTGATATTTCAATGTGTATTTTTTATTCACATTATTTGAATTCGCTAGTGTGTAAGACTGCGGACGTGACGAAAATTACAAACATCCAAATCCTTTATATTATCTACAGTCAAATGTCTGACAAAATATCTATAAATGTTCGTATGCACGTATGTCTGCTTGTGTGATGCAGTTAGTTATTGAAGATAAATATTCAAATGTTTAATTTTTCTTCGAAACCAATTATATACGCTATGAAACTCGTATCACGACTGATTCTATTCTTACATTTTTCTCATCTGTCATTGTGGATTGCTAAAAAAGTTTGAGTACAAACGAGCAGGTTTGATTTTTTTGTAGATACAGGAAATAATTCTAACAAGAAGCCTATAACATTGTTGTTATTTAATATTTATATTTTTATACTTGTATTCTTAGCAATGAGACAAACCGTAAATCTCTTTTTAATCTGTATGTTTTTTTTTTATTCAAGGCAAGTTCTGTTATTGAAGTTATTATTGATCACCCCCATCAATGAAAAATGATTATTTTTGGAAAGATTGTAGGATACGTACTAACGATTTTCAGGCTGTATAATCGCTTTATAATCGCAGTCTAATGGCTAGAATGAACCCACCCCTGAAGATGTCTGTGGTGAGGTGGGGAAATATATATAAACTGTAGACACAATGTATACATAAGAATTATTTGCAAATCATAATAATGTGCAAGTAATTTTGTTAGAGTAAATTAAACTAGTACATTTAGTAATAAAACACATTAGGCGACATAACATAAACAAATCAATAAAACTGCAGCACATAACTTTGACTGACCACAACACGGTATAACACTATTCTAAATGTCGCATTTCGATTACTTTAATATTGTTTCTGTTATATTCATCTTTTGATACTTTTTCAATCTGGCATTTCGCCCACGACAAAACAACCACTCTGCATCTTTATCCTGCTAAAGCTTAAAATTATTATTATTCGTCGAGAAATAATATTCGACGACCTTGAATTTTATGTTCACCACAATCGATCCTTTGTTTATAATATACTCGATGAAAATTATATATTACCTACGTATCTATTCTGTAGGTACAATGTAAATATAATATTATGTAGAAGCACAATGTGTAGATTTGTGATATCATTTGTTAAGGCTAGCTCGGTCATAAAATTAATGTCTAAGTCGCAAAAAATAGCCGGTTCGGTGTTCTCCTATTAAATTCAACAATATATATTGTAAGATAGTATCAAATCAGATTACTTGAAATGCTAGCATGAAATAATCGATGAAACTAATGGGGTAGTTATCACTCACATTTTAGCAAGGTGCGTGGATATATCATTAGAAATTCAACTTTTATCTTGATGATCTATATAGAGTAGGTATTAGAAAACTTTATAAAATAATACATCTTAGGTTTTCCTGATCGCTTGTAAACGAGTGGAGGGCTTTTGTAAGTAGAATAGAACAGATTAAAACATCTTGAATATTTTTTATTTCACAGAGAGGGTGTAAGTAATATTTTAGTGAGTGAGTTCGTTTGTCACGTTTGGGAGAATAGAGTAAAATATAGAGAAAAAGTCAATATTATGAATCTAGGAAATAATCTGCAGAACTATTTCGGTGGAACTATATAATATATAAGTTATAATGATTTAGGTACTCTTTTACATGAGTAGCATAACTGAATTACCCTATACAGGCATTGACTATCCAATTGCATTTTACTTGCTATAATTTGTCATATTGTGATTGCGTATAATAATGTTAATACTATAACTACAGTTAAATTAAACTAACACAAACACTATACAATCTAATCCAATTAAATATTAACAACATTATTATTGTGTTGACATTGTATAGTGGAAATGTTGTTGAAACAGCTTGATAGTTTATGAAAATGTTAATGGCTATAAAATCGAAATCTTTGTAATTATTCATTGTAACAGCAGTAAAAATATGTAGTGAATAATAATATACAATACCTACAATAGAAAAATAGTTAAAAACCTAACTAACTACAGATGTTTTAAAACATTTTCTACTACACCTACATGTTCTCTTGTTATACGTTATCGGTATTAGTGGACTTCATACATATTTATCATACATATTGATTTTATCGATCTTTTTTCGTTTTCATTGCAATAGTACCAAACAATTTTAAAGGAAATAACTAGGTATTTTAATATTTCACTTTTAAATTCTCTTGTGGGTTTTGTCTGATATAATGGAATTGCAAGGACACTAACTTATTCTCGATCATGTACTTTCCTTTACTTATGATTATTGATAATATCCAGCAAAATACCTGCTTTTTGCTCCACATTTTTTTCTTTTGGAGTAACCTTGTATTGGGTGAAAAGCAAACAAAAAACAATTACAACTTTGTGAGCGTAGATAAGTATTCAGATTGTATAACTAAATTATGACTGTGTTATTTTCCTCAAAGCATTCAACACACCTATAACGAAGAACGTCATAATATTATATGTACATTTATGTATGATTTGCCTAAGTGTATTGTGTATCTTCGCAATCTCATGCGAAACAACGAGTAAACATAATATATGATGACTAACAACATACATACATCGCTCAAAGTAAATAATTGGTATTATATTATTATTATTTAAAAATTATATATTTGTATAATGAAATCCGTTAGAAATGAAATGTAAATAGCGAATGACCAATTGACATTTATTTCAACATGAACATATTTACGAATAACGATTTTCTTTCATACATATAAATATAACACTTTAATTAGGTATTCCATTATAACTGACTACCATAGGTAGTTTTTAATCCAATTTTCTGTAGTTGATACTACGTGTACTAAAATACTCGATACTTGTACACAAATACTCGTTGAATATTTAATTCAATTATAATTCAATAACGTATTTGATTTATTAAAAGTTTGTATATACTCGAATAATGAATTTATAAAAAATATTACTATTTTTTATAAATAAATATGTAGGTACATACTCATCTTGTTGTTAGAAACGAAACAAATTAATTGTAATAGAGGTTGCATACACCTTAGAGAATTTCAGAATGTGAAATGCATTACATGTACCTAGTCGGTTAATTCATCGGCGCGGCGACTCTATTTGTGAAAGATTAGGTGATAATTGTAGAATTTAAGTTTGAAATAAATCCAAATAACCCTTATTGTAAGCACACTGGTGTCGTAGGAATCGAACACGAGATCTCTCGATTAAGATTCCGAAACTCTACCACCAGGCTATCGATCATCATAAAAAGAAAGCATGATTTAAATAGCACAAGAAACAATAAGTATTAATAAGCTGTTGAGTCTTCTAATTAAACAGCTGACTACGTATTCACCCACCAGCCACTGTGTGCAGTTTAGGTACCTATATGATTAAGAATAAGAAATGTATCACCTGTATCTCTGTCAGTTCATTGTACTGATACACATTTATTATAATATATTAATGCAACATAATATTATTATTTGAACAACAAAACAAGCATTAAGTATATACCTATAATATAAAGTTCAATAAAAATATGCGTGTTACATAATCACGCACTCAAAATAAACAACATAATAAATATATTGTAGCAGGAGAGAATATCTGATTTAATATATATGTATTATTATGTTGATACATAGATACAGATATTTTGTTATACACTTCTAAAGTGTGACTTCATCTGAAGTTTGCACTCCAACTGTCGAATTTTGTGGTGATTTCCCATACAAAAATGGTTGTAATAAAACAGCAAAATTTATGAAATATTAAATGAATATGACCCGTCAAAATGTTACAAAGTTTCTCATTACACCGTCATTTAATAAGTAAGGACAAAAAATAATTGAACCCAAAAAGTGAAAATGTCTATACGAGTAATAGTGGTCATTTGTAAAATCGGTTTTTCATGTTCATTACAATCAATTAGTTCATTGGCTACCCCGTTTGTGGGAATCGGCGTGATGGTGTACATAAATAGATATTACAATATTTGTAAAATAGTGAACACAATTATGCAAAATATGTAAGCACATCATAATAAGTTTTATTGTGATTTAATATCCCAACCTACTAAACGAACAAAACACCCCACACAAATTTGTATGAAATTGAAACTATTAAGTTATTTTGTGGGACGCACCTACAGAGGGCATATTACAAGTGAGAAGTACAATTTATTAGAGTAGGCACCTACATAATTGTTGATGTTAGTTGTACGAGTATAATCATCTAACTGTATATTTAACAATGTACATACATTTCAGATTAATAATGCACTTTAGTTATACTTTATGAAGTGACATAGTAGAACTAGGTGGAGCAGGTGATCAAAAATTTA
Source organism: Athripsodes cinereus (assembly GCA_947579605.1). NCBI lineage: Eukaryota > Metazoa > Arthropoda > Insecta > Trichoptera > Leptoceridae > Athripsodes > Athripsodes cinereus. The sequence goes on from OX388322.1 coordinate 11,496,124, forward strand.
ACTTCGTTATTCGTTCATTATTTAACAAAAAAATCTATTATCCATTACAGTTAAAAGAAATTATTTAACGAATTTAACGAAAAATCTATTATCCATACCAGTTAAATGAAATTTTAAGACGAGAAGGTAAAAATAAAATAAAACCAGATTTAACCAGTACATATATTTAAATTGTATCTAAATTAATTTCGTAACGAAAGAGTAATGTTTTAATCATTTACGAAGTAATTTAAAAGTTAGGCACCTTTTTAACTTCATTAACTATCGACAACGGATTAATGAGTTAATGTCCAGCTTTGGAACTTGAGCAATATTATACCATTTTATAGTCACAATGATAAGTAAATATATGGTATTGTTACTAATTAATTAATAATATCTAAATACTTAAGTCTGGCATTTCTATTCGTTAATCAAACTGTTTGACATCAGATAAGATAAATCAAACAAAATGTGCAAGTGTCTCATTATTATTTAAGTTATTTTTATATTAGTTACTTACCCACGTATATTTTACATAGATACGGGTCACTCTTTATACTATATTTAACTTATTAATTAGTATAGATATAGGTTCTATACTTGTATGTTTTATTAAAAATATGTGCAATCTGCGTATAAAATACGAGTACATTTAAATTTGTTATTAGTACCTACTTGAAATGTTCTCTGTTTCAGAGGATGCTGATGATCGATAGTCTGATAGTCAAGTATTGGATTTACAATCGGGAGATCTCGGTGTCTAATACCATGTACGACGCATTCCATCTTTAAAGCATATCGCTTACTGTAAAGGTTTTAAAGGGCTTCCAACAAATTCAGATTCATTATTTTGTATTATTATAATTCCTGCACAGTTGACTTGCTGTTTGTAATAAATTCTAAACGTTTTGTATCGTATACAGATTACCTTGGTGAAGGATGAAGGTTCTCAATAGAAAAATCACTAGAGGGATGAAAATGTTTCTAAATGAAAACCTGGTTGAATGTCAGCAATTCGATTTGCAAATATTTTGCCAACAATGTTTTTCATTAGGTATAGTATGTGTCGGTATGTAAAGTGGAAGCCTTGGGCCGGTTTGTCCAGAGCCCATGTGGGTCATACTCACACTCAATCAGTACTACAGCTACAGTGAGTATATAGAGATGATAAAGTATGTAAGTATAAAGTATATGTAGGTGGAGACCTGTGGAATGCTGCAAGAGTGAGGGGGCCGGCAAGGAGGGGAGAGGCATAAACCTGATAGTCAACTGATGGTGCGATGGATTCCGATACAATAACGACCTACTCCCTGAACACACGGCATTTCATGTGACAGCAGGATGCAATATACGCCTTACCAAACGAATGATAAAGACAGAAATATCAAAACAGACATAAAAAACGTTCGATTATGTTTCCCAGTATTCATTCGATTGGTAGTATTATTAAAATCAGTAGAATTAATATCCCCAACAACTTATTTACAGCGAAACTTTTTACATTATTTTTCCTTCTCACAATACTTTACTTCAGTATGTGACAATTTAACAGAAAGAAATCAGGTTAACGGTTAAGTTTTTATTAACTAGGTGACACGTGTGGTATCTTATAGTACGCCCAGAACATAAATCAAGATTAAATATTTATTTACATTAATAAAAAAATATCATCTTGATACAAATATCTTATCACTTCTCGTCTCACATTAAGAAAGCAAAGACATTCTATTGCAGAGGTATGATAATATACCAATTTTATGATCAAATAACATAAGTTTTACTTTTATTTTAATAACATCTTTAATGCACGTTTAAAATCTTTTGCGTGGTCATCTTAAAAAATATTTTTTTGACCTATAAGCTTTGTTTTGTTATGTGAGAAAAATAAACAAAAGTACCTAGGTGATGGTAAAAGTTATTTTTCATAATTTTATGCATATGCATATATTTATTTATAAAAAAAAACTATCTACTCATAGTTTTTTCTTTGTTTTACTAAATTTTATGAAAAACACAACTTCCTAACATAAGAGGTTTTAAAAGTGTAACGACGATACACTTTTTAATTCCAAAAAAAAAAGGTTAATCGAGCCACGCATGAGCTTCTGATCAAGATATTGTGAGTCAAAAAGGACACATGAAAACTTCTACCAAAAATCATAAAAAAATAAATTTAAACACGGAAATTTTATAAACTTCCCTTTTAGAACTCATATTATGACCTCAAGGGCGCCATATTTATTTATTTATTTATAATAATATTGTGAGTCTATTGTCCGAAACTATCAGTTTATTATTAACGACATCCTAACGAAATGATTTTCGTACAAGAATTTACACAAAACTTCGTAATTAGAATTTAGTTTGTAGATTATTGAAGGACATTGACAGTTGACTTGACCATTCAGTTGACTGATTTTTAAATAAAGTCTAATTATTATTTGATTGTATAGTGTCTTTTTATAATTACTTTAGAACTGTTTTGTTTGCATTTATCTGCAATTAATTCTTGCAGAATTGTCTAAATTTGAATTGTGAACCATATCAATTGCCTACCACAATGCCTTGCAAACTGGTATATACTGTATAATAATTGACAACCTATACATAATCAAGCTTTTTGCCTGCATTTTTTATTTTTATTTTAAAGTTATTTACTTGTTTGTTTTAAATTTTTATTTTTTAATTTTACTGTGCATATTTATGTTGATTGTTATAATTTTGCTTGAAATTTCTTATAAGTGTATGTTGTATTGATTTGTGAATTATCGTGTAAAAAGCTCATGTCGTTTGTTGTGTGTAAATAAATAAATATTTCTCTTACGTAAATAACAATATACGCTGAGAAAAATACTCACAGCGAATCATTGGTACGTACTAGGGATGTTGCGGATGCCGAATTTTACACATCCATGGATGTGAATGCGGATGCGGATTTTAGTAAGCTCACATCCGCGGATGTTTAAGATGTTGTAGAAAAAAAGTATATGAATTAAGAATTAAAATAATGATATAGTAATTATTGAATTTTACTAATTACAATTAGTAAATGAAGTTAAAATAGGAGAATTATACGTAATAAAAAGTAATATTGCCGCCTTCTCTGATTCAAGCCAGTTACGCTAAGGTTCATAAATAAGACCCGTGCTACTTAATAATTGTTCACTAAGAGCACTGCCTACAAACGCGTCGGATCTTCTCACCAATTTTTTCGTTCCCATTGGTTAATTTCATGTGCGACCGGCAAGCGCCATTCGCCGACTCCGCCTAATTTCTTTCTTGTCGCAACTTGTCTTACATCCGCATCCGCATGATCATCCCGATTGATTATTGCGGATGCGGATACGGATGCAGATGTCCAAATACATGCGGAAGCTCCTCATTTACGGATGCGGATGCGAATATTCGCGACATCCCTGGTACGTACTATCAGATTAGGACCAGAGATAGTACAAACGATTCATTAGTACAAATCTATAATATTAACTTTTTGAAAACAAATCGTTGGTAAATTTACAAACAATTTGTTTGCGAAAAGTTAATATTATAGATTCGTACTAATGAATTGTTTGTACTATCTCTAGTCCTAATCTGATAGTACGTACCAATGATTCGTTGTGAAATTTTGTTAGTATTTTTCTCAATGTACATTGGTTCTAGCATTTTTATTTTTGGCAAATAAATACACATAAAAGTAATACAATATATTACAGTAGGTAGACTGGTAAGTACTCAAGTACCTAAATGTTTTGAAGCATGTTATTAAAAAAAACAGATATATACCTACTTCAATACAGGTTTTATAAACGTCAATAAACAATAAAATATAACATTACATTTAACAATACATAACAACAGCTACGAGTAGGTACATACCTACACATAAGTATATTTACGATTTATTATTACTTCATTACAGTGACCCTGGCATAATGTATTAATGTAAACATTTAGTGTAATTTTTTATATTGTGCCAACTAATGAAAGAGCTATTTGTAGTTACGTTTACGAAGTAGGTATGTAGGTTATCAACAGCCTTATCTAACATAAGAAAATCCTTTCCAATACAATGATTCACTCAATTCATAGAAAACAAATAAAATATCACTATATTTTCAATAAAATCAGCGTCTTTCTACCGTACTGTACTATTGGACAAGCCTTTTTCACAGTACACCACTCCTCTGTAAACGGAATGAGAAAGTTAGGAATATCATGAAAAGTGATGACTAACAAGACGTGAAAACTTTTTGAAAAGAATTTTTCAAATGCATGAAACGAACGTTTGAAAAAAATAGTCTGTGAACTTCCTTAATATAGTCCTCCAACAATTTGATAGATTTAGTTATGGGTGGACAATATTACCAACAACCTGCTTTACCCGATTTTTTCACTCTAAAGTATTTTGGTACGTCCTCTTAATCATTGTTTTAACATTTTGTTAACAATAAAAATGTGGGATTCTCTCAAAGGATATGATGCAATAACTGAAGAATTAAGCTAAAATAAATGGACACCTAGATGAATAGAATTTAAAATGTTGGGTAATTTTGATTGTAAAACATTTAAAAAGTATGTAGACAAATTACAAATAGGTACACAGTACATGTGTACACACATGCTCATATAATTATTCTCATTCGAGTTTAGTACAATATTATTAATATTGATAGGTGGTGTAGGTAATTTTATTGATACGTGAAGTAGGCTACTACCAGTACATACCTACTATGAAAACTATGGACACATTATATTATTATTATTAGTTGGACATAGCAAACACATTGCAAGGTCGATTGTTGATCACGACTCGCCCCTGGCAGTACGTAGAACACTATACTACTAGAGCAGATTACAGTATACCTACTGTTGTAGGTATAGGCTCTATCGGATATTGTGAACCTTTAACCCAACTCAGGGAATAGTATCAACATCACATCACATCTCATGACCTCTTAGGATTATACTGTCCATAAACTATCAGAATAAATCATTTACAATAACTAACAGATGAGTATTATCCAAAAAAGTAATTCTATATAATACCTACATAGATGCTTGTATATTGAACAATTTATGAAATGTTAATTTTGATATTTCGTCGTTACTACTGTTTTTTTTTTTTTTAAAGATATATCTGGGTTTTGTTTGTTATAAACCCAAATACAACCTTATACACCTTTCACAGTAAGCTACTACTTTAATAGGATGATTATGGAATATTGCTCATATTCTACACTTTCAGTGATTCAGGTAAAATTACTTCCAAGTATAAATATGTTTTTTTTTATGCATATTTGCTTTAATGTTTTAACATAATAATATGTATAGACAATTCACACAGATCGAGCTAGTCCTAAACTCAATACTAATCTTGTATAATTATGGGTTCTAACACGACTATACACATACTTATACAATGCACCAAACATCTAACACACAGACCTAGAATAATTAGAAAAACGTCATTTTTCATTTTGCCCTGACCGGGACCTCGTGACTCAAAGGCAAGACCATTACATCCGCGCTACAATAACCGTCTATAAATAAAAACTATTTCAAATACGTACTTCATTTTAATTCTAGTTTGAATTATAATATATTATATTTTTTGTAGATTCAAATGTATCAACTTGTCGCCAAAAGAAATGTGTTTCTGTGTTTTTTTTTTACTTGCCACCCACTTCTAGTTTTCATCTTATTATCTCGCGTTCTATATTCCGGTAGGATTACAAAGGCGAAGAGCTGCTTTTCTGTATTCTACTGTTCCAACATCATTAATCTCCAGAACTACGAATATTTTAGGCTCATTATCTTGCAAGTATTTAAAATATATTCTTCTCCCCAAAGCACGAGCTACGCTCAATTTTGGGGAGTAATTGTATTAGGAAAAAATGTATTATTTTATTGTTCAATTATTGTAAATGATATTTGTGTTTAATAAACTATTATTATTATTATTATTATATTCTCATTATCTGAAAGAGAGGGTGTGAGAAAACGCGAACGTGCGAGAACTACGAGTACGTGCTTGAACAGGTGGAGCTAATTCTGAAGAACTATTATTGAAAGAGTAAAATAAACTGTCGTGCATTTATGAGAAATTGCAGAAATGTGGAAGAAGCAATAAAAGTATGCAAGGGTTGATCAATATGGCGTTCCACTTGACATACAGCGTGAGGTTATAGTATAACATAGTATCTTGTAGTAAACTAATGGTTTTCCACATCTGAGTAGGTGCCTACATAAATACTCTCTGTCTTCGGGTCATTTTAATAGTACCTACATTTATATTAAAATACCACATTACATTATTACAATATTATGTTGTAGGTAGGTACTTCATTACTTTAACATTGTGTCTGTATGCTTAGCTCTAAATTAATAACCATTATTAGGCTTAATACATCATAAATCAACAGTTACCTAATCTTTACAATTACTAAAAACTATTTATTAAATAAGACTATAATTGAAAACAACACTGTTCGAATTCCACTACGTTGGATTAATAGGAACTAATATTTTCGCCTAGCTTATAGGCATCCTCAGGGAAACTGAAATTAAGAAAATTAAGAAACTGAAACCGAAATTATTAAATTTAAGTTTCTATATAACTGAAAATACTATACAATATCACGGCACATTCCACAAGTGGGGTAGCCAGCGGACTAAATTAAAGTAACACACGCAGATAAATAGGTAAAACATGAAATAACTATGTTTAATTATCAATTTGAATGAGAGAATAAGTAAAATTTTAGACACGTAGCGCAAAAGAAATTATAAATCTTGAGTATGTCACATACAATTATGTGGATATTGGATATTACTGTAGGTAGATTATGCCGTGTATTGTTTAAACATAGTAAGTAGATAATACTATCACTACATAGTATGTATTGATAACTAATCTAAGGCCAGGGCTCCACATAATAACACGCAAATTGAAAAGCCATCTACTATATTATTAATAGAACGATTCCTAATGCGACGTTTTGATACCATATCACTCATGCGATGCAATACATTTTAACTTTACTTAAAATCTACCAATATGCAATTAAATTACTTTTGCAAATCGAACCTCCTAGAATTATACCTAATGATATTGAAAATGTAATAATAAAACAATTTGGCATTATTTATAAACTAAGACGTACTAACAAGATGTTATTCAATAAGATTTACTTATTTATTTTTCACACTTATCTATACCTAAAAGTTATGCAACGTAAACCGAATATTTATAATTCGAATCAAAACCACTTATCGAATTCGATCACATATTCAAACTGCACAATGTGTAGGTAATGTATAAACTTTGGAAATACATGAGCTCAGCAGAATTCATGACTGTAGTCAATGTTTGACGACTGACTACATACATAAGCACTTCGGTCTTCAAAACTGAAGGATCGATTATAAAGCTAAAGAGTGGGCGTATGTCCAAATAGTAAAGGATATTTCAGAAAATATCAAAACTTAATTCATAACGATTTAATCAATAAATAATCGGAATGTTTTATACTTAATAATTATAACCTGAATAAATTTTTAATAATTCAAGCATTAATAATAAAATCATAACAGGTACATTTGGCTACCTCATTCCATGAGAATTTTTCAATAACCTTGAATGTATGGGTGGCTGAACGTCAACATAATATTACTCATTAAACATTGAGATAAGAAGGTGAATCAAGGACTAATAACATATGTAGATAGACTACTACGGTATTATAGTATTAGGTATGTACAGTAAAAAATCACGGATGTTCTCACAGCTACAGAACACCAATCAATGTAGATAGTGATGTCATATGAAAGAATTACAAATCATCAGTGTAATGTGTTCATGGCTAATAACGTAATATCAAATGTTCATATTATTAAATATCGAACTTACTTACATTCATACCATCACAGTATTTCTCTCAAATGAGGTAGCCAGCGGACTTACTGCATGCAATAAACATGCAATTTATCATCTTCGTGCCAAAAAAGTTAAGACATTCAGGATGGGTTGCATACCTCATAGCTGAACTGAAGATATTAAATGTCTCAAACGTGATGTTTTACGAATACCTGCTTTTTACAAGACATTCAAAAACTTACAAAAAGAGTGGGAGGTCAATTCTTTATCGGGGACCCCATGGGTTAATAATATCTAACTTATAGATATGAATTTAAGTGACAGTTTGAACATCATGTAAAGTAAATTGCAGTACCTACTAAGTACATTCCGACCTACAAATATCCTCCAAACATTATTAAATCATAGATATATTATATACATATCTAACTGTTAATATCGAAATATGATAATACAATCTTTCAGTAGTGAGAAAAATAGCTAAGAAGTTACATTAACCTTTCGCAAACAAATCGTGGGTAAATTTACCAACGATTTTTTTTGCGAAAAGTTAATATTATAGATTCGTACTAATGAATCGTTTGTACTATCTCTGGTCCTAATCTGATAGTACGTACCAATGATTCGTTGTGAAATTTCGTCAGTATTTTTCTCAGTGTAGAATGATCTTGAGAGAGTTCCTGAAAATTATACAAATTTATACGTTGTATTTCATCGTATCATCTATTCGTTTTCATCATTGATATTATACGTATTTGCTTTCAGTACTCCATAAACGTATTCGGACATAATATATCATAATTATTCCAAAATACTGATATGCCTATTCTTTGTCAATTAAATTTACCTGGCGGACGATTGCGTAAATGCAATTGATGTTAATGAAAATGATATTTATACAATTGCCATACACAGTACACAGTTAATGAAAATTATATTTATAAAAACACCATACACATTGATGGAAGTAAATATGATATTGCTTATAGTATTTTGGATTCTTGGTTTTGAATGTAAAATATTCTGACATCAGTCGTAAAATAACAAGGTCGTTCCTCACACGACCCGTGACCTGTGCATTCCGACTTGTATCTCTGTGGATAGCTAACTTAATAGTTTGCACTGGGCTGTAAATGATGCAGTGACGGCTTGTTCATATGGGCAGCGTGGGCAATGACCCGCCAATCATTTCATTGTAATCATAAAACAATATCAGAAAAATTAAAAATTCTACTACGATGCAATCTATATACTGGATCTCTGCGCTGCGTAGTACTGTATAATATACATATCTGTTGAAAGTTGCATACTGACACACGCACAAGTATGTAGGTATGTATATGTAACGCTTCAGTCTTGTCACCCAATAGGTACGAATATATATGTCATCTCGGGACAATTTTTGACTTGCCCAAAGAATGTATGAAGATTTTTAGTAGGTAGTTACATGCTTACTGTTTTTTTTATATGAAGATTTTAATGATATCGGGGCAACTCTAAAGCTTGCCCCTAGGGAGATTATCTCGAATATAACTAATCGATACAGTGATATTCTAGAGGCAAAAGGGACAACACATATACAAACTAACAAATATTGTCGTGTACATTAGCAATGGTTTGCTGATAAAAACACGTATATTACATACATACATACATACCATCACGCCGCTTCCCTCGCGGGGTAGGCAGAAAGGATCGAGCGCCACTTCCTTCTATCCTTGCATACATCTTTCGCTTCCGTCACTGTCATACAATTCCTCATGCATGCTCTCCTGTTCAACGTGCTCAACACGTGACCGTCCTGTAGGATTTGATTTAAATGATCTTGCCATTTAATCCTCGGACGTCCACGTCTCCGAGCACCATTCCTCTCAGCCAAATATATCTTCTTAGTCATTCTGTCCTCATTCATTCTTTCCACGTGCCCAAACCATCTTAACTTATTTACATTCATCCTTGTTATTACACCAACTTTCATTCCACATTCCTTTCGTATATCACTGTTACGCACACGATCTCTCAGACTTTTACCACACATCCTTCTCAACGATCTCATTTCCACTGCATTTATGCCACTTTCATCCTTCTTTAACCATGTCCACGTCTCACTTGCATACATAAGTGTTGGCACTAAGATAGCAGAGTGCACCAACCTTTTAGCTGTGGTGGATATGTTTCTATTTGCAATTATTGGTCGGATTGCACCATTTACCTTATTGCCAGCAACTTTTCTCCTTTCAATATCGCTTTCACACTTCCCATCTCTCGTGAACAAACTACCTAAGTACACACATTCGTCAACTTGCTCTAACACTTCGTTGTCAATCATTATCTGGCATACTGTTCTCTCACTTCCTCTTTCAAACACCATGATTTTTGTCTTTTTTGCATTCATTCTCAATCCATTAATCGCACAATTTTCATACACACACGTCATCATTCGCTGTAGATCACTTTCACTTTCAGCCATCAATACCAAATCATCGGCAAACATTAACGCTTTTACATTCATCCCATTCATATCAACACCTACATTCATTTCTTTCAATGGACGAATACAATGATCAATGTATAGGTTAAAAAGCCATGGCGACATCACGCACCCTTGTTTTACTCCTTTTGTCAGTGTGAACCATTCCGACAGGTTATTGTTCACTCTAACACACGCGGAACTTCCTGTATATAGGGACGCAATAGCGCGAATTAGCCGACTACCCACCCCACACATTGATAGTACTTGCCACATTTTCTCACGATCTACTCTATCATAAGCCTTTTCTAGATCAACAAACGCGCAGAAAAGCTTCTGGTGTTTCTCCAGGAGCTTCTCTGTCACCATTCGCAGGGAGAAGATCTGGTCCACACACCCTCTACCACTCTGAAAGGCACCTTGCACATCCCATACATTCGTCTCAGTTACTTTTCGAACTCTTTCAATCAATATTCTTGCATACAGTTTCCCCACCGAGCTCAGCAGACTGATAGCCCGATAACTCCCGCATTCTAGTCTTGACCCCTTTCCTTTGTATAGAGGGCATATCACAGCTTTTCGCCAGTCTTCTGGCGTGCAACCTTCCCTCCAACACTGGTTAAAGAGTGCATGACACCATTCGAGAGTCCTCAGCCCACTCAGACTGATGAATTCCGTAGAGATCATATCATACCCAACCGCTTTGCCATTCTTCGATTTCTTCAATGCATTCTTAACCTCATCCATAGTTATTTCTTCATCCCTTGTTTCATTCGCATTTTCCCTTTCACTATTCTGGCTTGGATATTCGCCCCCACTTTCAAACAGCTCCTCAAAATATTCTTTCCATCTATTCACAACGTCAACACCATTCATTAACATACATCCCTCTTTATTTCTAATCGCATTCATACTATTCATCTCATTGCTGCTTCTTTTACGCTTAACTTCTTTCCAAAACATTTTCATATTTTCTTTCACACTTTCCGACAATTTCTTACACTCTTCCTCATCCAATAATTTCTTTTTTTCCTTAATCAGTACCTTAACTACTTTCTTACATCCCTTGTACATTTCTCTAGCACTCTCAATTTTTTCTTGATCTAGATAACGTGAAGCTAACACATCCATCCATGCATTCTTCTTCTTCCTAACTGCGTCTTTAACCTCATCATCCCACCATGCATCACCTTTTTTTTGTCCAATCACAGTTTCTCCACAGATATCTTTTGCACAGTCCACTAGCACTTGTTTCATCACACTCCATCTCTCTTCTACACTCAGTCCATTGCCTTCATTTGCATCAAATTTCATACATGTTTCTCTTTCATACTTTTCCCTGCACTCCTTCTCGTTCAACTTTTCGTATATTATCTGACTCCAAAAAAATATTTTTTCTACACATTTCGTGAAACCAGACAAGACAAATACATTTTTCAAATAACTAAGTAAAATCAACAATGTAGTAAAAACAATGACAAATACATTTACTTTTATGTGTTTGTTTTATCCCTTCTGATGTTTCACTATTGACTTGCATCGAAAGGTTCGTCACATGTGTGATATTCGATACAAATTATAATTATATTATATCGTGTGAATAGATTGAATGCATTCTATTGCAAAGTGGAAACACATGTTAATAATTAATATTTAGACAAAAATCTTTCTTATATTCAATGAATAGCATGAACACTTTTAGTCTTTCAGTTGGAGTTCTGATGCGATACAGTACCTACCTTTATATAATTTTGTTATTATCATCGTCGGTTTTGTATAAGAAAAATTTTGCTCTCATTATTAGAACTATCTTTACACCTATTTTTTGTAATAATATAGTTATAGCCAAACATTGGTGTTGTTAATAAATTGGCAATTTTGTGTACTTAGTGTGATAATACACCTATTACAGGTTTTCCTAGGAATTGAACAGCACGTCATAATCGTGCGATGTTATTAAATTTTTGTCTTAATAAATTATTAATTATTGTGTTAACATCATAACAAAGTGTAAGGATAAATTTCAATTTTCGGGTCATTTATTTGCGACAAAACTTTTTATTACAAAGTATTTTAGCGCGTATTGTAAAAAAAATCCAGTGGAAGAGTATATGATAACCATTACAGAATACCCAAACATTAATAGGATTAAGTTTTAAACAGAATTTGAAATTCTTTACAGTAGAGAAGATTATGGTGTACTAGTGTTGCAATGCCTTTATTACAGATAAAGGAAAATAACTTGTGTGAAATATTTTCGGAGTGTGTAAAATTTTTGACAATTATAGTGACTTTGCCAATGACAACTGTTAAAAGCGAAAGATGTTTTTCTACGCTTAAAAGAGTTAAGACATTTTTGAGGAACACTGTGAATCAAGATAGACTAAATGCATTAGCAATGTTATCCATTGAAAAGAAAATGATAAATTCAATGCATGATTTCAATCAAAAAGTTATCGACACCTTTGCTGGAGCGAAACATCGTCGAATGGATTTTATTTATAAAAAATTGGTATGTGATATCTTTTATTAATATTAACATGTTGTATGATCCTAATATGAAGAACGTTATACAGTATGTTGCAAAATATAATGATTGTATAAGGCAGGCAATTGTTTAGGTATTGTATGTTATTTCATGGTTTATAGAATCCATCTACCCCCACTATCACACACACCAAATGACTGTGATAATACTAAGCGCACGTCAAATCAATTCTGAATAACGAAAATTTTTTTTTTTTTTTTTATATATTTATTAAAATACTTATAAATATTATACAAATGTTACATTATATATTATCTATACATATATTTTATTCAACCTCGAAAAGAGTGTGACTCGTGCTTCGAGGAGGGTTGCATTATTTCTATTTATTACTTAAATTACTTTACAATATATTTAAACTAGTTAGATTCTAACTTAAATTAAGTTGTAAGTTATTTACAACATTTGTTCATGACATATATTACTAAGCTTATACTAACAAGATTCTTATTAATATTTTTAATCTGATTTACATGTTATATTTTATCTTATAAACCTATTGTATTTTTATTTACATAAAAAGCATTTAGTTTATTTACAATAATTCTGAATAAACATTTAGTTTTATTTACAATAATTCTGAATAAACATGTTGAAGTCCTATATTACATACAAAGACTTAAGTTTGATTTACAATATCGAATAAACCTATTGTATTCCTGCATTACATACTTTACATATAGTTTTATTTATGATAATTCTGAGTATGCATATTAAATATGCAATCAAACTATTGTAGTTCACTTCAAATACAGAATTTATTGAAACATTAATTTATCACTAAGGTTTTGATAATCAATCAAGCTATTGTAGTTCATTTCAATACAGTATTTATTTAAACATTTATCACTAAGTTACTGATATGTAATCAAACTATTCTAGTTCATTTCAATAGGTACAGCATTTATTTAAACATTTATCTAAACTAGTTCATTTCAATACAGTATTTATTTAAACATTTACTACTAAGTTACTGATATGAGATCAAACTATTCTAGTTCATTTCGATGCGATATTTAAATATGCATTAATTACTTAGCTACTGATATGTAGTCAAACTATTCTAGTTCATTTCGATACGATATTTAAATATGCATTAATTACTTAGCTACTGATATGTAATCAAACTATTCTAGTTCATTTCGATACGATATTTATATACATTAATTACTAAGCTACTGGTACAGTTATATAATTTGTTACATTTTTCAAACCTTTTATTTACAATTATCGCTCGGTACATATTTTATAGATCATTCTAGGTTAATAATGTTTTAGTATGGGTCAGAATTAATAATTTTAAGTCATTTTGTTTTTTACAAAACTAAGAAATCTACCTTCTTGATTTATTGATCTGACTGAGGCAGGCAGATCATTAAACCACTTCACACCCCAGTATGTATAGTGGTTTTGTGCAAAGGATGTATTTCTCCTTGGTATTAAAATTTTTCTTCCTTGTCTAATACTTTCTCTTAGATTCTCGTGGTTGTTACATGTTATTATATATTCCTTGTAAGTTTGTTTTAATGCAGCTTTTTTAAAGAGAAAGGTAATTCTAGGTACTTTAAATTCATCGTACAGCAGGTCAGTGGGATAATCATTAGTTTTGTGCAATATTATTTTTATAATTTTTCTTTGTGTTATACATAAAGGTTCCATGTGGGTTGTGTATGAGCCCCCCACCCCACAATTCCGTATTGCATAATGGATTGGCCAAGGGCATAATAAACAGTTTTCAGGACATCAATTTTCAGGAAATTCCTCAGCCTGTAGAATATGTAGTATATTTTATGGAGTCTTTCAATGGTTTTGATAATGTGCTCTTTCCATTTCATTTGAGAGTCTATCAATACACCTAAGTATTTTACTGTTCTATTAGATTTCAATGGTGTACATTTATCATTATTACATTTGTTTGATTGAGAACAATCATGGTGGTGAATTTTGATCGGTAAATCTAGTGAGTTGTAGTTGTTTATAATGGAAAAAGGTACAATAACTGTTTTTTGAGCGTTTAGTGTCAATAAATTGCCATCAAACCAAGTTTTTATGATTTTGAGATCGCTGTTCGCTATTTCAACTACTTCATCCCACGATTTCCCTTTACTTATCATAACTGTGTCATCAGCAAAAGAGATGATTTCAGATTGGATTTCAAGGTCAAATAGATCATTAACATATATCAAGAACAATACTGGTCCTAGGACTGTACCCTGTGGTATTCCGAAACGTGACGTTGTACTGTCACTTTCCGTATTGTTCAAATTAACGCATTGGACTCTTTCATGGAGGTAACTTTCTATCCATTTCAATGCATAGTTGTTAACTCCATTTTTTTCCAACTTACTAATAAGCTTTTCGTGGCTTACGCTATCAAATGCTTTCTGTAGGTCTATAAATATACCTGCGCATTTTTCATGCATATCCAAAGCATTTGTTATCAATGTAGTTAATTTAGCTATTGCGTCATCAGTACCGATATTTTCCCTGAATCCAAACTGATTATTATTTAGCAGCTTTTTTTCCTTGACAACAGTGATATGTAATAGGAATAGATACGTAATACAATGCTTTTCTAGGATCCAAACTTGTTGTCAAATATACCATTAAGGACGAAACACTGAAAATCTTTTAATATTTTAAACAAAACCTATTCAAAAATATATCTATGCCTTTCAATTCATTGCATTAGCTATACCATAAACGTTCTTTCTGTCTCTTTTTCGCAGAACGCATTGGTAATTAATGGATGCGTCCCTACCCCCTCAAACATTTCTCTTTACCGTGACAACCCATATATGGATTAGGGTTGCGAGACAAAATTAGGAAAATATTAATTAATTTTTCGTATTTAATATAAAAACAATGAACATGTTACACAACATTTATTTTTATTTATTAATTCTTTACTGTATATTGATTACTAACAATTATGTACATAACAGGTATACATTCAAATCAAATACAATCAATATACAGAGAGCAAGTTCAATTAAGTATACCAACAAATTAGAGAACTAATAATTATTGAAAAATCTTCAATATTACAAAAAAATATTATTTATTTATTAATACATCTTACAGCATGAGAGCCTATTGCATAACAGAAAAACTGCAAAATTACATAAAAAATATTCCATACATTACATAAGAGCAACCCTAAAAATACATACCTTAGAAACTAAAGAATACAAAATTACATTAATTCCTAACAATAAATATTCCGACAAAACTGGTCAACTTTACATCCATCTAAACATTTGGGTGTTAATCTTTAGGTAAATCAATTATAGAAAATCAAAACTAATTTGCAATTATCAAAATATATGTTATATGTTTTAACTAAATAATATTTTTTTAAATATTGATATCTTAAAAAATATATATACTTTACATTTACAGAATTATCATTAGAATTTTTTTTTTATTTATTCTGTATGGATCAAACAGTTTTTTTTTTTTTAAAAAAAAAAAAGATATATCTGGGTTTTTGATATAAACCCAAATACAACCTTATACACCTTTCACAGTTAGTGAAAAACTTGTGTCGTGAAAGGGGAGTTTGCCGGCACCTAGGATCGAACCCCGGACCCCTTGTTCACAAGGCCAAGACTCCACCTCCAGGCTACCGACGAGCTCAATTGTACCTTGAGGTATTCTGCCAGACAAGATGGAGGTGAGAAAATAATTAAATTAAAAAAAAATTGGACAAAAGTTACAAAATCCGTAAAAGAATAAGTAAGGACAATGTTAGCGGTAACCCTGATTTATCTTCAATATAGATGAAGTTACACGAGGTTGCACAGAAGAAATTAAATAATTCTTTAAAAAATATTTATTATTTCAACTATTATCTAAAAAATACATTTAACTGTGCAAAGAAGTACTTCGGTCCTTTTTGAATGTGTCTCTTTTAATTTTGCATCCTTTAATCACATCTTTACCCATTTTTGTTTAATATTTTTACACTGCATCAAAACGTCTCGCGTCTACAGCGGTACAAAACACACTAATTAGGGAGTCGCCACGGCTGACGGCATATGGAGTCAGTGAGGTGGACTCACATTTCGTGCGTTCTCTTCGTATCTATTCTTATAACATATCTCTGCTTGACAAAGTCGAGTAGCCTTTTTTTTATAACTTTTTCATAGATTTTTGCGATGTTAGATGTAAGGGAAATAGGTCTATAGTTAGTTGGTTTGGTTTTATCACCAGATTTATAAATAGGTATTATTTGAGTTTTTTTGTAAATGAGTGGGAATATTCCATCTTTAATACTTTCATTTATGATGAAGGTTAGGGGTTTTACGAGATTATTACAATTATCTTTAATAACTTCCACAGTAATTCCGTCAAATCCAGGTGCAGAGCCTCCTTTCATAGATTTGATAATAGTGCATACCTCGCTTTCATTGACTGGTTCGAATTCGTCAATATACCTGGTATTTATCGGAAATTCTGTTTGTTGGCTATCTAAATTAGTATGAGATCCATAATTTATTATTTTACTGGCTAGATTGTTCCCTACAGAACTAAAGAAAATATTAAATACATTCGCCGCCTTTTTTGTTTCATCCTTAACATTTATAACGTCGCCGATTTCATTTGTGATTTTTATGATAGGTTGGGTATTTCTCTTTTTGTTTATAGCTGTATTGATTGTATCCCAAACCTTTTTGGTGTTTCTACCAGCTTGTATTATGCATTTATGGTAATAATCGTTTTTAGTTTGTTTTATAAGGTTTGTAAGCATGTTTCGGTATCTTTTATAAATCACATTTTTTTCCATATCATTGGGGTATTTTAACATCTGTTTGTACATATATTCTTTTTGTCTTATCGAAACAATTATACCGTGAGTAATCCATGGTTTTATTGGTCTATATTTCGAAATAGTGTTCTTTACTTGGATAAGTTTTGACGCGTTTATTATGTTTTTATCAAGTATGGAATGAAATATTGTCGCACTTTCATTTGCTCCGTGGCATTGGTATAATCGTGCCCAATCCTCAGTCTGTAACAACTGTTTAAGGTTTTCCGCATCAATTTTCATGTAGGTTTTGGATTTATTTTCGTGTTTTTCAGAGTTTTCACTTTTATGTAGTTGGTATATAAGTATTGTTGTATGATGGTCTGTTATTGAATTTTTCCAGATTATAGTTTTGATCTTATCTAATTGATTAATTTCTGTGCTGGTCCAATAATGATCAAGACAAGAGGGTGTCTGGCCTGTCACTTCTCGTGTATAGTTTTTAATACAAAGTTTCATGTTGTTATCAATGAGACGGTCAATATATAAAGTTTTATCTGACCCTTCATAGTCATCAGCCACATTGATATTTATATCACCCGATATAATAACATTTTTGCATTTTGAGTTTTTCACTATATTTTCTAAGTGATCTATGAATATATTTTTATCAGATCCGTGCGTTCTGTATAACGCAATTACAATGAATTCAGTTAGATTTTTTTCAAGTCTTATTTGGATGCAATTAACGAGTGGAATTCTGATTTCTGAGACATCAATAATTTTTAGTTTGTCGTGTGTAAATATCGATATACCGCTATTTTTATTTATGTGATACGTTGTACAATAATAGTTGAAGTTAGGAATACTGTATTGAGGACAATTTGCATTTAAATGGGCTTCCGTTAGTATAATTATATCTGGTTTCGTGTGGAGCAAAAGGCTTATGATAGAGTAGATCGTGAGAAAATGTGGCAAGTACTATCAATGTGTGGGGTGGGTAGTCGGCTAATTCGCGCCATTGCGTCCCTATATACAGGAAGTTCTGCGTGTGTTAGAGTGAACAATAACCTGTCGGAATGGTTCACATTGACAAAAGGAGTAAAACAAGGGTGCGTGATGTCGCCATGGCTTTTTAACCTATACATTGATCATTGTATTCGTCCATTGAAAGAACTGAATGTAGGTGTTGATATGAATGGGATGAATGTAAGAGCGTTAATGTTTGCCGATGATTTGGTATTGATGGCTGAAAGTGAAAGTGATCTACAGCGAATGATGACGTGTGTGTATGAAAATTGTGCGATTAATGGATTGAGAATGAATGCAAAAAAGACAAAAATCATGGTGTTTGAAAGAGGAAGTGAGAGAACAGTATGCCAGGTGATGATTGACAACGAAGTGTTAGAGCAAGTTGACGAATGTGTGTACTTAGGTAGTTTGTTCACGAGAGATGGGAAGTGTGAAAGCGATATTGAAAGGAGAAAAGTTGCTGGCAATAAGGTAAATGGTGCAATCCGACCAATAATTGCAAATAGAAACATATCCACCACAGCTAAAAGGTTGGTGCACTCTGCTATCTTAGTGCCAACACTTATGTATGCAAGTGAGACGTGGACATGGTTAAAAAAGGATGAAAGTGGCATAAATGCAGTGGAAATGAGATCGTTGAGAAGGATGTGTGGCAAGAGTCTGAGAGATCGTGTGCGTAACAGTGATATACGAAAGGAATGTGGAATGAAAGTTGGTGTAATAACAAAGATGAATGTAAATAAGTTAAGATGGTTTGGGCACGTGGAAAGAATGAATGAGGACAGAATGACTAAGAAGATATATTTGGCTGAGAGGAATGGTGCTCGGAGACGCGGACGTCCGAGGATTAAATGGCAAGACCATTTAAATCAAATCCTACAGGACGGTCACGTGTTGAGCACATTGAACAGGAGAGCATGCATGAGGAATTGTATGACAGTGACGGAAGCGAAAAATGTATGCAAGGATAGAAGGAAGTGGCGCTCGATCCTTTCTGCCTACCCCGCGAGGGAAGCGGCGTGATGGTATGTATGTATGTATGTATGATAAATTCGTCAAAATTCTTTTGCATACTTCTTATGTTAAGTTGCATCACCATCAATTTACAAACATTGGTATTCTTGATAATTTCATTGCATTCGCTGGTATATTGACATGTGAATTGGTCTATATTATAGCTACTATCTATGTAATCTGTTATACTTTCTATGGGTTTAATTTTATGGTTTTTATAGTACTTTGTAAAATAATTTTGGTATGACCAGCATTCAAGTGATTTTTTATTTTATCACGGAGGAATTGATGGTGTTGCGTTGCATTTTTAATTAATATAATAAGAGGATACCTTGGGTTTTTACATACTATATTGGATATATAATGACAAATTTTCTGCTGTAAATTTAACGTCATTAATAGAGTTTTATAAACACTGTAGCATGAATTAATAGCACATACGTAGTAAGTGAGGGGTAATTTGTTCAAATATTTTACGAATTTATATGAAGGCAATTCCATTACTAAGTTTAAAGATAATATTTCATCAATATAAACGTATGTTCTAGTAATCATACCTTTGAGATACAATATTGAATACCTTTTTGTAAGTCGTACATTTTCCTCTGTTAGTTGCTGTGTGATTAGTAGGTAACGTGAGTTTGTGTTTGAGATTTCTTTGATCACAGTTGTGGCACTTGGGTTCATTATTTCTTTTTTCACATTCACGAAATCTATGATTCTCATTGCAATGGGCACATTTAGGTGGTTTGTCCTTGTTAAGGCAGTTGACTGCAGTGTGTCCATAACCAAGACAATGGAAGCACTGGATAACTGGATCAGCTTCTTGAACGTAGAGGCTTTGAAACCCCAGATTTATTTTCGTCTTTTGTAAAATATGTTTTCTAATTTCCTTATTTGTCTCAACTAAGAGATGGATTTCAGACGGGTTTTTTGTTCTTAGGGTTTTTTTAACTATAAACTTTTGCTCATTGTGTTTATCGGCAAGGGCGGCAATGTCAGCATTTTGCGTTACTAGATCTTTGTGGAAATCCTCTCGATTATAATCAGCATCAACATTTTTTATAAGTATCCATGGCGTTTTTTTCTTTATTATTTCAGCAGTGAGTTCTGAGTGAAACTTCTCGTTAATGATGGTTTCAAGAAGTTTGGCGTCATTTGCAGTTGTGCAGCTAATTATTATTTTGTTATATTTTGTCTTTTTTATCCCCGCTATACCCAAGCCAAGTGTTGCTACGTGAAGGTTTTTTTTAACGAAGGCTTCAATATTTTCTGATGTCATGTTTTCCTTTTGGTTGGAATGGATAATTACAGGATGAGTTCTGTTTTGCGTTATATTTTGGCATCTATCATTAGGTAATGATTTTTCCAAAATTTTAGAAAATCTTTTTTCATGCATATCGTTGCTTGTAGCTAATTTTTGATGAGCTTCAATCAAATCGTCTTTAACCTTATTTATTTCTCTACTATATAACACTTCAAGAATATTTAAGTTAGCTTCTATATTATTTTTAATTTTAATATCTTTTGCGCTATTTGACAGTTTCAATAGTTCTTGTTTGATCGTTTCAATTGTATTGCTAAATGACATATTTATTTTAAAATTGGTTGATTGGGTACACTAGTAGATGATTTTTACTTTATTTTTATTATAAGATAAAGGCACTTTAACTTTTTGTTAATTTAATAGCTTATTGAATATTATTTTACGAATTACTATATAATTATGAATTAATTAATGTTTATTTTCAACAGAGTTTTTAGTTTGATTATTACGAATTACTATACAATTATGAATTAATTAATGTTTATTTTCAACAGAGTTCTTTAGTTTGATTATTATTATTTTATTTTAATTATAAACTTAGTGAACGTTTGATTATTATAAATGATTGGAATGTTAGAATATGTAAACCGTACGTCTGTACCGCGCGGATGACAGAATGCAACTGTAATAATATAAATAAACTAAACATTTAAATAGAACGAGAAAAAAGTTATTTTCTATCTCGAAAATTAGAGATTTTTTTTTGCCCTGCCAAAACTAGAGGTCACGAGCCGCCACTGAAATGATGCCGTAATATGTTGGGAATTTATACACTCAGATACCTAACCGTAGGATATTTCTTAGAATTTTTTATAAAAATCCATTTGAGATGTTATATGAGAAGGATAAAAGTATATTTTTTAAAATTGGATATGTTTCTAGTGACGTAGCACTATCATGTGAAATTGAGGCGTGTAGAATGCTTCTGATACAATATGAAGTCTTACTTATCTCTATTATTCTTTATTCTGCAAAATCTCCCGTAGGTCCTTTATAGGGCACTTGAGTTCATCAACATTACAGTAAGACAATAGAAAGGAAAACATTAATACAATAGAAAGGGCGTAATAAACACAACAAAATATTGTAAAGTCAAGACACAATACTAAATATAGACACATAATTTATTTTTTTCAGTAGTAAAAGGATATAATGGGCCCCTTTAGCAATACGTCAAAGTGAAAAAAATACAAAGATCACAACTCTAAATCGACAAAGATTGTTCGCTGATAGACTGTAAATAAAAATGCAGATATAGTATTCATGTCATAGAAAAACACAGGTTCAACGGAATGTTTGAACATTCTAGTTGCAAAGAAAATTATCATATTTATACCTATCTCTATAATTATTTCTTAGAATATTGCTTTCAACGTCTGATTGAAAAACTAATAAAGTCAGTAAATAGAAAAAAGATTCATAGTCTGTCTTAAACAAAATAATTTAATTATTCATCTAATATCGCCCATAGTAAATTTAAGAATTGTTCCTCTAATCTCATAACTGTAAAGAAAATTCTATAATTGCTCGTATACATATACAAATATTTATTTTTTTATTTTTGATTAATTGGTAGGCACATATCACTCGTTATAGATATACTGCCAGAAAAAAAACTAGTAAGTTAAGTTTTGAGAAGATCATTTTGTATCTTGAAACGCGATTGAAAAGAAATGCTAATGTTTATACACTACTTGGTAAAAAATATAAACACGTAAATAGTAATAATGTAAAATACTATGTACATTCATGATAATGTTATGACCCATTCATAAATCTATCAGAGAGAGATGGTAGACTATATCAGACGTGAGAGAAAGGGAGACGTGATTTTTAATTATTATTGATTACATTAATAATTATCATAATAAATAAAAAATATCTTACATTTCCTAATGTCTGACGGTATTTAATAACGAGAAACTAATTAATTAAAATACACGTGAATGAGAATATCATCACGTAAAGCTAACATGAGTTTATTGGGAAGTAGGTAACTACATATTATGTAAGTAGGTATATGGAGGTAGATTTATAATAAAATATCTGGTATATATATATATATATATCTCTTGTATTTCCCAGGTAAATGTAGGAAAAGGAGAAGAAATTAATATGGACGATTTAATTATTCCGTGACCATCCCAAGGGCTCCGTGACTTCACGGGCTCGTAATAAGCACTACAAGATATGAAGGTACCTTAACACATTTTAACAGCGATATTTTCATACTTGTGGATACATAGTATAGTTTGCTCCAACTGATACTGACGGGGAAGATTGAGGGGCAGCGTGGTCCTGATAGAAGGCAAACGTCTTGGCTGCGCAACATAAGAGACTGGACCGGGATGAGACATGTGGGGGAGCTGTTCCGGGTCGCGCAAGATAGAGAAGCCTTTGCCAGAGCGATTGCCACCGTCGCGTCGGGGGAACCTGATACGGCATGAGAAGAAGAAGAAGGATACATTGCACAAATACACTTGTCATTATTTAATGTATTATTTTATAGTAATTTGTGCGACAAAGCTCAGTAAAATTTATCTCATCTTTGAGGAAAATAAAGTTCGCGTATGAAGTTACCAATTATATTTCATATTGTGTACTTTTTATGTATATCTATACGAATAGTTTCACGATTGTAATAAAATATTCATGGAATTATATAGAAATATTAGAAGTATAAGAGTATTTCTGATAAATATGATTCCATGATTTGCTGCATTTGTGGCCAGACATCATTATTAAAGGAAAATAGAAAACAATATAATAATTTCAATCTCGATTCAAATCTTATTATTGAGCCACGTATATTTTATTAAAGAAACATGCACATAACAATAACTCTACATAAATATTATCTCTCTAATATTCGCGGTTAGCTTTCACATGAATTAATTCTTCATTATTTGAAAGAAAGAAATTTTAATTATGATTGTATCGAATCTATACCTATAGCGATCTATCAATTTATTTATGCATATAATTTGTTTATATTCTATGTAATATCGATCAAACACATATGAAAATTGGAACACTTAATATGAGTAAATGTATGTTAATACAAGAAAACCATGTCATATGGTTGTTCCATAATGCAAACGATAAAACTAACTCAAGGATTTTTAAGAATACTTTAATGTACAAATCTTTTCAAATACTTAAGAGGGCTCTACACCCCTTCTTTGTGATTTCATGCAAACGAATTAGCAAAATTACAACCATTTTATTTTTTAAATATTATAAATTCTGGATCACATGTATGTTATTTTTTATATTAATATAATATTTTGAACATTTATAAATGCGATTTTATCATTTTAGTTTTATTTTGCTGCAAGGAATATAGTGAAAATAATTTTTGAAGATTACCGTCGCAATGATGATACGTTGAGTGGTGCTATTTTAAATAAATTATCCTTAATAATACAAGAGTGTTAATAAAATTTTAAAACCAAGATTAATCTTAAAATATCATGAATTTTATAATACATCTTGAGTTATTTATTTACAACCCTTGGATTTTCTTAATTATTATGACAAACTGCATACACAAAAAAATAAATTTCATTATAAAAAAAATCATAGAAAATGTTTATAATTTAACCATTTGTTTTATTTATATAATAATATGGTATGTTGTTTACCGTGCATACTACATATATAACGTTATTATGTGCAATAATCAAGAATATAGCGAGTTTCACAAATTTTAAGATTCAGAAGGCCCACGGCGTGCCTAGTAGCCGGATGTGAGACCCTATTCGCTCTGTTTTTGAATTAGGAAATAAATAAATTCAGTTTATAGAATAAATACAACTTAAATTTTATTTATATGTGATAACATACTATTTTTTTATACCCATGAATATTTTTGCATATAAAGTTTTGGCTTATATTTATAAATAAAGTTATTTCATTAATTATTTGAATAATTTTCTCTGCGCCTACTAAAAATTGTTGCCTGAAACCACTAGAGCTAAATCTAATTTGTACCTTAGGTAAGAACGGCTGTTAAGTACATTTTATAAGAGTAATATTTAAATTTTACGATTCGGGAAAATAAAGTAACTCAAACAAATTGGATAAATAATATTAAATAAATACCAGTGGCGTGTCTAAGGTACCTTATCATACTGGGTAGGCCCACCATCAATAATAAATTAGATATAAATAAGCTATTTATTAAATATAAAATACCTAAATCACTCGCAAACGAGTAAATGGTCTTGAGATGTACAAAGTATGAAAGGTTAAAACAATAGTTCCACTTCACTTAAAGAGTACCTAATACCTATATAAAAATAAAACAAGAAATGGACTCTATTTAACAACATGTATAATGGTCACCTATCCAAGAACTGACCTTACTGTATAACTTAAAAAGTGTTATCTATTATTTTTATCATATCATAATACATATTATGCTATAACTATGAAAAATTGTATCCTATAACTCAAAGAGATATTTTAGTCCTCCCTTCCTAAACACAGATTAGGGAAGTAGAATATTGTGTTTTTCGCGTAATTGTTTTTATGTTTTGTAATTAATAAAGAAAATGATTATTTTTATTTTATTCGTACACATAATACTATAAAGAATGGTCTTTAAATGTGAATACAGTGTATCTGATTCATTGGTATTGGTTCTCTGTAATGTACACTGTATCACACCCAATACGACCTCATTTCGATATGATGGGTGCACCTGTATCGAGGCACTGTGTATAATATTCGTAGTGGGTACTTACTGATTCATAATATTATGTAGGTATAGATTAAACGCTAACCATTAAGAAATATAATATATTAAAATACATACTACTACAACATGATATAGGTATAAAATAAAGTGTGTGCGGTCCACTAGATGCAAGTAGGAAGTAGTCATATACGATGGTGGATATAATATTTATGTATGTATGTATGTGATACACTCGCACAAGTGGTTATAATAGGTACCTATAGTCTTTCAGTATCTATACACTATGTGATATTATAAGTATCAGATCAAATAGTGGTACAGCAGAGGCTACTTTACACAATGTTATATATGGCACGAATTCTTTACATGGTTATTGTATAAATAATATGCCGATTTCTCTTCCACTGCAGACATACATAATAACACACAGATACATCATATATTATTACTCTTAATACAGTCTACTACTACCTTTAGCACCCCAAGATGAAATCACTAAAATTATAATGTAGGTATCTACTATTCTAGCTCTTTAGGCACATGACAAGTATCTATAAATATTTTTCCAAAAATTAATACGATCTCATTTTAAAGGATTTTAATTATAAAAACTGTTATAAAAACGAAAATATAACGTCCAATTCATTATATGTTTGTAATCTGATAGTATTTAAGCGTCAATATTTAGCTCGGAAACTTGGTTTGTGAAATTTAAATGTTATTACAGTGGTAAAACAATATCTAAACAAAAATTGTATTTTTTTTGTAACTAGAAATTTTTTAATTGTACTGTAATTAATATTTCAGTATTTGTATTTTTTTAAACATGGAAATGTGCGTGAAAATATTAAAAGGGAAATATTTAAAATATACTTTGAGAACATTTTCAACTCGTAATATGAATTGTATGGCTGCCAGTGCGAGTATGAGTAATGAACTGTAAAATTTGTAAAATTAGGGTAAATATTGAAATTGAGATAAAAAAACGTATTTACAGTACTAGTACACAAGTAGTGGAATTCCATAATTGGATGAATTGAAACGAGCGTTTTAATTTACAATAAATCTAGGAGAGTTCCTGGGACTATGGCCCAACCAATAATACCATAATTTATTATTCCAACACACTACGTGCCAAGAAATAGTACAGCGTTTTCAATGTGGAAACATTAAGTGTGTCTCTTAGAATTTATTAATTTTTTAAATGAGAATATTTCCATTTTGATCATAAAAAAGTTAAGATAGTTATAATTAATGAATACAGTCCTGTATGGGTTAATCACTTGCTTCAAGACGTTGTTTTGTTGGTTTGTCAATATGCTTCCGATGGCTGCTACTATTTAGTGGTTAGCGGTCAGAGACCACAATTACAGAAAAAATAATGGCTTGAAAGTGATACAGTTTTTTTGATCAGACACGAGTTTGCGAGAAACATTTTTATGATTATTATAATAAATGAACAAGGAAAAAGTATCATTATTATAACAAGTTTTCTCTAATCTCCTGTTTTTTTAACTTCTATGCAAATCTAATAACTCCAAGTGTAGATATGTGTAAAGTTAATAAAAAGTCATAATTCAAATGCATAATAACTTCAACTAAAAGGCATGATAATAAAAAACAAAAATTAAAAAATATGTATAGTTGAATAAATGGATTGCGTGTCTTTCATAGTTTTGTATAAGAAAATTCTGAGATTCAGTAGTCAAGCGATGACTGTTGGAGATGATAATATCAAGAAACAGATTATTAAAATTCCAGTATAATAACTACGCACACGTTATATCAGTGATTTTCTTTACATCTGCCTCGGGGTTAGCAGGGCCCTAATCATCTGAGCATTATAAGAACTGTGAAGTTGATAGCACAATCACTTTGCTTTATCTCACTATCCATCTAGATACCGCAGAGGTTTGTGGAATTCCATTTTTCTGAAATTATACATTAATTTTTTTTTGTCCACAACGAAGGTACCATAGTGGGCTACTTGAAGGGCTGCCAGGGCAAAATACCTCCGTAAGTGAAATATTTTGTCTACACTCCTTCGATGTCCCTTTAGCCGAGAGAAGCAAACACAGTATGGTAACCTATTGAGATGGATGCTCCATTGAACGGCGCCGAATAAATCATCGAAAATACAAGTATTTTCTTAACCTAGGTTACTATAAATAGAAAGAAAAACGTATAATATTCATAAATTAATATACGAGGGCGGTCCGATAAGTACTTAGCCTCTCTGCCCGGTGGCATCACTATTACAAGAAAAATATACCATCGTGTAGTGCATTTTTGTAGACAGCTACTATCAAAATTTCAGCCGAATTGGACTTATGGTTTTGTTTAAACCGCGTGTGGAAGCGGGCGGGTCGGCAAGCCGGTGACCCTGTGACAACATTGAAGAGAGACCCACCTCACACCCGGATATTTCAGGAGTCATAGACTCCTATTTATCCGCACATTCAAACCAAAATTGTCCTCACGGGCGGGCCATTGGGCAGGTCTGAAGGACCGACCGGCTAAAACCGCCGTCGTGGGAATCTTTTAAACTACACTCTCTTCAATGCCCCTTTTGAAAGTATGTTTATTTTATTGAATAAAAAAAAAAATACAAAATTATATAAAAAAAAGCATAAAACAGGACAAAATAAAGTACAATTAATATAAGGTAGATAACATCGAGTAAATATGATATATAAAAATTGCTGAGTAACAAAAGCCGAAGTGAGGTGTCCAGAAACTTGTTATTTGGCGTTCAGAAGGCGCGAGCCCGAGAATCACCGGTGCCGAATGGTGTGAAAACATTAAACCCTCCCAAAAGGGACATACCTCCCAAACCTACTCTCCACCAAGGGAGACAGGACGATACAACGAGAAAACGAGTTCACTATCGCGCCAACGCCACAAAGGGCAAAAACCAACCCTAAGACTCTCCCGCGTCAGGCGGGGGTGAACCCGGCTGACGCAGAAGCTCCCAACGAGATACCCATACATCCACAAACACCAAAAATGCTTTAAGGTTCCTCGGGCATTGCAGAACCTCCCCAAACCAAATTGGTCTGGGAGTGCTCTCACTCATATCATCTATCATTGCATCTCTAGCATCATTCATCACGGAGCACTCCCAAAGGATGTGCCCAGCATACTGCGCCCCCAACCCACAAACACACCACGGGTTCTCCGCTAGGCCAAGGTCATATAACCTGCCCTTTAGATCACCGTGTCCCGTCACAAGCTGGACGGCATGGTGATTGAGGGAAAGGAATCGCCTTTTCATTCTCTCACATACGTCAGGGAGAAAACTGTAGACCAATCTAGCAGTTCTCCCCCGATCCCACCTATCTTGCCAGACCTCCAAAGTTCTCTTTCGGATCATGCCGATTGCCCTACTGAGCCCTCTAGTCCCGGGCTCCGCATGAACGGAGATTCCGAGATGTTCAACATTGCCGTCAGCCTTGAGCTTACGCCTGGCTACACAATCTAAAATTTCTAAATCCGCGGGCAGCACACCAGCGATGACAGGAAGGCCATCGCTAGCGGCCGTTCTATACGCACCGGTGACGGCGAGCAGGGGGAGTCTCTGTCCCCTCAAGACCGCCGCGGACACAGAACCAACAGCAAGACGGTGCGACCAAACACGAGCACCATAAGTGACCTGAGCCACATACGTCGCCCGATAAATGGTACGCACAGTCCGCGCCTTAAGGCCCCAAGTACCACGACTGAGTCTGCGTAGAGTGTGAAATAACACTCCCGCTTTTTCGGCAGTCGCTCGCACGTGCGGAAGAAAGGTGAAGCCCCTGTCAAGGACAACCCCCAGGTATCGGACTTCATCGACAACCCTCACAGGATGCCCATCCATCCGAAGCACCGGGTTCCTGCCCCTTCCCAGCACACCCTTCAACCACAGCGCGGAGGTCTTGCTCGGTGAGAAAACACTGTGACAACAGTGAAAATACTATATTCTAAGAAAAACATTTTCTTTATTATAATCAATTTTGATGACTAATAGTACTTGGTAGAAATTATTGGTCGCGATCCGGCTTCCAGGGGAGCTTCCAAGATCAATAAAGTACCGTGGGAGGACAATACTAAACTCACAGAAGAGGATCAAAATGTTTCAAAATGACAAACAGCTAACTAATCATACAATATGATAATAGGTTTTAAAACTATTGAATAAATCGACTTCATTTCAACAAACATTATGTTGTTCATCACAATCAATTGACTAATTTTATTGAAATAATGAAAACAAAATTGTTTTTAGGTTTTACTATGATTTATTTGTTAAATAAGTTACCAGGTTTTTTGTTAAATAGTTTGACAATGACCTCGTAGGTCGAAACCTGGTAACTTATTTAACAAATAAATCATAGTAAAACCTTAAAACAATTTTGTTTTCATTATATCAATATAATGGAGTTTTACAAAATCAACGTCGACTCAATCAATGACTAATTTTACTCAATTCATGGATACAAATATGTATGCAACGACATCAAGATACGCACTAAACAATAACTAAATTAATCCAATATAGGCAGTGTGGGTCCCGTAGTCAATAGAATTAATCAAGTGTTCAAATACAATATAAATTCCTACGATGATACTGTTCACTTTTACCTATAATCGTTCCGCTGAACTTCCGATTTAGTACGGTAATAGAATGTAAATGATCGTAAAGTAGTCTTCGTGTTTTATATCGTATCATAAAAATAATTATTATTATCTAATATACATATATGCACCCGTCCAGCACGTGTATATCTATATTTATTGTATTTTGTATAATGTGGACAATGAATGATGATTTTATATTATTAAAAGATTCGATAATAATTTACAATGCTAGTGAGGAAATTCGCTCAGCCGGCAGTTTCAATAGTATAACCAAGCGGAACCATACATCATTATTTTTGATGTCATCATTTAATAATTATATGAAGTTAACGAAATAATTATTCGCTATATTACTTGCGGAACTGGTGTGAAAATTTAAGTGTACAAGAATAAGCAACTAGATATGTAAACTAAAGTTATATATACACGTAAAGTATTTATTTGAATTTGAAATTAAATGTCCCTACATTTAATTATCTACATATATAATGTTCTGATTTCAGCTCAAATACGTAATTTACATTCAGTATACCTTACAAAGTTTCCCCCTGAGAAAACCTTATAAAGTTTCTCCCTGAAAAATCTGTAGACTCAATAATACAACATAAAAGGTGATCGTAGCTGGGTAATATTTTGAGAATTTACAATGTTAGCTGGTCAAAAAAGAGTATTGTTTTTACATCACTAAAGTTTCCGGAAGAGGTGACTTAATTGGTGTAAAGACGCTCTCAATTGAGGAGGTTGATTTCTGCCCTGTGCTCCTGGGTGGAGCGTTTAATGTACCTACCTAATTGAGATGAGTTGATAGTTTGGAAAAAAATAATATGAAGATTTATTAAAGAATGAAAAAAAGTTAAAATAATCTCTAAAAATATAGTGCAGAATAATAACCAATAGATTTCATAATATGATATTGTTAGGATTCCCTTGTTTGAAAGTGAATCACTGCTTACTCCAATTAGGTGCGTTAATTACAGGTACTGATACATAAAACAACACAATAATGTGAAAAATATCTACATATATATTAAATAATCATTTAGGAATGTTTGGTATCTGTACGAATATAATTACCTATCTGATAACACTTTGATAACCATACCGTGTCAATATTTTGATAAAGAACAATACGTAAATAATATACCTAATAAAATACACAATGATCTATTGTGCTACATAAGTGATAATTTATTTGATTTTATTGCGCTGTAGATAACGTGACATTATTTAATTAGTTGTTTTATTGAAGAGGATTTAATTTACAAATAATAATGATGTACAATATTATAAAAATGGATTATTTTTTTATGAAAGAGAGAGGATTACCTAGATGTTCAATATTTTATGATGCTGGCTACATCACTTTTGGGATATGCCGTGATAATAGAAATAGAAAAAAAATATATACCTAGTATCTATATTCATAAATGTATCTTCATCGATTCATATCTTAGTTTGGGATCAGTGTGAATTAATTCAACGAATCCATCGAGGAGTTCAAAAAGAAGGTTAAAGGATACATATTACACAAAAATCCTCGATGGTTGATCTAAGGGCTGGGCACAGGTTGTTCTGGACTTTGCGGGACGGACAGAATTTATTATGGGTATAACATAAATATGTACAATATTTATTTTTTGATTGTTTAATTTTATTATTGTAATGTAAGATATTTAAGGTCACAGCCCAAAATCCCCATAAGGGATTAGACAAAATAATATAGACTTTATAAACATATTTTTTATTAATAAAAGTTAAATAAAAAAAAATTTAAACCTCCTATATGCATTATTTTATCATAATTTTACAGGATATCAAAAAAACTGTTTTACTGGATAACATGATTCGAGAATTTCCACAGTATCATTTTATAAGTAGGTACCTACCTACGTGAGATATTTCAAAAAATATTTATTTTATTTTATTTATTTATTCTTTACTGTACATTGATTAAGAGCAAATTTACACAAAAACACATTCAAATAAAATACATTCATACAATCAATATACAGAGGGCGACTTTATTGCAGATGTGCGATTTCTTCCAACTAACCCAATTATCAATAAAAAGCAATACACAAGAGATTTAATTTTTCTCGTATACTTTTTCCGTCAACTTCTCAGTGAATTAGTTATTTCATCCGTATAGATGTGGCACAATGAGACGAATAATTTGGTATCATTACCTATCTCATTTTTATTTAAATTGACAAAGGGGAGGTTTCATGGAAATTCCGACGATATGTAGCTTACAATTCAGAAAAAAACCTATGTATGGAAAGATATATTTATTTATTTATTCATTCTTTACTGTACATTGATAAAAAACAATTACATAAAAGGTATACATTCAAATCAAATACAATCAATATACAGAGGGCGAGTTTATCGCAAAGGCGCGATCTCTTCCAACTAACCCAATAACCCATTCTGTATTTCTATGAAAAGAAGTTTATATGTATTTTATTTTGAAGCACTTTTTTGGAACTTTATAACAGTTATTTGACCTCATTATGCATAAACATTAACGCAGAGTGCAGACTTCTATTTGGTTTTATAACAACCTGTGTATGATTTTAAGCTTCCAAATCGTTAATAAATTATGTATAAAATTCCAAATGAATATCTAATTAAAATAAAATGTCTTCTTAGTTCCATAAATCACTAAAGATGAGATCAAATATTCATTACATTTTCTCCGAACGACGCTCATCTCAAGTAGGTACATTCTTGAGGTTTCTTGTCTAACCAGCTATCCGCATATAAATCAATTAAAATATCAATTTACCTCATAAACCTTTAGAAATTACGATAAAGCTTTAAGATATATAAAATATTTAGCCCACGTCATGATTATTCATTTTAAATACTGATAAATCTCGATTAATTTTGTATGAAATATTAATAGAGAGGAATGTCGTTGAACTCTTCAGTATAGATCTAAGGAATATTTAATTGGAGATGATTAACAAGGACAATGTAGGTATTAAATATTTATGTAGATAGTTATATACGCAGCACCCGAGGTGATAATTTTCTGTCTCGGTTTCTTGTAAAATAACAATGTTTAAATGGAGACATTTGCATATTATCAATATAACTACACCACACCACACGAAGGTAGTATCCTAGAAGTGGTTACTAAGTAATGGAGACTGGTTTCATTGCCGCTGGTAGCAATTACATACATCTATATATAAACATATTTACCCCCAAACATTTTACATTCGCATATATGACATTTAAATCTCTTCAAGTTTCTGCATTATATCTAGAATTATATTATAATTATATTTTACCATTTACAAGGGCATGGTGTCTCTTCCACGCAATGAGAAGAAATACCACCCTTTGAAAAAGTACAATATCATTCGTACTCTATAGATTATTTGTATTGTTTAAAAAGTTGCAGAGAAAGTATACTAGGAATAATAAAGTAATCAGTGGGCAATAGACAGAAATAAAAATATTTTGTTCTCGGATAAAGTAAAAAATATGAAATACCAAGGAACGAGGCCCATAGACGCTATGGAATATCGATTCGTACCTTATCTAGGTAGGTACCTCAAAATTGACGATACTACAAAATCTTTTACTACTCGTATTACCCGAACTCCACCAACAAATAAAAAAGAACAAGTTAAAAACGTTTGACAAATTCTACTTATCTTATTTTTACTCTGGTTCGGTTTATCTATACGATCATTTAGGATAATAAGTTCGTTGATATGACATGGGACCGATTAGTAAAAAGTACAAAAAATTATCAAGAGTAGAGAAGTAGGTACATAATATGTAGGTGATACATAGGTACATAAACAGACATATACGGTATATTACATTTATAATATTGGAAGCTTGGATGGAACCAAGTATAAAAATACTGGTTTTAAATGTAAACTACAAATTGAAATTGTAATGAAGGATCACATTGTTGTAAAAAAAATGCCTAATTTGTATTTTTATGACATTCTAAACATAAATTATTTGAATTTACTTATGAACATATACATATATATTTGGACCATACAATATATTGTATATAATATAAGCCGTAAAATATATATTTTATAAATATTATTACTTTCTATTGAATAAAAGAGCCTAAAGGGTCGTTCACATACGTTCACTTTCAGTGATCACTCCGGATGATCCTCCAAGATGAACAGGTGTGAACAGGCGTTTCATCAATAGTGATCACTAGCGATGACGGAGGAAAGAGATTACCACTCGTCATAATTTTGATTTAAGGTCCTTTCACTGAAACGACCATAAACAAGTTTCATCTTATTATTTGTTTTATTCTCTATGAATTTGTATTGAATGTCAGAATCATGTACAAAATTATTATGCAGTCGAGAGCTATATTAATTTATTTTAAGTGTTATTTTTCATTTTTGAATTTGTTTAATTATTTTTATACGAAAATACGTCAAACTACATAGGTACAACCTGAGTGAGAAAGTAGACATGGCAGTGAAAGCATAGGATGAACAAATGTGAACAGACGTGTTCACTTTCGATGAACAGGTTTGACCCCGACACTCTGGATGATCATCCAAAGTGAAGCAATGTGAATGCTACTTTAGATTGCAAAAAAATATTTGACTGCTGTACATAGGCAATGAAAATTGTATGTACTGTATATACTCGTAGGTAGATATTAATACCAACATAAGGAACAAAATAA
Source organism: Athripsodes cinereus (assembly GCA_947579605.1). Taxonomy (NCBI): domain Eukaryota; kingdom Metazoa; phylum Arthropoda; class Insecta; order Trichoptera; family Leptoceridae; genus Athripsodes; species Athripsodes cinereus. Next base: position 11,531,135 of record OX388322.1, read on the forward strand.
TAAAAAATGAGAACACAATGCAATTTATGAAAAAATAATAAATGAATAATACAGCAAACTGAAAACAAACATCACAAATGGTTTTACCAATGACAGATAAATAAAATATAAAGATATAAAATGAATTAAGTAGGTAGGTATACTCGTATGTCCGTCGTTACGTTGATATGATAATGACGTGAGATGCAATATTCCGATATCAATGTGGTATTATGGATTTCATGACTTATATCGATAAAATTGATACAATTAAGATTGTGATTGGCGGAAACTTTAGAAAGTATTTTATGTATAAAAATAATATAAAATATAACTATCTACACATACTAGGTAGGTATTATATGAAAAAGATTTAAAAATATTTTGAAAGTTAATAAGATACAGTAATGTGAGAGAACAGTATTTAAAATTAGATGTATCTGTAACTATTTATGTATATGAATATTATAATAACGGTATTTTACAAACTCAAACAGAAAATAATATAAAATACTGCCACATAATGGGGTTATGAAGAAAAAGTAAATAAATCAGGAAAAGAGCACACAGCAGCTATGTAATGTAAGAATTAGTAAGAACTTCATGATGTTACTTATCTTTTTCTTTTCTTTCTTTTTCCTCGAGGCAAGGCACCCGATACCGAGTGAATTATTTCATGATGTTACTTAGAAACGTTTATAAAAAGAAGATATTTTTGAAGTGTAGATGAGAGATGGAGTGTGATGAAACAAGTGCTAGTGGACTGTGCAAAAGATATCTGTGGAGAAACTGTGATTGGACGGAAAAAAGGTGATGCATGGTGGGATGATGAGGTTAAAGACGCAGTTAGGAAGAAGAAGAATGCATGGATGGATGTGTTAGCTTCACGTTATCTAGATCAAGAAAAAATTGAGAGTGCTAGAGAAATGTACAAGGGATGTAAGAAAGTAGTTAAGGTACTGATAAAGGAAAAAAGAAATTATTGGATGAGGAAGAGTGTAAGAAATTGTGAAAGGAAACATGAAAATGTTTTGGAAAGAAGTTAAGCGTAAAAGAAGCAACAATGAGATGAATAGTATGAATGCGATTGGAAATAAAGAGGGATGTATGTTGATGAATGGTGTTGACGTTGTGAATAGATGGAAAGAATATTTTGAGGAGCTGTTTGAAAGTGGAGGCGAATATCCAAGCCAGAAAAGTGAAAGGGAAAATTTGAATGAAACAAGGGATGAAGAAATAACTATGGATGAGGTTAAGAATGCATTGAAGAAAGCGAAGAATGGCAAAGCGGTTGGGTATGATATAATCTCTACGGAATTCATCAGTATGAGTGGGCTGAGGACTCTCGAATGGTGTCATGCACTCTTTAACCAGTGTTGGAGGGAAGGTTACACGCCAGAAGACTGGAGAAAAGCTGTGATATGCCCTCTATACAAAGGAAAGGGGTCAAGACTAGAATGCGGGAGTTATCGGGCCATCAGTCTGCTGAACTCGGTGGGGAAACTGTATGCAAGAATATTGATTGAAAGAGTTCGAAAAGTGACTGAGACGAATGTATGGGATGTGCAAGGTGCCTTTCAGAGTGGTAGAGGGTGTTTGGACCAGATCTTCTCCCTGCGAATGGTGACAGAGAAGCTCCTGGAGAAACACCAGAAGCTTTTCTGCGCGTTTGTTGATCTAGAAAAGGCTTATGATAGAGTAGATCGTGAGAAAATGTGGCAAGTATTATCAATGTATGGGGTGGATAGTCGGCTAATTCGCGCCATTGCGTCCCTATATACAGGAAGTTCTGCGTGTGTTAGAGTGAACAATAACCTGTCGGAATGGTTCACACTGACAAAAGGAGTAAAACAAGGGTGCGTGATGTCGCCATGGCTTTTTAACCTATACAATGATCATTGTATTCGTCAATTGAAAGAAATGAATGTAGGTGTTGATATGAATGGGATGAATGTAAGAGCGTTAATGTTTGCCGATGATTTGGTATTGATAGCTGAAAGTGAAAGTGATCTACAGCGAATGATGACGTGTGTGTATGAAAATTGTGCGATTAATGGATTGAGAATGAATGCAAAAAAGACAAAAATCATGGTGTTTGAAAGAGGAAGTGAGAGAACAGTATGCCAGGTAATGATTGACAATGAAGTGTTAGAGCAAGTTGACGAATGTGTGTACTTAGGTAGTTTGTTCACGAGAGATGGGAAGTGTGAAAGCGATATTGAAAGGAGAAAAGTTGCTGGCAATAAGGTAAATGGTGCAATCCGACCAATAATTGCAAATAGAAACATATCCACCACAGCTAAAAGGTTGGTGCACTCTGCTATCTTAGTGCCAACACTTATGTATGCAAGTGAGACGTGGACATGGTTAAAGAAGGATGAAAGTGGCATAAATGCAGTTGAAATGAAATCACTGAGAAGGATGTGTGGTAAAGGTCTGAGAGATCGTGGGCGTAACAGTGAGATACGAAAGGAATGTGGAATGAAAGTTAGTGTAATAACAAGGATGAATGTAGAGGGTTACTCCCGGGAATTCCCGGGCGGGAATTCCCGGGAAAACCCTCTAATTTTTATTTCCCGTTTCCCGGGAATAAAACGAATCCTTTCCCGGGAAAAAATACAAATTATTAGTCATGCAGATTGCCATACCGATACCGAAATCTTTGTTTAGTTAACTGTAATAGTCGTGATAAACTTGTAGAAGCTGACGAATATTTTGATATGAAAATATGAAAAATAATATTAATTACCAATATAAGTGTAAATACTTAAAAAAAAAAACTTAATTATAGCTTCAATGTATTCGTTTGAAAGAAGCATAATAATTCTAAATATAATTCGAAATCGGAGGTGTGTTTGGCCGACAATGTATAAGAATCCTACAATTTTTCATGTTTTTTTTTTACCCATTTCGAAAAGTTAGATAGTTCTTAAAAATATTAGTGCAGCCAACTGTCATTTTTCTTGTTTTATTCATGGATATTAACCGATATAAAAAATCTTTTTTTGTCGAAATTTCTCATTTTTTAAAGTCAAAAATCTTTAAAAAGCTTTGCCAAAATCCATAACATTTTTTTGCTTGATAGGATGATCAAAAATTAAAAGTTTATATATTTTGTAAACAATTTTTATTTTGATATAACATAGAGTAGGTACCTACCTAAATAAATCTCGTCAGTCAGCTATTTAGTTTTTTTAAGCAAATTACTTATATTGGTGACAAAAATTTGATTTTTTTTTATCAAATCAAAATGTTTGCAAGGGTCAACAAGTTATGAGAGTTTTTATACCAAATTTGTTGAAAATTGAATATTTATAAATATAATAATAAATTTCCCGGGAACAAAAATAATCCGGGAAAAGATACCCTCTAGATGAATGTAAATAAGTTAAGATGGTTTGGGCACGTGGAAAGAATGAATGAGGACAGAATGACTAAAAAGATATATTTGTCTGAGAGGAATGGTGCTCGGAGACGTGGACGTCCGAGGATTAAATGGCAAGATCATTTAAATCAAATCCTAGAGGACGGTCACGTGTTGAGCACGTTGAACAGGAGAGCATGCATGAGGAATTGTATGACAGTGACGGAAGCGAAAGATGTGTGCAAGGATAGAAGGAAGTGGCGCTCGATCCTTTCTGCCTACCCCGCGAGGGAAGCGGCGTGATGGTATGTATGTATGTATGTATATTTTTGAAAGTGCAGCTATACCAAAGATATGAATTAGTAAACCTTATCTATACCCCGGGGCATTGCCCACAATACTCTATTTAGGTATATGTTTTTATATATTTTCATACATACATACCATCACGCCGCTCCCCTCGCGGGGTAGGCAGAAAGGATCGAGCGCTACTTCCTTCTATTCTTGCATACATCTTTCGCTCCCGTCACTGCTCATACAATTCCTCATGCATGCTCTCCTGTTAAATGTGCTCAACACGTGACTTTATTTAAATGATCTAGCCATTTAATCTCCGGACGTCCACGTCTCAGAGCACCATACGTCTCAACCAAATATAATTATCTTCTTGGTCATTCTGTCCTCATTCATTCATTCCCATGCCCAAATTAAGAATGCATTGAAGATAGCAAAGAATGGCAAAGCGGTTGGGTATATTTTTTCACTTATTAAAAATACGTTTATATTGCATGAGAGGCGATGGCTACAGGCTACAGGTATATAATATGCATAACCAGTGAATATATATATATGCATCTTGATACAATTTTACTATAGTATTCACTGGTAAAGTATCTGAGGTAGGTATGTATAACATAAATGAAGATAAATGTATTTATCTATATAGAGAAGCTGGCGTGTTTTACTTTATACTGTAGGTAGTTATAAGATATTAATACAATGTTTGTAATTATTGTTCTTCACAGGTGTTAAAATGTGGGTGTGTCTGAATAATAGTCTGTAATAGGGGAAGTAAGGGTAGCCCTGGATAGCGTAATATCTCGCCAATGAAAGACTTGCACAAGTGCGATATATGAGAACATGTACATGTACATATTAAAAAATCATGGGGGTACGCCGTGGGAGTTGAATAATTATGTGATGATCTAGTGAGATTTGGATTGATTGAGAATGAGTCAATTGCTGGAAGCCCAATCAGATATTTGGTATATGCATTGTGATTTATTTTATATTCAATCAGAGTTTGACCTGAAAGTGAGGATAAACATAAAACTTAAAACCTAAAAACGTAAAGTGAGTATAAATCGTCAGCATATTGACAGGAAATATGTCATGTAACTGGATTAATGAATATCGAGGACGGAAAAGGAGAGATTTTTCGAGATATTTGCGATATTTGGGAGGCTAAAGAACATTATGGTTTGTCATGTAAATAATTTCCCAGGGTACCCGCTAAATTATTACATGCCTATTTTAAGGTACCTTGATTTTTTTATCACCACATTACTGAAAAAAAACTATAAAGTTACAGATATTATAATATATGTGTTCGTGTTTTATTCAAAAATATCCACCACAATACAGCAAAAATGAGCTTTTTACTTGTATTTAATTTAAGTTTCCGGGTCTACCACACATTCCCCTATTTGAGTGTTGGTACTAACTGAGTAACTATGGCTATGGTATGTATAGTAATCAATAGAATGTGCGTAGTAAAACAATACAAAAAGCTAATATTAGGTATATTATGTATGTGCAATGAAATTATATGATAGGCGACCGGTGTTCCGCAGAGATGTGCCTTTGAGTCACGAGGTCCATGGTTCGATACCCGGCCAGGGCAAAATGAAAAATGTCCCCTTTCATATTGTCCTGGGTTTGGGTGTTATATGTATATGTGTTTGATTCATTGTATATATAATTATGTATCGTCGCGTTAGGAGGTACATACCCATAACACATTATTGATATCTTAGATTAGGACTAGCTCTATCTGTGTAAATTGTTCATATATATGTTATGATATGATAAGTGTACAACGCTTAAAATTATTACTCGTATTATTTATTTATTTATTTATTCATTCTTTACTGTACATTGATAAAAAACAATTACATAAAAGGTATACATTCAAATTAAATACAATCAATATACAGAGGGCGAGTTTATCGCAAAGGCGCGATCTCTTCCAACTAACCCAAATTATTTTAAATAGTGGATTAGGTGTACTTACAACCGATAATAATATTACACTTATCTATAATTGTTTATGTTCTACGACTTCACCATATATTATAATCTCAAATGAATGTTTGAATATCTGTCAAGTCATGACTTACCCTTACGATACAATAGCGAACGGCTACTAGCAATACCAGCTCATAGCTCGAGCTTTAGCCTTAATAGTAGGTACAGTAGTATAATTTATAGTATAGTATAGTATACATAATTATAATTTTATTAATACAGGTTGAAGTTGGAATGTTGGACTAGCAACTATATGGATATTATTAATGCGTAACAATTATGTATGTATATACTGTATCAAATATCCACGCCTAACAATCAAACATCGTTAGTACCTAGGTGCCTATCTCTAAGTTTTCTCATTAAACAAGTGCCTAGTACCTTTAGTGTACTGTTGTCACTAGATTGTACAAGGTAGTTACAATAGAGAAAGACATCGGGGAGTGATACACCTAGTACCTTTTTTGTCCAGTATCTATTATAAAAGAGTATATTAATCTTCATAAGACTACTATATTTTGAGTAAGTAGTGTAATGCTAAACTGTATTGTATATGTATACAAAATTATTAAAAAAATGGGTTGACCCTTAAAATTATGGAATGCACTCAATGGGAAGATAAAAGAGGTGTTGGAAGATTTTTAAAATAATTATGGCATAGTCGTTGATGTTGCGAAAAATAATGAATTGGGTTCCTGCATGTTGCTGGAGACCGAAAATCGTGAAAAGTTTTGAAAAGACCAACAAGTATAATTATCCAGTTCTCAGCAGTGAAGAGATGAAGGGAACCAGAAAAGTAAATAATAATATTAAAAACAATCGATAGTACCTACTTACCTTTCGATAGTACCGAGATTCGTTCTTGTTGATCTCGATTTTTTGTTTTATCTATTATTTATTTACAAATATTTACGGCCAAAGCCTTTAACATGTTAAACCTCTGTATACATACAAAACATGTAAACAAAGGAAAGATCTGTTACAAAAAAGACACAAAACAATTAGACTAAAGAAACGAAAGTTTTACAGACAATATAACGTTAATCATGTTATAATTATAAAAAAGATACAAAAATGTTAAAAAAATTTTGGTAAAGACATCACAAAGAGAAATCAAAGGTATATAAATGTCAAATATAGTAAAAAGTCAATTAGTTAAAATTCATAAGTTAAAAATTTGGTCAAGACATTACAAAGAGAATTATATTTTGATTATAATTATTACAGGTATTGGTAGAAGTCTTCCGGGAGAAAATGAATTGGTTATGCTTGTTTGCATCACAATATATAATATTACCCGACCCAATAAATGTATTGTATTTGAGAATTAAAATGACGTCATGGAATGTCATGTACTAATCAGGGAATCGTAAAAATGTGTCTACAATATGTACATGCATACTTCAACAGTGAAGGTAATATTAGATTAGTATTGTGTCTATTACAATGTATCGAGGAAACTGATTATTATTATAATCATAAATGCCTGAAGCATTATCTAATCCATAATACATTTCACACTTATAGAAGCCTGCTATCTAATTATGAACTTTTCTTGCCATTTAAAAACGCCTTAATTTTTTAGGTATGACAATTTTATTGTTATAAGTATTCACTACAAAGAACAATCAGTATTGACAATTTCATACATACACCATTACACACCTATATTAATAAATAACATTGTTGAGGAAGTACCTTCAATATAAACACTACTATATATGTACTACTTTGATATTATACACATTATACCTAGATACATTTTCTCTGATATATGCAATATAATTATTATTAACTAGTTTTAGTACAGTCATCGACTATGTTTGGGAAAATTTCAGGGACATAATGCATTGTTTAAATTATAACAAAACGATGTAAATAAAGTTTGTTTGGCATATGAAATAATATGAGTTAGTTGGAAGATAACGCGCCTCTAAAATGTCAATTCAAGGGATTTCCTTTACCTATAGGTGCTAAAAACGTACACGACACATTGAAATTATCGTTTTATATATTGCAGCATTTCATATCGAGTATGCAAGAGCGAAACTAAACTACGTAACGAGACGCTTATTTTCAGTATAGCCGTTGAAATTTTTATCAAGAAACAAAATAAACCATCATTCAATATGAGGAATAGCAAAGATCCTAAATTTACCAGAGATGTTCAAGTCTTAAAAATACTCAATTACACGAAATATTATCAAAACAATATAAAATTTAATACGAAATAGCTCACAACATTCAAAATGATTAATACATACATAGATAACAAAAATATAGGTACAAACCAGCAAGCAATTATTTAAAATAAATTAGACTTTCAAATAGAATGGATAAAACGTATTAAAATGCTTAAAATAAGATAAGAGAAGGTACGATAAGCAGGCAAAATAAAAACACATACAAAATAAATCAATGGATTAATAAAAGTTCAAAAAAATTGTAACTGTCCCCTTTTCAAGGAATGTTAATAAAACATCAAAAAGAACAATGTCATAACAAGAAGTAGAACATTTTATTCATAAGTTACTTTGGCTAAAATTCTACTAAGTGTAATTTAGCTCTCAAAAACAGTAAAATAATTAAATAATTATTGACAGCTGTGTCGCTGCACTTTTCTAAATTTTTACCATTCCAAATGCGATGAAAGTTCATTATGCAGTAAACTTTAGATGGATCATCAAATACTTTATGAAAAAGAAAACTTGAAAATATGATACCTATGCAATTCTTTACTACAAAAAAATACATAATCTTTGGCTAAATAGGAAAAGGAAAAAAATATGTAATATGTCCAAGTAAATATTATCTAAGTCGGTAAAACTACTAAAAGAATGACAAAATTCTTCGTGAAAAAGCCTAACGATGCCGAGTTATAAACATTGGTATGTAGGTGCATATTATCTACATATATTGTATAAATTGTATGTCCATGCTAAACTGAATGAAAAACAAATAAATCGATACTGCTGTAGTGAGTAGGTAGTTATAGTACCTATATACATATATGAATGAATATTATTTAGAGTAAAAAGAAAGCGGGTAATAAGGTCGATATAAAATAATAATTATATAAAAGCTGTCTAGTAGTAGTATGTTATAGTAGGTATGTTCTCGTCTGTCACCGATGATGTTGCCAACACTTAACACATCAGATACAGTCAGGGCGAAACTACGCAATGTCAAACATTAAACTAAATGGTTTATGAACGTACCTACATTATAATAATATTAATATGATGTATACTTGTAGTCCTCGTTATGCTCTTTTTGATGGCATATTTTTCACACTGAGTTGAAAATGCGTTATATTTTATGATATTCATAGATAAAACAATAAAACAATAAAAACAGCGCAAAATTTAACATTTTAAAAAAGTGAGAGTTATCTTTGGCAGTTATTTTGTATTAACAAACAACGTGTAAGAAACAAAATAATATTTTAATGATTTATAAATAATTAAAAACACTGTTATATTTTCACTATGTTTATTTAATATAGTGAAACACGAAACAAATAAACACAAACACCCTTCAACAAAATAATATTTATTTATTTATTTTATTCATCACTGTTCATTGGTTACAATATTACAAAATATTAATCATTAAATATCAGTTATACAATGCAATATTAGGTATTGTGTTGAAAATACTAACGACCCTACTGAAAAAAAATTGTCACGTGACATAGTGCAGTTTCGCTCCGACATATCTGAGAGAAGTTATCATTCTATCTACTAGATATTATGCAGTAGATAGAATCATACCTTCTCTTAGATGACACTTTAGTTACATGCATTCTATTATATACATACGAATATATTATGCAAACATCAGATAGATATGTATCTAGGTAGGTAGGTAGGTAGGTACTTATGATACAGACTCCATTCACAGGCTGTGTCGCTGATTGCTGAGAGGTGACAGGTATGTACTTGTCTACCCACTTCATATTGGTATACTCATGTAGGTACCTACCTAAGTACGTATTATTATTATTATTATTACACAATCAGTGTTATTCGTACCTATTACTTATGTACCACATATCTATCGGTGGTATCTTGACATTCTTGTCTTATAGAACGTCATGTTTCACATCGAGTGACAGATATTTATACACGTATAAGTATTATTTATAGCACTTATAGATAAAAAGACAAAAAAAAATTAAGTATCGATCAACGACTCCATAACGTTAAAAAATTTTTTTTTTTTTTTTCTTTTTTTTTTTTTTTTTTTTTTTTTTTTTTTTTTTTTTTTTTTTTTTTTTTTTTTTTTAAAAAAGATATATCTGGGTTTTTGTTATAAACCCAAATACAACCTTATACACCTTTCACAGTAAGCTAAAAGCTTGTGTCGTGAAAGGGGAGTTTGCCGGCACCTGGGATCGAACCCCGGACTCCTTGTTCACAAGGCCGAGACTCTACCTCCAGGCTACCGACGAACAAATGATTGAATATTTTGAAATACAACTCAAAAAATTATCTAAAAAAATAATACATATATATAACTGTCATACATTGAAGGACCCACCGACCACCCGGATAGCGCAGAAGTCTGAGGACTTCCATTTATCCGAAATTCTACACTTAACAAATATTGTCCACAACGGAGGCGCCATAGTGGGCAGCCTGAAGGGCTGGCCGGCCAAAACCTCCGTGTGAAATCTTTTGACTAAACTCCTTCGATGTACCTCTATACAGAAACAAAATAAAATAAAAGTATACAAAAACATTCTTAGCCAATTTTACAAACCATACAATAACAATTAAACAGAAATGTCAGGGACGAAGAATAGACAAAGAATACAGACCTCGCCATCATATAGGACTAATAATTGTCCAAGAAGACAACAGTAAAGATTCACCGCCATTTGACAGAACATTGTTTTTATTTATTATGTGTGTTTGTACAATTATGTTATTATGTTCTGTCTTCTGTCAATAAAGTTTTATTATTATTATTATTATAAAGAGCATTATAAAAAACTTACAATATAAAATATATATTTACAAAGACGAAAGTACGTCTCTCTGAAAGACATAGTAACCACTATATTGTCGTGAAAACATGTATAGTAATAATATCACGTACCTACCTACCAAGTTGAAAATGAAGATTATTGTTGTAAATAACATAAATTTGATGTTAATTTTATTTATATATATCATCACAATAAAATCTTTTCACTTTGCCCCTATACATGATACTATAAGTTTGTAAATAGGTTCTATTAAATGTATTAATGAATGTGATTGCTGGCTATGCCCGTGCGAATATTACTACACAGTTAGTACAATATAATATTAGTCAAGTATGTACTTACTTACCTATAGACCAGCTACTGAGTATAATATAATGTAATTATATTAGGTAGGTAAATGCTTACAGACTGCAATGTCTGCAATAATCCGCGATTACAACATTGTGACAGTTCACATTGCACCAACCGACAGTCTGACTTATATTATGTACTTATACACAGATCACAGTTCCCAAAGAGATTTAATTGATGTCTTGTTATTTTTATTTTATTTTGTGGAATCCTCAGTAAAAAATAGGTATTCCACCAGAGAACAGATATTTGCCAAACATCTTGTATAAGTCTTTTAACATCTTCAATTCAACGATGGGGTAGGTATGCCACCAATCCTTAACTTCCGGGTTAGTTGGAAGACATCGCATTTTAGCGATAAACTCGTCCTCTGTACATTTAATTGTATAACTGATATTTTTATGACAATGTTTTATTTTGTAATATTGTAACCAATGTACAGTAGAATAAAAAAAATAATAATAAATAAATGTCTTATTATATTATTGGCACAAAGAGCACAACTTGGTTATTTATTACACGCAGGTAGTCTACTGGCTGCCCTACTTGTGGGATATGCCATGATGATATGAGATATAGATTTCCGATTTCATATTGACCAGTTAACGACATGTAGGTAAACATGAATTTCTGGGAAATGGAAAGGAAAGGAAATGTTCAAAGACATGAATTGTAATGTTATCGGAGAAGAAAACGTGCATGTTTATTACGTGCAGCTGGTCTACTGGTTTACTGGCTACCCCACGGTTGGTATAGTAGTAGTAGTAGTAATCGTATAATACGACAATATAATAATCAATACACTACGATGATTGGTTGATGTACCTACCTATCGAATGTCGAAATGACTTAGAAATAAGTTACAAAAAAATTGTACCTAAGTTTATTCAAATACCCACATCATATTTATATTCTACAGTTAATTGACGATATGAAAAAGGTGGAAATCAAAGTCGTGTACATCCATCAATGACTTTTCACTTCAAAAAATATCATGATAAAGATGATGGTGCACCGAAAATTGTGATGTTTTAAAAAATATTTCGCTGTTATAAATTAATAATCCCTTTCTATCGGCTGCTCATTTATTATATTATCATTTAATCACTTTTCAAAAATGTAAGCTGTTTTATTTATCGCAATCGATTAAATTAATATTATCAAGTTTCACAGCTATCACTGTGTACCATGATACAAATGTGAAAACAGTCACACAAACAACTGCAAAAGAACTACATAGGTATAGGTTTAACACATTTCCTTGAGAAAGTTATTAATACAGTTAGTTCTGTTATAAAAAGATGATTGCAGTTCTATTTGATATATTATTAAAGTCCTGATAAGATACAGGAAGGAGATGAAACATTTCAGAAACAGAATCAATCTCTTCCACACTCCTAAGAAATGAAGAACAATAATATTACAGTAATTATTTGAATGGAATGTATATAAATGGTAATAAATGGTGTGCATCTTAATATTATATTACATTTATTTCTATACAATATGTAGGTGCAAGTACTTGTATTATTTATCTGTTTATACAATCATAACTAGAAACACGTACATTAATGAATCAATTGACATAAATCTATCAGAGTAGGTATAGAGTATATCATGATAAAATGAGTTTTCTACTATAACGTTGTAACCTTTCACCTTACTAAATTGTGTTTCTTCTCATTAGTAAAAAATAAACTATCCATGACCATAAATAAAAGTAACCACCATAAGTAAACAAACACTTCGTCTTTTTAAAATGGAAGTATATGGAAATAAATATATACCTAGATACCAGCATTATTCTCTTTTCATATTTTATGTTTTGTGAAAGTTATTGTGAAGTCTGACATCAATAGGTATAATAATAATTAATATTCGTTGTGTGGAGAATACAATACTTAAATTATTTGCCTACTTCGTGAAATAAACAACAAGAAATAAATAAAAATTATATTTGCCTATATAAACTCAAGATAAGTATTGATTATAAGTCTGTTGATGTAGATATGCAGCGAGTGAAAGACCCAGTGGTGACCCTGATATTTTCAGTCTTTCTATTAAGAATGGTTAGATTCATAATATGAAAGTATTTTCAATATAAAGAAATATAACGGAATAAAAATCATGCATAATGGATAACATACACCTTCAATATCTACGAGTAGGTAAATTACACATTATATAAAAAGATAAAGAGATAAGAATACATACTCGATGTATTATGATAGTTTGACTGTTCTCAAATGATACATTTCGTATAGGTACAATGTACAATAAAACATAGAAATATGTGTAATGTGTTTATTAAATTTAAATATGTATGCAAATGGTACAAATGTAATGTAGGACGACCTTTGATTATGTACGGCCTAAGAATTTATATTGATTGGTGCAATGACATAAAGCCTTGAACATAGTTCCATAGAAACACAGGATAATGTAAAATTGGAAAAGATCTCTTCCCGGGATATTCCTATTATTTTTATATCTTTGGGATTTTTCATATTCGTAGATAGCTCAGTGAAAACTGGTGTATAAATTTAATGTTTAACCTTTGAAAATATAAACATGACTAGTGCAAAACTATGAATAATTTCTAGTTATGTATTTACATTACATGATGAATTGATAATCAGTTTATGATGAAAATAGCTCACATCAATTAGACATATATTTTCCTCTGCTAACAGTGAAGTTTCATACTTGAATTACGTTTTGAAGCAATTAAATCAAAATTATATTAAAACAAAAATTTAGACACGATTACTATCAATCAAAATAATCGTGAAACGAATTCTTGATAAAAGTAAGTAAGTAATGTAAAAATAATCAATTTCACACACGCCATTATACATAAACTAAAATACACTAAGTTCGTTTTGTCGGATCAATAAAAAATATCGAGTAATAATTCATTGTTAACTACGTATTACATTTTAATGGTTACATATTATAAGTACTTGTATGTTTATAGTAGATTATATAATATATGTCGGCATTATTTTTTATATTTTTCTACATATTATGTAGAAAAATATAAAAAATAATGCCGACATTTTCATTAAGAATTGTATGAATCAGAATGGGGAATCAATAGGAAAATAAAAGACAATGAAGTACGTGCATTATTGTCCACTTCCCAAAGATATATAGATATCTCAAAAGAAACATACTTACGAAATTTATACATTCCTCTGTTGTAAAATAATACAACAATATTGTGTAGGCAGGTTCAAAAACATCGCATAAAACGTGATGTAAGTTAATATAAAAAAAAACCTCTATCTCATTGACTTGTGTACTCATTCAAACTTTTTCTACGGCTGAAGATCTTTGAACACGAATCAAATACCGACCTTGATCATATTGCTAAACCTAATAAAGATTCAAAAGAGTAGGTAATTATTATTATTATTGCGGTAAAGGTGGTCACAGCTTGGTCATGCGGTGAATGCGATATTATTATAATATTAGTAAAAACAATTCATGGAAACCTCAAGGACATCAAGAACCAGAATTGAATTACAGAAACCAATGTACAGCTCTATACTTCTACAGAGGCGAGAAGTGTCCGTACAAATCATTCATTATATTTATATAAATAATTATTATTAGGTATGTATCTATCTATCTGGAACTACTAATGTCAACGAACTTGTTAAGTAACCAGTGATTTAGTTTATATTTACCTGACAATTACATTTTTTTGTATTGTATTATAATATGGTAAGAACATAACAAATTGGTAGACAACAAAATGTACACTAAACAATGCGACACACTTACAATCATAACATTGTGTATGTTATTCTGAACTAATTAGGTACAATATATTTTCATCAATGTCAATAACGAGGTACGTCACCCATTCTGAATGGTTTTATTTTGACTCGGAGAGCACAACTCTATGATACAGTTCATCTGCTGGCTATCTCATTTGTGAAATATGCTGTGATGGTATACATAATAAATAGGTACCTATATAAAATATCGATATCAAAGTCTTTATCCTTTTGTCATTTTTATTGAAAGGAGATTACTTTATAATAATTAATTTGTGACACTCATTTTGGGAAATCACGTGCAAATTAAAATAAAAACCGATTCGTTGCGCAGATAATATTTTATGTTAAATAAATAATAAATCATGTTTTTTCTATTATTGTGGGTGGGTATGTGATGTTAATTTTTCTCTTACAATTCGTCTATATTATGTTTTATTGAGTAAGTAATTGAAAAATATTTTTTCTCGGTGGTGTAATGCATTCGCATTCCGACATTGTAGTAAAACTGTGTGTTAATTTGTTATCACTATGATTGTGTAATATGACTGTATATTGTATACACTCATCACAACTAATAAAGTAGGTAACAGGGCGCGATGTCAAGATGAGAATTTGCATGTAAATTTGTAAAAAAATAATTGATACTTGTTCTTGGAAACTTGGCAAACAAGATGATGAATTGTATGCATAACTTAAAGAGATAATAAATCATTATATACCTAACACAGTCAGCGAAACCATGTAGGTAATCATTTCATAACATAAAGCTCCCTATTGTTTTTAATAACTGAATCAAAGGCTGATTTTATTACGTTTAATTATTTGATAGACTATTCCATTCTCACACATTTTTGTATTGTAAGTCAGGTATAGGGTATAGCATAACATTATACATTATTATTATTATTTATTCACTTCACGTTGGTGCGATGCACAAGTCGTAAAATTTTATACTAAAAACAAACGAGATTGGCAATATTGAATACAAGAATACTAAAGATGATTCTCATAACCCAATAAACATTTTAGTACAATAAAAACGTTAATTTTCTTTTTAATCCTAATTATCGTAATTACTTCTATTTGATTAAATAAATAAATGATTTTTGTTTGTGAAATAATATTAAAATGTTATCCCTTTGCTTTGTTTGTATAGGTACGTATATAATTTTATAATTTGCTGATATTTACGTTTTAAGTCTCTAACCTGCTTATGACAACGGCATTGTTAAAGTGTCAATTTAATTAATAATAATAATAATAACAGTTTATTAAACACAATATCATTTTACAATAATCGAACAATAACACAATACATTTATTTTCCTAATACAATTACTCCCCAAAATTGAGCGTAGCTCGTGCTTTACTTTTCAGTTACTAGATAATATTACAATATCTGACAGTGTTTTTTTTTATATAATAATGTTAGGCACCTAGAAACGAAGGAAATTATCTTTAGAAATCGGATCAATAATAGGTATCTACGAAGTATTGACAAATTGCCTAGTGTTCATACGTACATAAGTAATGGATAATAAATGTAGTTTGTATTGCTGATATAGATCATTTTGCTAAACAGAAGTGCAAGACTAGAAGTATTTAGTTAGGTAACCCTAACCTATGAAATTGTTAGAAAGAAATTACAACAAACACAGCCTAAACCTATTGAGAAAAAAATCTTGTCATGCCAAATTTATGTCTCGTGGAGCCCCCAGCAAAAAATAGGTTTAGCACGTTATTTTGATAGTTTTTGAATATTGTGTAATGAGGTATGACACACACCCTGAAGTCATTCAGAAATTCGAGATGTTTCTATAACTTTCGTACTCCCTACGATTCCATAATAAATATGTTTTGGAAATTCAGTAACAAAATTCAGTTTTCATATTATAGGTATCTACTACCAATTTTTAATTATTATAGAGTACGTATGTATGTATAACATTCATAGGCAGATATAACATAGATAGGCAGATATTATTACGTATCGATAGTAGAAATCTTAGTAATTTATGAAACATGAAATAAACTGTAGGTAGGTACATCGTACATACTAAATAGTTACTTGGAAGGAATCTTACCTTTTCTGTTCTTCCAGTAATACTTGTAGATTACATAGGCTATACCGACAAGCAACAGGGTGACGAAGAATGTACCCAGGATGGCTCCAGCCATACTCCCGCTGCCATAGGTGACATCCTGAGCAGCCGCCCATCCCCAGATATTACAACAACACCAAACAAAATACCAACTCAACAACCTCTGCCCTATTCGAGCCATAGCGAGAGCGCTCAACGAGAAATTAGCAATAGCGGATATTATCTATACCTTGTCATCGAGGAAACAAATTCACAAAATACATAACATCATTAGTTTGCATTCACTAATTACTATTATTGTTATCAGTTCGTCTATGGCACAAAAATAATATTCCAAATTTGAATTCAATTTCGAAAAATGTTCCAATGCACTTCAAAATATTATACACTAATAATAATACGATACTAAAATATGCACAAAAAATATTCAGGGATATTTATTTGTTATTGGAATGCAGCATACCTAACCATTATAAAAAAAACACACACACTTCAGCTTTATTAAATGACTGCACGTTTTTATTTATTCTGTCACTAGATTTATTCGCTTTAAAATTAATAATATTCATTCACATGAAGCTTCTAAAAATATTAAAACTATTTTTGTTCTTTTATCATCTGCATTCATGTCGCTTTTGAGTAAATATTTATTTTTAAAATAACGCGTAAATAATAAATCAGTTTTATTATGTTATTTATATTATTATGATTGGCGTTTTATATAAGTTTTAGATAAGCCCGCACGGCGTACACACGTCAGACAGCGAAGCGGCCGCACGGAGCGCGACATGTGAAATGCGGCTGTATGAATTTACTATTCAGGCAATGACTAAGGTGAGGTGAGCCTGAAGTAGGTACTTGTTTGTACTGTACATGTAGAGAAGAGAAAAGAATGATTATAGATTATAGTAGGAGGTAGTGGAGTATTGTATAGCACAGGTATTGCAGGTATACTGATACAGTGATAGTAGGTAGTGAATAATAATTATTATACTGACTGAGCCGAGTCCGCGGAGCAGGCGGAGGCCAGGTATGTGAGTAGACACCTGTTTGAATGCTCAAATCAGGCACGAAGGTGTACCCACAGGTGTCAATAACTATTTTTGTTATGATTTTAAATAAACAACTTTTAAAAAAAAAAAAAGATATATCGGGGTTCTGTTTTAAACCCAAATACAACCTTATACACCTTTCACAGTAAGCTAAAAGCTTGTGTCGTGAAAGGGGAGTTTGCCGGCACCTGGGATCGAACCGCGGACCCCTTGTTCACGAGGCCGAGACTCTACCTCCAGGCTACCGACGAAATTAAAAATACTGTTACGTTTATTTTTATTTGACTTTAACATTTTCGGCTACACTCAAATACAAAATACCATTCGCTATTTTTTATAATTTGTATTAACACGTAAAATATAACAATAACAAAAAAATCTAACTGGTTATTTGTTGCTAAAATGAGCATTGCTCAATCCATCAAAATTCAGTTTATATATTAGAAATCAACACTTACATAATTATTTTCCTATTTATAATAACAATTTGGTAGAATACTTTTTAATATGTAATTTTTACTTATTTTAGACCATAATTCTGAATAAAGGTAACTAAAATATTATACCTCAGAGTTGTGATGCTACTACCATTGTTTAAAGTTACGTAATCTTATTAGGTACATATATACTTACCTACCTACCTAGATATCTGTAACAAAATCTCAAAACTAACGTAGGTACCGATTTAAAATATTTCTGAATAATAAAACTTCAGTTTAATACTGCAATATACCTACTGTGTCTAATAAGTTGTTGATTATTTAAAAGCAATCTAAAAATTATTTTGCAATGAAATTAAACTGACTAGGTACAGGGACGCAAAGTTAGTTAACTCCTGAAAATACAGGTTATATTCTTGTTCGCTAGAGGCGCTCCACGCGACTGTCAAAATTTTTGAACATAACTTATGTGAATACATAGTAGATATTATAATGTACCTACCTACATTTTTTATTATAATTTTTTTCGTCGTCAAAAAATGTTTCTCAATTAAAAACCGGTATGTCGAGTACGTCCAAGAAGAGATTTTGTTTTTTTTTCATTCCATGTAATTATTATTATTATTATAGGATCGAATATTATAAAAATGAAAATACAAGTAATAATTTATGATAAATTTTACATAGGTATATAATGCCGACGTTGTTGGATAATTATTCTTCATATCAAAATATAAGGAATTGATCCAACTAAGCATCTTCATACAATATCATTATATTATCTACATAAATACGTAAATAAGGTACCTACCTACCTACAAATCCTTAGTACCTATTGTTTAATAGATTGTCGTTGTTGACACAGAATTTTAGATTAAGATTTTCAACGAAAATATGGCATTAATTTATATTTAGGTAGGTATATTTCCTTTTAAAGTTAATTACAATATCTGATAAATTGATGAATTATAAGTAGGTATAATGCATATACCTACATATCTACATTTATTTATAAAAGTTGTGACTCTGATAAACACACTCTTGAGGCTTAAGTCCAGTAAAATGGGCAATTTCCCATGTATAGGTACGCTGTACGGGTAGGTATATACCTAGTGAAATCGAGATTCTATTCGTAGTTGCCCACTTCCTCGAGTATATTTTGTGCAAATTATTATTTATCTCCTATTATATTTTCTCGAGAACACAACACTTTTAATTAGACGCAAGGTTTTGCACATTTATGTACCTACGTTCAAGTTTCATGGGAAGTATATAGGAAGTCAGGAAGTGTATTCAATTCGAGCTATTTTATGAATCTTTTCACTCTTTTTCAAGAACAGAGAAAACATTTCACGTCTTCTATATGTAAAACCCAATAAAACTGATACGATTAGAACAATCGATTCTACTATTAGACAGTTTTTTTTTTACAAAAATCTAGATTTTGTGTAAGAAGGCTGATTAGTCTAATCAGCTTACGACAGATAGGTGAGTGCTAGTACATAATATGTACATAGAACATAGTTGATAATTATTTAGTTTTTGATATTCACTAATTTATTCTACGTATACAAAACACATCATATAGTTTTTGAGGAACATTCTGGGGCCTGGATTGGGGATTGTTGTGCGTATTATTATTATTATCTCATATCTCATTTTATTATCTCGTATCTAGGAAACAACAGCGGGGAAAGGGAAGATGCAGATCGCGCGGAGGGAGAAATCTACCGTAGAACGCATTTTCGAAATCTTACGGCGCTACACCCTCCCCTTAACAAAACAATATTAGATTCTACATTTTAAACCAATATAAGATTAACAATAAATTTTAAATATATAACATTAAATAACAAAAACCATATTTATTTATTTTTATACCATCACGGCACATCCCACAAGTGGGGTAGCCAGCAGATCAGCTGCATGTAAGAAACATGAAAACTGTCCTCTAAAACCATAAAATATTTAAATAAATTTATATTCTAAATGTAGAACCCCAACATTATTCGAGTTGATTCTTCCATGATGTTCTATGAAATAGTACAATCATGGGAGATCACTTACAGAGCTACAGGGACAAAAACCTTCTTACTATCCTGGTGGACGATAGAAGTACGGCCTTCTGCATGCTGTATTTGAGCCTGTCATCTACTCCCAGTTTTCTGAGATTGCTTGACAGGTATTAAACCATTCACAGACAACACTATAGGCACGATGATTGTGGTAGGTGTTCTCCACATATCTTTGATTTCGTGAGCAAGATCAAGATATTTTATTATCTTAATCTTGCTCAGCTTTATTTAAATTTTCAAAACAATATCTGGTCGATTGGTTTGAAAATGAATGTTATGAAGACGAAAGTTCTAGTGTTTGAAAGAGAGAATGAAAAAACGATTTGCGAGATCAAAGTTGGTGACGAATGTTTGGAGCAAGTAAGTGAGTATGTATATTTGGGAAGTACGTTTGCGAGGGATGGAAGATGCGATAGGGACATTGAAAGAAGGAAAGTGGCCGGTGCTAGAGTGAACGGTGCACTTCGACCCATTGTCAGCAATGGCAATGTGTCGAACATGGCTAAAATGCTGGTGCACAATACCATTCTAGTACCGTCACTTACGTATGCAAGCGAGACATAGACGTGGCTGAAGAAGGACGAAAGTGGAATAAATGCAGTGGAGATGCGATCGTTGAGAAGAATGGTTGGTAAAACACTGCGTGATAGAGGGAAGAATGAGGATATTAGAAGAATAAGCGGATGCAAGAAGAGTGTTGTGGACAGAATGCGCGTGAATAAACTACGGTGGTTTGGACACGTTGAACGAATGAACGAAGTAAGAATGACAAAGAGGATATACTTGTCTGAAAGAAAGGGTGTGAGGAAGCGCGGACGTCCGAGAACCACGTGGCTTGATCACGTGGATCAAATTCTCAAGGACGGCCGCGTGTTGAGTAAGAGGAATCGACGTGCGTGTATGAGAAACTGTATGAATGTGGAGGAAGCGAAGGAAGTGTGTAAAGATAGATCTGTGTGGCCTTCCGTTCTCTCTGTCTATACCCCACTTGGGATACGGCGTGAGGGTATAGATAGATATAGAATATCTGGTCGATTAGCTATAATAGTTCGATCAGTTTGAATTGGTCGATCCCAGTAGAGTTTAGTGTCACTGTTTTCAAGTACCGATACTGGACAATAATTATAGTATGGTAATTTTGATTCCTGTCAATTAATTTAAATTTCAAAGCTAAATTTTGATGTAATATTTTTGCTACCTGATCATGTCTTTTCAAATAGTCTGTTCCGGAAAGAAGAGAACATCCAGACAAAATATGTCTTAATGTCTCTCCCTCCCGATAACAGGCTCAGCAGGGTTACTCTTGACAAAACTAAACACGATCTTAATCTAGTCTTGATCTTGATCATACGACGCACGAAGGGACTTTGGTCAAAAACATCGCGCTACCGCTAACGCGCAATCGGTTTGCGTGTATTTTTGGCCAATAGTCACTTCGTGCGTCGTATGATCAAGATCAAGACTAGATTAAGATCGTGTTTAGTTTTGTCAAGAGTAGCCCTGCTGCATCTATCCGAAATATTTTGTTTCATTATAAATTTAGAATAATTGTTTGTGACTATTACTTGGTCTTGAATGGCACAAACAAATCCTTCCGTTTCGCCAAAAAGATCTCCAAATCTCAACCAATGGACCGAATCCACAGTATCAACATTCTGAGATGTTAACACTTCATAGAATCTATATGTCCATTCTATCATCATTATTCAGTATCGGTAGTGAGACACTAGAGTTCGACAAACACAACGGTGAATAACCCTGATCACAAGATATTATCATCATACCCATCTTTGTTCCTAGAATTTTGAAAAAAAGTTTTTAAAGATTGAATTTCCTGATTGTGTAATTTTTTAATATTCAATAAGCCCCTTCCTCCCAATTTCCTTGGGAGGTAGAGTCTCATTATAGATGATCTTGGATGATGTACATATACGATACCTTGTCATCATTGTTCTGAACTTTCTGTCGATGAAATCCAGCTCCGTCTGGTTCCATTTGAGTATCCCAAATGTATACAATAATAAAGGAATTGCCCGTGTATTAACTGCCCTAATTTTATTGTGTCCCGAAAGATATGTATTTAAAACTTTTTTGCATCTAATGATTTTTTTTTCTTAATATCATTTTTTAATACTTTATGATCTAAACATAATAATTCATTTAGGCCCAAATATTTATAATGATCATCTAAATTTAACACTCTAATATTTATTACATCTCTTTCAATATTTGGTGCTTGTGTAATTTTTCCTTTATTTACATTTAAAATTGCACATTTATCAAGACCAAATTCCATTTTAATCGTTTCAGTGAAATATTTTGTTACTGACAGTAATCTATTTAAATTAGTATGATTTGGTGCATATAATTTAATGTCATCCATATAAAACAAATGAGAAATTTTGCTTCCACCTCTCTTTAACTGATATTCAATATTTGTATTTTTCAAAAGTGTACTTAATGGGTTTAGTGCTAAACAAAATCAGAACGGACTCAGACTGTCACCCTGGAAAATTCCACGATTTATGTCTATCGAATCACAAACGTACCCTCCCGATGGCATTGTTACATTAATTTTTGTTTTCCAATTTGTCATACAATTTTTTAAGAAATTTATAATTTTTATTTCAATTTTGTAAATTTCTAATATCTTGATAAGCCACGAATGAGGAACTGAATCAAAAGCTTTTTTATAATCTATCCATGCCATCGAAATGTTACGCTTGTTATGTCTCACTTGTTCACATAATGACACTATTAATCAGAAGCAGTTCTTTGGTGCCACGAGATCCTCTCGCACAACCATTTTGTCTGACCGATAAAATGTTATTTTGATTGATGAACAATTTCATTTTATTTGACAAAATGGATGTCAAAAGTCTATAAATAGTTGGTAAACATGTTATCGGTCGAAAATCTTGAAAAGTGTTGCGTTATTTTTTTTAGGGATCATATACGTGACACCAGTTGTAAAGAAACTAGGAAGTACACAATCCTCTAATGCAGTTTGAAATTGATTTGCCAAAACATTGTGTAAATTTGCAAATCTTTTTAGCCAAAAATTTTGATTTCCATCATTACCAGGTGATTTCCATCATTACCAGGTGATTTCCAATTATTAGTATTTTTTAAAGAATTAACTATATCGTCAGAACTTATAAAATTTTCTTCCATTTCAGGTAATTCACTGTTTTGATTTTGAATTTCATTAATGCAATTTGCATTTGAATCATGCTCAATAGGATTAGACCAAATATTTCCCCAGAATGTGGACATTTCTTCCTTATTTGCAACATTTACATTCGTTGAACATTGTGTACCTTCTAAGTTATTATTATTATTATTGATACATGAAGTTATAAAATAATGAACAAGAGTAATTTATTTATTTATTTATTAAATAAACGGCCTAAGCCCTTAATATACAAAAAATACTAGTAGGTAGGAAACAAATTTCGATACAAAATAATAAGATAAACAGTTGAAATTAAAATAATAATAATAATTAATTAAATTTAAAACCTTTGATAACCTTAAAACTAATGAAATCAATAACTATTTAGAAAATGTTTATACATATTAAACTTCACTGATGTATGCGAATCGCTGAAGATATCAAAAAGATCACCATAATCATTAAATTGTCTGTGAAGACGGTACATTGCGCTATTGTACTGCTGATTGGTGTGAGTGTTCGGAACATGTTGTCTTGTTATTCTAGCAGGTACATGAAGATTTACTAGATCTACCACTGCAGCACTGTCAACTTTATTATTGATAATTTTATACATGACAGCTCTCCTGTCTTCTAGAGTAAGTAGATACATTTTTTTTAAAAGAAAATTATAATCAATGTCCTCTATTGGAATATTTAGTTTGTAATTAATGAATCTAAGGAATTTATGTTGAACACGCTCTAATCCATGTATATGTAGTATGTACACTATAGAATGGATTCCAAATCGGAGTGTTATATTCAAGACAGCTTCTCACCAATGAACAGTACAAAGCTCTAAAGCATCTCAAGGATGTGAATTTGCTCGCAATCCTTAGTACAAAACATAATATCTTATTTGCATTTTCAGTTATTGTGTTTATGTGCGGAACAAATGTAAGTTTGTTATCATACACAATGCCCAGATCCTTGATTTGGGGAACATTTTCCAGATAATGGTCGCCGAGTCTATATGAAAAACTAAATGTTTCTTTGGTTCTGTGAAAATTGACAACCTTACATTTATTAGCATTAAGATGAAGGTTGTTCACTTTGAACCATTCTGACAAAAGATTTAAATTTTCCTGCAATTTTTCACAGTCCTGAATGGAACGAATCTCCCCGAATATCTTCAGGTCATCGGCATACATCAATATTTTAACATTTTTTAATGAATTAGCTATGTCATTGATGAAGATGAGGAACAATAGTGGTCCTAAATGTGAGCCTTGAGGCACTCCGCTCGTTGCTAAGACTTCTTTTGATGTGATACAATCTATTTTGATTGATAATTTTCTACCTGATAAATAACTGTCAAACCAATTTAAAAATTTGCCATTGATACCCATCTTAAACAAATTTTCGATAAGTAATTGGTAGAGACCTGAATTTTTCGCATTTGCGATAAACCCGACTTTATTCGCGAATTTCGCTCTTTTTTCGCGAATAACGCGAATTTTGACGTTTTTGGAAAATAACACCGATTTTTGTCGTTTTTACAAAAAATAAGTTGTGATTAAATAAAAATATCAAAGAATACAAAATAACCAACTGCTTTTTTAAACAAAAAAAAACATTGACATGCAAATTTCTGCGGGTGAAGTCAACATAGCCAAGGCATTGGATATAGTTAAATTGGAGAATTTAGAATTTGTAAAAAAAAAAATAAAGCAATATGGATGCCTTGTTCTAATGTGGACTCAGAAAGATTTTTATCTTCATATAATAGCGTTTTATCGGACCGAAGGACAAACCTTAAAGAAAACAATTTGGCTACAATGGCTATTTTTAATTTTGAAAAAAATTTAAATTTGATGCAATAAATTGTATTGTTTTTATATATATAAATAAATAAATGTGTTTGAAATATAAAGGATTGAGGATGCCAACGTTCTATTTGTTTGTAATTATTCAAACAATTTAATTTAATTATATAAATTATTTAAGTATATTATCTTTTATAATGCAAATAGAACTTGCAATTCTAAATTCTGTGTTGATTTCTTTTAATTTGCATTTCTTTTTAGAAAATAACATCGGTTTCCTTAAAATAACATCACTTTACTTAAAAAAAATAACACCGCTTTCACAAAAAAATAACACCGATTTCTTAAAAATAACACCGCTTTCTTAAAAAAATAACACCACTTTTCTTAAAAAATAACACCGCTTTTCTTAAAAAATAACACCGATAAATTCAGGTCTCTAGTAATTGGTGATCAACTTTATCGAATGCCTTGCTAAAGTCGGTATAGATGGAATCGACTTGTAATCCTCTAGCAAGACACTCTTGTATGTAATTGGAATAGACTAGTATGTTTGTTTCAGTTGATTTACCCGAAAGAAATCCTTGTTGTTCAGGATGTAGAAAAGGTTTTATAAGATTACTTATATTATCAAGAATCAGTGATTCAAATAACTTTGGTAGAGCAGATTGAATACACACAGGTCTATAGTTTTTCACATCGTTCCTGCATCCAATTTTGAAAATGGGTGTAATGAAACTATTTTTCCAATATGTTGGGAAGATTCCGCAGGATAATGAAGCATTAAATAATATGCTCAATGGATGTACTAACCCTTCTACGCAATTCAATAAAAATCTTGAAGGTATATCGTCGGGTCCCGAAGAATTTTTGTCAACCAGAGATCGAATCTTTATAAATATTTGTTTTTCAGATACATATGATACAACTGTTCAAATTCAAGTTGGAATTTAATGTGTCATCACTGTTAATGATGAGACTCCCGTTCGAATTGCTACTCAAATTCAAACTGGAATTTAATGTATCATCACTATTGATAAGATTCCCGTTTGAATTGGAGGACTCATTTTCATAGACTTGGCCAAAAAACGTCGCAAAAAGGTTAACAATTTCTTCAGGATCCTCACGATATATTCCATCTAAGCACATAACACTAGGATAACCACTATTGTCCTCCTTCAATGAATTACAATATTTCCAAAAAAAATTGAGTTCACGACAATGTCATTTTCAATAGATTCTATATAATTATCCATACAATTTTGCGCTAAGGCTTTGCATTGACTACGTAAGCTAGAAAACAATCGATAATCAGCTAAATCATTAGAGTTTTTATACTTTTTATGAGCTATTTTTTTGTTTACAGTTAAATTTCTTAATTCTAAGTTCACCCATTTAGTGAAGAAATTTGTCTTAATAACTTTTTTAGGTAGGTACATGTTTATCTATAATTGAATTTATTATATCATAGAAAACACTAACACTTTCATTCACATTACTGATGTTTTCGAGAATTGTCCAATCGATACTCAGTATCTCATTATTTATTGCATGATAGTCACAATTTTTAAAGTCCCTAAACTCCACATCTGATTATCCACTAAGCAACATTATACCATTCCGGCATCTTCCACTACAGCAGTGAAGAGTGGGAGAGCCTTCCATTCTCCATAGGATAGGCATAGTAATAGTAGGTCTATAAAAGCAGTAGACTAAAAGGATCTTGTAATGTCCGCTCCGTGATATTTTGGATGGGTGACATACATTATCGCTAAAATGAAAATGTTTAATAATAGTGATATCTTACACCTAGAGAATTTATTTCGTCTATAATTTAATGTTTTGTACGTACCTACGAACAATTTTGCGAATACACAGCCATTTTGTAGAACATTCGAAAAATGCTCAACTAAAAACATTCAATGTGATATGATACGACAAATCACGTATTGATATTTTATAAATATCCACTTTCTGCAGGACAGTTGAAAAATAGTATAAAAAAGTGAAAGACTTAACTTGTCTATTTTGTAGACACCACGGAGGGCTATAGGAATAACCAAGCTAAAGTCACCTTCATGAGAAAATTATTGAGTCGGACTAAGAGTAGAGTAACAGTGAGGTGTGAGTGTGAGAGAAATAAAAATGGTTAGTAGCATCTAATTCGGAGATACATAAAAAAATATTAAATACCACAGACATGGATATCTTAAATAATAGTCTAAGACTCCTTTTTATTCGCACTTGCAAACAAAAAAATGTCATCACGGGCGCACCCTAGTGGCCAGCACCAAGGGCTGGTCGGCTTCGTGGGAATTTTAGATGCAAATTTTCACCTACAATATGACGAAAATTGATAATTTGTAAACCTAATAGCAATAAGTTTCTCAAATTAACAAATCATTCCATTTGATCAGAACTATGTTAACTCTACAATTATTACGATTTAGCAAATGTATAATACACAGTGCTGAGTGCACTAACAAAATACGAAAAAGTTTTGTTCGTTTTAGTACAATATTTTTTTTTCTTTTCATTATATTCATGTGCTGTATGCTGTGCATTGCGCATTGTATGCTGTAGACACATTTAATTATTTTCTTATTTCTTAAAATATATGGAGGGTTGATCTGGCCAAGTCAATATAATATGTTGTTTTTATTTTCTAATTTGCCAACTTTCTGTTTGTGTCTCTGATAAATAAATAAATGAGATCATGTTGCCAGTCATTGATACAATGTTTCTACCCCAGATGAAACGTAATTGTCTTTACATTTGCATCGTCATCTCCTAAACGGTAAATTTGGAGTTAGCATTTTTATACTTTCCTATAAACAGATGTCAGTAAAGCTGGCGGACTTTCTGATCTATTTCTGATCTAATGGGACGAAATTATGGAACGTGAACGAAGTGTCGCATATTTACTACTAAATATTGCAATAATAATAAATGTATGTAATACATAATATATTATTTGCTTAGGTGGAGTGTGGAGTGCACTACACCACACTATGCAGCTTACGGTAGAGGTACATAATATGTAAGTATGTGATATATGATACTATGTATTACTTGGTATACCTACCTAATACTTCAATACACACTCACACACTTTTATAAAATAATATACACATCGAGGCTATTATAGGTATAGTTGTTAGGTAGACTTACCACATTCCATCTATTCATACAACTTAACACCTACCTGTTTTCATAAATACGTACCAGAGTAGAATGTTTGCGTTTGTTTTCGTAAATCTCTCAGTAGTACTTATTTATTTATATGGACGAAAATATATTTAGAACATTGACATATTATTACCTACAAAGAGATGGTAAAATTAACATAAAATTGGTTTGAATGATAGGCGATCATTTCCACTATTATTGACTTATGGTATAAACTAGTAACACAGTAGGTACACATTTTCACAGAAAACATCCCCTCCCCCCCATCGCGTCACCTCTTCCCACGACATCCCCTGCGCTCTGATGTCGTTGTCATAGGAACGGTGTATTGTGAAAGAGGGACGCCCGGGCCGACGGAACCCTTGCGGACGGAAGAACAGCGCTCTCTTTGGCCAACTATCATTGGGCATTCTCAGAACATGTCCCAGCCAGGACCATTGTCTCTCCTGTATTACGAAAAATTATCACAGAAAACATATTTTTATTTATTCTAAAATCACAGATATCTAATTATTTTATTCTATTATCAGAGAAAACATTTTTTTTTTAATACTACTATACCATCACGGCATATCCCACAAGTGGGGTAGCCAGCAGATCAGCTGCATGTAAGAAACATGCAAACTGTCCTCTTCGTGCCAATATAAAATTAAGACATTCAGGATGGGTGGCAAGCCTCATCGCTGAATTTAAGATGTAAAATGTCTTAATTTTTTCGAACACCTGCCTTTTACAGGACACTCGAAAACTTACGCAGAAGAGTGGGAGACCAATTCTTTACTGGGTGCTCCACGGGATAAATAACAATATTATATTGTTTCACTCCATAACAAATGTAATATGCTAATGCTCTCTTTTCCACTAATACTGAAGTATTGCATATATCTTATATACATGACAAAGTCATAAAAAGACCCCTACAAAATACCTTCAAGTCTGCAACACAAAAGTAATTATGTACCTATACGAACATATTAATAATAATATTTAAGTATGTAATTATAAACAAATTGTGGTGATGGGCGATCATTGTTGTAAAAATGTGCACTTCTAAAATATGCACCATCGATATTATATTTTGAATACTTTTATACATGCATCTACAACGAGGGACTCCTGAGAGATATGAACGTAACATTCTGAACCAACAGTATTGTTAAGGGCTGATTAAGGCTGCGCTCCTCAATTTCGACGTTTTTCAATGTTTTTCAGCTACTAAAATACGTATACCTTTCATGGTATGGTCATAAAAAATATAGGTATATAATATATGAAATGATTATGATGGCCAAATTTGTAGGGTTCCATCATCCATTTTTCCTTAAAATTTCTAGTGTATTCAATATAAGTTGATTATTTTCACCATGTGTTTCGCACAGATTTGACTCAGAAAGAGGAATATAAATAATCCATTCGACTTTTAAGAAGCTTCTGAACTTACCGTTTAGCCGAAAATCTAAGTAAGTACCTATACCTATAGAAAATAATCGCTAAAAAAATATTATTTGTGTTGTCTTTACAATTTAAAGAGATAGGTACCTAAATGAAATAATCCATATTGTGCTGTTGATGTGAATAAATAAATAAGATCACAATTAAAGATTTTCGGTGCACCAGTGCGTGTAGGTACATATGTAAAGATAGATTTCAAGAACAACCTCGTCGGTAGCCTAGAGATAAAAGTCCCGGCTTCGTGCTCAGGGGGTGCGCGGTGCGGTTCCCAGATGCCGGCAAACTCCCCTTTCACGACACAAGCTTTTAGCTTACTGTGAAAGGTGTATAAGATTGTATTTGGGTTTATAACAAAAACCCAGATGCAGTTTATCTTTTTCTTTAAAAAAAATATCAAAATTACATTTCATTCTCTCTGCTGCAGTATATTAGTATAAAATCTTTAATAATGCAAACACAATAATTATTATAACTAGAATTTGCGCGTTTTTCTTTTACTCCTGGATTTATATTACCCATACAACTTCAACGGTATTCAAGAAAACTCCTAATACCCTATGTCATAGGGTTAGAATAATTATTTTATTGGGGAGTAAGAAGAAGTTGTCTACAAAAAATAAACAATAGTATTGCCACCATTATAATATAAAATAATCATGTTTATTTTTATTTTGTTTAGAAGTTGTTTACATATCTGTGCAGATTTTCACTGTCATTAGCGGGTGTTCTGTGAAGTTCGAGGGTGCATCCTCACTTTAAGAGTCGTGAGTGCATATTCACAATTTGAATGAGAAAATGAATCTTCAGTACATTTTTGTATCAATTTAATGTTAGTTTTTTGTGTGAATATAAATAATGATGGCCATTCCTCGAGGCCAGTTGACCATAGCTAAGTGTACTGTGTTAGAGGGTGGTGAAGTTTGGGTGCAAATTAAAGAGGTAGATGACATGCCAATTTTGGTTAATTGTGAAGGAAGAGAATACGTACTGGGCCAAAATAAAGTATTCAAAGATTTTTCTGAAAACCACAAAATGGAAAAAAAATACAAACACTCCACTAAGAAAGACTGTCATCTTGAAGGTTGCAATGAAACTGACAGAGTCATCATTAATAATAATAATAATCTACCACTGGATGGAAAGTCATGCTGCAAAAACTGCATAATTTATGAATTCAATGAAAGTACTAAAAATAAAAACTTAAATAGTGAAAGTGTCCTTAAAAGTATCCCTGTGACTTACAGAAATCCTATGAGCAGGAAACTGTGTTCCACTGTGAAACTAATATCAGGGAAATACACTATCATTGATAGACTGAAACATGTAAAAAAGGATATTCCAAAACATGACAAAAGAAGTGTAAAGGACAAAGTGCTGGAGACATTTCATGAACTAAATTTTCAGGTTCATAAAGATTATCCAATTGATAAAATAAGTTGTGATAAATGCAGAAAGATTCTATCATCAAGAAAATGTGCTGAGAGACATATGTTGATATGTTACTCCAAAAACAAAGGATGCAAATGTGGTCAAAAATTTGCAGACGACATAAAATTTAGGAAACATGTAAACCGCTGCAAAAAAATCTAATCTTCATGTTAATGAAAATACCATTATGAATAATATTTATGAACACTGAAACCATCTTTATATTTTATAAAATATTCATCAAGATATTAATGTAGTACACCTACAAAAAATACCTTAGTGTTCACATTATAAATATTACAATTATTATAGACCTGTACGCACTACTCTGAGAATACAGCAAATAAAGGATTCTGTTTCTCTTTTCTTCCCTTTGTTGATATGGGAAAGAAAATTATTTAATTTTTGTATAGATAGAGCCAAGCAGTGTGGACGCAGTTAATGACAATAATATTATACATCCCTCAATATTTTTTTACATTTTGTTGCTTGTATCTCTTTGTTAATTAACTACCTATGTCGCTTTTTGTTTATTGAAAATTTTGTTTATAAAAATTTGATTGATTTGTATAATTTGTTTTTATTGGAAGTAATTGACTATTGTATGTAAAAAAAATATATACTTACTGGAAAACTAAATACTCTTTGTTTTTCCTCTTCTTCATGTTTTCCGTTCTCTCAGCGCGTAGGATTGTGTACATTTTTTGTTATGCACTATATTTGTTTTACTAATGTTACACCCTGTTAAAATATTCAATACCCACAAAATATTACAAACAACCTGTATACACCAAAAGGAATAAATCAAACAAATATTTACCCTAAAAACAACTACTGAGCAATTATTATCTTGGTGAATTTATGTTGGTAAATTGACCGATGTCGGCAAATTGTCCAGTTCCCTAAATATACAAGTGGAAAACTATTATAAAGGATATTCTTATGTGAAATAATATATTATTTTGAAAAGAAAAAACCTTTATTTATCTGACACTCCCTGTAGCTATTGATTCAATAATTTTAATGTGGTAACACAATAAATTTATAATTCTTATTATTAATCTCTTTATTTTTATATCTTATTTGGAAAACGTTATTTGTTTCTATACTTCTTTGTAATATCTACCTTATATAATTTATTTATATACTTCTATGTATTGTTTTATTTTATTCTTGATGTTGACCAAACAAATGTTAAACTTATTAATATTGTCAGTGGATTATTTGAATCACTTTCAAATTTGGAGACACACAAATAGGAAATTAACAAATTAATTGAGTTTCAAGAAATATCTTTAAAACAACAAGTAATAATCTAGATGAGAATTTTATTATCTTCTTTGTCAAAACTTTCAAATGTCTTCACTGAAGTAAATATGTACAAAACTCAAATTAGTTTTAAATTTGGCACACAGGATGTAGCTAAAAAAACTTTTTTATGGCTTACACCGAGTTGATAATATATTTAACAAGTAAAGTAGCATTCACATTGCTTCACTTTGGATGATCATCCATAGTGTCAGGGTCAAAGCTATCTAAAATTAACACGTTTAGTCACATAAATTCATCCTATGCTTTCACGGTCATGTTGCATGTAGTTTGACGTATTTTCGGAAAAAAATATTCAAATGAAAAATAACAGTTGATAAAAATTAAAACAAATTAATATAATTCTCGACAGCATGTTGTTTATTTAATACTAATTCATAGAGAATAAAGTAGCATTCACATTGCTTCACTTTGGATGATCATCCAGAGTGTCAGGGTCAAACCTGTTCATCGAAAGTGAACACGTCTGTTCACATTTGTTCATCCTATGCTTTCACTGCCATGTCTACTTTCTCACTCATGTTGTATGTAGTTTGAAATATTTTCGTATAAAAATAATTAAACAAATTCAAAAATGAAAAATTACACTTAAAATAAATTAATATAGCTCTCGACTGCATAATAATTTTGTACATGATTCTGACATTCAATACAAATTCATAGAGAATAAAACAAATAATAAGATGAAACTTGTTTATGGTCGTTTCAGTGAAAGGTCCTTTCATCGAAATTATGACGAGTGGTAATCTCTTTCCTCCGTCATCGCTAGTGATCACTATTGATGAAACGCCTGTTCACACTTGTTCATCTTGGAGGATCATCCGGAGTGATCACTGAAAGTGAACGTATGTGAACGACCCTTAAGACAAATAATAGAATAAAACTTGTTTACGGTCGTTTCAGTGAAAGGCCTTTTGATCAAAATCATGTCGGGTTATTGCTTTCTTCCATCATCGCTAGTGATCACTATTGATGAAACGCCTGTTCACACCTTTTCATTTTGAAGGATCATCCATAGTGATTACTAAAAGTGAACAAATGTGAACGCCCCATAGCATTTCGTAATTGTTTTGCCCAGAGACATAGTTTTGTCAGAGATCACTCTTATATATTCTTCAGATTGAAAAGGTGTGAAAGGCGTTTCAACAGCAGTGATCACTAGCAATGACGAGTATGATGACTGAAAGCGATTACCCCCCGACATAATTTTGATGAAAAGATTATCTGAAACAATCTAAATACTACTTATGTATAATATATACTTCATTCATTTTATCGATGCACTCGACAATAACATTAGGAATGCGTGATGTTCACGTGATCAGATGGGCCGCTCGCAGAATAGATACTGGATAGAAATTGCCCAGTGTGAATAATAAAAATATTGTAAATATGTAATATTAAAATAAACATACTGTTTTAAGATTATCTTTATTGTAGTGCTCTCAATAATGTCGAGATAACTCGACGAAAACGCTTATGAGCCCGTAGACAATTTGTACTTAAGTAGCATTCACATTGCTTCACTTTGGATGATCATCCAGAGTGTCAGGGTCAAACCTGTTCATCGAAAGTGAACACGTCTGTTCACATTTGTTCATCCTATGCTTTCACTGCCGTGTCAACACTCACGGTCATGTTGTATGTAGTTTGACGTATTTTCGTATAAAAATAATTAAACAAATTCAAAAATTAAAAATAACACAAATTAAATTAATATAGCTCTCGACTGCATAATAATTTTGTACATGATTCTGACATTCAATACAAATTCATAGAGAATTAAACAAATAAACTTGTTTATGGTCGTTTCAGTGAAAGGACCTTTCATCAAAATTATGACGAGTGGTCATCTCTTTCCTCCGTCATCGCTAGTGATCACTAGCGATGAAACGCCCGTTCACATTTGTTCATCTTGGAGGATCATCCGGAGTGATCACTGAAAGTGAACGTATGTGAACGACCCTTTAGCGATCGTCTACTGGCGAACTTTTCGACAATCTACCTACACGTACCGTATAATTATGCGTTATTGTTGCAGTTATTGACGAAAATTCGTTTGTAGGCGATCGCCAAGTACAAATTGTCTACGGGCTCAGATTTTTTATACTATGTGAAAATTTAACTGTGTTTTTTTTTCAATATAGGTAATTTATTATAATATATTTTCAGTGTCAATACACAACCCTTTGGATAATACAAAATTATTGAATTATAAAAAGATTTACTACAAACTGAAACATGAGGGACCGTTTATCGAAATTTTATGATTATACATAGGTACCTATATAAAGAAATCTTATTTACTAAATGATTTGATTTTAAATTTTTTGAGGCTTATTTATGGGCAGACTCAGGTAACTGATTGGACTCTTAAATAAGTGTTATTTAAGTAATAAATGGAACAAAATTTTAGAAAGATAATAAAATAATTGATTAAAACATTTTACATGTCACCGTGACATAATATATAGGGTGTTTCATATTGTTTTTCGTTTTTTGTTTGACCATTGCGCGCCAACCACAGACAGTGGAGGGCGGGGAGTGATCTCAAATGCTTGGTGGATTTTTTAAGTTTAGGAGTAATGGAAATCTTCATGGGCCCGCAGCGCGCATTTTACGTGCGAGCGTTTTATAAAAACATCGATTTGTACACTATTGTTCGACGTCTCTGCAGGATATACTTTCATTTAATCACTATGAGAAATGTGCCGAGTGCAAAATTAATCAAGCATTGGATGCGAAAGTTTGAACAGACTGGAAACATAATGCTGGATAAATTTGGGCGCAAAAGGACATCGAGGATGAGCACGAATGCCGACCGCATTCGCCAGTCTGTTATTCACGACAGTCACCGCAGCTTCTCTAAATTTGAACAAATTCACGGTTCATCGCATTATTTGCGATATTTCCATATGATCAGGACATTTCTGTTTGCAGAAATGCAAAATCAGATCGGCTACAACCACAACTCATTTTTCCAACAAGATGGAGCCACTTCTCATGTTACAAGTGACCCCCTAGCTGCTCTTCACGAATTATTCCCTGAAAAAGTTATAAGTCGTCGAGGAGACATCTACTGGCTACCGAGGAGTCCAGTTTTAACACATGCTGGTTTTTTCCTATAGAGCTACTTCAAAAGTAAAGTTTACAACCCATTGTCACCCAACCCGGATGTTTTAAAGGAAAGAATCACAGATGAAATTAACGCTTTTTCAAGAGCGGTGCTCCAGCGAATGATTGAAAATTTTGGTGCCAAGCTAAACATGTGTGAAGAAGTGGATGATGCACACTTACAAACGGCTTTTTTCACAAATAAAATTTAAAAACCTGCTCTTTAATTTAAAAGAAGTACAAAAAAATATCTCTAATGTACAATATAAATTGAGGTGATTTTTCCGTGTCGCCGCTATTTCATATAATGTATTTCGTTTAAGCAATGTATTTGAATCTGTTGGTAAATATTTTTTTAACGAAAAGTAGAAGGGTAATTTCAATATTATATGGAAAGATAATTTACACAATTGTTTCTTTTTTTTAATTTAGTTGAAATTTTTTTATAAATCTTTTTGTGCTAAATTCCGACATACAGTAATTCCTCAAATTTCTTTTATAAATTAAGATACACACACTTACAAAGTAAATATATGTTATATGAAAGTAAATATATGTTATATGAAAACTGGGCCGATTTAGTCTATAAAATTTGTTATTTTTACTTTAGTTCTATTAATTATTCTATGTTATCACATTTATAATGTTTGTTCGTTTTGCTATAATTATTTTTGTGTTGACACTTTGTTAAGGTGTTTAATTAATTATTCTATGTTATCGTATTAATAATGTTTTTTGTTTTGCTATAAGTATATATATTATGTGACATGTAAAATGTTTTAATCAATTATTTTATTATCTTTCTAAAATTTTGTTCCATGTATTACTTAAATAACACTTATTTAAGAGTCCAATCAGTTACCTGAGTCTGCCCATAAATAAGCCTCAAAAAATTTAAAATTAAATAATCAAATCTTAGTAAATAAGATTTTTTTATATAGGTACCTATGTATAATCATAAAATTTCGATAAACGGTCCCTCATGTTTCAGTTTGTAGTAAATCTTTTTATAATTCAATAATTTTGTATTATCCAAAGGGTTGTGTATTGACACTGAAAATACATTATAATAAATTACCTATATTGAAAAAAAACAGTTAAATTTTCACATATAAAAAATCTGAAGTGTTTTCGTCAAGTTATCTCGACATTATTGAGAGCACTACAATAAAGATAATCTTAAAACAGTATGTTTATTTTAATATTACATAATATGTAATATTAATATTATTTACAATATTTTTATTATTCACACTGGGCAATTTCTATCCAGTAGGTATCTATTCTGCGAGCGGCCCATCTGATTACGTGAACATCACGCATTCCTAATGTTATTGTCGAGTGCATCGATAAAATGAGTGCATCTTTAGTACATATCTTCGAAATTTGTGATTCCTTGGATGGCCTAAAAAATTAATTCCTTTTTGCGTACTGGCAATGATTTCTATGTATTTCCGGTCATAAATATTATCTTTGCTTATGTCAGTTGCTTACCGCTTGGTAATATCTGTTTAATTTTGGCACGTGTTTCTGGATGGGTGGCCAGCGCGTCTGCGGTAGCGGCAATTTATATTTTCTGGGTAGTTTGTTCCAGAATATGTTTTATAAATAATCAGTCAAGTGTTTGTTATTCTGTGATATATAAGAATATATAATGGGTAAGCAATTTTCTATTTCATACACTTTTGATTGTAAACTCACGCGGTTTTATGAATGGTGGATTTACGCCGCACCAATTATTTTTCCTCTTGTACTGTATTGTAATTGTTATAAAGCATCCCAATGCTGATTCCAAGCTCATAATAAATTACAGTTGAAACAGTTTGTTTATTCTCATTGAATTTGGGTACGACACATGCATGCTTTGAGGTTATGTTTTTCCATTATCTGTAATTTACTCCTGATATGTAAATTATGGATCTATTTATTGGTGCGCCTATAACTTTTGTTTACGTGTAGGTCTATGAACGTGCACAATTCACACATAGACCGAACTAGTCTCAGACTACGAAAATAATCTTGTATTGTGGGTAATAACGCCACGAATCACATGTGCGATATTATAGGTAACACACAGATTCAGGGCGAGTTTGTTAAGCTCATTTTTATTTTACCCTGGCCGGGAATCGAACACAGGACCTCGTAACTCAAAGGCAAAAGCATTACCTCTCGCGCTAAGCCAGTGATCTTCAACATAAACTTTTAACAAATTTTCAATATTTTGTTATTTTTCATTACTTTTAAGCGACATACGAGGGCGGTCCGATAAGTACTTAGCCTACATAAGAAAAAATGAAAATTTTGGAAGTGACAATTTATTTTTCAACATAGTCTCCTTTTAGCTCGATGCACTTGACCCAGCGATGTTCCAACTTCTTTAACCCGTCTGGAAAATACGTTTTCTCGAGGTCTGCAAAATAAGTCTCCGTGGCGGCGATGACCTCCTAATTCGACTTAAATTTCTGCCCGGTGAGTGACTTTTTCAAGTTTGGAAACAAAAAGAAGTAGCACGAGACCAAATCTGGAGAATACAGTGGATGGACCAGCAGTTCGTAATCCAATTCGAACAATTTGGCCGTAGCAATGGCGATGGTGTGAGCCGGTACATTGTCACGGTGGAAGAGCACTTTTTTTTCGTCGAATGGGGTCGTTTTTTTCTGCGATTCGGCGCCGAATCGGCCCAATTATTCGGCATAGTAGAGCCTTGTGATCTTTTTATAATTTCCCAGGTGGTGGATGTAGATCACACCTTGTGAATCCCAGAAAACAGTGGCCATCACCTCTCCGGCCGATAATAGTCTTCGCCATCTTCGGAGTACGTTCGCCGGGTAAAGTCCACTGCTTCGTCTGTTCTTTGGTCTCTTGTAGGTACCAGTAGATCCATGTTTTGTCAACAGTCACAAAACAACGCAGAAACTCCTTCAGATTGCTCTTACACAGTGTCAAACACTGCTCTGAAGTGGTCTCACGGTTGCGCTTGTTGTCCGGAGTGAGAAAACGCGGCACCCATTGCGCCGAGAGCTTTCTGATGCCCAAAATTTCATGAATGATATAACCCATGTAGTTTTTTGAGATGCCAATTATCTTAGCTATCTCACGCACTTTCAATTGGCGGCCTGCCAATACGATATTGTGGATTTTTGTCACGTCATCCTCCGTGGTAGCCATTTTCGGGGCACCTGGGCGTGGCTCGTCAAAAACCGACGTACGACCACGTTGAAACTCGTAAACCATATTTTGACGATCGTTATCGAAGAAGAAGAGTCACCGTATACAGCATCCAACCGCTCTTTGATTTCACTTTGTGATTTCCCTTCCAAAAACCAGAATCGAATCACCAACCGATATTGCTCTTTTTCCATTTTTCTAAAATCCGTGGACCCGCCCGCTTCCACATGCGGTCAAAACAAAACTATGAGTCCAATTCGGCTGAAATTTTGACAGAAGCCATCTACAAGAATGTACTACACGATGGTAAACTTTTCTTGCGATAGTGGTGCCGTCGAGCGCTGAGGCTAAGTACTTATCGGACTGCCCTCGTATGTAGATCTGTAGTTATGTTCCATAGCATATTTTAATCTGTTTAGTATATTTCGTCTGAGTGATGATCTGAAGTATGCATTTCACCCGTATGTGAGAAGATCTCATTATCTTAAGGGACTCTACTTTGGAATAATGGTTTGTAAAGATTGTGTTGTAAGGATTCTTTTGTTTATGCAGATTTTCGGGTTTTGTAATTTACTTTTTGAAAGATGATTTTGACTATGGTTACTTAATGTATTATTTACCGATCAGTTTACACCTTGCATAAAAAAGTCAAAACTAAAAAAATAGGTTGTATCATATTTGATAAATTACAAATAATGGTAATAGATATATTTCTTGGAGACATCTATATGTGCCCATAATAATTAGTTTTATACATGTTCTTACTAATGTAATGCTTTGTTTCAGGTTTTGGTAATAGAGGAGATCGTGGAGGCGGTGGTTTCCGTGGTCGAGGGGGAGGAGGTGATCGTGGGGGTGGAGGAGACTTCAAAAGAAGGAGTGATGGTGGGGGAAGGGGAGGGTTTGGAGGAGGAGGGGGCAGAGGAGGGTTTGGAGGAGGAGGGGGCAGAGGAGGATTTGGGGGAAGAGGTCAGTATATAGAAGTACTAATGCTTTCGAAGATAAATCTAAGATTGTGGGAGACTCAACAATGTATCGCAATGTTTGATATGTGTGTTAACGCACACGTCATGATGAGTAGACAACTAAAGATTTGAAGTTCCAATGGCTACCACCAAGAACAGATGAACAAATTTATATAATACTGACTAACAAAATGTTAGGTTATAAATAATTTGTTGTTGCTGCATCAGGAACCACAGTGTCTCGCATCTCAGATACAGTTGACTGTCACTAAGCCCATATTAATCCATAATACAATGATGACACAAATACAAGCACCATCTAGACCACCATCATGATGACTATATATACCACTACCCATTGCTGAAATGTAATATGGAACATCTTACAATTATAAAAACCGTACGTGGAATAATACTGATGTGTGTAATAGCAAGTGTTTCCTTTCTAGGACGAGGTGGTCCCAGGGGTGGTGGTAGAGGTGGGGGAGGACGGGGTGGCAGAGGGGGTGGAGCCGGAATGAAGGGAGGCAAACAAGTAATCATAGAGCCTCACAGGTTGGTAAATTGTACATTTCTAAAATATTACCAAAATCTTGTCTGCAATCTGGATACACATAACATCTAACTTGTAAGCCTAGTGTTAAACTTGTAGTTTCTGAAAATAACACTAAAGCGATAACTCTTAAGTAACGTCACACTTAGTAACAACTTGATGAGTGAACACTCAAACTGATGTTATTAATCCTTATCTTGGTGTTCATCTTTCTTGATCTCAGCGTTTTTGTTCAGTTTCTATTAATTTTATATCATACATACATACATATATACCATCACGCCGCTTCCCTCGCAGGGTAGGCAGAAAGGATCGAGCGCCACTTCCTGCTATTCTTGCATACATCTTTCGCTTCCGTCACTGTCATACAATTCCTCATGCATGCTCTCCTGTTCAACGTGCTCAACACGTGACCGTCCTGTAGGATTTGATTTAAATGATCTTGCCATTTAATCCTCGGACGTCCATGTCTCTGAGCACCATTCCTCTCAGCCAAATATATCTTCTTGGTCATTCTGTCCTCATTCATCCTTTCCACGTGCCCAAACCATATTAACTTATTTACACTCATCCTTGTTATTACACCAACTTTCATTCCACATTCCTTCCGTATATCACTGTTACGCACACAATCTCTCAGACTTTTACCACACATCTTCCTCAGTGATCTGATTAATTTTATACACCATTCAAAATTGTTATCGTGATGAGTACTCTATCCAATTAAGTTACCACAATGACCGATGGGTCGCGGTATCAAGTCTTGTTCAGAGCACTACCTAATAAGGTGACATATTCTTTTCTAAGCATTATGTGTATATGATTTTAGACATCCTGGAGTGTTTATAGCACGAGGCAAGGAAGATGCACTAGTCACACAAAACTTAGTACCTGGATCTGAAGTGTATGGAGAGAAGAGAATATCTGTTGAGGTACGCAACACAAATTATTTATTATATTTATAATTATTACAAACCAATTTTGATAATATGATGTAAATGTAATACAATCTGGAACCAGTCATGAAGACTATACATACCACTACCCAATTCTGACTTATTTTTTAATGTCATAATTCTTTTTGTTTTTACCCACTTTTATTGAAGTGCATTTTTTGTGCTTTGTAGACAGAAACTGGTGACAAAGTTGAATATAGAGTGTGGAATCCCTTCAGATCCAAATTAGCAGCTGCCATATTGGGGGGAATAGACAATATCTACATGGGGCCTGGCTCCAAAGTGCTATACCTTGGTGCGGCATCAGGAACCACAGTGTCTCACGTTTCTGATATTGTTGGACCGGTAAGACCTACTTCCTATCCAGTTGACTGTCACTAAGTACTTAATAATCCATATTACAATGATGATGCAAATAAAACAAACATCATTTAGACCACCATCATGATTACTATGTAATCGTCAAGTCCAAAATGTAATATTGGATCTGGAAAATGGTCATTATATAGTAAAGCTAAATAAGGGGAATAAATGAATTATTTTACAATCCATAATAACAGAATAGCAAACCTTATCACTTTTTGATATTATAACATGAAGAGTAATAAGTTATTATGTAACAAGTGATATATAACAAAATGTTACCAACAAATATGTAAAAAATGATGATGTAAAAAAATATTTTTGTAAAATTTCTATATCAGACGTTTCATTTTGGGTTTGATGATATATGCAATTACCCATTGGTAAAATGTTATGTGGATGAGCTTACAAAATACTTGTTTTTTAATGTGTGAAATATTTATGTGGCTTGTATTTGCTTCACAGGAAGGTTTAGTGTATGCTGTGGAATTTTCTCACAGATCTGGACGAGATCTTCTAAATGTAGCACAGAAAAGGACAAACATAGTTCCTATTATTGAAGACGCAAGACACCCACTTAAATACAGGTACGATAAACTTTTTAACATCATCACTCAGCTTTATGGTTTCCTTCATTCACAATGATGACAAAATATGTTGCACCATTCTGGAACCAGTCATGAAGACTATACATACCATCACCCAATTCTGACTTGTAAAATATTGAAGTTATTGTTACTATCTATATCAGTGTGTGTTCGTCTTTATTAATTCGTTGTTTATATTCCTATTTCAGAATGTTGATGGGCGTAGTAGACACAATATTTGCTGATGTTGCTCAGCCAGATCAAGCTAGGATTGTAATCTTAAATGCCCAACATTATCTCAAAACTGGGGGCCATTTTGTCATTTCAATTAAGGTTTGTGTAAATTTATATTCCATTCAAAAATATTTTTTGTTTATTATAGTTCCTTTTGCAATGATGACACAAATACAAGCACCATCTAGACCACCATCGTGATGACTATGTAATACCACTACCCAATTCTGAGTACATATTTACATAACATACCATTACATATAAAAATATTGTTAACC
This sequence comes from Athripsodes cinereus, assembly GCA_947579605.1. NCBI lineage: Eukaryota > Metazoa > Arthropoda > Insecta > Trichoptera > Leptoceridae > Athripsodes > Athripsodes cinereus. Next base: position 11,574,182 of record OX388322.1, read on the forward strand.
AGCAAGTAAATTTGTTTGTTTTTTATCTTATTTCAGGCTTCATGTATAGATTCTACAGCCCAACCTGAAGCAGTATTTGCAGCCGAGGTAAAAAAACTGCAAGCTGATAAATTGAAACCACAAGAACAGATCACACTGGAACCTTACGAGAGAGATCATGCAGTGGTAGTTGGAGTATTCCGACCTCCTCCTAAACAGTGACAGTGATAGTGATATATGGACACTACTAAATATTATTAAAATATTCTGGGATTTCTTTAAATATGTTGGTGCAATGTGTTGTACTCACGTGTGTGATGTGGTGAGATATTCAAGTTGTAGAACCTCATAAACCACTGTCACTTATTGTCGTGGAAAATGTATAATATAATTGATTGTTGGCAGTTGTAATCTACAAATGGTGAACTTGTAATGAAATATACACTTGCATTTAATACTGATAAAATAATCAGATAATATTTTGTTTCCTAGTTTTGATATTCCATTTGATCCGTTGTGCGTGCTGAGACTGCTTGCGTGATGTGTGACTGGATGTTATATTTTTAAAATATATAAGATTGTTTGATTATCTGACTCAAGTTGTGGGACACACACATGCACATGTAGGACAAATAAATGTATGTTTAATATTAAGAATACTTATGTTTTGTTATTTTTAAGAATATAATTGCTATTTTTATGAATAAGAGAATTACAATTATCTTTCTTTTGCTCAATTATTTCTTGCACATCCTAATTCGTGTTATGTCTACATATGAAGGAAATGAAATCCAATAATAGTACAGTCTAACTTGATTAACTCGAACTTCTATAACTCGAATTTGTGGATAATTCGAATTTTTTTCAAGTCCCTTTAAAAACGCATCACTTTTATGTTAAAAAATCTTGTTTAATTCGAATTTATTTTGTTTAACTCGAATTTTGAATAAAAATAATTACATTATGCACCAGTACATTTATTGCCGAGTCGTCACTTTCCTTCCACAATATCTTAGAAAATTAGTCACGGCGACAATAAAGATCAACGAGTCCTTTTCAGGTATGTTCCTGGAAAGGTAGATTATCATCAGCAGCGCTTTCACTTTCTTCCCCACTAATTACACACAAACACATTAATAGTAAACAAACATCATCCATATTTTAATGGTCTTTCTTTCAATTTGCCGCTGAAATATTGACTGATATTTTTTTATGTTTGAAAACATTATGCAGGTACTTTTTATTACTTTTGATGCAATACATAATATTATATAGGTACATGTTATGACAATGCCTAGTATGTACTTAAGTAGGATACACAACGTACATATCCAAGGTCGTATGCGTAGTAATATAAAAACTACGCATATTTTGGAGGATATACTATAAACTTTTGTAACTCGAAATTTTGGTTAATTCGAATTTTTCTGCGGTCCCTTGAACTTCGAGATAGTCAAGTTCGACTGTACTATAATATTTTTAAAAGTGTTCATTGGAGTGGCCAACTGCTTCACCTAGATATTGGATCCAGTATACGTCGTAGAGTGGTGTAACAAAATTCTATCCCCCGTGTCGCAAAGCTTTTCAGGGCCCTTTTTTTACTGGATGAGTTAAAATATCAATGAGTGATATTGCCTGGGTGTGCTTACATCACTCTATTAAATCAAAGGATTGTGTATTCAACTCTACCATGCACACTACACTTATCAATTGCATTCATCTTGAAACAGATTGGCAAGATCACAAACTAGACACTACAGAACAAACACGTATCAGGCACATTGAATAGGAGAGCGCACAGATGAGGAATCGTATGATGGTGATGGAAGTGAAAAGATATGCAAGGATAAGAGTACATAACGACTCGCTACCTTAAATCCTCCTATCTATTATTAACATTTCTTAATGCTTAACTCAGTTTGACCAAAATTTTAACATAGGCTAGTTCTGCATTAAGGTAGAGAATTGATCCTTTCTGCCTACTCCACAAGAGAAAGAGTGATTATTAATGAGGCACATATGACTCGAAATAAAATTATTTTATTTACAGACTGCCCTACCTAATTACAAATTATCTTTATATATAATGACTAAATAATGTCTTATCACTACAATGCAATATTTAATCCTGCAAGTTGTAGCAAACAATAACATCTTACAACAATATCAATACATAGACAATAATAAAAACGTTACACTTGATGTCCATAGCAATATGAGTTCATTCCATTCACAATGTTGTTTAATATACGTACCTAAGCTTTTTATTAAAATGGATGAGACAATGTTTTATAATACTATGTTACTATGAACAAACATACAATGTCCCAATCAAAATGTTTCCCATCTTAACACTACAATGGATGTAAATGTGTTACACTGTTGAGATATATTGAATAGCTGTAGACCTTATTAATACTACCAAGTATATTATAGCCAAATGGGTAAATTTCCAGCCCATCAACAAAGGAAAACATTATTTTAACAAATGATGTGAAAAAGTATAAAAGCAAGAATTGAACAAAAGACAAGCTCATTACAAGGAATAATGTTCAGTAACACTCCTTCACTGTGGTAATTTACATCATTAATAATAACCAAATTATTTGGTAACAAGAGATTCACATACTAACTTGTATCACATCACTAGTATTTGGTAGTTAGTATGAGGGCGAGATATTTTGTACATGTGATGTGAGAAAAGAAACATGCCTTCAAATGTATGTACATACAATCAAACTAGAAAGAGTTACTAGACTTATTTAACATAATACGGAAAGTAACCTTGACTTATCTAGTTCATCATATTACTTCTACAGTTAAAACTCATTGCAACAATTAAGTGTTATTTTTAACAAATTTGAAATCTCTTAATTTTGAGCACTTGAATAAAACATGTGATGATGAATACTTATCTAGGATTACGATAAAATGTAGTAAATGAGATAAACACTACATTATTTAAATCATCACCTATATGATACACTTACAATTATGCAAGCCAACATTTCTGAACATTCACATCCGACATGTGTATTATCACCTACCAGACACAGGCAGGGCTTAAGGGTAAACTGATTTTATCACTTTTGTTAATAAAAACATGCAAATGTAAACTTCCTGGTTGTAGGACACAAAAATTATCCTTGAATTATACAATAACATCAAGACCGACAAAAGTTGTATTCCTAAAGCAAATTGAATGTGTTATCAGCTTGTAAACGCATTACAATCATCGTCTGTGCCTATGAGAATTATGATGCCTTCTGTCAGATTCCTTTCTGAGTTTATCTCTGTCACTTCGTTGAGGTCTCGAGTGTCTATCTCTTCTATGGCGTGAGGTAGATCTCCTACGCTTTTTATCGGAACGTGAGCCACTGTGATGCTTACGCTCTCTGGAATTGCTACGAGATCTCGATGAGTCTGCAGATTCTGCTCTGCTTAATTCGCTATTGAGGTTGAAATCATCAAATCTGTAAAAATTCACACATTTTATTCATCATGTATTCTTAATGCTAAATTATGTTATGTAAAGATAAAAAGAATTCAAACTGCAGAAGAGATGCAGGTGTTAAACAAAAAGGCCTTATATGACGACAAAATATTGTATAATATTTGGAACAACTTAAAACAAAACATCTCAAAAATGGTTACTTCTATGGTTTGCATAAAATGTTTCCCGATTGTGTATGTCCAGATACAGGTTAAATCTCGATATAACGAAGCTCACTGGACCGAACAAAACATTTCGTTATACTGAAAATTCGTTATACCGAATTCATAGAATTATGACACCCAAACATACACAAGTGTACTCCTGAGTCAAAATAATGGTAACAGGATGTCCGATATTCCAGCTTGAATAATATCTAGGTACCTATAGCAGGACAAATACATACTAGACTTAAGCGCGGTACATTTTTTGCGCAACATTAATAATTACAACAATAATAATATATTGCTGTCTCACTCCACATCATTAAGATGATAATGGTCTCTTTCCTACTAATGCTGAAGTATAGAACACCCTTTGTACCTGCTGAGGGTGTCGTGTTCCTATCATAAAAAAATCTTTGTTACTGGACAGAAAACAAATAAAACAGCGATCTTCAAACTGTGATACATAGATTTATTTAAAAAGTATATTTAATGCACACATACTCAACACTCAAAAAAAAATATGTAAATATAAAAAGTGTACAAAAACAGCAGAAGATTATTATTTTTTGACAAAAAAATTTGAAATTTTAGATTGTTTTGTATTTTCTGTAGCGGCTTTAAAAATGTATTCCTCCAACTTTGAAAAATTTTAAAAAGCATCTTCTATCTCCTCCAAAATGCTTACTTTTTCCTTCAGAGTGAATTGTCATCGTTTTTGCTCCATTTTAATAAAGACAAAAAACACACAAAAATGATGTAACGTAAAAGTTTTTAAAAAAAGTTTAAAATCACCGAAATGTAGAACAAACACAACAGGATACAGTGCAATGTAAAGTTTTAGAATCAGCGAAATAAAGATGGGCAATAGACGATAAAACGAAATAAAAAGAGGAACACTTGTAAACCATATGTGATGCAATCACTTACAAAAACGTGTTATGTCACCAGAAGTCAAGAATAAGCCAATTTCACAAAAAATTTGAGTTAATTTAGAAGTAAATTCTAAAGCACTCAGACAAAAACTTCGTTATACTGAGATCGGTCTTCGTTATAATGAATTTTGGTGCAGTACATTTTGTATGGAAATTTCTCGGGGACAAATTATAGATTCGTTATACTGGAAATTTCGTTACTTCGGTATTCGTTACACCGAGATTTGACCTGTAGTAGGATGCGAAAGTCAATCATTCAGTGACAATTTGGAGCATTCTCCGAAGAAATATTAGAGTGAATCTTTTTATGAAAATAATTTATAAACAATCAAAAACACTTATATTTTCACCACATTTATTCAAACTCTAACGTTTTCGCCCACTTCAATGGGCATTCTCAAGAGTACTGAAAAGTAAAATGTCCCCTACAAAAATTGAAGGTGGTCACAGAGGGGGGGGGGAGAGGGGGGGTGCAGGGATTGAAGTAGAAGAGTGGGGAGTGGCATTGGTAGGTACAACATTAGGTGAGACGGGGTAAACTAGTAATGGGGACTTAGCGGGAATTTGGATATTAACAATATTATCCTGATGCTTAAATATTTCCAAAGCTTCCATTGCGTTCAGACGTCGATCACCACATTCGGAATGTAAAACCACTGTACTGTCTATATCAAATGAATGATTATGTTCAACACAATGATCCGCCATTTCCGAAAAATTAGAAAGGCCCCTGAACGCCCTGGAATGTTCCTTAAACCTAGACTTTATCGATCTTCCAGTCTCACCTATATACACACTACTACAATCTTTGCATTTAACTTTATACACTCCACTACCATCCATTCTATCAATTTTATCTTTATTGTTAAAAATTAATTTGTCAATATTATTGTTTGTATAAAATGCTCCCTTAAATGAGTCCTTCACTATATTATTTAATTGATTAGTTAATCTTCCTACATATAGCATTTTTCTCCATAGTTTGTTATTATTATTATTAACTATCGGGTAAATGTAATTTTTAAACATTTTATTTTTTAGTTTTTTATTATATATATCATGAACTATTTTATCTGAATATCCATTATTTTTAGCTATTTCGATTATTATTCTATATTCTTTGTCAAATTCATCCTTATCCAAGGGTATATTTAACAATCTATTCAACATGGAATGAAATGCTGCCATTTTGTGGCTTTGAGGATGGTTTGATGATGCATGGATGATAGTGTCCGTATTTGTGGCTTTGAGGATGGTTTGATGATGCATGGATGATAGTGTCCATATACGTAGGTTTTCTAAAAATTCCAAATTTAAATTTACAATCAACAATACTTAACGTCAAATCCAGAAAATTAAGTTGATTATTCTGTTCAATCTCTAAAGCAAACTGCAAATTTTTATTAATTGAATTCATAAATTGCAAAAACAAATCCAACTGTCTCCTTGTTCCTGTCCAAATACAAAAAATATCATCAACATACCTATAATATTTAAAAATACAATTAAGTAGAGGGTTATTGGACGTAAACATATGACTTTCAAAATGATCCATGTATAAATTTCGGAGTTAGAGAAAATTATGTTTAAAAATCTTTCAATTTTCGAAATTATTTCAACATCTTTTTCTAGTTGGTTTACATTATGAAAACAAATGCTAAAAATCAAACAATTTTTTTAGAATCAAATAATTTATTTATAGAAAATGGAAAAAGTTAATAAGTACATTAGGGTGTCCCTTATTTTTCAAAGTTTTAATTTTAGAACGCATAGGCTCTTATTTTGTTCATTTGGTCCTAAAACACTCAAAAATCAATTTTTATCTTATTCGGAACAGTGCAACCCGTGCCGACTTACACGGAAACATCTTCATACAAATTACTTCCCAGGGGCGGTGAGTGCCCACTGTTATTGTCACCCAGTCTCGGTTTTTCTGGTAATTATCGCGGATTTTTTTATATTTCAAAGATGTCAGTAGAACTAAGAAGCAATGTAAACAGTATTTTCTTGGTTGGTGAAGTAAATCAATAGATGACAGGTGCAAAATAACCATCCAATCGTCAAGTTCTCGCAGTTCTGTCTTTCGACATACGCGATATCAAGTTGAATGTTAGTGAAAGCAAAATCTAGTCATTCGCGTATGCATTACATTCTGGGAAAAGGTTACAATACCTAATAGAGCTGTTAATAATCGTGTTAAGAGGTCAGGGGATTTTTATTAGGTCTGGAAAGAGCTGCCAAAAAATAGCAAGAAGATTCAGGATTTTCATCGGCACCGTGAGGAGAATTTCCACTTGAATTGGATAATTTATGCGATATTGTATTCGCCAATGCTCTCAAAAGACTAAAAACCAGAGAAGATAATAAATTATTGTAAAAGCAAAGAGAACCAAGACGTACAGGATGCTTAGCGGGTGTTGAAAAAAAAATGGCTGAAATTGAAAAAATGCGAGGCTGAAAAAACTAGCAGAAGAGAAAAAGAGATTAAAGCGTATGGTTTCAGAGAGCTTGTTGGCACCTGCTGCTTTACACAGCTTTGATATGCCTGAGAAAGCCTCTGGCATCCACATAATTTTAAAATCAGATCTACTGGCGCAATGCATCGAGCACGATGGATGAGAAGAGCTATTTACTCTTCAAAAATATGTTTATTGCAGTCTTAGTTTAAAATGGGCGCTAAGGATAAAGAAACTAAACTAGATGTTTATTTGTTTTTTGTGGTAGTTCATGTAAAGTCCTTGCTTGAATGCTGTTTGGTGTTGAAAGCGCCGAATCAAGACTTGTACTTTTTTTTAATATTAAATGGTAACTAAAGAATTGACAAGCTGATTTCCAAAGCGACTTAAAACAAGTTCAGTCAACATTTTGTGATATTTGTCAAACTAAATAGCCGTCCTTTTAATTTTTATGATAAAATTGATGAGCAGACCAAAGGGACCACTGTAGAAAATTTACAAAAAAAGAAAACTTTGGTGATTTCGGTAAGATATGAACAATCGAAGGAACAGATGTCTGGCTCTCTATATGTTAGGTGGTTGTGCTCAATTTATTTAATATCTTAATTATACCATGTTCTTTTTATGTATTCTACAAGTAGCCTTAATGTTTTCATAGGAAAAAAATTGAGTTATTTTGTATCCGTCAAGAGCAAAGATTTAGTTACACAACTAAAACTTCGACTGCAATTTCCTTCAAGAAGGTGTATCTTCGTATAAAGAAATCGTGGCATTTGTGGAAACTTAAAAAAGATATCTAGCTTAAAAGCAGTGAATGACACAGCTGAAAGAGCTGTTAAACTAATTCAAGGCTTTTATGGTTTGATAACCGCAGACGAAGAATAGAATCAGTTCTTATGACGTTGTGTGCATGAACATAGAAAAATGTACCTAGACTGTAAAAAAGAGACTTTTTAGAGGATATATATAAATTAAATAATATCAATTTTGTAACTTTTTTTGATAATTACAAGAAATGCACCATATAAATTTGTGTTTTCATCAATATTTAGCTAACATAGTGGTATTAAGTGATGATCTACAGCTAAATTTTAAAGACGCTTTCAGCAGCTTTTTTCTAAAACTTTGAGGCTCTGTCGGCACGGGTTCCAATCAACGTAGAAAGCTTAAATTCTGTATTTGGGTAAGTAGTAGGCTAATAAACAGAATTAGAGGGTATGCGTTTCAATAACTGAAAAAAAAAAAAAATTCGACCAAATAAGGGACACCCTAAAGTACATGCATGTTTTCGACACAAAGTCCATGAGTACCCCTTTTACACCGTGAGCAAATCAAGTTGGATCGCTTTACTGCGCTGCGATCTATACTACGCATCGCCAGAATTTTCTTCCTGGAAGTTTTTCAAGGCCAAAGTTAGGTGTAGGTGTTGGTATTGTTGATAATATTTCTGAAACATTTTTCACACAGAACCATTCCTCTTCTATTGTACTGATAATTTTGGATGTAAATTGTAATCTGGTAGCTTTTTGTCTGAATTCTCTAAATATATGACGTATGAGTTCAGAACCATCCGTGAAAAAACATTGTACACAACTTTCTTCCAAAATTTCGGTAAGAGACGCATAAAAAGGTTCAAGGTCGCAGATTCGTCATTTGGGTCGTGTAAATTCTCAGAACCACTTCCATCACTAGTAGTTTCACTCAAAACTCGCAACTTGCCATTTTTTTGAACTAATATATCACTTCCACTATCAGTTTCGTAATCATTTTCACGTATTTCATCACAACACACACCTATCCATATTCTAAACTGAACAGTCATCGACATCCGACATTTTGAGGCTAGTTTTTTGCTAATAAATTGATCCAAAATTAGATTTTTTTTTAAATTTACAAAACTTTGATAACAGTTAACATAAATTGTAAAACAAATTACACGTCTCGCGCACACGACTGCCGCTGGCGGAACTCAAAAACACACCGACGCGAGAGTCGCTACCGCGCATCTGGCACTTTTAGAAGAAACAAACAGGCGCCTTGGCACTAAGACGGTTAAGCCAACCTAGAGCCAATTAGTAAGCATTTGAACACTTTTCTCACTTCTTTCAATTAGATTTTGTTCAATGTTAGTTAGGGGTTAGTTGGAAGATATCGCTTCTGCGATAAACTCGCCCATTGCATAATATCATTTATTTGTATCACATTATTTTATAACTTTGTAATTATGTATTGTGCAATAAAGTTTATTATTACTAATGTTACATATTGTGTAAGTATATGGTTCTCTAATAAAGATGTCTGATTGTTTTTTTCATTTGCATGTGATAATATTTATTCATTACAAACATTTGCATAATTCACTTCATTAATATTCTACCTATTTCTGGGTGTTGGTCCTGAGCTGGAGTCAGAGCTGCTGGAACTGCTGGAGGATGATCTGCTGGTTGATCCTGATGATTTCTTGGAACTGCGACTGCAACAAAAGAATAAGTATATGTTATCATCAATCACTCCACATAGGTACTATACATCTACCTTTAGTCCATATTACTTGAATGGTTTTGAAGACATCAAATAATACTGAAATCTCTGTTGCACGTACGATACCTATAAATAGTCCTCAAACACTAGTATAATAATATGAATTACCTCCTCCTGTCATCATTATTCTGAGGGGAAGAGGATGGAGCTTTCTCTGCAGGTGTCTCTGTACCAGAAGGAGCATCAGTTATTGGAGCTTCAGGTTTATCTGTAATAACAAATACAACATGGTAGCTACATTAGGATTGCATATTTGCTCACTGGGATTGGGCTGGGAACTCTCCTTGCTTTTTCCATCAACATGAATTATTACCTTCTACATATTTTGTAAAACATCATACTATGTGTAATACAAAGGTTTTGTGATTTTGCAAGATCAAGCAGGTTTCAAAAAATTTAATTACCTAATTTGCTTAGTAACTTGATAGACCTTGTAACACTAAAGAACCTTAGCTATTAACAAATAATCCATAATGTACCTGGAATAAACTCGGTCTCCCACTGTAAGTGTTCATCATATATGCATAACATAATCAATGTCAAATCAACAATGAGACATGCCACCCATTCAAAATGTTTTCTTTTTATATGGCATAGAGAGGACAAGCTACGTGATGGGGATTAGAGGGTTTGAATTAAAATCAAGTTTGACATTACCATACCTTTACTTGTCTCCTCATCACTCCCCCACAAATCATACTTGGAGAGGTCTCCATCCTCTCCAGATTCTTCATCCTCCTCTTCATCTTTCTCTACCTCCTGTGTTCCAGCACTCTCCTCCCCTTTGGCTTTCTACAACAACATTTCAATAGACTATATGCACCATAGTGTATGAAATTAGTGATGTGTGTATTATAGGATCCAGATCATGTTTAACATGGTTCAATTCAAACTCAAGAGATGGTTGTAAAGCCTGTTGGTTTAGTACTGGTAGGTGTTTTATTAACATAAATTGTAAGTTCAAATAGTATGAAATAGAACCTACATGAAAAAAACAAAGTATTCGTACAAACCTTTTTCTTTCTTTTTCCACCACCCTTCTGGCTGATGTCCGTGTTCTGGTCATTTGAAGGATTGAGAGATTTGAGTCTGTTTAACATAATAGGCTTAGGAATAGCAAAACTTTTAAATCCGCCTATAGGACGAACAGGTGGTAAATCTAACAGATCATCTAAATTTGTCTCTCGCAAGTTAGACAAGTCAGTTTGTTTTTCTAATGGTTTCTCGAAGCTAGTTTTGTCTGTTTCTTTATCTGATGGTGTGCCTGGATCAAACATATCACTTAGAAATGGAATATTGGCTTGGGCTGTCTTAGGCTCGTCACTATCATCTACAATGATTGTTGTTTCCTTACATGGATCATCATTGCACACTTCAACACATTCTTCATTACAAACAACTTCCATGTTCTCCTTTTTCTCTATTGATTTACTCTGTTGAGCAGTGGCAGCTAAGGTTTGAATATCCTTCAAGGCTTTGGTCAGTGCCTCTGCATTAATATTCGACAAATTAAGGTTCAACAAGGTTGCCAAAGGATTAATATCTAACTTGGGTATCTCATTAATATCTTTTGTTTGCTCTGAGATGACTGGTTTATTTACATTCTCAGGTTGAACATTACTTGATTTAATCACTTTATTTTCACATACCACTGGCCGACACATTTCAATTACATCTTTGGGAACTTCTGTTAAAGTAGTTTTATTGACATCTTTCACTGGTACTGGATCAACTGTTTTAATTTCTTTATCCGGCATAGGAATGTTTGCTATACTGGTTACTGTTGAATAAGTCACTTGTGGCACACTTTCGTTTTTATCTGAAGTTCCTTCACTAGATCCATCCTTGTAGAGAGCATCATCATCTGGCACATAGTCTTCAAACATTTGTATTTTAAATATGTTTGCAGGTTTCTCTTGTCTTTCATTACAAGCTTCAATGGCGGGAATGACACTACTGTTGTGGTGCACGTCACCCAATGGTGTGCTGTTATCTGAGAATATATCGTGAACACTCTCTACAACTGTATCAGTGCTGAACAGTTGGTGATTGCGTTTAGCCATGGCTGGATTAATTTTTGTTGGTACATACTCTAACCCAGAATCTCCATCACTACCCTTGGACTGTGATGTCATAGTCTCGTAAATTCTTCTCAGAGCCGAACTCATATTTTTACCACACCCTTGTAATGCTGCATTGACACTATTTTGTTCTGCAAACTTTGGGAGTGGCAGATCTAGCACTTGGGGTTTAGTCACAGTACAACTGGGTTGGTACCACAGTTCTCTGTTGGAGGGTCTTCTGTTTTCTTTCTCACTTTTGTATGGTGATTTCTGTACTTGCCTTTTAGAGAAATCATTTTCAGAAGCGTCATCACTACTGTATCTCTCACTTTCAGAAATTATATCTTCCAAAACACTTTTTAAAGAATCTTCTACACTTTTTGCTGTGGATGATGTCTTTTTTCCTTTAGGTATATCAGGCATTAAGAATTGAGACTCTTCATTGGAAATATTATCTTGAGCTTTTGCTTTCCGAATGTCTTCATCAAAATAGATATCTTCAGCAAATTGTCCATCAAGTATTTTTCTTTGTGGAGATTTGACAACATTAGCGAGATCCATCCTGAGATTGGTTAGCTCTGGAGTCACTGACCTAGCAGGATCTGTCATGTAAGGGTCATATTCTGTATTTGGTTTGTTACTGGAGTCCCTCTTGCTTTGAGTGTCCTTGCTGCCACTGTTGGAGTCGTCTTCGCTATTATCACTTTCGCTCTTCAGTTTATCCCCCTGTGGAGCTTGTGTATCATCATGACTACTCATTTCTAACATGACTTTATCACTTCTGCTACTCCTAGAGCTCGCCACCTTTCTCTTCAACACTTTCTTAGGTCTGTCTTCACTAGAGCTTTCTGTAGTTTCTCCCCTCTGTTCATAATACCTCGCTCGCTTTCGCCTACCAAGTTTTCTCTGAATCCTTATGCTTTCTTTAGAGCTGTTGAGTCCGGTATTTTCTGCAACAACGTTATGATTATCTACTAAACACCCCGTGGACAAAAGTCTTTGTCTCCAAGCAAATACTGTTTTGAAGTCTGGAGCAGGTTTGTCAAAAGTATTTTGGAATTGTTCAGCACTCATTCTACAATTGCTGTAAGCAATTGCCCATGCAGCAGCACAGATACGTTCTTCTAATGTATAAGTAACTTCAAAGTTCTCATCAATAGTTCTTCCCGTAAATCTATACTTGATTTCATTTGTTGAAGATACTCTATTTTCCATGATACAATCTCGAGGAGAGCTCAAGTTAGACCTCTTAGAAGGCCATTCGTTAATCCTACTTGTGTACTGCTCTCCTGACAAGTCACATTCTCTTCGTGTCTTCCCCTGCCTGGCAGCCGATGCAGGTGCTGAATTAAGAGTTGGCTTTTTAAGCATTTCACTTGAATTTTCACTGCTTCTGGAATATCTTGACTCTCTCAAATAGTCTGCAGATCTATTTTCTGAGTTGTGCTCTGCACACTTGGTAATCTTGGACTCTTCTACAAGGAATGTGTTAGGTTTTTTGTATGTAGCATGCTGATCCCCCTGTTGGCTGCCTGCACTGAGACTCCGCACCCTCTGGATGGACATCACCTGCGGAGAGCAAAACGTCCCCACATTTAGTGCAGCCCTTTCCAGATCAATACATCCCTATTAGCATACATGGTAGCCCATATTTGGCATCTGTCTGTCGTCTTCACTCTACGGAGACAAGTCATATTGCATTCTATTACCTATTGTTACCCACCCTGTTACCCACACACAGGAACATCACATACAACATAACACACACAGCTGCATATTTATATAAACAATAGAACATCATCACATTTACTTAAATATCAATATGCATGATACCTGGATATGAATTGAGTATTAATATTTAATATTATATTACACTAATAACCAACAGGCTTTACAATCTAACAGTGATGTGGTAACACTTACATACAACAGCGAATGATGCAATACCCCAAAACAAAATTATCTATCATTATTACACTTAAAAGAAACCAACAAATATTTTTTAGAGACTTTGTTTACTTATGTGCATTGAAATAATAATGTCAACTATGTCAATTACTAGTGTTAAATAATTATATCTTGGATAAATTTATCTGGAAATCTAACAAAAGTACAATGTGTGGCTGATTGACGATTGTACTATACAAGATTTATTAAAAGTAATTAAAAATAATAAGTATCTTAATAAATAAATAGTAACATGTAAATACTAACCTTCTCTGGTTGTTCTTTATTCTTCTTCTTCTTGCGCCGTCCAAATTCATCATACTCATCTTCATCAGAGTCCCTCCTAGGACGATACTCCACAGTACCTCTCTCGTTGTATCCTCCTCCATACCCTGTGCGAGCTTCTACCTATATAAAAAAAACCACTCCAAATAATTTATACATCATCATAAAAAATAATAAAAATTATCAGAATAAAATACTTGAGAGATTTAAGATAAGTGGAAAAGATGAGACAACTATTATAAAAAGACATCTCTCTTTCAATTTTTTGAGTAAAGCCCGGTTTACACTATCCATGTACACTTGGACCAAGTGCGCTCCGATGATTAGTTGCATGTCTTGTATTGTGCAAACGTGCGATCCAAGTGAACTTGGACGTCCTTATCCGAGTTGCCGCCATCCGAACGCAATAGGATGAAACTCTATTCATTCAAGTTCACTTGGAACGTTTTATGTAAATAAAATGGCGCTAACTAAAAAAAATGTGGAACGAGCGTGATACTCTTAGGTTCGTTATTATTTAAAAAATATTATTTATATGGTTCCTTTTAAAAAATATTCGTTCCAACATTAAATTCGACAATTATAATGAATATTTTTTAAAAGGTTTTGTGATTATCCTGCGGAATCTCATCTTGATACGGAAACACTATTTAAAATTAACACTTTATTTCCACATAAAATTGAACTAGTTCTAACGTTTTTGCGATTTCTGTCCCATCTGTAGTAACTGTGGAAATAAACAACCTCAATTCTTTTTTAAATATTTATAGTGTTTCAGTTTAATAATACATAACTCTCTCTTTCTCCCCTTATTTTCTGTCTTCTCTAGCATTATTTTTTCTAGTAACTAGTTTGTTTTTAAACAAAATACTGTAATTGGCCTTATTTTTTCATTATAATTTAAATATTTTATGTATTATATGCTATTGCGTTTAAATAATTAAACAACAAGTATTCAAGTTGTAGGCTGCTTATTATTTTCAAATGATTTTTAAAAATCTTCTTTTTCTACTTCGCGAATAAGTGTTTAAAGCACCCAGTGATCCATGTCTTAAAATCATTTCCTACTACTATACTAGCACTGTATATTCCACAAGTGGGAGTCAGCAGACGACTGAATGTAATAAACACACAAGCTGACCTCTCCCTGCCCACAAAAAATTAAAATATTCAGGATCCGCCATCTTAATTGTCCAAGGACATAAATGCTACTTGGATGCTGATAAACTTGTAATGTGTAAATCAACTCCTGAGTGGACTCCTATACGATCTACTCCTACAAGTACATTGGGTTCGAGTGTACCTAGACAGTGTAAGCCAGGCTTAAACCATAATAAGTTTCTTTGTATATCCTAAGTGGTTAAGATAAAACTAAGATCACGCAAGAATTAAACCTACAAGTTTAATATAAAATACCTCTCCAAACTTAGGAGCATTGCAAACATTGCACGTTTGCCTCCTGGCCCAGTTGACATTGGCACATTTGTTACATTGCCAATCATCTGCACTGAATAGACCTCGGGATTTATCAGCCGCAGATTTACCTATTTCAGTACCCATCTTTTTCTTTAACTTTAATTCCGCTCGTTCCTTCCCACAACGATTGCAAGATGTACGCCGCGAGAAATTCACGTTACCACAATCAAAATCTGAACAGACCCAATCACCATCACTCATCCTAATTCCGCCTGCAGTAGCCGGTTTACTAGCGTGTTTTTCCATTTTTCCGGTATATAATTGACCATAAAGTGGCAGCAGATTCAAATAAAATTAAAAATTCAGCTTCATATCCGATATTTTAAACAAGAATAAATCTATAGGAACCCGGCTTTATTACGTAGTATTATATTCTCTTTGCCCGGCTTCTCACGAAAGCTGCAGAAAAAGCGCAAAAAGACGCAAACACGGTAACCGATGTAACCATAGAAAAATTTGGCGATTCATAGACAAAAGGAAAAATGGGAGCAGATTGATGTAAAACTTAAAGAAGCTCCTTAAAAAACGAAAGTAAAAAAATAGTTCATTCATTTTATTTCTGATATAGGTATATTGTACTAAATTAAAAGAATTAAAATATGCATTGCCAAATATACTAATAATTTTCACCTGTATCCAAAAAATATTCTAGCAGTGGAAAACCCCAGTTGACTTTTTATTATTGCTTAATATTCAGTTTGAGCGAGAAGAGAACAACCCGAAACTATGTGTTTTCTCATTCTTCAAACTATTTTATATTAATCTAAATTCATTTTATTTTGAAGCAGATCATATTGACACGATTATATTACGTTTCATATGAAACCCCAGCCATACCTCATCCAACTGTGGACGAGTTCATAAACAACAAATTTAATGTTATTTTAGTTTCTTAAGAAAATGAGGCTATTGCGTTCATACCTAATTATAAATGGTGACAGGAAAATTATTCGAATTACAATTATTCGAATGGACAATTCTTCGAAAAACATTTGTTCGAATTTACTTTTTTTCGAATGGCAATTATTCGAATGACAATTTATTCGAATCCACAATTATCAGAAAAACACAATTCTTCGAATTTTTAGATGTCATACTGGTAACAACAATTATTCGAAATATAATTCTTCGAATTTTTACCACAAAGACTTTAATACTAATAGTATGTTGGTAACACTGATGGCCGCCATCATGACGATAGCTGTCAGTTGAGAAGTTGTAAATAAGCGGTGTAATGCTCGTTGTACGTTAAATCTCTGTGTATAATGGAATTGGTTTGTGGAATTGAGAATTAATCAGTTAATTCACTTTCAAGATTAAATGAGAAGTCATGTCGTAAAAGTGAAGACATCATACTGAGTAGATAAAAATTGCTAAAATAATATTATTTTGTTACGCGTTAACATATTGACTTGCAATGACGGACTCTATTATGCTACTGTGTAAAATTATATTGGAATACATTGTTGAATTCAAATGTAATGCAGTAATGAAACTGCAAATAACATGACTGGTAAGTACATTTATAAATCTTTGATATATTTATCCTGTATATAGATAACATACTTGTGTCAATGTATTAAACAAAAGTCAGATGAACGAACTACAGAATAATAAATGTATAAAACATTTTTCCTTGAATATAGGAGTATTTCAACAATATTCGTCAATTACTTTTTTCAATGAACCATTGTATGAGTTCAGTGACACAAGCGACATCTAAGCTCTTATCAAAGCTAACAGCAAGGATGCAAACAAAAAAATGATTTTGTGAATTTTGACAAAGCTTTGAATAGAATTTTAAAATTTTTGAATTTTTCCAGACAAAACTGAATTCACATGATTTGCCTCCAAGAGAAGATGACATATGATACCTGTTGGAGGGGTGAGCATCAGGCCAAAGACATTTGTAAAAATTCTTGGAGTGGGTCGTGAACAGTGGCCTGTCAATGGAGCAGCAAATTGGTGCCACAGTTAGTTCTTGTTTTATATCATCTTAGGCAGATTAGGACAGTCAAACGATATTTAGCATATGAATGTATTAAAACTGTAATATCATTATGATTTTTTTATCTTTCTGACGACAATTTTTATTTGATATTATGTAATTTTAAAATGGACGTGGATGTTGATCCTAAATAATGTAAAGCGCCCTTGAAGTGATATTATCACACTACGGCGCTATATAAATAGTCATATTATTATTATTATTGGATCTGTCAAACTTATAGATATGTGTATTGTTCAAGACTACCTGTCCATCTTTGGACATGCACTGTTGTGAGGATTAATGTATAATATGTCTTTATTTGTTTCCAGATACCTGCATGGTTTAATTGATTGTGCATCAAGTAGATTGACACAAATTTTGGAAATGCCAGATAATTATCTCTCCAGATACCAATATTGTGTATTACGAGCAGACGAAGATGTTCAATATTGTATTATCTGAGAAAAAATGAACCTAGTAGATTATACCAGAACAGAATCAATTTTTACTGAGGTGAACCGTCAAACAGAAACCAGCATAGACTACCATAGTGAAGGCAAGATGAAATAGCAGATGTCTGTGCCATGTGAATAGCAAAATATTGTACACAACATTCATTAAAGGTAGACATCAATGAAG
This sequence comes from Athripsodes cinereus, assembly GCA_947579605.1. Taxonomy (NCBI): domain Eukaryota; kingdom Metazoa; phylum Arthropoda; class Insecta; order Trichoptera; family Leptoceridae; genus Athripsodes; species Athripsodes cinereus. The sequence continues at coordinate 11,592,150 of OX388322.1, forward strand.
CTCACTGAGAATCTCAAGGCCTATAGAGTCGTATAAACATGGATATGACACTAGTAAATTATTCATATTGTATTCATATTGATATTTGCTAAACTTGTGACAGTATTATTTTGTTCATGGAGCAATAAGTTGTAATGTGAGACCTGAAAACGTGGTTAGATGGAAGAAATCACTTTATAGTGATAATCTCGCCACTGCATATCGTCCTTGTATTTTAAGTTTTATATTGTTTTGTTAACACTGTTATATAATGATGATGTGCAAAAAGAATAAATAAATAAAAAAATGATTTGTTGTGATTATTTGTAGTATCCTCAATAATGCTGCATTTCTTACATTTCTGGTAATGCATATGTATGAGAATGAAGAACACTCATTGGAGCATTGTATTAACTACTAACCTAACATCTAACATTTTATTTGTGCTTAACTCTAATAGATTTGGTTTACAGATCCTGATATTGGTACGAGTAGTTAGTACTAATGATAAGTTACAAAACTCCTGTATGGGAACTTGAGGGTTTTGTGTTGTGTTATATCTTACATTATAATCTAATTCTATTGAGAAGCAGGAAGAAGTTAAGTTATGAAAAAGAAAAACTTGTAAGTATATTGGATGAAAATTATATATTTTTATATTGAATAGAAATGTTTTTTTAAAGCCAATAGAACAGTATATACAATAAACATATATTATATACAATCACAAACAATAAGTACCTATATAATGTCCAATTTATAAGCCCATTCGGAGAGGGCGTTTTGCATGTGTGTTGTTAAATATGACAGGTCTGCCGGCTACCCCACATTAATGATATGTTGGAATGGTTAGTAGTAGTTGTAATAGTAACCCGTTTGGTTGTTAGACATAATGAAAATAAAAACAATAAAGGAATTTAAGAGTGAAACATTGATATCATAGAATTGAATGAATTAATTAAAAATAATATACTTCTTAATTTATTATGAATGCGTTAATAAGAATATACAATTTTGATAAAGAAACAATTTCCAATAATAACACCCCTAAAAGCACAAATTATTCTCAATAAAGAGAGGATCATAAAAAAATATTACATATATAAGATGTTATAGATTGTGAATGTTGATATTTAAAAAAAATATTTAATACCAAGTTTGAATTTAAATTAGATCTAGAAGACAGACTTTTTATTTACATATTTGTCAAGGCACATGCTGTTCTGCAAAAATATGAATAAATACAGAAATGACAGATTAGGCAAAAGTATTATTATCTATTGAAAAAAACATTATGAATTAGCAGAAGATATGAATGCATGTGGATATAACATATAATTTTTAATTTATTTTATTTATTGATAAAAAGTACAAAACTGACAACAACCATAAATGTGGTTTACAAAATAAATATAAGTCGTTCATTACTCAGCTATCATCTACAAACATGTACCACAGTTAAGACAATTATTTAAGTATCACACATTAGGCTCATTAATCTGCTCGCACAAGCAGCCATCGCTTACACACAAAAACATAGTTTGAAACATATTACAAGTACAAATAAAAACTATTATTAAAAGATAGAACAGAAGAAAAAACACAGTCTTATAATATAATGTATATAGGGGGTATTCAAACTTGTACTATCAGAATATACATAAAACTGAGTGTTCGTAATATAAAAGATTTATGGTAGTGATTATTATTTAATATTAACTATATAGGAATTTTATTGTGACTGTTTATTGTAAATTAAATATGAAATCATACACATTTTTTTGTAATAGTTTTTGTTAACATTATTCATACCTATTATATAATATAATAAGAAGTTTGCCATCTGGGATAGATGTGATTTAAAAACAGCGATTTACAATCAAAAGAAAATGGATTTTTATTTTACAACACTTATAAGTTTTGAAAACGGGATAATGAAAAATTATTCACTATAAATTAAACAAAGCACTCTTTCGACACCACACTAAATACAAAATTGGTGGTCGGCCTTACTGCATAACTTTTTTACACAAATTTTTTAAGGCTTTTGCTTCTTATATGACACTGATAATTTAATGAAAAACAAGGTCTTGAATCTGGCCTGAAACTTATCAATTAAAGCAAAAAATATTTAGTACTTGTTTCAAGTAACTGTTCAATAAAGTACTTGTAAAACCAAATAATTAGATTCTATTTTTTGATTATAATGGAGTTTTACAATACAAATACCAATAATATACAAACAACAACTAAGCAATTTAGATTTTCTTTAAAATCTATCAAAAATGGTGCCAAACTATTGCTGTGGATAATTGCAATGTACATAATGTAATAAATAACTAATAGAATAATAGAACAAATATATATATACATATTTAAAAAACAATATTGTGTGTAATGCGACGTAGATAGTCCAAAATATCTGTATTTTGATTCCAGTCTGAGACAATTCGTCTTAACCTGGAATCGCTATCACGATATTTTCTTCTTTGTCGAGGAGGTTCAGCTCCACTCTCGTGTTGGTCCAGCTTTAAGTCTGTTAGGCTCTGCTCCCTTTTAACAGCATCTAAAAATTTCCAAATATTTGGATGGTTTCCGGAGATTTGGAATTGGAAACCTCGATGCCATCCCTCAATGCTGTTATTCGTTTTTGGTAGCCCATCCACAACCGTTTGGAAACAATTCCACATACTGTGGCTGAATAATGGTGAGCGACGTCCAACACGATTGTCAGGCCTGCCTATCCATGTATCCTCAAAATAATCTATTATAGATTGTGCTTCTTCGGGAAATACTCCTTGCACTTGCTCAAAACATTCTATTACTCTGGAGACAGGTACAAATGCGAGGGCAGGCAACAGTCGAATTTCCGATGCAAAAATTACATCTGATTCATACCGTTGCTTTAACCCTTGCATTTGTACCTTTCTAAAAATGCATTGAGCAAAATGAAAGAAGCATCCTCTGTGAACAACCTCTGGGAATACGTCACGCATGGCTTTAATCATACTTGGCTCATAGTCTGACAAAAATGTATGGGGCACCACACCCGGCCACAGTTGTTTTACTGTATTTAACAATAAGCAATATGTGGTATGTGTTTTATTTGGGAGTAACGCATAAATTAGCGGTACCGAATTCTGCCCCTCCATCCCATGAATTGTGTATAGCTGTCCAAAGAGGTGTGGTACAGTATCAAAGGTACCATCACCATACCAGTGATTGCCACGACTTAAGGCTACTATATTCCTCCGAGTGCTAAAGATTATCATTCTGTCATCGGTCATACCGAAATCAAACATCAGAAATTGCTCCATTCTCTCTGATAATTTATATTCTTCTGGCAGAATGATTTCTCTTGCACTGGAGGGATTTGTTGGAGCGATGTCACTTTTTTGTCTTATATGGTGTATTGTCCTCTTGAGGCTCCCAATTGATGGTAAATTGGCTCCCACAACCTAAAAATAAATCAAATTATTTTCAATTACATTGCTTTGTGAGTTGAATACATGTTGTAAAAGATGCTATTGGTGGAACATTAATCATATGTGAAAACTAAATCTCCTACCTGATTAATTGTTGCAACGGCTGAAGAAATTATAAATGTTGGTGGGTCACGGGTGCTCATCGCTTCCATCCTTATGGTTTGCATAATTTTTTGCCGCTCTACCTCTTCAGCTCTTGCTATATGGGTGTGTTCAAGGCAAACTTTGACCACTTCCTCCCTCTTGGTGACGATTCTTGCTCTGCATGATGATTTTTGGAAGTAATCACACTTCCAATAAATACTTTCACCCACTGACTTGTCTAAATAAGTGGGATCGAAAAAGAAGTTTTCTATTCCCCTTCTCTCCAATTATATATTCGTACTCCATTTTCTTCTGCTGCGTGAAAATTTGTAAAATAAAGCCGAATTTCGCGCTTTACGACGCCAGGACAGTGCTGCCATAGTCTAAGTTTAAACTTAAAATTCAGTAAAATAATATTTCAAAAAGACAATGTAAGAATAAAGGTACATGCAGTACCTATAATAAAATATTATTTGAAAAGTATAGTTATGTTTAATGTATTAATACCGTATCATTCAAACAATTCTCATTATTTTTACTTTTGTAGGTACCAGTAAAAATATTTGTTTGCTCTTGGGTTTTTACTACTGGCAACAATAATGTCAAAGAAGGCAACAAAACCACACCAAATATCTTTGGACTAGATTAAGAAGTGCCAATGTAATTTTTCGTTATTTTGAAATAAAATTTACTATGTGCGTAATTATCGTTATTACTCAACGAAATTCTAAAACTTGTATGTACCTAGTGATAGCTTTGTCACGTGGCAGTTATTTTGTCTTGCATTAGAGGTTTACAAAATAATGTTTTAGTTTAACGTAAATGCCCTTTAACGTCGTTTCATATTCAAAATGAGCTATGTTCGAACATTTTTATTTACGCATACTCTTTAAAAACTGTCCATTAGGGCATTAAAATTGTTGTCTGGACTTTTTGTTGGCATGCGATATTCTTTTTTTAAGTATTCAATTTGGATATTTGATACTAAGAATCACTTTATAAAATGATTGAAATGCTATTATAAACAGTTTATTATCATTAAAGACCATTAAAGGATGACGTCACAGAAAAATCATTGAGGAGCATCAGGCATCCCATCCCAACACAACAGACGAAATACAACACATTCACAGTGTTTACCAACTTGACCATAATTTATTATTCAATCGTTTAAAAACTAACGTAATATTAAATAACATGCTTTCAGTATAAGGTAATAAGGTACATATTTCTATAAAAGAAAAAAGCGTACCACGTAGAAGAAAAAGCTTAAGGATGTATCTCTTTCTTACTGCGTAGTTCTAAGTATGTGTGAAAAAGAGATGAAGTACCCTAGCACACGCTATCTCAGATAGGACATATTCAAAGAGCGTTGTATGCATGTATTAAATGTATTCAACTGTCAGTGTTTGTTTTGTTATTATTTTGTCGTGTGCTCAAATTACGTGGTAATATTAGGTGGAACGCCTAAAGTATACCTAATAATCAAAAAGTGTCGATTTTGTTATTATTTTGTCGTCTGACTTTCTTTTTTTTTCTCTTATGGCATAACATCCTACAAGGATGATTTGCGCAATCTGACTGTTTGCCCCTCAAGCAAAAGCAAATCCATAGACAAGACCACGTGACCTTTAATGGTCTATTGTAAAAACATTTATAAATTTACATACCCCATTTTGAATATACAACGACGATAAAGTAGCATTCACATTGCTTCACTTTGGATGATCATCCAGAGTGTCAGGGTCAAACCTGTTCATCGAAAGTGAACACGTCTGTTCACATTTGTTCATCCTATGCTTTCACTGCCATGTCTACTTTCTCACTCATGTTGTATGTAGTTTGACGTATTTTCGTATAAAAATAATTAAACAAATTCAAAAATGAAAAATAACACTTAAAATAAATTAATATAGCTCTCGACTACATAATAATTTTGTACATGATTCTGACATTCAATACAAATTCATAGAGAATAAAACAAATAATAAGATGAAACTTGTTTATGGTCGTTTCAGTGAAAGGACCTTTCATCAAAATTATGACGAGTGGTAATCTCTTTCCTCCGTCATCGCTAGTGATCACTAGCGATGAAACGTCCGTTCACACTTGTTCATCTTGGAGGATCATCCGGAGTGATCACTGAAAGTGAACGTATGTGAACGACCCTTAAGCAACTTATAAAATATATCCAATACATATTATTAAATTGTGACAGATGTTGACGCACAGCTGCCTCTCTTCAACTCTATTAGTTTACGATATTAGATTTTAAAGCAGACATTTTATAAATTAAAAATAAAATATTTTCCACTATATTGATACTTAACGAGAGCGAGAGAGAGAGATTGTCAATCTACCCTAACACCAACATAGAGAACAATTTTGATTAGGTATATAGTAAAGCCCTCAATATGTAATAGCCTCAATTTTTCTGAACGCACATATATGACATTTGCTCCTTATGAACTCGTCCTCAGTTGGATGATGTATGGCTGGAGTTTTATACTCAGAAACGTCATATAATCTTGTGAATAATAATATGACCTGCTTCTAAAGATCAAAATAAAATGAATTTAGATTAATATAAAATAATTCGAAGAATAGGGTTTTCTAACAAATGTTAGTCGAACAATTCACTTTCCATTAATTGTTATTCGAATAATTGATAGTCGAACAAATGTTATTCGAAGATTTGCTAATTCGAATAATTATTTTTTCAAACAACTGTAAATTCGAACAATTGTATTTCGAAGAATTTTCATGTAATCATTATAAATATAGGTATTTAAATTATTTTTCCAAACGTTTGACACTATTTAAATAAATCGATTGAGTCGTATTATATAATATTTACTTCGCTAAGCGAGTCACTTTTCGCCGAAAATAGGAGCAAAATTATCTGTTTTGATAATAAAAATTCGAAGAATTGTGTTTCGAATAATTGTTGTTACCAATATAACGTATGAAAATTCGAACAATTGTGTTTTCTGATAATTGTGGATTCGAATAATTGCCATTCGAATAATTGTCATTCGAAAAAAAGTGAATTCGTACAAATGTTTTTTCGAAGAATTGTCAATTCGAATAATTGTGATTCGAATAATTTTCCTGTCACCCAAAAGGATTATGCAGTCGAGAGTTATATTAATTTATTTTATGTGTTATTTTTCATTTTTGAATTTGTTTAATTATTTTTGTACGAAAATATGTTAAACTACGTACAACATGAGTGAGAGTGTTGACATGGCAGTGAAAGCATAGGATGAACAAGTGTGAATAGACGTGTTCACTAGTATTGGTAAATCCAGTTCTTTTTCAGTAATCGGTACTTGAGACATCGTTCTTCAAAACAATTCGTTCTTAGTATTCGTTCTCGTTCGTGGAATTTGTCACGCGATTTTCATCTTAGTCTCTTTGAAAATAAAGTATTTTAAAGGCCTTTTTCCCAAAAGACGACACGAAGATTTAAATCCTTAAATCTCGTTTGTGATATATGTCACGCGATTTTAAACCTTAGTCTCTTTGTAAATAGAGTATTCTAATGGTATTTTTACCAAAACAACTTCACAAAGATTTAAATCTTTGAATCATGTTTGTTACATTTGACACGCGATATAAAACCTTAATTCCTTTAAAAATAGAATACTCCAATGGCGTTTTTCCAAAATAATAACACGTAGATTTAAATCCAAGAATCTCGTTCTCTACGTTTGACACGCAATATGAAACCTTAGTATCTTTGAAAATAGAGTATCTTAAGGTTTTTTTTCCAAAAAAAAACACACACGAAGATTTAAATCTCGTTCGTGACTTTATTTGCCACGCGATGTTAAACCTTAGTTTCTTTGAAAATATAGTACTTTAATGTAATTTTTCCCAAAAGAACGAAAAAGACCGAACAGATTTGGCATTGAGGATTTAGTTCTTCGAGTTAAGTTGAAGAACGAATACATAAAAACGAATACTCAGATTCTGAACAATACTAGTGTTCACTTTCGATGAACAGGTTTGACCCTGACACTCTGGATGATCATCCAAAGTGAAGCAATGTGAATGCTACTGAAGATACTTCACACTTTTCACTAATCGACTGATAATGGATTCGAGTCTCCGAATACTAGTACGCGAAGTTAATAGAAGTCATTTGGAAGTTAATTATATATTGTGTTTTTTTATTTTTCAATTTTATCTTGAAATAGACTTCCAACAAGTACCTTCGGTCAATAGCATCAAGAGATACTTAACATTTTCAATTTAGCGATAAGATATACCACCCATCCTGAATATATTATAATATTGTTGGTTTATATTATAAAGAGAATGACCTGTATACTCATTATATGCAGTTAGTCTACTGGGTAAATTCCAGATAATATGAATGCAACAAAATTAAGTTTATGAACTTTCTACTTATATTCGCATAATTATATTGTTTTTCACCCAAAAAGTGAATATCCATTTAAATTTTTGCCGATTTCTTTAACTCAAAATTAATTGTTTGCATTTTGAGTACCTACTTAATGTTGTAGCACAAAATAACACCAGTCCTAACTTAACGTATCCTACAGTCAGTCATATGTAAAAAATTAAGTAGGTATAATTATGATTCATGAATACCGCAAATAGCTCCATAGCTCATTTTATGGTAAGTAAAATCCACAAAATTCTAACAGATTCTTATTCTCCAGGTCAAATACTACATACTTACATAAAAATAGTTCAAAATAATTGACGGTTTTAGATACGTTCGTGTTGTCCTAAATAAATCCCTCTACTGGTTACCCCAGTTGTGGAGAAAGTATGATGATGTAGATATTTTCGGTAGACAATACAATAATTGATCAGTCTTGATAATAAAACTACTAACGCACATGGAATTAAACTACGTGAGTGGCCAGGGTTTAAACACAAACTAATTAAAGTAGGCATGCATCACAAAATTCACAAATACTCCGAAAGTAAAACAAAAAAATGTATAAACGCAAACTCACAGTACTAAACCGAAAACTACTCAGAAACAATATCTCAAGTGTGACCAAGGACTCATAAATATAAAGCAATCAATCAGGATTATCAGCAAAGCTAAAGAAAACTCCTCAATAATATGTGCTCGTCAACCACCAAACAAAGAGGTATCAGGAAAGGAAATGATTGGATGACACTTGAAATTATGAAAATAATAGTTGTAAATAAAAAAATAAAAAAAAAACAGTTCGTCGGTAGCCTGGAGGTAGAGTCTCGGCCTCTTGAACAAGGGGTCTGCGGTTCGATCCCAGGTGCCGGCAAACTCCCCTTACACGACACAAGCTTTTAGCTTACTGTGGAAGGTGTATAAAGTTGTATTTGGGTTTATAACAAAACCCAGATATATCTTTTAAAAAAAAAAAATAGATTTGTACAAAAAACTGTGCTCATTCAAATTAACAACCCAGAGGATGGAAACAAGAAGGAATACATCAAATATTCACAAAATAAAAAAAATAGCTCAATTATAACTGACTACTAACTCCGGCATACAACACAAGACTTAATAACTAAATAAACTCTCCCGACAATGAATGGAAGGCAATATTGATTTTATATTCTTCCCTAAGAATTATAACATTCTGCCAGACTGGCTGAAGACCTGCAAAAGTCTTCACACTTTTAAGAGGGCTGTGAAGAAGTTTTCGAAGACCCTAAAACTAAGAGACTTCATCAGTAGGTCCAGATTAGAATAATAAATTATCTCACTTCCCTCATACAAGTGGTTGAAAGCTGCTGACTGGGGAGTCAAAGAAACAAATTGCATACATTTTTTCGAAATAAAATGATTTGTAGTGTTGTGATTGTAATAACGATAATGTTTTTGTAAAAGGCATGAGTCCTTTATTATTTTCTATGATTATATTTTATAATATTATTGTCTAATAAATAAAAATCATTTTCCGAATGTGGTGGAAATATTTTTTCTAGAATGAATTCAAATTATTCTATTATATTTCAGTGAGTAGGGGAGTTAGAGAAAAAAGGAGCAAAACAATTCAAACACGTAAAATGTATAAAGATATGTTTTATTTTTAATAAAATGAATCTGATTTTTTTAATAAAAACATACACTTATAAACTAAGTTCAACAATGAATCGTAAAATATGAATATGCGCAAATGGGCAGTTAAGTTTTTAACTCCATTTTAATGTTACTAATAACAAATATCCTTGGACTGTTTGATGCATTCTGCTATCTTCGAAGTAGAAATGGAAGAATATCGCAAGTCAGAAATTCACACTGTGTGAATAATATAATATTCTAGCTGTATGTATGAAAGGTAATGTAATATGTATTTAGTTTTTGACCATTATATTGTTATCTGGTATCACGTATCTGTACCTGAGAGCCATTAAGACTTAAGTGCATTTTTGTCAAAAATGCCAAAGTTACGAAAAATGCTAAAAAAACACATTAGTCATGAGTCTTAAGTACAGAAATGCGTAGGGTCTATGTAATAAGCTGTGTATACTATATACAGCTTATTACTAGTAAAATAGACCATTAAAGGTCACGTGGTCTTGTCTATGGATTTGCTTTTGCTTGGGGGGCAAACAGTCAGATTGCGCAAATCATCCTTGTAGGATGATATGCCATAAGAGAAAAAAAAGAAAGTCAGACGACAAAATAATAACAAAATCGATACTGACAGTTTTTTTGATTATTAGGTATTCTTTAGGCGTTCCATCTAATATTACACCGTAATCGTCTGTTGTGTTGGGATGCCTGATGCCCCTCAATGATTTTTCTGTGACGTCATCCTTTAATGGTCTATATTGAGATTTTTTCTATTAAAAAATTGAATTTGAAAATGGCACTTAAGACTAAATGGCTCTCAGGTACAGGTATGTATTGTAAAATCGTCTATTACCAATAATATAAAATATTTGTTTCACAGTAGGCAATCAGAAATAGATGCACCGCTTAAGGCCCCTCTTCAAAATTATATATGTTGTGAATACGTGTGTGTCATTCTAGGTGAGATTTTCCACCAAGGGTAAATTAAAGGAGTATTCATTTTTAAGTGGGTTTTGCAGAGGGAAGTCCATAAGGTCAACCTCAAACCCACTATTTGATAAAAAAAACTCTTGCTCTAAACCAGTGTTTCCCAACCTTCTTTATGCCATACCCCACCGAAGTCTTTTCAAAAGTCATATGCCCCACCGGCCTCTTTTTTAATTAAACAGTTAGTATTTTCAATAATATATATGGCAGCGCAGTGCCCCACCTCTGAGGCGTGACGCTCCACCGGTGGGACGTACGCCCCACCTTGGGAAACACTGCTCTAGACTGACTGGATGACATGAGAACTGGGGTTCTTGAAACATCCAGGGGTAAGTGGTGGGAACCCCTCCATTAATGTCTGTTTCCAAAACATTATAAAATAAAACAAATTCCCATGTGAGTTAATACAATAATGAATCTAGACAATGTTTGGTATAAATTAAGTATGCCCACACTGCCTTATTCTTAAATAAACTTTTAATTTGTATTAATCCACTATGAATATTACTCTCAACTTACTGAAGTTTGCACTTCATTGCTTTCTAAAGGGGCGTTCACATTTGTTCACTTTCAGTGATCACTCCGGATGATCCTCCAAGATGAACAGGTGCGAACAGGCGTTTCATCGCTAGTGATCACTAGCGATGACGGAGGAAAGAGATTATCACTCGTCATAATTTTGATGAAAGGTCCTTTCACTGAAACGACCATAAGAATGTCAGAATCATGAACAAAATTATTATGCAGTCGAGAGCTATATTAATCTATTTTAAGTGTTATTTTTCATTTTTGAATTTGTTTAATTATTTTTATACGAAAATACGTCAAACTACATACAACATGAGTGAGAGTGTTGACATGGCAGTGAAAGCATAGGATGAACAAGTGTGAACAGACGTGTTCACTTTCGATGAACAGGTTTGACCCTGACACTCTGGATGATCATCCAAAGTGAAGCAATGTGAATGCTACTTAACCTAATTGACAATTTCATTGAGTTTGTCTTATGCAATATAGAATTGCTTTGTTTAATAGCAATATTTGTGACCTAACTCACATTCACATAAAAAAATAAACAATACATCCACCATCAAATGTATTGTTCTAACTAAAGGTTATAAAATTTGTTATATCTGTTTACAAACATAATTCACTGTGTCGGTGTTTAGGTAGTAGAATTCCATATCGAAAAAATAAAACAGGTGTTTTATTCTACTAAAGATTTTATTTTGTGAGAGACGTCTTTCGTCTTATTAGGACATTGTCAATCGATTGACAATGTCCTAATAAGACGAAAGACGTCTCTCACAAAATAAAATCTTTAGTAGAATAAAACACCTGTTTTATTTTTTTCGATACAAACATAATGTCTAGAAACATAATAGTTTATTTAGATCAACTTTTTATAACACTTAAATATTCTCTTTTCATTTACATAATTGTTTGTAACACTACAAAACTGTAAAAGTAAAATGAAATATTAAAAAAGAATATCTGACTTTTTGTTATAAGCCCAAAAACAACCTTATTCACCTTTTACGTCGTGAAAGAGGAGTTTGCCAGAACCTAGAATTGAACCGAGCACCTCTTGTGCACGAGGCCGAGACTCTTCCTCCAGGCCACTGACAAACTCGATATACATATGAAATTCCCATGTAAAATTAAAAGAAAGGATAAACATCTAAAATACAATACTAAAAATTGAAAATAATTTTGCTTGTTGAATTTTTAAAACCCTGTTAAGAATCATTAATGACTTACAAATAATCTCGATATGAAAACTATATTTTGGTACGTTAATGACTTCAATAAATTTATAAAATGCCTCAATATTAAATAATAACATTAACACCTTTTTCAAACAAATTTTGACTAGGAAGTAGGAAGGAATAATATCAATTATCATAATTATTCACATTTATGGATCATTCTAGTCACCGACGTTGGGAGATATCTAAAATATTCTGCAACACTTACATATTTAGTATTTCCACTGCTGTGACAGTGGAAGTACTAAACAAGTGTTTGATTTACTATAATTTAAGATAAACTATCACCAAGAACCGGTTGAAAATATTGACTTTATTATTAAACACATTTTTGGTACAAAATGTGGATTAAATATTGGTAATGTTTTGCAATCCGTTATTTGTGCACACAGCCTGTAAAGGTGATGTACCGAAATTACTTGTAGATAAAAAAAATATTATATTTGCACATCAATCATACCATCGTCACTCATTTAATGGCAATTATCCTCTTATAGACAGGACAATACAAATAATTTTATTCATTTGTCTAGTTCCATAGTCTATGAATTAAAAATCCAGGTGGTAAGTGATTTATTTATTTTGGTGAGATTTTTTTCCAATTAATTCAGACTAAGAAAATAAATGATAATTTTAAAATTTAAACAATAATAAAATTTAATGATAACATAAAAATGTGTCAAGTACGCGCTTCTACATAAAATCTAAGAGAAATTATATTTGTTTGTATAACAAACAACATAATATGTATAATATAACTACCATTTCAAAATTATATAATAATACATTTTTCATGGAGGTAGATATACCATCTACACAAATCTTAAACAATCAATTGTGCATCCCGTAATGGAGGATCAAAAAAATTATACACTCTCTGTTGATAAACTCTCTTGTGGAATATCATCACACAATTCTTCATCTTTTTTTGCACCATTATTAGATTCTGCTCCATCTGCAATGCCGTCTGGTCTGTTATCATCTGAATTATGAGCACCTTCCGGACCTGATGCTGTGTTTGCTTTCTTCACATCATTGACTCGACATTCAGCAAGAATCGTTTGTATCTTTACTTGAGCCGTCACAGCTTCCTCCACTGATAACTTCTTCAATTGTGCTGATACACTTTTCCCGAAGGCATCAAACTCATCAAGCTTATTCTTACTTTCCTAAAATGAATTATTAGTTAGCGAAACATTCAAATAATTATAATGTACCTATTACATCAACTTCTGCAGCAATACTTACATCACTCATTCTAGGTTTCTTTAATATCTGTTTTTTGGTGTCTTCTATATTGCGTCTTGTTCTGTACTTGCTGGTGTTTCCAAAATTAGGTTGAGAACCACCCTAAGTAAAAAAAAACATTTTGCATTAAATAAATATATTTTTTACATTTCCATTTTAGTAGTACGCATCAGAGTACGCATCAAAAAGTATTCCATTACCCTCGGTCTGGGTGCACTACATCTGAAATTGTTACAGGACTGTCTTCTAGCCCAGTTACTGTAACCACATTCATTGCACTGCCAATCTTCTCCTGCACTGAAGTTACTCGAGAATCTATCAGATGACATTTCGATTTCTACTTTTGCAAATGCTATTGGCGTAAATGAATTAAACACAAGGATATTAACATGAATCTCTAATGAGATCGCGCAGGATACCTCTGCTATGTATCAGTAAATGTAATCGAAATATATCAAAACCGAACGCGATACTATGGATGGAATGTCTTTATACCAAATATTTCAAATCCAATACTTTATTATTGAAATGTTAAATATTTAATAAATAATTGCAAATTTTCTAAACGACAAATAGCCGAAGCCGGGAGCACAGAGCCGGCACTTTTAATATTATACTATTATTATACTCTATGGCCGGCACCACCGAAAGCAAAGATAAATTAGAATATCAATTTGTTATTATTATTATTATTTTAATGGAAAACATAATTCGCCCAAAACCAAAATCGTTGCTTATTGTAAAAATAACCGATGTTTCCTCACTTTCATATTAAATTAAAAAATATACGAATATCATTGCGAAAAAACTTATGGTTTAATCTCAATTTGCATATATTTTTAATTATTTTATTTGGAGATATTAATTTTTCATTACTTTATAACTATTAAATTTGATTTTTAAAAATATCCTTCATTCTGCGCTCCATACAAATTTGACATTGTTCCTCAACACTTTGATAGCTTTTTTAAGCAAAATGTAAAAATGCCATTATATTTCAACGAAAAAAAGTGTCTAGTTTAATAAAACTATAGTTAATTCCGTTATTTTTGTATTTATTACACTTTTTATTACCACCAAAATAAAAAAAAGCAAAAATATCTGCGTGTTCCTGCGTTATGCACAATTGTGCATAACGATATTTTATATAAAATTCTTTTTCTATTTTGCATAAAACGATACTTTTTTTTGTTTTAAGTATGCTGTCAACTTTTATTTCTTCATTTAAATACATATAAATATCATTCAAGTGGAAAAAAGACCGCAAAAGCTTATTATATTAGAGGTAGTATAATTAAGACATTTCTTTTTGTATCAAAAAAGGTACATTTCTGGCAAGGAAAATGAGTATATCGCTAAAATAATACATTTTACACTAAGATAATACTTCCAACTTGTATTTAATTATAAAAAAACACTAAGAAATTGCGCGAAGTTTCAAGTAAAAAACAAATTCACATTATAAATCACGTGTTTTTTGTTATGCACATAAGGATTTTGTATGTAAAGGACAGTTCACATTGTGGACCGCGGAATTACAACGGTGATAGATATAAATACCACATAATGCATGCGCATAAATTTTAAACACTTTTTATTTGAAAAATAAGTTATTTTATTCATAATATATTATATTTTATTCATATTCCTATATAATATAATATTTTTTTGCCATAGCTGCAATACATCATATATGTAAACTTATCTATATAATAAGTAAACTATGTGATATACCATTGTGCTCTGAACTAAAGTCTAGTTTGAGAGATCTACTGTTAACAGGAGTCTGATATATAAAAATGTTAATAAACAATAAGGTGACACTGACGGTTGTCTTATTTTTATTCCCTAAATTTTAAATCCGAGCTATAAAAGTTCAATATCTTCAGTAATTTGCGCAAGGTTCCCATATGTACGAGGGCCCCGGCGGTTGTTCTATTTCTCTGTCGTAAAAACAGTTTATTTATTTCTGTGTTTAATAATAATAATATAATCTTTATTTCATATTTTATACATACAATTACAATTCACATTTATCAAATCACATATAAAGATATATTCATAAAACTGTGCAACCAACGAACGAAGCCCGTTAAGTCATTGAAATGACTTAAAGTGTTAATATAAATATTCTCATAGAATCATTTACTTCATCATTAATTTCTAACTACCTGTGCAGGTACATTGAAAACTTGAATCAAAATTTGGACGAGATGTGAAATTATCGCATTGCCGTGATGTCGATAATTTAGTCATTATTTTCCATATAGGTATACCCACCTATTTTGTTTTATGAGAATTTTTATGCCTGCGGAAGTCTTAGAAGGGTTTTATTTATAATTATTTGTTCACGGCTCGAGTCTTTTACATGTAGAAGATTTACATACATAATTTATATAAGGTAAGTATATGTATAATGGATTAAGACACAGCAAGTTATATTAAAAGTCACCAAAAAAGTAAAAAAATAACAATGAAATTGTCTCAGCAATAATAATTATTGATATTAAGAAAAAACATACTGAGCATGTGTTAAATTTATATCAATTTAGTAAGGAGGTACCTCTGTAGATAGGTACCTACCTAAATCAAATCATTTAATAGAAGTGTAATAGTTTATTTAAATTTATAAGTAGTTTGAAAATGGAACAGTTTTGAATGTTGTGTTGTTATATTTTTTCTGTCTGTCATTGTTTTGGTATGAGTAGTAATGTACATATTTAAACGATTCTTTCAATTATATTATTATTTAATTAAGTAAAACACCAACTTTTTATTTTTAAAAACCACATTTCTGATCATTAATTTATCAAATGGTCCTATCGTACCGGATATAAGTGGACTTGTTGGTTGTTAAGTGTTTTATATAAGTTTTGAGACATAGTTTTATTGAGTGCCACCGACGATGGAAGAAAAGAAAATGTTAAATGTAAGGCGTTACATTAAAGGACGCCTAACATATTATGAAGAACATTTAAAAGAAACAACAAATATATCAGAGTATCATTTGATCATGGAAAGACTGCAAGAGTTATTTTCAAAGTTACAGGATGTTAATATTGAATTGGAAGCTAATGAATCACATGTTCCGGAAGGAATTCAGCTAGAAATTAAATGCAATTATTTAATAAAAATGATAAAAGATAAAGTGAATATTTCTAAAAGCTCTGAAGCCAATGTTCATGGTAATATACAAAACTGCATGCTGCCCAAAATTAAGCTGCCAAATTTCGAAGGAAGTTATAGTACTTGGCAGTCTTTCAAGGACCTTTATATCTTTATGATTCATAATAATACTAAATTAAATGATGTAGAAAAATTATACTACTTGAAGTCTTGTTTGACTGGAGAGGCCGCAGCCACCATTTTATCCTTGGAGATTGCTGATACGAACTATGAAGCAGCATGGAATGCATTGCTGAAGCGTTACGACAACAAAACTTTGATTGCACATTTTTATTTACAAAAAATAATGAATTTGGAAAAAGTAAACAAAAATTATTCATTAAGAAATTTGTTATGTGATTTTCAGCAGAATTATAGTGCATTATTGTCATTGAATGTCGGCAACATGGCTGACTTGTTACTTATACACACACTGTCGGCAAGACTTGACTTTCTTTCTTTCAGGGATTTTGAATTTCAGAGAACGAGTACGGCGTTTCCTTCTTTAGGCGAGTTTGTTGATTTTGTGACTCAGAGATGTCAAGCGCTGGAAGTAATTTCAAGTGATGAATCAAGGTCTAAGTTCACAAATAAAATAATATCAAATGTTACGACGAGCGCTACTAAGTCCGAAAGGGATAATCTTAAAGGTAGGAAATGTTTATTTTGTTATAAAAACAATCATTGCATATTGAATTGTTTCAAATTCAAAAAATGTCAACCTGATGAAAGGCGTTTGTCGGTGGAAAGGTTAAAATTGTGTCTCTTGTGTTTATCTTTAAATCATAAGGTGTCCGATTGTAGACGGACGGATTTATTGTGTAATAATTGTCAACAGAGACACAATTCTCTGTTACATTTAAATACTGTGAAAGAATCGGTAAATCATTGTGATGATAATGATGTTACGAAGGTTTCCGTAAGTCCGGGACCTTCAGTTTCGTTATCAGTCAAAAATGTTAATAACACTTTATGTCATAATGTATCATTACTACCTACTGTTTCTTGTTATGTTGTTGACGATGCGGGAAATAAGCATCAATGCAAATTATTGATGGATGTTGGAAGTCAAAGAAATTTCGTTTCAGCCGAGTTTGTGAAGAAATTATTTGGTGTTAATTTCAGGTCAGTGCAGTTCTCAGTTGAAGGGGTTGGAGGTCATTCAACCTCCGTTTCTCAATCGGTAAAGTTAACCATTGTGTCTAGATTTTCTGATTTTAAGTTGAATTCAGAGTTTGGTGTACTGGAAACAATAACCGATAGTCTTCCAACAAGTGATTTCTCAAAGAAGGAAGTAAGATGGCCTTCTCATGTTAAATTGGCGGATCCCAGTTTTAATGTATCAAGTAAGATAGATATCATTTTGGGTGCCAATGATTTTTTCATTTGCCTTAAGTCAGGTAAAATAGATATGGGACCTGGATTCCCAGGTTTAATAAATACCAAGTTTGGTTGGGTGATGTGCGGAGATCTATCTTTATCAGATCGGCTTTCGTGTTCTTTAAAAAAGTCTGTTTGTAATTTAGCTGTTTTGGACTCCGACATTACACGTTTTTGGGATTTGGAAAATATTCCTGATAAAAAAATCTTATCATTACAGGATAAGGAATGTGAGCAGTCATACTTAAAGTCTGTAACACGTGATGAGTTTGGCAGATATCAAGTAGATCTTCCAGTTAAAAAGGAATTACTGTCAAGGTTAGGTGATTCCTACAATATGGCATATCGTCGTTTTGTGTTTTTAGAGAAAAAATTGGCAAAGAATTTAGAGTTTTATGAAAAATATCGTTCATTTATTTATGAATTTGTTGAACTAGGTCATGCGCATTGGGTAGATAAATTCCCTCATCAGAGTAATTTTGTTGAATATTACATGCCTCATCATGCAGTGGTGAAGGAACATTCAACAACCACTAAGTTAAGGGTTGTTTTTGACGCTTCTGCAGTCTCATCATCAGGTTTAAGTCTCAATGATGTACTTATGGTTGGCCCATCTGTGCAGCCAGATTTGTTCACAATTTTATTGAGATTTCGCATGAATGTGTATGCTTTTGTATGCGATATTACTAAAATGTATCGTCAAATCAGTATCAAAGATGAATTTCAGTCACTACAACGTATTTTATGGAGAGATGATCCTCAGCAACCAATGAAGTGCCTGCAGTTATCAACTGTTACGTATGGTACCGCTCCAGCCAGTTTCTTAGCCACCAGAACTTTACAGCAGTTGGTTGAGGATGAAGGTCACAACTTTCCTTTAGGTTCTAAAGTGTTAACCGAAAATGCGTATGTTGATGATATTTTGGTTAGTTGTAGCGATGAGAATGTTTTGATCGATATTGTTAATCAAGTAGAAACCCTGTTAAGTCTTGGCAAATTTGATTTACACAAATGGTATTCTAATAATCCTGTTGTATTGAATACTATCCCCTGTGAAAAGTGGGAAAGATGTACATTTTCCTTTAAAACTGTAGAAAATTCTTCTGTCAAGACTTTAGGTCTGAAATGGGAGCCCGTTTCAGATGAATTTCAAGTTGTTTTACCCGATAAATTATTAAGTAAAAGTCCGACAAAGAGAAATGTTCTATCAGATATTGCCAAAATTTTTGATCCCTTGGGTTTTGTAGCTCCTGTAACTGTTTTTGCAAAATTGTTAATGCAACAAATTTGGAAGGAAGGTATAGCCTGGGATGATAATATTCCTAGCGCTATCTTAGAAGTGTGGAAGTCATTTTGTGAAAATTTGCACTTTTTGAATTTTATTTCAGTACCTCGTCTGATTTTTCCAAAGGATTTGGTGAAAATTGAACTTCATGGATTTGCTGATAGCTCTACAAAGGCTTACGGAGGTGTTATTTACGCACGTTGCCAATCTTTACATAATTATACAGTCCACTTAATTTGTGCTAAATCTCGTGTCGCTCCATTAAAACCAGTCAGTTTACCTCGTTTGGAATTGTTGGCTGCTCTTCTTGTTGCCAGATTAATGGATAAAGTTAGTAAGGTATTGAATATTGATTTAAGTAATTGTTTTTATTGGACAGATTCAATGATCACATTGTGTTGGATTAAGGGAGATCCTTCTAAATGGACCACATTTGTGGCCAATAGAGTAGTTGAAATACAAGATATTTCATTAACAAGTAATTGGAGTCATGTTAAATCGCGAGAAAATCCATTTGACTGATTTAGTTTCTAGGGGTTTGAAGCCGCAGGATTTAGTTAGTTGCAAGTTATGGTTTGAAGGTCCATATTGGTTATCTTTTGGAGAATTTCAATGTCATGTTCCAATTTCACTTGATGACTCATCTATTCCAGAACAAAAGGTTGTCTCTCATGTCTTATGCGAAACGCAAGAATGTTATTTCATGGAAGTTTTTGAAAAATTTTCTGATTGGAATAAATTGCTAAGGATGGTAGCTTATATTTTACGGTTTTCAAATAATTCAAAGGTAGGTTCAATTAGACGAATTGATTTTCTTACAAGTTGTGAATTGAATGCAGCTTTTTTATGCATAATTAAATGTGTACAAAGGAAATATTTTCACAAAGAATTTAAAATGTTGTCTAACAGCGAGACCATTGATCCAGACGGGTTTTCATGTAAGCAAATGAAATTTCTTAATATATTTTTAGATCAGGAAGGCTGCATAAGAGTTGGTGGTCGGCTACGTTATTCCGATTTGTCTTACAGTCAAAAATTTCCTTTATTGTTACCTTCACATTGTCATATAACCGATTTGATAATAATATATGAACATAAAAGATTGTTGCACGCTGGCACGCAAGCCACGTTGTCGGCTTTACGTGCTTACGTATGGCCTATAAACGGAAGAAGTAGAGTCCGTCATTTAATTTATAAATGTGTCAAATGTTTTAGGTTCAAAGGAGAAGTGGCTACCCAGTTGATGGCAGATTTACCAAAATATAGAGTAACACCATGTAGACCATTTTTAGTAACGGGTGTTGATTTTACAGGTGCTATTAATGTAAAAGTTTCCAGGCTGAGGAAGGCGCTAATTGTCAAGGCATACGTTTGTCTTTTTGTGTGTTTAAGTACCAAGGCGGTTCATGTAGAGTTAGTGTCAGATATGACTACAAATGAATTTTTAAATGCCTTACGTCGATTTGTAAGTCGACGAGGTAAGCCGTTGCAGATATTCAGTGACAATGGCACTACTTTTCATAGTGCAAAACACGAATTAAATAAATTGTATGTTATGTTTAAGAATGATTTCAGTTGTATTGCTAATTTTGTGTCTCATGAAGGAATAGAGTGGAACTTTATTCCTCCATACAGCCCCCATTGGGGAGGGCTCTGGGAAGTGAGCATAAAACTCCTCAAGCATCATCTCAAACGAATGCTTGGAAATGATGTATTGACTTACGAACATTTAAATACGTTACTTATACAAATTGAAGGAATTGTTAATAGTCGCCCCCTGATAGGGTTAAGAGATGATGTTACGGATTGTTTGTGTCTCACGCCAGCCCATTTCCTTATAGGTCAGAGTCTTACAACTATTCCAGAAGGTGATTTGACAAATTTTCCTGATTGCAAGTTATCTTTGTATCAACAAATTACTAAAATGAGGAATTATTTCTGGAAGAGATGGCGATCTGATTATTTAAATTCATTGCAAATGAGGTATAAATGGTATAAAGAAAAGCCCGATTTAATCTTAAATTCAATTGTTCTTTTGAAGGAGGAATCACCTCCTTATGCTTGGCCACTGGGCAGAATTACTGAACTGTTTAAAGGTAAAGACAATCGCGTGAGAGCGGTTTCTGTCAAGACAAAAACTGGCTGTTATGTGAAACCTATAACTAAAGTCATTCCATTGCCTTCTGACTAATTTCTTGAAATCAACATTGTTATTGTTTACTTATTTTTGTTTTATAAAATTTTACAATTGTATTGCACCTGATATATTATATTGAATGTTGACATTACATGTCAACGGAGGGGTGTGTTAAATTTATATCAATTTAGTAAGGAGGTACCTCTGTAGATAGGTACCTACCTAAATCAAATCATTTAATAGAAGTGTAATAGTTTATTTAAATTTATAAGTAGTTTGAAAATGGAACAGTTTTGAATGTTGTGTTGTTATATTTTTTCTGTCTGTCATTGTTTTGGTATGAGTAGTAATGTACATATTTAAACGATTCTTTCAATTATATTATTATTTAATTAAGTAAAACACCAACTTTTTATTTTTAAAAACCACATTTCTGATCATTAATTTATCAGCATGTAAACTGCGCTTTATAAATCTTGTGCATAACGACGTGTCTATGGTTTATAAGCAAAGATTTTGGTTTTAGGCGAATTATACTTAAGGCGTATTCACATGTGTTCACTTTCAGAGATCGCTCTGGATGATCCTCCAAATTGAAAAGGCGTGAATAGACGTTTCATGAATAGCAATCAATACCCGTAGGCACTATATGAGATGGTAGGCCCCACTGTTGTCAAAATGTGAGATTTCATAGCAAAAGTAATATTCACGAAATTGTTGCCATATGTAGAATTACTTTTTGATCACCACGTTAAATTATTTTTGGACACACCAAGTTTTTCGACACCGGCAAACTTTACATTCGAGCTAGATTTTATTTTTGCTGGTTTTATTTTATTTTTGCCGGCAAAAATAAAATAAAACCAGCAAAAATAAAATCTTACTCGAATACGATTTTCTTAAAGTTTATATTCGAATTAGATTTCATTTTTGCCTACCTACCTCGTATAATAAAACCTACCTCGAATATAAGCTTTAGGAAATTTGTATTCGAATTAGATTTTATTTTTGCCGATTTCATTTTATTTTTGTAAATATAAAAATATTTCGCCAAAAAATCCAAATAATATTATTGTAGCAACAATTTTCCTCCATACAAAACTATATTTGAGCATTTTGATTTTTAAATAGGTCAACGCTTGTCGATTTGAATAGAGATAGGGTAGGTCGGACGCAGCGATCGGAATTGCATTTTTGGAATTTGGTTTTGGTTGCAGTGTTTCAATTTTATATATATTGGTGTTTTTGACGCAATTTTTTCTTTTTTTGACAATTACAGTGTGCTCGCGATCAGTAAGTACAAACTTCAAAAGTAATTAGAATTACCAAGCTCATTGTGTGTTATTGTTACCCGCATTGGTGCATTCCTTGATATTGCACTCGACACATCCATATACGAGTGTAACATATTGAACTACTGACTTTATTTTTTTCCTCATAATTTCCAATCATGGATGAACTCCATAAACCCAGACCTCCAGATAAACCTCCTCCTTATGACACCAGTACTCAGTCATTGGACCTTCAAGGAGACACCCCAACATCTCCTGCCGAATTTGTTGTAGTTACAACTAAAAAAAAGAAAGGGAAAAAAAGGGCCAAAACTATGGACTCACCTAACCTCAGCGATGAAGAGACCTGTTTTACTAATGACCCGACAATCATACCTACTTCCCCCAAAACTCTTCTCCCATCCTATCAAGCTTCTCAAACCCTCCCCACATCTTCGCATCCTGTAAATAACAATGTAAGAACGATATATAACCATATGGACAAAGGTCCATTTGTTGTTCATGTGTCCAAAACTGACAATAGCCTACTTCATGATATTGACTTCGGGAAATTTTTAGTTAAAAATCAGATTACCACAGCTTGGAACGGGATAACTAAGGTTGGCCGCAACAAGCTCGCAGTTAAATTCACTGACTACAAGGCGGCTAACCACTTTCTTTCTTTGGAAAACGTAACTAAGAATTTTAATGTTTTTCTACCCTCATTTAACATCACGAGGATGGGTGTAGTCTCGATTCCCCCTCACATCCCCGAATCGGAGATCTTGGAAGGCATTGAGATTCCACAGTCCGGATCAGGACGACTGATTAAATGCAGAAGGTTGAGCCGGAAGAGTAAACAAGGTGAAACGACGGAGTGGATCCCAACCAACAAGGTGGTCCTCACTTTTGATGGTCAGGTGCTCCCCTCTAATGTCGCGATGTACCGAGTTGTTCTACCGGTGAAGCCATACATTTATCCCACTCTCCAATGTTACAAGTGCTCCCGATTTGGACACTCCCAAACAATATGCAGATCTGTTTCCAGATGTTACAAATGTGGAGGGAACCACAACAAAGAAGAATGTGATCTTGCTGCCGATGCTATTAAATGTGCAAATTGTAAAGGCAACCATTCCCCAACTTACAGGTTCTGTCCTGAGGCAATCAGACAGAAGAACATCAAAGTTTCCATGGCCACGGAAAGTATATGTTACGCTGAAGCGTGTAGGCTCCATGCAGTAGCAAAACCATCTTACGCAGAAGCAATCAAAACAGTCACCCCCACTTCCGAAAGGAAAACAATCTTTAAACCTGTTCAGCCACACAAACCCCTGTCTTCACCCTCTTCATCTCACAATCATCTCTTACTCTTCCCAAACGGTCAACAGCCTACTATTCCTAATGGTGCTGGACTAGTTAATAGCTCAGCTCATGATCTGTCTAATCAACTATCAATTCAAACCATCCCATACATCTTAGAACTTATTCTAAACTTAGTTAAGATCAATAATAGTAACATACCGTCCAACGTAGCATCCGAAATTAGTTCTATTCTCTCACTTTTTAAACATGGGCAATCCCCAACCCCCTCTCCCTCTTCTCCCTAAGAT
The DNA here is from genome assembly GCA_947579605.1 of Athripsodes cinereus. Lineage (NCBI taxonomy): Eukaryota > Metazoa > Arthropoda > Insecta > Trichoptera > Leptoceridae > Athripsodes > Athripsodes cinereus. Next base: position 11,616,602 of record OX388322.1, read on the forward strand.
TCTGCAGTGGAACTGCAGAAGTCTTAGCAATAAAAAAAATGAACTTCTCAGTCTTCTGTCAACCTCTTCCATCGACGTAGCGGTGGTCCAGGAGACGTGGCTAATCCCGGGATCTCATTTTAGCATCCCGGGCTACCATTGTGTTCGGGACGACCGCGTTGATGGTAAAGGTGGTTCTGCCATTTTCATCAAAAAACAAATTCCTTTCTTTCCCATCACAATTACTACCTCTAACCGTAGCTACGAGATCTGTGCAATTCAAACCCTGAACATCAATATATATTCTATATACATTCCCCCCTCTCCAAAGCCTAATTTGGACTCACTCACGTCACTCTTCTCTCTCTTTTCTCCTCCCTGCCTAATATTGGGAGATTTCAATTCCCATCATAACCTGTGGGGCTCAAGCCAAACCGACAGAATGGGTCGTCAGATCCTTGACCTTATGAATGAATCCCACTTATGCCTTCTCAATAATGGGACCCCAACTAGATTCCAAAATCCCAACCAGAGCCCCAGCGCAGTGGACCTGTCACTCGCCGACCCTTCTCTTTCACCCCTTTACTCCTGGTCTGTGATGGACGATCCTTGTGGAAGTGATCACTTCCCAATTCTGCTCGTACCCCCACAACCTTTCATTCTTTCTTCTTCGCTCTCACTAAAAATAAAGAGGCACAATCTTGCAAGGATTGACTGGATGAAATATAGTCAAACTGTAGAGAATAGAATCCCATCCCTACCTACAGTTAATCCTGACGACATCTCGGCATGCTACGAACAATTCGTAGAACTTATAACCGAATCTGTCGAGTCTTCAATTCCAAAAAAATCTGAGAGAAAACTCCGCAGACCTCCCCCTGCCCCTTGGTGGGACCAAGATTGTGAGAACGCAGTTAACGATAGGAGACTTGCGGCGCTCGTTTTCAGACAGAACAAAACCCAGGATAATTTTATTCACTTTAAACATGTCGAGGCCAAAACCAAAAGAACCTTGAAAAAGAAAAAAAGCAGGGTTGGAAAGACTTCTGTTCCTCTTTGTCCCCTGACACACCGCTTTCTAGGATCTGGGACAATATTAAGAGATTTAGAGGGGTATTCTCACCTCCTAAACTCCATCCATCCTCAGACAAATGGATCCTTGAATTCGCGGACAGACTAGCCCCCCCTTCAGTGCCAAATCACAATGAAATTTCTCATTCCTATTCCCACCCTCCTCTTGGAGAGATTGACAAGGAGTTCAGCGACGAAGAACTAAGGCTAGTCCTGGAATGCACTTCGGATACATCCCCGGGAATCGATGGAATAACATACAGCCTTTTACAAAGACTACAAACGGTTTCTCTAGAATATTTACTCAACATTATTAATACTATTTTCATTACAGGCAAATTACCTTGCTCGTGGAAGACTCAGATCATTGTTCCAATCTTGAAAGCTGAAGCTGACCCAAATCTGGGCCAATCATATCGACCAATTGCACTCTCCTCAGCAATAGCCAAAACTACAGAACACATGGTGAAAAATCGGCTAGATTGGTTCATAGAAGGTAACAGGAAGTTGCCTCCTTGCCTATTCGGCTTCAGGAAGAGAATGGGAGTCATGGACAGTGTAGCCACCTTGGTCACAGATGTCCACGTATCCTTATCCAAGAGAGAGCTCTTGGGAGGTGTATGCTTGGACATCAATAGTGCTTTTGATAATGTTATTATTCCTAAATTGTGTGCAAAGCTTGATCATTTGGGCATTCCTCCTACCCTCTCCTCCTTTATCCGCAATCTTCTATCTGGACGTGAACTGATAATTAATGCCCGTAATCATCCTCCTATCAGGAGAACTGTTCACAGAGGATTGCCGCAGGGCTCAGTGCTCTCACCCATTCTATTCAACTTGTACACACATGATATCTCGCAGTCCCTATCCTCGGATGTCCAAATTCTACAATACGCGGATGATCTGTTCGTTTATAGCTCAAATAAATCCATAGACACCCTCCAGGCCTCCTTGCAATCTTCACTTTCTTCTCTGAACTGTTGGATGTCAGACCACGGTTTTACACTTTCCTCCCAGAAATGTAAAAGCATTGTATTCTCCAGAAAACTCCATCCAGTCCTCCTGAAAGTTAAAGTGGACCAACAGTTGATCAATTCTGTTAACAAAATAAGATTCCTGGGGGTCATATTGGACTCTGGTCTTAGATGGAATTCTTTCATTGAACACTTACACTCCAAGTGCCAGGCCGGTCTCAATGTCATGAGAGCCGTTTCCAGGGTCTGGTGGGGTTGCCACCCCTCGACACAAAAAATTTTCTACACTGCATTTATCCGCAGCCACTTGGACTTTGGATCCTTCCTAATAGCCCCAACTTCCAAGAAAAACTTGTTGAGACTGGACCGGATCCAGTCTCAGTCTCTTCGGTTGATTACGGGTGCGATGAGATCCTCCCCTGTCAACGCCTTACAGGTAGAGGCTGCAGACCCCCCACTTGAACTACGCAGACAGCTCGTATGTGACAGATTTTTAGTCAAAATCTTGCGTATCATCGATCACCCGCTGTCTCACAAACTTCAGCTCCTCTCTTACTTGGTAACCCATTTACCGGTATGGAGAGGTAAAGATCCACCGACTCTTGTTACTAGCTATAGAAAAATCCAAACTCCCTTGTTGGAGAGCTTCGCAGTTCTTCCTGTATACTCTATGTCATTTTCCACTCTAAGTTTTAAACCAAAAGTTATTCTCAATCTGGGTGTCAGTAATGGCACATTCGCACCTCGTATTTTTAAATCAATTATTGATTCTGATTGGCACGACTGGCATCTAATCTATACAGACGGCTCGAAAAGTGATAGAGGTCGTACAGGGGCCGCCTTCCTTTTTGAAGACAACACCAATAAAATGTTCAGGCTCAGAGACGAGTCGTCGGTTTTCACAGCGGAATGTCTTGCTATCAGAGAAGCTCTAAGGGCTCTGACCATTCGCCAGCTCAAGGTTAAAACTCTCATACTCAGTGACTCTCAAAGTGCTCTCCAGGCCCTTCTCTCTCCTGCATTGTCCAGACCAGATGATCTATTATCCTTAGAAATTAGAGACCTCCTACATAAACTTCAGACTTCGGGTGTAGACGTGGTTTTGGGCTGGATTCCAAGTCACTGCGGTATCCCGGGCAACGAGGCGGTAGACCTATTAGCCAAATTGGCTACGGACCTCCCTAATCCATCTGGATCTGTTTCAGCCTCTGATTACACCTTATTATTTGACCGGAATCTCATCCAGTCCTGGCAGGCAGTATGGTCAGAGACCAGTCAACTCAAAGGAAGAAAGTATGCCTTAATCCAACCCGATGTGTCAATGAAACCCTGGTTTTCAGAAATTTTAATGAGTAAGGCTGACACCTCCACAATCTGCAGAATGAGATTAGCTCATTGCTGTACCAGATCCCATCTATACAGAATCCACGTTATCGACTCTCCTCTGTGCGACTGCCAAGAGGAGGAGGATCTTGATCATTTATTTTTCGAATGTCCGATCAACAACATCTACCCAACTTTGATTAATGACCTGGCACATTACAGGGTTCCACTACCTACAAATATTTCCTTGCTCTTGAGTTCTAGAGACCAAAACATTTTCAAACTCCTTGTCCTGTTCCTCAAGACCCATTTGATGAAACTTTGAATGTTGAATTTTTGTATTTTTTCCTGATTTTTTGCTGATCTAATAATTTTTACTTGCAGTTTCTGGCTAGGAACACCCTCAAGGGTGAAAGCCAACAAAATAAAAAGAGAGAGAGAGAACTATATTTGACAGATATCTGACATTGGGGCCTACCAACTCAATGAGTTCCTACCCGTATTATAGTAATCTCTTTATACACACATTACAATAGTCTCTTTATAATTATATTTTAATAATCTCTTAGATTATTATAATATGGGCGTCTAGAATAAAAAAAATGAGTTCTGCTAAAATCCATAGATTTTTAAAACATTAATGTTGTCGACCGAAGGTACTTGTTGGAAGTCCATTTCAAGATAATTGAAAAAAAAACACAAGTAGTTAACTTCCAAATGACTTTATTAACTTCGCGCACTAGTATTCGGAGACTCTCGTCTCCATCATCAGGCGATTGGTAAAAAAGTAAAACAAGATACAGAGACAAACAGTATTTATAGGATTTGAACAAAAGAAAGTTGGGAGAAGCCCGTGTTGATAAGAAAGTAATTATAATTCAGTGATAAAAAACTATTGGAAAGTGAACCGCTGTGGACGGATTCACGAGAGAATAATTTAAGAAAAATACTTATAAATATCTAACTTCTCCGGTATTTACCTTATTGCGAAATGGGGAAACCACAGAAAACCCAAATCAGAGAAGAGCAAAAATGCTAGATTATTAACTAAAATTTTAAGCTTCTTAAGGTAGGTACATGTGAATCAATTATAAATAGAAAAAGGAAGTAAGTAGGTACTTATAAAAATTAACAATATGATTCAGCTCAATATGAGTACAGTGACTTTAACATTGTAAAAATGATGTGAGATATTTGATTTTATAACAACAAAATGATTATTCTAATGATGTTTGAAGAAATGTAGTGTACAGGGTGCTGAGTTGGAGTAGGCAGATCGATGGTTGATTACCCCCAACAGCGATTTAACTGTAAACAAAGAAAACAAAGGCAGTAATATTCTTTTTATAATATTATATTGTTATATTTTTCAAAAGGCTTTGATTATTGTATCGGAATCACCGAGGATAAACATGTGTTACTAAGGAAATAAAGATGAATCTTGTCGTTGTAATGATTATTTTTATTAAAATTATCAAAAATTACAAGAACCAACAAGTAAAATATTCTATGTCGTTATGAGATTAGGTTATTATCTTGTTTTACTTTTTTACTAATCGCCTGATGATGGAGACGAGAGTCTCCGAATACTAGTACGCGAAGTTAATAAAGTCATTTGGAAGTTAACTACATAATGGGCACGTTGCAGTGGTGAGGTTTTGTAATGAAAATGATGGAATTGGGTAGATTAAATATCAAGGATTAATTATATGTAAATCATAACTCAGAGAAAAAATACTTTCATTTATTAAAATTAAAAATAAAAACCTGAAAATTTGACAGTTTTCAAAACGCAACTTGATATGTCAAATGTTTTGTGACGTCACAGTTCCTCTCCGGATCTATGGTAGTACAAACAACGACGTGGTATTAATGTCATATTGTTATACTGTCTGGATTTAGTGAGTTATCGAGAGTTAGCAATACTTTTTTGTTTTCAAAGTAGTGCATTTCGATACGTAAACATTCAATTACTTAAAAATGCCGTATTATAAATATTGTATAGTGCCATTATGTCCGAATACAACATTCACAACTCCAAATAAAAATTTCATTTTTGTACCAAAAGACCCAGCTATTCGACAGAAATGGTGTAAAGTTATTAATCGCGATATCAAGCATGCTCCGGAAATTTATAGTTTGGCCATCTACTGAGTCTGTACAAGCAAACTTGCCTACACCATTTAGGGCGAGATATGAGGACGTTGAGTCCATAATCGACTGCTTTGAAATAGAAATTCAGAAGCCTGGGAACTCAGTCCATCAATCATTAACATGGTCAGACTATAAAAGTTGCAACACCCTTAAATATCTGGTATCCTGCACTCCTGATGGTCAGATAAATTTTGTTTCCTGTGGATATTGTGGACGTGCCACAGACTCTGCAATAGCCGAAGACTCTGGCTATTTAGACTTTATTAGACCAGGTATGACCGTAATGGCTGACAGAGGTTTTAAAAACATAGCTCATCTATTGGAAGATAAAGGTGCCAAGCTGATTCGTCCGTCGAGTGTCCACAAAGACACAATATTAACAAACCACCAAGTTCGGGAATAAAAAAAAAATGCAGCGCTACGCATACATGTAGAACGGGTGATAAGAAGAATAAGGGAGTTTAATATCCTAAAAATGCATGCTCAAATTGATCAACAACTTTATACAGCTGTTGATCATATGGTGTATGTAGTGTGTGGCTTAATAAATGTACAAAATCGCTTGATCAAATAAAACAATTTCTTCTCATGATTGTATTTACATAATTTCTCATTGCTAACCTATGTATAAATAAAATGAAACACATTTTTACTATACTAATAATTGTTTTATTTAATTACACGATAAAGTGCATGCATAATAATATAAACAAAGTTATGATTATCAAATTTGTAAAAACTTGTAAACTAGGTATATGTTACGTTCCATTTTTATAATGTCTATTAAAAAATTAATTAAAATAAATTTGTCTCATATTTTTCCCATATTCACAATAGTTTAATGCATTTTATGAATTCTGGATGGCTGGTGCTAATTTAATATTTTAAAAACACTTTTTTTCTCTCAATGAATTCATCAGCAGTTTTCCCTGAATTGTATACATAAGACTTTATTAATCGATGAATACTTAATGTAAGTACTTCATCACACTTGAGAAAATGACTCGTGAGTGGAGTATTATTAATGTTTTTACTTTTTGCAATATTCAAAAAATTGGCTAAAAAGTGTTTACTAAAATTACTATCGTATCAAGATAAAGGTTTTCCTAGCTCTTGAGCTTTGACTGTTTTAATGGAAGTTCCAATGCCGGCCATTTTTGATTTCTTCCAGTAACACCGGATGGACGTTCTTGATAGTTCCTCGCTTCTACGGTGTAACCATGACAAAAAAGCTACGGCATGCTTACAACCTCCTGCAAATAGAAAATTTAGCAATAACTCTCAGCCTACTTGTAATATACCATGCAACATTACTTATATTTAATGTCATCTATTTATTATTTAGTATACATATATCACAACGAGTTAAACATAAAAATTACATATTAAAAACACATGATTTCTCCCAGCTAACGCTGAAAATCTTATGCACATATCATATTGAATTACATAACAAACCTTGCGATGCTGGACAATCTTCGCACACACATTTCTCAACTTCCTCTTCTTTTTCATCCCAAATGAAAACAACTTGGTATGGTTTCAATTTTACTTTGTGCTCCGGTGTAATTTTAGCTTTCACAATGCACTTTCCGGCATCCCGTTTTACTTGCACATACTCAATAGCATTGTCACCATAGTCATTCCTACATGATCTGCAAATTCAAAAAGAAATATAATATATATTATGTAGTATATATACCACAAATCAATAGATGTGATTAAGCTAATTTATTTTAAAAGAACAATATCAAGATATTGTGTCAAATCCCTATTTGTACCTAAGAACTTCTTCTGTTTATTTAAAGAATTGTATTGAATTGCATTTTAAATATATAATTTAATGGACACCAAATAAAGAAATAACATACCTTGAAGTTTTGACACCCTCATTTCTGAACTTATAAATTTTTGTTGGTATCGAAGAAATCAAACATCATTGATGTAGTTACTTTGGGTAAGTTGTCAGATTGACCTTTACAAAATCCGGTCTCCATCACTTTAATTTTGAAATAAACTATAAACTATCTTTAGAGATTTGTTTACAAAAGTTTTTATTATCAAATAAAGCCACAACACGAAACAAACTTTTCAAAACAGTTAGTTCCTGATTGGTTGTGTTCAACAGCTCACTACACGATGTATTTTATATATGTTGGAAAACAAAGTTTAGAACAAAATAAATGCTATTTATTAGAAAATTAAAATAATTCTTTAAAGCAACGTAACGAATACACAACAGAGAAGCAAACAGTCAATGGTAACCACCAATCTAATCTGCATAAAAACATTAAAAACACCCGACGAAACGACCCGACATGGACTCGACACTAGTATTGTTCAGAATCTGACTATTCGTTCTTATGTATTCGTTCTTCAACTTAACTCGAAGAACTAAATCCTCAATGCCAAATCTGTTCGGTCTTTTTCGTTCTTTTGGGAAAAATTACATTAAAGTACTATATTTTCAAAGAAACTAAGGTTTAACATCGCGTGGCAAATAAACACGAACGAGATTTAAATCTTCGTCTGTGTGTTTTTTTTGGAAAAAAAACCTTAAGATACTCTATTTTCAAAGATACTAAGGTTTCATATTGCGTGTCAAACGTTGAGAACGAGATTCTTGGATTTAAATCTACGTGTTATTATTTTGGAAAAAACGCCATTGGAGTATTCTATTTTCAAAGGAATTAAGGTTTTATATCGCGTGTCAAATGTAACAAACATGATTCAAAGATTTAAATCTTTGTGAAGTTGTTTTGGTAAAAATACCATTAGAATACTCTATTTTCAAAGAGACTAAGGTTTAAAATCGCGTGACATATATCACAACCGAGATTTAAGGATTTAAATCTTCGTGTCGTCTTTTGGGAAAAAGGCCTTTAAAATACTTTATTTTCAAAGAGACTAAGGTGAAAATCGCGTGACAAATTCCACGAACGAGAACGAATGTTAAGAACGAATTGTTTTGAAGAACGATGTCTCAAGTACCGATTCCTGAGAAAGAACTGGATTTACCAATACTACTCGACACCGGCAAGAGAACGGGAAATATGACGTCACACAACTGAGTTGCCGTCAGATTACTATTTTCGCGGGAATATTATTTTTGAATTTGAAATGCAAATAACTTAAAAATTAGGACACAGATATTAAAAAAAAAAATATTGTCGTGTTCAGAACAGAGTACTTAATGATTTTATCAAATAAAAAAAAAAATGTGCAACGTGCCCATTGTGTTTTTTTTTCAATAATCATAGATTTTTATATTGTTTTAAAATAGTTGGCAGCACTGGATGTCACTGACAAATGACAAACAAATGTCAAAAACTCGTGGAAGTGGAACTGTGTAGTTAGTGGACTGTTGTTATTTCGTTTTTTATATGAAATATTGCTATTTAAACTATATTAATTGTTTTTTTAGTTAGAGTTTGAATAAATGTGGTGAAAATTATAACAGTGTTTTGATTGTCTTATAAATATTGAATATGAATTTTCACAGTGTGAACACAAACACCCTTCAACAATTAATTGTTTTTAATCAAAAGTTCATAATATTTTAGTTAACACTCAACTCTGAGGATCTGAGTATTACAATTCGTTTTATTGCTATGAAAAACTACTCACTTAGAGAAGTGTTGGAATTACAGTGAAAATTACAATATTTATTTGTAAAATGCCAATTAAATGTTCCAAGTCTTGTGGAGAAAATGCAGTTTTGAAGGTGATTGCCATGTTTTATGTTAAAAATTAAAAGTTGTGAAAAATCTTAATGCTTAATATGAAGTTCTTCTAGAAAAATGCACTTGGAAATTTCATAAACTTTTTACAGTCCGTTTCATAAAAATGTACTGCCTGTTCCATAAAAAATAAAAGTTACTTTTTCGCGGAAAATAATTCTGTTAAAATCTATGGTTACTATTAAATATGTTGGCAAAATTTCAGATAAGGTGAACGCATCAAAATTAAATTTATGAACAAGAAATGATACGATAATGAAATTATTAACAATCAATGTGGTTTTGCATAAAATAACAGGTTTACTTTCGACACAATCTAAATACGATCTTAATCTAGTCTTGATCTTAGCCATACGACTCGCGAGTGGACTATAGTAAAAAATACTGCAATACCGCTATCGCCAGATTGATATGCACATATTTTTGACTATAGTCACTTCATGCATCTTATGATTAAGATCAAGACTGGATTATTTATTTTATTGTTGGGGTATAGTATGCACTGTGACCTATAAGATCTGTTGTACTTCCCCTACTCAGCTCTCCTAGTGTTGCCAGTCAAAGCGAACCCTCAAGTCCCAGACATCTTATGAAGTCTAGGATCCTGAGGGGATCTAAGGTGTGGAGAGATTCCACTTTTACCCAGTGCCTGCCTAGGGCTTTGATTCTTACGAATACCATGGCATTGCATTCCGCCAAGAGATGTCGACCTCTTCTTCACAAAATCTGGATTAAGATCGTATTTAGATTGTGTTTAAAGTAGGTAACCCTGCCCTTTCTAAACCTTAATTAAAAAACAAATAAAGATTCTAATCAGGACCTTGACGGGACACTGCAGACTACGGAAACACATGACAAAAATTTGACTGTCAGATACCCTAATCTGCAGATTTTGTTCAAGAGGATAGTGAAACACCTGTCCACATCCTCTGTTATTGTGATGCATTCACTCGCAAACGAAGTCACATCCTCAGAGGACTATTGTTGGACTCTCACACCGAGACAAATTGTGAGTTACATGACTCATCTAGGTCTTGAGCGTGAGATATGACACAGAAGGATGTCACAATAGATCTACTATGGTCGCAGTGACACAAGGGACGCAAGGTCCCTTGACCTTTATTTAAAAAAAAACCCTGCAGACCAACCCATCACCTACAAATCAGTCAAACGTAAAAATTTAAGTATACTTGCGTCATGTCAAACACGTACGAAAAATGCAAATAATTAATTTTGAGCTTAAAAACTCCACAAAATTCCACTGGATTCTTATTCTCCAGGCAAAATATTACATCCGTATTATTGTTACACCTGATGGGTAGGATATAAATTTTTAGTATAATTCCAAATTTGTTTTAACAATGAACATGATAGATCCAAGTATAAAAATGTACCTATGTATAGTTATATTATAGTTGTGTTATTATGTATGTATATTTGTATGAGTTCGCAGGTGTTTATATTTTTTTGATGTTTGTAAATGGCGTAAGCCGTATGTTTGGTTGAACAAATAAATAAATATCTAGGTACTTAAAAATAATCAAAGTTTAGGTACATTCACATGTTCACATTCAAGTGTTTTTCCGAGGAAAATTAAATACTTTCATTTAGGCCGGTAGTCCCTTTTATTTAAAATCCAAAATCTCAAAATTCTATTAGTCACTACCATGGCTAATATTAGATGTTTTTATTTTCGCAAAAATTTAAAGATACTTTTACATTTTTATGGAACTGGCTGGTAGTCCTTTTAACTGTTGATTCCACAAAAAATAAGTCTCTCAATTTTCACAGAATTTTTTATGGAACGGGCTGTAAGATAAAGTCGGAAATGTCAAAATTATGTTAGTAAATATATATTACTATGGTTTATTTTATTTTATTAGATGGGGAATATTATGCACTGCGACCTATAAGAATCTATGATCTACAGCACCTGATGATGCGAACTCGGAGTCCGTGAAACCGGTCGTGCGTTAGTCTTACTCAACAGTAATATAAAACAAAAATAATAAATATTTATTTTATTTTATTTCATAATTCATTCTACATTAATTTGCGTAGTACATCTTCGAACTTGAAAATGAGCTTATGACCCATTTCAACCACCCCGCAGTGCAGACAGTTTTAGTTGTGTCCCAATCTTCCCTGTTAGATTTTTAACACATTGTGTGCTCCAAATCTGCTTCGATGGTTGGTGGTTTGACTACTTAGGAATTGAGTTTCCTGTAATTAAATTAATGGGGTTAGAACAGGAAGTTTGAGGGATTGTGGGTATAGGATTGCGAGAACACTGCTCGAATGAAAGGATTGGAGGACAGATCAGTATTCGAGCATCCCAGGTGCACCATTCCCGTAACTCACTGGAACAGTGAGCCCCCTGGGGAAAAGTTACTACTAAATGTTTTTTCTTGTGAAAAATTTTAAGACACTTTGTTTTTTATAGAACCTACCAATAATCTATTATATTTTATCTTACAGAGACCAAAAACAGGTGACACTTTGTGCAAGGATTGTTTTTATGATGCTTTTGAAACTGAGATACATAACACAATTACGCAGGGGAATCTATTTAAAAATGATGATTTTGTCGCAATAGCTGCTTCTGGAGGGAAAGATTCTACAGTACTCGCTTATGTAATGAAATTATTAAATGACAAATATGATTATGGATTAAAATTGATTCTTCTTTCAATCGATGAAGGAATAACAGGATACAGAGATGACAGTTTGGAAACAGTAAAACAAAACAGAGATGATTATGGGATACCGTTAAAGACATTATCATATAAGGAATTATACGGCTGGACCATGGATGAAATAGTTAAACAAATAGGACGTAAAAATAACTGTACATTTTGTGGAGTATTTAGAAGACAGGCATTAGACCGTGGTGCATCCATGTTGAAGGTGGATTGTGTTGCAACAGGACACAATGCAGATGACATCGCAGAGACAGTGTTAATGAACATACTGAGAGGAGACATTGCTAGGTTGCAAAGGTGCACATCCATCATCACTGTACGGTTGTATCTATTATTTTACTTGTATTATCCTTTAAACTACATGCATCTAAAATTTATTTTAAGTAAATTGTATTATGTATTACAGGGCAGTGATGATGGGATACCCAGGGTGAAACCTCTTAAGTACGCATACGAAAAGGAGATAGTAATGTACGCATATTTTAAGAAATTAGTTTACTTCTCTACAGAATGTATTTATGCTCCCAACGCTTACAGAGGTTATGCCAGAGCACTTCTTAAAGACTTGGAGAAAGTCAGACCTTCGTGCATTATGGACATATTACATTCAGGTAAAAAAAAACTGTCTTTCGTAATTTTTTATGCAGGATTAATATTACAATATCCGAGGTTTGGAATTTTAATTTATTTTATCATATTGTATCTCAGGTGAAAAGCTATCGATTAAGGAGAATATCAAATTACCAGAAAAGGGACGTTGTGGACGATGTAACTTTGTATCTTCTCAAGAAACATGCAAAGCATGTGTATTATTGGAAGGACTCAATAAGGGATTACCTAGATTGGGAGTTGGAAAAAGTTCTAAAGTCAAAAGGATACTGGCAGAGAATGAAGCAGTTTGAGAGTTTTTAAAATGGCACAGTTTTTTGGAAAAGAAGTCAAAAGCCATATAATTCTACAATAACAGCTCATTTAAAGGGTATATAAATAAATATTAACAAAATGCAAATAAAGTTTATATTTTAATACATTATAGGTAATAGTAATTTGAATAAAAGAGAAATCTAAATTGTGAACTTGTTGTTTTGTAATTCCTTTACTGATTGATGTAAACAATAAATCAAATTATGTAATGAATGCGGGTGCTTTGGATTCTATTGGTGTCCTGCATATGGGACACTTATCATTTATGTTGTCTGAGCAGTCTTCACAGAGTGATACGTGACCACATGGAAATATTATAATCTGAAAAATTATGTAATGAATGCGGGTGCTTTGGATTCTATTGGTGTCCTGCATATGGGACACTTATCATTTATGTTGTCTGAGCAGTCTTCACAGAGTGATACGTGACCACATGGCAATATTATGTAATGAATGCGGGTGCTTTGGATTCTATTGGTGTCCTGCATATGGGACACTTATCATTTATGTTGTCTGAGCAGTCTTCACAGAGTGATACGTGACCACATGGCAATATTATAATCTGAAAAAATAATAACACAAAATGGATGAGTCATTTTGATATTACATAAACAACCAAAACAAGAATTCTTTTGGTATAATCAGGTCAAAGCATAGTTAATCAAAAATTTAATTTTCACAAAAATTAAATTAAATTAAAAGTTGATGAGTTCTTGCATTTTTGAATTTATTTATCAATAGCATTCACCCAAATTGAGTACTTCATCTTTTGTATTGTGAAACTAATAAAAATAAAACAGTTACATTATTAATACATCCACTGTGACTTTATTAATCGCAAGTCGGCTTTCAAGAGCTTCCGCTCTCATCATCAGGCTAACGAAGAAATTACATTTAAATACAAGTTTTTAATGAGAAAAAATAGTAGCGATTTGTGCATAAGGTTTTGAAAGCAGACTTGTGATCAATAAAGAAGTACTAAATTTAAGTGTTTTATTTTTATTAATTTAACATGAACTTCCACCAAATACTGTCAACCAACAATATCAACTAAATTTTATATCATTGATTAATTTACTCCATATAATAAAATGAAAAAAATAAAAAAGTGTTAAAACCCAAAATATATTTAGGAATCTCTGGAGAAAGTTCATTCTGAGAACCATTAAATTTTAGATTCATTATACAAATGCGCCATCTATTTAACAGTCATGTGGTCTTTCCTATAGTGCTGTCCTTTATTTGAGGGGCAAACAGCTTAAAACATGTTGTGTGTTGTGACAGCTGACAGTAAGAATAGTTTGGCAGTGGATAACGTTGTTTTTAGCAATAATTTATAATTCCTGAATCTTAGCGAATACATTTAAATAAAATAATTGTTGAAAATATATAATATAACACGGCTTTGAATGCATCAAAACAGTGACATATTACACAGGCATTATATATGTCGTGGGTTCAAGTTTCCCACATGCAAAAGCCAAAAGATGTACTGTACAGATGCATTGTCAACATGCGTGTGTAGACTCCCGAAGGACGAAGATTAACCAAGACACCAGTTGCCTCCTAATTATTTCACTGTGAGGTTATCGTCAGTGGGATAGTTTACTTCCTTGGAAAAACTTACCACATGAGAGGGAAAGTGTTATGGTGATGTCCTTTTCTAATACATAGATAGTATGAGTTAGTCTGTGGAAGAGGCACTACCCTAAAACTTCTACTTATTCATAGAAATATAGACCTTATACATTTTGATGGAAAGCATAACATTGCTTAATTTTAGTTATTGGACAGTTGAGTAACAAATTATAGTTAAACTGGTAAAAAATGTATTTTTGTTTGGTCATGTTGGCAGTCCACATCCTCCGAATAACTATGTATGATGTCATCTCTTAATGGTTTATTACCTCTTTGGGATTCTCTGTGCACACGACACACAGCTGACTAGTGCATTCCTTATCTCTGGCTAGTGCTCTTCTTTCTTTTCGACTAACTGCTAATGCTTTCTTCATCTTGATTTCATTCCATTCTCTCTTTTTCTTTGCAACAATTTTAAATATAATTCTCCCAGATAATACAAGTGCAACTGTCCCACTGAGAACAATAAGTACTCTGAAAAATAAAATAGAATAAAACTTCAAATTGAAAAAACTAAATGAAAAAAGTTATGTCAGTTACTGGAATAAAACTTGGTAGTGTAGGACGGTTAGCGGCATTTGAAATGTGGTGCTATAGACGCATGCTGAAGATTCATTGGTCGGAAATGAAGAAGTGTTAACCAGGGTTGGCGAAAAAAGGCAACTCCTCAAAAGAATCTGCCAACAACGAGCTAACTGGATTGGCCACAACATCAGGCACCCAGGACTGCTCATCGCAATCGCAGAGGGCAGGACCGAAGGCACAAATGGCAGAGGCCGACCGAGAGACGCCTATATGGACCAACTGAAGAGGGACATGAGCTGTGGCTCATACATGGAGTTGAAGAGACTGGCTGAGAATAGGGAGGAGTGGAGAAGAAAGTCCAAACTCGTTGCAGACCAATCCAATGGATTGTAACTCATTATATATAGTGTAGAACTAATATTACATAAATACAAAATGCTTTAAGTTCATTATACTTTGTTCTAGATTTGATAAACAGATATATTTTTTTTTCAAACATTTATTTTTAATTCTTAATTCATTTTTTATTTTTAATTCTTCAATTATTTTTATTATTTTACCCCATATTTGATTCTTCGATTTTCAATTTTATCCTATTAAATGTCAACAAGTGTATAGGTATATATGTGTGTATTTATGTGTTTTTATTGTTTCTGATTCGCATTGCATTGTGTCACACAAAATTGGTTCTCTGTTTACTGTTGATCATTTGGTTTCTTAATTTTAATGTTCTAGTATTTAATGATATTTGTCACTGTTTAATTTGTAGGTATTTGTATATGTGTATTTTAACATGTAATAGGCTTATGCCGTGAGTTTATGTAAAATAAAATAAAATATTTAAATTATGTGTACAATGTTAAAATCAGATAGATTAGTAGTGATATTTTTTTTCATCATTCCGGATATCTTGTACTTGACAAACTGCTGAGAAAGAGTAGACAAAGAATTTTGTGCAACCACATCTAATCTGAAAATATTGTTTTAGAAACAAAGTAGAACTTACTTTAGGAAATCTTGAGAATCTTTAACTTTTTTAATAAGACTATTTTTAGTAAGTGTTGTTAAGTACATGGGTAATTCTTTAGGGGGTTGTAATTTGAGGGTGTTGCCCTCATTCCCATTGAGTTCTCCCACAGCTGTGACATATGTTCCAACACGGAGCATCTCTTCTGTAGATTGAAGGGTGCGTTGATGAACTCCCACAAAGAAACCCCATATCATATCCAAAAAGCTTTGTGTCAATGGCTCAAAATGATCATGAACCACCTCCATGTCTAAAATACAAATATTATTCACTTATTAAATTAATAAATGGCCTGAGCTTTTAAAGTATATAATAACATATCAATACAACATTTATATATCATAAAAAAGAAACAAATGCATAATACATTGGTTCTCCATGCATAATATAAACTCAATTACCAAGAGCAATTCGTAAAACAAAAATAAATAATATAATATTAAAAAATAATAAAAGATTTAGAAATCAACAAAGGCAAAAAAAATATATTAAAAAAACAATATACCAATAAACAAAAAAAAATAGACATAGACATTAGTTTTATATAAATATTGTAATAAGTTATAATAAAATCAATCAATACAGTTGACTATATGGGTTAGTTGGAAGATATCACGCTCCAGTGATAAACTCGCCCATTGTACAAATTTATTTGTTCGGCAAGAATTATGTCATGTTTTTTTGTACTGTTGATTTGTTTGTGCAATAAAGATTAGTATTATTATTAATATAACCTTACATTAGGTTGCCTTTATTTTTTTAATATAATACAACTAGACAGCTATTAGAGATTATAAAGAATAACTCAAATAATGTGAGGTTCACAAGCCAGTGAAGTGAACCATATATTATGGCAGGATAAAGAAGACTACAAATATAATATCGGGTACACATTTATAGTCTTGAGAATTATCCACAAATGATCAACACAAAATCTCTATACGCATAACTTAAAATCAGTACAACTGACTGCATTATAAGTTTCCGTATCTGTTTGTTAATAATGTTATTTGAAAAAAAAATAATGATAGAATCAACTGAATATAACATGTAAAAACATAAGGAAACAAACCTAATATAGTAGCTTCTAATGCATCACTTATTTCAACCTCAGTTCCGCTAGTAGATAATACAAAGGGTATATGATTATACACTTCTTGCAAAGTCTTAGATTGCTGTGACCAAAACCCAGCTGTGGTCCGAGCCATCATGTGCTTTTTCACAATTAATCTTTGCACTACTCCCGTTACATTCTCATTTGAAAAACTTTTAATAGGTGATCCTAATGGCCTCACTAAGCCTCTTATTACAGCATACGGTATAATTTTATTGGGATATTTTTCTATTTCCTTCTTCAAATTATTGTCTAACATTGGTGCTTCCTGAAATCAGACAAATGTGTTAAACAGTCATCGCCACTCTAAATTAATTACCTTTCTAACCACGTTCATTAGCATGAAATAGGCAGTGTTTACACGACTCTAGTCTGTAGTTCATCCGTGACTGATAAAAAAACCTGCAGCTCACGTGGTTATTTGTCATCAACTCATTCTAGATGTTAACCTCACATACACTGTTTTATCAATCTCAAACTGAAGGCATGTAGACCTTATTTGAAGGCTTGTCAGTGAAAAAAGTCAAGTGTTTCTCATTTTAAAACCCTAAGGAAGAGAACCTCAATTGAGAAAATGCCACATATTTTAGTATTATCAATTTTACTTGAATTTTAACTGGTTCATACTACTTCAAAATGATTTTTGTTTTCAGATAATAAAAACGTATATAAAAACATAGACATACTAAACTTGCAGCGCGGTACATTTTTTCGGAATTTTTGTGTTCCAACATTGATGTCCTTCAAGTATTAGCAATGTATTGTCTTACAAATTTTCTCAACCAATGTCAGTTTAAAACTGGCAGCAATATCAGCCGCATGTCCGATTTTTTATATGAATTACCAATCTAGTATACCTTTGTCTGAATATTGTTATTATTATGTAACCATGCAGTATTTCACCTGGAGAATAAGAAACTGGTGGATTTTTTAAGCACATAATGAATTATTTGTGTTTTACATATGTGTTCGACGAAACACTAGTATACTTATATTTTACGTTTGACTGAGTGTAGGTAAGGTTTTGTGTTATTTTATGCTGCTACATTGTGTACGAAAAATGCAAATAATTAATTTTGCGGTCATGAAATCAATTAAATTTAGATGGATCATTTCCTTGTTGAAAAATTATATACGTGAATATAAGTAAAAAAAAAAATCATAAATTTAATTTTGATGAGTTCTTTTTATCTAACATTTAAGCCTTCAAAATACTAGTTTTCTGACAATAATACGAAATCAATACTCACATTCAATGATGAAATAACAGTTCTACATTTTAACAACTGCTTAATGCAAAACCCTAAAATTAATGAATCGACTCCTAGGGCAACAGTTTCACCGACTATATGATATAAAAAATCCATTTTTGTCCGAGACTGAGAGTAAACTTCTAATTTTTACAACAATTGCACATAAAAATATTTAAAATTTTTGACATTTACAATTTCCATCTTACAAGATTTATGAAGTTATAGATAAAATTAGATAACAATGTACAAGCATAGACAAACATTAGGTTCATTCATAGATTTTTATATAATTATAATACCTCATTTTTGCTTAAATCTGTCAAATGACAACCATGACCTCGAAGATAAAGTTATGTTATAGTAATTTACTTATCATAATGTTTACGGACTAAAACTTGGCTACTATTTATTTCTATGACTCATATTTATGATTTTTTGATCTACAGGTTACAAGAAATACTTCATTTATCTGTTTTTTTGGACTTTGCCCACTTCTGTTCATTACCTTTACCATTGAACAATCTGAACAATAATATTTAATGCTTACTGGCATTTGAAGAGTAAAGCTGTTATTGCCCTCTGTTTAAAAGTAAAAACAGAAACATTTTAAGATAGTTTGGATATCTACATTACTGGGGTAAAGATACAAATATGTTCTCAACGTTTTATGGCAGAGTATTTCAAAGTGCAAACAAGAGTATCCAAACTGGTAATAACTTGTCTTCTATAATGCTTTTTTCATTCTTATTTAATATATTAAATTTATTGAAAGTGTTTATGATTTCGCGGAATAGAAATGTTACCTGTTGTATTTAACAAACGATAAATCTAGGATTGTAATAAACCCAAATTCACTCTACACACCCTCACAGTGAGCAATATGCTTGTGTCATGAAGGCGGAGTAGGTTGTCAGCAAATGATTAAAATCTGGGATCTTTTGATTGATCTTCACATATTTTATTCATTACATTTCTTTAATGTAACTCATATGTTGTTAAATTTTTTCCAGGTTTCCGTATAAGATTATCAGCCAATATGTGTACTGCTCCAGGAGTCTCCCAATTTGAAACGTTATCCGTTACGGTTCCAAAGCCATTTGTTTATCATGTTACTCTGAATCGTCCAGAGAAATTCAACGCATTTAATAAAATTTTATGGGCGTAAGTGAAATTTAGATATCTCACTGCTTGCAACCATATTATTTATATAAGTTTGCCTATTTCTATAGTACCTTATTGTGATCATATCACTTCAAGAGTGGTTTTTAATATCAGGGACCAATGTCTATGTTCAGTAATACTTCTTTCTCATTAACAATGTTTTATAGTCTTCATTTGCCTATGTAAATAATTGATTATTAGGATACAACTCTTTTTCAATAAAACAAACATATCGAAAAAATAAAACAGGTGTTTTATTCTACTAAAGATTTAATTTGTGAGAGAGACGTACGTCTTTCGTCTTATGAGGACACCTGTTTTATTTATTTCGATATGGAATTCTACTACCTAAACACCGACACAGTGAATAAAACAAACATAGACTTTTCCAGTTAAATTTGTTTCTGGATATACATTAAACACACAATCTGTAATGTAACTTTTTTAAACTGATCATTGCTTTGTTTATTACAGAGAGCTTGGGAAATGTTTTAATGAACTCAATGACAACTCAAACTGTCGAGTGGTTATTTTATCTGCCAATGGAAAACATTTTACAGCTGGTAAGTGGTACGAGTATAAAAACTGTATGAACTTAATCTGTGACTGTGTTGTGTAAATAAAAATCTGTTTTAGGAATTGATCTACAAGACATGATGTCTGTGGGTCAAGAATTAGCAGAATATGAAGATATAGCAAGGAAAGCGAGATACTTGAGTAAAATGATTAAGTCTTACCAAGACAGTATCTCCTCATTAGAAAAATGTGTGAAGCCAGTAATAGCTGCAGTACATAGTGCATGTGTGGGAGCGGGAGTGGATCTAATCACTGCCGCTGACATTAGGTAAGATTTACGCATATGTGCTTCAGGGCCTCATTAATCTGAATTTATTTATATCACATCACTGTCACACTGGTCGCAATTCAATATTACTGTATAATGGTGTTTCTTTCTAAAATATTTTTACATAGAATGGGCGGTTTAAGTGAGGATTCCTTTGCCAGAGACAAAATAGACAATATGGGCTATTTTTTGTTTCTTTTTGTTTATTATTCCAACGAGGGGACTTGCGTTGATCTGTTCTTCCGGTCGCCCGTTAGGAAATGAAAGTGAGTCTGCAAATTCGGATGAATAGGAGTCCCCGACTCCGGAGATATCCGAGTGTGTAGAGGTTCTTTCAACGTTGCCAGAGACAATGCCTTTAAATTGAGAGATGAAATGTTTTATATATCCTTCTCAATATCATTCAGAATTTCATTAAAACGGTTCAATTACATATCCGCACATAATTTTAAAAATGCATTACCATATATTTTTGTCCAAATGGATATCAAATTTTTAGCATTCAGAATTTAAAATTGCCTTATTTTGTGTTACGTATGTAAATTATGAAAACTATCTTATATGGTACATTCTAGATATTGCTCTAAAGATGCTTGGTTCCAAGTTAAGGAGGTGGATATTGGAATGGCTGCAGATGTTGGTACTCTTCAAAGATTGCCCAAGGTAATAATAACAACTAAACATACTCTAAGGTATATATAAATTTGAAATGTAATATATTTGCTAAATTATTTATAATTATTTATTACTACTACTATATCCCAGCCAGTGGGGTAGCCAGCAGACCAACTGCACACAACAACAAATATATTCATTTATTCATTCTCTACTGTGAATCCATTACAAACAATTTCATGGAGAAATAAATTCAAATTAAATACAATCAATATATCAGGTTAGTACCTAAATTATAATTATTTATATCCATTTGCATAATTCCAGATAGTAGGCAACACATCACTAGTCAGAGAGATTTGTTTCACAGGGCGTAAAGTACAATCGGATGAGGCATTGCATTGTGGCCTTGTCAGCAAAGTGTTAGGAGATCATGAGAGTCTTATAAAGGAGGCAATGGTAATTGCAGAAGACATTTCTATCAAGAGCCCAGTAGCTGTACAATTGACTAAGAAGACACTTGTGTATTCTCAAAGTCGTACCAATCAAGAAGGATTGGATTACATTGTAAGATACTTTTATTTTTATTTATTTGATCACACATTGAGCAAATTAATTTAAAATAAATAGTCATCATAATCGTATGAGAACGGCCTCTGTCTAAAAAGTTATAAATAGAGCTACAGCTTCGCAGCTAAATTATTCAATATAATTTATTGCCCTTGGCGTTACTCGATGGATCTCCTCTATATCCCTGGAAAATTTATTTAGGGATCAGTCCTTTACAATATGGCTTACTGATTCAGTATAGGCATATGTGCATAGTGGGGTGTAGAGATAGAATGCCTCCGTGTTGGTACATTCTGAGTAACGCATAACAAATAAGACAAAAATTCTATCACTGGATTATGCGACCAAAAGTTCAAGAGTTATTAATGCGAAATTTAGTCAGAATGAATGTGAATAGCAATATAGATAAGAATAGTGAAATAGAAATGTAGTCGTTACCAATACAATAAAATTATTATCGCTGGCTATTATAATAATAATAACAACCCGGAACCGGTTTAAGAAAATCAAAATTACAGGTTCTATTATGATAAAACAATAATAACAGATAGACAAATACATCATAATAGACCCGATTTAGTATTACATGATAAACGTAATAAAATAACGTACCTAATAGACATCGCTGTCCCAAATACACATAATATACAGACAACCGTCGCAGAAAAAATACGTAAATATACAGAACTAGCAGGAGAAATAAAAAATGTTTGGCATTCTAGGTCCATTTATATAATACCTTTAGTCATGTCAGCTACAGGGGTAACTCCGAAATCTTTAATAAATAATTTACAAAAATTAGATTTACCGGTTAATTGGTACATTAAAATTCAAAAATCTATTATAATAAACACTTGTAATATTGTAAAAAAGTTTTTGAACACAGATATTTCAGGCACAATGCTGGTATTTTGATCCCGCGTTCTGAGCCTAATCCTTTGATATCCTGTATATCTGGATAGGTGAATTTTTCCCGGCAATAGACTGTTAAGTTTTTGTGTGACTATGACTGATCATATGGAGACTTATCTGGTTGTATAATGCTGAAAATTGTGGATGGCAATTCTGCCGCCGCATAAAAAAAAATATTATGCTATTAAGTCAGTGTCATTAAAGGGGCATTCAGACTTACTCATATTCAAAGATCACTCTGGATGATCCTTCAAATTGAAAAAGATGGTTTCATCTTCAGTGCTTACTAGAGATGATGGATGGGAGTGATTTACAACCCGACTTAATTTTATTGAAAGTTTTTTTCCTAGTATTTGCTTTTTTCTCTGTAAATTATTGATAAATCATAAACAAAATTAACATGCTGTTGTGTATTTACTAGAATTTGCATTGCATATTTTGTAAATTTGTTTTAAATTTTAATAACTATGATATTTATGATGAATATTTTAATTGTTTTTTATAAAACTTTTTATAAAAAATTGTCAAACTGGAGATAGCAGAACTGTGAGTATGAACATGGAAGTGAAAGCATAAAATGAATGAACATGTTCACTTTTGATGAACAGCTATGACCCTGACACTCTGGATGATCATCCAAAGTGGAAATATATGAATGCTACTTAAGATAATATTGATTGAGCTTTTAATATTATTTGTTATTTTATTCCAGGGTTTGATTAATGAGTGTCATCTGCAAAGTGAAGACTTTGTATCAGCTTGTATGGCACAGGCAATGAAGGGAGAAAAGCCTGTATTCTCCAAATTGTGAAATACTCTTAATTCATTTTAACATAAAAAATAAATGACATATTCTATTGTTATTTTGCGTTCTCTTATGAAATATCTGTAATTACTTACACCGAATAATAACAACTTTTAACATTTTTTATGTAACTTTAATTTAAAGCACATTTATTAATTAAATCTGTTAATCATGGTTAGTTAAGAGGGTCAAGTTTATCCTTTTTCTGTTATTAAGTTATAATAATAATAAAAACTTTTTATTGCTGTATATATAGGACAATTTGTAGAGCCACATTTGTTCAAATATGAACTCAAGGACCATATTGTGTGTATCAAAGCTTCCAGCAACAAGGTCCTGTCTTCAGCTTCTTTCTGAAACCCTCTCTATTCACCTTCTTTTTTGTTGAAATTATAAACGCACATACAATAGGTGTGCTTATTTTATTGTCTGGAGGCAATTTTTTCTAGGTGTAACAAACATTGTTTTTATGAACCAAGAACTGCAGAAATATAACTCTCTACAAAGTGCCTATTTATAGATTATACATTGTTTTTATGTACTGTATCAGTTATACTGCATTCTAAAGATTATTTCATTAATCTTCCTGGGAATATGGAGCTGGAACCAGCTCTTCCATTTAGTGTCTTTGTACTGATTAAGTCAATTTCATTGAATTAATCATTTTATATATGCATTTATTTGTATTTCTTGTATTGTAATCAAGTACATACTCCTTACATTGTATTATAAATAGAATTAAGATAGAAAATGTGATTATCAAATTTTATTGATTATTCTTTTATAATGTCAAGTATGTCTTATATCTGTGTATATGACTTTATTTTATAATAAAAGCATTTAAGTACATATCTTATAAATCTGTTTATTTTTTGCGAAAACCTGTTCTCCATCAATTGTAAATAATTAAATATATCAGTTGAATTCAACTAATATGAAAGAAATAATTAATAACCAGAGTATGTACACACTGCTGTACTATTATCAAAAGAATAAGCTTATCATTCAGATGTATATAATAGGTTTTTAAAAATGCGTGATAATTATATCAAAATAAATTACTGTCTGATTTTTTTTTTTATATGAACACTGTACCTACTGGTAATAGAGTATTAGCATTTGTTAAAAGCTGTAGCTGCGATGTCATGAAAATATTTGTTGTGATAGAATATTAGTTTTTATTAATGATGCAGAGTGTTCATTCAAGTTATGCATAACAAAGAAGGGAGGGAGAATCTGTGGTGATACAATGGCCTGTAGAGACTAGGTTTAGCTGGTATGCTGTACTCAGTACAACAATAGGTATCACACCATATGTAATGTAAATGTAATAAAATCGTGCCCAATCTACCCCTAGCCATAATATTACGTTACACAGGGAGAACTGCACAATGAACTGAAAAATCGATAGCTGCAACTTCACAAAATTGACCCAGTTAAATTTTTCAATGGATAGAGTCGATGTAGGCGTATAGTGATGTAAAATAATATAACGAGGTATATAGATGCAAGTTTCATCAATGCAAGCACTGGCAAGTATCTAGTATGTCTATGACCTGGATTAATCTTGGTAGGCGAATTTATGAATGCAACGAGAGGTATGGAAGGGGGAATCATAATGAAGCCTGGTTGACCTACTTTTCCTTCATAAACCTCATAACTATAATATGGACCTAGCTACCCTTTGAATGTACCGCTTAATTTACTCAGTGAATATAGCTGCAGAACACGGCCTTCTCTGCACAACGTTCCATTTCCAAGATGGCGGAGTTCGAGTAAAATTTTGTAGGCATGGAGGTCACAGGAGTGCGTAACTAATATATTTATAATATACGATCTTGGTGTTTTTGACACAAGAAATTAACTGCCCGTTCCTTAAAAAATAAGTCTCTTTTAATTTTCGTGAAAAATATTCTGTCTAAATCTTAAGTCTACATCATTTTTTTTTTTCGAAAATTTAGAGACTTTTTTAAAGAACCGGTCGTATGTTTAAATTGTCTACCTACGAGGCCTTTTCATCTTCCTAGTCTCCATAGGCCATATGTAATGCATGCAAAAATACTTCATTTTTATGTCCGCAATTTTTTCTAGAGGGGACAGCCGACCCCATGACTATCTTCGTTTCATACAATAATTATGATTCCTCAACATTGTCGGTTGATTTATTACTTTTGAGTCCAGTTATTGAAAGTAGCAAATTTCATAGGACTTCCGAAAATAATTGATGAATTTTTCACAATCCATAATATCAATGGTTTTGTTAGCTATTACAACGTTCCCGAGTCGTGCTTCCAGACTTGTATTATAGTAATTGTAGGTGAAGGTGTTCGTAGGTCCAAGTTAAATAATCTCACTTTGATGTAAAACAATGGAGTGAGTTTTCAACCCCATAGAGCCTATTTTCTTCATAAAAGTATCGAAACGTTGTCTATTATATTTGACAAGCGCAATGTTTATCAGAAAATTTTCACATTCAACCTCAAAAATTCTTACATTTGATTGGTGAAAACGGAGTGTGGAAAATTGAGGGGAAAAATTCAGCCAATGGGAGCTAAGACCTTGGCGAGAGTTCTTAGCGAAAATGAAAAGCGAACGATCCTCAAAGATGGGCGATGTGGGATGAAACTTGTGGCTTTTCATTGAATACCGAGTAGGGCGCCGCACCGCCATCCGCCATGCCACCTGCACCGGGCTATGTGTGTATGTACCTATGTACTGCGCGTGTACATAGGTATAGCAAAGCTGGTATATGTGTGGGTATATTGGATATAGTTTAGCACTGAGTACAGTGTACTCTCGTGTTCTGAAATATAGTCAGTAGTGTATGTGCGCGGCGCAAGCGCGGTACGGCCCGACAAAGGGCCGAAAGCGACGACTATTCTCTAAGTGAAAACTGATGTATTTATGCTTTAAAAATGGTGACAATAGTGAGGAGGAGGGCAAAAACTAGGATATTCGACGTGTCAAATCATGACAGAGGTATATGAAGAGTAAGTAGACGCTTCCATTTGTTATTTGAGCTCATTTCAATATCTGTCATTTCTCGAACTCCGAGAGGTAGGGTTTTGGTCCAGCCATTTTCTATGTTGTCTCTTACGAGGCTTTATCCAGACTTTGTTTATATCCCACTCTCTGCATGATCCTCTTTGCATCTTCATTAGTTGATGTTGTTAATTTATTGCTAGCATTATGTCATTGTGTGAATTTGCTTAGAGTCTGAATAGTTGATACATCGTAGTGGGGACATAGACATAGGTACTTGGAGTGTGAACCAATCAATGAGACATTTTCATTCATTCACAAAACGAAATAATATTAGTTATCTTTATAGCCGACCTCCTATTCTGATTACTTACGTGATTATTATGCGGCACTGGGGTCCGTGTTTCGTCTAATATGTCCATGTCCTGTATTTTCATGTTTCTGGGAAATGTCCACGATGTTTCCAATTGGATACTGTCTACATATGAGAAAACTTCAGATATTTTTTTGTCAGTCATATTAGATTGTTTTCGTTTTATTTTGTGAAAAATATTGTGTATGTAACTATGTACTATGCTAGTTATGTCCAGACAGATTTTTAGGGATCAAAATTACCTACCTAAAGCTCTCATTTTCCTCATGTTAACCAGCATCTACATACAAAACCTTGTAAAATCATGTTAATACAATTTTTAAATTTATATACATCCATATGTAATTTTATTAGCATACAATTGAATATTTACCCCAGCATTTACCTTACTTCTTGTAAGATAATGGGTGTGTGAAATTCATAACAATTTAAAAAAAAATATTGGTAGTTATTTGATTTATTTATATTATTTTAATGCCTAATTATTTACTATCACCTGTATTCAGCAGACTAGACATGATTTCCTTCACTTAATTATTTATATTTTATTTTTTAAATTTATTGACGTGTATAGTTCCCACAGGAATATTTAATCCTAGTAATATGTATGTATATTTTTATGTCCACTATGGACACGTTTGCCAAATAAAAAAAATAATGTGTGGCAAGTTTGCATTGATGTCATGGCGGCCTATGACATCAATGCAAACTTGCATCTATCGAGTGTGAGAGAGTTTCTAGATAATAAACTTGTAAATTTTATGTAAATTTTATGAATAAAGATGTTACACATAATGCGCACTGAACGCATCTTAAAAATGTGATATATTTCCCCAAACTTGTGTAAAAAAACTTCAGAAATTTGATATTTACTCTCGTTGTCTATTTTATGTGCATATTTTGAATATTCTTGTGTCATATTTTTATTTGCTATTTGGTGAAGTAATTCTTGTCTTGGAAATCAAACAATTTATATCAGTACATTGTGTTGTTTTTTTTTTATCTATATCTACGAGGGTAAGGCGAAAAGTTCTCGGCCTGACAATGAAAAACTGTGGCTTTCAGATTTTTTTTATTTTTATTTTACTACATAATCTCCCTTGACTTCAATATACTTGATCCAGCGTTTCTCCAACATCAGTACTCCTTCCAGGAAGTGAAAGTCTGGAAGGTTGCGAAAATATTCATCTACAGCCCTTTCAACTTCTTCATTGGATACGAAGAGCTTCCTAGAAACAAATTTCTTGAAGTTTCGGAACCAAGAAGTCTGAGGGTGCCAAATCAGGAGAATAGGGGGGATGGACGAGCATGTCATACCCCAAATCTTGCAGTTTTCCCATCGCCAACACACTCTTGTGCACAGGTGCGTTGTCTTGGTGAAAATTGATTTTTGTTTCTTCAAACCAGGCCTCTTCCGCGAATTTCGCCATCCAGATTGATTAAAAAGGTTGGAGTAATATTTGTTTGTAATTGTTCTGCCTTTTGCAAGGTAATCAATTACCAGGATACCTTTCCCATCCCAAAATACGCTAACCATGACCTTTCCAGCAGATGCAATCGACTTCGCTTTCTTTAGAGTTGAACCACCAGTTTCCACCCACTGCTTGGACTGCTGTTTCGTTTCTGAAATGTAGTGGTGGACCCATGTCTCATCCATGGTGACAAATCACCGCACAAAATTGGTCGGATCTCTATTCTATCGGTCCAAAGATTGCTGCGAAAATCATTTCCGAATTTGTTTTTGATCGGCATTCAACAAATGCGGCACCCTTTTTGCGCGGAGCTTTTTCATCCCTAATTCTTTGAGCGAAATGTTGCCGATCCTTTTTTATGATATCCCTACAATTTCAGCTATCTCATGCATCTTAAGTTGTCTGTCGGCCAACACGGTATCATGCACTTTTTCGATGGTTTCCGGTATGACTGTGGTTTTTGGCCATCCTTCACATGGGTCATCTTCGAGGGATGTGCGACCACCTTTAAATTCAGCTGCCCATTTTTTAACGGCTAACATTTAAGGAGCAGAGTCCCTGTACACTTTTGTCAACTTTGGATTAACTTCTACGGAAATTAATCCAAAGTTGACAATCCAAAGTTGACAAAGGATTAATTTCCGTAGAAGTTGATCCATCTAAAACGAAGAACTTTATCACCGCACGATACTCAAATTTATTCATTTTCATGAAAAATAGGCAAAACGTTGACTGCAAAAATTCGTGTGAAGAAACTACTTAAGATAACAAGTTGAAATTTGTCATATGAACTAATGACACATGCACCCAGGTGGGGAATGTATAAATTTTTGCTGATTGGAGTTATATCTCTGTGTCAGGCCGAGAACTTTTCACCTTACCCTCGTATACCATATAATAAGGTAACCATAGGACTAAGTGTATGTAATGTAGTGATGGGCGATATATCGATATACGATTTGATTATATCGATAGTTCAGAACACCGCGACTATTCAATAGTATCGGAGCAAGTCGATTATTTTAATCGATTATTATAAGTCGATTATTATAAGTCGATTATTATATCGATTATTATAAGTCGATTATAACATATAAGTCGATTATAATATATAATATTCGACTTTTGATCTACCCCTTCAATAATTCGACTTCGACTCGTGTTAGTCGGTTCTTAGAATTCGATTTCAATACAAGTTGATACTTGCTACTAAAAGTATAGTAGGATATACGGATGAACCATGGCCAATATGCATTTAGGTACCTACCTACCTAAGTATAATACAATATTATATTCATACACGACGCCGTGCCGGACAACACCACAACGATGATGCAGTCAGTCAGCTGATTAGTGATCGCTCCATTTCTTGCAATTTTTATAACCTAATAGGAAAACTAAGTAACTGCCAGAAAATAATTATTTAGGAATAATTTAAACTTCTAAGATAAAATTTTGTGGAAGATTTTATTTTTATTTATTTATTTATTCATTCTTTACTGTACATTGATTACAAACAATTACATAAAAGGTATACATTCAATACGTATTTTTATTTTAATAAGGAACAATAATTACATAAAAAATACATGCATTACAATGTTTCATAATATAAAATCATATAACCTAGGTCCTAAAATACTCCCGAACATGTATTGAAATATAATTTCCGCTATATTACTAAGCTAATGAAAATGAGTGGATAGCAACAAATACAAGTATTAATTTTAATAAATACAAATTACTATACCTACATATTTTTATTGTTTAGCAGATGTAAGTGATGTCTATTTATTGTACGGTACGGTATTTAAGTACTTCACGTACAAAGAAGTTAACGAATAGAAGTACATTGTCTGCTTATTCTCCGAAAATACTTTGCTTTACTTGATTAATAAATTTCTTCGTTACATTATAATGTAATATCTTTTAAAGAGCGTTACTAGGTTTTACTATTAAGCTGTCTACAAGTAGAAGATCTCTTAGTAAAAAGAGAGACACTATTCGCGTAGTTACCTGAACAATTTTGTAGGCAATATTAATATGAGAACGTGAGCATTCACATTTCACAACCGCATTCTTCAACGCATAAACACAAACTGAATTAAAGCGTGAGGAAGTGAGAGGGGAGTAGATGCGTACGTTTCGTTGACGATAGTTTTGTACTTCGTTTTTCCGAATATAATACTATCATAAGACACGAAAATAACCGACTTCAAAATAATCGATTTTTGTGTTATTCATACCGCGGCACCACGCTACAAATAATCGATACTACTTCGATATATCGATTATTTTTTACAAGTGAAGTCGATTATTTATATCGATTGTGAATTGTGAACGACTTCGATTATTTCGATTCTAAAATATGATACTATCGCCCATCACTAATGTAATGAAGGTGTTTGTTGCTTTTAATGTCACATTAATATTCATTTGTTCACACCACATCATCTACAATGGAACAATCAACTTGATTATAAAATGTTAAAAGCATCATTAATTTAAAAAATAAATATGGAATTCCACAATGTTAATCACGAAACATTGGAAGAATTCAAAGCATCACCTGTTCATTGGATGAATAAATAAATATGGAATTCCACAATGTTAATCACGAAACATTGGAAGAATTCAAAGCATCACCTGTTCATTGGATGAATAAATAAATATGGAATTCCACAATGTTAATCACGAAACATTGGAAGAATTCAAAGCATCACCTGTTCATTGGATGAATAAATAAATATGGAATTCCACAATGTTAATCACGAAACATTGGAAGAATTCAAAGCATCACCTGTTCATTGGATGAATAAATAAATATGGAATTCCACAATGTTAATCACGAAACATTGGAAGAATTCAAAGCATCACCTGTTCATTGGATGAATAAATAAATATGGAATTCCACAATGTTAATCACGAAACATTGGAAGAATTCAAAGCATCACCTGTTCATTGGATGAATAAATAAATATGGAATTCCACAATGTTAATCACGAAACATTGGAAGAATTCAAAGCATCACCTGTTCATTGGATGAATAAATAAATATGGAATTCCACAATGTTAATCACGAAACATTGGAAGAATTCAAAGCATCACCTGTTCATTGGATGAATAAATAAATATGGAATTCCACAATGTTAATCACGAAACATTGGAAGAATTCAAAGCATCACCTGTTCATTGGATGAATAAATAAATATGGATTCACTGTGTCGGTGTTTCAATAAATATGGAATTCCACAATGTTAATCACGAAACATTGGAAGAATTCAAAGCATCACCTGTTCATTGGATGAATAAATAAAATAATAAATTATCAGGGAGTACAGCCCCCGTAGACAAACATGCACTTGGCGATCGACTACAAACGAATTTACGACTATAACCGCAACAATAACGCATAATTATATGGTACAAGTAGGTAGATTGTCGAAAAGTTCACCAGTAGTCGATCGCTAAGTACGGTTTGTCTACGGCCCCAGGTTGTAATAGTTTTTTTACTGTAGAATGGTGGGCCCTCTCTTACAGTACTGTCCCTAGTGTTGGGAACTTTGGAAGGAAACAAATGTCTCTCCTCTCATTAAGTGTGATTTTGTGGTGATTGAGTTATATTTTATTTACCTGCTGGAAGTGATGCATTTGCATGTTATCCCAATATGATGAATTAATTTACATATATTATTTGATTTGCTAAACACTATTTGTATGGAATACGAGTGTTACTCCCAATCTTAGGCCTAGTATTTCATTCTGGGCTTAAGTTGACTTTGAAATGTAACCCGAAATAATTTCAATAATCCTGTATTTCAATGTCAATAAAATTTAAGCTAAGAATAATAATAATACTCACAAAATGTAATTCCTTATTATAAATACAACCCGGAACCGGTTTTAGAAAATCAAAATTACAGGTTCTATTATGATAAAACAATAATAACAGATAGACAAATACATCATAATAGACCCGATTTAGTATTACATGATAAACGTAATAAAATAACGTACCTAATAGACATCGCTGTCCCAAATACACATAATATACAAAAAACCGTTGCAGAAAAAATACGTAAATATACAGAACTAGCAGGAGAAATAAAAAATATTTGGCATTCTAGGTCCGTTTATATAATACCTTTAGTCATGTCAGCTACAGGGGTAACTCCGAAATCTTTAATAAATAATTTACAAAAATTAGATTTACCGGTTAATTGGTACATTAAAATTCAAAAATCTATTATAATAAACACTTGTAATATTGTAAAAAAGTTTTTGAACACAGATATTTCAGGCACAATGCTGGTATTTTGATCCCGCGTTCTGAGCCTAATCCTTTGATATCCTGTATATCTGGATAGGTGAATTTTTCCCGGCATTAGACTGTTAAGTTTTTGTGTGATCATGACTGATCATATGGAGACTTATCTGGTTGTATAATGCTGAGAAGTGTGGATGGCAATTCTGCCGCCGCGTAAAAAATAAACTTTATTGTACAAAATATATGGATACAAATAATAAGGTTACATGGTATAAACAAATAATTTTGCATAATGGGCGAGTTTATCGCAGGGACGCGATATCTTCCAACTAACCCAAAGGAACTATCTGGCTAAAAAAAATAGGGTCAGTCATCTATAATATACTCTCAAAATCTCCGCAGCTTGTCTCGCACACCATATTATAAAACTTCCATACTTATTGGGAAATATTTTGTACACGCAAGTTATTTTTGCCAATTTAATTTGACTTCATTTTTTGTAGGTTTTTTATTACATAAAATATTTTGTTTATGTTAAACATTTATAGGTTATTTTAATACTATTTAATATGTTTGTTTTTCTGTTTTAAATAACATAATTATTTCTTACAACAACAACTTATATAAATATTGAAGTCGTATGAAATCTTTAATAAAAATTAATACAAAAAAATACGTGTGACACAAAATTGATGCATTTATTTCTGTCGATAAACCCCACAGATAATGCCGCATTAATTATTTTTAATTACTACAATAATTCGTAAATATAATTCTTATTATTACTTTATCAGATATACAAGTATTTATATACGTGTATTTACTTCTTTTACTAGTTACACTATTTCTACCTACCTGGCCTATTTTTTACAACCACTTGTTATTTCATATTCATTGACGGTCAAAAATCCAAAGGCGACGTACACGCACTTCTGCTGAATGAACAGTCTCATAAAACGGTTGTGTGCATGTGTATAGCGTAAGGCGACAAGCTTAGTTGGGACTGTATTAAACTACAATTGTAATACCCACTCAATGGTAGGTGTCCGATTGTCGCTTGGCTTAGGATAATTCATCGAACCTACGAAATACTAGGCCTTAGTATCTTTCAAATTCAAGCTTGCGTTTTTGCAAATACGCTACCTAAGCTTAGGATACCAGTATATAAAAGTGGGCAGCAACAATTTTGAAGATTCTCACATAAATATGTGAAATAGCAATTTATATTTACATTTCTATGATACTAGATATCGGAGGTTGCATCGGAAGCAGTACCCTTACCCAGTATATTATGGTAGATGATCTTTAATGCATTGACTGTGATACTGATGTGTATATAAGTGATGTTATATTGAGTTTGTTTGTTGCAGTGATTGGCTGGTGCGAGTGCGGGCTCAGGTGATGTGCAGGGACGAGGGCACAGGAGGCTGGTTGCCCCTGGGGGGCGGAGGTCTCTCCAATGTAATGGTCCGCAAGAGACCCACACACCGTAAGTATAACAATCATTATAATACTGTAAACTTATTTATATAATTCACTTTTCAGTAACATTTAATATGTTTTTTTTTCTAGTCTCAAGTAATATTTATGTACAGATTAAATTTGTATTAAATCTAAGTCTTTTAGTCATAATAGCTTATAAAATAATAAAATAAGTCTATTTTGCAAAAATCAGTGTTATATTGAAGAAAAAAGTCAATTTTTCAACAATAGTTTCAACTTTAGTGTTTTGATTCAAGCTGTTCAATAAAATGAACTACAGTGGACCCCCGGTAATCTAGCCCCTGTCTTATCCGGCACCCCCTGTAATCTGA
This sequence comes from Athripsodes cinereus, assembly GCA_947579605.1. Lineage (NCBI taxonomy): Eukaryota > Metazoa > Arthropoda > Insecta > Trichoptera > Leptoceridae > Athripsodes > Athripsodes cinereus. Next base: position 11,650,841 of record OX388322.1, read on the forward strand.
CATGACTATTACAATTATTACTGAATATTTTTTTGACAGTCTTCGCTAATATTAAATAAACTTCAGAGTATAACATATAATATCTTATTATTGGATCTGTAATTTGTCGGATTACAAGGTACTCGTTTGTAAAAATTTCAGACTACAGGGGGTCTTAGGCAGTACTCTATTATAATTCGATAGGTCGACACTGCCCTGCAAAACTTTTGTCGGGTTACCGGGGGTCCACTGAATTCTGAATTTTGGAGCTACACAGCTCCAAAAGAATTTGGGTAACCCTAGCAGTGAATAATAATCTTCTTTATTACAGTAAATATATAAGATACATTCTTATTAATAATTTACTAAATACATTTTGCACGTGTACAGTCACTGGCACATCTCACTGGGCTTTCACCAGTGTTGAGATTGTCAGTGACAGAATACCAGACCAGAACAGTGCATGTGATGAATGTAATATATTTTTTTTTAAATGCTTTTGTGTTTGTGTCACAGCAGCAATAAGCTCAGGTGTGGAACTGAACGCCACCCCTCTGGAGGTGTCCAATGGAGGCTCTCCTGCCAGCAGCGCAGCTCCCCAGGCACCCCCCACCTCGCACCCCCTTCCGCCACCCACCACCGCCACTTCTACCCCCGTGCCCACCCCCACACCCCCTCACACCACCAGGGGACTCCTCAACACCAATAATCTATATAATAATAATCAGGTAAATCATATACCTATATATTTGTATGCACTTAATCACAAGATGCCATTTTTAGTATGGCCATTCAAAGTTTTGTGACAAAATTATGTTTGATATTAATTAATTAATATAAATTATGTATTAACCGCCCATACAACCATTCTGGTGTCATTGTGGTACTTAAACTAAACTCATTTTACTACTCCGGAAACAAATCACTTGCCGTGTTAACACTTTTGTCTCAAAATACACGTGATTCCAATTTTATGTCATTCAAACATGTAATATTATTTTTTTGGCATGAAGAGATTTTCCAGTAGTTCTCTTTCATATAAACCATTTACGACACATCATAAAAAAGTCGTTATTGCAACACGTGTTAGCGGAACTTTCATACAAAAATACAATCCAAGTTTCCGACTTTTCCAATGGATTTTCCAAAAAAATTGTTTAATGCAAACCGTCTCCTAATAATTATGAACACAACAAAAAAAGAATCAGCCAATTCGGTTTAGCCGTTCTCAAGTTATGGGGGAACATACACGGTCATCTCATTTTTATTTATATAGATGTAGTAGACAGTCTTGATTAAATTAAAGATAAATGGATGAAAATAAGATAATGAAATGATCTACAACAGAAGAAAGAAACACTTAAGTGACATAATGAACAAATTAAAATGCCTTCACAGAGCTAAATATTTATTTATTTATTTATTTATTTACAAATATTTACGGCAAAAGCCTTTAACATGTTAAACCTCTGTATACATACAAAACATGTAAACAAAGGAAAGATCTGTTACAAAAAAAGACACAAAATATGTAGTTATTGGTGTCTCATTATATTGTTATAAGCAAAATAAATATTACCTGTTTCCTTATAGCCCGCGTCACATGAAATATATTGCCATAGTTGGGTATCATTAGAAAAAGTTCATAAAAAACTACAAGAATTATTACAATTGTATGTTTGTAATCAAACATCATAATATCTTCAGAGAATGAGATGGCATTGCTATATAGAAATATAATGTTGATAATTTTTTTTAGTTGGGTGGAAGTGGTGGTCAGCTGGAGACTGCTGGACTACGTGCTATGGACAGCAGTAACTCAGATAACGGCAACTCTGAGAGAGGATCCCTACTCAAGTTTGAGTACTTTATTTACGGCAAGAGGATCAGTGATCAGTCGGTATGTCATCCATTATTCATGTCTGTCATACTTAAGATTAATCAAGGTTTTTAAACCCAAATTGAAGTGTAGAAAATAATTGAGAGTGCTGCTGTCGTTTATATGTCAACATTCAATAGGTACCTACTCTACGTTTATAATATGAAGTATGGTAACCACCTCCTGGCTTTTGGATTTATATGGAAGCCACACCACTACTTCACAGTAAACGGTTCGCTTGTTTCGGGGAAATGGAGTGGGAGAATTATAACCTGAGATCTCTTGATTGAAAGACTTATGGCCGGTTTCAATAATCTATCTATCCGCTACTGTCGATTGAAATTTATTGTGTTCTATATTTAAAACCATAGATTTCAATCGACAGTCACGGATATATAGGTTATTGAAACCGGCCATTAGACTCTAGGATCAAGCCACTGACTGCCTATAATCTCATTGTTTCTAGAGAATCTAATTAGATATATTCAAAATGTATTTAATCTCATGCTATATATTTTGTCTCTCTTTAACCAGGTTGTACTATCATGTACAATAAAGAAGGATTTCCAATATAACAAAGTAATGCCAACATTTCATCACTGGGTTACTGATGAGAAAAGGTTTGGTCTCACATTCCAAACTGCCGCTGATGCCAGGGCCTTCGATAAGGGTGTGAGAACAGCCATTGAGGATCTCTTGGACGGTGAATATCTCATCATTCATAGTATAATACAATCACTCATACACATTCATTCATACATCAGTAAAGAAGTGTGAAGAAGAGATATATTCAATTTAATAATTAAGTTTCTATATTGAACTTCTATTTGGTGATAATTTATGTTTATTTTAAATTTAGAAACAAATTTATTCAGTGATATGTTGTTAACATCCCACTTTTTATCGTGCCAGTTTTTAGGCAGATCCACATTTCAGCTGAATTTTTTTTTCTCACTTTTTTCCATTTTGAATATTGACAAAAAGGAGAACTAACATGTTTTTTATATTCACAAATAAAAAAGATATAACACATTTATTCATTTGTAACCATAGTTTAGATAGTTTAAAAATTGTTTCTAAGATTCTCTATTTGAAATTATTTAAAAATACTCCTTTTTTTGTAACACTACTTATGTTGTGTACTCTATAGATATGTAATGATTCGGAGGGAATAAACATTTATAATAGATGATGTTATAATACTATGAGTGATTATTTCTGTTAGAGGTACATAATTGGTAACTGTATTACACAGAGAAGTGACCACAGCACTAATACAATGCAAATGATAATTGGTGTTAGGTTGTGTTACAAGTGTCTATTGAATTGCGGGTGTTGTATGTATTGTATTGTATTGTATTCATTCAAATATTCATCATCCTCATATTTCACTTCCTCATCATAACTAATTTATCTAATGTGCTTTATATTTTGCTTGCACATACACTGGATTCTTAAATGGTGAGTTTTTCAATAACACTATTTTACATATTACGTATATTTATCTTTACCTATATGTGTGTAATAATGTTTGTTTGGTATCCGGGATTTTATCACAGTTGTAAATATAATTTAAAATATTCTCTTGTCAATAATAAAATAGGTTTGAATATAATATTTTTCATGATATGTGTAGTAATTTATCAGAATACTTGAGTGATATTATTTATTTACAATGTATGTATATTCAATCTGTATGTGTGTGGTAGATAAGGATGAGGAATAACAGTTACTTTGTAATGTCCGTCTTGAATGATCCACTCTTATCAGAACACAATCAATTTGTTGTGCTTATACATTATTTCTAAATACCTTAAAGTGTTATAACGCCCTGTAATTAAATCTTATTAAAAAGTGTATTTGGCCAATTGTATTTAATTTAAGCAACCATGTAGTGTTTTTAATGTAATTGTAATTAATTTATCTGATTGCATTTGTAGTATGTTGCATAATATATGTATAATTATGTATGTTTGCAGGTCTGGGTGGTGCGTGGCCCTCCTTACAAACGTACAAACAACTAAATCCAGCGCCCAAAGATGATGAAGATGATCATATATTTGAAGTGAGTATTATGGTGCTCATCAATGAACAGTTTTTTTTCAACGAATTTGTCATTTGTAATAAGTTATATACATGGTGATATTATGTGATATTAAAGTAATTGTGAAAGTTCATGTGAACTTCATGTATTTATTTATTTACATTTTATATATATAATGTACATTTACTGTATCTATGATATATAATTTTTATTTCTCTTGTGTTTTAATTTATAAAAGTTAACTGGAAGAGATTATTTTATTTATTCATTGTTTACTGTACATTGATTACAAACAATTACATAGAAAGTATACATTCAAATTAAACAATAAGCCTACTTTTTAGCATTTTACCATTTCACTTTAAAATTGTTATAGATTTTGTTTATATGCATGATAACTATTTATTTATTTCATTTTATATATAACTTCACTGTCTAGTAGGGATATGGGATAATTGTTATAGATTTTGTTTATATGCATGATAACTATTTATTTATTTCATTTTATATATAACTTCACTGTCTAGTAGGGATATGGGATAATTGTTATAGATTTTGTTTATATGCATGATAACTATTTATTTATTTCATTTTATATATAACTTCACTGTCTAGTAGGGATATGGGATAATTGTTATAGATTTTGTTTATATGCATGATAACTATTTATTTATTTCATTTTATATATAACTTCACTGTCTAGTAGGGATATGGGATAATTGTTATAGATTTTGTTTATATGCATGATAACTATTTATTTATTTCATTTTATATATAACTTCACTGTCTAGTAGGGATATGGGATAATTGTTATAGATTTTGTTTATATGCATGATAACTATTTATTTATTTCATTTTATATATAACTTCACTGTCTAGTAGGGATATGGGATAATTGAACTGTTAAGAAATATATAAAAAAAACATTGATTAGTAAAATGCTATGTGAATATATTTGTGGAGTTAGTTATAGTGTTTGCTTATTTATAGTGCCTGAATTTGCCGTCGGACTCACGTAGTAGTTCAGAGAATTCAACAGCATCTCGCAGTCATCAAAAGAGGCCAGTGCCCCTCCCTCCTGTCACCAATCCTGGAGTGTTCCACTTACAGCAGGACACCAGGAATATTTATAAGGATACACTCAGTGAGTATTCGTATCAATTATTTATTTATTCACATCTGAAAAAGAGACATTTAGTTCTTTCCAGTAAATATTAAACAACTATTCACAATAAATATTTAACTATCAACCAGAATATATATAACTAGTATAAAATACCTTGATTCATGTTTAAAATTATATACATGATAACAATGTTGGATCATTTCTTTCTTTGATGTCATTTCACGATCTTTCAACCGTCTCAAGGGCATATAATAAACATATGGGTAACGTCCGTAGTCTAATCAATATAAGTGTATAAAGAAAACCTTTTGAAGTTTCTCAATCCAATTTATGCATACTGCTGGGCTGTGATTGCGTGGACAGGTCGCCGGCACCATGCTGCCTTAAGCAATGCATTCAATTTCTGTCACCCCTATTGAGAGGCGAATATTGGATATCTGTAAACCCAAACAATTTTGATATCTTCTTCATAAGGACTTCATATTATTGATCCAGATTCTAAATTCATTTGTACAAGGGATTCATATAGGACTTACGCCTGTATTCACCAAGAAAAACTGAGCGAACGATCAGCTTAATACCTCCCTCAGCATTCCTCAACGTAGATAGGTATTCACCAACGAAAATTTACAATGCTTAGCTGAGTCGAATTTGATCGTGTGTATCCATGGATACAATGTAAATATTATGAAATGAAACTGACATTTATTTACGGAAACAGCCATTAAAGTAACTAAAAAGTATATTTTTGATAATTATACAAATAAAAGTCATTTTTAGCCATTTAAAAAATATATGTATCATTTAAAAAATTATATGTATATTTTTTAAATATTTATAAATGCCTTTATTTATACAAAATCAAGGCTTGAACTTAAACAGATGTTACTTTAATAGCAGTCGATTTGACAGCTAGCATTTAATCGAATCATGCGTTGTTGTCAAAGTTGTTTGCCGGTGAGGTTAAAATTAAAAAGAAATTATAAACAAGGATAGAAAAATAACTGAAATACTCCGTATGTAACTAAAACACACAATAATTCACCATCAAGAAATAATTTTAATTCCTTACAATATTGAACTGTATGCTATCCGTGGTATTTTTTAACATAGACATGTACAATATGAAAAATTATAAATAAAAATCTTATTATTATTTTTGTATTTGTTTAAATAAATAAAAAAGTATTCATGTTTAGTAAGTACTCTGTAACATGTTTAGTCGAAAGTAGAACTATTATAATTATTATTATTGGACAACATTAAAGTGTCTTTAACGTGCCAAAGCACCTCAATGATACGGTACAATTCATCAATTCTAGGACATTACATCCACATCATTATAGAATCTCGGATACACAACAGCATCCATGTCAGAAGACACATCATGTTGAATTAAATTAAATATTTTGGATACAATATGTATCCATGTCAAGAATATAAAACAGAAAACAATATTTAATAGTAATTAGTAAAATAAAAGGTTTTTAGATCCTTTCTGAATGTCTTAAGATCTGCGTCTTGCCTACGCTCGCGAGGCAATCCATAGTCCCCACTGGTAGCCAATGAAGTTCCTTTAAAAGTGGAGTCATACGTGTACACCTTTGTACTCCAAAGATAGCACGTGCTGCGTACTTCAAAACTGATTGCAGCCTATCGATCTGACAAGCAGGTAATACCACTAAAATACTGTTACAATAGCCTAATCTGGATATTACCAGAGCCACAATTAGTGACTTCTTAGCGTCTAATGTGAGACACCTTTTTATCATCCCAATTTGCCGCAGCTGAAAGAAACAAGCACTGATAAGAGAACTAATGTGCTTCTCAAAAGTTAACAAGCTGTCTTTTATGGTTCCCAGAAGTTTGACCTTCGTTGACGGTGCCTTTTATGTGTGATAAGAAAGTGCGACTGCGATTGAAAGGATTGTTGTATTGCATCGAACTGTTTGTGATTTTTTTGTATATGTTTAATGGTCTTGTGCCGTATATGTTATAAATAAATAAATTAATTAATTTATTTATTTATTTATAACATATACATATATATAAAATTATTACATGCCGCCTACAAAAATATATTCAATAAATTGTAAATAAAACGCCAACAGTACGAAACAAGTATGGCGGACATTATAGAATAATTTTGACAGATCGACGCTGAGCAAAAGTTAATCCACCTCAATTGGCTGATCAAATTTGAGGGAAATTTTCACTCAAATCACGCTGAGGGAGCCTAAAATATGTTGGTGAATACCAATTTTGACGTTGATCGTAATTTGAGCTGATCGAACGCTCAGTTTTTCTTGGTGAATACGGGCATTACAGTATATTTGAGTGTTTAAAGAATTTAGAGTTTAGTATGATAAACTCAAGCATTTGGTTTGATTTTTCTAGTATTTCTTTTATGTGCATACATTATTTTATTACTATATTAGTATAGTTTTGGTAGAAATCAAACTTCTAAGCAATGCAATGTAAAAGACAGAACTCTTCCGTTCGTATAGGACAGGGAGGCATTTGCCTATGTTGAGAAACCCTGATACTTCTCAAACAGAAGAAGAAACATTTTTGAAGAAGCACTTGGGTTAGTTGGAAGATATCGCATCCCTGCGATAAACTCGCCCATTGTACAATTTTTTTTGTTTATACCTTATTGTAATCCTATTATTTTTATACAAATATTTTGTACAATAAAGTTTATTATTATTATTTTTTTTTTAACTGTCAAATAAGTATACAACCATAACATATATATTACATATTAATGTCAACATAGTATTAACTTGCCCCAGGCAGCGAGAAATATTGCTGGTATTAGGGGAAGCATCAAAATACACTAAACTAAATATTACTTGCTAGTATGACATGATGCAGATATGAGTTATGTGTGATGATGTACATTTGTTGATATTACAAGGTGCTGAGTGTTGTATATTGTATTACAGATCTATCAGCATCAGCCAGAGAGTTACTGCTGAAGCGCAAGCTGGCTGGGTCATGTAGTGAAGAGCCTCCTTTATTTGTTGGTGATCCACTCAACCCAGATAACTATACATATGTTCAATTAGCACAGGTTTGTATTTATGAACATTACATTATTGCATTTAGAAAAGGTATATAATAGACAAAAATCTCAAGATATTTTTTATGCCCCGTAGAGCACCCGGTAAAGAATTGGTCTCCCACTCTTCTCTGTAAGTTATCGAGTGTCCTGTAAAAGGCAGGTGTTTGAAAAAATTAAGACACTTTACATCTTAAATTCAGCAATGAGGTTTGCCACCCATCCTGAATGTCTTGATTTTATATTGGCCCGAAGAGGACAGCTTGTATGTTTTTTATATGCAACTGGTCTGCCGGCTACCCCACTTAAGGGATATGCTGTGATGGTGTACTTAGTAGAAGTAGTAGTATTTTTTATGTTAGAGAGTTTCCATAATCTAATTTATTTTTATGTTAGTATAACAAAATCTAACTATATGAGCATAGATGAGAAACTCACAAGTGAGATTGTAATGAACATGTAAGTCATCCTCTCTGTGTCAAGACACAAGTAGCAATGGGTAGCACACATTATCACTAAATTTCTTGTATGTGGTATTTTATTTATACACTAATTGTATTTCAAAGACTTAATGGGTAATGTAAATACTTTTATTTTAAGGGCACTCTGCAAAGAAAAGATTCGGGGTCGTCGCTTAAAAAGCGTGCACAGGCTAATCTCTATCCCGAGACATACCGGGCAGCTCTGAAAAGGGACCCCAAGAAACCCATCATGGAAGGCTACCATGCTAGGCTCAAGTGCAGGCACTGCCAAGAGTGGTATATAGAGAGCACTAATAAGCCAGGCAGTTGTGAGTATGCGCCTGACTGCTTTAGGACTTGCATCAATGGAGCTTCGTGTATACAGTGTGCACAGGTCAGTTTAATTTCAAATATACTCATCCAACATCCAGTTCATAGGTAGCCTGGAGGTAGAGTCTCTGCCTCATGCTCATGAGGTTCGCGATTCGATCCCTGGTGCCGGCAAACTCGCCCTTCATGACACAAGCTTTTAGTTTACTGTGAAAGGTGTATAAGGTTGTATTTGGGTTTATAACAAAAACCCAGAACCATCTTTTTTTTTTAAAAAAACTCCCGTCAGAAACTGGCACATGTTTATAATTTTAAATAATTTATGTATTTGTCACACATAATAATATGAATATAATATTGTGTAATGAATATATTATAATATTTAGTGTACCTATATTATTGCAGTGCATGCTGTACCACTGTATGTCTGATGCTGAAGGTGACTTTGCCACACATCCCTGTGCATGTAATACTGCTGAAGAGGGGTGCACTGTCAGGTCAGTTAAGAAATTCATTTATTAATTAATCAACATATAAAATAATTCATTTTAATGATTTGAAGATTTTGCAATCTATAGATGTTGCAGTATATTTTGTAATCTATATATCTATGTTACCATCACAGTATAATCCACAAATTGTGTATGTAGCTATTATATTAAATTCATGTAATAAACACGCAAATTGTCCTGTCTGTGCCAATAAAAATATAAACATTCAGGGTAGGCAATCTATGGTTGTCAAAATAAAATAAAAGTCAAACATATATTGAGCAGGAAATCTATCCTTCTTTCTTACATTTTTGCTAAAATGATTTACTAAAAATTTATTTTTATTATTTAAATGATAAATATTGATGTTAAATATTGTAATATATTTTTGTCATGAATGTATTTGAATGTATTGAATTGGTAAAGCATTAATAAGTGTGTTTTATATTGCATAGATGGATTGGATTGGCACTGTTGAGTCTGGTGGTACCGTGTCTGTGGTGTTATCCTCCCTTGAAGGCTGTGCACCTGTGTTGTGTGGCGTGCGGTATCAGTGGTGGCAAACATATGCCTCTGCAAAGACCTTTGCATACGTACCCACACCACTGATTGCTGCCTAATACCAGTACATAGTGAAATGACACTCTAGTGTGTACGCCTCACATATAACAAGTGAAATTCACAATAAATGTTACATGTGTTACAGTTACAACAAGTTTAATATAACATAATAATTTATGAAAATACTGAGACAGCATTTTGTATTTTTACATAAAAATTTAACATAACGTGGGTTTTTGATGTTTCATCGAAGTATATAATATCTAAAACATCTGTCTGGATATTATTGTAAGAACAAAGCGAAATTAATAAATGCATTATGTTTTCTAAATATGAATCATTCAATATCTTATCCACGTCATGTATACATTGTACACCACAGTGCAATGCAGTATTGTGTGAAAACAAAAAAACCTTGATGTTTTAGTACTATCATAGTTATTGGTTTTAATTGAATTTAATGTTCATATTATGATAAATAAATGTTTTACATCGCTGAAGTTGGGAGACATTCTAGTGTTGTGATTACATGTTGCAGAAGAAGGATCACAAGGGTACAAACATAATTATGTAGTGTGTTGCCGTCATGTTTATTGTGACAACACTAAACTTATGTGCAGATGACACTCTTGTGAATCTTCTGATAGTCATTTTGTTTTATTCTCTACTTACCGACATTGCTTGTTTGTTATTATTATTAAAATTAATAGTGTTGTGATTACATGTTGCAGAAGAAGGATCACAAGGGTACAAACATAATTATGTAGTGTGTTGCCGTCATGTTTATTGTGACAACACTTATGTGCAGATGACACTCTTGTGAATCTTCTAATAGTCATTTTGTTTTATTCTCTACTTACCGACATTGCTTGTTTGTTATTATTATTAAAATTAATAGTATTGTGATAAATGTTTTTATAATAAGAATAATTTGTCAGTAATTATTATTATTACCAATGATCTCCCTAATGTATTGATGAGGCTGATGTGGAAATATCGGTTAAGTGTATAATCCCCAAATGTGGAGAATACAGTCCAGGGGACTGAGAACTCTCTATGTGCCAGCTTCTTATACCTAAGTGGATGTACTTAGCCAGAATGTATTCAGAGTACTTGACTTGACAACTTAATTATATTTTAGCACATGTGATAAGTAGGGTTTATTTTTGTAATGTTTTATAAACTGTAATTGATTTTATTTATTTATATTACGTAGTAAACCTTTATATGTTATTTTTAAATTATTATTCATATGGTTTTGATTTATAATTCATCATTTATTTTTATTTATTCATAATAATGTTATTATTGCTTTGTGTTTCAATTTGATTTTATTATTTTTATACCTGCTGTATTCGTTGTGAATATGTACTTTCCCAATTATAGTTAACTATAGCAGATTTGTGTTACCAGTCATTGTGATTTTGATACCACTATTTATTGCTATATGTTACTGTACATTATATATATATTATTATACATTTATATATTTTGCAAAAAAATAAGAAACATCTATTCATTGTATTTAAAATGTCAGAAGGGATTTTATGTGCGTATAATACATAGTGTATTAATTGTACTAATTAATTGTAGTGTACAGCCATTTTATTATCAGGTGTTATATGTCTCAATACAGAATTAGCATTTTAATATAAACACAAAGAGTGGTTACATTAATGTACTCACTCAAAAAATCTAATTTTTAGATACCTTTTCTTGCTGTAATTGTGATATTTTAACTATTATAAACCTGTTTTTTCTGTAATTGATTACTAGTAGTATTCTTCATATTTTTTACTAGTGGCAATACCATAATTCATACATAATGAAGTTTGCTACAGATGTAAGTTAAGTTCTTAGATGTGCAAGTTTCATTTGAACCTTTTTTTATAAGTTTACGTTCGGTCCGTAAAAGTTTGATATTTAGTGTCATTCTTCATCTTAACTGAAATGAAATTTTAATTTATAAATGTACAATTTTTTTATGGATCAAACAGAAACAGATAAAATAAGCTCAAAAAACACATGCACATCCGAAGACAGCAATAACTGAACTTACATCTGTAGTAAACTGAGCTATGGGATTGCCACTAATAGAAAATGTGAACGATACTACCAGTAATTTGTTTCAGATAGAAACAGGTCGATATTACTTAAAATATCAAAATTACCGCAAGAAATAAGTAAGCTATATTTTTTTGAATGAGTACATTAATTTGGTCACCCACTGATATTTTATACTATCATATATATGGACAAAGAGGTTACACAAATGTATCGCCACTATAATAATATATGATATAGTGATGAAGAAGAATTGTTCATTTCAAGTGAGCATACTGTAGAGTGCAATGCATCTTTATTGAGCAAAAAAATCCGTATGGTAAATGATAAACTGTAGTGGTTTGTGTGAAATCAATGTTTCAATATGTAATGTTATTGGTGTAAAATGTGGACTCAATATAGGTAATGTAATGCATGTGTAATAAGAACAATAAGTTGTAAGATGGAATAAAATTGGTAATTTTGTGCACCTACTACCATCACTATGAAGGCAGTGGATTTAATTAAATAAATGTATTGAAACTTTTTTGCCTGTTGTGGATGCCTAGTGAGTAACCAACTTAGTTTGGGTAATGAGTAGGAATATTCAAAACACCAACTGTAAAGCATGTTAATTCTCAAATCATAGATTTGGTCAGATATAAATGTGTCATTCAATTATATTTATGACCGCATGCCAGTAATCCAGAAGGCCAAATTAAGAGAGTATAGTGTGTAAAGGAATGAATATAATATTTTGATGATCTTGACTGCACTGCAATTATCTTGAAAAGAGATATATGTGAATGTGTGTAAGTTAATTTTCTATTGTAAAAGGACTCCTTAGCAAATAATTTTATTTCCAGCTACCTACATTTATCATTAACATTTAAGGTGTGTATTATAAAACATTCCAGGTGGGAAATTAATATATTTTAAAACGTGTCTTTTGCTCATCAGGAGAAAGAGTTCTTTTAGGTACATAATATACATATATATGTACATCCACTGGTTCCTTTCCTTTCTGAAACTAAGCTGTTTTCTATTCAATACCTAGATCAATTTTTAAACTCCATTATGATTCATTCGTTGAGGATAGTTATCGAATTGTCAGGCTCACTGATTTTACAACTCACGGTCTCTGATTTATTTTGAAGACGACCAATTTGGATGTAAACTTTCATGTATGATTTCCAGACGGATACCTACATTTAGAAATTTGTTATTAGTTTGCTTCCATTCTTATCTGTTTTATCCTATTTTATGTCATTGTCAGCAGTGAGTTTTACATCAATGTTAATATCACTTTTAAACTCTTTGTGCATTTTAATGATACATATACATGGGTGTTTCCCACATATGTTGGTTGCGCTAAGAGGATGTTGGCACTAAGTGGATTATTGGTATGTGTGCGGTCCCTTGATGGTGTGTTTGTTTGAGTATATTGAAATTGGTTTTAGTCAGTATAGACTTACACTACATTATACACTTTACGAGTATTTATAAACATTTCAGTCATAGCCTGCTTCAGTATGTTAATGTTTCATTTTGTTTTACAGTTTCTCCGTGAGAGAGAACAACAAAATAGAAGCTCCCGTGTGCTGCGTCAGATCTTTATTATTTAATTTTCATTTAAAAATTCTCTTGATACATTCCAAAGGGCTCAAAAGAATGCATTGATAGGATTTTTGAGTGTATTTCATTTGTGTGTTTATGTTCAGCCATTTATATCTGCACGCAATCCGTGGGAGCTTTTAACTTGTGCAATAACCTAAATCAGGCAAGTGGAAATGACTTATGATTTGCTTTTTATTTAAGTGTTATCTAAACTATTAATTGTTGAATATATTTTTGTATTGGATCATTTTGTACATCTTTCCACATGTCTGACATACGGTTTTTGCAATGTTTTCAAAATTTACATACGAGTATATAATTGTAAATTTTATGTAAATTTTGCAAGCATCAACATGCACATAGATTTGTGACAATAGTGTTTCAGCACCCAGTTTTTTTTGCATTGTAGGGACGTATGTGGAGTCAGGTTTTACGTTGTTTGTTGGACATTGTGCAAGTAATGTATGCCATACCTTTATATATATATATATAAATCTAACTATGTGAGTGTGTTTCTGTTATTCGATGTGAAATATTTATTATACAAGTTAAGATACATAATATATTATATATATATATATTTATATATATATGTGTAATTAAGGGGAATGATTATTGATCTATGGTGAATATCATTAGGTTTAAATCATGTTTAACACATGTCTTTTTAAACCAAATATGAATTATGTGAGTTTCAAATGAAAACTATTGCTCGTTACTTTTTAAATAATATATATATACAAATACATACATATATAATGGAATATATAAGCTCTAATTATTATAATGTTATCAATATTTCACTTTGAAAATAAACTGAAACTCCTCTACTTGATACCTGTAAGGAAATGCGATTAAATTTTTTAATTATACATTAATTTACATATTAATATCAAAATAAAATCTAATTATATGACATTTTATGATTTTAACTTTTTCCCAGTAGATTTGTTTATTCAAAATACGCTTAAGTCGATTATAAGCTTTATTTTTAATATATTATTAATGGATATATAAACCCACAAGTGTGTGACATTGAATATTTAAAAAAATAAAAAGTAAATAAAGAAACTAATTTGTTGTAAACTCTATCTCCATTTCATAAAAAAAAGAATATTTATAAATTAATTATGATTATAGAAATATATCTACACATATAATATTATATTTATGTAAGTTAAACTATCATAATATATATATATAAATGTATTAAAAAATGCTAAATAAATTTAAAAAAAGATATTGTTTTATTTAAATCTGGAATACAAGTGCTTGAACTTTGGCGTGCTTTATTTTCTTGAGGTTTGCTAGTAAATGTAATACAGTAAGTGATCGGTTTTCCAACATAATCCGTTCCATGACTATGAACTGACCATTGATTTGCCATAGATATTTGGTAGTACCAAATATTTTTATTTATTTATTTTTTCTATTAACATCATCAGTGAGGGAAGGCATTTGAAACTCAAGTTATGAATTTAAACATTTTGTGATAAATAGTGGTAAATTTATTTGTGTTTGTGACAGATGGCTCCAAACAAAAAACCCAAAATCCTTTGGAATAAAGAGAATAAGAAGAGTGTAGTAGATGCTGTCAAAAACGGCATGTCTTCAATGCAAGCATCCAAGAGATATGAAGTACCCAGAAGCTCATTAATTTATATTTGACTTTTGTCTTTTCCAATGAGATTTGACGATAATGTCCGCTAATTTTTTAATTTAAGTGTAGGTAGGTATATATTTTTCAATAATATTATAAAGTACCTAAATATGTTTGTTTTTATTTCTAATAAACATTTTAAACAGTTTCAGTTTATTTATTTGCTTTACTACTATGAAATATTATTTTTTCTATGTGTCAAACACTGGAGTTTTATGTGTCAATAACTGGTGAAATTGTGACAAACACTAGATATCACCAACTCAATCAATTAAAAAAATATTAAAAATGTGTAATGATACATGTGATAAATATAGGTAGGTTATTATATTTATAGGATAACCAGCTACTTAAATTCACGAAAAAGCAACCATTTTCTAAAAAAACATAGGAAATATGAAGCGAAATTGTGACAAATTTCTTATTGTGTACAAAGACTGGTGCAATGACCCTACATATCATTTAAGATTTCTTGAAGTTTTTATGTTGTTACTGTTCATCTTTATGTTTCATTATGAGGTTTTTAATGTCATCCTCCAATTCTAAATCTCTCACAATTGTCATGATTTCATTCATAATTTCAGGGGCTTTTCTAAACACAAAGTGGACACAGTTTTAGCTTAACAGAAATCAATTGAGTGAGATCTGAACACGTATTTTAAATAATAATTATTAAAAACCTGGAAAGAGTAATAATAATTGTGATTGTGGAAGGGGTTGAGTACCAGTAAGATGAAGCGACCAAATAAAGGAAGCTAAATAGAGCTCATTGCGTGGGACCCTGCACATGGTGGAGGATTGCTCGAGGTTGAGACAGATGGTTCATAGAATGAGGCTTGATATTCACGATTCTCAGAATTGAAGGACCACCGACCAAGATGATGAGTAAAAAACACTATTGCTATAGAAACACTGAATTGAAGTTGTACAAAAGGGGTATATACTGCTTTGAAGCAATGTTTTCCAGTCAACCTAATACAATATTTGATAAAGTTGATATTTTCAACCGACGGTACTTGGAATTAATTATAAATAAAACACTAATTTATTTATTAATACAATATTTGACATTCCTGGTCAAATAAAAAGTGAGTTTAGTTAAGAAAGAAATAGGTACTTATAGAACATACAAAATAATAAATATAAACTAAGGTAATTATATAAAATTAAAATATAAAAAAGTATGCATTCACAACAATGAATGAGTGGGATAGCTTCAAGAATTTCAAAATTTTCTTTCTAAAACATTTCAAATATAATTGTTGAGGATAACTGCCTTGCTTCAAAACAACGTTCTTATAATATGCAATAAGCTCTTGATCTATTGGCACGATTAACAAAGTCGTATTCAGAGGAAGAAACTGAAGGGTCAGCTAGGAAAACTCTATTAGTAAATTACGCATTATGCGACTATGTCATGTGCTCCAACTAGAGCTGTGCGGTAGATTTTATTTTAGTTCATTCTCCGAACACAAAAATCTTACATTAAAGGTAACTAATTTATTTATTTATTTATTTATTCGTTCTTTACTGTACATTGATAAAAAACAATTACATAAAAGGTATACATTCAAATTAAATACAATCAATATATAACATAACATAACACGTGTAGACAATTCACACAGACCGAGCTAGTCCCAAACTAAGATATGAATCTTGTATTATGGGTACTAACACGGCGATACACATATACAATGCACTAAACACATATACATGTAACACCCAGACCCAGGAAAATCTGAAAAAGGTCATTCTTCATCTTGCACTATATAGAGGGTGAGTTTATCGCAAAGGCGCGATCTCTTCCAACTAACCCAAATCTAATCACCCGCAGTATTTTATAAACTTTTCATACTCTGAATTATGTCAAGTGGTGACATCACAACTCACTTTAGAATGTGAATCCAAAACTTGCAAACACTGATCTGAAGACTAAAGAGTCAACTTTCAGTTTTTAATAGCGATGGTAGTCTTAATGCTGGTTCCATAAAGATAAAAGTCCGTATAAGAAAAACGTCAAATTTGTCAAAATTCTATTAGTCACTATGGTTACTACATACTAGATTTTTCTTCCACAAAGATTTAAAGAAACTTTTCTTTTTATGGAACCGGCTATAAGTCTTTGAATGATCTGTAATTCAAATCCTTTCACTGCTGACTTACTTCTCCTTTGCAATTCAATCATATTGTTTACAGTGAGTGTATTTATATTTATTATAAACCCATGTTTATATTTTTGTTAAACAGTTACAATGACTAATATAACTTGTAATATATAAAAAGTTTTATTAAATATTAATTAGATATAATACAGTATTTACATATCTTCTGTACTCCATTTATATTTCTCAGCTTCCATTGCAGCTCTCTTGCTATTTGCTGAGAAATAATTCTTTTCATGTCCATTAGATCTATCCACTCCATCCCAGCGATGTCCAGGTTTGATGTTGAAACGGTTGGGTGGGTATGGTCCTCTATAAATGGGCCGCACTGAAATAATAAAATTGTGTATTATTTACATATTTACTTATTTAATAAATGGCTAATGACTTTGCAGATTATAAAAGAAAATAGTAATACATTTCACATTGACTTACACACTATACAAATAATAAACTTAATAATAGTACGAGGTATTTTGCAACAACTGTACACAGCATAATTAATACCAACAAATAAAAAAAACTTACATAAGGGGAAAAAATATATGTGTACTAGGTATATACACAAAGAACACAAAGAAAAAATATATGTGCACTAGGTATATAGACAAAGAACAAAAAGAAAAAATCATCCACTAATCAGCAATGCACTATATATCCAATCATCCATCATGTCATAATGTATTCCCAGAGTCAAATATCTTTTCAAAATCATCTTAACTCTTTGGACGCGCCAAAATAAATTTTAAAATCTTTGAGGCACTGCGATAGGTTGGAAGCCTATTTTTGAAATTCATACCTCTGTAAATATACAATCCACACTCACGTAGTCTCGGAATAATGTTACAAAAAGATCAATATTTTATAAAATATGCTAAAATTAACAAAGTAATGTACTGTAATTGAAGTAATTCGATAAATAAAATATCACATATTTTAGAGCATTTGACACGCCATGATGCACTAACACTATTACAAATTTAAGTTAATACGTACACTCACCCCATCATTTTGCCGCTTTCAGAGATATGAAGCCAACATCGGCTTTGAATCGATTCTTCTACAGATACTTGCACAAACCGTTCACTCTATTTATAAGTTGCACAATTTTATCTTTATGCGAAATATGCTTTAATATAGATAACTGATATTTGAAACCTTTATAAACAATCACTTTCATAACACAAACTTACAATAACGCGTAATAAAAAGAAATGTTATTTTGCTAATTTTAAAATAATTTATTTTTCAACTAATACAGTATAACACTGCGAATATAAAATAAAACAAAAGAAATATTTTATATATTATACACAACTAACAAAGATTCACTATTTGAAATTTGTTTGCGAGAGTAAGGTAGGAAACGCGGCCTTTGAATACTAAAATGCAACTAAGTAGATAATAATATTATGTATTTACAAATATGTGTGTTCTCATGGAATCAATTATATTATTGATAAATATCGATTCCAGAAATTTTGAAGCCATATGGTATTCCCGTGTAAAAGGTTTTTAAACAGGGCCTAATGGATGTCTACAAACTTTATTGCACTTATCCTAGAAAGCCGACAAACACAATTTGTATTGTCTTAATTTATGACTTCAAATAATTTTAAAGTAAGGTTTATCCCAATAATAATATGTTTTGGGTCCACAATATAATATTATCCATTCATAATATCTTTACGGCGTTTTATATAAGAAGTGAAGCCAACCGATCGTTTGTATACAATAAAAAATAGACATTTAGTATTGGGTAGCATACTTCATCGCTGAATTAGAGTCATGAAATGTATTCTTTTTCGAATATCCACCTATTATCTGCCGAGTGTTGAGTGTTGTACAGTTTAAGCAAACGTTTACTTTAATTTGAATGCAAATTTTTATTTATTTATCTACTCAATTTTATAGGTTCAAATGGTTGCTGAAAACTTTTCATATAATTTGGTATTTTAAAAATGTATTTATTAACAGTATTATTTTTTTTCATGCTGATTATTAGATATAGAGGAAAGTAGACAAATGTGGAATAGGGTTACTAAAGTGGAATACCTTTGTATCACAAGATACAAGTGTCGTCACCTGATGTTTAATAGTAAAAACAATACTATTGCATTAATTTTTAGTATTTATAGTGTTTGTAAGCACTACACACATGTGAAGCGGAAATAAAATTTGTTTATTTTTTTTCTACATTATTAAAACTTTTAAGGTAAGATATATTTATCAATTTATTTTCTCATTTTATTTTGTTATTTCCTAAATAATATTAAATATGCATAAATTAAATGTTTCTAATTGCACTTATAATAATTTGTTAGTGAAATTTTGAGATTATGTGAAATGAATTTGTGATGAAAAATTGTTCTTGAAAATTCTAATGTGGAATACTATAGGGGTGACAAATTTGGAATAGTATTCCACATTTGTAACCCATGTACAATACATAAACCACAACGAACAAAATATTACTCAAAAAAGAATGCATTAATATGTATCTATTATATAACTTCAGATGCCATAAAAAATCAACAAAACTCAAAAACAGTGGGATTTATTGCATCTGAGCTAGAAGAAAAATCAAACAATGGGCTGCCAAATTATGAATCAAGTCAACTTGGATCGCTTTTTCATGAACCTGTTGCAGGGCCATCTTCTTCTGAAATATACATACATTAGTCCATTTCAAATATCACCAGTTCCAACACTCAAAGAAAGGTCTTCTAACAGAGGTAGAAAACCTGGTAAAGCACTTATTGTAACATCTTCTCCCCATAAAAATACTTTAGCAATAAAAAAACAAATTACGTCTATGTCCAATAGAGGTAAAGGAAAAGGAAAGGGAAAAAATAAGAAACGTCCTGAATCTCCTGTTACATCGACAGATTCTGACATCAGTATCCATGATGATTCCTCTAACTGTTCTTAAAAGTTTTTCACTAACGATACTAAATGTATGTTATATAACGCACATGGCAAAAATGAGCAATGGGTGCAATGCTTTATGTGCAAACAGTGGGCATATAATAAATTTTTTCGAGATTTACTGCTGGAGAAGTATTTGTGTGCGAATTCTGCAGATCTTAATACATAATAATGCTATAAAACCTTTTCTTACAAATGGGTTACAAATGTGGAATACCTATTCCACTTTTGTCACCCTTTTCAAAAACATAAGATTTTTCCCTTTATTCCAATATATATTTTTTAAATTTTTTCCACAACTTATTTTATTCTTTTTATATATGATTGTCTTAAATAAATGTTCACAGAACATATTTAAAAAATCTGTCTTTTATTTTTATCACCACAAATGTACATTTTTGTGCGAAAACTAAATGGTATTCCACATTTGTCTACTCTCCTCTATTATATCAGCATGAAAAATACAGAAAAAATACAGTGAATGACAAATATCACTAATAAAAATAATGTGAGTGTGGTACTAAATAGTACTTAAGTATGGAAAAATTGCATCAGTGCGGTCAGTACCCTCCCACCAGAAGTAGCACCTAATATATTTAACTTTTTTGGGTGATTCTTCAAATACCTATAGGTACAAAATTATTCCATGGAGTCACTAGATTAGAATTGGTCTCCCACTTTTTTTCATGATAGCCTTAAATTGTCATGTAAAAGTGTTTGTTAAACCTCACATATAAGACTATTTACATTAATCTACATGCAATAATGTTGCTTATTTTGTTAGAGATAATTAGCCGTATGCTGAGTAAGAGAAATTGTCATGTAAAAGAGTTTGTTAAACCTCACATATAAGACTATTTACATTAATCTACATGCAATAATGTTGCTTATTTTGTTAGAGATAATTAGCCGTATGCTGAGTAAGAGAAATTGTCATGTAAAAGTGTTTGTTAAACCTCACATATAAGACTATTTACATTAATCTACATGCAATAATGTTGCTTATTTTGTTAGAGATAATTAGCCGTATGCTGAGTAAGAGAAATTGACGTGGTTGTATGAGAAATTGTACGAATGTAGAAGAGCGAAAGAAATATCTAATGATTGATCTACATGCCATTCTGTTCTCTCTGTCTTGTCACTTGGGATACAGCATGAGTATATAGAATAATATAATCAATAACCTGTAATGTTTACCACTAGATTAGTTCATCATTTTATTGTTGGCTAAATCAAAATGTTGAATACATTTAGCTAATTCCTCTGATTCCGTGGAGCACTCGACAAATATTTAGTCTCCCACTCCTTTCCGTAATCTTCGAGTATCCCATAAAAGACAGGTGTTCAAAAAAATTCAGCGAAGGGTTAATAATAAAAAAAAATATCTTTATTGCACAAAAAACAAGCATTTTTAAAATATAAACATTGCAGAATTAGAACCAGACAAATAAATTTGTGCAATGAGCGAGTTTATCGCAGAATCGCGATATCTTCCAACTAACCCAGGGTACGCTGCCTATCCTGGATGTCTTTTTTTAGTTGACACTGAGAGAACAGTTTGTATGTTTATTGAACGAAAACGGTCTACTGGTTAACCCATTTGTGGTATATGCCATGATGGGATAATAGTTATTTCCTTAATTTTAACTGTCGTCTTCTTATTAGTGTAGCGAAAATTATAATATGCTCGTATTTGCTAATTTAGTTTCAAACATAGGCATATGTAGGTATGCTTATTTTAAAACTGAGATGTGTATCTTACGTAGTAGAAAAATACAAAACTACTACGGATGTAAGTATATAATAAATATTTTCTTTTTGATCAATAAGGACTTCTTTGTATGTTTTATTTTTTTAATTACTATGCACCTAAAACCATAATCGTCACGTTTTGTATAAGGTTCCAAGACTTACATACACTTACGCAAAATGATGGAGCGTATTTTGAATGACGAAAACGTACGAGATTTTTCATTATGTTTCTAAATCAAATTTCTTAGTTTTATAATAATAAAAATGTCTAGGTATCCACAAGATATCATTAGATACATGTAAATATATTTTCTACAAACAAATGTTGCCAATAAATGCCTCTTTATGAAAAGATATTCAACAAAATAGGCTCACACATCTATGTTTGTGGATAGCAGCAGTGGCACGGACAATAGCGCACAAACATAGATGTGGCTCGCACTGAAAAAGTTAAAGGAAGCAATACTTATGAGCCACAGTTCATGTCCCTCTTCAGTTAGTCCATATAAGCGTCTCTTGGTCGGCCTCTACGATTTGTGCCTTCGGTCTTACCCTCTGCGATGGCGATGAGCGGTCCTGGGTGCCTGATGTTGTGGCCAATCCAGTTAGCTCATTGTTGAGCAAGAGTGAAAGCGGACAGTTGGCGGCCTTTGAGATGTGGTGCTACAGACGCATGTTGAAGATCCATTGGTCGACATACGTCGAAAAACGAAGAGGTGTTAATCAGGGTAGGCGAAAGTAGACAACTCGAGTTTTTTTACAGTTTTTTCTATACTGGTTTATTTAACTTACCGGGCTCCCCAGAAGATTCTCCTCGCTCTTTCTCTTTTCTCCTCATGTACTCTAGCATAGGGTCTCCATCCCTCTCCCTGTGACGCAGAGAGCTTTCTAGATCTTTGTCGTCTCTGTATCTAGCCATTGGTTTTGATGCTTCATGTAAGAATTCTTTAACACGAGCTTCATGTTCTTCAATTTGCTTAACTCTAAAAAATAAGATGTACCATGTAGGTTTAAAAATTTATATTCACACTTCACAGTGTCTATTAAGTTTTGTTACATAAATTAAATTCATATTACCCTTTTCCCCATCTATCATACTTTGCATCCAGCTCCTTTTGTTTTTCTAGTTTTTGTTTTTGTTTCTCTCTATCTTCAGATGTTTCTCGTTTTCCTTGAAAATAAAATGATAAATAAACTTTACATACCCAATGACAATTTATCATCATGATTTACTTGGAATTGTTTTTTTTTTATATTAATGTGAAGAAAATATTATTGTGATTTGCTAACATACAGAGATAGTCAAATATTGCCTTACCAAGATTTCTTTTTACTGTTGTGGCATTCCGTCCCGTCATGTCCTCGGATAGTTTGCTGAACATTTCACTTTCTTTTCTTTTTAACTCTGTGACTTCATCTTTGAGATGTTTTGCATCTTGTAATCCAGCCTTCTTCCCATCCAATGTTTTTTCCATTAATTTAGGTGGCACTTCACCTTTATATTTATGGTCATTATATCTGGTACTCAGTCTTTCATCATGTTTATTCTTGGATTCTTGTCTGTTCCTATCATTACTTCTACTGCGATCACGTTTTCTAGGATCTTCTGTGTCCCATCTACTTTTTTTCTGCCTATTTTGTATATTCCTATTTGTAATTTCATATTTATGTTTCTGTCGTGGTGGAGAAAGATCGGAATCGGAATGATTACTTTTTCTATTGATGTCAGCCTTATTTCTAACAGGTGATAGATCAGAATCTGAATCCTGTTTTTTGCTAGATTTACTCTTATGTCTGTTTATATCTGTTTTTTTCGGCCTTGCTGGTGACAAATCTGAATCAGAATTTTGCCTTTTCTCACGTTTTTTCGAATCATAATGGGAACCCTGTACTTTAGTTTTATTTGATTTAGTATTTCTTACAGGTGATAAATCTGAATCAGAATCCTTTTGATTTTTGTGATTGCCTTTTTCATCTTTCACTCTATTTTGGTCCTCTTTACTTCCAGCAAGTTTTTTTGTATTCTCGTTGTTGTTTCGCCTGACAGGCGAAAGATCACTATCACTAGAATTATTTTTATTTCTAGCATCCTGCACTGTGATGGATGAATTAATACCATCATCCTGAAAATAAATAATGTACAACGATTTAAAATATAACAAAATTGATACACATATGGACATTATATATTTAATTTTTATGATTGATTTAAGAGTTTACCAAACTAAAATGGTACTGGGCTGATCACATGATAAGGTGAGAGGATGGAAGGTGGATCACTAAAATGGGCTGATCACATGGCAAGGTGAGAAAGTGGATGGAGGATCCCTAAAATGGGCTGGTCACATGGGAGGATGGATGGCGGATCCCTAAAACTCTGGAATAGAGGCCATGTGAATACATTTAAGGAGTAAGAAAACCTCTAAAAAAATGACCTGATTATCTATACAGTGAAATTCCCTGAACAATTGTTTTTCGGTATGTATTGTTTTATTCTGTAGGTCCGAATTAATTTAATACAAAATAGATCGCATTGATTGTTCTCTCTTCATCATAATCCCGCATTAATTTTTTTAATTACGTAGCAAATTTCAATAACATTGAAGAGCTTGGTCAATTCTGTTGCCCACCATTCTACAGTGAAAGAGAACGGTTTGTATTAAATGTTAGCTGTCGTTTGGCATTGAAATATAGCGGTGAGGGCTCTGGTTGTCTTTATACTTCCCTGCTTTAAGTTATGAAGATGAACCTATCAATGAGAAAGGTGCACACTATCCAAGAAAGATTGAAAATTGTCAAGGAAGTAGAAAAAATTCCGCTGAAAAATTAGTTGATATAACTTAGCATTTAGGAATCCCAGCATCTAAGTTGAATTTGATTTTTACAAAGGAAAATTAAATTCGTGAACTAATTTTAATTGTTTTATTACAATCAACAACAAAATCACAACAAGTGGAATTGAAATATTACAAAACGTATGTGATGCAAGCTTGAAGGAGTGATGCCAAAAAAGTTAATTTGTAATCCCAAAATAATGTTTTTCTTGCAGTAATAAAAAAATCACAATTGAAGATTATTTTATGTAATATGTATGTACATATTAAACATTTAAATGTTAATGCATTTATTTTTCTAAATATTTTGTATTCCTACATTCATTTGATACCTTCAAAAATGATAAAGTTTTTATTGTACATGAGAAATCAATGGGTTTGTATTGTTCAAGATAATTGTGAAAATGAAGTAATTTTGAAAATGCCCATATCCAGGGCAGCGTTCATACAGTCGCCGAGTGATCACTCGACGACGCTCCGATCGTTCACGAAGCCGGAGCGAGTCACCCGACGACTCGCACTGTCGCGTTCAGTCTTGTCGTTTCGTGACAACCGAAATCATAGCAGGGTGATTATCGCTCTGACAGTTACCTTGACACTTGAGTGATGATGGCTGTCAAAACAATTGCGAAGTTAATCGTAATTATGGTGTATTCTTGTCGTATACAATTTTTCAAAATACAAAATCATATTTTTTTAGTTCAAGTGAAATGGAAGAGAAATTAAAATAGTTAGTGCAGATTTTTCAGATCGCGAATGAATCTTACGAAAATGGTGCCATTACAATGACATTTGGATCATAAAAACGCTCAAAGTTGTTCACGATATCCGGGGTGACATTCGCCACTCACTGCAACTTCATGGTCGCTCAGGTCACTCGACGTCGAGCGATATTTATGCTATCGTGAACCCAGCCCAGATGAAAGCTAGCAGGAGGTAATAGAGTTTTATATAGTTAAATCTGTTTTTTTTTTAAATATGATCTTTCTTGTGATACGCAAACAACATACCTGTGTTATTATCTTCCACTTATGTGAAGAGTAATTTTCTGCTATCTTAACATGTTCTGGTCTTTCATCGATTATTCCGACCACTAATGGAGCATCTTCTCCCATTCCCAGAATCTCCAGTTCATCGTCTTCCAATTGACGTATTTTGCTCACATCCACATCGTCATCGATTATTTTCATTCTGTAAAGAAAGCTCATTTTATGATAACAACAAAGAAAAATAAAAAAGCGTTACATCGAGCATTCAATTCAAAAAGTTATTGAAGCAAACATAAACACATAACCTAAATTAGAAATAAATAAATAAATTGCACTCACCCTGTACCTTTGACCTTGTGCCGTTTCTTCTTCTTTTTGTTGTCATCACGATTGCCAGAGCCACTTAAATACTTCTTGAGATAATCCAATTTATTAACATTTTTAGACATTTTAGTAATACAATGCAGCGTCCGCGTCCCCTCAGGCCCTCACGTTTGACACTATTTTGACATTTTCAGTAGTGATGTCAAGGCGGTACCTAGCCGTTATTAAATAGTCGTTACTTTTGGCTACTGGTATACCGGTATGATACAAATTTAAACTGTCGTCAAAAATTCACGTTACTTTATAACAGCGATGAACAAACCGCGGCCAGCGGGCCGCATGTGGCTCTTGGTCAGTATATTTGCGGCCCGCCAGCGAACATATAATATTAAAAAAAAAATGTCAATACCAGTGATACATAAATATAGTCCGATAGTATATTATAGTCCGATAGATACTAAAGTACCGATAAGTACTTTAGTACCTATCGGATATATAAGAGACACCTATATTGACCATCAAGTCACGAAGGACATAACAGAAAATAGGGAGTATTGGACCGTGAGTGTTGACATGGCAGTGAAAGAGTAAGATGTAGTATTGGTAAATCCAGTTCTTTTTCAGTAATCGGTACTTGAGACATCGTTCTTCAAAACAATTCGTTCTTAGTATTCGTTCTCGTTCGTGGAATTTGTCACGCGATTTTCATCTTAGTCTCTTTGAAAATAAAGTATTTTAAAGGCCTTTTTCCCAAAAGACGACACGAAGATTTAAATCCTTAAATCTCGTTTGTGATATATGTCACGCGATTTTAAACCTTAGTCTCTTTGTAAATAGAGTATTCTAATGGTATTTTTACCAAAACAACTTCACAAAGATTTAAATCTTTGAATCATGTTTGTTACATTTGACACGCGATATAAAACCTTAATTCCTTTGAAAATAGAATACTCCAATGGCGTTTTTTCCAAAATAATAACACGTAGATTTAAATCCAAGAATCTCGTTCTCAACGTTTGACACGCAATATGAAACCTTAGTATCTTTGAAAATAGAGTATCTTAAGGTTTTTTTTCCAAAAAAAAAACACACACGAAGATTTAAATCTCGTTCGTGACTTTATTTGCCACGCGATGTTAAACCTTAGTTTCTTTGAAAATATAGTACTTTAATGTAATTTTTCCCAAAAGAACGAAAAAGACCGAACAGATTTGGCATTGAGGATTTATTTCTTCGAGTTAAGTTGAAGAACGAATACATAAAAACGAATACTCAGATTCTGAACAATACTAGTAAGATGAACAAGTATGAACAGACGTGTTCACTTTCGATGAACAGGTTTGACCATGACGCTGGATACTCATCCAAAGTGAAGCTATGTTAATGTTACTTTATCTGGATTTTTACCAAAAACTACAATAAGTATTCTTAGATTTTTACCCAAATGGATCTAACAGTAATTCGTAGATAAAAAGACAAATAATCGAAAAAAACTTGTTTATGATCATTTCAGTGAAAGGATTTTCCATCAAAATTATGTCGGGTTGAAATCGTTTTCTCCCGTCATTGCCAGTGATCACTAGACCAGTGTTCCGCAAACTTTTTGAGTTCAAGGTACACCTATCAAATCAAGAAATTTTAGAGGTACACCAAAGAAAAAACAAATGTTTTTTTAACAAAGCGCCTCGCTCATAGCTCTGAACTATTTTTATGTGTATTATCTGCACAAAACCTTGCCTTTTTCCGCGGCACACCAAGTGATGACCACGGTACACCAGTGTGCCGCGGCACACGCTTTGCGGAACACTGCACTAGACCATTAAAGGTCACGTGGTCTTGTCTATGGATTTGCTTTTGCTTGGGGGGCAAACAGTCAGATTGCGCAAATCATCCATGTAAGATGTTATGCCATAAGAGAAAAAAAAGAAAGTCAGACGATAAAATAATAACAAAATCGACACTGACAGTTTTTTTTATTATTAGGTATTCTTTAGGCGTTCCACCTAATATTACACCGTAATCGTCTGTTGTGTTGGGATGCCTGATGCCCCTCAATGATTTTTCTGTGACGTCATCCTTTAATGGTCTATAATTGATGAAACGTCTATAGACCATTAAAGGATGACGTCACAGAAAAATCATTGAGGGGCATCAGGCATCCCAACACAACGACGATTACGGTGTAATATTAGGTGGAACGCCTAAAGAATACCTAATAATCAAAAAAACTGTCAGTGTCGATTTTGTTATTATTTTGTCGTCTGACTTTCTTTTTTTTCTCTTATGGCATAACATCTTACAAGGATGATTTGCGCAATCTGACTGTTTGCCCCCCAAGCAAAAGCAAATTTATAGACAAGACCACGTGACCTTTAATGGTCTATTAGCACCTTTTTATTTTTGAGATCCTTCCAGAGTGATCACTGTGAGAGAGTGAACATCAACAACAAAGTGAACAAGTGTTAACACCCCTTTAGTAAACACGTCATAAGATTGTAACTGGCAACTATTTTCGACTTACGGTTTGACGTAAAACTATAATACCTATAATAATTATTATTATTATTGTACTCTATGCTCGAAGTAGGTGGCAAGGGTGGCCCTGCTCCGTCCGTCAGTGCTTTTGTAACATTTTTGATACAGAGTTGTCCGGGAAGTAAATGTCTGTTTTTCTAAGTTGGAATTAAAAAGCTTAAATCAGTTGCAATTTAAATTTTACTCCACCCTCGTTCTAAGGCCACTTAAAGGTAAGAATGATTTTTAAAATTATTATCTTGCGGCCGGGTATTAATTTTTCCTATTTTGTGTTATATATAACGTATTTTATTGATATTATTTTTCTCCTCGATAATTTTTTTTGATTTTTCCCCTATTTAAGAACATGTTCACAATAATTTATAAGAATATTTGTTGGTTTGAGATATGAGTTTATGATGAATGGCTAATTTCAGTAATATTTAACCTTACACGTATTGGTTCATGAATGAAAGCGATAACTCTTGCAAGTGCGAAAGATCTCAAATTTCCTTCAGGTCATCCTACAGGCTCCATTTTTAGTTCTTTAGACCTTTGCATTGATTTTTATCCAAAATAAATGAGTATCTATTTTAAAAAAAACTATTACTTTTACGAAAATTGAAATTCAGTGGATGTTGCACAATCTACCCATCCATTTAGATATATCCTCCACCAAACCGCCTAATATCATGGTCCCCTCACATGTATATGCATTATGTTCTGTCAATAAAGATTTATTATTATTATTATTGTAAAGGGTAATGGTGATGATGTAATGTTAACAATGATTTTTAGATGGTGCTTATGAACTTCATGCCAAGCTGTCTGGTGGCATTGGTGTTTTTATTACACCTGTGCTCCTCCGTAGATAGAGACAACTTCAAGTCCTGCGAGCAGAGTAGCTTCTGCAGGAGACTAAGGAAGATACCTCCTAATAACTCTCCATATGAGCTCCGGTTGGAGACTTTTGTAGCAGACAAGCACAGCGTGGAAGGAGAACTGTTTGACAGGGATTATGGAGTAAGATAATAAAAAAAAATACAAAATTTAATATTGAATATTGTTGTATTAGGAATGTCGTGGAGAGAGGTGAATGATGACCCAGAAATCATCTGAATAGAAGGAGCTGGTTTCTGTATTGAACTCCCGCAACTGAATGGAAAAGTATTGATTTTGGAATAGAAAATAGGGAGGAATAGAGAAGAAAATCCAAACTCGTTGATGACCAATCCAATGGATTGTGACTCAGTATATAGTATTGATTTCATGGAATGCTCTATCATAATATGTCTCAAGCATTATTTGATTATCTTTTAAGAGTTAACATTTTCATGGTCACAGTCATTCTATACAGAGTTTTTGTATTTTAAATGAAGTAACAAAGAAGATTTATAAAAATAACAGCATTATTAAAACTTTGCAATTAGAACTGGAACATTCAAAAGTATAACATATGCAACGTAAAATATTAAGACATACCTTGTGAAATCAAAAATTGTGATTTAGTTGATGCCGAAGTCTGGAAATTTTAAATGTGAAGTTAGAAATTAAATTAAAATCACATTTACATGTAGTAAGAGGTTGTCAGTAGCTTGGTGGTAGAATTCAACACTCTGCCGACCTACTCCGCTTTTACTTGATGCAAGATTTTATTTCTTTGTGTTAAGAATGTTTTATAGTATGATTATTCATTGTATTTGGTATGTGTAGGTTCCCTTCATCTTAAAATTATCCGCATTGGCTGACAGCACATTTAAGTTGTTTGTGAACGAGAAACAACCACTCCATCCTCGATATCGTGTGGAGTATGCCCTCGATGGAGAACCCACTTATGATAGGTGAGTTTGTAATAGTAATAAAACAGATACAAATAATAAATAAAATGGATTATACAAATGCGACCTTTGCTATCTCCACACATGGTCAATGTTTAAAAACTAATGGAAATGATGAGGATAATATAAGTATCTACTGATTTAAGGAATTGGATAACTTGTAATCTTAGTGGAATTACATAAAAATTATCATTCAAAATTTACAAATACGCATCAAAGATTAGAAAATGGCTCTACACAATCATCAATTATTATCACCTATGCAATCACTTTGCTTTCAGCTGACAATCAACATCAAATGTTAATTGAAATGATAAACATATATTCATCATCAAAATAATATTGTTTTTTAAAGAATTAATGTCAATAAAATTAAGGTGATGACTTTTGTATTTTATCATTTGTATGTTTGTCAATTATAAATAAACACACTGAGCTATCGTGTTTTGATTAAAATTTAATTAAATAAATATTAAATGATTTGAACATATAATTTAATTTCTTTAATTAGAGTTCTTAAATTAATTATGTTGTGCATAATTATACTATATATTTTCTTTTTATGAATCTGTATTTTATTAAAACTCAAATATATGTCTTTACACAAAGTACTAGCTTATATTGCACATGCATATTGGGTCTAAATGACACTTAATAAAAATTTCACTTATTTTGTAAGGATTAATTATGTAATAGTACTATTATAGTATTGACTCACTCATTAATGCTGTAGGTTAGCTGAAATACTTCACATTTTTTTAAAATTAAGTAAATAATAAATTCTCACATTCAATAAGCTAAAATATTTATCTATTGTAAAGCAATGTTATTTTATTAAATGTGATCCATTTTTAATGAATCTGAAGTACTAATTATGAAACATAGTATATGGATGTGTAATCTAATCAGTACCCCTAGAAAGATACTTTTGCTTCATCATGTAGTGTATATGAGAGATATCACCTTGGTATCAAAATATTTTTTTTTTTTATAAAGATATATCTGGGTTTTGTTATAAACCCAAATACAACCTTATACACCTTTCACAGTTATCACATTCACATATTATCTATGTATTCCATCACCTTTTGTATATTTTGTGTAAATTGAGATCATGAAAGTTAGATGTGAGGAGTTGGTAAATGCTTTATTCAAAAATGATTGAAAGGCCGAAAGGTTAGTATAAAATAAATCAATATCAGACAAATGCTCATTACCCAAGCGATGCAGTCGCAGAAATATTCTATGACTTACGTTGTTAGTGGAACAGTTCACAAAGTAAAAAGTTTCATGATTCATAGTACCTACTACGCCCAGGTATACAAAAGTGTATACTTAAGCTGTAATGAATTAGGATCATCAAAAAAATGAATTATAATTTTTAAAAATAATAAATCACTCACGATTATTCTGCAAGCCAAATTTTCTAAATTTAGTATCAACTGTAAATGGTCCTAGTTACGTTCTTCCCTGAGAATGTGTAGCTTATGTAGGGAATATTATGATAAATATCTGTATGTAGGTAATATGATGATAGATATTATTATGTAAGGAATATGATGATAGATATTATTAAGTAAGGAATATGATGATAGATAAACTATTTTTTTCTGGCAATCCATCCATAACAAGTGATAGATAAACTTAACACACAAAACTACCATATGAGGCTTTGAAAAGACAGTGTCACGTTATTTGGTATTGTCCTGCACGGGCCTTGAACCCGCAACCCATTCTCTTCACAAGGTGTGCTTTGTCCAATTAAGCTACCAGTTGACATGCCAAAGGCTCCGATATTCTTTCTTATAAGCCCTAATGACAGCCAAATAAAGTGGTGTTGTCTTTCTTAAGCCGTATATGGTAGTTTTATGTGTTCAATTACCATATACTACTCTCTTCAAAAAGTATCGCGAATTTTGAATTTCCGTGGGCTACGTATATTTAATTTTTGATTTTTTTGTAGCGTTATGTTGGTACTCATGTCCCTTACTTATGCTGACAAGGTCAGCCATTTTAAACGTTTAGTTAATTTTTGACAGCTGTTTTGATTAGATGTGTTTTGGCTCGTCTTCGATTTTTGCCTATTCCAAAAAATGGATCTATTCCAATGAATGGAGCTATGTTTTCCATGTCATAACCATAAAACCATGATTCGTCACTAGTTATGATCCTCTAGAGCACATTTGGGTCGTCAGGGACCGAGTCCAACATCTCCTGAATAATTTTTGAACAGACCTCGTATAACTTCACACAATAGTTAATTGTAAAAATAACATAGAAAAACATGATGATAGGTATTATTATGAAAAGGAGACGCTTGACTTGGAATTTGCATTTGTTAATGGAATTTGTGTTTGTTTTGTCCTAGTATCAAGATGGAGAAAGATCTCACCACAGGTGTAATAAGAGTATCCAACAATCAAGGACATAAGGCAATACTATATGCTAAGCCATTCAAGGCTGAGTTCTATGATGCTAAAGGAGGACTTGCAGCTGTGGTAAATGACAGAGGGCTCACCACTATGGAACATTTAAGGGAGAAGACACAACCTAAAGAGGCCCAACCTGAGGAGGAAGGAAATGATAATGTGGCTGAAGTACCTGGACATGTTAGTATTTTTAGCATAAATCTGGCCTTTGAATAATGTTTTAGTTGATTTTCGGCTAAAATGAATTTTATATATCGTTTTGTAGGGTATTTTTCTATTGTTGATCAAAAATACATCAGCATTCATATTAGAAATGTGAATAAAAATGATGTATGATGAAACTTTTTTTAAATTAGGCAAGGGCAAAATGGAGTACTTAGACCATACTGTAAAAATGTTAAGCATCAAAGTTCTTTTGGCGTCAATTGTACAAGACTTTTCTTGTGGCGTCAATCGCATAAGATTTTTAAATTCATTTAACTGCTCTACCTAAAATCTGGGTTTATTAACTTTCCTACTTCTGCTCAATAGCTATAGAAATGTGTTTTGATTATTCTGTCCAACCCAAAATTTATTTTATGAATGAGAATCATATTACATTTTACCCGTAAAAATAAATAAATCATATTACATTGTTCTTTTTTGAAATTAGTTGTGTCTTAAACTTCCTGTATATTTTAACCTATTTTGAAACATTGTATCATTTTATTATCAGCCTGAAGAGACAGACCCTGGTGCGTGGGAAGAGAATTTTAAATCTCATCATGATGCTAAACCTAGAGGACCTGAAGGAATGTCTATGGACGTCACATTCCCTAAGGCGACACATCTTTATGGTATGTTTAGGATATTGTTGTAATACAAATATTTACTGAAATATTAGGGTTTTTGGTAATTATTGCATCATAAGTGTGTCTTGGTCGTACAAAAAACTCTATTCTTTAACTTACTTATTTTTTTAGTGCATTAAATTTTTACATACACAGTAATGAATCAGAAAACATTGTGTTTTCAAAAACCTTACGCAAAGTACATTGTCTAATTCAAGTTTTTTTTGTGGTTATTAATTTTTGCTTTGTGATTTAGGTATCCCTGAGCATGCAGACAGTTTTGCCTTAAGGACTACACTGAAGGAAGAACCATATCGCTTATACAACTTGGACGTGTTTCAGTATGAACTGAAATCCACCATGGCTCTGTATGGTGCCGTGCCTGTTGTTTATGCTCATGGGTAAGTAACTTTGTTTGATTAGTTGAATGTAAATGGTAGTCCTTTGATTACCCTTTATCATATATTTGACAATGATATTGGAAATATTAGGAATGTTATGGGAAAATGTGTCACTTGTTTTGATACAAAGTAGCTCAGAATGGAAGAGATTTGTATTCTCTTGATTATGTCAAAGGAATGTTGTGTATGGAGGGAGAAAATGAAAAATGTAAATAAAAGATAGTTAGAACCTTTGCGTTATTCACTGTTCATGTATAGCTACATATAAATATGTAGTTTTATGGGATAAATGTTACTAAAGAAATATCCCATATTATATTTAATATTATTTTATTTGTCACGTGTCATTGTTATTTATGTTTTTAAATTTACTGAAACATGTACATGACTTAATGATGTGTATATAAAATAAATAAATAGTGAAATTGATTAATTAGGGGGAAGTCCTACACCCTAAGGTTTATTTATAATAAAATAAAAATCCTCTCGGTTACATGCAAAATACCCAGTGATATGTGTAAAGGAACTCTTGTACTATAAATAAAAACAATAAAATATCGATATATTTAGAAATAATCAACTTTATTAACAAAATTACAAGACAAAGAAAAATCAACTTCAAAAAAATTGGCCTCCAGTACTGGCCAGTAAAAATTTCAACATTTATTTAAGGCAATAATCGCAAATATATTGATTTGATAGCTCTGATACGTTTGCACAAGCTTCATGGACCCAAGCATTGCCGTTTCCACATTGTATCCAATCCTCTTCATTTAATACCACTAATTCTATCATTCAATGTCGTTCTTGGTACATGATAACGATCTGCGGCCTGACGCGCCGCACTCATTTCTTTACTCAGTACCTTTTCCACGGCTTTTCGCATATTTTCAGGATCCCAGGTGCCCTTTTTTCTTCATCTCACCGTTGTTTTCATTGCCAAGCATCTTGGTGTATCTATAAGCAAAATAAATTACACAAACATTAATTTAAATAGTGGCCGGTACGGGGGGACAATTTTGTAGACGGTACTGTAGGGAACGGGGTAAAATATTATTTCAACATAGCATAAGACTATGCGGATAATAATTGATTTTCAATATATTTTATAATAGCTATATAAACAGTCAATACATAGCAAGTTTCACTTCTTTAGAATTCGTCCTCAAAACTATAGCAATCACTCACAGAACTTTAATCGTGCGTCGCATGTCCACTATATTTAACACAAATTTTAGCACTGACAGGAAGCTTGTCGAAATATGTCGCCGCTGAGCGAGACATA
The DNA here is from genome assembly GCA_947579605.1 of Athripsodes cinereus. Lineage (NCBI taxonomy): Eukaryota > Metazoa > Arthropoda > Insecta > Trichoptera > Leptoceridae > Athripsodes > Athripsodes cinereus. The sequence goes on from OX388322.1 coordinate 11,686,385, forward strand.
TGCTTGTGAAAACGTATTACTTGAATTGAAATAACTGTCTCAGCGCTATCCGTTGTAGAATTTCGTAAATTGCAACTGGCCGGTACTGTAGGACTTCCCCCTAAGTGAATTTTTTTTACATTATTAACAAATTTCTGTTGTATGCTTCCGAGAAGACTGTTAAAATGTTAAAAGAAGAGGAAAGAATTGGTGAATTGTAATATTGTGGTTTGGTTTCAGGATGGAAAGAACTGTAGGAGTATTCTGGTTGAACTCAGCTGAGACTTGGGTGGATGTGGATAACAGTAGAGATGCTAATGTCGTCTCATCAATTGTGAGTTTTGTATCGGGAACTCAGAAGGAGGAGAAGGTATCTGCCAGGTTCATCAGTGAAAGTGGTGTAATGGAGGTTTATATTATGCTCGGTCCAACACCAACTGATTGCTTTACACAGTATACCAAGCTTACAGGAACTGCTCCATTGCCCCAGGTTTGTAAAAAAAACTATAATTTTATTAAAGTGCTACTTTCAAATCCAAATTTACTTGGAGTATCTTGAAGTCATTGCCGGACGATGTAAAAGATTTAAAATTTAATTTAATGAATACCCAAATTTGTTTTCACCGTATAGTCCCAGGAATAGAATAGATTAAAGGAAGCTGAAGACACACCTATTTGGTGGTAGCTTCTGCGATGATATTTAATATCTTTAATCTGAATATCTTTTCATGGTGTTAGTCTACTGAGTAATAAATTAATCTTTGTTAGCAAAGCAGAATATAGAAATATTTTCGTACAAGCTGATAATAAATTTTTCGAAATTTTCGAGAGAAACTTTGTGGAACGTCATTTTATAAAATAATAAAATTAATGTATTACAGAACACTGTTTTACTTCCACTTCAAGAAGTGAAGTGGAAGTAAAACAGTGTTCTGTAATACATTAATTTTATTATTTTATAAATATTTTCGATTTCTTCCAGCCAACCTGAACCCGTAAAATATGCCATGACAGTGTTGAGAGATAGATTTTTATTATATTATATGCTATAATATTAATGAGATGATTTTATTACAGCTGTTTTCGTTGGCATACCACCAGAGCAGATGGAATTACAATGATGAGGAAGATGTAAGGAATGTAGATCTTGGATTTGATAAGCACGATATACCAATGGATGTTATCTGGCTGGATATTGAGTATACAGATGATAAAAAGTATGTACCACTACTAATCTATCTTATGTTCACTTCATTTAACTGTTATCAACATTATATTATTATGTATTATTATTAGAGCATGCGTCTGCCTGTAAACAAATCTTTAATCTATTTTATAACACTCTTTAAAATAATGTGACTAGGTAACTGTTAAATATTTTTAATGTTGCATACTCTTTTGGTCAAGCCTATTTCTACAAATATTTATATTCTATCACTTTGTACATAGTTTTCTATTTTAGCACTTGAATGTTAAAATTTGTTATTTTGAAATATGTCTTATCATAAATATGATTGAAAATAATCATACACAGTAGAAGTATACAATATTATGAAATGTAACCAGAATGCCGACTACAATTTTTTATGTTACTTAATACTTGTGATGACATCGTGAAGTCATATATGATTTTCGAAACTCAAAAAAAAAAAACTTTTTCCAGGTCTACAACACGTTTGTCCCTATTGGTATAGAAGTTTGATTTTTATGTTTTATTTCTCTGAAAATTCTATTAACTGATTAATTTTATTTTCTATTTAGATATTTCACATGGGACTCGATGAAGTTCAGTCATCCCTCGGAGATGGTGGCTAATCTGACAGCCAAGGGGCGCCGCATGGTGGTCATTATAGACCCCCACATCAAGAGACAAGGTGGATACTTCTTACACGACTATGCCACTGATAACGGACTCTATGTCAAAAATAAGGATGGGAAAGATTATGAAGGTTTGTCGAAAATAATTTTAAGTAATGTGTGCATAGATTTATCTGGTGAAGCTAAAGTAAGCTGGGGCCACACACATAAAGAAATATATTGTTTAATAACCTTTGTGGAAGTTGGAAGATAAATATGTGGAGGTTGAAAGTAATTCAGTCTTTTGTATGAAATCTGAAGCAAATCAAAAATAAAGTGCCACAGAAGTAAAAATTTCAACTAAAAACACATTTCAAAAGAAAAGCTTAAGGAATTTTCCTTCCAAATTTTGTCAGGTGTGTTGTTTGATAGTACTGAACATATATTTTTCATTGTAATGTGTTTATAGGATGGTGTTGGCCAGGCTCCTCCAGTTATCTGGATTTCTACGATGAGAAAGTGCGCAACTATTACGCCAGTCTCTACAACTTTGACACTTTCCATGGAACATCTAAATATGTGCAACTGTGGAATGATATGAATGAACCCTCTGTAAGTAGCTTCACCCTTTACAGTACTAATTTTGATTTTTTTTTAGGAATAGATAATTATTATTAAATTAGTGCTTTAACTTTTTAGTTTTTTGTACCAAAATATATACTCGATAGCTTGATGGTAGAGTCTAGGACTGTCAATAGAGATATCTCACTACCGACTTAGTCCATTTTCATGAAGCAAGCATATTGCTTACTGCATGGGTATTTTGAATGTATTTGGGTCTATTGCAAACCTAGATACAATTTTTTAGAAAGTGTATATCTAATATACATTGTATGATTTTTAATAACTTAAAACCAGCAATAAGGTTTGCTCCTCGGATACATGAACATTTTGTTGTACTAAGTGCCTCTTTTGCAAGTTAAATGTTTGCAGTAAGCGTACTGGTTTCTCCAATTATATGAAGTGCAACGTTCATGTCAATAGATGTTTTATTTGTTTATTTATTTATTAACAATTCACGGCGCTAGCCTTGTGTTAACGTGTTATATATTTACATACATAGTTCATATGATGTACACACAAGTAAAGAAAATTAAGACACAACAATCATAATAAAAAGTCAACAAAACACAAAAAAAAGAACTTACAATTATCAGTATTATACCACAATAATAATAATAAGGATAATTTGTATTTGGCTCCGTTTAATGATCCGTGACCATCTCAAGGGCGCCATGGCTTTTCTTGAAAAGCAGTGTTTTCAGCTTACTCCTGAACGTTACAGTGGGTTGGTTCTGTCTTAAGTCCGCTGGCAATCGGTTCCAGGCAGTTGGCCCCGCAACGCTAAAGCTCCTCTCTGCGAATTTGGAAGTGTTTGCCCTGTTGGGCTCCACAAGTTTGTTGACAGCGGTGGAAGCTGATCGCAGTGGTCGCCTCAGAGTTTCATCGAGGGGACAGAGTTCAGCGAGGCATTGAGATGCCGTGCCGTTCAAGGCTTTGTGGACCGTGAGGCACAGTTTAAACTCCACTCTCTCTGGGACTCTCAGCCAGTGTAGCTCCTTAAGCAGTGGTGTGATGTGACAGCGCTTGTTCTCTCTATAGATGGTCCTGGCAGCAGCATTAAAGGCCATCTGGAGACGATTAGTTATGAATAGGGAAGACGACAAGTTATGAATAGGGAAAAAAGTCAATGGATCACAAATCAATTCGATAGTAGGTTATCTTGTCAAATTTTAATAAACAAGTAGGAGTATTTATGTGATTATTTCAAACAAAAATAAATTGGACGTCAAGTAGTTTTGTAATATTGTTTCTTTATAGGTATTCAACGGTCCAGAGGTGACCATGCCAAAGGACTGCATCCATTATGGAGGTTGGGAACATCGGCATGTCCATAACACATATGGTTTACTCCACACCATGTCCACATACCAGGGTCTTATGGATAGGTCGCAGCATACAGTCAGACCATTTATTTTGTCCAGATCCCACTTTGCTGGAACACAAAGGTAAGGACATTATTATTATTATGTATTACTGCGAAACAGGGTCTTAAGCAACGTGTTATTTAACAGTTGTTCAAATATCTCCACACTGTTGACAACAAGGTAATTTTAAAAATAATATTTAGGGTTTATATGGGTTTGTAACAAATTCAGATTCGTCTTTAAAAATTAAAATAAAAATGAATTTGTGTGTTCTCAAACTAGCAGTGGACAGATGGCTGGTGAAGAAGAAGAAGAAGTCTTTATACAGAATTCAAAATTGATATTTTTTCTCAGATATGCTGCAGTGTGGACAGGAGATAATCTGGCTGACTGGGGTCACCTTCAAGCCACTATCCCCATGTGTCTATCCCTTGCCATCTCTGGTATCAGCTTCTGTGGGGCTGATGTTGGAGGATTCTTTTCATATCCAGAAGCAGAACTCATGACGAGATGGTATCAGGTGTGTTAGATTATATCTTTTTTCAATTTTGCTCATTCAGTGAGGTTAGAGTTTTATCTTCCTTTCTCTACTTTTTCATTCCTGTGAAAGATTGTCAATTTAATACTTAACACATGAGATCTTTAATATTCTGAGTCCTGAATGCTTTTTAAAATTTTTAACATATAAATAATATATTGTATTTATTTTCTCTTTACTGGATATTGATTTCACAAAATTACAAATTTACATTGAATAAAATCAGTATAAATATGGTGACGAATGTGTGTACTTGGGTAGTTTGTTCACGAGAGATGGGAAGTGTGAAAGCGATATTGAAAGGAGAAAAGTTGCTGGCAATAAGGTAAATGGTGCAATCCGACCAATAATTGCAAATAGAAACATATCCACCACAGCTAAAAGGTTGGTGCACTCTGCTATCTTAGTGCCAACACTTATGTATGCAAGTGAGACGTGGACATGGTTAAAGAAGGATGAAAGTGGCATTTATGCAGTGGAAATGAGATCGTTGAGAAGGATGTGTGGTAAAAGTCTGAGAGATCGTGTGCGTAACAGTGATATACGAAAGGAATGTGGAATGAAAGTTGGTGTAATAACAAAGATGAATGTAAATAAGTTAAGATGGTTTGGGCACGTGGAAAGAATGAATGAGGACAGAATGACTAAGAAGATATATTTGGCTGAGAGGAATGGTGCTTGGAGACGTGGACGTCCGAGGATTAAATGGCAAGATCATTTAAATCAAATCCTACAGGACGGTCACGTGTTGAGCACGTTGAACAGGAGAGCATGCATGAGGAATTGTATGAAGTGACGGAAGCGAAAGATGTATGCAAGGATAGAAGGAAGTGGCGCTCGATCCTTTCTGCCTACCCCACGAGGGAAGCGGCGTGATGGTATGTATGTATGTATGTTTAAGTTAATAAGAAAATTCTTCGAATTAGCTCGAAGTGAAATTAACAATGAAGGTGAATTATGTAAATTCATCAGGTTTTGTTTATTTTATATATTTTAGTTGGGAGCCTTCCAACCATTCTTCCGTGCCCACTCTCACATTGATACTAAACGGCGTGAGCCCTGGCTGTATGATTCCACCACTACTCAACTCATCAGAGATGCTATTAGAAGAAGATATTCATACCTGCCTCATTGGTTAGTACAAAATTACTTCAACTTATTATATAAATAAAAGTCACTAATAAAAGAGAGCTCTGACATGATTTAGTTTAGACTGTCACACTTTCTTAAGAACATTTACTTTATACTTAACCCTTTTCACTTTGTATAATGTATTTTACTGAATTCCTCATTTTATACATGACTCCTCCCAAATGTTACCAAACTCCTCCCACTTTCTATGTTTTTCCAAAATTTTAACAAACTTCTATTTTTTACAAACCTCTCCCATGTACAAGTCACACCTCCCACTTAGTATAACTCATCTCAAATGTATATATTGCGTATCAAAATTTTTAGAAAACTCCTCCCACTTTTTCTAAAATTGTACATAATTCCTCTCATTTTGGAATTAATTCCCGTAAATTATTTCCCCCTGCCATTTTAGTTTTGTATTTATTTTGTAAATAATAATTTTACTCATTCATAATACACATACATACATATATGCAGTCCCGCTAAATAAAGCAGTAACTAATTATTGATGAACTAAAATGTTATCTATGACTCTGGCAAGACCAGAATTTGTAATTATTTTGTTCTGTGGGTAGGTGATATACTATGGCACCTATATTAAATACAAAATTGTATACTATAATTGAATACAAGAAAATACTAAAATTAATGATTAGATTTTTGTTCCTGTTTTGTTATAAATTTAATACAGTAGGTACTATTTTACATTTAATATCTTTTCCTTCTTAGGTACACCTTATTCTATGAACACTCTCTAACTGGCCTGCCAGTGATGAGGCCTTGTATGATGCATTTCCCCAAAGAACCAGAACTGTTTGCCATAGATACTCAGTACATGCTCGGTAAGTGTTCATTATGATAGTATTTCCACATTCAGGTGAAAATGTTTAGGGTGTATTTGGGTTTAGATTGATCTTAATTAAACCCATCTTTTATTAAAAAATACATAATATCATCACAACCACTCCCAAGTGGAGTAGCCAATGATTTCACTCTAAGGTCTAAGTGATGAACATATAGTTTTTTCGTTCTGTCATGAAAAATAACAGGATGGGTGGCATACATCATCGCTGAATTGAAGATGTTAAATGTCATAATTTATGGTATTTATCTTTTACAGGACACCCAAAAATTTCCAAAAAAATTGTGAGACCTCTTCTATTTTGGAGGCCACATGGTTAAACAAGGGTCACGGTAATGAACCACTAAAAATCTACTCAAAAAAAATTTGCAACTTTTTCTTTTTTGTTTCAATTTAGGCGATGCATTCTTGGTCCGGCCTGTTATGGAGGAAGGAGTATCGTCAGTAAGTGTGATACTACCAGGAGAACCAGACCAACTGTGGTATGATGTAGACACATATCTCCCACTCAAACCAGGCAAAATCACACAGAATGTTGACATCATGAAGGTATATATATTCATTTACTTCAGTTATAATAGCCGTTATCTAGCTTTAACTCAATATAAGATGATATTAGTCAAGTTAAAAGTGGTTAGTTTTCCATTAAATTAAGTCTGTTACTTTTTTGCGAGGGTATCCCCTAGGGATTTTCTAAAGAGATGGTGGCTACGTAAATTTAACTGTAATGGATTAATTAATTTATGTTAATTGAACTAGCAACAAAGCTAATTATTAAGACAACTTAGGAATGAATAAGTAATTTTGTTGATTTAATTGGTCCCGGCTCTGCTACTGTACATTTATAAGATGATATTATCTTGGTTTATATGGTAATAGAGTGCCATTGGTGTTTGAAGAAGGAAAGTGAAATAAATGAAGTGAAGATGCGATTGCTGAGAATAATAGTAGAAAAACATTGCATGATAAAGTGAGGATATTAGGAGACTGAATGGATGCAAGAGTTTTGTGGATAGAATAAGCTACACTGGTTACACATGTCAAGCGTATGAATGATGAAGAGGATATATCTATCTGAAAGGGGAGGTGTAAGGAAGCGTGGATGTCCAACAACTACATGGCTTCATCACATAGATCAAATTCTCAAGGACAGCTGCGTGTTGAATTACAGAAATTGGCATTCGTGTACGAGAAATTGTATGAATGTGGAAAAAGCAAAAGAAGTATGTAGGAATAGAGTTGTGTGGTTTTCCTTCTTCTCTGCCTACCCCACTTGGGATATGGAGTGTAGAGCATAGTAAATTTATGTAGTAATGTCATCCTGAAACAATGGAATGACGTAATCCGGAGGATTGAAGTTAATTAAAGGTTGTTTGTTGTGTTATCATTTTCAGATCCCAGTGTACCAGAGAGGTGGTGCTATCGTTGCCAAGAAGGAGAGAATGAGGAGATCCTCAGCCCTCATGGCACATGATCCTTACACTCTTGTTATTGCACTCGATTCACAGGTATGACAGTTTTGATAAATTGCTTACTTAATTAGCTGCAACTGTTACTTTGGAATGTTTTAAAAGTATCCAATCCAAGCATCCTTCAATGCTCCTCCCAGGACCATAAAGCAGAAATCAGCCTCATCCGTTCAGAGAGTCTTGCGCCAATTGGATCACTTCTTTTCATGATATTCCTAAAGTTTTGATGACATTGTCATGGGAACGGCGTATTGTGAAATTGAGATATCCAAGCCTGTCTGATACATACCTTGTGGATGAAAGAAGTTAAAATATACCAATAATGAAATTTATGATAAATGAATGTCATTATTTAAGATGTTTCTAATGCATAATTTAGCATTATTATGTAAATTATTTTGATGTTTCCCTTGAGAACATATTGTAGAAACAAATGTCTGTTTTATTTTGTAGAAAAAATCATACGGATCCTTATACATTGATGATGGAGAATCATTTGAGTACAAGAAAGGAAAATACATTTACGCCAAGTTGTCCTTTGAGAACAACGTGCTCTCATACATGTAAGTTATTTTTGATCTTGTGAAATAAGTAGGTACTTAATCTCTTAGTGGCATTTATGAAATAGAAGAGAAAAATTTCCTCTTCATCTCGATGTAATTATGTACTACAACTACTACTATCCCATCATGGCACATCTCACATGTGGGGTAGCCAGTATGCAGACCAGCCCCATGCAATAAACATGCAAGCTGTCTTCTTCATGCCAATAAAAAATTAAGGTGCTCAGGATGGGCGGCAAACCTCATTGCTGAATTTAAGATATAAAATATCTTATTTTTTTGAACACTTACCTTTTACTAGATATCGAAAATTTACGGAAAAGAGTAAGAGATAAATTCTATGCCATATGCTCAACAGAAAATTTGGTGGCTTATGGCTTATTTTATGGCTTAATTCTGACTTATAAAATAGTTTTTACTTACAAAACAAATAATTTTACTTATAAAGCAAAGATTGAAATATTCCATTCTTTATAATCTGAGTATTGCAACTGATGGTTAATCTCTACACAAGTTCCCTTTATTATATTTTTTATTTATATTTTAAGCAAGTTCTTTTTTATTCACCTTTAATTGTTTCTCTTAAGAAAATCAGGTAGAAATTTCGTAGCAACACTTTGTGCTGACTTCCCAAAACTCTATTAAAACTGATTTTGCTGAAAAAATGTCTTCCGAATCAGCTGCTTCCATATTTTTCGAACTGGAATGGTTCCAATGAATGCTCTGTCGCTCTTTCCTTCTCTCTGCTGATATAGAAAAAAAAGGGAAAGAAAATGTTTATTTCAACTTTTTTTTTTTCAATATTTAAAACAGAGAGACGCGAATGAAGATTTTAATGAAAATTTGAATAATTTTAAATAATTTGAAATATTTGAAAATTTTAAATAATATGAATGCGTATTTTTAGATTCCCAGATCCATCTGCCTTCTATCCAACTCTATCATGGCTGGAGCGAGTTGTGGTAGTGGGCATGTCTGCTCCTCCCAGGAGAGTAGAATTGCAGACCCTGAAGGGAGAAGATGACAAGAAGGAGGCTATGGCTGTAACTTACCACACTGGTAACAATGTGCTGGTCATCAAGAAACCAAAGGTCTCAATGGCACATCAATGGAAGATGGTGTTTGAGTTTTAAATATGTTAACTTACTTATTATCTACTCTTGTGAGCTAAAAAAATCTTAAGTTTAAACAAATTTTGTTATTTATGTCAAAAAAGTTAGTAAATAATAAGAGGCAGTTAGCCTGATCAACGGTGAATTTTTCGGTTTTAAAATCCTTCTGCTTTCAATCTATGTTACCTTTATAACACTTATGATTACTTTGAGGGTGTTTGAGTTTGAATTGAACCTAAATTCATAATTTTTCAGCTTGACTTAATTGAGACTACTTGTAAATAATATATTTTTATTTCATTTCAAAATTTAGACTTAAATTTTGTTTCATTCAATACTGTCGATGTTAATTGTGATGAAAATGTTATTAATTAATTGATAATGAATACAGAAGTAGAATGTTTTTCTTAAGGTTTTTTCTAGTTCACTCGCACACACACACACACACACACACACACATATATTGTGTAGTCATTTGAAACAATATGTTAGTTTAAGGAGTATTTCAAAATCTTAAATGTTCATGTTATGTAGCTGATTATAATATGGCCAATGTACACAATCTTATTTAAATGTTTGGTGGTGTGAAATCAAATTGTTTTTATTAACTGTGTTGAACTTAGTTCTATTTTTTTTCTGTTCCTGTCAGTTGGTAGGTGATTTAGGATTAGGTAAAACGTATATTTATATTATGTATAACTTTGAATGTATTATGTATATGAATGAATGCAAAATCTTATCATGGTATCAAAGTTTCACAAGGATTTAGGTAATTTAATGTTATATTTAAGTTTGAATCAATTTTTGTTGACCCATTTTGTATTTCACTCGCTGTGTTTCACTCACTCTATATCTTCATTTACCACTGTACAATTTTGGGCAGGCGAGTTTAAATGTGGTTGTATCAGCATGGTTGGGAGACAATAAATGTTCGAGATGTCCAAAAACTGTAACCACTGATTATAACATAGCTTAAGTCCATCAAGAAAGAAATGTATTCACTGTGTCGGTGTTTAGGTGGTAGAATTCCACATCGAAATAAATAAAACAAGTGTTTTATTCTACTATTGTTTTATTCTGTGAGAGAGACGTCTTTCGTCTTATGAGGACATTGTCAATCGATTGACATGGAAGAAATGGAAGAGGCTATGAACATGTCCAAAAAACATATTTGTCACATATAAAAACGTCTTCGAATGAACATTTCCAATTCTCTGTTGATGCAGCTTAAGCGTAATAAATGAGAGTTTTGGCACATTTAGGTATTTTATATGAAACTTGGATATATCATTGTTCACTGGAAACAAAAATAGAGGCAAAACAGTAGACTGCAAAGAGGGAATCAGCTCCAAAAAAAGCAATAACATTTTTCAGCTAGGAAATTGATGGTGACTGCTTTTTTGGATAGTCTTAAACCATTACAGGAGCAAACTATGCATCTTGACAAGTTGAAAGCAGGAATTTATAAAAAACGGCCACATTTACAGAAAAATATTTGTTTTACCAAGACAATATGCTGTCTCACACCTCAGCGGTTGCCTCGGCGAGAATCCATGAATTACAATTTGAATTGCTTGACCACCCACTTTACTCACCAGTTTAAGCGGCAAGTGACATTTTTCTGTCCCCTAATCTAAAAATTGTGCTTGGAGGATAGAGAGATTTTTGTCAAATTAGGAGGCCATCACCTTGGTAAACAGTTATTTTGCAGAGAAAGATGTCGAGTACTATTTGGACGGTTTAAAGAGATGCGAGCACCACTAGAAGTTTGTAGACTTACAAGGAGACTATTTAGTAAAATAAATTTGAAAATGAAATATCCTGCGTCTTTTTAGATAGGAAACTTTTCAGACCACTCTCGTACAGTGTAACAGCTATTCTCATTGTGATAATATCTTTAAAGACTGTGTGTTATTTATAGACATTAATATTACCTACTATATATTAGAATAGAGGAAAGCAGGAGACAACTAGAAAACTTTACAAGAGTTTATACATTCTTAACAACACAACTCATCTTGAAATCAATTAATAACACTTTATATTGATGTATGTTTTAAATAATGAATCCAGTGATTTGTTTTTACTTCCTTACATAACATAATAAAGTTTTCTTTTTGACAGAAAAATGTATTTCTTTTACTAACCAATTCCCATCTAAGCTTTTTTACGACATAAAACATTGCATTGTAATCGGAATTAATGTTCTTTGAAAAGAAACAAGTATTTTTCAAAGATATTTTGCTGTTTTTCATTTACTTCAGGGGTAGACAAACAGTTGATCGCAAATGACTTTAGAGTCAATTATGTGCATATTTCTAGAAAAGGTATTCACTTCTGAAATTTTTTATTTGTGTTTAGTGTTAATGTGACGTGGTTAGATGGAAGAAATCACTTTAAAGTGATAATTTTGCCATTGCATTTTTTCTGGTTTTTTGATTTTATTATGTGAATGATGATGTGCAAGAATAAAATAAATAAAGTAAAAGTGGATTAGCAATACCAGATTTGATATTTTGAAAAAATATTCTTTGAGAACGTTAAACATTTCAAAATTCCTAAACAATATTGAAAACTTGGAGACCGAGGGGAGAAATTTAGAGTGTAAGGGAAATAATAAAATTTTGGGAATTTGAGCCTGTTTTATTTCTTGTGAATCAATTGCTTGTCACCTAATTTTATTGTTGTAGATTTCCGATGGTATAAGTCTGCCCATTCCTGATTTATTTATCATACGAATAGGGTGACATTGTTAGGTTATAAATAAAAATTATCTAGTACAATATGATAAGGCTCTTATCCAGCAGTTGTACCAACATTTATAATGTCTGTAACACTGTATTCCCTACGGGGTAATCAATGAACTCAATGCTCGTGTGATCTATATGCCATGAAGAAAAAAACATCAGGGTAGGTGTAATGTTAATGTTTTATACATGCAATCAAAATCTGCTTTTTACAAGATACTTGAAAAGTCGGTTACAAAAAGCAAGTAATGTTGATTGTTCATAATATTGTATAAGGTAGTCTGTTGTATGATTTATTTCTGCATGAATAGTTAGTGATTGCTGTGACCTTTTCCCTTATATAAGAGTATCTGACTCCTTGCATGTGAAGACATTGTCTATGTACTGGTTGGTCCTTATCTCTGGTAAATCATCCGAGTGGAAACAGTGCATACCTACTGTTTATTTTAATTGCTATTTACATAGTATTATGGATGTGAGAAATGTGGTAAATAAATAATATTCAATGAATATTTTAGTAACAGGATTATGCACATTGTATTGATAGAGCTTAGAAAATATAGTTGATTTGAGGTGGTCGATATAGCCTGGTGGTAGAGTCTCAAATGTTCAATTTGGAGATCTGGGTTCAATTCCTCCTGCTGCCGACTTATTACACATTCAAGACAAAGCATATTTTTTGTTGTGAGTGTCTGGGGTGTATTTGGATGCATTGCAAATCCAGATTAATTAAATAAAATCAATAGAACACACTAAGGAAATGTGGATTTCTAAGGTTATTTTGTTGTGCTTTTCAAATTGTATATACATTTATTTTATTTAATTGTCAATTTAATAAAAAATGCATGTGTAAAGTCCTTCAAACTCCTGAACAGAACAATCAATTGCTCCTAGGGTGCATTTATTTTTCTTTATTGTCATTTCAACAGATTTTTTACAAAAATAAAGTATCACACAATTAGGTCGATCACTACCCCAGTTAAAGAATGTACATATATATATATATAATGGATGTTTATACTTGAAATAAAGCAATCAGTGTTTTTCTGAAATAATATCAAAAATTTATTAAAAACATTATTTAAACTAAAGAAACTAAATATTACTAAAAATAAAATAAACAATAATAAAACAATTACCTGAAATAATATCAAAAAAACAACATTTAAAGTCTTTACTTCAGGTCTTTCAAAACTAACACAAAATTACAAACAAAATTACTTTACCAACTGTCAAAACAAAAATTCTAAATTCAAATAAATAAACTAAAGGAAATCACTCCTATGAGTAGGTAGGTGGTTTTCTTTACACCTCCCTTCCAAGAAAAAAACAATTACAAGTGAAAACGTACGTAATTGTTCACTTAATAACAAATACTGGAAAAAGTTTCGTAATGTGGTAGAAATTTGACTCTGTTTTCTTGTGTCCGGTATCAACTTCATAGATTGAGTTTGAAATTTTCTTTAAAATTTTGTATGGTCCAATCTTTAATTCATCCATTTTCTTCCTATTTAGTCGATTTCCATTTTCTACGTAAACTCTGTCTCCCACTTCCAATTTATATTCTTCCCTATGCAAGTCGAATATATTCTTATTATAATTGTGAGATTTTATTGTATTTTCAAGGGCTAGTTTTCTGTCTCTATTCAAATCTTCTTTTGTAAATTTTGATTTTAATTCTAGTGGTAAAATATTAACATTTTCGCCTTCCAAAAGGTATTTTGGAGCAAACTTAGTGACTGTGTGTTCTGTTTCATTATATTTTTCTACACATTTCTGTGCAACAGTAGTCCATGCTGTTTTCCTATCACTTTCATTTATTTTACATCTTATTTTATTTACTAAGGTTTGATTTAACCTTTCATTGATCCCATTCGAAAAAGGTGAATCCACAGCAGTGAAAACTATTCTTATGTTTTCCATTTTTAGAAATTCTTTAAATTCTTTTGAATTTATGCCAGGATATTGGTCTGTTAGTACCATATCAATATTGTAGTTTTGTGTCACATTTTTTATCAGTTTAATAAAATCATTTGCGGTTTGGTTTTTCGATGTGAGAATGTAAGCATATCTCGTGAAATGATCTACCAGCAGATGTAAATATTTTTTTGTTGATCGTGATCCTCCAAACCCTCCTATGGTATCAATAGATATAATTTCAAATGGGCGTGTAGCTGGTCCTAAATGTGACATTAAACCATATTTTGATTTCCTCCTTGATTTGTTTTTTATACAAATTCCACACTCATCGCAAATTTGTTTAATGTTTGTGATGATATTCTTTGCAGTATAGCATGGTGTTATTTTATTTATCATTTGTGTTCTTCCAATGTGGCAGTAGGTATCATGGACATCTTTTATTATTGTTTTACTATATTCTTCTGATAGTATGATTTTTTTCCTTTTTTTATACATTTTGTAGTAAATATCATTCTCCAATATAAATTTGCTATTTTGTAGTTCCATATTCATGTGTTGGTCATTTTTTATATCTTGCAGGTTTACTAAATTTACTACTTTTATAAAATCGTCATTATTTTCATTTGGTTCTAGAACTGGATTTCTGCTTAAACAGTCTGCTTCTTGATTTAATCTTCCTGGGTTATATTTTATCTTAAAATTATATTGAGATAAATAATACATCAAATCCCCTAATTCCTCATCAGTTCTGGCCTTGATGTTCATATTTTCTAATGGTTTATGATCTGAGTACACTATAAATTCTTTTCCCATTAGCCAGTGTTGCCAATATTTCACAGCTTCTTTTATTGCCAGACATTCTAGATAAATTGCCTTCTTCTTTTTTTGTGCTTCAGTTAATTTTTTTGAAAAATAAGCAACCGGCTTACTGTTTTCGTTTTTATCTTCTTGTTTCAACACTGCTCCCACTCCTTTGATACTAGCATCCGTGTAAATGTATATTGGTAATTCAGGGTCAAAAATATTCAGGATTGGCTCTGAACACAGCAATTCTTTAATTTTTTCAAATGATTTCTGGCATTTGTCGGACCATATGAATTTCACATCTTTTCGTAATAAATTGTGTAACGGGTCCAGAATAATTGCGCTGTTTGGTAAAAATTTATGATGAAAATTTATTTTTCCTAAGAATTGACGTATATTTTTTCTTGTTTCTGGTATTGGAAAATTTTTCACAGCGGTTAAATAATCTTTCAGAGGTCTTACTGAATTATTTTGTATTATGTGACCTAAATATTTGGCATAATTATTTGCAAAAGTACATTTGGAAAATTTTAGTCTAAAACCTTCTGTTATTATTGCCTCCAGTAGTCTTGTTAGATGTAGTATATGTTCTTGAAAAGTTTTCGAAAAAATTAAAATATCGTCTATAAAATTTACTGCAAAATCAGAGAGTTTGTATTTCCTTATGATGTTACTCAATATTCTTTGGAAGATAGCTGGAGCAGTCTTTAATCCAAACGGAAGACACGTCCATTGGTAATGGCCTTCTTGTGTAACAAATGCAGTTTTGTGTCTATCTTCAATCTTCAAAGGTATCGACCAAAATGCTGAATTTACATCAAAAGTAGAAAAATATTTGCAGTTTACAGTTTTCACCATCAAATCCTCAATTAATGGAAATGGTTGTGATTGAGGTACGACAATTTTATTCAATTCTCTGAAATCTATACATAATCTTGTTTTCTTGTTATCTTCTTTTTTATAAGCCAGAGTTACTGGAGCAGCAAATGGGCTATAAGATTCCTCAATCAGATTCTTCTTTAATAGTTGTGATATTTGATCTTCTATTTCTTTTCTATCTTCAGCTGTGCATCTATATGGACGTTTGTAACAGTATTTATCCACCATTAAATCAATATGAGCCTCATAATCTCGCACAGTACCTATGTCATATTTATCTTTTGCAAAGACTGATTTGTATTTTTCTATCAACTTATCGATTTGTGATTTTTCATATAAATCTAGATGGTTTACAAACATTTCAAAACCATCTGAGTTAATATGTTCATTGAAATTTATTTTACATTGGTTTGATTGTTTGTTTTCTCGTTGTAATACCTCAGTGGGTAGAAAAACATCTTCTTTATTCTTGTCACCTAGTACATCAGGAATATCGACATTTTGAATATTTGAAGTTTCTCTTTCATTTAAACTTAATATGTAATTTTCTTTTTTATCATTACATTGCATTATCTTTAATTCTTCATTTTGTATTAATCTGAAGTTTTTGATGCAATCCAATCCAATTAGAAAATCATAATTAAAATTTTCATTATCTATTATGAAAATATCCATAATCTTTTCAATATTGAAAATCTTTATTTTAAGTGTTACCATACCTTTAGTTTTCTTCTCACCATTAATAGTTTTCAAGTTAACCATTTGTATATCTCTTGTATCTGGTTTTTGTTGTATTTTTAATAATTTAGCATTAATTAATGATACATTTGAACCCGAATCATAAATTCCAGAAACATTTAAAGCATCATTTATTATTAACTTTACTTTTATTAATGGTGGCATATCTAGTTTTTTGGATTCTTTTCATTCAATTCTATTTCCAATTCTGAGTTATTTACAGTTACAATAGAATTTTGATTTTTAAACCAGCAATTTTCTTCAGAATGGTAACGTTTTCCTTTTTTCTCATTAGCACAGATTTTGCATGGTTTTTTGTATTCATTTTTATTTAATTGAGTGTCAGGATATGAAACCCTTTTTTTAACATATTTATTCTTCCCAACAAGATATTCTAATTTTCCTAATGCATTGTATAGATCTTCCGTTCCTTGTAAAGCTTCTCTATCAATTTTATCAGCAACATAATTTGGTAGTCCAAATGCTATGAGGTCTACAAGTGTTCCAGTATCAATTGATTTTCTCACTCTCAACAATAGTTTTTCTTTTTTTAAAGCATACTCAATTAACGGGCCTGTTTGATAATTAAAAGCGAGAGCGTATCTAATAGGTGACCATCCTTTGTTTTCAAAAGTCACGCAAAAACTTTTTTCCCAGTCTTCCCATCTCGATTCCACTGTATGTTTAATCAACATACAGCTGTACCATTCTTGACTGGAGTATTCCAAAAAGGCTTTTAATATTTCAATTTTTTTTATATCATCCTCGATTTGAAATCGTTTACATTCTAAATTAAAATCTTTCATCCACTGGCATGCATTTGTATTTCTGCCTGTAAATTTTTCAATCATGAATTTCTCTGCAATTTTTCCCAAATTTGGATTTTCATATTTTGTTTGCTTATCTTCAACTAATTTTGTTAACAGTTTTTCCAACGTTTCATTTAGTTTATCCATGGTGTTAAATATTATCAATAAATGTTGTTTTATAATGGATGTTTATACTTGAAATAAAGCAATCAGTGTTTTTCTGAAATAATATCAAAAATTTATTAAAAACATTATTTAAACTAAAGAAACTAAATATTACTAAAAATAAAATAAACAATAATAAAACAATTACCTGAAATAATATCAAAAAAACAACATTTAAAGTCTTTACTTCAGGTCTTTCAAAACTAACACAAAATTACAAACAAAATTACTTTACCAACTGTCAAAACAAAAATTCTAAATTCAAATAAATAAACTAAAGGAAATCACTCCT